>OU538826.1:6485235-7945471 GCA_912999785.1 Hydriomena furcata
ATTATACATTTAACCACTAGATCTCTCAAGAATTTTGTTTGAATTCCTAGCCCACATAGATTATTATTAATCCAATATGTTCTGTAATACAATACGAGATGAAGATATCAATGAATATTCAACACGCTATATCTGCGTCCTAGATTGATTACATTCTTACTTGAGTTACCCGCTTGCATAGAATTGTTTACGACCATTTCAATTGCGAGATATGAGACTTACAAAATAAAATAATGGAATAGGATCACCACTGTAATCATCGAGTATGGCAGACATCCTCCAAGATCTCCAGGGGTTAGATACTTAAAGGTGTCTAAAAGGGGTTGTCAGAGGCACGTTCAAACATTAAACTTGGCAAAATGCTTACAACGACACCTAAAGCTATAAACAATTAATGATATCAATTGAATGAAGTTTTGAAATTGGATTAGTGTTTTGTTTAGTTTCGTATAACAAATTAAATAAGTATCGTATTCTCTTAGATTTCAACGATATATTGTGTTTTTACTCAATTAAACTCAAAAACACGTTTGCAACACGTCAAATTAACTAGTGGAACAAGTAGGCAAGCCAGTTTTCGCGATTGTGCAACTCGTGCGCATGAGCCACGCCCACCATTCACGGCAAGCTTGTCGCCTGACTGTCTAAAATATTTGAGTGCCATGTCTGTGTTTTAAAGCGCTCCGCTGTTACTCCAATCCGGCGATCCTATCAGATGCAACGTGAAAGAGGTGTATAATGTTAACGTACTTGTACGCTTAAATATAGGTACCTAAGTCTAGTTTCCGTAACATCTAAACTAGGCCCGTTTGGTAACTTCTGTTTATAGTCTGTAGAATTTAAATTAACATGAAGAAATAAAGGAGGAAACCTTTTAGTGGTGTATTTTTAGCAATTAACTAATCTAAGACCCCTTTGCGTCAATACAATATAAGTAAATAACATGAAATAATACAAGTTATATAAACTAATATTATATCTTTATATTATATCTTTCCTATTTCACTTTCAAAACTTTCGTGAGTTGTACTACACATTATTACAACAACGGGAAATTACTCACGTAAATGATAAATTGTCAATGAGGACACCGACAATGTTTCGATTCATCTAGAGAATCTTCTTCAGGGTGAGTGGACCATAACGCGCGCGCTACCCTGCTCGCATTGCCGTCTCGGTGTCCTCATTGACAATTTATCATTTACGTGAGTAATTTCCCGTTGTTGTAATAATGTGTATATCTTTCCTCTTGGAAAGATATGATTGTTTGTTTGCATTGATTAGGCACCTAAATTACAGGAGAGATTTAAAAAAATATTTTCCCATTAGTATCCTACATTATCCCTGATGAACACAGGCTATATTCATTACTAGAAAATATTAGGGATCCTTATTAAACAGTAATTAAGTAACCCAAGGTGTAAAAAAGTTAGCCATAAAATCATGTGCGACGCCGAGACGCACTGTGTTAGTTAATAATAAACATGCAAATGTTTTGTACGCAACACATTTACCAGTATTGTCCCTTGGCTAGTCCTATTTATATATTTTCGTTAGATTTGCACATTGGTAATGCAATATTGTGTCACAATAGTGAAATGCTGATACCTATGTCCACTACGTGCTTGGCCGCGCGTATACGTGCGTTTGAAGTATTTCCAAAGCACAGTCGCTCGCGTTCATTGACCTATCAAACTGTTGTACTTGACTAGCACTAGATAATATTGTATTTTCACTATCATTGTACTTTCTAACTCCTTACTCTTGGAATAGTCCGATACCATAGGAGCATGGCTATTGTATACACACATTCAAGATTGAATATAATTGGCACATTACTTACCAGTAAACTCTGGACTAAGTAATTATTCTATGTAGTCCTAGCATATGTTTACAGTTTAACGTAGCAGTGTATGTATAATACTTCTATATGATATTGTTCTCACTTTAGGTACATAAGCTTGGAAATCTTTGTTTACTATTTACAGAATTTGTTTGTTTTGTTCATTTATCTCATTAATAAATCATTATCGATTGATTATGTTCTTGCCTGAACAGAATTCAGTTATTTATTTTTGTATTAAGATTCAAGAACGAGAAAAACCAACAGTGCTACTGATAAATCTAGGTCAATAACTCCTGGTATGTGGTTTCGTATTTTGTTAATAGCCATTATTTATTATTGTAATATACATACGAGTATTCGTAGATAGATAAACATAGGTTGCTTGTTGTAAATTGCAATGTCTGTTTATTTCACACGAACGCGTTTTTGTTGTTTTCGCTATGAACCGGTTTTATATCTTTTAACATAATAATAATAAACTCTAAATTACATAGTAAAATATTGAGCGCTGTATTTATTAATAATCACTATATAAAAATAACAAGGTATTATGCACCCTAGTAACCTAGTGCAGCCTAAGCTTTATGCTACTAACTTTTTCTCTAATATATTTATGTTTCTAGACATTTCCTTATCAAACAGCCTCTATTATTATGACTAATATTGTCGGTCGTGTTAATAGTTTCTCGTAAATATGCGAGTGGCTTGGCGCTCACAGTGTCAAGGGCGGCGCCCTCCCTCGCTTTTCTATCCCACCCAGTATACCGAGACTCTCTAAACCACATACCTCTAAAGCTCTGTAGAACCAAACTGGTGATCGGCACGGTTCTCAGTTGAATGGTTAAACCCAGCCCTTCTTACATCCGGGCGAGGCTTTGTTTGCATTGCGTTTGTAAACGCTTGAACTTGTCTTCCTTTTAGAGCTCATAATTCACGTAATTAAAGCCTAGCTGGTCAAGGATCAAGCTTAATCCGCCTAAATGAGAATGATTATGAGAGGATTCGTTTTCTTAATTCTCTGTGCAATGTCGTCGCGCTGTACTATTACTTGGCTTTAAAACAATCGCTGCTTTATTTCGTTGAAGTAAACAGAGTCGTAATGATGCCAAGACAAACACATCACAAGATGTGTGGTTTCCTAATTTAAGAAATATTTTACTATCTACTTAGTTGATTTATCGCTCATAAACACTCTGTTTCTCTCCGGTTTGAAGCATGCTGATGAGTTGTAAAATTTAATTTAATTTCTCTTCCGCCCGCGTTCTACATTGATGATCTTTGTAGGTCTTACTTATTAAACACAATTTTAAAGATATGTTTTCCGTTTCTTTCTACAAATTACAAAACAGACTCTTCAATTAAAATATATATATATATATATATATATATATATATATTGATTGAAAATGCGATTGGATCTTCGATAATAACTATTCAACCTTAACGTGTTATGCATATAAATATTCTAGTTTTGATTATTAATAGGTACTTGAAGCACCAACTATGTTGGAACAATACACTTCACCTGCTTTAAACCCTACGACCAACTTAAAAAAGCCATTTTGTTATTTAATGCGTTCTTCGATTGTTATGTTCAATATCAAGTTTGAGAATCTTTCGTAATTCCAGTACACAACCCTGAGGTGAGGTATTAATGTACTTAATGTTCTATAGGTTATATTTATGGTACCGCACGTGTTAATCGAAGGAAAAGTTATGTATTAATATTAACACGCTCGTATGGATTCGAAAGTTATCAAAGAGTTCGAGAGGTCAAGTTAATCATGAAATGAGAGGTCACTTTAGCAATCCTTTAACGCTACGTCTGAAACAAAAGTAAACAAGATCGATATGACGCATAAGAAATACTCGATCATCATCCATCACTGCATGATTTTCGAGTTTCATCGCATGAAGCGGTCAGTGTGATATACTCGTAGCATAGTTTTACATTATTTTCTATTTACTGTTTATTTCATGCACATTTTTATTATTATTTTAAACACTGGCTTGAAATTCCAAACTATGATAAAGATAGTTTCATATTGCTTTGGAACTAAATGTAAAAGCAGAGTGATCCTTAGCGTTTTTTATTGTTTAATCAGTGTGGAATTTCAAGAATCTTTATTCAGACAATTCTTTGAAGATATGTAAAAAAACATGTTTCCATTTCATATTTGGAAGCGGTCTCTCCTTTTTATAAGCTGCAACATCATTGGTAAATGTGTAAAAACATAAATAAAATTGTGGTTAATGGTTAATTAAGTTGAAAGATTTTAAATAACCTGTTCTCACTTCATATATTTTTTTTAAATTGATAGCGCATATTTTGGTTTTTGTTTTGTTGTAGCGCATGTAATAATTATTCTCTCTAAGTTCACGGATGTTGTAAGCCGTTTCTAAAGCTTTCTTTGTTCGATTTGTCATAAGAAGTAATGAGGAAAGAATTGTCTGATTAGTGCATTGTTTTGTATGCATGCGTTCGCTTGTGTGTAGCCTTGGTCTCTGTTGCATGCAGGTCTAGGCGAGCTTCGACGCAGCTGTCGCGGAGTGCCGAGAGCATCGACCTTACTTATAAAAGGTAACATACTTCTCATTATTTTAAATGCTTTTCATCATTATCATAGTGTTACAGTTAAGATTCATCCCCTTTCTCGTATACTGCTTGACGAAGATCCACGAGGCGAATTGGCAAAGATCGGTGAAGCGAATGTCGCTTGCATTGATTCGTTTGGTATGCGCATGCCGTTACGATGTTTTTCTTTACTGCATAGAGTTTTAAAATGGTAGCTGTTTTATAAAATAATAATATATTATTTTAACCCTGTTAAAAACCAGTATCCATTGTCAATTGGACCAGGCTGATCATAGCGACGACGTGTGGTAAATTAATTATATAGTGCCAGTGTTGCACTGGTGCATTGATGTTGTGGGAATGTGTCCCTGTGTACCACTCTGATCATTTATACTCACCAACAATTACCTCAATCAGTAACAGACAAGTAGATCAACTTCGGAATGTTGTTTACATTTAGCATAATCAAGCTTCCCTTAGATTGTCAGTCGATATCCCGAAGGTCGTCCGTTAGTAAAGTAGACAGTATGTTTTCACAACATGTGGTATATTGTATTTATTAGGAATTCTTGCTCATACGAAATATATATTGTTTATAAAGCTTCTTAATTCTCCTTCAAGGACTCGGCTACAAACAGATCAATTAGAATGGTTTTACAAATTGTTGATTCCCCACGTTAAGCTCTATGTATAGCTATCGAATGTTTCGTAACTGAACTATAAAAAGCAGATAAGCATCGACCCAATTGTGTAATCCTTCATAATCCCCATCAAAATTCAACGGACCAGTACACTGGTTGATTCTAAGACTGGTTGAGATAATATAATTAATAACACGTAGCTAATTAGTGTTAGTTCTGACCTTAAATTGACATGCGATTGGCCTTAATATTTAACTTCTGGGTATGTATGCATATTATATGTATATAAATTGTTCGTGTGGAATAATGTTCAAAAATATTCTGCATTTTACTACACTAAACTTCATGGCAATTCGTAGTGTTTTTTACAAGAAGTGCCTACTTGAACCAATACCAACGAGAAAGACTTACTCGAGTAGGATTTGATAACCTTTTAGATGTCCATAAACGATCGGGAATCTTTATTTCGTCATCATTTATGTAAACCACGGCGTCAGCGTAACGCTCGGTCGTATGTATTCGTTCCCAATTGTGTCTTTAAATTCACCACCCTGTAAATCTAGTGCTTTCAACAGTAAATATACTCTCGTACAATGCGAGTGAATGATGTAGGCTTCGTCGGCCTTGCTTCTATTTGTATCGGTCATTTGAGTTATTTGGGACATTAGCTTTTAGAAGTCGATATACACGTGCGTTGACCCGGAATGTTTACATCATTATGAGACTATATCTACAACCGGTGTCTTGTACAAGGCGACCCAAAGTTTTTATCGTGAGATTTTCCACCTCTCACATATCAAACCTAACACAAAATCTATTTAGGACTCCACTGGAATTTATGTGGCACTTACGTAGGATGCCAGAACTGTCTGCTTATTTCATTTTTCAGACATAAATGTATTTAGTGTAGTAATGACCTTTGTGTTGTGGATTTTTAACAAATGATTTGACAGGTGTGATTTATTGTTTTTTTCAAACTACTTCTCGACCAGCCCATATTTATTGATATATCAGACAGGTATTTAACAAGTTATATTACCTTATGAATTCTCTCATTTGACTGTATTGCAACAATCGTGTTTGGGAAGACTAGTCGGAAGAAATAATAACACGATGAATACATACCTATTTGGAATATCAATAAATAAGATTGATTCATTAATACAGCATTCCGATACCTGAATTTAATGAATTCACTCCAATCCTGATTGTACAATAAAATATGATTATTTTATCCAGATTATTGAATGAAGAGGTTAAAAGAAACTATTGTTATGTATTACAGGTCGAAAAGCCGCTCGGTAGACCATGGGTTTTCTGCGCCCTTCGACCTGGAAGCTCTACGCTCCAAGGTGGAAGGCAGATTTGACGCCGTTCACAGAGGTGAGAACAGTAATTTTTAAGTTTACACAACATTTCTACGTTCAAGTACCATCTTTTCCCTGTCAAGAACTAAAGGGCTAGGTTCAATCTGTAAGCAGATAGTGAAGTTTTCTCAAAAGAAACAACAACCGAATTTTCAAATATTTTTATTGCATAAAATGTTAGTCTAAATTACCACATGTTACTGATGTAGCTGTAGTATAATACAAATGAGATTCAATTTAGACAAACAGAAGAGGGTATTCCCACGAGTTTACCAAATAGTAAATTAAACCTTGTCCCATTCCATGCGAATACGTTTTATACCGTTTGCATAATCCAAGTTAAATTATTATGTCGTGTCGAAATTTCATGCATGGAACCCTTTCCATCAACTGACGGATAATACCATTTCATATTCGACAATCAATACGCGTTGTATTATGATAATGTTATTATAGCAGAACAGTGCGATCGTAAAATTCGTAAAATACAGAATTTATTGTGAGAAAATGGCTTTGTTCACGAGTATTGGAATGATTGTTGATTGGTGCAATCAACGAATGTCATTACAGCAGGCTGACATGCAGCAGGCCTTCATTCAAACTGAATTGCAGCTGGAAATACCCACTGTTTTTAGCCACGTGAGGTACTCGTAGTCCCATGACTAAAGTATTTTAGTCCGCAGTGCAGTATTAATTTTAATATCAACTACAAACAAATCCCTTAATTACAAGTCAACATCAGTCTCATGGTGAGTTTCCGCCTACGTAGCTCTGTGTGGAGCTGTGCGGAACGAACCAAACACAGTGCTCGAAATTTTCGAACTCGAAATTTCGAAATCTCCACGCAGGTGAAAACTCAACCCCCATACTCGTGAACGCCACAACTGTCAGCAGTGAAAATGAGATTCTCTTTGTTTGTGTTCCGTGTTATGTGTGACTATCTAATAATAAAAACTTTTCCTGAAATTCAGTTAGAACAGCAATGTTTGTTTATGTTGTCCGTCTTAATGCTGATTGCAGGAAAATTTATGCGAATTTTAGTTATGATTGTTAGACGAATTCAAAATACATTTAGGCAAACTTTGTAGTCGCCAAAATAACATTTTAGCTCGTTCATTTGTTTTTTATGCGGAATGTAAAAATAAAGTGTTTTGAACGTTGCAAATAATAACAATGTTCTTTCTAGTCTGCGTTTTGGTGACGTAATAAATAAGTAAATTAGATTTATGGAACTCATTAGGTGGTAAAGTCGCTACCGTACCGTGTTATGTGCAAACCATGACCATAGTTTTGTATGTAACTAGGGAAGAGAATGCTCGGTAATATAGGATAAAAATATATAAATAATATAATAGGTTAGGTAAGGTATCTAGTATTTTAAGAAAAGCGAAAAAGAATAAGTAATATATAAGAAGTAAGCAACTCTTTCAAAGAATTAAATTTAATTATCTTATTAACTTATCTCCACTTTGGGTTAATATTTTAATTATATTCCTCGAAATTGTATTCTAAGCAGCAATTTAGTCGCTGCTGGTGCATGTTATTCTTATACCTATACGTAACACAGTAGCAAATTATATATTATACCTAACGCGCTTATTGCGCATTAGGTAGGTATAATTTGTTTTTCATTCATTAATTGTACAAACACACAATCAAAAAGGTAAAGAAAAAGTTGTTATAAGCGGCGTTGAGCGAGCAACCTGTCACGTATGGAATGCTAACTACTTCAAAAGAAAGACATGTACCAAATAAAATGTATGCACGTACTTCTGACTACCTTCCTCTTAAACATCTTCAAAAACCTGAGATCTGAGAAGAATCCTTTTATTTTTCGGCGATTACAGTCTGGAGAACGACGCCTCTTTATTTTTCAATAAGTAGCTTAAGTACTTTGCTTTCAGTAAATTATTTTAATAATCTATTTATTTTTATGGGTCGTTTCTATCACTGCACTTTTGCTTAGGCCAGTATTAGCATAAGTAGGTACCTAAAAACATTTGATTTGAATACCCAGCGGTTATTTAAACATTTTTCCTTCTTGTTTCAGACGAAGACGAGCATGCAAAAAGGTTACCGCCCCCACCGCCGATTAAAACTATGACTTACATGGTAAGGCTTTGTAATACTTTCCGAGAAAGGTCTTGAGATTCTCAAGAACCTTCAAATCTTTTGCCAGGCTTGTTGGCGGGAATATTTAAGACTAAGTGGTAGGGATTGTCAAGTGAAGGCGGTCGATATAAAATCCTCTTGAATGGCTGCCAAACAGAATTGTTACACCGCAGCAGATATCCGGCCTGAGTGTTTCTTATCCTACTAATATTATAAATCCGAACGTTTGCGAGGATGTTTGGGGCTCAATCATGCCCAAACTACCAAACGGATTTGGATGAAACTTGAAATACACCTATATCGTAGCCTAAACATATAGACTACTTTTAATTCATAAAATTTTACCAATTTTAACTTGTTTCCAACGACTGGGTATTCGTTTATATAATTGTATAATAATGTGGCTAAAGGGTTAGATAGCTCAAAGCACGCAATACATTGCAAAAGGACCAGGCCAGTGCTGTAACGCCGTAAATCATGACCTGCCTTTGAATTGCATGATTTAAACACGTTCTTATAATAAAACAGTCAAAAAAGAACGCACTCCAACATTTTATTTAGAAAACGTGTTCAGCCTGAACTCTTATAATGTCTGCAGTAGACTAAGTTACTACTTCCTTTAAACATGTTCAAGGATCTGAGCGCCTGGAGGTCTGAGAGAAGGTCTACCGTACTTGGGGATTACAGTCGTTATCCTATTTTTAGGTATTGGTTTTTTATTTACCTCAATCCTTGTGTTTGATGCAGGTTCGCGACCGGGATACGCTGACGTCAATAGCGGCCCGGTTCGATACTACGCCGTCTGAGCTCGCCAAGCTGAATAGGCTCGCAACTCAGATCATATTCCCGGGACAGACTCTACTGGTACCCGATAAACGGAAAGGTGAGCTACATAATTTTGAATATTAATTTATATATTATATATATATAAATGGCTTCGGAAATGTGACAAATAAAATGAATGAAAGAAGAGATTTATAAAACGAAAAATGATAGTGGAAAACATCACCGAGTAAGTTTATTAAAAAATATAGCTAAACAATAATAAACGTAACAAGAAGGGTTACGCTTATTGGGAAACTGGGTGACAGCTTTGAGTTCTAAAATATAACCGAAATCGAACAATAGAAAGATATCAGACATCAGATGAAATTATTCTTGTTTCTCGCAACCACGAGTAACCCTCGAGTCTTTTCTTAACATTTTTTACGATACAAAAAAAAACAACGATTTCTACCGAGTTTATCACACAAGTTTAAACAAATTATTGTATCACACAATAAAAACATTTTTAGTAAAGTTATTTTTATACCAGCTCTAAGTAGCTTTCTTTCTACACTCATTAAACAGAATATAAACATGTTTTCTCATAAACTGATATTGCTATCAAATAGCCTGAGGCGAGTGATGCAAAATATTGTAATCGTCGAGCAGTACGATGCGCAGCCAGAAGAATAATTCGAGCCTCAAATCAACCGTTCCACTTTCTGGTAGGAATGGTAGAGAGATCGGCGAGCCAATTGACACACGAGTGGAGGTATTTGGGTCACGTCCAAATTTTGTGCAGTAGTTGCATTTCTACGATTGAACGAATCGTGGTTTACCTGGTAGTTCGACGAATTAAGGGACTGCCAATACGGCCATGTATGTTTTAACAAATTTGAGAATTTTTGTATAATAAAATTTCCCAAATCTATTTAAAAGAATGAACACATTGTATCGGGCACGTGAATGATTGCTGAGATTTGACTGATAAAAATGTCCGCTTATCAAAGTCAAAGTCGTTGTTGATTTTGATTTTGATTTGGTTTTGCGTCGATCACGAGACGGATTGTTGCACCTCCTTGAAGGGATATTCATTTTATTATCGTGAAATGATTACCGTACTTGGGGATTACAGTCGTGCATGATCCAATTTCAATGTTCTTAAATGGGCGCCATAAAATACAAATATCCATTTTCTTATTTTAGCAATTATTCCAATTATTCCATGCGCAGCACATGTGGGATGAAATTACTGCTCATGCAAAATTAATACTAATAAATCAGTCATCTTTGCATTTACAAACTTCTGTGAAGGCCATCCAAGCAGTGAATTTAAATAGTTGTTTACTCTCCACGTTTATGTATACGGGAAATCTAAAGATATAATAGGAAAGAATCCAAATAGAAACATTTCTGTTCTGAGATCTCGTGTACCTACCATCAGACCTACCAATAAGGAAGTTCTTTTTGAATGCGCCAATCATTTAGAATTAAATAAACTATTATGTTTTTACTTGGCCAGCACGCAAAATGACCGTGATGGCTCCTTAAATTTTTGATGGTAAATGCATGCCCTTTGATAAAAGCAACCCTTCGGCTTCGCCAGCTCGACTTGAACGGGACACTGCTGCGCTTCCAGACCTTCATAATCCGTAGCATAGTCATAAAGACCTGATACATGTATTATTGTCAGTTTATATAGAAAGTAATAGCGTTCAGGTGTTATTAAAACTAATTTGTATCGAGGTTTGAAAAAATATTGGTAGCCGATGAAAATGCGTTGATAAATAGACATCATGGCGTTGACCCAGTTCTAAGTGGCATCGCTGATATTTTGGTTTGATAAAAAAAAACAAAAACAAATCAAAACATCAGCTGTAGATTAATCCTTTTCAGCTGTAGTTTACCTTCCAACTCCCACGATGATTGATACAAATAACATCGCTAAAATGTTAGTGCGCCTTGCTATTTGGCGCGAATCCATTAAATCAGCCAACACATTTTACGTTAACGTTTTGGCAAGGCGCTATTTTTTGCATATATTTTTCTGCAATAAAACAGAACGATCTTTCTGAGGATAACTGAGTGAGTTATCCTTATTTTTAAACGACTTCAAAATAAAACAGGTTATCAGTTCGGCATCTATGATTTTTAGATTTGATTTATTTACTGTACAAAGATCACTCCGGCTACTAACAGCTGGTTCGATTTCAATGTTTTTCATAAACATTTTTACTCTAATTTTAAATTTGGTAAACGTTTTTGAATAGTTTATGGTCTCCATTTTAATCGATAAGTTGTATAATACACGTAAATGAATATATCTACAGAATATTTATTCTGTTCAATTCATTTTGGTAGAGATCTGATAAAGATTTCCAGAGATATACTCGTAGAATGAAATTCTACTGCACAGTAGTTTCTTTAGTTTATATATGTATATTATCATGATTAGAGAGATGTATTTGTATCATAACTAAGTTACTAGGTGAACTAATATGTATATTATCATGATTAGAGAGATGTATTTGTATCATAACTAAGTTACTAGGTGAACTGAAATTGTTTTATCTCAAACCTACATTTCTAGATAATCATTTTATCATGTTTCTTAACGACAGCTGGCTGAAAATTTATCAAAGTAGTTTATTATTTCCGTTGTGGGATCTAGATCTCCGTTGATTTTCTTAGTATCATTTGGCATCAATATTTTTATCATATCTGAGTATATAGAGATATCTGTTGACAAACATTCAAATGAACGCGACACATAAACTTTATTTATCTCAATCATTATCACTTTGTTATATAGAGCAACCTATTAAGATTTGTTTTTGTAGCCTAGACAGACATGTCCTACTAAAAATAAATGCGAAAGTTTGTGTTGTGTTGATGTATGTTTGTGAGTATGTTTCTTAGGTAGGTCGTAATACGCAGTGACGATATCGATTTAGATTAAACTTGGAATAGATATAGTTCGTGAACTGGAATAGTATTAAGGCTACTTTTTATCTAGGTATCAAGCGAGCGAAGCCGCGGGTGGAAGCTATTTGATCATATTTCTCATCAAAGTTAGTATTTTTTTAGGCGGCCGGCGATAGATTTGCAGACTTTCACGTATGGAATGCTAACTACTGCAAAATTTAGGCATGTGACAAATCTTCAGAGATCTGAGCGCCTAAAAATCTGAGAGGAGGTCTACCGTACTTGGAGATTATTTTAATTATTTTAAGCTTATAATTTCTTATTGTTTTTCTTTACCTACTCGAACGTACGAGAAGTGATTAGAAACAGCTCAGGTTCCCCGCGCAAGTGGCCGCCATTAGCTAATGCGTTGTATACTAATTACATAGAGATTCGATTATACAGCCCCGAACGCGTGGCTTCACTTGTTCGAAATTAGCTATCAGAATGCCAACGAGCAATTTGAAACATAGGATTAAAACTAGTGGGATAGGTGGAAGTCACCACAATCTTATCTGAAAATTGAGTAAAAGATATGTACGATTTTATTCTGTTCACGTTAAATTCTAAATTAGCATAAACCTAAGAGTGAAAGGATTAAAATTGTATCCCAAATTTGATTTAATAAAATTTTTGATGATGAAAGATTGATTTAGATTTTTCGTAATGTAATTTAGAAATGTCAACTTGTGGACTAATGTGGACTAATACGACACTTGTATTTTTAAAATATGCGAAACTATCTTAATTTTAGAACTGTCGTTCTAAGTTTTACACTTATCTAAGTATATACTAACGTTCGTATTTTATAACATTTTAGTCAGTTTATCAAAACAATAGAATTACCACCATTATTTGCTGCAAGAAAGGTAACTCAAAGCAAAAGTTAATCTTTGACACCAATCTTCTAAATATGGAAATATTCAAATAAGCAAGTCAGTAATATGACAGGCTTTTTACATGTAAATCGGCAACCTCGTGAAAGTGAAACGAACAAACGCTTTCACATTACAGTTTCAGTTAGAACACCGTTGTTAAGTACAGAGGGTGTGATGGAGTTTTTTTTTGTTTTTAAACTGTGGCTTCAAATCCCACATGAGTGATGCGTTTTGTATTTCTTATAAAATTATGTTATTTAAACATCGCTAAGATTGTTCAAACGATTATCCGTAGCCACTATGCTAGCGTAATTGGAGGGCAAGATACCTACAGACATTTTACGAGTTTATAAAGGAGTTGTAATTTATTCACTCATCACGAAATCTCGGGAACCGCAGAAGCCATAACTTTATAATTAGGCACTTCTCTTAGGACGCAACGCAGGCGCTCGCTCTAAGAGATGATTTATGCGAATTCACATCCACCGGGAGCGCAAGGGGTGTCAAAGTTTGTGTGGAAGTTAGAATAAATATTCAATAAATAAACCAGCGCTTTATTAGTTTTTAAAATCACCCCTATAAAGGGGAGCGACGCCAACGAGGCGGGCCAGCTAATTCATCTTTAAGTAAACATTCCTAATTCATAGAATTACTAGTAGTATGGTAAAAGGGATCGATGTTTTCTCTGAGTGGGAGTTCTCCAGTTGGGAGGCTCTATTCGTAGACAGTAATAAACAGTTCAAGTATTTAGAGCATTGACATTGTAGTGTGTCAAAATGACGGATATTTTGTTGGTTATAACTCTAACATACGTTGTTATTCATGGTCATTCATAAATGCGTCCATTTTCGTATTCTAATCTGCGGAAGTGTAAAAAGCCATTCAATGACAAGAATAGTCCAGCCGGATATCAATCGTCAGCGTAATGTATTCTGTTATTTGTCTTCGTAAGCAATACTTATGTTTACATTTGAATTTCAACCGTAACAGATAGTTTCAATGAGAACAAATACTTAGTTTGAGTAATGCGACCTTCAGAGTTAGCCAACTTCATGTTTAGAGAGTTTCGAAGAGCTAGTTTTATGCAATTATTGCGAGCTCTGGTCTCACTATTTTAAGGATTTACAAGCCGTAGATAAATTTGACTGTGTTTTGTTTTGATCGAAACCAAAGCGACCAAGCTATACAACCTGTCACGTTATGGAGTGTTAAAAACCAAAACTGAAAAAGAACATACAAGTACCTACGTCATACATTTACAGGGTGTAAACCGATTGACTACTATAATATTGAAACAGTGCATTCAGAACAAATATAGAAAACGAAAAAAAAAAAAAAAAAGATTTACGATCTTTCTGTTTTTGTAACCAGTTAAATAGTATTCTTATAAGAGGTTATGCCGTGAGCTGTCCTAGTACACCCTCTATGCGTGTGAGGTAGAAATATTTATTGAGTACAATTTGTGTGGGACGACACGCACTTAGCTGGTGTTTATTATCGAATATTTACAGAAAATATTAATCAAAAATGAAGACATTAAAATTCAGACGATGGTATATGCACATACACAAAGCTAAACAAACAAGGCATGTATTCAGAGCACAAGTATGTAAATACTTAAACGAAATCGACAGTGGGAATTGTATCAATAGCACACCGGTCTCAAACACGCTGTAATCATTCGGTATTGTCCGGGCTAAACAAAACAATAACACAAGGCCGTGGTGTTATTCATTCAGGTGTGACGTAGGCATGGAACACATTTTTCTCCTATTTGCCCGACAAACAAAAGTTACAGCTGTCAGGCGACGCAGACGCGGGCGCGCAGCCGGCCAGACAGAACGCTCGCTGTTTCTATTTTAATTTACAACTGAATTACGGTGTTGTCCTACATATCTAATTGCGATTTGCATCGAATGACTACCAATCTCGCTGTTCTATCGAAGTTTTCGTTCTGACGCCGGCTACAGTTGATATGGATTCGCTTTATCGCAACCGATAAAACACACGACATAATGACTCTTGCGGTGTTCTAACAAACAATGTTTAGTTTTGAATTCCTGAAGAAGTGGTATCATGGTGCGTTGTACTTTTACCTGTCAAGATAATTATACATTACAGTTTTATTTACAAACGTGTCTTTACCTGATGTTTGCGTGTAAACTAAAATAGGTGTTCTAAAATGTGCGCTTTGTACCGGTTTCCAGATGGTGATAAGGAATCTGATGGTCCGTCGGAGAGCGGTGACAACACATCTGAGTCGACGCAGGCCAACAGCGAAGCAGGCTTGGGATGTGCTCAGGAAAGAGGTACCTACATGATTTTTCAATCTAGCATGTTTTTTACGCTTGGCGGTCTCGTAACTATGAGTAAACTTGAAACAAAACGGTGCTACGTGTATTTACTACGGTACTTGTCTCCGTTTCCTCTAACCTTTCTTCAACTTTAGGTAACCACCCAACCATGCCGAATAGTCTGGTTTATATGGCAAGATGCCTGAAAAAAACTACGAGTCAGTTACTAATCGATTAGTGAATCAGGGGTTAATTGCTAGGCCGCATAACCTGGGTCACTCGACATGAATCCTTGATGGTATTCTTGGTATAATTCTCACACAATACACTTTGTCAGGTATTTCTGTAAAGTTTCAGGTAGATAACTATTTATATACCTGACTTAGTTCCAAAGTTGTTGGAAAATAAAACCGGGCCATATAGTTACTCTTATCAGATGTGTTAATGCTCGTACAACTCGTTATCGAGTGTTAACTATTGTATTTTCCTGTATTATGCTCATGGCTATGCAATAGGTATGCTTGTCAATTGCATGAAAGTTCTAGAAAATAGAACAGTTTTCCGAATCACGACAAAAATACTATGATAAAAATTTTGAGCCTTATCACAACATTCGTTGTAAAATGGTGACATCCGTACATTAATTTCTCATCTACAAAACGTAGCGTAGTGATTCCCAGGAAACAATGTAGGCTTCTCCTCTCGCGTCAATGTACCGTTGGGTAAACTGATTACACGCCACACTTGTCCGTAAAATAGCAGCAATATTGTAGATATTATACAACTGAATTGTGTTTATACCTAAAAGGGTACACACACAATCGGATTCCTTTAGTGTACCTACATTTCCACACGTCTTGGTGTCGAAACCCCGACAAATTCAATTTAGAGACATCAATTTCGTTCAATTGGAAGTTGGAGACATTCTAGTTCGGTTTAGGTTGTTCGGGCAACTCGATCGCTCTACCATCATCACAATAATCGATAAAATGTCTATCTGTATGAGAAAAAAAGAGATATGAGTAATCTACCCCACGTCAATTGTGCACTTCGGTGTTTTGATAAAATACCACTCAAGAGTTTCCGAGTTGCAGTTACGTATCTTAACTTACGATAATCTTAAGCTTTATAACAATATCCCTGGTTTACGGTTATATGATTGGATCAGGAACGATGAGATGGCGAGATAAAATATTTCCATGCGAAATGTATTGTTCACACGCCAATTTCCAATCAATTTAGTCATAAACAATATAATTGGATAAATAGCTTTGCAATTCTAAATTGTATCTACTGCAGATACGTTTTTAATTAATGTATCAGATGATACCATATAAAGTAACTTTCATCATGCAGGTCTCAAGGGCAAAAGTTGTTCATGCAACTACAGATGATTCATATAACCGCTATTTCTGGAAGGTTTGATAGAACGACAAAGGCATCAATAAAAATTTCTTGTAATTATCTTTAATCACGTAAACATTGTCAATTGCCAACGCAAGATTTCAACATTTAATCGTGCTCGCTAGCTTTTAACTCGCTGGATAAGTGATGTTGATCGGGTCAATTGAAAGATATAAAACACAATGAGTCGTCAGGTCCTAACACATAAAAAGATGTTACTCATGTCACACTAGGGGACATTTTGTCCCGCAACAATATCAGTTGAAATGGAGCGACATGTTGCTCAACAACTTCGTAAATATCTCGAGGACAATGTTGTGGAACTTTTTACACGTTAAATGTTGCGAGACACTGTAACGTTGCAGAGTCACGTAAATTGAACGTTGCGCGACATGAACGGGACAAAATGTCCCCTAGTGTATCCGTGGCTCACATCGCAAACATCGTGTCATCACTACATAGTATAAAGCAAAGTCGCTTTCCGCTTCCCGCGTCTGTATATATGTATGTATGTATGTATGTATGTATGTTTGCTTATATCTTTAAAACTACACAACGGATTTTGATGCGGTTTTTTTTAATAGATAGAGTGATTCAGGAGGATGGTTTATATGTATAATAACATGCTACCCGTGCGAAGCCGGGGCGGGTCGCTAGTTGTAAATAAATATAACTTATAATTTATTATCTTGATACGAGTATGTAGGAACGATTATACACCTTTGTAATTAATAACGTACCTACAACAAATATACTCTTTCGTTGAGTACTTCCACTGACTTCTTTCATTGAATTAATACCACTTGTTCATTATTTGGTGGCACTTGTGTCTACAGCAGTATCATGTTTTTAAGAAATTAAGTAAGCAAAACTACACTATGCTAAACCAACCTTTTTTTTCAAGTAATTTGTACGAACAAAAAATGCAGATGAATTATTATTATGAGATACTAAACTCGTTGTTTTATATTGCAAAGTGGACTCAGCTCGTACATTTTAATGAGGACGTTAATAACATTTGCTGTATGTTAAATAATAGTTTACTGCATATTTAGTCGAAGGTCAGGGAAAAAGCTAGTACGCAACTGCATGTTTTAAATAAAATTTGTGTTTCATTATGTGCGGTTTCAGAGAATGTTTACTTACATTAATTACCGTGTTCTTCATCACTACATAGTATAAAGCAAAGTCGCTTTCCGCTTCCCGCGTATGTATGTATGTATGTTTGCTTATATCTTTAAAACTACACAACGGATTTTGATGCGGTTTTTTTAATAGATAGAGTGATTCAGGAGGAATTTTAGAGGTTTTTAATGTGATGTCGTAAATAAACACATTTTTTTGCGCTTACATTGCATATGCTGGCTGAACCCCACGAGATATATCAAAATAATGTACTACAGTATTGTACACCTTAAAAACGTCTACAAAAAAGTCCACGATGGTATTAGAAATGTCTTACGCACAGCGAAGCGGGCACGGGTCAGCTAGTTGTGTATAGAGTAATACTAACGTTTTATTTATGTAGGGTTAAAACAAAAACAGTTTAATTGTCGATATATAAAATATCGCGAGGCCAGTTGGTATTCTTATAAACGGCGATGGGCATGCAACCTATTGCAAAGAATGCTAACTACTGCAAAATGGGGTATTGCGCCAAACGTAATTTTTTGACGTACCACTGACTACCCCCTTTAGACATCTTCAAGGATGATGCCACCCGATGTTTATTATTTCATAAAACAGATTTTCATACGCAACTCGCGTATAAGGAAAAAAAGTAAAGTAAGCCAAAAAACACGTTTGTTGTATGCCCCACTTAAATATTTATTTTTGGTATTTGTTGTTATAGCGGCAACAAAAATACATCATCTGTGAAAATTTCAACTGTCTAGCTATCACGTCAGCCCTGACAGACAGACAGATAGACGGAGAGCGAAGTCTTAGTAATAGGAACCCTAAAAAGAGAACATTGATGACAGTTCAAGACAGACAAGTCATATTCACTGCATTTGTTGATTTACGATGTTATTTACTGTTCGATAAATCGTGATTTTTCTTGTTCCTCAGAGATTCTGGAAAGCCTGCGTCCTGGCTCACCGGAGGTACCCACCAGCAACAACTCTGGTCCTCAACGTTTCTTGAAGATAAACGTTCGACATATTACTGATGGACAGGTAAATCAACACAGATTTTTACTTAGTAAATTCAAAAGGTAAAAGAGATTTGCGGAGATTTTAATGTAGATATTCCGATCCATCCTTTATCTGAAAGATTGATTAACTTATTTAAGAGTTTTAATTTATACCATCTATTTATGGAACCGACTAGAGTAACACTTACCACAGCCACCTGTCTAGACAATGTTTATTGTAGTTGTGAACCAATTAATAAATCAGTGATTAAACATTTTAGTTCTGATCATTTCGGGCATAGTGTCATATTTTCTTGTAATTTATTAAATGAACCTGAGGAGTTCACTTACCGTCCTATCACTGAGTGTCGTATTAAGAAGTTTCAGGGTAATATTGAACTCAAAATGCCTCTTATTCCATGCATAGATGACCCAAATGACCTTTTTACCAATTTGTCTAATTTAATAACTAGAGAGCACAGTGAAATTTTTAAGTTACAAACGAGCAAAACTAGATGTAAGGTCGGGTTTACTGACTGGGCTACACCTGGTATTTATAGAAGTAGAAATAAATTATACGAACTTTATACAACTAGGGAGTCACGGCTGCACGACCCTACCTTTATACTTCATGTTAAGATTTATTCCAAAACTTTTAAAGAAGTTTGTCGTGCGGCTAAATCATTGTATTTAAGAAATAAAATTGAAAAGTCCTCTAATAAAATTAAAGCTACTTGGAAGCTAATTAATAATGAAACGGGAAAATCTAAACCCCGTAATAAACAGATAAATTTAAATATTAATGATGAGCTATTAACTAAAAGAAAAGAAGTGGCGGATGCCTTTGATAGTTTTTTCTCTAGTATACCTAGAATTGCTACCCAGTCACTAAACTCCTCAGCTTCTGCGGCGTCCGTTCTCTTAGAATCTAGTGTTGCCAAATGTGAAAAAGAGTTCAGCTTTAGATACATTAATGCTGATAATATTGTGAAAACTTTTAGATCCCTTAGTATCAAAAATACTGAAGATCTATGGGGTATTTCTACAAAAGTATTAGGTAATATTATCATTGATATTGCTCCATGTTTAGCCCACGTTTTTAATAGGTGTGTTGACGAGGGAATTTTTCCTGATCTCATGAAGCATAGTAAACTCATTCCTTTGTATAAGTCGGAAAACGAGAAAGATCCGTCTAATTATAGACCAATCTCGGTATTGCCTGCTCTAAGTAAATTTTTTGAAAAAGTTATTCTTATTCAGTTATTATCTCACTTCAATCATAATGGGCTACTTCATTGTCATCAATTTGGATTTACAAAGGGTCGATCAACAACCGATGCCGGTACTTTGCTCTTAAAGCACATTTATGAGGCATTTGAGAAATCGCAAGATGTGATCGGTGTGTTTTGCGATTTGTCGAAATCGTTTGACTGCGTGAGTCACGCAACTCTAATCGCAAAGTTAAAACACTATGGCATCCATAACCAGGCAATTCACCTCTTACAATCTTACTTGTCCAATAGAGTCCAGAAAGTTGATATTGGTGGCGAAAGATCTTCTGGGTCTATTATTGAAATGGGAGTTCCACAGGGCTCGATTCTAGGTCATTAAAAAAAAGGTAGACCCCAAGCCGTGTTTGTTGCCTGATTCTTCTAGGCTTGGTCGCATGGAATCGGCGTAGCTTCACCTAGTTCCTAAGACGTTTCAAAGTGATCCTTGTGATTTTATTAAAATAATTATTTTTGACTTTGACTTTGACTTTGAAAAGCAGTTTAATACTATAAATCATCAATATCGACCTCCTTAGCTGCTCATTTGAGGACACACTGACGTGAGAAGTGCTGGTTTGTTTCCTCCAGAGCAAATGTTTAATATCCGTAATTAGAAGTAATTAAATAGTCGTAGTTTTGAATTTGAATTAAAATTACAATACCCAGTATTTTTACTGTAAGTACTAATTAGTAGTTTATGGTCTGAAACTGCGATGCAATTTAAGTCTCAGGCTTGCATCTTTTGTCAAAATAATCCTACGAATATTATAAATTCGAAACTTTGCGAGGATGTTTGAATTTTTGTGGCTCAATCACGCCTAAACGACCAGACGAATTTAGATGAAACTTAGAATAAACATAGCCTATGCCCTGGGATATCAAATAGGCTACTTTTTATCTAAGTTCCTACCACGCGAGCAAAGGTACCACAGGCGAAGCTAGTGATGACAATTGTTCTACAGTATACCCTGTAGAGCATAATCTACACTCATTTCTGGAGCGAGGTCTCTCCTCAAACAATCTCTCATTCATACCTTTTATCTGTTCCAGGGAGTAGTGTCCGGCGTGCTACTGGTCACACCGAACGCTGTCATGTTCGACCCGAATGTGTCCGACACGCTCGTGATGGAGCACGGGCCCGAGTCTTACGGTGTGATTGCGCCCATGGAGTACGTCGTGAATGCGGCCATATTCTACGACATTGCCCACATGCGCACCCACGGACCCGACCATAACACACACAAGTAAGTAAGGCTCAATAAAAGTAAAATTCAATGCAAAAAAAAAAATATCACGCCTGCAATAGGCACTTGACTCATCTGATGATGTGAAATTAGACTGGCTCTCCACCAATGCTGACTTACCTATAGCCTATAGCAGACAGAGGGACGTCCGAACATTACATTTGACACATCCCGCAAACTAATGGAGTTGCAAGCCAAGCATATACATTTTTCAAATTACAAAAATCCATTCATGCACAGTAGGGATTAAAACCCTTCGGAATAAAAGGCGAGGTACCTCCCACTCAGCTAGCGCGGCTCTTATTTACCATGATAACTAAATTAAACGAATTTCTAAACTATGCAAAATGTAATTTGTCACACGCATTATGGAATGTGTGATTCATTCGTCAATTCTTGCACTCATAAAAAAAAAAAAATATTAAAACTAATGGATGAGCTTGCTACGTATTAAATACTTGGGGATTACAGTCGTGATCCTATTGAATCCTAATAATATTATAAATGTGAATGTTTGTGAGTTTGTATGTATGTTTGTGCCTCAATCAAGCCTCAACGACAAAACGGCTTTAGTTGAAATTTCCTGTAGATGTAGATATAAGACCAAAATAAAACATAGACTACTTTAAAATTTGAAAAACATCCTCAAACGATAAAAAACGCAAAAGAGATGATTTTGGTATAGATGGCGCTGGTGTGCAACAAATCTGACATCACAGAGTAAAAACATTCAGTCTTTTGTATTCGATTATTGACATTTGACAGGACAACGTCTGTCACGGGTCGGCTAGTATTTTATAAATTCATATTCTCTGTTTGTTTTATTTCAGGGCAGAAACGGCTGAAATCTACTACATGAATAAAGCAGAGCATTCGCCCGGAAAGGACTCTCTTCTAGTCAAAGTAAGTTAGAACGTTATTCATCTAAGCCACTATCGTAGATGCTTAGTTTTGTGATGCATACTAGATGGCGCTGTGTGAAATGTCTTCGAATATTTTTTATTATATTTACGTGAGTGTAGGTAAATACATTCTTCTGTATAATCTTTATTTGCTGTATTGCCAAATTAATGGTTTTAATTTAATTTCAATTACAGGATGAAACATTCCCCGAGTTGCAAACAGCAGGCGTGGAGGGCGAAGAACACACTTCTGAAGATCGTCCTGGTTCCGGTGACACCGAAGATCGCGGCGGAGCTGCTTTCCCGAAGGCTTTCGAAAGGGAACTGGTGACCCCGACCGCTTTACAGGTACGCTTACATTACATCCTTTCTATCATAGGACAGCTCAATTGTGCCGATGCTGTTGATGCCAGACTAAACAAAAACTAAACTTCTCGTTCTGTTTCGTATAGAGTGAATGAGACGGCAATCATTTTAGAGATGTCAAATTATTATAGAGATGTATTTATTTACAACTTGAAAACGGCTGAACCGACTTGGCTGTAAATTGGTGGGGAGGTAGCTTAGAATCAGGAGACGGACATAGAATACTTTTTATAACTTTTGAGAACGGGAACAGGAATTTAACACAACATTTGTTAATTCTAAAGCGATACGAAGTTCGCCGGGTTAGCTTGTTGAACATAAATAAACACCGAATTGTCACTCACGAGTACAAAGTCCTGTAGAAACTGTATCTAAAAATAATATCTCGAAACTCAAAAGTAATCCGCAGTTAGTTGCATACCACACCCGGAATAAATAGTAGCAGATCATGCAATTATTTAACTTTCAGAACATTTTCGAGTTATACTTACAATATGTTATTACGTGAGCATTCCCGTGTTTCTCATTATTTGTCATTTTGTCCATGGACATGAAACACTACGTTTTTCGAGTTTTATGACTATATTACTTTTAATATATTATATATATTATACTATTACGCTATATTATACCATAGTTACTTTGCTTACTACTTTCCATACTCAGTTTGCCTGGAAGAAATCGCTTTTTAGTGATACAATGTTTTGCTTGTTTATTTCTTTCTGGTGTTCAATAAAGTAGTATCTATCTATCTGTCTATCTATATTTACATTTTTCTGTTTACAGCAACAAACCACCGAAGAAAGGCGTAAGTCTTTACTGGACCAACACTGGGCTATTCCGAGCAAGGACAGGATGTCTATCGATCTAGGAAGCGAGGTCAGTTGCTGTTTTTAGGGTTCCGTACCCAAAGGGTAAAAACGGTACCCTATTACTAAGACTTCGCTGTCCGTCTGTCTGTCTGTCTGTCACAGGGCTGTATCTCACGAACCGTGATAGCTAGACAGTTGAAATTTTCACAGATTATGTATTTCTATTGCCGCTAAACAACAAATACTAAAAACATAATAAAATAAATATTTAAGTGGAGCTCTCATAGAACAAAACGTGTTTTTTGCTTGTTTTTTATAGAAACGGAACCCTTCGTGCGCGAGTACGATTCGCAATTGGCCGGTTTCTTTTAATCTTTTATTTTTCAAGCGCATGTATAACGCATTTCCTCATGTAAACGAAGAAAAATTAATGATAACTATACATTTTTATACGGATCCTTATCATCTTTAAGTTTTAAATTTACAAATCAATAGAGAATAATTAAAAGGAACATATAATTATGAAGTCATGTTGATTCTTCTAAGAAATTTAAATACAACTGCTTTACTAGTTGGTCCTAAGTACGGTAGACAATAGACATCGTTGCACGTTTTAAAGTGATCCTTGTAATTTTATTGAAATACATTTTGACAAAAATGTTATTGAGAGCCGTGTTGGCACCTCGACTTTTAATCTGAAGGTCGTGGTCGTAGGATCTAATAGCCTTGAGATTTTAAAGTAATGTTTATCGTACTTAGAGATTACAGAATAGATCCATTATGTTTGTGTGTTACTATCACTACATAGTATAAAGCAAAGTCGCTTCCCGCTTCCCGCGTCTGTATGTATGCTTATATCTTTAAAACTACACAACGGATTTTGATGCGGTTTTTTTAATAGATAGAGTGATTCAGGAGGAAGTTTTATAGGAATCAGCTTTGCACCCGTGCGAAGCCGGGGCGGGTCGCTAGTGTATAATAAGTATGTATTTACAAAAAAAAAGTATTTAATTATTCTACTAGTTATCTGGTTCCCATAGTACAAGCTTTGCTTAGTTTGGGGCTAGATGGCGTTGTGTGTAAAAGTCCGCCAATATTTATTTATTATTATTATTTATTTAGTTTTTAATGTTGACCTACCTTTTATTTCAGGTATCATCAAGCGCAGAACACTGCCAGGGCGAAAGCCTCGATGTCCCGGCGAGCGTTTCCCGCGCCGAAAGCTCTGAAGGCGGCGAACCCCCAGAAGCTGACGAGGCGCCAGTTGATGACGCTCACCATCTGGTGAAACTCAGCTACCACGACTCGGGGATAGACATCCGCGATCCGGTACTGCACGTTACACCTGCCGCTGCTAAGAAAGTAAGTTGTATAATTGGGTACAGTTAGTGATTGCTTTTTGGCTGCGCGGCAGTCAATTTTCGACCTTATGCGACAGCGACACTAGAAGCTCTTAGACACGAACGGCACGATACCTGACTGCAGCCGAAATATCTCGACGGCAGCCGCCGACCTGAGTCCACGGTTACAGTTACCTCTGTCGTTGGCAACGTGTTATTCGTGTGAAAGAGGCTAACTAAACGGCTTACTTCGCGTTTGCCTAGATCTGTCGACCGATCTATTGTTCCCGCATATTGTTTTTAACATCGGAGCTCGACTGCTGGTGCTGAGTGCTCGGTGACTGCTATGATGCTAAGGAGAAAAAAAATATAGGCTCAGATTGTACCAGGCCCGATATCAAATTTTGTTACTTACCTTTGAAATTTAATTAGGTAGGTATGTAATTTTGGTTATCATTTTAACGTAATAATAAATAGGACAGTAAATACGGTACGATAGAAATTATAAAGCAAGCACACATCGAACACGAATGATCGGTAAATATGCAACACCGAACATACTCTTAAACCATTCAGCCCTTACTATCATGTGTGAAACTAACAAGCCATTTCATTACTAACACATTATTTTATAGGGCAGCCAATCGTCACTAGACTACGACGATTATCACCACGATATAGAAACGATATACGAATCTGCGGAATCCTGTCGCAGCGACAAATGGGATTTTCACGCCGGCACCGGCTACGATACCGACTTACTCAACTGTTTCGTGGTATTGCATAGGAATCCCAATTTGCAAACGCATGATATCATGTCGACCTCTTCGCATGATGAGGTGAGATGGAAGGATACTTCGGTTCTGGGATCGTCAGCTGCTATAATTTTACTTTGTGATTGTCTCTATGAAACTTCATTCTTCAATCATCAATTACCGACTACTTGTTTAATATCTGGGGAACTCTTTGATTCTTAGGTGTCCGAACACTTTTTAAGATATTATTAGATTTGTGTTCGTTATCACAGTTTACGTGGTCTTTATTTTTCCATAGATATCTTTCTCTGCATTTTATTAGTTTGCCATTTGGATATACATTTGACTACCTTTAAACATCTTCAGCGCCTATAAATCTTGATGCTATTCCATGCTTAGGGATTACGGTTAGAACCCAATTTTTTTTTTCATAAGTAGATAAAGATGTGGATTTTGGTTTATCTTCTAAAAAAAAATGTTTCAATCCCAGTAACCTATATTCAAAAATATAATTTCCAGTTCGTCTTTACCCAGGTATACAGCGACGCTGATATAGTGCTATCAGCTGATTGGGTGCCGCCAGTTTGCTTGCCGCGTACCGAGCCACCGCTTTCCGCTCCCCCGCTAGGAGAGAACGAGAGGGCGCCACGCAAGTCAGCTGCAGCTGTCTCTTTCTCGCTCGATGGAACAACTCCCAAAGATGACGCTAGCAAGCCGGATAAGAAGAATAAGGTGACAACAAACGGAATTTAGATTTTTTTATTCGGACTTTTGCAATGTAATAACGTCTTCATTATATAACGCTAAATCCTTAGAACTGCCACGACGACACTTTTTGTTTTTCAACCGACTTTAAAAATGAAGGTTGTATATTTGTGTTTAATGTTTGTTATATCAGAACTCCGTCATTTATAAACCGATTTGGAAAATATTTTTTAATCGAAAGAATATGAGTACCTACAGAGTGGTCCCATTGTTATTAAAATCTAGTTCTGATGATGGACTCCATTAAGGAATTGAGGGAACTTCTCAAATATTGTAGGCATAAATCTGTTGAGTGATTGAATGACACAGATAAATACAATAATCGTTTGGAAAGTATCACTTCTTTGTTCTTTGTTTTTGCACCAAAACGTGCTAGAAACTAGTTAGTTATGGGTGAAAAGTGTCAAAACAAGTCTCAAATAACGCAACAGGCTATTTATTTCACAGATGCTAAAGCGTCTTTCCTACCCTCTATCCTGGGTTGAGGGGTTGACGGGCGAGGGCGCCGCTGCTCACGGCTCACAGAGCGACTCGCTACCAACCTCCGCCGATAGCCACAACACTAGCGTATTCTCCAAAGTATTCAACAGGTACGTATTATACTGGATAAACGTTATTACCCCCTTAGGAATAGTTTCGACTTACGCGGAGCTGTGCTGAGCGGACCAATGACAGTGCTCAAATATTCGAGATTGATAATGTCGAGCGCAGTTATTAATCCGCTTCGCACAGCTCTGCGTAAATGGAAACTCATTCTTATACATAATTCCGATATAGCGTCGTTTTAACTTACACACGCGCATACTATCTCTCTCTATTCTCAAAGGACGGAGAGAGACATACGCTAGAACGATTCTAATGCATTAAGCTATATCGGGGTTAATTAATAAGACCCCTGGTTTGGAGATATGACACACTAACAAATACGTATCTGTTGAAAACTAAAATAATTCTTACAGTAAGATTTATGAATGAGTCTGAAAAAAATTAAACAAAGACGGCAAGTAATGATTGTCTACACTAAACTATAAGTTAATTCTTATGTCTTTTGAAAGCTCTTAGTGACGTCAATTAAGAAAATATTATCGCTAAGTGCTTTTAAGAAAACGCAGACGAACATAAATCTTTGTCGTTCAAATCGCATACCCATACTAAGTGAAACAAATCAATTCATATCAACAAAACGGTCTGGGTGGTGTCATATCTACAAAAACACTATTCTACGTCGTTTACAAACAGATCAATAACATCATGTAACATATTATATTAACACCAATACGCAGTTCTAACCAAAACCGCTGTACAAAGAATACAGCAAAGTCATACAATCTGCTGTTTGCTTTATTCTTTGCTTGTGTTGTCCAAATGTTTCAATACTGAAATACGAAAACAAGCATCACACATATACACATGCTAGTAAACTTGTAATTAATGTAACAAACGTGTTGTTCATTGCTACCGTGGATTTTAAACCGGAACACGTAACGTATCCGCACTCTTCATTGGCGTACAACTACGTAATTTTACGTACGTGCACGCGTAGTTCGCCAATGAACCTTGTGGAGTTCGGTACTGGTTTGTTCCTGAGTAAAACGCCTTCGGAAGAGGCGGCTCACGACGGATCGTCTACATCGGGGTATGTCGCCGTGACGATATCGATGTGCCAATATTGTTATGTGTTTCGCCTTGGAACGAACTCAGACCACAGCGGCTTACGACAGGCTTATCAGATTATTTTTATAGCAACAGGATTCTCTGTATAACTTGCAACCATCGACTACACAGCCCAAAAAGACACCGCATGCAAGGCGAACATTGACATCCAAAAGATCAGTCTTATACGGCCGATAAAAAATACCGCGCGTCAAACCTGCAGTAGAACCGACCACTTCCTTGACCCGTGCACATCTCGTCTGTTTATGCTAAAAAACCATTACCACAAGCTCAAGTTAGACTGGTTATTTTCCTTGTCGAAAGTCAATAGTGTTGTATCACTACTCAATAATTGATGATCGATAAACCTACATAGTAGTAACAACAACAGTTGGACCTAACTAGTAAAACTACTTATTGCCAACTAGCTTCCGTCCGCGGCTTCGCTCGCGTTGTACCTACATGGATATGAAGTAACCTATTTGCTATTCGCATTTATCATATTATCGCTTTAGAATTAGTTCGCGTTCGCGTTCGCGTTCGCGTTCGCGTTCGCGTTCGCGTTTGCGTTCGCGTTCGCGTTCGCGTTCGCGTTCCCGTTCCCGTTCCCGATCCCGATCCCGATCCCGATCCCGATCCCGTTCCCGTTCCCGTACTATCAAACCTAATAAAGCTCAAATGGACTCTACGTTTTTTTAACTTTTGTATGGGAAAAAGAAAAGGGCTGTTTTTAGGTTTTCCCGGCAATTATTCGATTTTTTTTTCACCTTTTAAACCTTCATAGACCTCCACGAATATTTAAAGACCAAGATAAAATAAATCCATTCAGCCGTTCTCGAGTTTTAGCGAGACTAACGAACAGCAATTGATATTTATACATTCACCATTTTAAACACGTGTTTAAAATGGTGAAGGAAAACATCGCATCGTGAGGAAACCAGTACCTAGTAAGTATTTTTATAAGCGGCGATGGGCTTGCAACCTGTCACGTATGGACTGCTAACTACTGCAAAATGTGGGTATGTGCCAAATATAATATTTGGACGTGCCTCTGACTGCTATCGACAACTCATGTCAACACTTCCCATCCCTAGTGAATCACGTCATTTTGAAATTAGAATGCTTTTTCCGGCTCCCCCCGTACCTCATACCTCACTGACTTGACAGAGTTGTTTGTTTGAAGAAATGAAGCCATTAGGCGTCTATTAGGCTATGTAGTCGATGCTTGCAACCTATCACGTATGGAATGCTAGCTAATGCAAAAAGTGGGAATTGTCTATAATGTTTGAACCTCTGACAACCCTCACAGACAATTTAATTATCATCTTAGATCCGTCAGATATCTAGGCATAATTTTTGTATCTTGGAATATTTTCCAGGGAGGGCCTGTAAGTTATTTTAGTGTCCAGCTTAAAATTTCGCTCCAATCTCTTCCATATATAAGCCTATACACTAAGCACTTTGTATAGATACGAGTATTATGATAGGTTGTCTTTTAATTATAGTCGTGAGCCATTTTTTTTATTTTTCAATATATTTTCTGTATTTTTTGTATAAATCGCTGATATTGGGAAATGGTAAAGAATACATGTTGTGCCGACCCCACTTGAGTGGGGAAGGGGAGGAAGATGATAATGTTTATACTTATACAACTCGCTTACCAAGTTTTACTATTTTTTTTCTAAAATTTAGCTTGAAATTCATTCCAAATTCAAATTCTAAAAAACAAAAGACAGTGAAATTGTTGACAATACGCCTTATCTAATTTTCCATTAACATGCTCTGTTTCCTGTGTTGTATAATTTTACGCGTAAATATTTTTGTTTTGTAACAACGCTCGTACGCCGCTGTGGTCAATTTGTTTAGCCTCCTGTTTGTATTCACCGTTCTCTGTTACAATTAGGCATACCCACCGGCATAAATATATGTTCTCTATTGTATTTTTGTCCAACAATAGTGGTCTTTGGAAACGCCTAATATTGATTCGTTCGCTTCCAATGTTCACTACAATTTTCCTAAACTGTGCTAAATGGCATGTTGTATATGTGTTAGGAAGATTTAGTGATCGTTTTATAGAAGATCCTAGATCTCTCTAAGCCATCTCATCGTCACTAGGTCTTCAATCATCAGTGGAGTCTTTGTAACGAGTTATGACACGGTTACTGAGTACATATTGCGATCATACTGTCTAATTCAGACGGAAATTGATATTCTTTCTCACGAGATATATATTGTCCTAAACATATATAAAAATCTAACATACACGATCCTAAAAAAAATAAACCATTTCATAACTACTTACGCCACGCCGCGATAGTAATTCTAAAGTTTTAAACGATGGAATCTGTATCCATCCAATCATTAAACACAAGCATTGTTTTCTATTGGCACCCTTGTCCTTTGTACTTAATATTTTAGCATGATTAGCTTAAATATAATAATGCCTGGTGTGTTTCTACACGGAACTAAATGTTATGTGTTCACAGGAGCCGAAATAACTAACTATGCCTCTCTTTTGCCGCTTCTCCTTCGCATTCTTGATAATTAGAACTCTCTCTGTAAATTATAAAAAATACTGTGTTGTAAAAAATATTTTAATGTTCGTTTATATAATTCTCAAGTTTTTGAATAAGATAAATGTATTGCAGTCAATTGTGTTCTTATGGCTATAGTGTTTTGTCACGTGAATAATAATTTTGTTGTGAACGCATAGACGGAGCTCACTTGGCGGTTTCGGACGGTCGCACACCAAGTCGACTTCCAGCGCGAGCTCGACTCAGGCACAGCCCCGACTCGACTACCGCAGTATGGTATCTGTGGACGACATGCCTGATCTCTTTGCTTCATTCGATAGTAAGTACTCGTCATCCTACTAATAACTATAAATCCGAATGTTTGTAAGGTTATTTGGATGTGTGTGCCTCAATCACGCCCAAACGAACATACTGATTTAGGTGCAACTGGGAACATAAATCACCTATGTCCTGGAATAGCAAATACTTTTTATCCAGGTACCTTGCGAGCGAGGCCACCATAGTTTTATATAACATATAATTATTTATATTTTTATGCATTAGATTCTAATACCTTATTTTTTGTGCAGAGCTCATCCCGCGTCCAGCTCGGCCCAGCGATGACCCACCACTGTACCTCCGCCTGCGCATGGGCAAGCCAGCGGGCCGGCCCCTACCCCGCACCACCCCGCTCATGTCGTACGGACGCAAACGGATGAAGCCCGAGTACTGGTTCGGAGTACCCAGGAATCGGTAAGTTGTATGACTCTAGATCAGTGATCCCCAAACTCCCCCCACCACCACTACGGGAACCTCTGCTCCAGTGCAGTGTACAATACACAATACAAAAATATGTAGATGGCGAACTTTGTGTACTTAATTTGGAAAAGGAATATTATTATTAAATATTATTATTACCTACATATACTTACATACATAGATATTTATATACAAAAAACATACATAAAGTATTCAAATTGAATGAGTATTTTGCAGAGAAATAATGCTTGGATAATGATATTTCCAATCAAAGAGTAGGAAAGTCTAGAACTGCATCTTTCAAATATGAAAACAGTCAAACTGTCAGCTAATCGCGCAACCGTATATTGAAGAGATTCTGAAGTTTCTTTTCGTGGAGTTTCTTATATACTATGATTAGAAGAATTTCATAAAAACTACACTAGTAGTTGAAGTCTGTAAAGAAAAATACTTCACACGACAGAAATACGCTAGTTTATTCAGTTGTTAATTGGAAGCCATTCGATTTTTAGAGTTTACTCAGCTTTCGTTTGCAACATACTCGTATACAATAATAGTTTTAATATACCGAAAAAAAAATTGACCGTTGCAGCAGAAGCTTCTTATGATCTGAGCACTGTCAGCATGATTTATTATTGCACTATCACAAAGTTATCGAGGTTTCTTTTTAACCGAAAATTGGCACTAATTTATGGTCTCAGTACTAGAAAATACTACACAAATTACAACGGAGACGGCGAGCTATTTATGAATGGATAGAATCGTGAAAATATGAGTAGCTATGTGGTAGGTGCGTATGAATAAACGGTTAACTAAATATTGTGTTTTTTTAAGGATATTATTTTTAATTTTTTAATTTAAGTTTTAACTAAGTACTTAAATTTAATTAGTAACAGACACTGACAATACGTTATTATTTTTTTTGGTAATTAAAAACTAGTGTTGTATATTATATTTATTTATATTACACTTACACACATTTAGTCGGGTAATTTTCCTTCCTTATCCTTGGGTTACGTAATTTAAAGGGGGATACAATTACAAAGAGGCGTATTTCAATTAATATGTTTATTGCTGTGTTGACATTTACGATCGCGTTAGCATCGTTTTTAAAAGGCTTACAGTGCCTTTTAGCATTGTGAGTATCATGTTACTTTTCAATTCACACAATTGTAAAGCATAATATTTACTTTTGCTGCGGTTTTGAAATTAAATACCGAGTCTAATTTTGTTGTTTTTTTTTCACACGCGGGTTCGGTATCATGATACCCGTAAAAAAGTCATCACGCTAATCCGAGCCAATAATTCATAAACTATACTACACTAGCTTACTCCCGCGGCTACCTGGATAAAAAGTAGCCTTTTTGCTATTTCAGGGAATGGGCTATTTGACAAGGTTTTGAAAACCATTCTAGATTATTCAGTAGTGACTGTGGAGTGGAACACATAATATATTATTTTCAATTCTGTTAAGTATTGGCCCTAAAAAAGTAAATTAAATAATTGTCAATTTAAATAACCCGTAAAAGCGCTTCTTTAGCAAATGGCGTCGCACTAGTTTCTGTGACGTTACATGCTTGTCAACAAATAAACAAACGTCAAGTTTTTCAAGGCAGGCGATGACATATTGACAAGCATGTTACGTCATCGTCGATTCGACCAATCCTGACCGTTTTGTGTCAAGTGACTGACGTTTAAAAATAGATAATTTTAATTATGGGTTTGTTTAATAAATGATTGTTTATTTTCAAGGTATTTTACTCCATAACGCTTTATCAAGGCATAATTTACATAGATTACTATCAACAACACTTTATTTTTCATACTGTCAAATAGCCTATTGGCTATGCACATTCCAAGTTTCAGCCAAATGCGACTAAACGGGGTCGTTTTAGCGTGATTGAGACACAAACATCCAAACATACTCACAAACATTCGCATTAATTAGTTTGGAGAGAGAGTTTGGACTTTGTAAATCACATTACAAAAATCTGAATTTTTATCAAAACCGCCACAATTTCATGACTGTCACTTTAAGGTTTACGCTATTTCAAACTTTAACGCGAAAAGAATAAGAACGTTCGTATTCTATTAAACTTTAGTCAGTTTGTACAACAGAATTGTACCGTGAAATCTGACGGTAATTTTTTGTTACAGGGTGGATGATCTGTTCAAGTTTCTAACACACTGGGTGCCGGACAGGTACGGGCCTCTCGGAGACGTATCTGCCCAAGGCTATGAACTCATCGACAGCGACACTGAGTGGGACGACGACGAAGCTAAACCAAACAAGGTAAGGTTCACGCGCAAACAATACTGAAATTATGAAAAAAAAAAAAACATTTATTTGAAAAAACAACACACACATGATCACTATACAGGATGTCCCAGAAGCCTACTTTAACCAGGAAATTGATATAAATAATAAATAAAATTTATATTTTTTTTATTATTTCGGGAATGTTTTTCGGATTATGAACCACCCTATGTTTTATTTGAGCATTATATCTACATGTACAGCAAATTTCATCTTAATCCGTACTGTCGTTTAGGCCTGATTGATTTTCAAACATACAAACTTTCGCCTTTACAATATTATTAGAATGAAAAAAAAGTAAAAACTAGGTAACAAAAAACAAACTGATAATATCAGTATAATAAAACATTAATAAAGTGTTATGACTTAATTGTAAAATAATCAAGCTGCACTTGCAATAAACGATTTTATATATTTTGAACACAACAATGATATCTAATATACGAGTACTATCAACATGTACCCCTTAAATATTTATTTTATTCTGTTTTTAGTATTTGTTGTTATAGCGGCAACAGAAATACTGTGAAAATTTCAACGGTCTAGCTATCACGGTTCATGAGATACAGCCTTGTGACAGACAGACGGACAGACAGAAGGACAGCGAAGTCTTAGTAATAGGGTCCCGTTTTTACCCTTTGGGTAAGGAACCCTAAAAATGGTTAAAAAGTGACCCTCGTGATGGTTTAAACTTTCTCGTAAAGTCGTAAGCCGTATCATTGTTGATTGAAAAACAAACTTTAGTTTTATCTTGCATCTTATCAATCCCATTCTAAAATGAAAGTCACTCGGTCATGATGTCGTCTACATTGCAGACAATCGGTAATGGCCGTCAGATTTTTATGTTTATTTTAAAACTGTATACAATGTCTTCCATAGACATCGACCTTGTTAAAAAATATTATAATAATCAGAATTTGGTGCAAATTTCACACAGCACCATCTAGCCCCAAACAAAGCAAAGCTTGTACTGTAGCAACCAGATAACTGATTCATTATATTTTTAAAATACATCATAACACTTACGCTTGGGTTGTCTGGTAGAAAATACCTCGGCATGAATTCTACCTTTTTGTATATAATTTTAAGTGCAATAAGTATAAATAAACACTTAGACACAGAAGAAATATTTTATTTTCATCACACAAATGTTTATCCTGGGTAGGAATCGAACCCATAACCTACAGAAGGCAATGTTACTACCAACTTAGCTGGTAGGCCAGTCCATAATAAATAAATCTTAATTTAGATTCAACTAAAGTCAACGGTCCTTCGACTTGACCTATCGCCATTCCGGCATTAATATTTATATCGGAAACTCATCGGAATTTAAAATGAGTAAAGTAGACACTGCTAACACGGCTGGTTTTACTATAAAAGGAGTCATGTGGGGGTGCCTTGCTATAAAAATATACTTCATAATTGCCGATGAAATCAAAAAATATAGCTATGAGCATTTCCTAGCAAGTCCTGATATGTAGATTACTTAACCGATAATTTATGTCTCCTTCGGGTAAAGTATGCCTGCAAATACATCGAGGAAGATCGTAACTTGGATAGTCTGATCTTTAAAAGTGTATGAAACTCCATTCAAAGATTTAGGGCTCTTTTTGACGATGTTGCCTATCGTCCTATTATTACAGTTGCTACCACTCTTATGTTGAGAGGAATATTCAGGAAATATGTAAATATGAAAACATACGTTTGGTTTCTTATTTATTTGCCAACTGTAATATTAATAGTTGTGAATTTTAATCAATGCTAAGCTCAAAATATACATAAGATCTTATGATGTTAATGATATGAGTGTAACAAATTCTACTAAACACCATAAAAATTATAAAAGTCTCTAGAAAATTCTATAGGACTATATCCGTTTCTAGATAACGTCACTAAAATTCATTCATGTATCAAATTAGTCGTTTAACTACTTTTTGTCTTACAAAAAATCAAGTTCACACAAAAGTCAAGATTGAACGGGACTAAAGTTTTCAAGTAATCTTTTCGCTAAAGTTTTGGTGTAAATCAGCCTAAGTCAACTAACTCAATGCCACCTGTGTTACGCATTATCTCCCATCGCTCACCATGATAAGATCCCGACATTATTTACGAGAGCACGATGGAAATGCTAATTAATATCTGGTATTATTATCTCGAACAAGCTGTTCCGACAGACGTTGTCATGTCAAATTTCAATAATCTCATAAAAAAGCACTTCAGTTTTTCTAGAATTTTAAAAGTTTACGCTGGATAGAATTAGCAATATCGGTCCAGCGCGCCGTTCAAACGCGTGATACCGTGAACAAGGGTAATAGAGATTAATTTTTATATGTATAGATATTTGATGAATGATTACATTTTCGCAGGAGGACCGCACCGGAAGTACCGGCGATGTCACCGACATCACACGCGAATCCTGGGAGGTGAGTCTAGTCAACTACTATCTATTTTTAAAACTTGATATTTAAAACACTCATTTACTAACAGCTTTTTTATGACACACCTTTTATCGACGATTCTGCATCACATCCCACATTACAGTACATTGAACATATTTTGTGATTCCTGTTTATACCACGAAAGCATGTTGCATAATAAAGTACAACCAAATAGGTATGGAAAAACACTTATTTTTTTTAATTGTACTCTATAATGCAACCGGTCTCACATTTGCATATAAGTCGAGTGAGAATATTACGTCATCAACATCCGATAGTAGTAAACAAAATGGTTATACGTTCCATATAGGTGGATGAAGAGATTTTTTGTGCATACGCAGCCGTTATAACTATTTCTAGCTCGCTCTAATAACTCGAAAGGACATACTATGATAAAGACACTATCAGGTAGTTCGCTCAAAAGTATATAACATTTTAAACAGAAGAATACAATCGTCTTAAGGGGCTGCCAGTCGACGATTGCTCTTTTTCATAACGAAAAAAGTAATACTTCTGAACAAGCCACATCTCCTATTTTTATAAGTATATTACTTCAGGTTCCTATCTAGATTTCTTTTAAGCTGAAAACATAATAGCAGAATCTTTTCACGATAAAAATATTATTTCAAAATGATACGTTTTAGAATTTATGATCGAAATATTTTATATACCTACTATAAAAATCAAATTGTGATTTATTGTTAAAGATAGGTAATATGTAGATCTAGATTTCTATTAGGATAGATTTTTGATAAGTAATTATACATAATTTATATCATTAATTTATTCGAAAAGCTAAGGCGGACCACGCGCGGACGTGTGTTTGTCGTCATTGCAGCGGTCGGTAGGATTATTTATCGAAGTGATTAAAGATGGGTACATCTTTATTCACATATACTATACATTATAAAATAGGAGATGTGGCTTGTTCACAAGTATTTCTTTTTTCGTTTCGAACAAAAATAATCGTCGACTGGCAGCGTCTTAAGTTAGTAGTTGACTTAAAAAATCAATAAATGGTTATGTCAACATAGCTGATTTTGTTGATAAGCGTACTGAATATTATATTGATTGTAGGCACTGGTTCCATCTGTACTATACTGTAAGGAAGGGAACTGCAAGGGAAACATTTAAACTCGTGAATAAAACAAAAATATTTTATGAATTAATAGAAGACAGTCTATCTACTGCCATAGAGTCCACGCTGTTTTCAGGACCAGCATATCCCAAAAGGGTGACCAAGATTCAGTGGCACGTTAAGATAAAAAAAAAGCAGCTATGTTTGCATAACCCACACGAAACACAAGAAACACAAGAAACACATTGCACTAATGGATATGCGGTTGTTAGCTGCTGAAGGCGCCTTACGTGAAAATATATTCGATAATGAAGAGCCAAGCGGAGGCGCTGGGCGATTCTCTCGGCGAGGAGCCGCAGCCGGAGGTACCTACGCTCGCTGTCTGCTCGCTGAATCACCCTTGTAAAACTTAAACCACAAACATTAAATTATCAGACGCTACTAAGGAAATATTTACGTACCTGGTTCTACCATACTAGATTTATCGGTATTGTTATCTTAGAATCAGATATGTGGTGTCATAGTTTGTCTAGATCACAAGCAGTTAGGATTTTTCGGATCTATAAAGGTTCCGAAGTTTTTGAAAGTGATTCTAAAGCGTCTATCGAAATCTGTTCTAAATTCTTTAATTTTTATTCGGCTATAATATCTATTGTGTCATTTATACACGCAAGAATAGTTAAGACAATTTATTTCGCTCAGACGACATTGTGTCTTGTCTAGAATCTAGAAAATATATATTTGGGAAAAGTCCGAAACCTTACTGCTTGAAATCTAGCTAGACTTTCAGGTTTATGTGAAGCAAAAGTGATACAGTCAGCATTATCTGTGTAGAGCGAGTGTTAAGCACGTAAATGATTATGCACTGCCCCCTAGCTGCATACAAAAATTAATGTTATCATGTAGTGGATAATGATTAGATATTTTTTTTATTGTTTCCTCAATATTATATTCGGTTCTCCCTAGGATAAGCTAGACTGTAATGCACTTCTAGAATGTTTCTGTTTAGCTACGCTACTGTGTGTGCCCTAGTTGAAAATGTTAGTAGATTTTAGGGATAAGTCGAAAACAAACACTTAATGAAGAAGTTGCACTAAGTTCTGCAGTACAATAATTACGTTTTAAAAACTAAAAAGAATAGTCAAGAGATATATTCGTTTTTAAGTTTTATAAAAGGAATTCGTCCTATAAAAAAACAATTAAAATTGGACAAAGTTTGGACTATTCTTTACACAAAAGAAAAACATGCAAATCGTAACACCAGTAAAAAGATTTGCGCGGTCATACATAAAATAACCGGCCAAGTCCGAGTCGTACTCGTACGAAGAGTTCCGTACTTATAGCAGCAACATAAATACATCATCTGTGAAAATTGCAACTGTCTAGCTATCACGGTTCATGAGATCCAGCCCTGTGACAGACAGATGGACAGACGTTCGTCTGACGGACAGCGAAGTCTTTGTAATAGGGTCCTGTTTTTACTCTTTGGGTACGGAACCCTAAAAAAGCAACAATGATACTCGTCGAACTGAAAACCTCCTTATTTCGTCTGTTGAAAATATAAAAGTATTGATACAAACAGATGTTGTTGTTCCAGCGTTTGCTCTCGTAGGTGTAAACACCTTGACCGTATGTCATTGAGTAATGATAGCAAAAACTAGTGTTATTATACGATATTGTGGAACGACCCTGTGGGTAAATGAGCTTAGAGTCAACATACAATGGAGGGCTCAACGTTACTACTAAACAAGCTAGGCCACAATTTTCTCTATTGTGGCAAACGTGACACATCTGTGCAATCGAATGATTTCACTCGGTATACGGCATGAGTTATACGAATTACATTCCAATCTATGGAACCTCAATACAAAAATTCTACACTGGTTCCTTTACTAACTATCATTGACCATTTTTACAATACCCCTAAAGCAGGATGAGGATGACTTATTAATGACACGACTAAAATAAAGCCGCACTACATTTTGTAGCATCAACTGGATTAACTTTTTATAATTTTGCTTTCGTGGTTCATACATGGCAAGATTGTCATGGTACAGCATAAATAATATGTTTTTCATTCAGATGACGTACTAATAAAGTAAGTTATTTTGTAGGTAGCTACATGTAATACAAAATGTGGCACCATTATTTTCTTTAAACTTCAGTTATTAATTATTAATTCAGCTCTTTGTGGAAATAGCATGATGCGAGCCTTCACCTTGGTTATTAAACTCGCGTCAAAGTAAACAAAGTCCAATAAAAACATTGAACATTTCAAACGTGTTGAAATACATGCGGGCTTACAAACGATTGTATTTTGTATTAAAACGTGCGTGTTGCAATTATTTATCGATGCCACAGACTAGATGATGGTATAAGGGCAACAGGGTCAATTCCATCTATTTAATTTGGATCCATCCAGTCTCAAGTCTCATATTTTGAAACTTTGTTTATAAACTTTTCCTTACATACTTATAAACAAGTTCACTTGACATTATGACAGAATAATATAAATTCTTAAATGTCAAAAACTGAAATTTTTGTGTTTGTAAATAAAGTGTTTCATGTAAATGAAAAGAAATTAAAAACAAGTGCAAAAAATAATGTTTCTTATCAAGGGCAAAACTTTTAGAGGAACGAAAAAAATGCAGAATCAAGTAAGTGTATTTGTAACGTGATTCGTGTGCAAAATTATCTGCTGCGAATATTGATAATAAGATACGTTTTAAAAACCAAAAATAACCGACGAAAAATATTACAGTCATGAGACGATATAGTTTTTTTACATTTATAACGGATATTAGTCCTATATAAATACAATTTAAATAGGAAAAGCTTCAGATTTAAAATATACCCGCCGATTTGAGAACCTCCTTTTGCTCGTCTTTATGCCTTTGTCATAAGGTTATTATCATTCGCAACTTTGCTAAACACTGTAAAAGACCTAAACTTGCTACTTCATGCAAAATATATATACAGCGTCCGCGCCTGACCACAAGAAACAGGTCGACGACCATTTAACATTTTCCTAAATAGAATAACAAAATAGGAAATTGAATTAATGCTGCGGAAAATTTTGTTTCGAAGCGGAATTTTACTAGTATTTGATTATTATGTAAAGGTTAATAGGCGTTTCTAGAAGATTATATCAATTTAGTAATACGTTAACCTAGTCTGCTATTTTAAACTGATTTATAGATCGGAAGTACTACAACAGTCTACATCCAACGCATAATTATTAGTCAATAGCTTTGTAATCTCTAAAGTTATTGCTTTGCAATACCATACATACCAAAGCAATTAAGTTGTATCAATAATCTTATCAAAACTGCATTTTTATGACACAACCGCCGTCATAGGCAAACAAAATAACGACAAACGTAGAGTGCCAATTCAATAACAGCAGATAACAAAACAAGAGTTCATTCATTTTATTTCGATTTAGATTGGTACGACGCCGACGGTGATTTCATGATCAAGTTGGTATATTGACCTACTGAAGATATACTTGTAAGATGAACTTGGCTAATCAAGAATGCTTGCAATTCGGTTGCCTCGACAAACCGCTAGAATTTTGTAGAATAGTATCTATCTTATTCTGTTCACGTGAAGGTCTAAAATAGCGTGGCAGTTTTAAAACTTGGGCTAGTTTGGTATTTTTTCTATTTTGTTTCGTATATTTTACATTACACATACATGTTTGTCGTTTCTGCATTACGATAATCAAAAATTTAGTTATAACTATCCGAAGTTGCAGAACAATATCACTCTGATGTTACTCTTATTTAGACTAACTAACGTAAACAGAATAAGATCGATCGTATTTTACAAAATTTTAGTCAGTTTGTGGTAACAACGGAATTGCTATCATTTGTTGCTGAGCACTGCAGCCTAATTTAACCTCGCACAAACACAAATAGTAGGTAATTCCTTTGCCAATAGATTTGCAAATTCCGCTGTATTTATTGATCGTGAACTAAGTGTACAATTCTCATTATCTTATTCACGCGGACAGTAACAATTGAAACTTTCACACACGATCATTATGTATGATCAATGGACCATTTCAACTCATCACTCAATACATGAAACACAGCGATATCAATTTAGAAGTTTATTTTATCGCGCTATAAATTTATCTTCATGAACATTCACATTAAGGCCACTAAATCTATAATAAAATCGTGTATCTGGATATATCCGACTGTTACATCTCATAGAATATGTATACTGGTTCGAACTATGCCGTAGGTATTTCTGGATCTAGATAAAAGTGTGCCAAAACTGTTTAGCTCAATATAGTGGAGAGATAGTGGAATCTTTCTACATGGAGCACAACATTTATTGAATCAAAGTTTTATCGGTATTCGATTTAAACAATATTTTACGCTTCAGACTTTCGACAGTAGGTGAATCTAAAAAGGTTACAACTGACTTTCTTTAATATCATTGTGTGTGAAGGGTTGTCGGAGGCATGTTCAACCAAACATAACATTAGACACATGTCCCTATGTTACATTGCTTCGCCGCTCATAAGAATACTAACTGGTTTATAGAATGATGGTACGAGTACTTCCTTCCCTCCTCCTACCACTATTCCAAAATGGTTCTTTTAATAAGATACCTATATGTTCTAACTAGCTGACCCGTGCCCGCTTCGCTGTGCGTAAGACATTTCTAATACCATCGTGGACTTTTTTGTAGACGTTTTTAAGGTGTACAATACTGTAGTACATTATTTTGATATATCTCGTGGGGTTCAGCCAGCATTTGCAATGTAAGCGCAAAAAATGTGTTTATTTACGACATCACATTAGAAACCTCTAAAATTATCAGTGTTTCTCTACTATATTATGCATGTATTATACATATAAACCTTCCTCCTGAATCACTCTATCTATTAAAAAAACCGCATCAAAATCCGTTGTGTAGTTTTAAAGATATAAGCAAACATACATACATACATACATACGCGGGAAGCGGAAAGCGACTGCTTTATACTATGTAGTGATAACAATCCTATACATATACAGTAAAATATAGAATGTGAGCATGATATGATAAATAGGATATGGGTTGCTTATTATCTCACTTCAGACAAAGAAGTCCAGCCAGGAACAATACGGTCTAGCTAGATTTTAGATCAGGGAGCGGCACCTGAACCGAATCAGTAAAGATCGACCAGTCAATTAAATCTTTGGCTACGTGACGCATTTTGTAGTTTACTTAATCAACCATGACCCAGTTTTCTGGTGGTTTTCCGTTGTCTTGTTACTACATAATAACATTTTGGATAAAATACCACAACAAGCCATTTCCGATCAACCTGCTTTAACACATTAACGTTTACGACGTCAATAAGCAAATCAACATTTTTCAAAGTAAATCAAATAATCGATGTAAAATGTGCAGCGACGAAAAATTTTGCTTTATGGTATGTAAAAAAAATATTTCGTAATATGAGATTATCTATTTAAAAATAACCGACTTGATGAGTTCGTTAAAATGGTATAAAACCAGGCCATTCGTTTATTCCTTTGGAAGTATGAGCTCATTGGCTATAATAGCTTTGTCGCCATATCCAAACTGTAAATTAATTTGCATGTCATGTTCGTTAGCAGTGAGACATTACAATTAAACTTTACGGGGCGTGAGTACTGTCAGCTACATTTTACATAAGTAAACATACTTGGGTTTTCCTAGGCTTGCTTGTTTAGAATAATCAATTCATTGGGTAAAACTATAACCCGTCATAAATCTTATTATGAGTTTATATGAGAACATGGTAAATTCATTAGTTTGTATAAAACTCGCTAAAGGACTGATGTAGAGCTCAAATAATCTCTCGTTAGAGCCAAATCTCTATCATCTTTTTTAGCTGACTGTTCGCTTATACGCCCAACTCGTCTTAATCGCGATCAATTGGATCGAAGAAATACCTACACTTCAATTGTTCTAATGTAGGTGTTTTGTTGCACATAAATAGAAGATTAACCGATGTATGCACCCGTCTTTATGAACTGAATTCAGGCCACTTTATTTTAAGCTTTGTGTGCGACACAGACAGCTCTTCAGTATAAATTGTGCACTTGGGCTTATACAAGCTGCTGAAAAAAGCTGCTTTTACTTAGTCGGCGATTAAATAAGTGATCAGTTACAGTGAATTGTAATTAAAATAATTGTGTCCAAACCAACATAAATAAAAAGGTTGAAATCTCAAGACCACAAGCCAAAGAGACAGGTAAAATTAAATCAAATTCCTTCAACGTGGAAACGAAAGCGAGACAAATGCGAAGGTGTTCGATAGTAATTCGTCGACCCTTTCATTAATGTCAAATAACTTTCTTCGGTTGTTTGGTACCGAGGGTAAATATGTTACAAATGCCTTACTTCAAGAAAAACTGTATTTTATCTTTTTCTTTCGGGTTTTATCTTCCGATGTAACTTTGACTTACCCTCGTATTCAAGAACGACACTATGAGAACACGCACCCACAGTGGACGAAATATTTTTTCATAAACATTACTTTATGTATTGAGCGGCACTATGGCGCACGCTACCGTGTGCCTTTAGAGCTCAACTGTGGCTAGAGGCACACGACAATGTGCCTCTAGTCTCATTATGCAGTGTCGCACAACATTATAAAGTGATTTTTATGAAAAAAGATTTCGTCCACTGTGTGTGCGTGTTCTCATAGTGTCGTTCTTGAATACGAGGGTTAGGTATCTGAATTTCTGAACACGACGACTTTTAGAACTCTCTATATTATGGTAAGAAACTTATGAATAATCATAAGTCGCTTTACCTAACAAAAATAAGTCTGTTAATGCTACAGTACTCACAGCTATATCCCTATATTATTTACTAAAAAAAGAATAACGACCTAATAAATACCAATAAAAGAATCAACTGACGAGTTACTGACATTACCCTCAAAGTCGACAGCCTTGATGTGAAATTGTGCATTCCCATACCCAATTTCATAAATTTCTGGCTTCCTGATAACCAACCAACGGCATTGACACGCACTGTTCAGAACGTTGCCCAGGGTCTTGTCGATCAAAACAGATTTCTAATCGATCTGGGATGAAATCACTATTTTGGCTCAATTCAAAAATAAATATATCAACCTCTAAAATATCGCGTCAATATCGGACACAATAAATGCCAAACAGCTATTCATCAGCTGGATGCAGTATTAACTTGTTTCAGTTAATTGACATCATCAGAATTAATTTTGTTTTTATCGTTGTAATAGAGGCTTGTTTGTTGTCGTTGCGCCTTGGTGGGGTCGGTGCCAGCGCGTCGGCATACCTTGCTGTTCCAGTCCCCGTGCGACGACGTCTCATCGCGCTCGCCTCGCGCTTACCCACGTTTTCGTACCTCTGAATAAATAAATACGCGACCAACAACCGCGGCCCGCGCTGTGCTCACATACTACGCTCATTATACCGGCCCGAATATACAAACTATTGTACTTTTGTTTAAAAGCTGACGTTCGCGCCGCTGTCTGCCACCGGCTCAGTGTTTGATTACGAAACCTTACATTCGCGTGGATGATTTCTAAATTGAGCGCTGGTGTTTGTGATGTTGACGTTCGTGTTTTTTGCGGTACGTCGCCTCAACGTGTAACAACGAGGCGTGTTTAGGATTGTACCCAAAAGTGCTTTGTGCAAATGCAAACTGTTAAGTGGATCGAGATGGTGAAGTTGGGGCCCACGGCGGCCGAGGAGCCGTCTACTTACGACGAAGAAAAGGTGAGAGGTACCGTTACCAGCAATAAACGCGGTCAGCCTTCGCATTTGGTTCAATTCAAACCACCTAGGTGTGCAATGATCCGATAAGAATGCTCCACCAAACCGTTCGAATTTTCAACAAATCTCATTCATTATCTTGAAGGGGCATATAAATATTGTCCGATTAAGTTTGCGTAATGTAGATAAAGGTCTTCTTGTACGTTCATTATCTCAATGCCGTACAGATGTTATTATAAATATGTGATATCTAACTAATTAATTCCCAATACAAAGAATATATATAACGAGAGACGTGCTTACTATAATTTATAATCTAAAGCTTAATCTGTAGCTAGCTAAGCTAAAGAGCTACAGATGAACGTGCTATTCGAATTCCTAATAGATAACGTAACGATATACATAGTCGATGAGTTAATTGCATTCTCGGTTAACATGTCTATTATTCTCGCATATGACCTTAAAGAACTCTATGTTTTGTAATTATCTAACACAAAGTTATTTTTTATCCGTATTAAAAATTTATGATTATATTAAAAAGGCTCGGAACAGACTATTGATTCATCAGCCCATCCTTGGAATATAAAACGAAGAACAACGTGTTAATTTATACAATTTCCGATTATATACGAGAAAGAATATAATATCCTGAAAGCTTTGAACAGGAACCTAGCTCTATAAATAGAGAGAGAGAGGCGAATGACCTACGCATTGTGAAGGTCTTGACTTGTGCATTTTATTTTGACGACTGATATGATACCTTTATGGATGGATCCTAAGATATCTTTATCCTAAGATAGGATTTAAAGGCTGTTTTGTGCCAAATTATGCACCTACTTCAAAAAAAAAAAAAAAAAAGAGTGTCTTAATAATTCAAACAACGTAAAAATTAGTACTATCTTTATCCTGAGATAAGATATTTAGTTGTTTTAAGGTGCCATACCACAAAGTGACGAAAAGGTATCTATTTCTTAAAGATCCAAAAACAAGGAGGCCATAATTTTAGCGATTTCAAAAAGTTTGTTTAGCAAAGTGCAACAATAGAACCCGGTGTGGGTTCATCAAGTAGGTACCAGATATACGAGTATATACATATAGAAGAGTAATTATGTAGACGTAATTGCCTACGTAAAGCATTGTGTAGATATGACCTCTACTCTTGTACATACGAGTATTTTGTGAATTGCCAACCATTACAAAGTTGGTAATGGTTTTTAAGACAATCTCTCATATAACTTGAAAAAAAGTCTTGTTTCGGATAGCAAATCTTATACATAAATCATCATTTTCCTACCCTTATCCCACTTAAGTGGGGTCGGCAAATCTTATAAATAGATTAAAAAAACACATCACTTACTCTCTGGTCTAGAAAATACAATATTTTGACATCAATTTGAAAAGTTTGTAATGAATGTAACGCGGGCGACTGCATGTACTGAAACTGGCGCAGGGCGGTTCGACTACAACATACCTACTCGAATAATAATAAATAATCAATAACTTTGAAAGAACAAGTTTAAAATTGATAATACTTATATGTATTCGATTCCATATCGAGTTCACTCTTTTGTTGCCTATTTATTGCTGATTATTTTATTTGGCGATAACATTTCTTATTGCAGGGCTTTAAAAATGTATAACTTCTTTTGTTCTAAGTCTAAATTTGGCTTTTTCCGGCCACTTTTTCCCACTTAAATATCTACAAAACGATATCGTCTTGTTTTTAAATATGAACTTATGTTGTGCACAGGAATACGAAATGTATTCCTGTATGTTTAATACATAGAAAACAAGACAAAAACATTATTCGTTATCGTTCGGCTCTTTTAGAATATAGAAAAAATGTACTTATATCTTTGTTGCTCACACAAAACATTGTTTATTTCCTAGATTCGTTGCCAATCCCTAGGAACGCTAAGATTGCGTTTGTAATGCTTTATCAGTGCTTAAATTTATTACCGTATTATATTTGAAAATCCTTAATCTTAAACCTAATCCATTGGTTGCTGGTCTACTGTCATATTTTAATGGTCTGATAAGCTTTATTAAGGCTAATCGTAAGCTTTATTGTTTGCTGAAAAGCCTAGAAAGTCAGTCAGCTATTCGCCGCGGATTCGCACGCATCGCAGTAACATAGCCTCTGGCTAAGTGTTCCCACGTAAGGGAATCGTGCTCGCCACCGCCATTTATACCACAATGAACGTTCCCGGAAAATCTTCGTCGGCTCTTGAGGGAATCCAGCCGTAAATAAATTGTCAACAAAACTGAACAGACAATTACCGAGCGGCTGCATCAAAGACGCATTTTTATCAACGGAAACGAAAAAAAGCAAAATGTTTCGTATGTTGCGTAAAATCGCGCGGAGGGTCGTGGAACAAGTGCGGAAAATCGAGATGCTTTTGTTCAATGTTACTATACAACATCATCGGCGAGGTACAATACACTCTGTGTGCGATAGAGGCGAAAGTGGCAGAGCAAGGCAGACACTCAGGCGGGGCACGATACATTCCATATGCGAGGTGAGGTTCTGAAACAAAAAAAACCCTTCATAATTTATCTAGCTAGACTAGCGTCTAGTTTTTACAACATATTTCTCGAACATGCCGGAACAATAGCTCGCTTATATCTCAGGTTAGTCATAAAATATTTTCGGTTCGGTATCTTATATCAAATTAAAACTAATGAGAACGTTGTTCCAATTAGCGGGCTTTTCATAATTCCTTAATAAAGTTTTTAAACGCTTAGCATACTCGTAATACCTACTACTTGTGAATTGTGTGCTAAATTTTGAAAAAACATGTCTATAATTAAAAAAAACTAGCCTTTAAAATGTTATCATACATTTAAATAATCAATAAATTTAAATCAAATATTAATTAATAATAATAAATTAATCATTTCGTGTCTTCTATATATATAAAAATCAATTGCTGTTCGTTAGTCTCGCTAAAACTCGAGAACGGCTGAACGGATTTATCTTGTCTTGGTCTTGAAATGATCGTGGAGGTCTAGGGAAGGGGAGACAGTCAACTCCAAAATAGATCTAATAGGGAATTATTGTCAAAAATACCTTTCTGCTTCTTGGTGTTCGGACCTATTTACTTTAGATTCTACAGACCTAGATGTACTTAGACACAATTTTAAAGTGCTGCCATAATTATCTTGTCTTCGGACTGAACTATAAACTTTTAAGACACAGAATCTCCAATTAACAAAGTACAATGACCGTTAAATTAATGTGGCGTTTCTTGGTGCAGTATGAAATGTAATTCAATAAATAAATAAATGTTTGAAATGCTAATGAATATTTACTAGTAGGTATTTAATCTAATCGCGAAGGTAGGTACATAGTTAAATAAATTAAATTAATTATTATATAGCTGATTTTATTCTGTCATTATGTATGGCATTGGGAATGTTTTGCACTTTTAAATAAGCTAATAATCTTTTTGTAGTTCACGACACATTAGACATGACATTTTTTTGTAACTAAATGTTTAGAGTGCACGATTTAGCACTTCCACTGAATGTTGAATGTGAATTTATAGATTGTGAATGCTCACTTCACTGCATCACAGACTAGATATAAGTTAATGTACATATTATTCTATGCCATTTTCGTACTGTTCATATCATTTTTGTACGTGCATTATTGGATCATTATTGGATAAGGTTTCAGCTTAACCCTTTAAATTTTATAATGATTATACTATAATCACTTATACAGGGTGTTCAAAAAATTGTGTCGGGCGGAATAAATACCGTCATCACGTCACTTGAAAGTCTGGTTCTGCTTACAGTAGGTATTTTAATCGGTCGTAATTATTTTATTTTCAGCATTTTTAACGATTTACAAAAACATAACATTTTGATGATAACGCCTACACGTAACAGTAGACTTTTAGATTGTAGTCCTCCTTGTCTTAGGTCCGCCTGGTTCAAACTCATTAACATATTATCATTCCATTTGATTAATTATGATCAACATTTCATTTTTTAAGAATATATTTGAATGCTTTCAAATATTTGTGAAATATCGTTCGTTCTAACCTTAAACCGTCTTGGTGTTTCATAAGCATTTTGTAATTCAAACATACTTACTAACTATTATATACATTTGGGTAAGTATCTTTTTAAAGGAATGACTTGTTTTTTTGTCATTTTTAAATAATGATTTGATAAGGTAATGGCGTTTCGTCATCTTTTCATTTCAGTCCAACTTTCAACTATGTTTGTTCTGTAGGTACATATGGAAAAATATAGAAAAGTATTATGATAGGCGCGTGGATAAAAATAGCAAAAACCTGATCTATCAAGCTCTACATTTTGCGAACAATGTTATGCATAAATGTCCTTAATCTTAAAATAGGCTTTTTTGTTGTAGAGTAATTGAAAAGTTACTCTAACAATAAAGATAAAAACTAGTAAGGTACATATATTACATTTTGTATGTTCTGTATCCTTTGACAACCTAGCCCCAACTTCCTCACACTCGTGATACGATACTTCAAATCAAAATTCAAAAAGTATTGATTTGAATAAAATTTTAAGGATCACTTTGTCTTAGGAGTCTATAAGAATCAGGCAACAAACACGTGAATTAAATTAGAATTTAGTTTAAATTCTTAGCGATGTTCTTGCTTATTGTCTTAGCTTTACTGATGTGTGTGTTGCGTTCAGGTGCTGTCGATGAGCGATGAGTTGCGGCGTGCGCTGTACTCTTCCGGCGCCTCCGTCGACATGGAGTTCTCACCGCCAGACCTCATTGGCGCTTCGGAGATATTTACCATGGAACACAGGTGAGCTTTTACCATTTTTTTTTAATTTATTCATTACAGTATATCAATTTTAAAACATTTGTATTGTACCCTAAAAACCACTCAGGGTTTGTCTGGGTACTCGCATTCGTCGTAAAATATAGTAAATAGCATTTCTTAAATCCAGTAGTTTTACATTAGAACGCAAAGTTCACAAGCCACTAATCCTTTATGACCGGATACGTTTGTCACGGGACAGACACCTTACGCTAACATTCTTTTTGTCATGGATATCAGAAACTACGAATATCATTACCGCCTGCAGCTTCCAGGATAAAAATAAACAAAATAATATTTTGCAACAGCAGAATAAACGCCATCTACCTACAGACAAACATAGTTGCTACGGCTCTATAAATGCTAAGATCCCTACATAGTCAACTGAGATTACCTGATGAATACCTGTCTAGAATATTAATAAATAAATAACCTTGCTCGATGCAGTTGAACCGGTATTAACCTACGTGCAACTGATCGAAAATTATATTATGAAGACGACAACTTTGTAATCCACCTGTTTGTTCAAACAAAGGAATCAAAAGTCATTGAAATCAGACCAGCAGTTACATACAGAGTAATAGGTGTACTGTACAAGTGTACATGCCTACATGCAAAAATTGAGAACCTTCTTATATTTCAAGTCGGTTAAAAACTACAGGGATTTTGTTTTTATTGTGATGTTTTTGTGCAGGGAGAAACTGTGCGGCGTGTTGCCTGCGCGGGCGCAGGGCTACATGTGGCAGCTCGCATTCAGCACTAGCCAGCACGGCTTCTCGCTCGCCTCCATGTATCGCAAGATGCAACGCGTGGACAGTCCCGTGCTGCTCGTCATTCAGGACACCGACAATAACGTGAGTACCTACTGAACCTCGTGTAGCCACCTACCAAAAACACTAACCCTCGTATTCAAGAACGACACTATGAGAACACGCACCCACAGTGGACGAAATCTTTTTTCATAAACATCACTTTATGTGTTGAGCGGCACTATGACGCGCACTACCGTTTGGCTAGAGGCACACGACAATGTGCCTCTAGTCACACTATGCAGTGTCGAACAACACGTAAAGTGATTTTTATGAAAAAAGATTTCGTCCACTGTGGGTGCGTGTTCTCAGTGTCGTTCTTGAATACGAGGGTTAGTGATGTACCCAAGTATGTAATCTCTAAGTTTGTCCGAGAAAGATAAGTATTGTAGATTTATGTACCTTTGAAAATGGTAGGTCCCTGGTGAAGGGGTTCGTCAGAGGCACGTACCAACAATGTCACATTTTGATGTAAAACATCTATAGCAGCGGGTCAAAGCGATTGTTGGCTTGGCTTGTCGCCACGGACGGCATGCGTCGCCGCGAACTAGATGAGCTGCTGCCGAAGAAGTGCCGACCGCGTTCGATCCGGTTCGCGATATGCATTCACGCTCTTTTATATTTAAATAGTTTTATTGATAGGTTAAATAATCTCGATGTTTCACATCTGCCAAGCGTTCCACGACGGCTCGCATTTTTTTTAGTTACTCTTTAATTATACGAGTATGTACAGATATTAAACTTGTGTGACTCCAGGTATTCGGTGCGCTGACATCGTGCGCGTTGCACCCCTCTGAGCATTTCTACGGCACTGGCGAGTCGCTGCTGTATTCGTTCCAGCGCGTAGAGGACAGGCGGCACTCGCAGCACGTGGAGGAGCCCGCAGACGACACACAGAACAAGGAGGACAAAGACGGTTAGTAGAAGGGGTTAATAAATATACATTAGGAAACAATAATCTATAATATAAAAATGAATCGCAAAATGTGTTGGTAAGCGCATAACTCAACAACGCCTGGACCAATTTGGCCAATTCTTTTTTTAAATGTTCGTTGTATTTCAAGGATGGTTTTTACGGCGAGAAAAATTAGAATAATTGCCGGAAAACCCCTAAAAACAGCCCTTTTCTTTATTCCATACAAAAGTTTTCTAAATAAAACGTAGAGTCAATTTGAGCTTTATTGCTATTGTATAAAGTTCACTGTTGTCTAACCAATGTAGGTGTGTTCCTAACGTCATTTAAAATGCATCAGTGAACGGGAACGGGAACGGGAACGGAACTTATTCTAAAGCGATACGAAGTACGCGGGGTCAGCTTGTCTTTAATATAAAAATGAATCGCATAATGTGTTGGTAAGCGCATAACTCAACAACGCGTGGACCAATTTGACCAATTCTTTTTTTAAATGTTCGTTGAAGTTCAAGGATGGTTTTTACGGCAAGAAAAAATCGAAAACACTAAAAACAGCCCTTTTCTTTTTCCCATACGGAACTTTTCTAACTAAAACGTAGAGTCAATTTGAGCTTTATTGTTATTGTATAAAGTTCACTGTTGTCTAAGCAATGTAGGTGTGTTCCTAAGAACGGGAACGGGAACTTCAAACAACAATTTTGTCAATTGCGATACGAAGTTCGCCGGGTCAGCTTGTGATTAATATAATTTATGACAATATAGGTTTTAAATTGTATTGTAACTTGGCGTTATAAATAAATGATCTGTAACCCTACTTACATGGGTACATGAGGTGATAATTAGAGCTCGAACCCACAGTGGACGTGCATGATATGAAAATGAGCATTTAACATTTTTCAGAAGAACCGGCACCATTAAAAACCAAGTTCAAGTACTGGGGCTGGACCGGCGACAACATGTATTTCATACGAGGCAGTTACGACAATATATCAATTGGAGCCGGAGAGTGAGTACTTATTAAGTTTCCCTACCCACCTATCTAGGAGACTAACTTATTATTTTCTTTGCTGAGGATAAGGCTGAACTTTTTTTTCTCTTCTATTCTTTTAGGGAACCTAGTTTGTCTGTATCTGACCATGAATTTTTGTTTAACCAGCTCAAATGTGGGCGTCGGTCGACTTTTCACCGATTCGTTTCAATCAGACCTTACGTTGAGACTCACGCTTTTTTATTATAATTTCAGCGGCAAGTTTGGTATCTGGCTGGACGGCGATCTTTACTTGGGCCGCACGCAGCGTTGCACCACATACGGCAACGAGCCTCTTGCCACTCGCGAGGACTTCATCGTAAAGATAATGGAGTGTTGGACCTTCATCTGAGCGTAGCAATAGCAACGCGCTCGACACGAGGCCACCGCACCGCGCACGCGCTCCCACTATATACTCTCAAAAAACTAAGCTTTAGATTATCTTATGAAATTTGCTACGAAGATTTGACACTTTTACAAGTCAACATTTTCGACTTTAGTACTGATGAGTCTGAAAATTTTGTACTGTACGACTCTGACGCGACGCGACGCGGTCCGACGCCGTTCGGCCGCACCCAGCGAGGCGCATCTCTAGTCAAACGTACTGAATTCTGACCAATATTTGAACTCGGAATGACAAAGACAGTGTTCCGACAGAGCGCCACCTCCGCTGAGCAAAGCAAAGTGCAATGTGCATTAATCCTAGTCAATTGTCGTTCGTATGTAGGAGGGAAGGCCGGAGCGACCTCAAGCTCCGGGATAATGACTACTTGTCAATTCATACAATTAATATTGTGCATTGTTGTTAAGAAAATTTAAAACATATTTGTAACGATAAAATACTATGTATAATGTTATGTAGACGTTTATAAGTAACGAAAATGATGTTAGACGCCGTTCTATTGGTGCCGCGAGAGGCAGCGGGCAGCGGACAGAGCCGGGTGCGACGTTGGTTGTACTCGTCTTAAATTCTTAATATACCCCCCGTAGGGGCAGGTGACATTTATCAGTATAAATTGTAATTATTTATGTTTTGTCAAATAGATTTTGTATAATAAGTTGTCATCGTCTGAATGTATTGAGTCATAATATTAAGTTAGTGAGCATGGTTATGTTACACTTTCACTGTGATTTGATTAACATGATTGCATTTTGTTATTACATACTGTAACAATATCACTATTGCAAATAAATGTAGCTAAGCTAATTTGAACAGGTCATTTCATTCATTCACTAAAAATTTAATTTTAAATAATCATTCATTCATATACCAGTATAATCATTGTTTCTTCAATATTCATATTTTTGTGATGTGAATGTGATGCTTCAGTACAGATGTAGCCAATATTATAAAGTAAAATTAATTATGTAACTAAATATATAAAATAGTAAATCTTAAATAGTTATCTTAGAGAGCTTGATGAATGTAATCGTCATTGTGCTTAGTAATTATTAGCATGATGTTACTCGGATATCTGGTCTGTACTGTTAATTTGTCTGTTGAGATGATGCGCAGTTTGTACCACTACTGCAATATTGTTCTATAGTGCAGGTCATTAACCTGGCCTAGCTTGCTGTACATAATATTCCTATGTGAGATTAGAAAAAAAAACTATTTTTGTGAAAGCCTTGGTTCTGCTTGTAAAAAATGTAGTTGGCAAAAAATTACAGGCACCTACTCAATGGCTCTAAATGTTTCAAGCAATGTTTCGTGTGTCTGTAGCTCTGGCAAAATCGTTGTTATTGTTTATGTACATCTGGTTGAATACTAGGTTGAATATTGGCATAATTATTGTTAAAAATTTGTAATCATTAGACTTGTTGAGTAGCAGTGAGAATAGAGAAAAAAATTATTTATTATATTATGGTTTCGATCTTACGATTGCTGTAGCTGCATTACTTTGGTGATTTATTATGTAATTCTAAGTTGTTATTATGTAAATCAAGCCATAATAATTGAGAATATATTCTTTTGAGAAAGAAAAGTTTATTTTTACTATCATCTACATAGTTATAATACACACACACACGGTTAATAATATCTAGGTTTATGATTGTGATGGCTTTGGCCCCTGTCATCTTGATTGTAGTCATTGTATCCCCTTCTGTCACCCCTGTCATATTCTCTGTTGTTCCTCTCGTATGGGTGACTATGTCGGTTATGGCGGCGATCATTCCTGCGGCCCGAGTTCTGTGGCACCCACCATGTCTCCATAATTGGAGGTGTGGAAAGTTCTGATTTGAAAACCTTCATAAACTCTTTATCATTTTCTGTGAATCGATCTTTGAACTCTTCTTCGCAAGATGCTAGAAACTCCTTATCTTCAGCAGACATAGTATCTGTTGTTGTCATGTTTACTTATACAGTCCAGGAATTACAGTCAGAGAATTGGCAACTGAAACAAAAAAAACAATAAACTAATGGATTTTGGATAGTCTTTCTTCAAAGGTCATTTTTCTTTTCATTATAGACACAAAACAGACAGCAGAAAAGTAGATGTTAATACAAAGATTAACATTTTCTCCGAGTAACAGCCGTAGCAGCAGAATTAAATAAGTTAGCTGCATCCAGGTGGTATGGGGGTCTCTCCACTTTGTATTATTTTTAAGCCATCTAAAATTTATATGTCCACTGAATAAAGATTAGTAATTTCTTACAAGAAATAAACACTAAATTGTTGGAATTCTGTTTTTATCAACCACCCATTTGATAAGATAACAATGATAACACCACACCACGAAGGCTAGACAACACATTAGGACAAAACCAAGACAATTTCTCTCAATTAAAAGAATGAGCAAACAAAATATACCACATCAAAAAGGACAATCACAAATCACAGCCCACAGTCTGAATCACCTAATCAAGGTATATTTACAGGACTCGCCAATCAGGCTTGTTAAGATGAGACCATAGAATGTACTAGGTGTTTCAACGCTATGTAAATCTAAAGGCTCGAAAACCCATCCAATGTATTCACCACATTCTGGGCATACACATGGCTTCCAACGGTAGCCAGGGTACCAGGAGTCAAATTCTTCCCACTGCAATGGTTAGACATATTTATATATGTTATCAGTAAATATCTGAGGTTCCCAAATAAAAAATAGATTTTAGGATTTTACCTCATTTATGCCAGCACAATTTGCGGTACTTGATATGATCACAGGGTAATCTAAGATAAAATCACCCACAAACACCTGAATCAGAACATCATCTGTATTAAATAACGAGTCTCTAACAGAATATAGAGAATTAGGAGTGGATTTGGCAATCAAATCGTTGGAGGAGGCAACCTCATTTCCGCAGCTTCTACACAAAATATCTCCTGAAATGGTTTAGAAACGCATTGATAATTCAGTTAATAACTTCAAACTTAGGTTAGTTGAGATAAATACCTCTCTCCAAGATATCAAACTCTTCAGGTCCAGAAGTAGTATGGCTAGTGCTGTTTTGGGTATATATTTCCTCTGACGAACTCGTCAAGTGAATTAAAATGAGTAAGGCGAATGTGCTAATCATTACAAATTAAAACAGGTGTATTAGTACAAAATTATAGCAAAGCAAACAATTTTATGAAAACAACCAAAATTAGATGAAAAGAAAACCATAGAATAGAAAGAATTTGAAATAAATACCAACCAGGCAACCAGCACATTAGGCACACAGAGCAGGCTGTCGTCACTAGGAACAAATAAAGTTTTATACTATCTTTCTGCCAACACTCAGATAAAAAACATAATACTACAAAAATAAAAAGTATTAACGTAGCACCGAAGTACCTAACTACAATAATAATTTTATTTTAGTCGTATTTTACGTCAAACCAATATCTTTGTAATGTTGGTAATAAATGTCAGTTTTTTGTTTTGATCAAGTTTTGCCGAAGGTTTCTAAATATTTTTATAATTATTGTGTTTTTATTAAAAAAACACAGAAATACAGTGAAGTGAACAGAATATGTTATTCAATTGGCTTGAGTGCGCGGGCCTCGTAAAGAATTACGAGGCCCGCTCCGGGCGGTACGAGAGAGATTCTGGGCCTTGCAATTCTTTAGAGGTTATGATTTCGTCATATTTAGGTGTACATAATACAAATAGCTTAATTTAATTACTACGTGTACGTTTGCGTAATATAAAAGATATGGGAGGCAAAACTTTGAGGAAGTGCGAAGTTTGTGGAGTGAGAAGGTTTAGGAAGAGCACATCGGGAATATTTCTAGCCAAATTCCCATTGGAGCCTGAAAGGTAAAAAGTTGACCTATTATCTTATAAAATGCATGGATAATTATGTTTGATTATTGCAGTTGTTCAAAACAACTTGTTTGTTTCTGAAAACTGCATTTTATTATTGCAGTAAATGCCGGTAATAGTGTGGTAAATTTATATCGATATTTTTGTCGATGAATCATCTGGTTCACCGTTAACCGTAATAACCATTCTAAATACTAGGTACTTACATAGAACGAGTAAATTTTAATGGTTTTGCATGATTTTGTTTTTTTATGTTATATTTTTTGAAGTGAAACTTCTTTATAAAGGGTATTAGTTATTAGACTATGAATTATTTTATAAAAGTTTATTTCTTTGTTGCAGCCACCAAAGTACTGGAATTGGGTCTTCCAGTTTTAAATGAATTTTGCTCAATCACAAATGTACAATTTCAATTGGGTCTTCCAGTTTTGAATGAATTGTGCTCAATCACATGTAAAATTGCACAAGCACAAAGTACAGCAAAATCATGAAATTGTCAGTAACATTGTCTTTGATATTATTGCAGTACTATTTTTTAGACTATGAATTATTTTATAAAAGTTTATTTCTTTGTTACAGCCTCCAAAGTACTGGAATTGGGTTGTTGACTGGGTCTTCCAGTTTTGAATGAATTGTGCTCAATCACATGTAAAATTTTAATTGGGTCTTCCAGTTTTGAATGAATGAATTATGCTCAATCACATGTAAAATTTCACTAGTACAAAGTACAGCAAATTCATTAAATTGTCAGTAACATTTTCTTTGATATTATTGCAGTACTATTTTTTAGACTATGAATTATTTTATAAAAGTTTATTTCTTTGTTGCAGCCTCCAAAGTACTGGAATTGGGTTGTTGACTGGGTCTTCCAGTTTTGAATGAATTGTGCTCAATCACATGTAACAATGTCTCACAACAGATTTTTTTTTTAATAAAATCGGTTTTATCTCGTCCCAAAAACAGAAAAAAAACAAGCATTTTATTTAAAAAAAGTAAGCTGTAATCTGCATGTACTGTCATCGGGAGAAAAGTTTTTTGTGGATTGATAATTTTGTTTAAATTTCGCTAATAACTATACATTTTGGTGACATACTAAGTTTAGATTACCGCTTGCTTTTGATTTCCAAATAAAATAGAATATTTTTTAAAATTATGAAGTAACCCAATTTTTTTTTTTTTTTTAATTTAATTTATCGATATATGTACGATAGTAAGGCACCTCACTATTAATTTGTTATTTCATGATAACATGTTGGTAGTACGCTTTTTCCTTTTCGTAAGGTGTAGCAAAGTCCATACAAAACCTTGACAACAGCTAGTTAGGGAGTGCCGACTCTTACTTATATGCTCTTTGCACACAGAGCATGACATGACAGTAACAGAACAGACAGACATTTGACAGACATAGGAGTGAGTAATGAACGAACTTATAAACAATGTCTAAGCCATTCGTTCATTATCCATGGTTGGTTTGTATTGTTGGTCTATGTGATGAATGTCAAAGAGCTTTTGGGTCTATCCATAAAATTATATCTATCTATCTTTACTCTGTCCTGTCACCTGTCACTGTCAGCTGTCTTGTAATAAGTATGCGACGACAACCAACAAAACCAAAACCAGTAAAAAACTAAAAAATAACAACAAAGCAATTTTGTATAATTTGGTCTCAAAATGAGCGAAAGTGTGAATATCGATCTCTCCGGAGAAATAAACGCGACAGGCGAAAAGAAAGGGTTTCAAAAGTATGTCAATGATGTAGAATTGTAAGTCTACTAACAATTTTAGCTATCTACAGCTACGTGGTGTTTTTCAGCTAATCGTATACATTATATGTGCTACTATGAATTATTATTGCACACGGTATAGAAAGCTGTATGATTCTATGATGATGTATGACAGTCTACTAATATTATAAATGCGAAAGTTTAAATGAAGTGTGATGTATGTGTGTTACCTACTCGGCTACGCTTATCCGCTAAACCAATTTGGATGAAACTTGGAACAGATGTAGTTCGAGACCTGGAACAGCTTAATATACCTAGACTACTTTTAATTTTTTTTTTCTAAAAGTTATGATTTATGGTATTAGTGCTTCAATGATTATTTATGGCATTAGTTTCAGATGTGCTTAGATCTCAACGTAGACAATCTTCACCATCATCACAAGCTGCTTTTATTTTATTCATTTATTGTTCCAGTTGATTCTAAATGTCTTTAGGTATATATTATAATGTTTCTCAACATGGACTCTGCTAGGGCACTACAATCTACTTAGAATTATCTTAAAATATATATTTTACAAGCTGACCCGGCGATCTTCATATCGCTTTAGAATTAACAAATGTCGTGTTAAATTTCCGTTCCTGTTATAAAAATCCTATGTCCTTCTCCTGGCTTCAAATTCAAATTCAAATTCAAATTCAAAAATCATTTATTTCAATAAAATCACAAGGATCACTTTGAAACGTCTTAGGAACTAGGTGAAGCTACGCCGATTCCACGCGACCAAGCCTAGAAGAATCAGGCAACAAACACGGCTTGGGGTCTACCTTTTTTTTAATGATCCTTTTCTTAAAGCTATGAAGAGCTCCAGTGTGATGCCAATCGAACAAGGTGAAGGCTCAAACAAGAATAAGCTCTAAGCTACCTCCCTACCAATTTTCAGCCAAATCGGCTCAGCCGTTTTTGAGTTCTAAGTGGTGTAACTAGCACGACTTTCTTTTATATATATACAGTCGTGGTCAACTAATTAGGGACATGCAAGATAGTGAAGAACAATAGCCGGTTATGTACATACAAATATAAAACCCTATTGATTTCTCAGTTACTATTATTTGCATAATTTGGTCCGATTATTATGCTCTAAATGGCTGTAAATAAAAGAATAAATAAATAGAAAAAAGTATTTAATATCAAAGGTAGAACATGTATTAAATTTTAAGGTATAATTCTGTAGCTGGACATTTAATTAAGGACAGTAAACTATAATGAAAAATAGAGTTAAACAAAACTAATAATCTGCAGTATTATAATATCTTTAACAGCTCCATTTTATTACGTGTAAAATCAGTACCCAGTAGCAAAACCTTTGTTAGTAATTATCGCTTGACACCGATGTGGCATAGACATTATCAGTTTCTGGCATGTTTCGACAGGAATGTTTGCCCATGCCTCACAAAAAGCTTCATTAAGTTCATCTAAAGTTGTGGTACAATAAGTGGCTACTTTTTTCTTGATTTCGTGCCAAAGGTGCTCGATTGGGTTAAGGTCCGGGCTATTTGCTGGCCAATCTAACACCGATACTGACTGACTGGTAAGAAACGACTTGACTGAACGGGCGGTATGTTTCGGGTCGTTATCATGCTGAAACGTCCATATAATAGGGAGATGCTCCTCAGCATAGGGAAGCATCGTTTCCTCCAATATTGCCTTGTATTGATGTTGGTCTAAGTTACCCTGAACTTTCCTCACAGGTCCCACTCCACGTCCAGAAAATGAACCCCACATTTTAATGTTTCCACCGCCATGTTTCACCTGTTTTTTTGTGAATCTTGGATTCATTTCCGCTTTTACTGGACGCCGTACGTATTGCCTTCCATCTGAAGAAATCAAATTAACCTTGGTCTCGTCAGAGAATAATACATGTTGCCATTGGGCGTAGGTCCAATGTCCATATTTACGTGCAAACGCCAAACGAGCATTTCTATGTTCTTTCTTCAACAACGGTACTTTGCGAGCCACTCTTCCGAACAACCCTGCTTCTACCAGACGTCGTCGAACGGTCCTCGCTGAGACACCAGCTCTTTCGTCTGTCCCAAACACTTCGTGTTTAAGGTGGCTGTTTCAAATATGACAGCTCGCATTTTTTGTACTTTTCCGTATTCTGTGGCCGCACACTACGAATAGTGCAAACGCACACATTGAAGCTACTTCACACTTCATTTACCAAGACTAAATAACTAGTCTTGATACTTGAAAATATTTGGTGCAATAGGTATGTCATATTTGTATAGGTAGGTATGTACTTAATAATTTTATAGGTTGCACTTGACAAAAAGAAAATAAATATAGAAAAAAATAATATATATTATAAGACAGGTTACAAATCGTAAAGTGCTACTACACAGTTACTAATATTTGACTGTGCAAAAAATATTTGTTAGGTACCTACTAATAAAATGCATTATGACAAAATGGTAAGTATCGTTTTTTTATAAGCTCTTATTTAACTTGCAGTTTATGTACATATTTATGTATCTATGTTTGATAAGGTGTAATCTTGCGGCTTAATTTTAAGCAGTTATCCCCAATCGATTGAGCTGAAATTTTGCATACATAATATGGTGACAGCGAGCTGATCTGATGATGGAGTCAGGAGCTGTTCAACGGAACTCTTCACTAAATAGTCGAATTGAGGCAAAATGACAATGTAAAATTATGGTACTAGCGAGCTGGTCTGATGATGGAGGTCGGATGTAGCCATCGGAACTCCTCAACTACACAACATAACCACGTCGCGTTTGGGCTCGTTATTTTTATCTTGACGAGAACTAGAGCACTAGAATTTACAAAAGCTTGATTTAAAAAATATATTTTTAATAAAAAAACTTATTGTCATCTAAAATCGATGACGGCACCGTCAACGTTTCGAGTACCACTCACAGAAAGTTTTGAAAGTGAAATACTGATAAAATATGTAGGTATGCTTTTGAATATTGTGTGCGAGCTATGATCTCGAAGATCCATAGACCGCGCGTAGCGAGGGTCAACAAGTTCTGGAATTAAACAGTTATTGTAAAATTTTACTAAATAATCTTCCATAATATTTTCTTTCCAGAAAAAGAGATGACCAGCTCTTTTTACAAATTCATATTTTCCATTGTATTTATACTAAATGACATCACAAACCCGCAATACTTTTTAAGACCTATCCAAAGACATGGAGAGAGTATGCGAGAAAAAAAAAACATCTGAAAATATATATTTATTTCTACCACATTGTCAGCGTGACTAGTATATTCATGCCAAATTACAGCTTTCTAGTATTAAGAGTATCTGAGCTAAGCTGCGGACGAATGGACGGAAATGGCAAAACTATAAGGGTTTTTTGTAAACTACGAAACACTAAAGAGCACTTTCAGTATTTCGAATTAAACAATTTTTCAGGACACTTTATTATTTTTTTAATATTTAATTATTTGCATCATGTACAACTTAAGTATATGCCATCAAAAACAACTTGTAAAAATTAAAATAAAAAGCCAATTCTCGCAACGCAACTCAGTTCTTCTATCGTAAAAAGTTGTGAGATTTCAATGTCTGTCTGTCTGTCTAAAAAATGACCTGAACTGTTTCGAGAAAAGGATGGTACGACTGTGCCGCTTTTTTGCTTAACTTGGCGGGGGCACTACCGTGCCCCCAGATAAACCTTGCCTTGATAATAACAAATACCGACATTTTTAGAAGGTTCAACATTTTTGGTTCAATGCGTATCGTATCATTCGTCAGTCATTCATCAGTCGTCAAAATTGATTAATGCTAGATTTGTTGCACACCAGCACTCGGAGTCTTTTTATAGTTTTGGGGATGTTTTTAAATTAAAAATAGCATATTTATAAGCTAGGGGTATATTTACATCGACAGCAAATTTCAATTTCATCCGTTTAGTCGTTTAAGTCTGATTGAGGTACAAACATCCAAACATACCTAACATCCGCACAAACAAATCAGATTTATAATATTAAATGTAGATAGATAATAAATATAAATTATATTCGTAATCGAAAATTCAGGTAATTTTTCTAAATCCAATGATGATAATAAGTATGGAGATACTTTCTCGCATTTTGTTCAGATAAAGTATCAATTTTTTCCATCCATGTATAAAAAAACACGCTTGGTAATATAGGGGAGGCCGGGTTAAAACCGTACTAAGGGTCATGGTACCTTTTTAGAACTTTCATTTCAAAACAGAAATGTATCAAATCATTATTTATATTTATTTAGTAGGACTAATTAGGGACACAAACAGGTTCACATTTTTCTGAAATTTAATATTTTTATTAAAATAACAATCAAATACGAAACATCTGCTTATTTCGATTTTGCTCCAACGCGACGTATGCAAAAAGGTAAAACCGTAAACTATTATCATACTGTTTCGAAACGTAACTCGATGTAACGCATCTTCTACAAAAAAATCATCCAACTCTTTCATAGTCTGTACAGTGTACATGAGCCCAGCCCTTACAACTCATGCATTGTACCTAACCTTCATCTGTGTGGCTTGCACCAAATTCGTCAAGGCAATATATTATACAAATGTTATCATTAGTTTTGCATGTCCACTATTTTACCCCAGTATCCGGTTATGTCAGACCTCCCCTAAATTCGAAGAAAAATGTGACGTGGACGTGCTTCCCCGAGCGCGTCTGAGCGCTGACTGACGTGCCGACTTGAGGTGAATGTGAGTTTTGTATGGAAAAAATGTATGGAGAAGTTTTATTGCATTTTATATTGTTCATAAATGAAAAAGTAAATTATTTGAAAACAAGATAATGCCACGCGGTATAGAGAAATATAAAATCTACAATTTCGTATTATTTTCAAATAAAAATATGCTGTGGGTCTAAAGATATTGGTACCTAACCAGACCCCATTTTTCGACATTTTCAGCGGTTCTTGCGACGGTAAAAACGTATTTTTTTGAAAATGTTGTATAGAACTGGCCAGTTTTTATTATCTACTATTAAAGATGAATATATTATCAGTAATTTTGTATTATTATATCCTCACAATTGTGATTCCTGGTTTTTAAATCGGTACCTGAAAATCATTGAAATACGTGTGTGAGTGTGAGCCGGGCCTTAATTAAAATAGAGCCTAGAAACGGATCTTTCTTAGCTAACCTGGTTATCATTCTATCTTCTTGCGGAGTTGTTTTTCTCGATCTTTTTGTTCTGGGCACATTTAAATCTGTGTTATTGCGTCTGACATGTTGCACTGCATTGTATACCATAGTTTTTGAACAATTTAAATGTTCTTCTATCCTTCGGTATGGCCAACCATGCTCGACAACAAACTTCATGATAATTTTTCGTAGTGTTGGATCGCAACTTTTATTTTTACCCATTTTTCTTCAAAATATTTTTCAAAACTTAAAATAAATATCGGGATTGCCGCCAAAACTACCACGAAACAATAAAAGAAGTAAAAAAGTATTGAGATTCAAATTTTGAAAATAGAACGCAATATCTCAGTGTCCCTAATTAAATGGCCAGCCAGCATTATTTGAACAAATAGCACTACGATAATCTATCAGCTATACTGTAAAGAGGTTTAATGTTTAAGAAGTGGTTATTGTTTGTATAATCGGGCACATAAATGACTAATTATACTTACATGTAAGAGATATGGAATATGGTTTAGACTCGTTGGAAAATAAAAAATAAATTCACAATTCGGTTTAACCAAAGAATGTCCCTAATTAGTTGACCACGACTGTATATATATATATATATATATATATAGACTAGCTGTCCCGTCATCGCTTCGCTGGGCGACAGACATTTCTAATTATGATCAATTCGGATAGATATGGCTTGAATGGAGATAGGTATCCGCGGAGTATAAGCAAGTTGTCCCGTTGCTAGAATATCGCGACAATTTTCATTTTGTTATACTCATCATAACTTCAAAACGAATAGACCGATTTGAACAATTCAAAAAGTGATTCACTCCTAAATATATAGCCTTTTACTAATTAGCTTATTTGAATATTTACTTACACATTATATGGATAGGATCACTTTTTGTTCCGAACCATGTTTTAATTAACTAATTTCAACAAAAAACGGTTATTATACCTAATGTATAATATTTAGACATACCATCTTGCGGACTTTTTTATGCGCATTGATAAGGACATTCAATATGTATCATATTTGTTTATCTACTATCAATAGTTTTTGCAGCGCACACGAAGAAAGTAAAATTTTTGGAAATTTTTTACACCTTGCACCAACTATCGTCATTTTTATAGGGAATTTATTACTTTTTCGAAATAAAAAATACCCTATGTTACTCAGGGATAATGTAGCTTAGTAACGGTGAAAGAATTTTTGAAATCGGTTCAGTAGTTTTTAAGTTTATCCATTACTAGCAGTCCGCCCCGGCGTCGCACGGGTGTAATAATGATTTTATGGGTAATTTTTTTACACCTTGGGTTACATTATCGAAGTTTTCATACGGATCCCTAATAGTTAGACAAATGGTATTATGGACTTTTTTCTATAAAACTGTTGTACATTACTTTGCTCTATTGTCAATAATTTCCGCAGCGTAATATAAAGGATATGTATAAAGATATGTATGATATGTATAAAGGATTTTTTTGGTTTTTTTTTCACACGTTGGCTTACATTATCGAAGTTTTCATACGGATCCCTAACATTTTTGAAAATAATCTATAGCCTATGTTCATCAGGGATAATGTAGGATTCTAATGGTGAAAGAATTTTTCAAATCGGTCCAGTAGTTTCGGAGCCTATTCGATGCAAACAAACAATCAAATCTTTCCTCTTTATAATATTAGTATAGACAAACATACAAAAAATCAAAACTTTCCTCTTTATAATATTAGTATAGATGTTGAATACAAGTCAATAGTACAGGAGTATAAACTCAATAGCTTATTTTATTGTAACTTTTAATACCAAGGTTGATGCAGCATGTCAGAAGCGGTGCAGCTCCAGCCTTAGTGATGGGAGTGCTTGCTCAAAGGAGACCATGGATGCAGTTTGTAGCTACAGACAATTTCAAGGTGAATAAATACACTAGGTAGGCACCTAAGCACTAACTTAGCAATATCTAGGTTCGGCTTTTAAAATCTCATTTTATTTATTAATTTATTCCTATTTGGATTCCTTATTTTCTCCTACTGACCTCACAGCTCAGTTGGTAGTAACTCTGCCTTCTGCGCTGTAGGTTGTGGGTTTGTTTCCCTACCAGGATAAACATTTCTGTGATGAACATAGATGTTTGTTCTGTGTCTAAGTCAAATATAATTAAAAAAAAAAAGTATGTTAGTATTCTATCAGTTAAATGTTTCTTATAGTAAAAGCTTTATACTTTGGAGCTAGATAGCGCTGTGTGTGAAGTTCGCCAATTTTTATTGATTTCTTTGTTTTTTCCAGGCTCCTGTGTCGTTGCCACGGCTCTCGAGAAGATTTTACCGCAATGTGGAGCACTTTCAGGCAAATTACTTGATAGTGTTCCTGGGTCTGTTTGCATACTGTCTGTAAGTACTTGTATCAAGAAATTATTACTTAAATCTGTGTTCCGCAGTTGTACCTGTGAAAACTTATCTTTATCTGGATAAAAAATTGGCTACAGCACTCAGGGATAATGTAGAAACTAATTAGAAAAAAAAACAAAATCGGATTAGTAGTGCCAGAGTTTGCATTCAAACTTACAAACATAATTTGTAAACTTTTATTTTTTAGAATAACTACACCTTTGCTGCTTATAGCAATGGTTGCTAGCGCCTTTGGATATAGGAAACTGACATCTGGACCAAACACTTGGAAGGTAAAACCATTGTACATCATTTTTTTCTCGATCTTAATAACGACAACTTAGTAGAAACTTGAAATATTTAGATTTATATATGGTGGTCGGCTTTCATGCGCGAGTCCGACTAGCACTTGGCCGGTTTTTTTTAAATAAACAATTCATTATTGTATGTTTCAGCCCAGAGTAAGTTATCCGAATTTTAACTTCTTATTTCGTGGGTGTGTTGTTTCTTTCTTCCTGGTTATTATTTTGCTACATATGGGCGCATATCAATTGGTATATATGGAAAGGGTAGGGTTCAATTCTCGAAAACCTAGGATTCAAAATTTATGGCTTCAAGTGTGCCATGTGTTCTCTGAGCAATTTAACAAAGTTTGTATGTTGTGAATGTATAAGAGTGGCAAAAAACCCATCAGGCATACTTAAGGTTTCACCATTATACAACCTCAGTCTTATCGTATTCTTCCTATCAGCATGGCTTTGAAATTTTACCTAGCCTTACCATCTCTCTCGTTACCGATATTAGTACAAAAACTTCCTATGACTATAATCCTAAAAAATACCTTCTTTCTATGTTTAAAACTGTGCTATACGGCTTCCTAGATCGGCAGTTGGGAATTGAGTAAGACGCAACAGTATGCGGTGGCGGCGGCTTGCTCCATGGGACTGTGCTGGCTGGCTGGCGCCGGCGCTGTTCTGTTTTGGGTATTGGGTAAGTACTCAATTACTCTTGGATTCAGCTTAGATCCCAATCTTTTTTCAGAATTTTTGACGTTTAGTTAAGACAATGAAATGCGGTCGCCTTAACTCGAGCTATATTTTAGCTCGTTTTAGCGAGCGCCATCTATCATTGCTATCAGTGGAACGACGATATAATTGAGTATTGTTAGAATTCGAAAAACACCGCACTTATGTATGTTCCAGTGCGTAGGAAATATTAATTATTCAAGGCCTAATTTAGTCAGATCTTTACACAAATAATATGTAAGTATATACACCAAATAGATACAAATAACGTCATTTATTGAGACATATTTGAACTAAATGTTTTGATAGCGCCTCCAATCTGACTTTTCAATTTCCAGGCGCAACGGTGACAGTGGTAGCGCTCCACGCCAGCTTCTTCGACGCGGAAGCCCTGCCGGCGCCAGAGGATCCCGAGCAGTTCCCAATGATCGAACAGGTCTGACAGGGCCTGCCTCTCTACCTGCCGGCCTCCGGGCGCACCTCCCCACCGTGTCATTGAAATTGTGAGGCCGAGAATGATAATTGAGGCTCAGAATTTTCTTTTAATTTTCATATTTTGAGCGTTCTTTTACTTGTAGTCATATAAATACGTGTTGTCGTTTTAGTATTCGCATTATTTGTATTTTCAAGCATTAGAAAACTTAATCGGTAGTTTTGATCTGTTTTTAATGACAAGGTTTGTCTCATATAAAATTCTTTAGTTAGACAATCTGTAAAATTTTATATCTTTTTTATATAAACGTATTTATTGATGATTTAAATTGTGTTTTTTAATGGGTAAATTATATCAATTCATGTACATAGTTGTAAATGTCTTCTGTATTATGTTTCAAATTTATGATTTAAAATATTGTATATCCAGACTATTATAAATATTAAGTAAATAATTATATAAATAAATGAATGTTAAATAATCAACTGTTTCACTACATACTCATATTATATTGAGAATCCTGTCTGACATATTATAGTAACGGCAGTAAGCTAAAAAAAAGATGAGGATTCAAGAAATCACATAAGATTATTTAAAGATGTCTAAAGTATGAATTAGTGCTGGACGGATTTTGATGAAATTTACTCATTTGGTTTAGTAGGTAAAGATGAGGACCTATGACCTAAATGATACAGAAATTAGTGTATTTTGTAACTAAGTGTACACTAATTAAACTGGATAGTTAGGTACTTGTAGGTTGAGTACATACAATACAACCCTTTACTAATCCTTATGTGACAGGTTGCTAGTACATCTACGCTTATAAGAATACCTACTTACTGGTTTCCTTACAAAGTTTGCCGTTTTAAACTTCCTGTGTTAATATATACATTTTTCAATTAGAAAAATATAATGTTTTGAACCAACAACCTCAACTATGATGAAATCGAGATATCTCCCACTCAACCAATACAGCTCTGAAGTATTATACAAATAAAATATAACAGTCTTTTAAACAAATTCCAGTTTGTTTAATTCATCTATAGCTTAAAAACAATAGAAAATAAAAGCAACTTTTTATAAAATACATAACTACCATCTAAAGTCAAACAAGCTTGACTAAACTAATAATGTTAATAACTCATAAACATATTTGTTAAAATATCGATAACATTATACAATAATATGTATTCTTAAGTATTTGTCAAAGAAAAATATAAGTTTATGTCAGTCGATTGCTTACTCCCAGGGGTTAACTTGTTTTGATTGAACAAATTTTTGAATAAATAAGTAGTAGATTGAAGAAGATTTTGGAGAATTAACATAATTTGAAAATTTAAGCAAAGGTAAAAAAAAAATATGTATGATATTTTTTGGCAAAACTAACATTAATCTCTATGTTTGAGTTTACAGCTTTTAGTTCATTTTAGTAAATAATCCACATTACTGCCGTGCTATAAAAGTTCTATTATAATTTGAAGATATTTTTTATAAAGTATGTACATGCATTTTGTAAATAAACTATGAATATTTTTGTATGAGAACTTTCAGTGTCTTAGAATAAAATATAATTATAAACCTTATTAAATAACAATAAATTGCACTACAAAGTCATGTCTGTGACAAAATATAAATCAGCTCAGAGCATTATTATGTAAATTAAAATTAAAAAATAGGAACATTGTAATTTATGCAGTCAGATTATTACAACAGACATCCCCTGGAAGACATACAGTTTAGTAAAATCTGTATAAAATATGAATTTGTATATCATAGGTTTATATAAGATCACACAAAACACCATTGTTAATTCTAGTCAGTTCCATGTCTGCAACAAGCAAGATCTCATCCCACTTGTGAGACGGAGTGTGAGGTGGGGTGGTGATGCCGAGCTTCTGTTCCCGGAAAGTGGTGGGAGTGGTGAATTCTAACTTCCGCTTGGACTTGACAGCAGAAGTGTGACATGATGAAGCTCTCTCCTGACTGTCAAGCACAGCAAGTGGCGTGATAGGGGAGGGTGTGGCTGCTACCACTTTATCAGCCTTCTTGGGTTTGTAGTACCCTACATACTTAAATACAGGTTTCTTCAATATTAGATTGCCAGAAACCTTTTCTATGAGACCAATAGAAATAAATACATTGGCAATATCATACAGCCGCCTCACTTTGGACTTGTGCTGGCGTTCCTGTTGCTCCGGAGACAAGACTGTCTTATTCTTGTTGGAAGTGTCGATGAGCACTCGTACAGCCATTTCCAAGTTTATTAGAGTATTCTGAAAATAAATAGTTGACCTTTTAAGCTGATACTGTAAGCACAATACAATAATTTACACTAAACAGGTAGTCATTCACAAATTAGCAATCAAACAATAATAATAGGACTGTAAAAAAGTATGGTCTCGCAGATCTCTAGATCCATAAAGATGTCTCAGAGGGGTAGATATCAGAGGTATTTCTAGCAGTTAAAATTCCATGCAACAGGTTGCAAGCTCATTATCTACATTTGCTCTCAGCTTGTGTCTAAATATACTGTTCAGCTTACAAAGTAGATAGCATACAGTAAGAGTTATAAAAATTGCATGCTTACATGTGGTTCAACCAAAAATAGCATCAGAAATCTCTGTGCTAACACTCCCAGGGTTTTGTGTTTAGGTGTTGGAGGCTTTGGTGCTCGCCCTCGTAGAACCTCAGATAGCCTTAAGGTTTCACCTTGTTTTTTCAGCATTTTGAGGAAACCATTTAATCGAGACCCTCCATGCCATAGATAAGTGTTTTTCCTTTTGTGAACTGCACATTGCATAGCTTCCAGTATGTTGATTATGTCATACATTCGCCGCTTCTCAACGCCAAGACTGGCTGCTGTGGTGTCCAGTTGAATTTCCACTGTCCCATTACCATGCAAGGGATAAAGGTTGAGGAATCTGCAATTATTGTATGTTTATGATAAGGAATATCTTTATGTATGGACTTTTTTCACAATTAGTGGGTGTAAAGTTACCTATCGCATAGAATTTGCAGGGACTTTTCTTTGCGTTGAACCGCGCTCGGCGGCGGAGTGGGGTACTGTAGGGCGACATTGGTGAGCAACTTGAGGTTAGCATTCGGCGACACATAGCTGGACGAGTTAGTAACTTCAGTAAGCACGCAGCGCTTAGGAGTACAAGTTATGTTGTCATCTTCATACATTGTGCGATAACATTATGCAGAAATTCAATTGCACAAAATATTCGCGTATTTTTTTGACAGTTCGCACAGATCTAGGCGGGCGCCTTTCAACAACTGGATTTTGAATGTAATTAATTTAATTCTCGTTGATACATTGAGAGGTAAATATTGCAACAGAATAAACAATTCATGTAAGTTTATTCAATGATTTTAGTTTTTTGCCCGATCTAACCTCATGGTAAACAATTTTGACAGATAAAATTGCGCGCGAGGGATCGAATTTGGCTCGCATCACGAATCGAATGAACGAAAGATATGAATGAATGACAAAAAAGGTCGGTTAGTGGACTCGGTGGTAATGGTAAGGGATTCCCTAAAAACCCAGTAAAAACCCTTCCCTTAAAGGGAAGGGTTTTTACTTCGCGAAATCTAACACCACCACCACACCACACACCACACCACAGCCACAGGTAAAATCCGGAAAAACAAATCGATTAGGTAAATAAAGCTCAGTATCTGAAATCTCTATGGTTCCGGTTTATTAGTTTACTTTTTTATGCTAAACCTATTTTTTATCAAGAGATTTGTCTTAAATTATAATTATTTATGAATTTTAAAATAAATTCGTTACTAACTTATTAGGAAACGTAATATTTATAAATAAATATGGATTAAGATACGCGGATGAGCGGAAATGAAAAAGTACGACGTCTATGGTTAAATATATATTTTTTATTGAATTTCATCATGGCTTTCATGAAGCTTGATTGCTTTTCTTGCAAAAGTGAGCTTGGTTTTCTTTGAAAGTAGGACATAATTTTCACGGATGTGCTTTTATTTACGTTTCGTTGCGCAGAATCTAGAGATGCTTGGGAATTTGTAAAGTACCGTTCTTCTTGATTTGCAGATGAGCTTCTGATGTGAAAGGAGAGTGATTGTATTCACAACAAAATGAACGACGGAGATTGGATTTGCAACGAGCAAAACTGCGGAAATATAAATTTCGCCAGAAGGACATCATGTTACCGGTGCAATGCAGAAAAACCTGAATCCGATAAAGCCTCTAAAAAGAAGCTTGGCACGGAAATCGGTAAATCTGCAGCGGAAAAGTCTCGTGGGTTATTCAATGCAGATGATTGGCAGTGCAACAAATGTGCAAACGTGAACTGGGCCCGGCGTACGACCTGCAATGTTTGCAATGCCCCCAAATTTGGTGAAGTAAGAATATATTTTCAACATATATATATTTTTATAACTAATGTCGAGGTTTCCTTGTCAATATGTAATTCTAGCGCATTGACTTGTGTGTATTTATGCATGTCGGACGAAATCTTTCAAATTTTATGTTGCTCCTATCTGCAAGAAATTTGTTGACATTAGAACGGTTTGATAATCTGGCCAAACCTAGCAATTCCCTTCTAGTTGTTGTAGTTGCATACTGACTGATGCCCAAGCATTTATTGTTTTCTTACATTTATGTATACCCTTGATTTGTTAGGTAATTAAATACTCTTGCATAAGTTTTAAAAAATGTAGGAAAGGGTGGGATAATCATAGATGCTCAAAATCGTAGTTTGGGGTGAACCACTAGGGGCCTGTGCACATTGGCAGACTGAATGGCAGAGGATTTTAAAATTTATCAATTGAATTTAATAGTTATACAAATGAAATAAGAAAAAATGCAGATTGCGCAGGCCATAGTAGTCCAGCTATTTCTTAATTTGTAAACTGTAAAATATTGTATCATTTTAGGTGGAAGCTCGTACTGGTTACGGTGGTGGGTACAATGAGCGCGGAGTTGTGGAGTACCGGCGCAGAGAGGGCTCCTCTGATGATGAATATGATGAGTTTGGCAGAAAGAAGCGCAAGCAAGAAAAGCAGCGGTCAGAAACAGAAGACAGGGTGAGCTATTTCTCTAACTCTCCTCATTTCCTTCATACTTCTTTCCCATGTAATTCTAATTTAACTTAACTTTTGCCTGACATTGGTACATCAAACATTACCCAGCTACTTATAATGTTTCTTTCACAATGCAAAATTCAGGGAATAGTGGAATTTGAAGCTAAGAAGAGTTGATACTCTACAGCACATCATTTCTAAAGTGGAGATAATTTTTCCTGCCTTCAGGTTGGCATCACTGAAGGAGCAGAATTCAAAAACCTGCTACCAAAGCCGCAGATGGATTTGAAAGTGAGGAATTGTATGCCAGCTCCTGCGACTGAAAGGAAAGCTTTTAAAGAACATAACCAATTGAAAGGCAGATTTAGTGATGGATCTTTATTTAGTGATTCGCGTCACTCTGTTTCAACTGTTCATTCAGACAGGGAAAGTCAAACTCGCTGTCAAACTGCTTCGAACAAAAATAATCTTAAAAACATGAATTCTAACAAAGCAAACAGTTTCTATCAGAGCCGTCAGAACCGGAAAAGAAATACTAGCATCGGCGATAAAGAACATACAGGATCATCTGGCTATGAAACAGGAACTAAGAAGGCAAGAAAAGATAGTACCGACTCGCCTGTGTTTATGTCTTTCGATCCAGTCATGGAAAATATGGTTACATCAACAAATGAAGTGGTCTATAAGTTCAATGGGATGTCCCCAGATCGAAACTTTGAAGTCACTTACAATACCAAAGAAAGAGTTATTGCAGCTGCTTATGCAATTGCATACAACAACTGCAAAATCAGCACTGAAAGATTTGAATCTCTTTTTGACAAACCAGCTCCTGATTTCAAGACAATATTCGCATGGAGGCAGCGCCTGTTGGCTACAGGGTGCCTGGATGATACCCATCAACAAGCAAAAACTAGTGTGATTCAAGTAAAACCAGCTAGGGTTCCTAATCCAGATGAAATTGCTATTATATCATCGGAAAGTGAAGGGGAGACTACAAAAACGCAATTGCCAAATAAACCTCAACAAAGAAGTGAGAGTGTTGAGACAGTTCTACTGGAGAGGGTAGAAAGAAGCACACAAAGAGCTCAATCAGTTGAAGCGTTAAGATCACACAGCAAAAATCATTCAGTGGCAGCACTCAAAGAAAATCCCTCGAGTTCTTCTGAAAGTCGAAATTCAGACTCGTCTGATACTGATTCTGAACAATTAGACCTGAAATCTACAAAATCTAAAACAAGCAACAGAAGTAGACCATCTATCACATCTGCCAGACAATCTGCCATGGACTCTGATTCAGGATCTGTTTCTTATCACAGTGATGATGAGAATTTCTTGTCGCGTAAATTCGGAGACAACAAAAAAGTCAGGCGTAAATTTAAAAGACGTAACACAGTAGCACCGCCAGCTACCTGCAGTACTTCCGATAGTTTTGCGCCGCAAGTTACACAACCACACACTAATATCACTAATACAGTACCATACCAAGGGTATAGCACAGTAAAACCAATGGACAAATCTCCCTTGATAACCGGAAATATATACACACCGAACTCACGGAATATGAACGCCAAAACTCTCCCGAACCCCTTAGTGGATGCTGATGGTGGTTCAAGTGAATATGTTCCTACTAAAATTGGTACAACAGCAAAAAATAACTACCAGGACTTCAAAAATAATGTTCGTCTAAACCGGCCTGGGTACTGGGCGCGAGCGAATGGAGCCACGCTAAGTAATAAACGTAACAAAACATCTCAAGGTATCAACGCTGGAGCTGGTCCGCAAAATAAATCTCCTGTAATAAGATCTATCAGCACTTATATACCTCCAGTTAATCAGACAAACCCAAAGGGCTCAAAGGTTATTGATTTTGGAGAGCCCGATGGGTCTCTTGAAAATCAGAACGTCTCATGCATTCCTGGATTAGGCGCGCCATACAAATCGCAGATAAAGACACACGTTAGCTCATATATTCCCGCATTAGGCCAAATAGATGCATCTCCAAGGAAAAGGGCTATAAGTTCATTTATTCCAATAGAAACCCAAAATAAATCAGTCATTCCTGGTATAAATGAACCTGATAAATCACCGGTGAAGCAATACTCCAGCTCTTTCCCTGCTTTTTATGAGTCAAATCAATCAGCTTTAGTACAAAAACAAAACAACTCCATTCCTGGTCTTCACGAATCATCTCCCGTGAAGCATAGAACTTCGTCTGAGCCAAATAAGATACTTCAAAACTATTCAAGCTCAGCTCATATCATAAACCCAACTATACAACAGAATAATTATAACTCTAGGAATGATTTAACTCAAAGTGATAATAGCACTGTAGCTGGAGATCATTATTTACCTTTTGATAGACCTAAAAAAGAAACCCCCCAAGACTCGCGTTTTGATTCACCAATAAAACAAGGACCAATGGCAGCTCAGTACATGCCAAGAGTTGATCAAATTCCATTGCCCAAGGACATGCCTGACAGAACAGACCGCATATTTTCAGTGCTTCAAGAAAATACTGCAAGCAAAAATAGAAGTATAATGGATATATTTGACAATGGCTTGACCGAAAAAAGTCCCGAACCAGAGAATGAATTAGACAAATACGACAGTGCAAAGAAACCTTATGAGACCGAGTGGGACGAGGATGATGATGCGCTCTACGGGGAATCCGGAAATGCAACAGTAGACAAGCAAATTGCGTTTTCTCCCAACACAAAGAACACTCAACTCCATACGAAAAACACCGTAGAACCATCATCCCCAAGTAAAGAAACCGATTTATTGAATGAAAAGAAAGAAATGTTGTTGGGGATGTTAGAGACCATGCAAATGGAAAATGAACAATCACCACAATCATACAAAAGAGCACAACAGTCTTCACCAAATGATACATTCTATGCTCATGTGCACTCCAGTAACCCAACACAGTATCAGAATCTTGTCAATAATCTTGCAATGACACCAGAACCAATCCCGCTGGACATATCAGAAGAGTTGATTCGCATGTCGGGGGATGATGTGAATGAAAAGGCTTCTCATAAAAAATGCATAGAAAGTTCTCCTACAAGCAAAATTGATACTTGCCAGAAAACCATAAGAGACACAAAACGTATTCACGTCATTGAATCCATAACTTTTGAACCTGGAGCAAATGTAATTCGTAATCCGTCGAAGAAACACCCTCAATTGGATCTGAAGCCAGTCAAAGTGATAAGCCAACAAGATATACCGGCTGTGTCGGACAATATAGAAATTTTGTTGTCTTCTGATGATCAGGAGGCGTCGCCGCCGCAAACACAGCCACCGGCCGCGGCTCTGCCCGCTCAAGCGAACTTGTCCAATCTACTAGCAGGAATCAACGCGAACACACTCATGTTAGCGCTTCAAAATTTGCAGCAGCTGACAAATAACTCGCAGAACAGCTCATTCAGCAGCACCCAAAACATTCCCGAACAAGAACAACAGAACACTGAACCTGTCCCACAGCAGGTGGACACGATCAACCTGACCAATGACGAGTGGGAAAAAGAATCTGTGGGAGAAGGCAGCATCGAACGTCAGCTGGAGGCGATGGACGGAGGCTCCGCGGCGACTCCTTTTCTCAGCGACATATTTGACCCCGGCCCTGTGTTACAAAATGTAACAAGAAAATTAAACATCAACCTAAAAAGCCCAGTGGATAAGTCAGACGCTCAGAAAGACGAGGATTCTCCCGTCATCGGGAATTTTAAAAGTTTCGCTTTACCGAAGCCGCCTCGGTTGAATCGGGTGAAAGTGTCCATCAAATCAAGCAAGATATCTAAAAGAAAGGGCGACGGAAAGAGGAAACGGAAGAAAAAGGTTTGTATGACAAGATTACAAGGGGTTATGTCAACATGGCTGCATAACTTTCACAGGGCACTCGGTAAGTGATAGAAACCTCATACCACATTGCAACAATTAAAAAAATTAAAATCCCGAGTCTACCACACCCTGCCTTATTAAAATAAGCAGCTATCTTGTCATGACTTTAGCCAGTATTGTATTATATTCCGTATGATTTTACCGAGTGTTTGTTTCAGAAGGCGGCCGGTTCGCAAGACGAGGAGGCGGAAGAAGACGAAGAGGAATCCGGTGATGAAGCTGATCTCGCCAAGTACGACCTGTGGGGAAGCGAGGACGAGAGCTCCAAGACCGCGAGCAGTTCTAAGACTGGTAAGTTTTATCATTTATTTATTTTACTAATTGCCTATAAATCTGAAAGTTAGTAATGATGAATGGATGCTTGTGCCTCAATAACGACAAAACGGATTCGGATGAAACTTGGAATATAAATGCCCTGGAAATAGCCCTGGAATAGCATATAGGTTACTTTTTATCCAGGTACCACGTGAGCGAAACCACATATGCTGCATCTTTCGTTGTCTGATTTCGTACAAAATAATATGAAGTAAAAATATATTATATCAAACTATCTATATTTATCTTCTATACATATAATAAAACTGTAGAAGAGTTCAATTCTGTAGGTACATTGAAAAAAAAAACTAAAAAAATACTCCTAATAGCCTTTGTACAAGTAACACAAGCCTAAAAAAACATTTTGAAATTTTTGTCTGTCTGTCTGTCTGTTGTCCGACTTTCACGCAAAAACAACTGGACGGATTTTGATAAAACTTTTTTTGTTATCTAGTTATTAGTCCTTGGCAACATATAGTATAGGCTATAATTTATTTTGAAGATTGGAATACCAGATGTGAAACTATCTGTCGACCAGCGAAGCGGGCACGGGTCAGCTAGTTTATTATATAATTGCCCAGAATATTAATTTACAAAGAAAATAATACCTTAGTTATTTAACTTGACTATTAGTTTTATAATTTGATGACAATTGAACAGGTTCAAAATCCAAGGAGGGTGAAAGTTCCAAAAGTGATGATCTCGAAGATAAAAATGGCAAAACAGATTCGCCGGGTTCTAAGAGCAGCTCCAAGAATAGCAAGAGGTTAGTATTATTTAATCCATGATTATTTACATTTTGTTTTCTTCTTATAACTAAGTCGTATTTACTCCAGGTCTAGATCCAGATCGCGAAGCTCCTCTTCATCATCGAGCTCTTCCTCGAGCTCCAGTTCAGAGAGTCAGAGCTCCTCACAGTCCACGTCTGGCTCGCCGAAGAACAAGTGAGAATGCACCTTAAATTCTCTATATCCCTATGCTTTAGCCTGGCCGCACACTACTACCGCGTCCGGTAACATAATATAGTTTGTAAAATAGTCGATATCGTCCTGCCCTTATCCCACTATAACAACATGTATTCTTTTAACTCCCTCTGTCAACCGTCATCTTAACACACTCCTTTCCTGCCCATGTCATCTTTTACACAATCCATCCATCTTTTCTTCATCGATTTCTACATCTATCTCTCCCACCCAAACCATGCTAACGTCTTCGATTCCGTTACATTATTTTAATGGGTATACAATCAAAAGACCTTTATTGTCACATTATTGTAAACCATATTAAGTTACTTTAAGTAGCTGGTAATGAACCGGTAGAGGTACATGTATGCCCTGTGTTTTAAATTAGAATATGAGCTTTTTATGGGCTGTATGAAGATCTAAAAATAATGTACGAATGTAATTGTGTTGCTTAGCTTTTTTCACTGTCCCCCTGTTTTTTATTTTATTGTGTAACAAATTGATGATAGATTCGACGACTTCAACTTAAACAGCGAGCGTGAGATGTCGCCGCGGCCAAGGAACTCCCGGTCGCCGCGTCCGCGCATTTCCGCACCGCTGCCGCGCCGCAAGTCGCACGACAGCCGCGGATCCAACGGAGAATCCAGGTTTATCAAACTAAATTCAGTTTTAGTCATTGAACTGCAAAACTATTCCAGTAAAGCCAAGATCAAGAGACTAATATGGGATTGATCTAAATATTCAAGTCTTGCGTTACTGAACTGACTGACCGCCATATCTATCAACGCATAGCCTAAACCACTAGTCCTAAATCTTGAAATGTGGAGGGTGCATTCTTTATGGTGTGTAGGGGTGCACTAAGAAAGGTATTTTCGAAATTCAACCCCTAAATGGTGCAGTGGGGGATGAAGTCTGTCTGAAAATACCTTCATGTAAACGAAGTCGCAGGGGTTTCCACTAGTGCGAAATATTATTGTATTGATTCACGAAAATTACTAATAGTAATTTAAGGCGCTCCCTGTCGACGATTGTTTTTGTTCGAAACGAAAAAAGAAATACTTCTGAACAAGCCACATCTCCTATTTTATAATGTATATATAGTATATGTGAATAAAGATGTACCCATCTTTAATCACTTCGATAAATAATCCTACCGACCGCTGCAATGACAAAACACGTAGGAGCGTGGTCCGCCTTTGCTTTTCGAATAAATTAATGATATAAATTATGTATAATTACTTATCAAAAATCTATTCTAATAGAAATCTAGATCTACATATTACTTATCTTTAACAATAAATCACAAGTTGATTTTAATAGTAGGTATCAAAATATTTCGATCATAAATTCTAAAACGTATCATTTTGAAATAATATCTTTTTCGTGAAAAGTTTCTGCTATTATGTTTTCAGCTTAATAGAAATCTAGGTAGGAACCTGAAGTAATATACTTATAAAAATAGGAGATGTGGCTTGTTCAGAAGTATTTCTTTTTTCGTTTCGAAAAAGAGCAATCGTCGACATACAGCCCCTTAAGAGGTTTTATATCCGGATTGCGCCAGTTCATTTCACTTTTTCTTCTTGCCTCATCAATTGTTGTTCCGTTTGCAGAAGTAACGATTCGACTCGCGAGAAGGAGCGCGACCGCGAGCGCCGACCGGAAAGACCTCGCGGGGATCGTAAAGAGCGTCGGTACAGTCGCGACGGAAATCACTTCGCAGCTGGCGGCCGAGGCCGACATCGCTAGCTTGACACCTCTCACTTGCATTAGTCGATGGGTAACATTAGGAACATTTTCAAAACGTGAAAGTTCCGTGGGTCGCGTTGTACACATGCGATGCGACCCACAGAACACCTAGAGTTGGCGACGCGTTTTTGTGGTCGCGTGCTGTATTTATTTATAAAATATTGATGTTATAATTGTTTTATGTTCAAAGTGATGAGTTGACTAGAGTAAGTTAGGTTCTGGGAGGCTGTTGCCTTTCTAAGCCGGTGATCGTATTCGGCATACACTGTAATCTGTTTCCTGCGTACTTGGTTGTGAATTATTTTTTTATTTAACTGTCTAATTGCAAAAATTTACAAAACAATGCGGCTGCTGATCGTAAGTCTAGAGTTTTATTTTAATGCGCGAAACCAGGAACTCGTGTGGTGACTTCAGCAGGCGAACAAGCTCACAATACTGGTGTGACAAGGTATTGAGCAAAGCGAGAGCCGAAAGACACCTTGTGCAGTGTGGTAGAGTTGATAGATCATCGAAAGAACCTTGCGAAGCTCACTTGCTTCATGTTTCAAAGCCGAAACTCATCACTTTGAATTACCATGACAAACCAACAAAAAATCATTTATTCCATCATAGGTGATGCTATAAGATTTCGACTAATGTTAGTGAGATTCATCTGCAGTGCTTGTTCAGAGTAGTCCGTAAATATTCGTTCGTGCGTTGTTACTATTTAATACATATTTAGTAATGATAACAATAAGACTTAGGAAGTAAGATGACTTGACCATACCCCTTGGTCGTATATGCAAATCGTTTTTAGACCACTTTGTCTTTTAAACTCTGGACTAACAAAAATAAAAGTATTATTTTACACTTAAAAATACAATCCGTTTGTATTGCAGAAGTCGAATTTTGAGGCTTGGTTTTCATTATTCTACTAATATTAGTAACATTTTTTTGTGCTTCAATGGCATAACGGCTGAATCGATTTCGATGAAACTTGGAATATATTTAGTCCATGACTTAGAATAGCAAAACCTTAAATAAGAGATCAACTTACTAGTAAGAAACATTGTTCGCGCTTCTGATTAGTATTAGATCCCACCCGGACTGCAATGGTGAGAGCTACAAAAACTGTTTTATATGATGACGTTTGACAAGCTTTGACAGTAAGCAAACCTTATCAATAAATGCTTTGACAGTAAGCACACATGCTCAATTACTTCTACACCTCGCAACTTTGTATACCACTCATGCCTGTAAAACCGACGTTACTAATAAGACGCCATGACACCATGTCCGAAATCGCACATCAATATTTTAGTCGCTTCTTGAAGTTGTAAATATTATCACACGAACAGTGATAGTTCACAAAAATGTATTTTCTGATAAATGTATTTTCTACTATAACAACTTGGTAGTCTCTCCTATGTAGGTAGCTTTGTCATTCATTTTGGAGTCTTGATGAATCGAAATTCCTGTATCCTCTTTGATCTTTTGTGATAGATGTAATGTAGTTAACGTATAACTGTAGTGAAGTGGAACAGGTGTAATTTTAAGCGACATGCAACATCGGAGAAACTGATTGTTGTACCCTTTTTTTACTATAGACATACTAAACATTTCCGTATAATGCGGAAAAAAAGTTCTAAGTAGGAATTTGTTAGTACAATTATGCGCCTGTTCGAGTTGACATGTTTTACTAAGCGACAACAAAAAGGGTACACAATCGGATTCCTTCAACGTACTTTTTTATAGCTCTGAATAAGCACTTAAGTAAAATTAGTTTTATTCTTTACGTGTTAGTGCGTAAATAAATTACATCTGGATGTGTAAATAAATATGTTGGATTTTCTCAGTGATAACAAAATATAGTTCTTGACAAATCTTTATTGAGAATGTGTTGCTGCTAAAGGCGTCTCTACACTGCATGTCAACTGTCTCCGGTTTAGGGATAAGATTTTAGATATTGGGAATGTAACAGTTGTATTTGTATAATTGGAAAAGACTGATAGACCCAGTGAAGCGACTCCTTTATTATGTGCAAGGTTATAATGAGATCTCACCTAATTATGCATTTAAATGTCTCTACCGACTGTGACGCACCATGCTATGACCATAGGTACAATGACCGCATACAAAATATATATATTACCTCCTTATTTTAAAGTCAATTAAAAAATAAAATGAAAGTAAATAAAATAAAATAACTTAAATTTTATTACGATGCGAAGTGCCTTGGTCTTTGGATAAATGTAAAATAGTTTCGGATTTTAAGATACCCTATTATTTATTCTGATTTTTTATCTACATACTACAGCAAGTTTCATCTTAATCCGTTTTGTCGTTTAGGCCTGATTGTGGAACAAACATACATTTATTTTCACAAACTTTCGCATTTATAATATTATTAGGATTATTTAGTCGTATTAATACTAGTACACTCTTTGGGTAACGCAATGGTAGTTATATGGTACGATCGAGTCGGTAGAGAGCTAAAGAATATCAGAACCATCGAAAACGCAATTAGCATTATTTGCTGAGCATAAGTTCCTTACTACCCCTTATGATTGAATGTGTTATTCTTAGTTGTATATAAGTTGCTATTAGGATTTATAACCTCGCTTATTTTATATGAAGGCTACGCCGTTAAAGGCGTCTGCCAAAGTCAAACACAAGCTACCACCTTGCGTGGAAACGAATCCTGTGCAACTTCTATCACTTTTCCAGTAGAATTAAAAACCTGGTTATATCGGAGTATCTGTAAATATTTTTAACATATAGTTGTTGTGCTGCTGGTTCGTGGAATGATTTAATTCGTATTTTATAAGTTTCTATCAAATAAGATACACAACTTTAGAAAGACAAGATGTTACTTTTCTTTTATACATGCTGGAAACATAATTGTAAGCTATTTTCGGTAATCGATTTACCATTAAAATCGTAAACAATACAAACTATTTTCATTTCTAGTTTTAGCTATCAAACAAAGCATGTGAATAACCCCGCATTCGCAGACGATACGTCAGACAGTTAAACGTATTTTTTTTGTCGATTGCGTGAATGAAGGTTGTTTTAAACAAACATCAAACGAACTTAACTATAGATTTTGACACGGGTCTTTATCACGTAATTACCTTTAATTTCCTTTCCCGACGTTTCGGCTATGTTACAATAACCATGGTCGCGGGCAGTCTGCCCGCGACCATGGTTAATGTAAATTAAAGGTAATTTTTTTTTAAGTAAATTAAAGGTAATTACGTGATAAAGACCCGTGTCAAAATCTATAGTTATGTCTACTAATCACGATAGTTTGAAAAATAACATCAAACGAACTCTTAATATATATGATTGGTTCAGTGCTATTCTTGAATACAGTTGTAAATGATAAGCTTGCAAATATGTACAATGATTTATTATAATAAAAAACACAGTATATCCAAATAACACAAACAAATGTTTGATGCAACAGGAACTCGTTGGTATTAACCCTTTGCGGGAGGACGTTCTGAAACGACAAAAAATATTAGTATATATGTTTTTAGACAAATATGAGCGGAGATGGTGCATGATATTAGTGTAAAATAAACATGTGCTCCACGGCAGAACCAAATAAGTATCAATACATATTAATGAACCATTCACATGCACAATATCAACAAACAACATTGAATGTTTAATGGGAGTAAATAAAGTAAACCGGCAAATTTTGGCCGTAGGCCATTTTACGAGCATTGGCTCCAAACCATTGATTTTATAAATACCTCCTTCCAAACAGCGACATTCCTGGAAAATAAAGTTGCGTTTGTAAACATGTTTAGAAAACGTAAAAATACTTTGCGTGAACTCGGTACCTACGAGGTACATACGGTGTACCTAGTATTATCAAAAAAATTGCCGATGTCTCATAATTGCCACATACCGCACTGATTGTCAAAGGCTTTTGAAGAGGTCTCGGCGTCTCGGACTTCTTGGGCGATTTGGGAGTGCAAGTGGAATCCACAGCACCGCCTGAAAATATGCCATTGTTATGAAAAAGTTTCTTTTTAGCTTCAATTTCTCACTTTCTGTTGCGAGTTACCTGGCCCAACGTTCGCTCCTTCTACTGGACTGATCCGGTACATCTGAATAAAAAACATTAATTGTGCTACAAATAAACAAAGAAAGGATTCAAAAAAACCTTGTCTTGTAATCTGGTCAGTTTTTAGACACCTGCTTTCACCAACGGCCAGTTCAAGAGTCAATAACTAATCAGTGATGTCAAGACTAGTAACTTCCCTTCCATCACCAGCAGAGTCCTGGATGAGGAGTTCAAGATGTGATTCGCGTAAGTATTAATCGCTTGTTAGAACAAAGTGATGCGACATTAGTAGAGTAAAAACTTCGTCGGAAAACGTACGACTATCTTTTAAAATATTATCAGTGACCATAATTGCTATCTTCCACATTTGCTTCCGGAATAGGGAAGCCGCTACTCTTACACATAGTTTTTGTTTGCTAGGTAAATAACGTACCCTTCCGTCATCGCCAGCAGCCAGTCCCGAAGACAGAGGCAGCACATCAGGCCCCCACTGCTTGATGAAGTGGCCGAGCCGAGCCACGCGCTGAGCGGGCGTCGTAGTCGTGTGCGACCCGCCGCAGTAGCGGTTGCATAGATGCTTGTCAGTATCCGATCTGGATAAATGAGGCATGTAAGTAGGTACTTTAACTATTATCTAATTATTCATGCCCAATTTTTTTTTGATACCTATTGAATGCTTCCACTTCTATTTACGAATAAAAAAAAAGTGAAGAAGGATCGCGACGGTAACCCCCAAGTGCGGGAAACGCAAATGGTAGGTAATAAAATAGTATATTATTGCAGCTTGACGCGTAGGTACTATTAATATGTTAGGAGTTCACCTTGAAAGTTAATGAACCCTTAAAGCTTTCCAAAGCTCCATATTCTGTGTACCTGACTTTCTGTGGCTGCTTTGGCTGAGACATCTGCTTGTCTATGGTCTCCCAATCGTGCATGTTTCGAGCCGGCAAGTTGCTTTGTTGTGATTTTCGTATCGCATCTAAAAACAATATCTATTTATAAGACCTTCATCCACTTTGCTGCAGTCTACGAATCTAGCGTTTTCAAATCGCTGGGTCATAGATTGTGTGATCAAACGGATGCTATACCCAATTCGTAGCTCAGGTAGGGCTTCATGGAGAGGGACGCTGGCATGGGTTTGGACACCGGCACTGAAGATGGAGCCTCCATTGGCATCACAGCTTTCGCGTCGCACGATATGCAGTTCACATCCCTGATTCAAATAAAATAATTTAGATTTAATAAAATGAAGAATGGAAAACTTGCGTTTATACGTTTCGAAACTCTGCGAATCACAGCCAAGAACTAGAAAAAAAACTTGAGAGGTGTCAAGGGACACCCGGATGGAACGAAGTTCTCACAAAATAACGTGGGACAAGGGAAGGGGAATCAACTTTGACTTCGACTTCGACCTCGACCTCGACCTCGACCTCGACCTCGACCTCGACCTCGACCTCGACCTCGACCTCGACCTCAACCTCGACCTCGACCTCGACCTCGATTTCGACTTCGACTTCGACTTCGACTTCGACCTCGACCTCGACCTCGACCTCGACCTCGACCTCGACCTCGACCTCCACCTCCACCTCCATCTCGACCTCCACTTCCACCTCGACCTCGACCTCGACACAATTAATAGATATATATATTAATAGATATACTATAGCAAAAAAGTGTCGTGACAACTTTTCGTAAGAATTTTTTCCGTCTAGCCCCCTTTCACAACGCGCGATAAGGAACTTCGTTCCAAAAAACTTGTTTGAAATATTACTTGCTTAAGATAAAATCCTTTATCATTCAACTCATCTGATTACATAATTCCAAAATAACTATTTTCGGGCCAAAATCTCGCATGCACGAGCACGATCCCAGCTATGACAGATATGTGACTTCCTTAGTCGATTTATTGCCAATAACAGAACAAATAAATGCGTCGTCTCCGTGTTTAGCATCATGCATATTGTAATCGTCTGAAAGCGAAGAGTCATACCCTGAAAATACTCTCTATGACAAATGCACTGAGATCACGATTGTTAACTAGACTAAAATCCACTGAATTTATTTTGGTGTACGATACGAATAAATAAATAAATCCTGTTTACTTAGCTTGGAGAAGTATTATAACAATGATGCAATGCCTAATCATTTCAGTTGTCTGAAATTGGTGGAATCATACCTGAAATGTGAATTTAAATTTGCTGTTTTTCAGTTACTTTACATAGGTACCTAAAGAGAAACAGCAAATTTAACTGATATGTTAAATAAAAACATGTTGTTTGTAAGTCCATTTTCGAGTAAACAAATTATAAAAATACTGAAATCGGTATAGGTAACTACCTAAATCAATAGATTGATGAGTTGTAATCTTTTCATTTGTGGATGTGACAGTATACCTCAGTAGTCTTTTCTTGGTACCAGCAGCTTCGGCCTCCTTGCGTAGCGATGCCATTTGTTTGAGGTTCTCTTGTAGTTGTTTCAGTTTGCTGTTGAAGAAGTCCTTCACCGGGGACAGTTCCATCTTGTCCAATTTCGTCTCGATCTCCCGTTGGATATCATCTAAGGCTTGTTGCCATAGTGCCTCCTGTGAATTAAACAAGCGTTCATTTTGTTCTTCATTTGTGCTCACTTTCGGTTAGCCAACAACAAACCAGTGATAAACCAAGATCACCATACTTCATACTAATTTATGTATAAACTTCAATTGATACAGTTTTTAGGGTTCCGTATTTATTTTTGATCCGGGTAATTATCTGAGCGAAGTCGCGAGCAGAAGCTTGCGGTAATATTTAAAAGGTAAAAACGTGTCAATCATGATTTAATTCATATCATGGTAACATATCAAAAAAGTTTAGACCTGAGTTTTCTTTGCATCTCACTTACGCAAAGGAAAAATACTAACTTGTAAGTTCAGCTTGCCAAGAGCATGCTCCAATCCCCTCGATAGGTCATCGCAAGCCATCTCGAACTGGTCATGCGACACTTTCCTGGCCAGCATACGCAAGTCAGCCTTGTCTGCCATCGCTTCGACCATGTCTTCCCGATCTAGCTTGATGGTCTTCAGTAGTTCTATCTGTTCTAGAAGAGCCTAGAAACACATTGAACCAAATAGAGATTATATTGTGTGCATAAGGAAGTGAAAAAAACATTTGGTTGGGTAGCTTAAGAAAACAGAACTGTTGAACTGCCGCGTAAATTATTTTATTGGCAAGTTCTTTAATTATAATTACATTGATATGGTGTTGTCGATCCTCTTTCTCTGCTGCTAGTTGCAAAGCGGTTTCGTGGACTTTCTTCAGCTGCTCTTGCATTTCTTGGACAGTTTGGAAGAGCTGCATCAAACCTGCATCAGAATTCATGTTACTCATTTACTAACCCTTAGTAACATCCACAGTTAGAAGTCTTACCTTGAAGGTCTTTTATGAGATCTGGAGATAATTTGCCAGACGCCAGTTCTTGGCTCATGTTGCCTACTTGCTTCATCAGATATTCCAGTTGATCTTGGAATGAGTTAATCTAAAAGAACGGCAAACACGGTATGAGTTCACGATAGGGACGATTGCATACTTTTTTTGAGAATGTTTGTTTACCTGATCTTGTATAACACCATCGTTTTTGCCAATACTGTCGCAGCATTGCTTCAATCGTTTCTCTAGCTCATTGACTCTTTCAGCTAGTCCTGCTGTTAACGCTGAGAAGCGCCGTGACCTTTCGCGCACTGAAAAAGGCACTATTATAGTTTCTTTTGCAGATATTGTTAAACTTATTTTGATATTTTGTTCAAATTATGGTTTGCTTACCTGGTGGTGGAGCAGGCGCTTCGGTAGCACCAGCAGGTGGTGGAGGCGGTGGTGGGGGAGGCTCTGTTTGAAATAGGTAGGTAGGTAGGTTATAAACATCGCATAAAAAGGGAATGTGAAAAATTAGACAATGTTGAAAACGCAAACTGTCAAAAAATAAGCAAAACTAGCAAACTAGCAAAACTATGTACTAGAAGCTTAGTCAGACTGTTTTTGTCAGTCAATTTTTATCATGTTTATCAGTCAGTGTTGGAACCGTCTGTTAGTCTTAATGCGCTTAAATGCATTTGAATAAGATTAGCTGTGTTAAGTATCAGTTAAAGTACCCGCTTGCATTTCCTCCAATGCAGCATAGAAGCTGTTTGTCAGTGCATCCAGGTCAGCTCGAATGCGTGTTAGGTGTAGTTGTATGGATGCTATATCTTCTTTGCTGACTGCTGGGGGACCGCTCGGAGCGGCTGGAGGGGGCGGCAGGGCGGGAGCGGGGGGTGAAGGAGCCGGTGCAGGAGGCGGTGGTAAGGCTTGTTGCCTGTTGAGAGCAAGGTCAGAGGTTGAGGAACGTGTTTTGGTATGGATATTGGTTCTGTTGATAAGATACATCCCGGTATACTATTGCATTGGATTAGCGCGATATTGAAGCAATGTCTTGTTCCTACTACTACTTGTACCTACTGTTCTGTATGATTTCATATTGCAGTGTAGATATCTTGCAGCTTAAAGTTGCAAGACTGAAAGGAAATCTCTACAACTAGCTGAGAGTATTTTGAACTGTAAAAAATTGCTCACGTCTTCGAAGCTCGTCTCTTAAGCGCCTCTTGCAGTTCTGTCGTCTCTCCGATAAGGTCTTGGACTAGCGAGCTGAGCTTTGATATACCCGCCTCAGCAGCCTCCAAGCGTGAAGATACATTCAGTGATGTCCACATATCTTGGATTGCTTTAAGATTGGTTTGGGATCTGCGAATGAAGTGCCGAGTGTGACTGACTAACTTTTTTTTAATTTGTCAGAGAAGACGTAAACGGTTCATTTATACCTGACTTCTTCTAATATCTCTTCGTTCTTCGGCATGCTGCCATAAACCCTGCCCTTAATATCCTCCACTGCTTTTTCCAGTACGTTGAATTTGCTCAGGGTGACTAGTGATAGTCGCTCTGTGGAGGTTAGGCGAGCAGGTGCAGGGGCCTGCTGCGCAGGCGCATGGGGGGTAGGAGACGGCTCTCGTATTGGACTGCGGGTAGCTAAAATACGAAATCAAGCAATTGACGACATCGGTGGCGTGGCTTCGAGTGACCGGTTGTCACAGTGCGGGTTTGATCTCGCGGCAGCGGCTGGACAAATGTTAGCATAATTTTTTTTTTTTTAATAATTAAATGTCAGTCAGCATACAAAGTTTTAACTACAAAATGAATTTTAATTATCTAAGGTTTCATAGTAGTTATCCTTTGTACGGGTATTACATAATTATTTTTTAAATATCTGTTAGTAATTATTACTATTAGGAAGTTATTTTATTGCAGATTGCATTCAAGCACTAGCATGTTTCGATAAATAATATATTATCGAATAATAAATTTATGATAGGTGATACGTACCGAGGCCAATACATTATTATGCTTCAAAATAAAACTTAAACGCTGGCTCGTTGACCAATCTTTCTATTCATATGACGAATTTGTAGATTGAGTTGTTAAATGATTCAAATTATTATGTATTTCAAATTATTCAAAATGTCAATCTTTATTATAGAATTATGTATTTAATGCAATTCCCATTCTTATTATTACTACAACTATTAGTAGTATCTTATAGTAACTACAATTAGTATGTACTATGTAGTACCTGTAGGAAGTACCTACTTAGTATGTAAGTAATAAAACTGTTATTTTATGACGTGTAAAGGTGTTTACCAATAAATGACTATTATTGACTATTATTGACTATTATTATTGACGTAATCTTCGAATACATTACTCAGTAGTGGTGGAGTGTGCTGATACTTACGCGGGGATTCTGATTTTTTTATTCTTTCAACTGAAAAAAAAAACATTATTGTGACAGTCAAAAAGTAATTAACTAGAATTAAAGATTTATAATCTATAATAAGAAAAAATTATTATTACAAAAAAACTAGTAAATGATTGTAAAACTAATAGGAAATGAAAAGTAAAACAACAAATAAAATATTCATGACTATACTGTCCCAACTCCCAGTCAAGTTGTCACATTATGCTTTACTATGAGAATTTTGCCCCCCTTAGCTAGGAATCAGCTGGCAAAATCATATATCACATTTAGGCTTAGATAGGTACTGAATTTTGATGCAAATCCTACTTATAATAAATGCGCAATTTTATAGTTAGTATGTTCGTGTTTCAATTACGCCGTGGCGGCAGAACCTATTGCTATTGCTTTATTTTACGTAATAAACGAGGGCCAATTTCGTGACTTGGAATAGCGTATAGACTTTTTATATGCAGGTACCACGCGAGCAAAGCCAGGGCTGAAGTTAGTTAATAATAATTTTATATATGATCAATCACATACCAACAAGTATAGTTTCGGGTTCAGCAGGCGGCGGCGGTGGAGCTGCAAAAAATGAAGTGTTGAACAACTGATTAAGTGTAAATACAACGTAAAAATATTAGCACGTTTGCAAGATCTCAAGATCGGCAGCTGAGAATAAATAAACTACTTACGCAGTTCGGCTTTTTTCGTTGGCACCTGAAAACACATTTTTTTATTATATGCCTTTGGATGTAGGTAGTGGTATAGATTATGTATAATAACTCTGTCTTCGATAGATAAGGTACCAACAATTTGTAGGGTTCTGTGTTATAATTAATTCTACTTTAAAAATGTTGTCTAATGTTGTCCTCTTCTTTCCTATAGATACAAGTACGAGGAAGCATGCGAAGGCAGATTCAAAGAGCACCTACCACAACATAAATATAAGGCAAGCGGAATAAAGAGGAACCTCGGATAGAAAAAAAGGTAAGTACCTTTTCCTCAGTGTCAATAGAGTATTCTCGAATGTCGATTGTCTGCACGTTGTCTCGGTTGATCGGCAGAGTGGCAACACTGCCTCGGAGCTCGACGTTCTTTCCGAGAATACGCAACTGCTGCGCCAAGCAATGCAGCACCGTTTGCAGCATGTTGAAGTCTACCACTCCTACCTGAAATGTTTAGGCATTCCAAAGGTAGTAAAGAAACTCTTTTCACGAGCATTTCCTTTTAGGTCACCGGGGCATTGTATTGCGTCAACCTCTCGTGAGAGTTGAATAATTTAATTTAACTAGCCTTGTATTATTCAAGCAACTGCAATAGCACTTTTGTTAAGGTATTTGCAAGCTTGGTGGAAAAAAAATTTACCTGGGAAATTATTGCATTAACCAGACAGTAGTTGTAAATTATTTTCCACAAGCAGTGTATTTTGGAAACTGAAGCCAGATTATAACTGCTATGTACGCATACAATACAAAGTAATAGCATATATCCGTACTCTTATCTCAAACGAAAGTGTTCTATCTACGATTGTCCGCCTGAAAGCAAAGGGCAGGAAAACGGATCTCTAGTCTCCGGCCCTTTGTGTCGAGCCTAATGCCTTTGGTACCTTCATAACCTATGAAATACGCCGACGTATTTCATTCATTATTTTCGGACATAATACGGTATATATAGAACTCTTTCAAATCTACGCAGTAACTACAGTCTCAAATTCAATCGCATTAGACTTGGCTGTCGTTGTGTGTCACCAATGATTAACTCGGATGCAAATGGCGTGCGGAGTATGTAATTAATAGCAACTAACTGAATATTCCGTAATTAATCTTTTGTTGGGCGAAAGTAACCAGCTCTGGCACTAAGACTAGCAATTAGGGCAGTCTGTGGTCTAATTGTGGCAGACGCCTTTGTTATTTAGATGTCTGGAAACTGGTGGATTAATTAAAAGCTATTGTAAAAAATTGCAACTTTGCGAGCTTGTTCTTGCTTTTATAGAACAAAGTGAGGAAGACCTTAGCTTACGTATATTATCTTTTTTCTATTAATATAATTTTAGAGTTAATAATGTAAGCAATTATACGGCAATTATTTTTGATTGTGTCGGTACTTTCTTGGTCATTCTGCGTTAGGTCAATGACCAAGTTTGAGGTTTAGTGGCCCGGTCATTGGATAAAGAATCAGTGTGCAAGTATTTAGTGCGGCTTAAGCAGTCGTGACATAATTTGCACTAGGCAAGTTTTAAGTTATGTGACCTTCAGTGGGTACCTTACCTACACCAAATGGGTGAGTATGAGTACCGCTAGGTGGAACTAACAACTGAGCGCTTCTGTGCTTTTGTTGGTCCCTACAAAGGCGTCTAACTACGCAACCAGAGTTGGGTTTTGTTTCTTTCTCATTTAAACATAGTACCCATCGTTTCAAAAAATAGTACTTGCTCGTAGGTAGGTTTTAGTTACCTCAGGAGTTCCGATGGCTAGATCAATCATGTCGCCAATGTTCAGCAATATTGCGGAATCTGTAGGGAACAAAAACGTACCTAAACAATCTGAATTTGTAGGTATATGTTGGTTTGCACATATTGTACATACGTTGTTGCTTAGATAGTAAGCTTTGAACACCGGCCTTCTATTAGCCCTCCTCCTAGCCAGTCTTATTCAAAGGGAACCTCATACCTAAGGTAACTTCGCTAAGTCTGATTGTTAAAATATGCGCAGTTTGTGTACATACAAAGGCTCAGTGTACTTTGAATTATCTTTCAACAATATTATTCTACCAACAAACTGAAAAGCACAAAGATATTTTACCTGACATGTTTAGGTATTATTTGACAATCTTTTCCTCCGTTGGGTGCTTATTGTTGAGTGTAATTTGTTTTAAATTAACTAAAAACAGAAAAAGTAATCCAAAATATCGAACAAATAATCTACAAAATCTTGGTAAACATTGTAACGGCTACTTTCATGGAAACAAGTTGACATAATGAGTTTTATTTCATCAAAACTGTCTAAAGATGATAAAAAAGTTTTATGCTTAGATCCAATTAACCGAAGAAGGTTTTATCAAACGCAAATAGTGTCTATGCTTTTGATAATGTTCTCATTAGAATTAAATTGGCTTGATCACGAGAATCCACGTAAATTTCACTCACACGTGAAATATTATATAGGAATAATATATTATAGGAATACTTAGTCCACAATTACGGGCATATTGGAGTACACCTATAATTTTTTATTTGCTATTTTTATATACTTGCAGCGTAAATCTATTATAGGTTGTGGTTATGATTGGTTGATTTTATAACGAAAATATAAACCTTTAGTTTAGTTAATCAGCGCGGTAGGACTTTAAGGGCTTGTAGTAGGTATGTTGAACGCACTGCAGTTTCATGATTTGCATCGCGCAAAGCCTTTTTGCTTTTAGAGTTCACTCTCAGCGAGTGCGGAAACCGTGGCTTTATTTATAGCCCGACTTCGAAATAAGTCATTGAGGATTTATGATAAAACTTACAATTTATTGTCATTTTTGTTGCAATTTATCTTATCTGATAATTTTCTGAAATTATTGATCGTTCAAAAATATTAATATTAAATAAATCTTATCACGTAGGGCGGTTATACGATTTTCTAACTAATGTTACGTCACACTGTCAGTTACTGTGCGAAGTATCACATTGTTCGGGGAAAAACTTCTAGTTTCTATCCGACCGCTCAATATATAAACTACCCGTTAAGGAGACCATTAATTTATTGGCGAAGTCTATGAATAAAGTTTCAGACCGTCTTTAATAGGGTTTAAGAGTTAAGAGCGGTTTGCGGGTGTTCCGAACTCTATTTTAAGCCTCGGGTGCTGACTTTCTGAGTGCTTGGACGTGTCCTGTTCCCGCTGCCCTGCTGCAAATTGGTAGCGTCGAGAGCGTTTCAAATCCACTTCAATATCTGAATTTTTCGTAAGGGCCACACCCACAATTTATTCAAAATATTAATGCATCTCGTTGATGTTTACGAAGGTGCTATTTCACCTCAACTTGCTATTATGGCAATTTCTCTCTCTGATTGATCGACATGAAATGATCTAGCTGCGGTATCCGGCAATGTTACGGCACTAAAGATTAGGTACTCTTTGATAGGTGTGAATAATGCAGTTATACTGAGTTGTGACTTTCAACTCAAAAACACACACTTAAATTTTACGAGCCCCCATTTTGCGTATGTTTGTTGAATAACGGGCGTCCCCAATCGTTTTATGCGATGAATGTTTCCAATTTAAATTGAGACATTAACTACATATTCGAAACAGAATGTGTTTGTGCAAACATACGGATTGTTTAACATGTAGCTTGCTGATGATGTAAGGAAGAAACTCAAGCAAACAAACTACACCCTGCAGCTCTCTTGACTTTGTAACCGCAAATATTGACGTAGGATGCTCTCGAAGATACAGTCTGAAATAACGGAATAATTGGATTGTATACTGGGAAGCGTCCAGTTTTTGTATCGGTGATTACTGTAGACCGCTAAAATGTTCTCGTTGTTTACCCGGCTCATTATCGAGCGCGTGTTAAAGTTTCTTCAACTACTATGGTTTCCCTCTCACCGCAACAATTTACGTGATCCTCAATGGTGGATAATCACTTAAATTACAGCCTGCAGCGTGCGAACCGCTTCTTATACACTGCCGTGAGCAGCAGACAGGTCGGTGCTCTATGAATGGTCTGCATGCTGGTGCGAAGGACGTTCAGTGTGTAGTAAAGTAGCCGTACCTGTCTACGTGAAATGTTTAGTTTGGCTCACATTTCGCCGAAATATGAGATGAGATTTTTTTCAAGCGGCAGGTGACACGGTGAGCGAGCGGGACAGGCGTCCTCGCTCCGAAAGCTCCTGAGCGAGGACCGCGGAGTAGGGCCGACTCGAGCCCGACCCGAGATAGTCTTGTGCCGGCTCGGCTAGGGGCCGACCGTATCGCGTCCGCGCTCGCACAACTTCTACGTCTAAAGTTTACGTAAACATTTCTGCATTCTATCAAATTGTTTCAGTAAAAATTGCTAATACCGTATTTATTAGTACTTCGGCTATTATTAGACGCCATTATTTAGTAGTGTTTCATTTATATTGACTAGTTTTTGATACGAATAAGATCGTGTCTTCATTTTTGTGGAAAGCACCGGCGCACTGTGGATCGAAAATCGACTTTCAAAGACATAGGCGAAAAAAAAAATTTTGGTCAGTTTTTTGTTTGAAACGGCTTCCATTAATCATTAATATGCCTAAATATATCATGATATACAATTTGGTGGGAAAATTGTCGAGTTATCATTTTTTTTACGAAAAAAATGTATGAAAAGCATATAAAAAATCCAGATATCTCCGGAAGTGCAAAGATAACCGTTATATCCTTGCATACAGTTATAGTACCAACTATTATTGATTTTTTGGCATACAACATATAACTCGAACTGCTGCACATTTTGAAAAAAAAAATTATCAAAATTTTTTATTTATTTTTGATCTCTCTCAAGTGAAGACTTAAGGAAATCGGTTAAAAAAAGGTCCCCATCGGCAAATTGTATGCTATAAATAATAACAGACACGTGTTTTCTTGTTTGGCTGACGTTGAAATACCAAAAAACAAAGCTCAATAGCAAATTTAATTTAGGAACTATTTTTAATGTTATTTAACTACCTAATTAGGCAAGATTAGGTTTTGTCAGGTCTTTTAGTCATCGTTCCAACTGATGATGACGATGAAGGTTCCGCGGTGGTAAAGTCTTCGGTAATCGATCTTTCTTCACTTGGTCCCTGGGTGAGAAGACTAGTTAAAAAAAATTTTGGTCGGTTTTTTGCTTGAAACGGCTTCCATTAATCATTAATATGCCTAAATATATCATGATATACAATTTGGTGGGAAAATTGTCGAGTTATCATTTTTTTTACGAAAAAAATGTATGAAAAGCATATAAAAAAACCAGATATCTCTGGAAGTGCAAAGATAACCGTTATATCCTTGCATACAGTTATAGTACCAACTATTATTGATTTTTTGGCATACAACATATAACTCGAACTGCTGCACATTTTGAAAAAAAAATTATCAAATTTTTTTATTTATTTTTGATCTCTCTCAAGTGAAGACTTAAGGAAATCGGTTAAAAAAAGGTCCCCATCGGCAAATTGTATGCTATAAATAATAACAGACACGTGTTTTCTTGTTTGGCTGACGTTGAAATACCAAAAAACAAAGCTCAATAGCAAATTTAATTTAGGAACTATTTTTAATGTTATTTAACTACCTAATTAGGCAAGATTAGGTTTTGTCAGACCGCTTATTGTTCAAATTTCAAGGAATGTATTAACAATGATCGGTAGTTAGCAAAATACAGGTAGCTTATGTACAAAGTTAAAAACATACCTTACTTAGATTATTTATTACCTACCTAAATGCATAAACCTGCACCGGAAATATTTAACAATGAGCGGTAGTTAACAAAAGACAGGTAGCTTAGGTACAAAAATACCTTACTTAGGTTATTTATTACCTAATTAAGTGCATAAAACTGCACCGGAAATATTTTTTACTTCAGTTTATCTGAACTATTTACTAGTGAACATCTCTCAGTTTTTTAATCATTAAAATGGAAAGTTTAAGCACTAACTTAGATTTGGTTGTTGTTCTTCAAGGTGCAGGTTCGCTACAAAATCATGAAGTTCTGTACGAGGCAGTATTATCTCGTCTAGGTGATCACCTTTCTAATGATGATAAGGTTACTCTGGAAGAGTTTTGTCGAAGATTTTCACGAGCTGCTTCACAGAGATGGAAAAATTGCGGCAGAAACACAAGAGCATTCAGAAAAGATTATGAAGATTGGCTTCAAGCAAATGTTGATTGGCCAAGCTGCGTTCAAACTAGTCTTCTCACCCAGGGACCAAGTGAAGAAAGATCGATTACCGAAGACTTTACCACCGCGGAACCTTCATCGTCATCATCAGTTGGAACGATGACTAAAAGACCTGACAAAACCTAATCTTGCCTAATTAGGTAGTTAAATAACATTAAAAATAGTTCCTAAATTAAATTTGCTATTGAGCTTTGTTTTTTGGTATTTCAACGTCAGCCAAACAAGAAAACACGTGTCTGTTATTATTTATAGCATACAATTTGCCGATGGGGACCTTTTTTTAACCGATTTCCTTAAGTCTTCACTTGAGAGAGATCAAAAATAAATAAAAAATTTTGATAATTTTTTTTTTCAAAATGTGCAGCAGTTCGAGTTATATGTTGTATGCCAAAAAATCAATAATAGTTGGTACTATAACTGTATGCAAGGATATAACGGTTATCTTTGCACTTCCGGAGATATCTGGATTTTTTATATGCTTTTCATACATTTTTTTCGTAAAAAAAATGATAACTCGACTATTTTCCCACCAAATTGTAGATCATGATATATTTAGGCATATTAATGATTAATGGAAGCCGTTTCAAGCAAAAAACCGACCAAAATTTTTTTTTTCGCCTATGTCTTTGAAAGTCGATTTTCGATCCACAGTGCGGCGGCGCGGCGGCATCGAGTGCATGCCAGGCAGATCCTGTTGCGCTTCTTATAACGGTATGTATTTTAAATCCTTGATATCTGTAATCATTTTAAAAAATTGCGTTTTAATCTCATGTTGGTACTTGCAGGTAGAATGCTTTTTCTAGCATTTATTTATTTCGGGTAGGAGTCAAATATTTCGGCGAATATAAGGTTCGTAGTCGAATTCATTGGATTCAGTTCTGGAATACAAACGGCTGTAATTGAATAAATTGAAAGGACGAAGGCTTCAAAGGACGAAGGTTTTAGTAGTTTAGTACGTGGTTAGTATTCAGTTAAACAATGAACCATAAAACTGGGGCCACTTAGGTCATGAATGCCATAATGACTCAAGTGGGTACTAATTCATTGGACACATTCACGACATACTTATGTTATTTTACACTTAATATTTGTCTTACATTACGTCAAACAGACAGTACATTCCAGGCTGGTGTGGAAGTACCAATTTTTGTTTGTGCTTTATGATGAATTCATCGACGATGAATCCGAAGTCTAATCAATAAATTAAAAGATCAAAACCAGTTTTTTTTAATTAGTGGCTAACTAAATAAATTTTTCGAATTAATTTCTTGATTTTATCGCAAAAACTATAAGTAATGATGTAATGACCTTGCCATTCTGATAAGATTAACCTTACCTAACCTAAGCATCATTAGCATTGTGCACTTTGTTGATAAATAAAGAAATATGTAGTCATCTATAATATAAAACCATAACATATGATTTTTATACACAAAGAACGAACTCTTATTATATTTCTTCCAAAAATGGAATTTGCTTTATCGAATTCCATAACGCATAGTAAGACTATCCTACAGTGTGGCATCGGCATCCCCATAACGAATGCGGCAGGGTTGGACAAAGAGTCCACAATGGCCCGATTGAATGACAATGGCCCGACACGGTCCACCGCCGACCCGTTCTGTGACCCTGGTACTCCGGGGAGATGGTATCACATCACGAATTTTAAAATTTGACCTAGTTGTGACCTTTTTGTCATGCTACTACGAAGGGAACCTTAGATTGGACGTTTGTTAGGGAAGGATCTTTTTTTTCGTATTAGTATATCAATGTTAGGACTCGTACTAATATCATATCATAACTAGGTATAAGTCTACGAGTTTAATTAACAAGTAAGGTTTACTTATTGAGATAAAACGCGAGCAGACAAACTTGGACTCGTTATTTTAAACTTGAAAGAAACAATAAGTTTTGAGTGAAATGTCTATTGTTTATCGAGTGCAACGGATGCTATAGAGTTTGAAGTAGTTATTTTTTCACGCAGACTGTACGGAACCAGTGAAGTTAGTTAGCGGAGTACGCTACCAAGTTTTATTTTTTATTAGTGTTGGATACAATTTTACCTGCACTTTTGCCTTAGCTTTTTGAAAACGTAAGTTTAGGTACAAGTATAAAAAGCCAATTTAAAGCGGGCATCCTGTCAAAGATATTATTCGGTTGTGGTTGATAACATCACTGTAATGAATTTATGCTCATTCTGACCTAGTTCCAGTTGAGTGCATTTAGATCGCCTGTCATGGCCGTAGGTCAATTCAGTTCAAATTGTGAAAGTGAAATATGGGCTCCAATTATTTTCAATTAATTATCTAGAGGCTTCTAGGGATGAGGGTTTGGAATTCTATGAATCTCAACAATTTCATTATTGGACTGAATCATGGCTATTTGGAAGAAGCCCTAATAATAATGGCTACGGAACTTTGTGTTATCCGTTGCATTAGCAAATTGGATGGTAAAAAAAAATCAATATTTTAAAACTTTTCACGCGCTCCAGAGCGATCATGTCAAAATGTTGTCCATTAAACACGACTTTGCTTTTACGCGTGATTGAAATCAGACTGAGGCGTAGATAATGCTTAGTCGACACTGAAGTGAGGGATATTTAGACGGAATATTTAAAAAAAGAGTGATATTAATGAAAAAAATACACTCGACAGGTATAGATGTAGTGTAATACATACCTACTAAGTACGAGGCGACATGGTCGGTTGGCTTAGGCACCGCATACTTACGTTAAATATTTAAATGTTATTAATGCAAGCGTTCGCCTTTCATCAGGAAACAACAACATGTAATCAGCGAAATCAACAAATGTATATTATGGAGCAGAAGAAAAATAACACCAAAAAAACCTACGAAAATAAAATTTACCAAGACATGCCTAGACCTGTTCTTTAGGCATTCTAGCAAGTCATGAAGGCTTTTAGTCATGTCGTTTCAGGAATCTTACAAAATAAGTAAAAGACATCTAGTTCATCCATCGGCGATTCATGCCCGTTTTCACCAACATCCCCTAAGTTTACGGGATCCCCTACACATGCTTAGGGGATCGTTAAAAGATTGTTTCTGTTTCACCAACTGTTAGGGGTCAGTCAGTCCTGTTGACACTAAATAAAAAATGCAAGTTTGTATTTTCATTGTTTGACACATTGACAGACACCATTGGTGTTGATTCAAATTAAAAATGCAACAACAGGATCAACGTCATTGATTAAGACGAGTAATAAATGTTATTGAAGAATGCAGAATCGTTTTTTCTCAATAACCGCAAAACATAAAGTTTTGTTTTTTATGACAAAGATAACTTAATTAAAGACAGAAACACGATTGGTGAAACTTTTCTCGATAGATTTATTTTCCAAAGTTGGCTCTTCAAAAACACTAGTTTCGTTTTTAATCAAAACTATGAATAGCTAAATAGTTCATTTTTATATAATTCGTTAGATTATTACTATTTTTATTTAATTTAATTATTACTACCTAAATTAAGGATATTTTTTTTTTAATTTGATTGTTTTCAAGATAATGCTTTTTAGGGTTCCGTACCCAAAGGGTAAAATCGGAACCCTATTACTAAGACTTCGCTGTCCGTCTGTCTGTCTGTCTGTCCGTCTGTCTGTCTGTCACAGGGCTGTATCTCATGAACCGTGATAGCTAGACAGTTGAAATTTTCACAGATTATGTATTTCTGTTGCTGCTCTAACAACAAATACTAAAAACAGAATAAAATCAATATTTAAGGGGGGCTCCCATACAACAAACATGATTTTTTTGCCGTTTTTAGGGTTCCGTACCCAAAGGGTAAAAACGGAACCCTATTACTAAGACTTCGCTGTCCGTCTGTCTGTCTGTCTGTCTGTCACAGGGCTGTATCTCATGAACCGTGATAGCTAGACAGTTGAAATTTTCACATATTATGTATTTCTGTGGCTGCTCTAACAACAAATACTAAAAACAGAATAAAATTAATATTTAAGGGGGGCTCCCATACAACAAACATGATTTTTTTGCCGTTTTTATAGATAATGGTACGGAACCCTTCGTGCGCGAGTCCGACTCGCACTTGGCCGGTTTTTATAGATAATGGTACGGAACCCTTCGTGCGCGAGTCCGACTCGCACTTGGCCGGTTTTTATTTTATAACTTTTTCCGTCTTGTCCGGGTAGACTCAGTTCATACAAAACGTCAAAAATTTCACTTATCACCTTAAAACAACTTATCTAGCAATTTTATGCATAGTTTCGCAAACATTTGACTTGTCTTTGAGAAGTAGACTTATAGGGAGTATATGCATATGTATAAGTATCTACGAGTACCTACGAAGATAACCTATGGTAACGAAGGTAACCTAATCTGTACCATCAAAGAGAAATGGTTTTAGATAAATACAAACTCATACAAAACTACTTTTTGATTTATAGTGCCAGTTCCATTAGGGTTGTTTGCATATTACGGATCGGATCTTATCTTCGTAGTTATCTTGTCTATGGATGCAGTAGCTCGACAAGCGATTATGGCGGTTTGTCTTGCTTATCTATGATTACCATGTTTGAGTTTCTCGAGAAGCTCATTCAAGATTTTCATCATAAACGGAAGTATCTATTGAGGACTTACTAGTATCAAGGACTTGATTTGCATCCTACCTATGTGTTAATCAAGACTGGATTCGAGTGTTTACTCGGACATAAGACACGTGAAATTCTCAGCCAATGATTGATGATGACTCCGTTGATCAAATTCTTGATTTCCTGTTGTGGTATATGCAAACTCACTCACTGCATACATAAAAAAACAGTCTTGACGTACTTTCAATCCGAAGGTTGCAGGTTTGAATCCCGGCTGTCCACCTACAGCTGTTTTCTTAGTACCTACTTATGTTTAAGTAGGCACTTACAAATAGGTTCGTCGAGTTTATAGATAGATAAACTCTTTATTGCACACAAAGAAAATACATGGTGAATTTATATTGGTAGTTTACGCGGATAGGTTACCTAGGTACCAACCTTCATAATATGGCAATACATAGTGTTACACTACATGGCACAACACGTTTCTTAGTTCTCAGCGGTGTCGCTAAGGGCGCCAACCCCTTTTTTATGTGGCCCTTATCACGCGGTGTCTCACAAAGAAACCTTGAAGATATGAATGACGCTCTTTGTTACATTCATACCTGTTTCTTTGTCCATTACGTTTTAAAGCTTAAGGTAGGGCTGTAATTGTTATGAATGGTGTTTTTTGCTGAGGCGTAGCTAGATGTTTTGGCGCCGGCAACTTAACCGTTGGCATCGCACTACCCATTATAACTAACTTCTATTCCTTTTTAGAATCTCGTTTCTTATCATATAAGGTTAGACACTCTTGCGTCAGTCTGTTTGTCTGTCAGTCTGTCACTTTGATCGAAAACTAAACGACCGAAACGCAAGGATTCGGGACGGTGTTAGGTGTTTGTAACACGCCTTTATTTCAATAGTTAAGTCAATCATAAAAACAAGTATCCTACTCACTGATTAACTATGTTTTCTTTAGCTGATTTCTTTCCTTGTATAGAATCTGAATCTACCCTTCTTCCCTTTTAAATCTATTTATTCCTGTATTCCTGTCTTCCAGGAATGTTGATGCACCTTATCAGACCATCACTTTTTATAAGACTGTCATAGGCAGGCAAGCGTTTATGGGTGTTCCGAATAAGGCTCGCTATCCAGTTCTAAGTAACAAATATACGAGGAATGCATTGTTCGTTGCATAGAAAGTACCTATCAGTACCTACTTAGATAGACCTACTCAGCTGCTAGCTTTGAAATGCCTATGTGAATTCATAAGCGTCTACCTACCTTCTCTTTCAAGGTTTGTTTTTCACACTTGAATGTTAGATCAATTCACTATAGAATTAAAGACAATACAAGTACAAGTGAGTAAACTTGTTCATTATAGACGAGGCAGTTGTTTGTAGCCCGAGCCGTAGGCGAGGGCGTAAATCAGCCAAGTGTCTAATGAGCAAGTTGCTCACGAGTTTCTTACGCACTTTTTCAACACACTTGCAGGGAAAAATAAACATGTATTGCATATTGCATAAATCTTTTTACCACACAGCAACAAATGCGATACAAACAAAATGGCAGGCAAGTTTTTTTTTTATTGCACGCGTCAAATTTAGGGTTATTGATTACACAGCCTTATACAGCCTACTTGGAAATTATAATTTTAGAGATAAAATGCTAATATTTTATAAAAAAAATATTGTGAATTAAAAATAATTTGATATTAATTAATGTTTTTTTCGGCTTAATTTATTTACACACACATAGATTTTCAGCGGCATAAAACCTCTTTTATGTTACAAAAAAAAAACTGTATTACTCGGTTAAATTGAAAATGCTTTGTTTACTCGCATATAATTTTCAGTTAGGTACTAACATAACTTTGTAGGGATAATTCTGTTATGCACTAGTGTGTAAAATTATTATGTACAAGTGTGTATATGTAGTGTGTATAGCTCGGTTTATGGCCTAGGAATGATGTAATAAGGCTCACTTTACGAGCAAGTGTGTTGAAATAAATCCAATATAATTATTAATTTTTGTCTGGAAAATATCTATTGCAGACGATTGGCTAGACACTACAAATTAAATCTTTTATTTGTTATTCTGAAAACATACCTAAGTACCCTTATGCCTTAGATAAAATAATAAAAACCGGCCTAGTGCGATTCGGACTCGCGTACGAAGGGTTCCGTACCATTATCTATAAAAACGGCATTAAAATCACGTTTGCTGTATGGGAGCCTCCCATAAATATTTATTTTATTCTGTTTGTATTTGTTGTTATATCAGCAAAAGAAATACATAATCTGTGAAAATTTCAACTGTCTAGCTATCACGGTTCTTGAGATACAGCCCTGTGACAGATAGACGGACAGACGGTCAGATGGACAGCGAAGTCTTAGTAATAGGGTCCCGTTTTTACCCTTTGGGTACGGAACCCTAAAAAAGTCGGTTATAATCGATCTCTATGCTTGGTCTGACTGTAAATCCTTTTGGTTTAGTCTTACTACATCCTGTTTAATTTAGACATTTATGCAAATTGGTGCTAACTAAATTAATACGTGGCCACGTAGAACATTTTGAAACAGGGAAATGAGTAAACAAATATCTAATTTTGACATTATCACTATCAGTTTTTCTCTAATTTGAACTTTAAATTGTAGGGAAATAAGATCGCTTATATTTTACTAAAAGCTTGTTTGCCAAGCGAATTATCGCCATTGTTTTAAGTGCCCATATATACTCGTACGAGTAAGTGTACCTACTGAGCTCAAGAATAATCCACAGAGAGCATTCTATATCAAATATCCTATATAGGTAGGTACTTAGGTTCTTGTTGTCGGTCACCTCCGAGCTTTCTGAGTAATGGAAAAGCGATGTAGTCTCCACGAAGTCTAATGCGAAACGATTCTACCGCCTTTCGTGTGGGAATAAAAGGAATTTGTATAGAGAAAGCGGCTTTATAAGTTTTACCGAGCATTTTTTTACGAGATTAGTTTCGTGTAAGGTCTTCGGTGGTGTGTTTGGTAAGTGGCCTGGCTGAGACGCAAGAAGTGCAGGTTCGATAGTGGCGGAATAAATGTCTGCATGATCTGTAAATAGGTCCGAGACTAGGTGTTGTGGTATGCTACTCGTAGTATCTGACACCTACGAAAAAGGCAATTCTAGTGTGTAGAACGTTGTAGAACTATGACAAATATCTTAGGTACTGACTATGACATGTTTGTTATTATTTATTTACCTATTTCAGCTTCGTGTACTCCAAACAATAGGTGTTTTATACAAAGCAACAAAAAGCTTGCTAAGTAATTTAATTCAATAATGCTGTCAGTTAAGAAGCCAATGGTAAAAACATCTGTATTTGGGGGCACGGCAGTGCCCCCGCCAAGTCGAGCGCGAAGCAAACACTGCCGTACCATCCTTTACTGGAACCATTTCGCCGCATTTTCAGGCCCCTATTTGAGAACCTCTGGATAAGACCAGAGCGCTGAAATTTTCGTCATCCAGTAAGCCATAATCACATACTTAAAATCCAAAATTTCAAGTCTGTAGGTCATTTAGTTACGAAGTTAAGCGAAAGCAAAGTTTCGCATCTTAGACAGACACTCACTCACTCACTCACTCACTCACTCACTCATGATCATCAGAATAGAACTAGTACTTCCCATAAACTCAGAGAGCTGAAATTTGGTACAGAGTTAGGGTTTAATGGCCACATAAAGGGAAAACCATAAAAACTAGGATAATCGAAGATCTGGAGTACCTGGTGACCCTGATAAGAAAACACAAGAGCCTAACCAAACTATTAGAGATCGACATACCGCCTTTACAAAAAATATTCAACTACTGGACCGATTTGAAAAAATCTTTCACCATTAGAATCCTACATTATCCCTGATGAACATAGGCTATAGTATATTTTCAAAAATATTAGGGATCCGTATGAAAACATCGATAATGTAATCCAAAGTGTGAAAAAATTAAAAAAAAATCCTTATATTGCGTTTGCTGCTGAAATTGTTGACAATAGAGCAAAGTGATGTACTACAGTTTTAAAGACGACATCAATATCTACAAAAAAGTATGCAATACTATATGTCTAACTATTAGGGATCCGTATGAAAACTTCGATAATGTAACCCAACGTGTAAAAAAAAACCAAAAAAATCTTTATATCGCGTACGCTGCTGTAATTGTTGACAATAGAGCAAAGTGATGTACTACAGTTTTAAAGAGAACATCAATATCTACAAAAAAGTATGGAATACCATACATCTCACTATTAGGGATCCTTATGAAAAATTCGATAATGTTACCCAAGGTGTAAAAAAATTACCTTTATCATTATTACATCCGTGCGACGCCGGGGCGGACTGCTAGTACGCAATAAAATTAAAGGAAAACTCTGGATAAGACTAGACTGGCTTTTATACTTACATGTTTACAAGAAGAAATAGTTGAACGATTAACTTTATTCTACTCGAACATTACACAAATTGAATAAACAAATTAACAAATTAAATAAACTAAAATATTAATTTCGCTCAAAATTTGATAAAAATATAATGCATTGGACTAAGAGTGGCGGTGATACCAGCGCACACGTCGCTAGATGGCGCTGACTGTATTTTAAACGCGCTTACGATTTGTTTTTATAATAAAAAAACAACTCATAAAAAGAAAAAAAAAACTGTGTCAAATAAGAAAATCTAATAAAATAAATCAATAAGCCCACGTTTCTACAAAAAGAAGTGAAATCCCACCAAAAACATTCTGTAAAAAACTAGCCAAGTCTCGATGGAGCTGCTTGTTTATCTCTAAAAAGTAATGAAATCTAGACAAAGTCGTGTCAAGTCTGAGGTTCTTTACTGCGATTTCTTTATTATTATAGAATGTTATGTGACTTGGCCGTCAAAATACGTCTATTTTATGTTAGATCGGTGGTCGATTTGACGCTCCAAAAAGAAGACAGCAGAAGTCAGCATTGTCAATGCTGAATGCATGTGTTGCACGATCAACAACAGCCTAAACTAAGACACTAGAGTCCAATTACCAATACCTGTATTGGCTATTATCTTGCATAACAAACATAGGTAGTTACAACAGATATAACATTACGTGTAAACAAAATTGACTTGTACCCACTAACGTATAAAGAATGTTCAACGGCCAAGTCACACAACATTCTATAATAATAAAGAAATCGCAGTAAAGAACCTCAGACTTGACACGACTTTGTCTAGATTTCATTACTTTTTAGAGATAAACAAGCAGCTCCATCGAGACTTGGCTAGTTTTTTACAGAATGTTTTTGGTGGGATTATCTTTACGAGTACGAGTATGGACAACCTTTTATGTTGTTGACTATAAACTTTTTTACCGAAGCGTGCCTAATCTATGAAGGGCTATAAATATTGATGATGGAGCATTATTTTCTCACCAGTTAAAGGAGCGTGAAAGATTTAAAGCGTGTCCACATGAGCTTAGGCGAATATAAATCTTCTATATTTGTTATGAGTGCTAACGTGGATTTACGTCGCGAGGGGCTTAGCTGGAACATAAAATTTGTAACCATTTCGTTCCATTTCCGCTGAGAATCAAGTTGTGAAAACTTTCTAGCTCGCTGCTGCAACGTAGATGCATGTTTTAATGCATCTACATCTTTATACGAGTACGTGCATACCTAGAAACGTGCCTACCTATACCTTTTTTTTATAGAAATTTCATATCCGTTTACACATATATGTATATATAATAAAATAATCTACACTATCAACATTATAAAGAGAACGGAAAATGTACTTATTTTTGTATGTTTGTTTATAGCCAAATTAACAAAACACTCGTTGTTTTGTTAATTTTCCACACAAAAAAAACTTAAAAAAATATTTAAAGGTCCTTATGAAGATTGCAATAATATAACCTTAAGGTATCAAAAATTTGCCTAGAGATTATATTTCTGTACATAATGACTTTTGACAGCTTACAAACTCATAATTGGTGTTATGATGGATAATAAAAAAAACTAAACCATTTGTATGCGGGGGAGTTGTAAAACAGGAAAGAACGGAGGTTTGGATAGGTTTGGTGTTTATTATACCAACATTTTTTTTAATAATTAAATATTATTTGTCTCATCCACTTGTAAGTTTTTTACTAAACTCAACGTTTTGGGAAAACAAGTCTAATCGCTTACATTAATTTGTTTGCGGAGCTCGAGGTATTTATCCAACGCCCGAACAGAAGCATAAACTTTGCGCTGCAATATTCCCACGTCGTACCTACAATAACATGTCTCCGGGAAAACTCCCGGAATCCACATAAACATGCTCCAGAGCTTAATTAGAGCAGGTGGCCGTTCCCGGAGACATGGCTGCCATTCCATTGCTAGAACTCGACGAAATTACAGCGAACCTATATAAAAAGATCTGCCTTGTCACATCAGTTAGATAGAAGCTCGAAATGTTTTAAATTGGCACTCAGTTAAATAGAATTTTTAATGACTGTGGAACCTTTGTCGGCCTTAGCCGAAATTACTTAGGTAACTCTACTTACAGGAAAAATACTCATACGAGTAATCAATCTTCATGTATTCTACGAAGCTTTATTCTAGCACATTTATTATGTAAACAAACACAGATGTTTGTATTTGTGTATAATGCAAATCGTGGGTAAAAAATATTTAAATCGCTGTAAATCTAGCAACACGTGGCAATGTGCTATAGCTAGGAACAATTTTATAGCAACACCTAGACAGAACTACGAGAATGTAAATATTTACAAAGTCTTGCCGTAGGTATAGTAAAACATGCTGACTTGCAAAATAAACACTTGCTTCAAGGAAATCCTTGGCACATGTCAGTGACACAGAAAACCCTAGTCAAATATGCATGTAGCCAACTCAGCCTGTTTTGGCCAGATCCAGCGCCTTTTTAAGCTTTGGGAGTTTTCATATTGCATTTAGTTAGCTAAGTCATGAAAAACGCATATTGCAATTTTTTTTTAAATATCTGAATGTGTGAAACAAAAGGGAAAAATATAGCGTGGTAAAAAAATTGCAAACATTTTTTGATGATTTATCAATTAGGTATATGGGTAGGTTACCAGTAGTACCTACCCTATCTACCTATAGGTAACCATAACCCGTTTTTTTTTTTTTTTTTATTTTTTTTTATATTATATAAGTTAGTTATAGGTAGGTTTACATTTGTTTTTAATTTATTTTATGTTTTTTTTATATTATTGTGGTGGTTTGAATTAAAGTTTTCTATTCTGTATCATAAAACAATATGAAAACTATTTTATTATATTATACTAGCAGTCCGATAACGATTATATGGGTATTTTTTTACCCAATGTGGTTACATTATCGAAGTTTTAATAGGGATCCCTATTTTTTTCAAACAATAAATATAGCCTATGTTACTCAGAGATAAGCATAAAAAATTCGGAATCCCTAGCCAGTAGCCACCACATTTAATTGCCCACGCAAATAATAAAAATACCTAATTATATTTATTTATTTCATATAATTTATATGCACTTTTCAAACGTCACTGTTCCAAGTTTGTAATATCTTCTGCAACAGACAGATGCATAAGTGATGCTTATCCTCTACGGAACTCTAAAACTGAAAGTTTAAACCCCCAATTCCTTCGATAGATGGCAACAGGGCAAATATTTGGCGTCGAGTTGCCGGCAGATATTAAATGCCGTCCCTCAACCCTCGTACCTTGAGAGGCTTCTGAAGAATGGTTTCCTCGACCAAGTATTATTTATTCTGTGCCTCGAAATGTAAGCGATTTGTATGCGCAGACAATTTCTATTGCTATATATGTCTGGCTATACGTTTATGGGAAAGTATGGGCAACCTTAGCCGATAACGGATTTTTTGCAATATCGGATCGGATGTGATTTCCTTACATACTCGTAAAAGTGAAGGACATTATCTATGAATAAAATCTCTACAACTAATCTAAATCGGCTACAGTCGTTACGAAGATTTTGATGCTGAAGTAAGTTAGTTAGTCTTCTTTTAGATTGACTCTTCTGACTAAAACAGACGGAGATCTTAAATTTTTGGCATTTTTCTATTCTATTTTACGGTGAATCTATTTTGCTAAAAATATATATTTATATTCGAATATTATAAAACCCAGCACAGAAGCTTTCAAACCTGTTGAAATGCAGCGGCTAAGACATGGAAGCTCACCTCCATATTTGGTTTATGGGTATGCATTAGCACGTTGCATTTGACAACCAGTATCTTGTTAGGGTTGTGAAGAAAATAATCAGAAAAGACGGATATATTCGAAAATCGATAGACTTTTATATTCTTGATTTGTAAATTGAAATCGGTATTCTGGGATTTCGAGAGATTCTTGGCAGATTCTGTCTTGTTCTTGTCAAGATTCTATACTACATTTTCTCTACTTTTGAAGTTGATTATTACCTAGGTACACCACCTACCAATACCATTCCCAAAAGATCTAAGCATAAAATAGGTAGGTACTTATATTCCTTAAAAAAAAACGTAACTACAGTAGAAAAGTTGCGAATAAGGAAGATAAGTAATATACGGTTCAAAATGTAAAATTTGGTAAGTATAGATTTAATGATTACATTTTAGTTTATCATGTTGTACCTATATATTTTATTTTTGTTTCTTTAAAAATTCTTTTCCGGATTACAGTAACAGCTCGATGTGCCATATTTGCGCATAGCAATAGTTTCACCTCTCCTTGCCATTGGCATTACAAGCCTGGACAAAACAATGTGGCCATATTTTAGTTGATACTACCATGTATGATACCAATAATTAATACTATCTAATAATAAGTTATGGATGTGTTAAAGTGCATACTAACGTTTAGCAAAACTGCAACACAACTCACACCAACATTGCACCTTCCACTGTCTTTGATTGGCGGCACCTTTGGGAGCCCGTTCAGTTAACGGCGAGTTAGTTATTGTTTAGTTCAGAATTTACAGGTGCCGTTTCTCATTCCATTACCCAGAATCCATTCCATAAGTTTATACTTCAAGAATAACCCCAAACTGTGATTTATATTTCAATAGTTACGAGATATCTCATGTTTTCGATGTTAGGTACTACTTAATGCCCTATAAATACCCAGGCCTAAATTTGAGATTATGAATAAATAAGTGAAATAATTGAAATAAAACATTTATTTCTCTCTCAAAAGTAATTATAGTAAGTATCTACGTGATGCGATGTGATAGTTCACTGTATCGATAAAACTAATATAAAATGCAAAAAACCGCACTACTGTGCTGTAGGTGGGTATCTTATCTATCGTAGGTATGTATAATTCCTAAAAAATATAAAACAACGAAATAAGCATCTCATAAACTGTGGGTTCAATAGCTTCGATTAGGTATAATACCTACCAAATAAACGAACATTATTGCTGATACAAAAACGTCATGTCATAGGTATTTTTTCGTATTTACTATAGTTTTAAAAACTACAAAGAAATTGATTTATTAAATAACTAAACGAGTAGACATCAAAGGTCACTTGACCTCTACGGCGGTGGCCGAAGTCAACGTATCACCCAAAATCAAATATAAATATATGTATATTTGTAACCAAACTCCTCCGAAAAGGCATAACCGTTTTTTAGGGTTCCGTACCCAAAGGGTAAAAACGGAACCCTATTACTAAGACTTCGCTGTCCGTCTGTCTGTCTGTCACAGGGCTGTATCTCATGAATCATGATAGCTAGACAGTTGAAATTTTCACAGATGATGTATTTCTGTTGCCGCTATAAAAACAAATACTAAAAACAGAATAAAATAAATATTTAAGTAAAGCACACATACAAACAACTTTTTTTTTATTTTTGCCTTTTTATTATCTAATGGTTATTAGATAATGGTGGTACGGAACCCTTAGTGCGTGAGTCCGACTCGCACTTGGCTGGTTTTTTTCTTATAAAGTTTGGTACCTATATAAACAATGTTCAGTTCACGGTAGCTGCTAAAATAAACTTGTGAACAACAAATAACATTGATTAGCCTATTATATAATAACGAGCAGTATGGCAACAACTAAGACCGTACCGACACAGCTGCCTAAAGCTTAAATCCCGGAAGGTCTGTCTACGATAAACTACGCTGAAATAGGTCGTTTGGTGTAAAAATATAAATCGTAACTATTTATACATATTTCATAATTTAACCACATATTTTGCTAAACTGTTTGTAATTGGCCCGATCAGATAAAAATCTATAAACACGTTTAATTTTTATATGGAACGTATATTTTATATGGTCGATAGAGCTGTTATATCGTGCCCATTCATGTATTATTAATCGTTATAATTTTATAGAGCCGCTTATTAAAGCAAAAAACAGTATCTACTCGCACCAAGGGCTTAAAAGTAAGAGTTAAACCTATAACTTATTAGTAGACCACCGTTATACGCTCTAGATACCTATTAAAATATAATACCGCCTACGTTTCATAAATTACGTAACCCTACGGGGATTCTTAACCCCAATTGGAATTCCTCTTCTATCGGTGCACAATTGCACATGTCCTTTTGTGGTCTCTTTAGAATTGGTGATAAGACAAAGACGCTCTGTTTGATGATAATTTACGACAAAACATTCGCTATGACTCTTCAAATACAGAGAATTGTGTATAATTTATATCGCAGGCATTCGTCACTTGACATCATTCGGCGAATGCACATACACGGAGATCTAATATTAGTACGGGCGTAGAAGCAGAAGTAGCATTACAAATTAACTGACCAAATACAGCTACACACTAATCATTAACACCTCTAAAAATAACAGCGCATGCTCAGTGCCTCTAATGCACCTTCGCATTACAGCCAAAACATCATCAGAACATCGTTAAAAGTTGTCGATTTAATCGTAAAGCTGCATATATGACCTTCTTGATTGAATGCTTTTTCTCTATATTTTACGAATTAAACTTTTGTGCAATCGTTTTACGTCGAGAGACGAACATACTTGGTTTAAATTGATATTTTTTATTTATAACTACGTTTGTAATGTAAAGTTATTTCTGCTAGTAACTGTACCTACTACGCTAGCTCTACGACATCAAATGTGTACTATTTCAGTGTGTTTTGGCGCGAGTTCAGCTAATCACACGAATAAACAAACTTAACTGGAAACCGCCAAGGATTAGTCTGCATGTCTGTGTGAAAGGATCTAGAACGCTTCCTAATGCGTTTTACAACAAAGATATAGATGCTTATAGTGCTATTAATTTAGCTTGTGTGAAAAATCCCTAATGTAGACAACGTCATGTCATAAGATACCGGGATAAATTCTACGAATCCTCCTAATTTATAAATCTGAAAGTTTCTGAGGATGTTTGGATGTTTGTGGATCAATGACAGTTTAAATTATAGCACTCGGCGTTCAAAATCTTCCAAAATCAAGTGCGGTGCATATTCTAGCTAGACATTAATGTTTACTTTGGACGTGTGAAATAAAACAAACAAATCGGACGGGATGCCGCAGAGGTTACGAGTTATGGCAGCTCGTTTTTCATTGTTTAGTCTGAGGCAGAGACGCATGGGCTGCAACTAGACCACCTCTGGGTTAGCCATTTATAGTATACCCGTACATAAAAATATTCTAGATCTATTTTTAAAATCTGATAACATTAATGATACCATATATACCTAGATTTCTTTGTAGTACTCATGTTACTATCTGAAAACTTATATTTGACTAAATGACACCTAAAAGAAAATTCGAATGCAACATCTATAAAATATCTATTGCGACATCTATAAAAATAATATTGAATATTTCCGGCTATTGTATTCTTTATCTATCACGCCTAGGCTATCTATACTAGTCTATACTAATATTATAAAGAGGAAAGATTTGATTGTTTGTTTGTTTGTTTGTTTGTTTGTATCGAATAGGCTCCAAAACTACTGGACCGATTTGAAAAATTCTTTCATCATTAGAATCCTACATTATCCCTGATGAACATTGGCTATAGAATATTTTCAAAAATATTAGGGATCCGTATGAAAACTTCGATAATGTAAACCAAAGTGTGTTTTTTTTTTTTAAATCCTTATATTGCGTTTGCTGCGGAAATTATTGACAATAGAGCAAAGTGATGTACTACAATTTTAAAGAGGACATCAATATCTACAAAAAAAGTCTGCGATACTAAATGTTTTAAAAGGGATACTTATGAAAAATTCGATAATGTAACCCAAGGTGTAAAAAAATTACCTTTATTATCATTATTACACCCGTGCGACGCCGGGGCGGACTGCTAGTTCGTAATAAAATTAATTGTGTGGTGTCTCTGGATGTTGTGCCATATGGCGCCAGGGTTAGCTTTTATGGGAACCTCACGTTATTCTGCTTCCTATGTTAGTATGGAAGCTTATTACAGCTTCGTCTATTATTATTTTTTTCCAGTAATATACAATGTATGTTCTAAGATAAAAGGTATTAATTATTTGACTCTAACTAACCATACAAAGTTGAGCCCTCATTATTTTGCGATCACTAAACCGAGCTGTCGTAGAAAGTAAATTAATTTTAACGATGTGCGAACTCTTTCTGACATTTAGTTTGGTTGAACAGCTGTGTTAATTAAGGCAGTTCACGGTACTGTGTCATAAATCCTCAACTACTAAACTGGTACTAACTTTTTGTTCCAACTATTTCGAGCTTTAATCGAGCCGAGTGCATTGTAGACTGTACAAAACATTGGTGTTCGAATCGTCAGTGAAAAAAATATTAAAATTGCAAAGTGACAATTCGGACAGTGTCCGAATTTATTGTGTCCGAATCGTCAGCAACCCATTTTATGTTATTATACTTATAAAATACAAGCTGACCCGGCGAACTTCGTATCGCTTTAGAATTAACAAATGCTGTGTTAAGTTCCCGTTCCCGTTCCTGTTTTCCTGCTTTTCTCTTGAAATTTTTCCTGAATTTTCTTTGCTATGAACCTCACGGAGCCAGAGACACCTTACCAACGAATGCAAAACCGTGGAAATCGGTTCGTGCGTTCTGGAGTTAAGTGTCAGGAAGGAAAACCCGACTTATTGGAACGAAGTTCCTTATCGCGCGTTGTGAAAGGGGGCTAGACGGAAAAAATTCTTACGAAAAGTTGTCACGAAAAGTTGTCACAAAAAGTTGTCACGAAAAGTTGTCACGAAAAGTTGTCACGAAAAGTTGTCACGACACTTTTTTGCTATAGTATATCTATTAATATATAAATAATAATAATAATAATAAATAATAAATAATAAATATTGGTGGACATTTTACACATCGCCATCTAGCCCCAAACTAAGCAAAGCTTGTACTATGGGAACTAGATAACTGATAGAATACTTAAATACTTTTTGGAACGAAGTTCCTTATCGCGCGTTGTGAAAGGGTCGAGGTGGGGTCGAGGTGGGGTCGAGGTGGGGTCGAGGTGGGGTCGAGGTCGGGTCGAGGTCGGGTCGAGGTCGGGTCGAAGTCGGGTCGAGGTCGGGTCGAGGTCGGGTCGAGGTCGGGTCGAGGTCGGGTCGAGGTCGAGGTCGAGGTCATCATTAGTTGGTGGGTGGTATCTACTTAGGAAGGTAGGTACTTACCTATTTATTTGCTTTGCGTTTGTTTCTCATCTAACTAGCTAGATTGACAAAAATTGAGCCTACTGATTAAGTTTATATTACATTATATTTGTAAATAATAAAAAACATATTATTTTAACTTAAAAGAAATAAAATTTTATTACAATTCCTTCACTAATTAATCGAAAAGAACTTCGTTCCATCCGGGTGTCCCTTGACACCTCTCAAGTTTTTTTTTATATTATAGATTATATGCACCACGGAAAATTGTAATTAAACCAAATGTAACCTCTACTAATTTAATTATTTACCTACCTGTTTTAAACCTACAGCACAGGCACTGCACCCCATTTTCAAACTTCCACTAGTTCGTGCACACTAAATCCTAATTTGCCACTAAATTTTACAGATGTAAGCTATATAGGTTCTACGTACCTACGTAGAAGTAGGTAGTAGGCATATGTGCTAGCATTCCTTGTAAAGTACCTAATTAAAATAAACATAATATATGTATATTTAATAAGTGTGTGAAAATGTGGTATGTTTGACATGTTGAACGATTTCCTGCCGCCGCCGCCGCCGCGCCGGTCTGATATTAATTGAGAACTAATTTGTGTTTAATTGATCGGTAGGTAAGTATTTATTCGATGTTTGATTGGACTATAAAAATAAACCTTATGTTTTATTCATTTTAAATGATTATGTAACTTTACGCAAAACCTTACGAGAATTTCGAGCAATTATACATACCTAATGCTTAGGCGTCTTGCCGGACGGTGAAGCGAAACTATAATAATAAATAAATAGGATCACGACTGTAATCCCCAAGTACGGTAGACATCCTCTCAGATCTCCAGACGCTTAGATCCGTTGAAGATGTCTAGTGGGGGTAGTCAGAGTCACGTCCAAACATTATATTTGGTACATGCCCACATTTTGCAGAAGTTAGCATTCCATACGTGACAGGTTGCAAGCCTATCGCCGCTTTTAAGAATACTAACTGGTTTCCTCACGATGTTTTCCTTCACCTTCACCGCGAATCTATAAGGTAAGTACCTACCAACTGTGCTGCTGTGTATTAAGTAATCCACAGTAATTAGTGGAAATTTTCTCAGCCTAAAAAATTGTATTTAATGCTAATTTTTTATCTACTGCCATCACAATGATAATCACTTTTTTCTCCATCAGTCATGCTAGATTTATACTCTCGCCTCGTACCTCGCCTCGTGCTTCGTCTCGTGTCTCGGCTCGCACCTCGCGTGATTGATAGTAAAGGAGAGAGGCGCGAGGCGAGCCACGAGCGTCTATTCACACTCTCGTCTCGTGGTTCGCCTCGCACCTCGTCTCGCGACTCGTACGCGAGTGTAAATCTAGTATCAAAGATTGGCCTTTGCATTGTCAATCACTTTGTATCATCATTGTTATCGAAAGAAGCGTTTCTTTATATATTCTGTTATTGAATGCGCAACATAACAAAACAATAAGGAGGAATAGTTCGTCAAAAAATACTTATAAAAACTTTTTGTGGAAAGTAATCAGACTCGTAGGTATGTTATAAATTATGAAATTTACCTACTTCTAATAGTACCTGTGTTCAGATTATTATAACTTTTGTTATACATATAACACGCACCTAGGTACGTAGGTACTCGTATGTAGGTAAGTACGTATCCCACTGATCCTATCTTAGCATCCTGCAATAGGTTATTGACCACTTTATGTTGTGGTATAAGTATTTCTCGAGTAGGTACATAAGTAACGAAATGGGATCACGACTTATTCCCAAGTACGGTGGACATCCTGAGGTCTATTAGGAAATAGACTCCAATGCTAAGTGTAGACTAACACTTTGCATCGGGATCCCTCAGATTAGAGTAAGTATTTATTAGTTATGTGAATACATTCGCTGAGTATTTTTTTATATAGGTTAGATATCATTCTTGACATCGTCGTACATATCTATCTTTAAATGAATTATGAATACTGCTCATACTATCCGATTGTTGCTTCATCTTCTACATCACGCACGCCAAGGTTGAATTTGGCCCCTTTCAGATTTACATATTTTATTAGGGTTCCTCAACCTTTAAGGAAAAAAACCGAAACCTTCCACGATCTTTCTGCGTCTGTCTGTCACAGGTGTTTTCTTGAAAATGAAGATGCAGGGTTTTTTTTAGCTCAGTGATAGGTTCTTATTGCGCACATAGGTTTATTTATTAAAAGTAAACAATGTTATAATATTGTTGCCATAAAAAGACGCCCAACAAGGAGCTTTTTAAGGAAAAATATAGATTTATTGTACTATAGAGAAATAATAACAAAAAAAATTTAGTATCTCGAGCAAAAGTGTGCAAAATACCCTATATTTTTAGTGGTATCTAAAGGATAAAAGGTAAGAACTGAATAAAATTAGTTTTCTGCGGTAAATTGTAAAACAGTTTTATTGGGTTTGAAGAAACTGATATTGTGAGTACAACTCACTCTTAACCATTTTATTGTAGAAACATTTCTAAGAAACGGGGCAGCTTGGTCTTATATCTAAGATGATAAAATTATATGTATAAGATAAAAGACAACATTTCGGCAGCGAAGAATTTTTACAAGCCATTTTAATATTTTTTTTTACTCTTGTATAACTTTTTCATGTACTTACCTACCTAAATACGATTCCGCGTAACAGCCGAGGTATTATTTTAGTGGTTATTTAACAATTGTGTGGATTCCGATTTAATTTAGTTAAAATTCATTGATAACGAATACCTGCCTAAGTAATTTTTTACTCCTAAAAAAATAACTTAGGCAGGTATTCGGTTAACTTTGGATTTAGATTAGACGGTAAAAATGTCATAAAATTTGGTTTCATTAAGTATTTCTAGCGAGTCCTGTTCAATTCACCATAAATAAATATATAAATAAATAATAACTGGCTCGATATAGGTACGTTGTTTGTCTTGAGTTTATACAAATATCCAATAGAAAAAAGTACGTAATTTTTTTTTCAAATTTTTACAATTTTCCTTACTTTTTTCCATTTTTCTTTCCAAACAATATTCGGACTATTACGAACGTCTAAAAAAATAATTGTAATAATTGGTGTAGTTGTTTTTAAGTAAGCTAACCATACAGCATTTCATTTTTAATTTTAAAGTAAAAAAGCAAGCGCTTACTATAAATTATTTTTGAAAGGAAATTACTTTTTATCCTATCTTACAGCCAGCTGAAACACTACTTTTCTCGTATAAAATTCCATAGAAAGCATGCACTTAATTGTGAAACAACACCTGCACAGTATTTTTAATTATGTGAACTAATTATCAGTAGCTGGGAAGGTAACTGCTTAAACCGACCTCCGCGGGACTTTCATTAAACGTAACTAAGACGTGAGTCGTAAACGTAAATCCATCGCTCGCTTACTAACCATCCTAGCCATCTAATTAACCTCTGTTGGTGCAGTGATGCGCCGGTGGTCTTATTTTCGAAAAGATTTAATTAGTCACTGAGAAAAATGTCATTTTGGCGTAATCCTAAAATATCGTGACGTAAGTCTAAAATACGTGCGGTCACTTAAAATAAGGAAATAATATGTTAAAATTACGCTATCATTGAAATGTGTATGATGGAATCGAGTTATTTGGGTAATAATGAAATATTATAATGCTCATCATCTTAAAAATTGGTCACATAAAATAATGGTAATCTTCCTCAAATAATAACACTATGTAATAGGAAATGATCCACTGTCCTACAAATGTATATGATACTCTTAAATAAGATTATAATCTTAAAAAACAGTGACAGTGTCACCGTATTTTTCAAGATTTCATAGATTAATATGAGGAAGTATCTCTGAAAATATGATGAAGCTCCCTTATTATAGTGTGATATAAGTATGTGCTAGTTTCTTAAATTTTTAGGGTATGGAACATTCATTTACATTACAGTACTATTATTTTATGTGAAACGTACAAAAATACGATTACAATATCTTCTTATTTTTAGAGTAAGCATCAAAGTTTAATGTTAAGTCATACTATTTTATGTGAATTCTACTATAATATAATTACAGAACATTATTTATGAGGAAGCATACAGTTTTGTATTCTTCCTACAAAAATATGATGACAGCACACAAAATCATTCGCATATCGTTGAATGAGTCGGTCGACGTGTTTTTCCATCTCACTCAGTGATCCCTCGACCGGAGTCCGCGAAACATCTTTCAGTGCCATTCAATAATTCAATTATTCAGGACAATTGGACAATTATCTTCAAATTGCAGTGCAGTGCTTGTGATATGGATGAACCTACTAATGATTTATTAAAAAAATGGAATTTGGGTCATTATATCCAACGTTTTGAAGGTAAGCTTATCATGTATATAGGTTATGAAAACATGCGTGCACCAGTTTTATTAAATTTCATATGTAGGCAGCCACCATCCTATTTACTTATTGTGTTTGTTTTTATTTAAAATACTCACAAATGGTAGATATTGCAAATACACAATGGCCCTGTTGACAGCCGAAACTTTTTTACATCCAAGTCAAACTACTTGTTAGATCCACGCCAACCATTGCGCTATTTTGTTTTCTGAAATGGCTTAATTGTGCTCTCGTTTGTATTTAAGATGTTGTAGGTGTAGAGGCAGTTAAAAAGCAAATTACCAGTCCACATTCTCGCGTTTTAAGTAATTCTTGTCGCACGGTATCTACCACCTACCTAGGTACTATGTTTACATTATCTTTTCATATCCATGTGGTATTTGTTTTAATAACTTCAATCTGGCATTCAGCTGGCTCAGTGGCTATTAGTGACTTAGTCTTTATTAGCTGATACTGTTAAATTTACCTTTTTTGTTCCAGCTGAGCGAATAGATATTGCGACTATGCAGCTCCTCTCAAAGGAAGATATAATATCCTTGTTTCCTCAAATAGGGGACCGAATTAGGTTTGAAACATGTCTAAACATGCTTCGAAGGGACCAACCCAAAGATAATATTATAATGGTTTGTTTTCATGCTAAATTTTATTGGAGTTTATTTTTCTATACTAAGAAGCAAACCTAACCAAAAATAGGTGGTAGTTCTATTTACTTTTCATTAAACCTCTAAATAAATATCTACCTAAACATAAAATAAACATTTCAAACAATAGTAGCACTCAAATATCAAGTTTGAGACATGCACTAAGTAGGTACCTTTTATAACCAGTAAACCATCTGCAGTATAGATTTCATAATGTTGCACAGAAATGTTAGCTTTTCATCAGACTTGTTAGTTTTTCAACTATTATTACTAAGTTATTACCTATTTTAATAAGTACCTAATTGTATTCTAAAATTTTAGGATAATACATCTTTCATCGGCTCCTCACTCTTTGACGAGGTTCTTGGGCGTGAATTCTCGGGAAGTCCTTCAACAAGCAACATAGACCCCCTGCCAATATGCGTAGAGCCCAATAACAACCAAGGAAGTTTGGTAAGTTCTTAAAGATGACACACATACCCTTTTAGTATAAGCACACTTTCTTGTTACACTGGCTTTACTTGGTGGTAGATATCCTTTGCAGGAGGTAGGTCGTCTAGGTAGGTACCACCACAGTATCATTTATTCTGCCGCCAAGCAGTAGTGTTTAGGCATTACTGTGATCCGGTTTGAAGGGTACTGAAGCTAGCGAAATTACTGGGCTAATGAGACACAACATCTAATGTCTCTGAGTAGTGAGCGCTGGACTTTGTTCCTAAAAGTTCTGGGTATCACCGCAGTGGTCATGGGCAAGCGTTATCTCTTACCATCAGGAGAGCAACTTGCTCGTCTCATTTCTATTTATTAAAAAAAGAGCACTTACATGTATACATACAATATAATCACGCCTATATCCTAGCATAGAGGGGTTGACAGATACCAAAGATATCCATTTGCTACGGTCCTGACACACTTCTTTTGCTTCTTTCACATTCCACATATGTGTTTTAGGATGAAAACATATTAATCATACCCCTGGAAGACTCATCAGCGGGTGATGTTGCAGAAGAGTCCACCAGACATAATATAGTAAGTTATTACCTATCAATACCACTTATTTGTTGTGGAAGTTTAATTTGTTTTTCATTATTTTTAATCCCTAACATAAACAGATGGGTGTTATTAGATTTACATATGTGTATCTGTGTGTCTGTCTGTAGCATCATAGCAACCTATAAACGGATGTATATCTTGAACCATATTAGGCAGCTGGCTGGATCTTTTACTAATTATAAGTTATTATGGCGGATTACCTAATAAATAATTAATTTATTGTGTATCAAATATATTCAATTAAAAACGTTTTTTAATTTACCCTTTACAATTTAATTATTAAAACTAGAATAACTATTTGTTTTTCAGGTAGACAACATATTAAATTCATCTACTGAGGGGCGGCAGATAATAAATATTGGCCAGAAAACAGGTGCCTTACCCTCTGATGTGCGCACACGTCTATGCAAACTGCTTATGGAAAAACTAATTACAGCTGAGAAACCAGTGCTGCAGACAGACTCTCAACTACTTTCTCTGTCCTATGACATTGGCAGATTATTTCCCAAGGAGTCACCACCTCTTTACTACGCGCCATATCTGCCTGCTGACGCTTACCAGGCGAAACGTAACACTTCAGGCTGGTTAGTCAACGCCAGGAGGGCTCGACGGCAGCATTTAATTTCGCTGGGCCTTATTGAAAAGTCCAGGTCACGTTCCCGCTCTAAGTCCAGCCCTAGGCTAGACAGTCTTAAATATCCTGGCATCGACCTGACTAAACTTAACGAAGGTAACCTTTCAAGGCTTGTTTTTTCTTTGTTTTCAAATTAAGTTGTATTATCTAGGATGAAATAAGAAAAAAAATGTGATAAATAGCTCAAGTTCTTGTTACAATTTATAAAATTACTGAATCTACAAACAATCACCACTATATACTTAATTAAATAACATATCCAGGTGACGCGGCGGACGTATCATCGGCACTAGAGCAACTATCAAGCCCTGCAGCTGGTCCGTGGCAGGAGGTCAGCGCCCTCTGGCAAGAGACAGTGCGAGCCCGCCTCCGGTACTTATACTACGAAGAAGGTACATTACAAGAGTACTTTAAAAAGTACCCAATACTGGAGTCGAGTGAGGGATGGCGGCTCCTGGCATTTGATTACGACGCACTATTTCCCGATAAATCCGGCGGCCTTGACGCCTTATCAGCATCCAGTGAAGATATTATTAAAGCTGCACAAAGAAAACTAAAAACTACCAAAGACAAGTTTCTTTGCCAAAAAATAAATGAGACTTTAAGTATTTGTGATGGTAAGAAACAATTATGGACTCACCGTTTGACAAAAAATAATTGATCTTTCCCAAATATTTAACTAATAAATGTTTTCTTTTCAGATGAAAAACCGGAGACAAAACTACAGGCTGCGATACTGCTCATAGGCTGCCTTTTTAATATCACTCCTGCCCGACGCTCAAAAAAAGACTGGCAGGCATCAAGAGCTGAGGTACTGGACGGATTTATAACCACTGTGAATACTGAAGCGGATGTCCTAGTAGAGATTGAGGAGCGCCGACAAAAGTTGCAGCTTTTAGGTATCACCCTACAACCGTTTATTATTTGGTGCCGAGAGTCGGGTGCCTCCTTTACAGTTTGTGACACTACATTTTATAAGTTCACAAACCTGCCAGAGGCGGTTGATGTTACTTTCAAAATTTTTCATGCTACTGCTGCCAAATACCCTACAGAAAGTTATAACATCTGGCTTATAATCCAAATTGGGTTTTATAAAGTAAAAACACCTTATGATCGTATGTCACATTCTGTGAAGGAGACATTAGTGACTCTCGGTGTTAATATTTAAGATGAAGTGTAACAATTGTAGAAGGAATTTCCCAACGTTTTCTTCCCTTATAACTCACATAAGGAAAGAATGTGAAAAAGTTCATATTACTGGAATTTATAAATGTGGTGAAGACTCATGCTATCGGTATTTCACGGACGTTAGGCAATTTAGAAAACATGTTAACTCAAAACACTTTAATATAATTAATATACCCACTTTGCCATCCACCTCAAGTGAGGCTAGTGTAGTTCCCGAGTACGAAATAGCGACTAATGAAGTAGCAACCGACCGCATACATATTGATGATAATAGTGAACCTAAAGTCCTTGAAAATGCTGATAGTATTATTCATAAAGAAGTTTTAAAATTTATATCAACGCTTTATACAAATCCCTCTGTATCTCGATCAGTTGTACAAGCTATAGTTAGTAATTTGCAAACCCTACTTGACAATATCGGAAAGCCTCTGATGTCTGAATTCGGCCCTGTGGCAGCTGACGAGAAGAGCATTTCTGGAACTGAAATTAATGAACGGCTTAATAGGTTGGAAACAGCTTTGAAGGGCATCTTTTTCCCGTTTCGTTCAGAATATTTGAGGTTCCAAGAATTTTATTCATTAGGTTCTTTAATACCACCACTCGAAGTAACAGTTGGTTACTGTCCTGACACTTCACAAAGTAGTAATACTTTAACATTACATACCAAGCCACGTACAATGCAAGTAATTAATTTTCGCCAGGTGTTAAGGAACTTTTTTTCCATTGAGACTATTTGGAAAGATGTAATGGATTATTTGAACCATCTAAAGGGCAGCTTACTAACCCGCCAAGAAAATCCGATCAGACCCATGTGTCTAGAAAATGTAATGCAGGGATCTGTATGGTTGGCAATGAGTACACAGCAACCGCCGGATGTTATTCTTATGCCTTTAATAGTATACTATGATGACTTTGAAATTGGTAACCCTTTGGGGAGCCATGCTGGGGTGCACAAACTTGGTGGAGTTTATGTTTCACTGCCAGCACTTCCACCACATTTATTTTCTTTGTTAAATAACATTTTGCTGTTAGCTATTTGTCATTCTGCTGACAAAACTAGATATGGAAACAAAGCTATTTTTGGCCCTGTTATTGAGGAATTGAATTACTTGCAAAACACTGGAGTTTTTATAGAAGAAAATTTCTTTAAAGGAACCATAAAATTTAAAGTAGTTGCTTTAACTGGCGATAATTTAGGCCTGAATTCTATTCTCGGGTTTACTGAAAGTTTTTCAGCTAACAAGTGTTGCAGAATCTGTAATATTGACAAGAAGGGTTTACAAACTGCTCTATATGAAAACAGTAACTTGCTTAGAAATATGACTTCATACTACACACAGTTACAAGAAAACAATGTAACTAACACAGGCATTAAAGAATCATGCTGTTGGCTTAAGTTAAGCGGATTCAATTTATTTCAAAATGTAGCAGTAGATCCAATGCATGATATATTGGAAGGTGTAGCCCGTTATGTAATGACCTTTGTCATAAACCACTTCCTTGCTGATGGTTTTATAAGTATCTCAATATTGCAACAAAAAATAATTTCATTTGATTACGGACCAGACAAGAATTCAAAACCAAGTAATTGTTTAGTTGTCTTAGGTTCGAAAATAAAATTGAAAACTTCAGCATCAGAAATGCTTATCCTGATAAGATACTTCAGCCTTATAGCCGGGTATTACATTCCTTCAGAAAATAAAGTATGGAAATTATATATTATGTTGCGGCAAATCACCGATAGGTTATTAAGTCATAGGGTATTCAGTGACACCAATGTTCAACTCAAGTATTTAATAGCAGAATTTAATCAATTGTACATGGAGCTTACAAAATCACCCCTGCAGCCAAAATTTCATTTTCTGACTCACTACCCTACAATGCTTATGAAGTTTGGTCCCGCGCGTAACATGTGGGCTATGCGTTTTGAAGCCAAGCACAGGGTATCTAAGTTAGTTGCTAGAGCATCTTTTAATCGAGTCAATATTTGCAAGACTTTAGCAGTTAAATGTCAACTTATGCTAAATGACTTGTTTATAAAAAATACAATTCCTACAACAAAAATATTTGGTAAAAAATCTGCATTAAATTCAAGAGACACTACCAAGTTTTCTCTCGGCACAGCCGTGGTGCTTAAATATTCAGTTACTTCGGCTACAATAGCTGGTGTTATATGGCAGCGGAACTCTATTGTTACCGTAGATATAGATGAGGAAGAACTCTTACCCACTTTTGGTAAAATTGATGCAATTTTACTGACCGATACTGATGACATTTATTTCCGTTGCTGTATGTTTGAAACTATAGAATTTAATTCTCATTACAATTCTTATGAAGTTAAACTTGGTAATGAATATCAGTGCTTTCCATGCCAAAATGCTGTTGCTCCGTGTCCGAACACTTTCACTCCAATGCGAGGTGACACGTCATATATTACAAGTAGATGGTACATTGACTAAAAAAATATTGATAATTCTGTATGCTAAGGAACAAATAAAAACGCATTCGTGTGAGGATCCATACTCTTGTTAGTGGAAGGTGTACGCAAAAAAACCGCAAATCAATGTACAGTTTAGCCATTTGGCACACGCATACTAGAGGTCAAAACTAAATTTTTAACCCGCTGTTCATAAAAAAAATCCCTTAGGAGGGGAGCGCCGAGTCATCTTTTTTTAAAAATTTTATGTACCTTATTTGCAGCACAGTTCCATAAGTCTCGTATAAAATTGGTACTGAAGTAGAACTGTGTCACTTTGTAATATTACAAAATAAAAATAAATACTAGATAAAAAATAATAGATGATTATTTTCAAAATTACTTTCTTGGAGTTAGATATGAGAATCATTTGTGGTAAATTGTATCTAAAAAAAAATCAGTCATATCGTATCTGGAGGAGCTCAAACTTGGTATGTTAGAATTAGAAAATTATTTTTGAACTCTCATAAATTATAACACACGCGATAGAAAAAAATATGTCTCAGTCAGCACTCCCCTCTAAAGGGATTTTTTTTGTGAACAGCGGGTTAAAATTTTAGTTTCGACCTCTAGTATGCGTTTGCCAAATGGCTAAACTGAAAAATACATACTTATTATACATATTAACACCCAGACACAGGACAAACATCAATGCTCATCACACAAATGTTTGTCTTGGGTGGGAATCGAACCCACAACCTTCAGCGCAGAGGGCAGAGTTATACCAACTGAGCTGTAAGGCCAGTTACTAAGTGACTGTTTAGTGCTTTGTCCAACGAAAACAATCATATTAAATATCTTGGTGTAATGGTCGATAGAAACCTAAACTGGGGTGAACACAAATCAAGTATCAAAACGAAAATTTAAATATATTTAAGAATTTAAAAAATGTACCTATGTGACATCAAAACCACTAAAAATGTATGTTATCAATATATATTTTGTGTATTATTGTAAAAATGTATATTATAATTTTTAATAGTTTTAATATTACAATATTATTTAAATAAATGCGCTTGTCTACTACTTTGTTATTGTATAAGAAATTTTCTTTTACCAATTTATATAATCATTAATAATGTTTAAGCTTGATTCATTCTTTGAAAATAGAAGTATAATTAATCCGTATTTCTGTTTTTTTACTTACATCCATATTTGTTCCCATTTTAAATGCACTAATATGGTTATTTCCTGTTTTGTTTGTTTTTTATTCATAGATAATCGCCATGCCACGGTAACTTTTACTTCTTCCTATTTTTTTTCATGCGTTCCTCATTTTTTTAAGGTGACAGTATGGTTCTTTAGATTTTAAATATTAAACTTAAACAAATAGGTTTTTAAATTATTATTTCAAATAGAAAGAACCATAAATCCTTATAAATGAGACGAGTACGTAAGTAAATAGTTGAAAAAGTTTTATTTATCATTACATCCTCTTACCTCGGGCAGGAATTAGGTATATAAGGATAAACAATAACCATATAATAAAGAGTAGATCGAAAGTTGCAACTTCAGATCTACGCTCCATGGTGTGGTCATTGGTTATCCTTATATACCTAATCCCTGCCCGAGGTAAGAGGATGTTATGATAAATAGCACGTAAAGTAACAGGAAATGACCAGATATAGTAGAAAAAACTATAGGACCTAACCCAAAATACATAGGACATCACAAGAGATATGAGGAAGTCATCTATAAATAGTATGAAAAATAATAGGACATCATAGGAGATATGAGGAAGTCATCTATAAATAGTAGGAAGAATAATAGACCGTCACTGGAGTTAAGAGGAAGTCATCTAAAAATAGTAGGAAAAATATTAGGATATCATAGGAGATATGAGGAAGTCATCTATTAATATTAGGACTAATAATAGGCCGTCACTGGAGTTAAGAGAAAGTCACCTAAAAATAGTAGGAAAAATAATAGGACATCACAGGAGATATGAGGAAGTCATCTATTAATAGTAGGACTAATAATAGGCCGTCACTGGAGTTAAGAGAAAGTCACCTAAAAATAGTAGGAAAAATAATAGGACATCACAGGAGATATGAGGAAGTCATCTATTAATAGTAGGACTAATAATAGGCCGTCACTGGAGTTAAGAGAAAGTCACCTAAAAATAGTAGGAAATATAATAAGACATCATAGGAAATATGATGAAAAGAAACATAATTAGTAGGAACATAATCATATAATGTATGAATCGTCTTACTAAAGCCAGTGATACGTCATTTTAAATGCCGTTATCATCAGAATCCATATTATCATCGTGATTTTTGGTGATTTCACTATGCTCCCTACTTTAAGTGAATTCACCATACTTTAAACTGAATTCACGTTACTTTTGATTACCAGTTTTCTCAGTGGTTATACGTTCAAATTAAAGAGATAAACATCTGTTATAAAAATTTATTTATCCTCCTTGAATTCTCTCAGTAGGTATAAGAATAGGCGATTCACTCACTGGACTACACAACCGCGCATAAAAGAACGAACGCAAAATGTCAATTGTGTCATCATAAAAAAACTTTTCTTTGCCACATTGGATGGCAATGCTGATCCGTTGTGCCAAATAGGACACAGCTCTCGTATATTGATTTCCAAAAAAATCTTCTTTCGATTGTCGATATACGAGTAGGTACATACGAACATTGAACGCGGTAAAGCTATAAATCCTTAAATAAACGACTCTATGGTCAATGCCTGCCTATAACTGTCCCTCATAATTTCTAATAATGTACAGACGCGCAACAAGCTTTTATGACAATAAACATCTCTAAATAACCCAGTGTCCACAAAGCAATGGGGGCACTACGTTTTAATCAGAAATCGTTTAGTCACAAGCATTTGACATTGGTAGTGTGATGTGAATCACTACATAGTATAAAGCAAAGTCGCTTTCCGCTTCCCGCGTCTGTATGTATGTATGTATGTATGTTTGCTTATATCTTTAAAACTACACAACGGATTTTGATGCGGTTTTTTTTAATAGATAGAGTGATTCAGGAGGAAGGTTTATAAAAATAACATGCTACCCGTGCGAAGCCGGGGCGGGTCGCTAGTACACAATAAAGGACAAATGGACTGAAAGAACGTCATGAATTTATAGAGTTTGCTCTTGAATATTGCGTCAATTGAATTGATATACAATGACCATGATATAAGTGTGTACTTTATATTATTATTGATACGATACCTACTCATTGGGTGATCGGCAAGGCGCGCCGCGCCGCCTTCCGTGAATATCCGACTTGTCTAGTATTAGTCTAGTCCAGTCGAATCTTTTATGGCGTGAACTTTGTGTTTTGTCAGGTATTTTTCATCCTGAAATAAGAAAAGGGATTTTCCCTAGAAAGAGACCTGAACTCACGTCAATACTCTGTGGCATACGGTTATTAGAAACTACGACTAGGCACTTTATGGGAAAGTTTCTAATAAATTCGAAATGGTAGGAAATCATGCTAAAATGTTATGATAGCCCAGAGCGACAGTTATGACTCGCACTTACTTGGCTGTATTTATTCTCTTCGAAACTCATTATTGTGCTTACACTGTATTTTATAACACTACGCGCCGTTTCGAAGTGTTGGGATCGTGATAAAGCTCGTATGAAGGCAATCAGAGCCCATGCTTTAAGATTTTCGAGGTGTTATAGCTCGTTAGTCTAGCAGCAAGTCCGCTTATCGTGCCTCAGGTCACATTCAATGCATTCTTGGATTATACTTGTACTTAGGTACAGTTCACTTCGCGTAAGAACGCACGCGTTTGTAAATTGTGCACGTGATTTTATAACTTCAGGAATTCTAAGGAAGGATGGAACTCGATTATAGCGTAGGATGTAGATTGTTACTAACGTAGGCATGTTTAGCAAGGAAGAGGAGTTTGTAAGACATACCTGCATGGATATAAACCAATTTCTTGGTTAGTATCACTACACTGAAGCTACACAGAGCTCAGTGACAAAGACAACGTCATAATTCTGAGGAAGATTTTATAGAGTGTTTCTTTGTGCTTCGACTTATATTATCTTGAATGAAACTAAATGCATGCGCATAGCAAGAGTTTTTACTTTATATGATAACGATAAGACTTTATCGTACAAAAAATATAATACCTACGAGTATACGAAAGTTTGTAAGAAAGTAAATAGTTATATTTTCTTGGTGAATAACATGCAACATCATCAGTATCGTAGGGTGCATGTGCACAATAAAATGGCACGTACTGTAGTTAAACATCATAATCATATTTCTAAACTTCGTAATTGCATTTAATGTGATACTTATTCAACCTCTTGTTGGGTTACGCTTGGTATACTATACTGCATCCAGTCTGTGCGATAACTTAGGGACTAATATGTGATAATACTTACACTTAGGTATGTACTTAATGTTAGTGCTAACATGCTAACATGTGTGTAATTTGGAAAATGAATGGTAGTCCTTTGTAAGAGAGAGATTATTGAATTATTATATTTCTATACATACTTACTAAAAATACATAAACTTACATATTATACAATAATTGTGCTCAAATTCGATAAGTATTTTGCAGAGAGAGATAATGTTGGTTTAATTTAGACTTGAAGATTCCCATGAATGAGGCTTTGCGTATGTCTACAGGGAGAGTTCCAAAGGCGTATCGTAGTAACTGTGAAAGAGTCGGTGTAAAAGTCGGTGTTGAGGCGTCATGAGAAGAAGGTGTTGAGAGGAGCGAGAAGGACGGTTTGGAGGAATAAGGAGGATAAAACGTTCTTTTAGAAAGTGGGGTGAGAGGGGATGATGGAGAATGTTATAAACGAGGCAGAGGATATGGGTGTCCCGACGATGGCGGATGTTAAGCCACATCAGTTGTGTCCGACAGTGTGAGATGTGGTCATACTTGCGTAGACCGTACATGTACCTAATGCAGAGGTTCAACAACCGTTTCAGCTTTATGCGGGTATTATCAGCATTTTATGTGGGTACCATGCGTGCGAAGCCGCGAGCACAACACCCAGATCCGGACAAATGTTTGCAACAGTGCGTTTTAGTCGGGCTCTCGCCCTCCACGCAAAATGTTCAGGAAATATCATAATCAAGCTACATAATCATAACCAGATATTTGCGAAATCGTAATCATTATTTAAGAGCCAGTGTTAATTTGCATGTCATGTCTAACTATCCTATTAAACTACGCTTTGCATAACATCAAGTGGATTGGTATATTCGCTTTAAACGCATCTGACCTACAGTACAGGTTATGTGTTACAATATATGGAATACTAGCAATCCGTGACAAACGTTGTTTTGTATTTTTTTTTTGTAATAATCACATAGGAAATGCTGTAATCACTGGAAACATTGTACCGATAAAATAAATTACGAATTTTGGTAGAATGCGTATCATTCATTAGTCAAAACTGCGTTGCTATGACGACTAAATGTTTTTAGTCTGTGATGTCAGATTTGTTGCACACCAATGCCATCTATACCAAAATCATCCTTTTTGCGTTTTTCTATCATTTTGGGGATGTTTTTCATATTTTAAAGTAGTCTATGCTTTATTCTGGTATGATGTAGATATATCTACATCTACAGCAAATTTCAACTTAATCCGTTTTGTCGTTTAGGCCTGATTGAGGAACAAACATACATACAAACTCACAAACTTTCACATTTATAATATTATATTAGGATGAACGTTATAAAGAGAAAACTACATAGATACCTATACCATGCCTAGTACCTACGATTTTAATAGTTACTAGTACGAAAGTTCGCAACGAACAAGACCGTTCCATTTCAAGTGAACCTTTTTTCAAAGATCCGCATGACGCCAAAGTTCAATGCAGGATAGAGCTGCTAGGTACACTAGTTTATCTTTTTAATGGCTATCAAAAAGTTAGCCTTCCTTTAGTCGTTCTTTAACGGAATGGGGACAAAGAAGAGTACTTTAAAGCTAAAAGGTTGTTAAGCTAAACTCCGCTTAAAGATGCATTTAGTTAGCAGCGGTAATGAGCTTTTTAATGTTTTAGCAGTTTGGAGTGGGCGCGCTGATCGCGTTGTACATTAAAAATGTCGAAAGTGTGTAGGTAGGTACTTGTTGATTAAAAAGCTATTGGGCTGTTCACAGTTTTTTCCTGAACTACATACATCAATATATCCGGGTATTTAAATAAAATAATTAAAACCCTGATTGATTGAAATTTATAAGAAATACACAGCCGAAACCGCTGATCATAAAGGCTTAAAAAATGTATACACCTATGCCTTGATACGTAGGGGATTGAAAGGTTTAGAAATTCAATCCCTAAAGGGGTGAAAAGGATGAAAACGTTTGTATGAAAATTAATATTCTCTAGGATTTACAAACATGAAACTTGAGATAGATAATCCTCTAAGGAGGATTATCTATCTCAAGTTTCATGTTCATGTTAGACGCTGCCAGTCGACGATTATTTTTGTTCGAAACGAAAAAAGAAATACTTGTGAACAAGCCACACCTCCTATTTTATAATGTATAGTATATGTGAATAAAGATGTACCCATCTTTAATCACTTCGATAAATAATCCTACCGACCGCTGCAATGATGACAAACACACGTCCGCGCGTGGTCCGCCTTAGCTTTTCGAATAAATTAATGATATAAATTATGTATAATTACTTATCAAAAATCTATCCTAATAGAAATCTAGATCTACATATTACCTATCTTTAACAATAAATCACAAGTTGATTTTAATAGTAGGTATATAAAATATTTCGATCATAAATTCTAAAACGTATCATTTTGAAATAATATCTTTATCGTGAAAAGTTTCTGCTACTATGTTTTCAGCTTAATAGAAATCTAGGTAGGAACCTGAAGTAATATACTTATAAAAATAGGAGATGTGGCTTGTTCAGAAGTATTTCTTTTTTCGTTTCGAAAAAGAGCAATCAGCGACTGGCAGCCTCTTAAGGTACTTAATTAAGTTAAGAAATTGGCTAATTTCTTTCTTCTTGTTAAAATTTACAGATGTCAGTTTGTATGAAAATTAGTTTAAAAATCTAATTAGCTAAACATTATTACAACAACGGGAATTACTCACGTAAATGATAAATTGTCAATGAGGACGCCGACAATGTTTCGATTCATCTAGAGATCTAGATCACGAAAGTTTAGAAAGTGAAATAATTAGCTAAATTTAGTAAAATACTTAAAGCAAAAATCTGCTTAAGTTTTGTAAGCTTCTGCTCGTATTATTATTTGAAAGAAGCGTCTTTCTAAGAGGTTACCGCCCTCGGAACTAAAACAGAACTCCAAATATTCTAAAAGTGCTTCTGTAACAGGAAACCTTCGTGCTTTCTCAACATAAACAGAAAACGTCCGTCCAGAATTATTGTTAGGGCAACTATGTACGGGGGTAATGTTGAGCAAAGTTAATTAAAGCCTACTTCCGTAAACTTGTGGAGTTTCCAAGCTTCCGTCTTTTTGTCCGTCTAAAAATGAGCCGGAGGAATCCTTACTATCATTACTCGTATAATTATTGAGTTCTCATAAATCTTATTAAGAAGCCCTTATAAGTCATTTAGTCTTGACAAAAGTATATTTTATTTTCTTTTTTGCCACCCTTTAAAATCAGAATTCGTCTATTACGCTATACGTTCATGGGGTCACCTATTTCTGTACTGAAATTATACCGAATTTCCACTTTTTCGTCTAGCAGATAGATTAAGAGAAAATAGATCCTCTAAGGATTCCATATTTATATTGGATCAGATGTAATAAATATTTTTAAGCCGCATATGAGTAAATAGTTGTTACAAGTTGCTTATTATAAACGTTTTATAAGCCACGGCCAGTCACATGGTTTACTCTACTACGTCTTTTTCTCAGTGTACAGGTTAGTCAAGTTTTATGATTTCTCGTTAGTTACCTACCCTACATTACGTAGGTAGGTAAAAACTTAAAGGCCTGGCTAAGTCAGCGGAAATTAATTCATTGTAGGTCGGCTTTTGAAAACGACTTACACGTGTTCCGCCTTTGAGCAATAGGCTTTCAAGCTTTCAACATTATGAACCGCTTTAAGTATCTTTTACGAGTGTAAAACAAATTGTTTGATTTAGAATGAGCAATTTATGTGATCACCTCTAGCGTCTCAGTCGGAGACTCTTCCACCACGCCACCGAGGTCATCGAAAAACATACAAAACGCCACAAAACCGTTTATAATACTCGTATTATATAATAACATACTTACTAGTACTACAGCAAGTGTCAAGCTTTTGTGAAAAGTATCTAACTACCTATAATTTATATTACTTACCTTAATTTCTATGAAAAAAAAATCAGAAATACCTACGTAGACATCCTGAGTCAGATCTCCAGGCGCTAAGATCTTTGAAGATGTTTAGAGGGGTTATTTAGAGGCACGTCTAAGCATTAGTTTTAGCACATGCCCACATTTTGCAGCAGTTGCCAGCCCTTTGCCGCATTATCACGTATTACGTTTCATTTATTTTCCCGACGTTTCGACTGTGTTGCACTTGCAACAGTGCGGGCAGTCTGCCGTCTGACCTAATAGGTACTATTACCTATTACTATACCTAATAGGTTTCAAATGGACCTATATTTGATACCTAGGTATAGTTCGCACTCGGTGTTAACATTTGTCAATCAGTTAAACGAGTCGCCTTGTTTGGAATTCCTGTGTTCCGATTTATTGAATAATTGCAAATTGCTATTGTTATGTGCAACTATAAACATTAACTTAGTCGTAAACTAGCTTGTTCAAGCAGCAATCTTGGATATAAAGCGTGTGTTTCGTACACATAATGTATCTACTATATTATAAACAAAACAATTCATTTGACCATTCCAATTCAGCCGTCGAAGCGAGAGTGAACAAATAAAGAAGCGAAATAATTCGTAAACGTTTTTGTAGGTTTTTGTAGCGCGGAAATAGTAACTTTTATTTCGTGGAATAGAGCTGGTCTGACGTCATTGATCGCATCTCCCTCTCATCAATTAGGTACAGGGGGTGCAGTTCCAGCACATAAATCAAGATCTACCACAACCGCAGTGTGTGTGCCGTTTACAGTACATTAGCAAACTAACACTGGCGAACGTGTTTATCTGTTATAAACGGACAAATAAGCTTCTTGCTTATTATTTTAGTAGTTACAAACTTTATCCTCGCTCTCTACAATGTGTAGCTAGGTAACTAAGATTGTGTGAATAAACCAAGTATTTTTATATAGTTATTTTAATAAATTAGTCTCCTTTAAACTATATTCGCAATCAGAACACAATATTAATTAATATTTGAAACGGGTATTTTTAAAAAAATATATTAATTTTTAATAAAATGTTATAGTCAGTGAATACTTGTTTGAAATATTAATTAATTGTGTCTCCGTAGATAAGTTATCTAACGTATCTATCTAAAGAGCTAGATAGTGTATGTTATGCAAAACATCAATGTTGTCAAGTCATCAACATTGCACACCTGTTCTTAAATGTCTCGAAGTTATCGATCAAGTTATTGCGCAGTAAGTAGGTATAATTCAAACATAACAATGCAATTTCGCGAAATTGGTTCCGCGTGCTCCATTTGCACAGTGCTGAACAACTAATCTCCCAAATAATCAATTTAAACTGCTAGTATAAATCCAACACCCTCGTGGTAAATTGCGCAGTTTATTTAAAGGCTAGCCCCGACCAATATCGAAGCAATTCTGTTAAAAGCAATTCGCGATTGATGCCCCTGGTCCAATGCTATTAAATGGCCCGATGCGGCCAGAAACGAAACATAGTTCAATATGATAAACAAATACCCAAAATAAATATAAGAGCGAACCGGTATGAATTTTTATTTCACGTTTTTAATTTATTGTTGCAGGAGACACGATGGCATTCCATTGCACAATAAATCCGTGCCGGCCGCTGCATTCGTCCACGACCTAACTAGAATATTTAAGAACCCCACTTCTTGGAAGTTGAATAGTAATACCTACATACAACTTAACTTCATAGTAAGCAATATGAATCTAAAATTGATATCGATACTTCTGACGTGGAACTGCATACTGATATCAGCGAAGAGAGACTCCTTGGAAGAGGAGGAGGCTTTGAGGTCAAGGGAGCTGAGAAATAGAGAGAACAACCGCAACAGAACAACGTTTAATGGAACGCTTACAGAACTTCCCGAGAGAAGGTATCTGAGACACAAAAACAGGTCGAGATACCGTGCAGAGATGCGAAGGACTTGGGAGCATGAGATAAGAAGAGATAGGAGAAAGGGTTCGGACAACTACTCCTTGGAGGATAGCGCCAATCGAACAATTGAACCTTTTAGCCCGAGGAAGGAGGAGAAAGCTCGTAAGACAGAGAAACATTTAAATAAAAGCTTTGAAAAGTATTCAGCGAGGAAGTTGACCAATCAGAGCAAGCCAGAAAAGTCCCACCCTGTGCCTGTGAAGGAAAACTCTACGCGGTCTAAAATGAAGGTACCGAATAAGTGGCAGAATTCAGACCGAAACAGCGGCTTTATTCCGTTTCCCCAACCAAGGGAGAGGAAACCCAACATCATTTTGATATTGACGGACGATCAGGACGTGGAGTTGGGCAGTTTGAACTTCATGCCGAGAACCATGAAAGCCATTAGAAGTGCTGGCGCTGAGTTCCGGCACGCGTATACTACGACGCCTATGTGTTGTCCATCAAGGTAATATATGATCTCTTTCTAGATAAAGGTGCATGCTGATGTGTACGTTATGGTGTGACGTACACCATAACGTACACATCAGCGAAATAAATTATTAATCGCTGTAGAATCTTAAAGCTCTTTATTCCACCCTACGGTTTCACAATCCCCCTACCTCTTCGCTATTTAAGGCATAAGCTACACCAGCGCTGTAGGCTGTGACTTCGATTTACTCCCAGTACAAACATCCGCTTTTTTACTTGTCTATGTCTAAACTGTCAGCCGTGTGTATGTTGCCACTGCCATCATTGACATTGTTTGTCTTTTAGCATTACCATATTCTTTCAACCCGTCATATGTTTATCCAGTTTGTAACTTGTCCTCAGGAGCTCCTTACTGACCGGAACGTACGTGCACAACCACAACGTATACACAAATAACGACAATTGCTCCTCCCCGATGTGGCAGGCCAAGCACGAAACCAACACCTTCGCCACATATCTCTCCAACGCTGGATATAGAACTGGTGAGTTTAGAATAAAGCGTCTGTGGATCAATCAAAGAAATAACTAAAAGGTGTATTGATTTCGATAAAAAGTTAACATGGGTGAATTATTTATTTGACATGTATGACAAATACTGTTGTTATCGATATTACTAAACTTTTCTACTGACACTTTGACGTTGGCATGGACTTTGATAAATTTATCCTTCGGCGAAGTTTTTAATACACCTGTGCTCCTACATAGCCTACGATGTAGATCTAGTGCCTTGTCACAGATACACAACTGCCTTTTTCTTGGCGTTTGTATCGCGCTTAGTTACCTTTGAATATACGAACCGCACCATTTAGTTGGTTACCGTGAGGATGTAAAAGGCCACTAGCTCTACCTTATCCGCAAGCCGTAACACGATACATGGGCACCTGAGAATGCGTTTAGCTTCTACAATAATAACGTTTGCTAGTTTTTTTCTAATGTAAGTAGCTCTTAAATTCCTGTTTATTACTATCAAATCAATATTTATTACTGTACTAGCTGTACCCCGCGGTTTCACTCGCGTATAACTTGAAGAATAAAATAAATATTCTATCTATCGGGAGTTACACGTGTTATTGTGAGTCAACCATAAAAGATAAACATATGCTGTCGTGGGATATTTTTTATATAATTTTAAGGAGAACATTTCCGTCATACATGATTTCTGTGTAGCTTTAACCATTAAGGTTGCACACGCGACGGAAGCTTAAGAAATGCAGTAACTACTCCCGTTTTCCCAACATTTCCCTTCACTGCTCTGCTCCTATTGATTGTAGCGTGATGAAAAGTATACTATAACCAGCTCAGGAGTATAAACAATAATTGTACCAAGTTTCATTAAAATCCGTCCAGTAGTTTTTGTTTCTATAACGGTTATACAGACAGACAGACAGACAGACAGACAGACAGACAGACAGACAGACAGACAAAAATTTTACTGATTGCATTTTTGGCATCAGTATCGATCCCTAATCATCCCCTGATAGTTATTTTGGAAATATATTTCATGTACAGAATTGACCTCTCTACAGATTTATTATAAGTATAGATAAAATATAACTCAATAAGCTTTAACTACACAGCCTAAAGTACTAGTCGTAGAGACTTTAAATTCAAATGGTATTTTTTTTTCTAGTGTGTAGGATTGTATGGAGTTTCAGAAATTTGGAATGAGGGTTTAGTTAGTGCAAAACAAAAATGGTCTGCATTTCTCAAATCGTGACATGAAAAAATCTAATAATGTAATTCACATGGTCACCTTGATTGCCAAAAAATAATTAGTAAGTAACGAGGAAAAGTGTAGTACTTTTAAAAGATTTATCTTGTGACCTGGAGTTGCATATTGTATTGCATGTGCATGTTATGTTGCGTTTTATTCCGTGTTGCTACTTTTTATGCGGGTTACAAGAGAGCAAATCTGCGGGTCTCAGCTGGTATATTTTACAAATCTATTCTGTTTATGCTGACGAAAGAATAAACAGCGTTACACTTTAAATCTAGCCCAAGAAGATTAAGAATCTAACATTATAACCAGAGCCAGAAATTTCCTCATCATTGAGAAATTCGATACCGAAGAAAGCGCGACCTGTATTAATTTGACACGTATCATAGAATTTTTTTATTTGTTTGTTACTTTTTGAATGTATGACCGCGCTATCTTTTTACTTAGTTATCCAATTTTAATGATCTTTCTTCTGTGTAGAGAATGGTCCAAAGTTGGTCCCATTAAAAATGTTTTTATGTAGGTCTAATAGTTTCATCACAACACTTACCCTCGTATTCAAGAACGACACTATAAGAACAGTGCAAAAAGATCACTTTATGTGTTGTGCGACACTGCATAGCGTGACTAGAGGCATACTGTACTGTCGTGTGCCTCTAGCCAAAGTTGAGCTCTAAAGGCACACGGTAGCGTGCGCCATAGTGCCGCTCAACACATAAAGTGATGATGTTTATGAAAAAAGATTTCGTTCACTGTGTATGCGTGTTCTCATAGTGTCGTTCTTGAATACGAGAGTTAGATATACAACAAATATCGTCTCCTGACTTTTCGATTGGTCGAAACATTTTCGTCGATTTTCAACGTAATTGTTGTTATAGCTATCTGATAGCATATTAGAGAGCTGGATAAGTACTTACAGTAGACAACTAATCTACAACCACTTTCTATTTGCGTTAAAATAAAATAAATGTTCTTCTAGTCTGGCTTTTTATTTCTGTCTTACGACTAGATAGACCTATAAAGCTGATTAAAGTTAAGATTCGTTTTAATAGCCTATAACAACCCGTTCGACTTTGATAAATGTTTCGCCGAAGCAATTCATGTAAATAGACTAGGAAAATAGTTATAGTTTACAATTCTAATGGATATTTGTATATATATATACTTATCTAAGCTGTCATACTTATAGATTATTTTTATATTTTTTGTACTCCTTTAAATTCAGTCTTATCTACAATCTTGAAAAAACTGTTGTGTATTACTGGTATAATATCGCGAGATCTTAATTGTTTATTAAGTAGTAGTAAATACAATTTATAAACCAACTTGCAGAAGAAGCTTCCGTATCATAAATATTGAATTACATAGGGCTTTATCATAGCAACTACATCGCCTGGGCAGAACCCATAAATCAATAGCAACGATGCAGTCGCTGACAATCTCAACTGCAGCACAGCATCTTCTAAGATTCGTTCTAAATAGAATGTCTAGTTAGGGGCGTGGGCGCACGTGGGTCGCCGGACGTCGGCTATTTCATCGCATCTCGCACACGTCACACAAATAAAGCAGATGGAAGTGTCCTTGCCGGTATTTGGGGAGACCGATTGGCCGATCTATCTTATCCGGTCAAGACAAATGCGATTTGTCGGGATTTGTCACGTATAGTCACGCTCGCGTCACATCCAAAACTGAATTGATGTCGCTAGACGCTCGACTCTGTCGTTGATTTAGTGCATTCAGCGCGCACCTTCCTGGATTCCCGAAGAGAAACCCGACGCACATTCAAATAGGACAATAAACTGCGAGCTTGGAAATTACAACTTGGAATCGGTATCGGTTCCCGAGAAGCAAGCATAGTACGAACGGGTATAGGATAAAGCGACAAGTTATTTGCCAGAGACCATTTAAATAAGCGCCTTTTGTGACACGAAGCACGTGTGGTTAATTTATCACCTGGTTGTTTAGAATCCATTTGGCTTGTAAATTTATGCTTTGGAAGAGCTAGCTATCATAAATTCGCCTCTTTGCTTTCCCTTCCTGGTATACTCGAAGGGTACATCCACAGTTTCTTACACTAGTCGCAGCGTAGACAAGTGATAGAGCCTAATCAGTTTATTGCTTCTTCCGGCCGAAGATGAAAGTGGAGATGTGTGGGAGTGACAATTGTCTTATTGGTCGGCTTTTTCTGCCTCTGGGGAAGCTGGCGGTCAGCGTGAATAGTAGCAATGATTGGCACTGTGTAGCTTATCCCTTGTTTCTATGCAAATAATATTTTTACCGACGAAAAAAGAGGAGGTCCCCACTCGACACGTTTATTCTTATTATTGTTTTTAGACCTTGTGAAGGTATTTTCATGAGTTATTTTAGAAAAAGAATCATACTCCTCAGTACTTTAGTATGTTCAAAATTACTATAAAAACGAACTGTAAACTACGAGTAACTCCTGTCATGCACATTCATCTCCATGGGCTCTTTGGATAAATAAAATAAAAGTATTATTTTACTACGCGTTCAATACGCGTATTTTTATAAATAAATCAATGATGAAAACATAAGTGTAAGAAGGTTGGATAACATAAATAATACGTTAGATTTCCAGCCGCGGCCGTCAAACCAAGCTTTATTCATATTATTATTACTAGCGACCCGCCCCGGCTTCGCACGGGTAGCATGTTATTATACATATAAACCTTCCTCCTGAATCACTCTATCTATTAAAAAAAACCGCATCAAAATCCGTTGTGTAGTTTTAAAGATATAAGCAAACATACATACATACGCGGGAAGCGGAAAGCGACTTTGCTTTATACTATGTAGTGATGATGATATTTATATTCCCGAGACAGTTACGATACAATTATGACAGGGCGATAAAGTGCTTGTTATTATACAAAATTAATTGGCCCTATATTATCTAAACATTCGATCCGTCGTTTTAGTGCAATTGTATCAGAATTAGGAAATACTTAGTGATTTATGCTACAGATAAAACACATGGCTGGAACTGGGTTGATAACAGTGACAGATAGTTTTAAGTGTTTTGACATAGATTAATTACATCACATCCTAATTAACTACTTCGTGAGTATAGTTTCACACTTTTGTTACAATTTTATTCATTATCCTATCCTAGCTGCTAACTGGTTCATACCAACTCATAATTCTTTATACATGCATGTCGGTTTACACACTCTGTTACACACGGGTATTAATAATGTATTACCTAAAGTAATGTAACTCCTTATAAAAAAAAGTATTAAAGTATGCTATCTGTTATCTTGTTTGCCATAGTTCAAGTTTTGCTTAACGTAGGGCTAAATGGTGCTGTGAGAAATGTCCACCAATATTTATTATTACATAACATAACTATTGACCTGACTTTGTTACAAAACGTCACTGATTTGGTCTTAGAACGAGCCTAGAGGTCTTCCTCTTCCATCGGTCCCATTTACCCTTGTAGACCTGTTTTGCCTATATTCTTTCGTTCATCCTACATCTTTGCATATACCTTTCTGGATTCTCACAGTATTATATCACTCCATAATACTCTATTGCACTCTATTCCTCTCTCTATCTTTCAAAATTATTCCACACATACTTCGAAAAGCTCTAGGTATTTGGTAATTTCTATTTTTTTATTGAGCACTTTCGACCTTTTGCGTAGTTTACCTATAAATTATATAATGAAGCAATTTGCATAGGGTCAATGTGCTGCATAGGTCATCAAGAACATTTCAGCTCGTTATAGCAAATTTATGTGCTTACTCATATTTATTTATCAAGGTAGCTACATACCTACTATGGTAGGCAATTACCTACTCATACGTGTAATATATTCAAATGCAGACGTTTGTATATATGAAACTCGTTGTAGGTATCGTGTATAATTTGTTCTATCATGTTCGATTCGGAAAGAAACGCTAATATTATATCGCGTTATCTCTATTCGCTTTAGCTCTGATCTACGAATTTCCACCTGCAAATATTTAAATATTAGTTTTTTGTATCGTTCATCACAGTCATTAATTATGTTTTTATTGAACTCGGTGTTGACGGGCAAGACTAATACTTGATACTTATAAATAAAGCGATTCTATTATTTCCATGCGTGGGCGCAGTCGCGCCGCCCAGTCTAGGCTACCTGACCTGCAAACGCGTGGCCGATTGGACGATAAAGCTCGACAACAGACAACGTTCCGTTTATTGTTGTAAAAAAGCGATTTACGACTAAGATAACTTATTTTTTCCAGTTTCACGAAATGTCTACCTACTAATCGGCTGGCTTTTTCTTTCAAGCTGTTAAAATGACTGACACGATTAAACTGTTAACCTGGAATGCACGCATGGGGTATTTTGTATCCCAATGATTGTATTCTTTCGATACATGTTTGCTATGCAATTAGTAGCTTACCTACTGGCATTCAGTCCGAACGCCAGTCCGTCGTAATAATTAATAAAACCTGTATTTTATGCCTGAGACTAATTTGAAACCAAGAAATTAAAAACAGTTAAGTTTTTAGAGTTTTGTTTAAAACTACCTTAGGTAAGAAATAGTTTTTACTGTCATATGAATTAGGAAAAAGATCTTCCTTTGTAACAAAATATTCTCATATATTTTACAAAATTTAATAAAATGATTGGGTACATAATGCCTCGAACGACCACTTCTATACCGAATCGGGGCGCGTGTATTCCAGTGTTAAAAGCCTGAATTGTATACTTTGATTCATATCTCCATTAATTTACAAGATAATAATACAAATCGTGCCAAACAACGATTAGGTTTTTATTCAAAAATGCCTTATCCAACTTAGATAAAATAAATAACGTTTGAGAAACTGAGGGTGATGTCAGTGAACTTAGCAGATCATTGTCCAGCAGATCACAAATAAATGCAAGTTCTATTCGCATGCAGCATAGTTCTATACTTACTGATACTTTTTGGAAATAATTCTGGCGTATTTCCAGAGATTTCTCTTTTCTACTTCATTTTTCATCTTTCTACTACCTATTCTAGTAGAAATCTAGATCTACATATTACCTATCTTTAACAATAAATCACAAGTTGATCTTAATAGTAGGTATCAAAGTATTTCGATCATGAATTCTAAAACGTATCAATTTGAAATAATATCTTTATCGTGAAAAGTTTCTGCTATATGTTTTCAGCTTCATAGAAATCTAGGTAGGAAATAGGAGATGTGGCTTGTTCAGAAGTATTTCTTTTTTCGTTTCGAAAAAGAGCAATCGTCGACATACAGGGCCTTAAGTACTTATTAATACTTAAATGTAGGCAGTAGCATGGTGTACTCTGACCAATTGGCTATTTTTTTATACATACATACGCGTGCGAAGCGGCGGCCTGGGAGCTAGTTTATAATAAAAAACGTATTAAAAGAGCATGATTTCTACAAGTAACAACAACACAAGGTAGGTACAACTTTAACTTTCAATAACCACTAGCAACTACTAAACCGGAATTCCGTAAACACGAAACGTACACCTTTGGTAGGTACGTTTGTTTGTTTTCTTTTTTGTGCAGCATAAACCCATCAAACCTCAATTAACAACAGACTACTTTGACTCCGTTATGTTTACTTACAGTACGCGACATGACAATTTGCTTGAGACATGCTGCACGTCGCGCGTCTGTCGCCATTTCTAAAGCAAACTAAGCCTCGTATTCAAGAACGACACTATGAGAACACGCACCCACAGTGGACGAAATCTTTTTTCATAAAAATCACTTTATGTGTAGTGCGACACTGCATAGTGTGACTAGAGGTACATTGTCGTGTGCCTCTAGCCAAAGTTGAGCTCTCAAGGCACACGGTAGCGTGCGCCATAGTGCCGCTCAACACTTAAAGTGATGTTTATGAAAAAAGATTTCGTCCACTGTGGGTGCGTGTTCTCATACGGTGCTATTAATAAAAATTTACTTATCCAAAGATCATCTAAGGTTACACCAAGACTTGTTAATACCAGCTTAATGTAAGCAACTCCATTTCTAATCCTTGTTTATTAATATTGAATTCGACTAGTCCAAACGTAAGCGTTGGACTAAATTTAATCCTGCGCTAGTCTACGTTTATGAATGAGGCGGATAGTGTCGTTCTTGAATACGAGGGTAAGTATTGTCACTTAAATAATAAAATAAAAATGAATATTGGTGGACATTATCACACAGTCCCAATCTAGCCCCAAACTAAGCAAAGCTTGTACTAGGGGAACTAGATAACTGATGGAACTTATATATACTTTTCTTTTGAAAATATTTACTTAACGATACAACACCTACACAGAACAAACATCTATGTTCATCACACAAATATTTGTCCTGGGTGGGGATCGAACCCACAACCAGCGCTACTACCAACTGAGCTGTGAGGCCAGTCGAAGCTTCGAAACTTTGATCAGATGTTGACTACACTACACATCACCAAAAATAAAACCATTAGGTTGCAATAAACACCTAAATGTGCAGCATAGGTTTTTATGTGAAATTATAGAACAATAAGACACGTTTCAGCTGTCGAACACATTTGTTTCTCTATTCAGTGCCGCGCTTAGTTATGTGGCGCGTACTGCAGTACTTTCCCATTGTTAACATCATTGAGTGGTTCTAATCAATTATCGTAGGTATCTATGCAAATATCCCTATTTACGGCTATTTAAAGTTTAATGGAAGCGTAAAAAAACCAGTTCTATTTCCTTGTACGAGTATGTTGATTTGCTTACAACATCGTTTACGTATGAGCTTTTTAAATGTGTTTTAACGAGTATCAAATAACTTACTGATTTAGCTACAGAAAAAAGCAAATTACCTTTCAAATGCTAACTAATTTATTACGTTGCAATAGCAAAAGTAAGTTCAACCTACTAGTAGATACATTTATAGGTAAGAACCTACAAAACTAAGTACTTATCATGATGCAAACTCAAGTAGTTCATCGCCGCGCCGCAATGTCTAGCGCACCTGCGCGCGCGCCTGTGTTCCACTTAAGCCAATAGGGCTGCCGATGCAATAAATGTAAGTAAGTAAATGTAAGTATACCTACGTACCAACTTTGTCCGGATATGAATGAATATTTTACTTACTCATGTCATGACCTATTCATAAAGGAGCGTGCTGGAACACTAGCTGGTTTTGTAACTAAGCTAGAGCTTTAGACATCTGTGGGTGAGCTTAGTACCTACCTACCTGCTCACTGGTGTGTTGGTAAACCTCCAAAGACATAGCTGCACTACCGGGATTTGTTGGAAGTAACCAAGCAACCTTTACTACAGAGGAACTTTAATTATCCGTGTGTGCCTACGCTCTATAGAAGCGCAGCTAAATTGCAAGATACGGAATTTAAGCGCAGCATTATTTTCAGAATTTATATTTATTTATTTATTTATGTATTTATTTATTTATTATCTATTTATTTATTTATTTATTTATTTATTTATTTATTTATTTATTTATTTATAAATTTATTTATTTATTTATTTATTTATTTATTTATTTATTTATTTATTTATTTATTTATTTATTTATTTATTTATTTATTTATTTATTTATTTATTTATTTATTTATTTATTTATTTAAAAGGATACCCAACACAGGTGTACACATTCACATTCAAAAAAGTTTTTAACAACTTAACTATATATAGGTATCTATAAATATAATATGTAAAAGGTAACTAAAAATGAAATATAGGATCACGACGGTAATCCCCAACAACGGTAGACATACTCTCTGATCTCCAGGCTCTTAGATCCTTGAAGATGTCTAAAAAGTTTAGTCAAAGGCATGTTCAAATATTATATTTGACACATGCCCACATTTTGCAGTAGTTAGCATAGCATTGTAAAGTACATACAGTGTAAAGCCTGTCGTAGCTTACAAGAATACTAACTGGTTTCCACACGATGTTTTCATTCAGAATTTCATGAGTAGTATTTAATAACTAAGAGTTGCATAAATAAGCGTTAATTAACTACCTACCAACCTTAATTTGAACGACCTATACTTCATATCTTTCTATGTAGGTATTCTCATATAAATTATATTTATTATCTTTTAGAGAATACATGATTATATAAGCTAGTAACTGATAATGTACTATTTTAGGATTTAGTACTTACAAAGACTCGACAGTCCCAAAAAGGCCTGACCCTAGGCCTGACCACTCATTGCGGACGACAGGATGACCTAACGTCGTCGTGGTCTTGTTCTGCCAGTGTCTATTACAATGTGTCTGCAAGACTGCAGTGCGATTGGTGTAGACGAGACATAAATAGCTTTATTGGTTCATTTAACGGGCTGATGTGATGTTCAAACACACATCATCTCTATACTATGGTCATACGTGATTAGTACAATAGGTAGGTAGGTACTTATTTAACCAAACTCCTCTGAAACGGCTTGACCGATTTGTATGATTTTTGGAACGAAGTTCCTTATCGCACGTTGTGAAAGGGGGCTAGACGGAAAAAATTCTTACGAAAAGTTGTCACGAAAAGTTGTCACAAAAAGTTGTCACGAAAAGTTGTCACGACACTTTTTTGCTATAGTATATCTATTAATATATAAATAATAATAATAATAATAATAAATAATAAATAATAAATAATAAATAATAAATAATAAATAATAAATAATAAATAATAAATAATAAATAATAAATAATAAATAATAAATAATAAATAATAAATAATAAATAATAAATAATAAATATTGGTGGACATTTTACACATCGCCATCTAGCCCCAAACTAAGCAAAGCTTGTACTATGGGAACTAGATAACTGATAGAATACTTAAATACTTTTTGGAACGAAGTTCCTTATCGCGCGTTGTGAAAGGGTCGAGGTGGGGTCGAGGTGGGGTGTGGGGTCGAGGTGGGGTGTGGGGTCGAGGTGGGGTCGAGGTGGGGTCGAGGTGGGGTCGAGGTGGGGTCGAGGTGGGGTCGAGGTTGGGTCGAGGTCGGGTCGAGGTCGGGTCGAGGTCGGGTCGAGGTCGGGTCGAGGTCGGGTCGAGGTCGGATCGAGGTCGGGTCGAGGTTGGGTCGAGGTCGGGTCGAGGTCGGGTCGAGGTCGAGGTCGAGGTCGAGGTCAAAGTTGATTCCCCTTCCCTTGTCCCACGTTATTTTGTGTTCAGTACTACATAAGTTATATTACATTTTACTTTATATTACATTATATTTGATAATAATAAAAAACATATTATTTTAAGAAATAAAATTTTATTACAATTCCTTCACTAATTAATCGAAAAGAACTTCGTTCCATCCGGGTGTCCCTTGACACCTCTCAAGTTTTTTTTTGTATATATTTGGCAGGTATGAGAAAACCTAGTCGTAGGGTATTTTTTATACCCCTATGTGAAAAGGGTGGCATAAAGTTCGGGAAAAACTAAAAGTGCTTTTTTTATGTGGGATTATTGAAATTTGACAGGACAACGTCTGAACAGCTAGTGTATAAATATTTTCTTATTTATTCTCATAACATAATGATTATAAGTGTTATGAATGTGAATGGATACAAGAGTAGAGGCGAGGCAGGCCTAAGAAGAGATAGATGGACTGCGTGAAAGAGGACTTAAAGTAAGAATACTGCAAAATGACGAGCGATAGGAGAGTATGGAAGAAAGGAACATGTTAAGCCGACCCCACTCGAGTGGGATAAGAGCAAGCAGATGTTGATGATGATGAACATTATTATTAAGAAACAGATTATTCCGTTATTATTCCCGTTATATCGAGTCTTGCAGGTGAATATCATTGCTTATTGTTATGATATACCTACCTACCTGCAATTATTATCCTGCGATATAAGTGTATTATTGGAACGAAGTTCCTTATCGCGCGTTGTGAAAGGGGGCTAGACGGAAAAAATTCTTACGAAAAGTTGTCACGAAAAGTTGTCACGAAAAGTTGTCACGACACTTTTTTGCTATAGTATATCTATTAATATATATATATCTATTAATTGTGTTGAGGTCTAGGTCGAGATGGAAGTGGAGGTCGAGATGGAGGTGGAGGTCGAGGTCGAGGTCGAGGTGGAGGTCGAGGTCGAGGTCGAGGTCGAGGTCGAGGTCGAGGTCGAGGTCGAGGTCAAAGTTGATTCCCCTTCCCTTGTCCCACGTTATTTTGTGAGAACTTCGTTCCATCCGGGTGTCCCTTGACACCTCTCAAGTATTTTAATATAATTATATGTAAGTACGCAACAATGTACCTAAGCATGTATTATTTAATTATGATAAGATTATCTAAGAAAATCGTACTACCTAGATACCTATATTCATTATACTATAGCGTTGTAACTCGAATGCAGCATAACAAATAACATTCTCATTGTTGTTTTCTTATAAATAATAAAATTAGTTTGTAAGAGATACGCACACAGCTTGTTTTATTTACTTACATTAAATAAGGAACCCTCGATTGTTTAGAGACCCATATTACTGGTATACTTTTTACCTAAATACATTCTTGTAATACATTAAGGCGCTCCCAGCCGACGATTATTTTTGTTCGAAACGAAAAAAGAAATACTTCTGAACAAGCCACATCTCCTATTTTATAATGTATAGTATATGTGAATAAAGATGTACCCATCTTTAATCACTTCGATAAATAATCCTACCGACCGCTGCAATGACGAATGACTAATGATATAAATTATGTATAATTTACTTATAAAAATCTACTCTAATAGAAATCTAGATCTACATATTACCTATCTTTAACAATAAATCACAAGTTGATTTTAATAGTAGGTATATAAAATATTTCGATCATAAATTCTAAAACGTATCATTTTGAAATAATATCTTTTTCGTGAAAATTTCTGCTATTATGTTTTCAGCTTAATAGAAATCTAGGTAGGAACCTGAAGTAATATACTTATAAAAATAGGAGATGTGGCTTGTTTAAAAGTATTTCTTTTTTCGTTTCGAAAAAGAGCAATCAGCGACTGGGAGCCCCTTAAGCAGGTGACCTTTAGTAGGGTAAGGCCGAGTAATTGAGTAAGTAGGTACTTACATGATTGTTGTTCGCATTTACCTGCCGGTTGCTTTCTCAAGAGGAAAGCTGTCCGAGATATGCCACGCTAATTAACTGCGGTTATCAGAGTTTAACCTTTTGAACGTTACGGTACCTCTAATGCAACTTAAGTGAGGTTTTGAGGTGTCATATAAAAACAATCGAGGTCGTAAAGAACTTTCCTAATCGGAAGATGCGCAGAAAGTCGTTTTTAAAACGTGAATGACGTTAATTTGTATGATAATTTAATGAAACTAAAGCCGCATTTGCACAGGGGACATGTCGCAGAGACGTATAGCTTAACTTGACGGGCGATGGCCTGCACGACGTCTTCTGACAAGTAGAATTCGTGTTGGGCGACTGACGAGGCACACGTAGCAACTAGCGAGCGTCTTTTGTGCCGAGACCCGTAGATGTCACCTGTGAAGTCAGGCGACAATGTCGCAGGACAAATGTCCCCTGGTGCAATTGCGGCTTTAACAAAGTAAGTTGTAGACGACGCAATATGTTGTTTTATATTGTAATATAAGACTGCAGTTATGAACAAGAATTTACTTCTTGTAGCTTTATTAATCCTAAAAATAAAAATTAAAACCAGCATATAGGCATTAGATACAAATGTATTTTTTTTACCTGGATAGATATATCTAGAGTCACTTTCCTCTTCTATATAGGTAAAGTTAAAGTGTTAATTCTGCCACTCACCTTTCCTACACCGGTGATCCATCAATCTCACATCCGTTTCTATATATTTATTTGTCTTCATAAGAAAGTTTTCCACCTACAACTGTTTTGCAATTGACATGCTTGTCTAAGCGTGGGGCTTGATGGGGCAAAGGGCCCTTCCCATGAGGTCGTGGGCGTTACTCATAGGTCAAATATCTCGTAAATGAGCGGCTGATTGTAGCCTCCGAAATGATCTGACTTTAATGATATACTAATTTGTTATTTGAGGAAAGGAGCGCTAGACTGTTTTGTTTCAGAGAAATGGGCATTGGAATTTTTATATTTACGATAATTAAAGTTACTCGATATTAATCGCTTCTGTTTCCAAAAGCTCCATTAATTTTATTTTATAGCGCACGGAATTTAATAAATTCCTTGACCTTTAACAGATTCGACATCGCCATCGATTCGTTATCAGTTAATAATAATGATTAAGCAGCTATTTATAAATCGTATTTATCGTTGTAACATTTGAAATAGTTGGTTATTCATAGTACACGACACGAGTAGGTATTAATGCGCCATACAAGCGTCATTTTATCATGTCCTTGAACTTGAGTTGATTTTTATTGTATGTTGGACATAATTAGTGGAGTGGAACGAAAGACTGCCGTCAAAGATTGTGCCGCCAGCCTGCCATGCCATCTCAACCGTAAATATATGATAGGTAGGTACATTATAATGATAGGCCTTGATATCATAGTTGTTATAATACTACTCATCTATTACTTATACGCGACGAATGTTCTGCAAACTGCAAAGTATAATATATTTACTTGGCAAATTCTACTTACTAACATTTAATAATAGTATATGGAAGCTCTTTCTAAATTATTTAATAGAACTTAAATAATAACAAAGATGTATACGTAGCTGGTTCAATTAAACTTCGTCGTAATACGACTCTGAAACAGAATAGGTAACATAATAGCTTACACCTGCTCAAGATGTGGGCGCTACGAGTGTATGCATGCGCGCGCAGCCTTCAACGTTTTAGTTACAAAGACATACTCGTAGCTGCAATGAGGCTACGTACTAGTAGGATCATATCATAAGACTGTTAGTCTTAGGTACAGGTCTTACCCTCGTATTCAGAAACGACACTGTGAGAACACGCACTCACAGTGGACGAAATCTTTTTTCATAATCATCGCTTTATGTGTTGTGCGACACTGCATAGTGTGACTAGAGGCATACTGTCGTGTGCCTATAACCAAAGTTGAGCTCTAGAGGCACACGATAGTGTGCGCCATAGTGTCGCACAACACATAAAGCGATGTTTATGAAAAAAGTTTTTGTCCACTGTGGGTGCGTGTTCTCACAGTGTCGTTTCTGAATACGAGGGTTAGGGTTCCCACGGGTGTAGGTACTAATGAAGATTGTAGGTTACATTATTGCAGTTTTCGTAGAAAAATCTTTATTTTTTTTAATAAAATGTTGTCTATGTTATTCGCTAATATTGTAGCTTTTGGTAGGTGAAATAACTTTTTAAATTGGTCCAGCAGTTTTTTAGTTTATCCTTTACAAACAAACATACAAGTTTTTTGTCGTTATAATATTAAAGCAAGTGAGATGAAACGATATGGTGAGAGGAAACTAAATTTAACCCCCACAAAATTACAAAACGAGCACCACAAATCAAGGAAGCTTCTTATCTAATCCTACAATGAGGTCACTAATTGAATCTAATTCTACTTTTTCATAATTGCGCCTGTCTCTGGAAGATTTCAAGTCATTATTTCACGACACGCCAATTGCGGCAATTGTACTGTTAAAATATTATAGCCCTCTGGATATCCTACTCAGCGGCCGGATAGGAATTAATTTGTTTCTGTTTTAAACACGTTACCAATTAGGGATTACGAATGATTAATAAGGATAACAATATAAGAAAAGATAGAATAAGTACTCATCGCAGAAGCGAAATTGATTATTCTATAACTAAAAGGAAAGATTTGGGAGTAAATTAGTGTGACTATTTGGAATTACTTATGTAATAGCTTTCGGAACAAGGATATTTAAAATCTGGAGTCTGATTGATATTTAAAATCTTTTAAGGTTGTCACGTAGGTGTTTCGATATGTCGTCAGTTACGTTTATGCCCTTTAAAGAATTGAGTAGCGTCTACTTAAAAAAGTCGTAATATTATGTAAATAAATGTAAATTGGGACTAGTAAACGTTGTGATGGTTCATTAATTCGTTGTGGATTCATGAATGAACCCAGCAGGTTCGCCCACGAAGGGAGATACGCTGTAAATTATCATGATACATTTGTTTATAAATAGTTGTTTTCTTTGGAATACTACTTGTAAAATACAATTATTTCGAATCTACATAAATTAATAGATACCTATACTTTGTTTTTGTTTAGTTATGGTACCTAATTAATGTTGAATTCGCCGTTTCTTGGTCTTATTTATTCGTCAAAGAGCATTCGAACAGCAATACATTTGGTGCGTTCATATAAAAATAAGATGAATAATAGGTAGTAGTATGTACCTAGGTAAAACCAAAAGTAAACTTAGATAATTTAAGAGAATTCACCTGAGCGAAAATATTGTCAACGTTGGGACGTTGGAGTTGAAAACATGACATGATAGTGATTAGTGAAGCAAAAAAATTTTCCTTTTATTATGAGTAAGTCATATATATTGATTCATTATTTATTTGGTAGGCATAAAAAACATCAACCTAACGGGAAAATGTATCTCTGATTTCACATCGTAGTAAATCTTCAATTTAATAAATGGAAATACCAACTTACAATAACTTATTGTTATCTACTACTCAATGTAATACCAAGTGAAAATAATTGGCCAAGAGCGTGTCGGATAACGCCAAGTGAAGGCTTCCGGAGTACCTAAGTGCAGCTTACTTTACTTATGTAGTTAGTTCTTGTAAGCGGCAATGGGCTTGCAACCATTGATTGTCACGTATGGAATGCTAACTACTGCAAAATGTGGGCAATATAATGTTTGGACGTACCTTTGACTACCTCTACTAGACACATTTAAAGGCTTTAAGCGCCTGGAGATCTGAGAGGATTTCTGTTGGGGATTTCAGTACTGGTCCTATTTTTTTTTAACAACGGATTGACAGACAAACGTACATGGCGAACTATGAGAGTTCCTTGTTGGACTTTGAATTTTGAACCCTACAAACTCGGCAGTTTCATAAAAATAATTGCTCGACTATAAGTTTTTCATCGAGCTATTTTGGTATTTATCTTTCTTGATTTTAAGGCAGCTATGATTCGTAGTAGCTACTCGTTGCTACTGGAGAAAACTAATGCGCTCCGGATCTTGGCTTGCGGCCAGAATCAAAATAGGAATGTGTTTGATCATTCGGTCTGTCGGTCCATCACTTTACGGGGCTTTGAAAAATAGCGGCCACTTTGTAGAACACAAATTTACATTAGAAAACATTTAGCAAGTTCTTTCCGAAACAATATATCAAAAAGTCTGGTTCCGAGCGAAAAACATATATATCTTGGTTATTTTTCCTCTCCACTTAACATGCAAGTGAAATTTTCAGACTCACTATAATTTAAAAATGTAATATTCGTAACCGATACTGTCTTAAATTAAATTTAAACTATCTGAAATATCTCGAATAATTTCGTATCCGTCAACGTATCCGTAACCGGTATAATATTATTCACATATCCATAACTCCCTGCTAAAAACACAACTTGCAACCTGCGGAGATACCAAACCAAATACCTACACCTACATAAAATAAGTATAGGTATACATTTCATAAGTTGTGTTTAATTAAGCAATAAATTCTTTTTAACGGTCGCCCACCACCGCTCCAAATGTTTTCCTCTGGCTACTGCAATTTTTTTCGTGCTCCAAGTGCCCATTGTATGCCTAATTGATCTGTCAATACAACCGTCCTTCAGATCCTCTTCATGGCAGCCTTGCCCACCCACAGTCTTGTGTTTATTTTTGTATACGGCTGCCAAATAAAGCAGATGATTCTTTGCGACGTAATTATTTAACAGGGGTGTTAGCACGAATCACTACCTATCGTATCGTCAAACCTGACACTTATTATGTCAGTTTTAACGATATGATAGTGATCGGTGCTAGTCCCACAGGATGTATTAAGACCACTCCCGAAAACTGACACGGGATGTTCGGACCATGCATCTATCGATTGTAACCGAAAAAAAGTAAAATAATAGTGGCAAATTTTTCAAACCGGATAGTTTGGCTTTTTTCCAAAATCAAGTTGTTATGTGAAAATAGTCATTTTTCATTTTGGATTCAGTTCATTCCCGTTTTATTGCTTCCTCTATTGCCTGTAGTAGAGTCATTATCATTGGGACATAGGACTTCTAAAAAACAATTTTTCCTTTTTCGCTTCAATACAGCTTCAATTTGGTTTTCATTAGGGGCATTGGTAAGGGTAGGTGTGCCTTTAGTTTCGGGAGTAGTCTTAATACACCCGGTATGGTTTGATAATCGTGATTCGAATATTAAGCAACTGTTTATTCTAGACATCCTGTTTCCACCACCTGTCTCTATACATTCGTTCAAATAATATGTGCCAGAGATTTTAATTCGAATTTTGAGATATTCTCGCTGTGCAGTATTGATTCTGTTCATACAAACTTCCTAGACGTAAATCACATCATGTAACAGAAAGTTATATCTTAGTCCGTTCGCCTGTTGACAATATTTCACGGCTTAGCGGATACCTACAACACAAGTAACAACTTACGACGTGTTATCGCATTATTCTATCTGATAGCTGGTGCCAGAGCCCACATACATTATTCAGTTAATTTATAACTATGGGTACAGCAATACCCCTTGGGTCACGCAATCTCATGCAACTTACACCTTTCGTGGCGGTTGGTATAAGAAATAGGATTAGATCTAAACATTTTAAAAAGGCATGATAAAGTACGAGTATGATCCACAATACCAAACACAATCCATTTCCCTCAAGTCAAATGGTCAGAAAAAAAACCTATTTGCGCAGTTATGCGCTTTCCGTGCTTATTCATTTGCTTGTTCTTTTCTATGTAAATGATTTGCCTATTTTTAGGGTTCCGTACCCAAGGGGTAAAAACGGAACCCTATTACTAAGACTTCGTTGTTCGTCTGTCTGTCTGTCCGTCCGTCCGTCCGTCCGTCCGTCTGTCTGTCACAGGGCTGTATCTCATGAACCGTGATAGCTAGACAGTTAACATTTTCACAGATTATATATTTCTGTTGCTGCTCAAAAAAAAAATACTAAAACAGAATAAAATAAATATTTAAGGAGGCTCTCCCATACAACAAACATGATTTTTTTTCGATTTTATAGATAATGGTACGGAACCCTTCGTGCGCGAGTCCGACTCGCACTTGGCCGGTTTTTTTAAACGCATGACTTAGAATTTAGCTACTGTATATGCACGTACGAGTATCTAATAAGTACATGTCGTAATATACAATGAGTTGTTTTGGCTAATATTATTTATGAAAGGCCAATAAATAACACTTTAAATTCTATTATCACCGACAAGGGTTCATAAATTAACTCAACGGCAGTGTTGAAATGATTAATTGTAACTCAGGCCTAATACTATTATTATGTACTTACATATTGGTAACATGGCAATTTAAGATGTAAGCGTATGTAGGTGTATGAATAATTCAGTAGGTAGTCAAAAAAAATCAATGGAAGAAACCAGTTGCAAATCATTCTCGTATTACTAGTAAGTTTATCTGGCGGCTTAATCTAGACAAGACGACGCGACGTCTGGAACTCGTCTCAATATACAAGTTTTAAATCCGCACGAGGATTTATCTCTGCGACTGGCGTAGGAAATAATAAAACTAAATATATTTTAATTAAATAAGTATCCATATTTTATAATGTAAAACTGGGTTGAAGATGGCACAACTGTTGATGTTTCTTACCAATGTTGGAAATGCATGAAAAAGGTTAAATCTGCAACTCAACTACACTTGAGGTAACAGGAAAATGTTAGGTTAATTTTAAATATGAAAATAATTCTAGTCCATAAATTAGAGAAACGTGTCCTTACGAGAAACGTGACAGTCTTGTAACGAGACGCCCTAGGGCGCGACACGGCCCTTCCAATTGTTCCTTAATTATGAGAAGTGCAGGCAAAAATCTACAAAGCTTGTAGCGAAATGTGCACTGTGACTACCTGACACAAATCCTGCAAAAAATAGACTGAAATGTAGGTACTGTAGACATAGACACCCTTTTTCATCTCCTGGCGCTCAGATCCTTGATGATGTCTAAGAAGCCAAAGACACAACCAAACACTGTATGTCCTTGGCACATATTTTGAACGTCATTCTCCGGCCCATAAACTATTCCTATGCATAAAAACATTTTGATCCGTTGTGTGATATAAGTACAAACCGACAAACACACTTTGCATTTATAATATTAGCTCGATACGTAAGATAAACAATCCCGTTTCACTCGCAGGCAAACAAAACAAAACCAAAGGAAAACACGATGCTATTTTGGCAGCCAACATTTATTTTTGTTTAGCTTTCTATGAAAGGCGAAATGAAACCACACTTTAGCACTATTATTCTACCCCTATCGCAATTTTGAAGTGACGTTTGTAGGTAATGGAAAAACTGTGTCAGCGTCTGGAAATGAAGCTTTATGAACATGCCTAAAGGTTATGAAGGGTGCTATTCTTGTTGAATTACCTCTCAGTTGTTTTGTTACGTATTTGAGTGAGTACCAGAGCTCTCGCCAAAAATATATTTGCACCAGTTTTGTACGTACCTATCCATATTTCGTTATGTAGGTACGTATCTACCTTTAGACCAGAGGGAAATGAGAGCATAGAATGTCACGTCACGATAGTTTTTTGTATGAAGTCACGATAAAGCGCCGCTGAGCAATCACTTTGAGAACCATTATTCTTCATACAAAAATCGTGTCTCAATCTCACCATTCACCGCGAAATATGATAATATATGCTATCATATCCCACTCAAGGCTCAGATAGTTAGACATATCTACGTTTATCAAATAACTATAGAAAACGGTGTAAATGCATAAGCATAGCCCTTTGTCTACGACAAAGCTTTCTCTCTAAGAATTTGCACGTTCAACAGCTGTCGTTATCGAAATTCTAACGTGGCTGTGAGCTTTCGTCATGAATGGCCTCTGCGTAGATAAGGTTCACAACAGTCTAGCCTCATCTCATTGGCTAATACCAGAGGTCAAATAAGTATAAATTTAGGCCTGAGCTGAGGCAGGTGCTTGAAATGGGTGGATTTTATTTTAATTTAAATATTTACTAACAGGGGATTTTTGGGGTTAGGGCTGTCCTTTACAGAGGCTATTTTAAATAGACATAAAGAATACTATAATTTCTATGGCTTGCTGGATGTTTTATAACTATTTTAGGTATGTACTTACACTTTTAACTATTTAAGGCGCTCCCAGTCGACGATTGTTTTTGTTCGAAACGAAAAAAGAAATACTTGTGAACAAGCCACATCTCCTATTTTATAATGTATAGTATATGTGAATAAAGATGTACCCATCTTTAATCACTTCGATAAATAATCCTACCGAACGCTGCAATGACGACAAAAACACGTCGGCGCGTGGTCCGCCTTAGCTTTTCGAATAAATTAAGATATAAATTATGTATAATTACTTATCAAAAATCTATTCTAATAGAAATCTAGATCTACATATTACCTATCTTTAACAATAAATCACAAGTTGATTTTAATAGTAGGTATATAAAATATTTCGATCATAAATTCTAAAACGTATCATTTTGAAATAATATCTTTATCGTGAAAAGTTTCTGCTATTATGTTTTCAGCTTAATAGAAATCTAGGTAGGAACCTGAAGTAATATACTTATAAAAATAGGAGATGTGGCTTGTTCAGAAGTATTTCTTTTTTCGTTTCGAAAAAGAGCAATCAGCGACTGGGAGTCCCTTAAGTACCTACTTAATTTCCAAAAGCTTGTTCTTGTTTTTCTCTATTCTATAAGTAAAAGCTTCAGGGTCCCGAATAATGAAGCGGGTTTTTTAGATTTTTATTTAGTAGGCAGCTTATTATGCACGCTCCAAAAAACTACCATGACATTTCGTACCTAGATCTGTCTCCCATGATGACGGTGGACAGCAAATGAAATTCCAAGCCGACCCATGCCTTGGGTGATGCGGTGAAATAGGACGCGGGTAGGTAGGTACCTACTCGTAACTCCGTTAACGGAAAACAGGAATAACAGATTCATGTTACAACAAGTTATGAAAGAGCTTAGAGCTTTCATACCAAGGTCAGAGCTTCTGTATCTTAGCTGAAATGTGTAAAATTAGGCTTGGGAATAGCTCACTAGGTAGATACACATCTCTCGTACCTACTAATCGCCTCTTTCTCCTCTGACGTACTACGAGAAAATACTCGTAGCTAGATAAGGTTGGAGCAATAAAAACAAATGGTACCTACACTAGACCTTATTATAAAGCGAAATAGGTTTAAGTATAGGTACCTTTACTACATTATAATGTCCATATTTTATTACAATAGTAACGACCATTATTATTAACTAACTATTTATTATTGGTCCTGCTTGAATAGGTATAGATACTAAGTAGTAAGTACATAATAAAGATATGTAAGCAGATGTAGAAAGTACTTGTACATCCACAATCTGCGTGTTCCGACTGTGGCCTCTACGACCCCTGTCAGACTAATGAAACGCGATAAATATCAGAAGCTTGTGCCTGCAAAGCTTATCACATGACGAATTGTTTCAAAGTACATACCTACAGCCTTCAATTCTAACAGAGGAAGCTTTGACTGGGCATGCTTCACTTTGCTCGACTAGTTTAGTAACTGGCTTAATTTAGTAGAATTTTAAAGATCTTGTCTTTTTTCCTATCTATCCATGATAAACTCAACTCGGCAGCGGCTCGGAGCTGTTTTGAAAAAATCTTGACGAGTACGTAATGGTGATATAAATAATAATAATAACGAATGTTTATTTTCCTAAATCGATTCCGTGTGAACATAAGTAATAGCTGATCCACGCTAATCTTCCAAATGTGTCACTACAATATTGATTGTGGGTACGTATCTAAGTGCTTATTGAAATGTATAATCTCAAGTGTCGGTCCAGTCTGCCGTTATCGAGCTCGTAATGTATCGAAGCTCAACGAGTCATTGAGCAATCCATAGAGATAATTCGTGAGCTTGCCGACAGCTTCAGATAACTACAGATTCTGTAGCAGCCTTAACTGAGTTGATGATCCTTGTAATTTTTTCATCTTTTTTTTCTTTGGAATTACGTTAATAGCTGCTTTAGTATTATTCTACATCATGTGTAGATATTGACTGAACACATTCAATAGTTTTTTTTACATTTTTTTATAGGTATTTAGATCACTACATAGTATAAAGCAAAGTCGCTTCCCGCGTCTGTATGTATGTCTGTATGTATGTCTGTATGTATGCTTATATCTTTAAAACTACACAACGGATTTTGATGCGGTTTTTTTTAATAGATAGAGTGATTCAGGAGGAATGTTTATATGTATAATAACATAGTAAATAAGTAAAAATGTAAAAAATAAATGCTGTTAACGAGTATACAAAGACATTCTGTAATATATTTTGGTATCAGCTTTGCACCCGTGCGAAGCCGGGGCGGGTCGCTAGTATACAATAAATAATAATCAAAACTGTCATAACCTACTGAATCTAATAGTTTTAAATTTCGATAAAGTTATCAACTTGTGTATTTTAATTGTTACTGTACCTAACTTCTATTTTAAACTCTATAAAAAAATGTACCTAGTTACCTAGGTAGGTACTTATGTCTAAAAACGAGACGGAATGTATAATTATATTTATGTATGTAAGTACGAAACTCAACTGGCTGTGATTCAATCTGAAAAAGAAGTCAAATTAAAATGTACGAAGAGTCTAGAGTCTAAAAATAAGCTGAAAAGCTCGAGTGAGCTTCCCGAAATGAAAAGTGCTGTGCGAGAGGTCATTGTTCTTCAAACAATAGTTCTCAAATTTTAATTTCGGGGTGTTAATACCTACGGTTGTGTAGTCGTTAGCAAAAAATAGCTGAGCGTTTCGTATAAAATACGCACACTGGTTTGATGTTTTAGAACGAAATATACTTACACGATACTTAAGCCTGGGTGTGGTTGTGACGTTCTGGGAGTTCAGCAGTTCTCAGCTTTAAACATTTTGACAAGGCTACACAAGTACATTATGTTGCCAATGTGATCATCATAAATTTGACTGCCACGTGTAATGGTTGCCTGAGTTGTCGAGCTACTTTTGATGCATCTAGGGCGGTTTTTAATTTCCGCCAGAGGCGCGCTAGAGCTCCAGTGAGGCATAAGACGCTGATTACTATGACTGAATGGTAAACATACATAAGTACCTATACAATACATGGGCGTCCGAGATGTCGACGTTGTGAATGAACCAGACAGCTGTAAAAGCTCACTTCATTGAGAAGATAAACATTTTCATATTTCAATTTTATGGATGTCGCGGGTATGTCAAAGTGAGGTTATAGCTTTTAATAAAATAGGTAGGGCAACCATTTCAGTGCACATTTAAAGTCTCCTGAGCGGAAGTGGCAATTCTAATTAAATTCTATGTGTCTAGATAAATATACGAGTAACTTTGAGTTAATGGTTTTATCTCATTGAGATTCGTTTGCAGCAAAAAGTAAACCTAGAAATATTTAAGACGTTTTGTTTTTTGTTTCGCAAAGTTCACTTCAATTTCATTTCTTTCCAGGTTACTTTGGCAAATACCTGAACAAGTACAACGGGTCGTACATTCCCCCGGGCTGGCGAGAGTGGGGTGGGCTCATCATGAACTCCAAATACTACAACTACAGCATTAACATGAACGGGAAGAAGATAAAACACGGAGATAATTATAACAAGGTAACCTTCTACTGCTGAATACCTATTCTCCTGGTAGTTCCAGTTGCTTGTCGGTTAGGCTACTGGTTATTTCGTGGGCTTCCTGCATTAGGTTGAATTACTTATGATTTTACCACCTTTTTACGCACCTAAGACACTGATTTCAAGACTGCAACATAAAGATTAAGTACCTACTATTGTTGTTTTAGAGCCATTGTGGGAGAAAACTGCGAAAAACCAGAATGTCATGTTGCAAATGAACTAGAGATGTTCAAAATATTTTGTCTCTCCCAGGACTACTACCCAGATTTGATAGCCAACGACTCCATCGCGTTTCTGCGCGCGTCCAAGCGACGGTTCGCGCGAAAACCGGTGCTTCTGGTGATGTCATTCCCAGCTCCACACGGACCCGAAGACTCTGCACCACAGTATTCGCATCTCTTCTTTAATGTCACTACACATCAGTAAGTACCCTTACACCCTAAAGTAGAATCAATGTTTAAAATAACCTTCAGTTATTATTTTACAACAAATATGGCTCCCACGGTTTCATCTTCGTCACGAAATAACTGTTTTACTCACGTCACATCGAATCGTAAGTCGTAACGTAACCAAGCACGTAACGAATGTAACCTCGACGAGATGGCTCAAACGGTGTTTCTTTTCTCAGATATTTTTAGCAGGCATCCTTATCATCAGCGTAATTTTAAGCCGAAGACATTGTAGGTACTTTTCTGATTCTTTATAATGCGGTACTTATTTAATTCCATGGAGAGTTTCGTAAGTATTTTTTTTTTCCTGAATGAAGAAGCATTGATAATTTTCATTGGAGTTAGCCATTCCCCATACGAACTTATCAACTGGAAGGGCTAGGTAAACCGGATTAGAGCCTAAACCCGACCTGATAATTCGGAATTCAGTGTTCTAGTATTTTTCTTTGTGTTTATAAACATCTATATATAGCGAAACCGGCAAGATTTATTCGCCAATTTTTTCAGCAAAAAACATTAATTGCTCTCACGTTGGCGAACCGACGCCATCTTGCTCCTCTTTACATAATTTAAGGAGTTGACCGGGTTTTTGGGGTTCCTCGATAAATATAAAGTTTTTGCAATACCTACGTGGTTTGTTTGATCACACGAAAACACATGTGGGGAATTACGAGTTTGAAAAAGTTTTATGTAGTTTTTCAGTTGCAATGTCGTCATTTTGGGTTTGGTTTTACATGTAACTGATTTGGCTGGTAGGTAGGTACTATAGTCATTCATAACAGGTATGAATAGTATATACCCACTCTAAAATTCAGTTTTAAAGGCTGCGCACATGAACATGACATGATTAACTAATCCAATCTCCGCAGAAACGGGCTTAGTTTGCTGGTCGTTTAGCTAAATTGCTCTTGACGCATTCCCAAATGGCATTATCGAACTTCAGAGATTATGAAGCTATTATATTCGGGGCTAGTTTTCGGTAATCGACGTTTGAAACAATCACTACATAGTATAAAGCAAAGTCGCTTTCCGCTTCCCGCGTCTGTATGTTTGCTTATATCTTTAAAACTAAACAACGGATTTTGATGCGGTTTTTTTTAATAGATAGAGTGATTCAGGAGGAAGGTTTATATGTATAATAACATGCTACCCGTGCGAAGCCGGGGCGGGTCGCTAGTAAAATATATAATGTGATGCTTTCTGTTTGACTTTCAAGCTAACTAAAAATATAATAGATCAAAGCAAAGTTTGGTTTGTTGTCGGTGGCTGAATTCAGACATCAAAATCACTTGGTTAGTTCTAGGTATCTAGAAATAACCAAGTGATTTGGATTTTTAAAAAATCTAAACGAGCCACAAATGTAATGAACATGGAGCATCTCTGAATAGAGATTCCCATTAGCATCGTACAGTTTCTGCCGAAAGTATACTGGAATCGCGCACCTTTTCATTCGCTCGCAGCCGTCGTTCTTTTTACTCAACTGCCGAAGGAGGGTTATTCACAAAAAGCTCTCCTAAAAATTCGCGCAAACTCTTGCAGACGGTGCCCTGAATAATTTTACCTCCACTCAACTCAGCCCGTGAGAGGCTGATTTATGTTTCATATAAGAATGTTTAAGTTGTAGGTGCTCTAGTTGAGCGATTTCGGGGTGCCATGCCACTCAAAAAAGGTATGCATGAATTAAAGATGGACATGAAGAGGTGATTTGCCTATCTACAGAGATAAGTGATGCTAGCAGAGATAAGTCTTAAGAAAATCAAGTTATAAGCAGTCATTTTTTTATAAAACCTACTTTTATCAGCTGCTTACTTGATCCAATCCAATATCCAACGCTTCAGCTGGCGTATGCAACGTAGGTATGACAAAGTACCAATACATCATCATCTATAGAACAGACATCTAGGTAGAAGTAAAATCGCAAATACGAGTAGAGGTTCTATTGTATATATGCCAAGCTAACTTAAGTATGTGATTCCTCTAAACAATCCAATCTAATTCCGTCGCATCTGGCAAGACAATCCGTTCCCGAGATGCGAGTGCATCCCGTCGATTGTCAGTTGTCACAGATGCGCTCATATTGCGGAAGCCGAGATGAAGTTTGCTTTCAGGATATCACATATCGAATAGTAAAATTGACTGCTTCTGCTGCTGATAAATAGAACCGACAAATACTGGTAGGTATTTTCATAAACAAACTTCGAAGTATGAGCGCATAAATAAAATATGGTTAGGTAGGTAGGTACCTACCTACTTAAGAGATATTAAAAGTCAACGATACGAGTATCAGTAAAAGCTGTCGACGCAAGTACTTATCTCTCATCGAATTTCAACCTTCGTCCGAAAAGAGGAACGCCGCGGTCCATTGTGATTCACTGACGGGCCACATCGGGCCTTGTGTCAGCGAGATAGCCGCATAAATTACCGATCCGGAGCCGGTCTGAACCATATCCAAGGGTTAATTGTCGGTGGATGAAAGCCGATGCAAATAAACGGTGGATTTTAAAGGGCCCGAGGCATGGGCAGGGCACACAGCAGCGGGCGTAGGTAATATTGTTCAGCCATTTAACTCGTAAGTTCTAGCTGAGTTGTTCAATGATTTTAGGTAAATCTTGTAAATTTAGGTCTTCAGACCTTAGTTGTGTAGTAAGTGATTGATACTGAAAAAACTGTTTTGTCCACCCAGGCATCAAACATAGTTCTCTATAGGTACTATTGATACTAGCAGTTGTGGCTCTGCAGCTTTTTTCTTTGCTTTTTATGTCAACGCACATACTTGAATTATCTTAGCGAGATGAGAAATTAATAATAGAGGTAGGTATCCTATTTACATTGCATCCGTTAACCATTCTAATTTTGTAAGGCGAGTTTTAATTATTATTTTATGTTTTTTGTTCTCTGTTCTCATTTATCCGTCTCATTGTTCATTCATCATAGTTTATCTCGCTTTCTGGTTATCAGAAACGTGTGTAGTAGTTAATTAGTGAATAAAGTATTAAAAATGTATTGTATTGCTTAAACACTATAAAAAGTATTTTACATTTCAATCCAGGTCATAATCTATCCATATATAAAATTAAATCGAAATCGGTCAGCCGTTACGACGTGACGGAACAAACATAACATCCAACCAAACTTCTGCATTTATAATATTAACGGGTTTTATATTGCAATTTATACTCGTACATCCAAAATCCTCAAAGCAATATTCAATTTATCTTTTAGTCCATTAGAGTGCACAAAATATTTTAAATTCGCATTTGTCAGACGGGTTCGGTGCGACCACACAGTTCGCCGAACGGTCCAGAGGATGAATATTTAATCAGGCCTGGGAATGTCAGTCAGGAAAGCCGGAGATTTTATCAAAAACCGGATGTTCTAGCTTTGCTTGTAAATATGGGGATAGCCGAATCCAAAGTGTCCTATTCAGTACTACTAAGTCCCTTCCTTGAACAGAAACATTCGGAAATATAATTATGTAAGAAAGCTTGTATAGATTTGGAAAGAAGGATTAATGTGAACAGTACTTACCTCTGATCTTTCTTCGTGATGGGAAGTTATGAAAAAAGCCGGATGCTATATAGGTGGTCCAAAACGCCGGACTCTTGTTCCCTGCTTACGAGTCGGTTATCAGTCCGGTCCGGTCCCGGCGCCGGGTCGACGCGGCAGGCCCACAGAATAATGCATGCTATGTGCACTTATAAAACGAAAGGCAAACGAACTGGTTGTCGGCGACATGCGTTTAACGAGCTGCGGTGTTCTCATAAGGCTTTATTATGAATCTTCTGCAGTTGGCAGTCGATTGTTAACGTGAAAAAGTTCGTCGGAAGTTTTTAAGAACATTGCAATTGCAAGACAAGATTGCTTTGTAGGCGATAATATTCGGCAAGTTCTTATGGAAGATCACTTATGTAATTGCGTTCGTCGTACCTTCCTACTAAAGAAGTAAATCGATGAGGAGGCATTGAGAATTATTCAAGGTCTGGTAGTCCGTATGAGGTAGGGACTTTTTTCTCAGAATTAATACAAAACATGAGTCGACTCGCGCACCGAGAGTTTTGCAAGGAAACTGTAAATATTTTTAATTTTCTTATTGCTAATTTCATAAAGTTCCAATCGAAAATTAGGTAAGGTACCCCAACAAAACAATTTATGTATCTAAATTAATAAGCACTAACTCCACTTGACCTCTTTATATCTTGATATCGTTAAAACTTCATCACCCACTCTTCTCATTTATAGACTCCCTGAAAATAATCGTGCTAGTTAGAGATTTCGTTTTATTTTTATATCGAGTCGGTGTATCTCTATTGATTATATTATTTTAGACTTGTCGCTTTGTAAGAAGTTTCTCGCTTTATCGTATTGGTGTAATGATATTTTAAAAAAATATGTAATAGAAAAATAAATGTCTTAGAATGTGCTAATCCTATACTCCACTTGACTTAGTTACCCCGCTTTGAAATCCTAGTCGGATTCAAAGAGCATATAAGTAAGAGTCGGCACTCCCTAACTAGCTGTTGTCAAGGTTTTGTATGGACTTTGCTACACCTTACGAAAAGGAAAAAGCGTACTACCAACATGTTATCATGAAATAACAAATTAATAGTGAGGTGCCTTACTATCGTACATATATCGATAAATTAAATTAAAAAAAAAAAAAATTTGGGTTACTTCATAATTTTAAAAAATATTCTATTTTATTTGGAAATCAAAAGCAAGCGGTAATCTAAACTTAGTATGTCACCAAAATGTATAGTTATTAGCGAAATTTAAACAAAATTATCAATCCACAAAAAACTTTTCTCCCGATGACAGTACATGCAGATTACAGCTTACTTTTTATAAATAAAATGCTTGTTTTTTTTTCTGTTTTTGGGACGAGATAAAACCGATTTTATTAAAAAAAAAATCTGTTGTGAGACATTGTTACATGTGATTGAGCACAATTCATTCAAAACTGGAAGACCCAGTCAACAACCCAATTCCAGTACTTTGGAGGCTGCAACAAAGAAATAAACTTTTATAAAATAATTCATAGTCTAAAAAATAGTACTGCAATAATATCAAAGAAAATGTTACTGACAATTTAATGAATTTGCTGTACTTTGTACTAGTGAAATTTTACATGTGATTGAGCATAATTCATTCATTCAAAACTGGAAGACCCAATTAAAATTTTACATGTGATTGAGCACAATTCATTCAAAACTGGAAGACCCAGTCAACAACCCAATTCCAGTACTATGGAGGCTGTAACAAAGAAATAAACTTTTATAAAATAATTCATAGTCTAAAAAATAGTACTGCAATAATATCAAAGACAATGTTACTGACAATTTCATGATTTTGCTGTACTTTGTGCTTGTGCAATTTTACATGTGATTGAGCACAATTCATTCAAAACTGGAAGACCCAATTGAAATTGTACATTTGTGATTGAGCAAAATTCATTTAAAACTGGAAGACCCAATTCCAGTACTTTGGTGGCTGCAACAAAGAAATAAACTTTTATAAAATAATTCATAGTCTAATAACTAATACCCTTTATAAAGAAGTTTCACTTCAAAAAATATAACATAAAAAAACAAAATCATGCAAAACCATTCAAATTTACTCGTTCTATGTAAGTACCTAGTATTTAGAATGGTTATTACGGTTAACGGTGAACCAGATGATTCATCGACAAAAATATCGATATAAATTTACCACACTATTACCGGCATTTACTGCAATAATAAAATGCAGTTTTCAGAAACAAACAAGTTGTTTTGAACAACTGCAATAATCAAACATAATTATCCATGCATTTTATAAGATAATAGGTCAACTTTTTACCTTTCAGGCTCCAATGGGAATTTGGCTAGAAATATTCCCGATGTGCTCTTCCTAAACCTTCTCACTCCACAAACTTCGCACTTCCTCAAAGTTTTGCCTCCCATATCTTTTATATTACGCAAACGTACACGTAGTAATTAAATTAAGCTATTTGTATTATGTACACCTAAATATGACGAAATCATAACCTCTAAAGAATTGCAAGGCCCAGAATCTCTCTCGTACCGCCCGGAGCGGGCCTCGTAATTCTTTACGAGGCCCGCGCACTCAAGCCAATTGAATAACATATTCTGTTCACTTCACTGTATTTCTGTGTTTTTTTAATAAAAACACATTAATTATAAAAATATTTAGAAACCTTCGGCAAAACTTGATTAAAACAAAAAACTGACATTTATTACCAACATTACAAAGATATTGGTTTGACGTAAAATACGACTAAAATAAAATTATTATTGTAGTTAGGTACTTCGGTGCTACGTTAATACTTTTTATTTTTGTAGTATTATGTTTTTTATCTGAGTGTTGGCAGAAAGATAGTATAAAACTTTATTTGTTCCTAGTGACGACAGCCTGGTCGGATTATCAGGATTTCGTTTCACCATTTTATGAAACTTGTATTGGAACAAATTTGATTTGTGATCAGAGGTTCGAGTAGTAGATGACAACATAGATTAAAGTCAGCATCTCCTCCCAGTCATGGTTCCAGTATTAGCGACTCGCCTTAGCTATCTAGTTAAATTGTCTTTGCTTTATGGTAGAGTCTGGATTATTCTGAAGATCAATCTCAAGATTCCTGATACCAATCCGGTGGGTACAGGTATCTGTATTGTAAAATGGTTCCGTATTCACGTTCCTAGATAGTTATTATCGATAAGGAATTCTGTTTGGTTCAACCGTGTCAATTTCCCTCAGTGTATCTACTGTAAGAGTATTCTGAGCATTACCCTATCACGGATCTTAACGATAGTAACACCGTTCCAATGTGAAAATATATAAAAAAACCAGCCAAGTGCATGTCGGACTCGCGCACGAAGGGTTCCGTACCATTATCTATAAAAACGGCAAAAAAAACACGTTTGTTGTATGGGAGCCCCCCTAAATATTTATTTTATTCTGTTTTTAGTATTTGTTGTTATAGCAGCAACCGAAATACATAATATGTGAAAATTTCAACTGTAGCTATCACGGTTCATGAGATACAGCCCTGTGACAGACAGATGGACGGACGGACGGACAGACAGACAGACGGACAGCGAAGTCTTAGTAATAGGGTTTCGATTTTACCCTTTGGGTACGGAACCCTAAAAACTTGACATTGAACCAGATGGAGAATTATTTATTAATGGTTCGGTACTTAAGGATCTGAGCGCCTGGAGCTTTGAAAGGAGATACCTAATTGGGGATTACAGCGTGCGTGATTATATTTCTTTGCTTTTTAGTTCGGTACGGTACTTATTGATTTACTAGTAGTAGAGCTAAAGATCCATATTATCTATCTAAGTAGGTATACATATTACGCAGTGCACCTAAATTATCTGGAGGGTTGGTAGATGTGCACTTATGTAGGTAGATTTATCATTTGCAGCCTATTCTAAACACAAGGCTTTAAATAATCGTAAAATTAATGTAGGTATGTAAAGGCAGAGACTTAAGACTTGCACAGCTTTCGAAGTTTTAATGCGTACTTAATTTTATCGTCAAACAAAGTTCAGGAACAAGGTAGGGAATACTTATTGGATTTTAATACCTTCGGGGCCCATAAACATACAGCCACTTTAAGCCTCAAAGTCACTTGAGCATCACAAATAGCTCCTTGTCATAGAGTAAGCACTCTACGAGAGATGTTATAACAATACATTTCTTAAGGTAGCAAAATTTATTTACTTAAAAAATAACTCGAACTAGTACTATGAAGTAACTAGTACTTCGCAGGATTCAAGTTTGTAAAATATCTGACAATACCGGTGGTCGAGTCTGCTAGGTTACGTAAATCGTTCTTGGCTCTGTGATTCTAGAGTCTTGTCATGAACATAAACGAAGTCCACAAAGCGGATTCAGGTGTGTCTTTGAACCTATTCCACATGACAAGGTACTTCGCGCCATAATGATAATGTTGTGTTTAGAAGCCGTGATATGTTGCAGGGGTATAAATCAGAGGAATATAAAATGTAGTAAAATTCTTTGTCTTTACTTAGTAAAAACTTGAGTAAGACGGCGGATGAACTCGTACCTAAGTGTATTTTCTTACAAATTTCCTTCATAAAGTTTGTCTAAACGAGTAAAGAAAGATAAAGAGCTTGAAAATGAACTTGGGGAAAACTTAAGATTCGATTACGTCAGTGCCTAAAGATGGCACATTTAGAACATAACTTTTCCTATAGACACCTACCTATTCTCCCCTATCAATTTACAATTGGGAAGAGATCAGTCATTGGCTAGTAGAAAAGCTTTCTTAGTGACAGAAGTACCTTTATTCAAACAGCAAAGTCTGCGTACAGATTGTTATAAGTATCTAAACCTATTTAAATTATTTTGTTATCATTTTGCAGTACCCCAACATACGACATGGCACCTAACCCAGACAAACAATGGATACTGCGCGTCACGGAGAAGATGAAGCCTATACATCGACAGTTTACGGACCTGCTAATGACGAAACGTCTTCAGACACTACAAAGCGTTGATATGGTAAGTTTTTACCAGCTTGAAATTCCGAATATTCTTATGTAAAAAGACCGAAGTCACTTTATAAGGAAAGGTCATTATGAACGTGAGAAAATGGTTTACTTTCTTTTTCAGGCAGTCGAACGAGTCTATCAGGAGTTAAAAGCTCTAGGTGAGCTAGATAACACTTATTTGGTCTACACTTCGGACCACGGCTACCACTTGGGACAGTTCGGGCTCGTAAAAGGCAAAAGCTTTCCGTTTGAATTTGACATCAGGGTACCATTCCTTGTAAGAGGTCCTGGCGTGGAACCTGGCACAGTGTGAGTTTCAAATAGTTATAAATACTGTTTGGTTTTTGTTTATGGAGGATTTATTTAAAACATCAAATTTGTTACAGGCTGATGAGACTCGAAAAAATCTTGGCCTAATATTTAACAACAAACTTGATTGTTTTTAAATCATAAAATGGCCGAGTTTTGTATCGACATCAGCCATTATTATTTGAAGTACGATTGTATAAAAAGAGTTTTTAAGGTTCAAATTGGTACATTTGTAGATTATTAGAAAATTGTTTATCCATTCTCGTAACAAAATTGTTTTAAAAGTAATTTATTTTTATTTACAGTGTGGATGATATAGTCTTAAACATCGACCTGGCTCCGACCTTCCTTGACATGGGTGGAGTAGAGCCTCCTCCTCATATGGACGGAAGATCACTTCTACCATTGTTACAACCCAGAAGACGGCGGCAGACCACGATTCACTGGCCTGACACATTTCTTGTTGAAAGGTAGGTGAAAAGAAAATTGTTTGGGTCGCTAGGGGTGCTAAATTCTTTTAGTAGTTAGTTATCCTTAAGGTTTTCGCTAATTTAGTCTTTACCGTGAACAGAATAAGATCGATCAAACAGTCCGTCTATATTTTTATAATTTAATTTATTTTCTTTTTAGCTCGGGTCGCCGCGAAATCGGCGGTCATCGGCGTGAGAATAAATACGCTCGTGAAATGAACGAGGGTCGCTATACCACTGTTCCACCACACTCTTCCGAGAGTGGAGACTTGGAGGAGGATATCGATGATGATGATTTTCTGGAGCCTGATGTCGAGGATGATGATGATGAGGTACAGGTACAGTTAGGTACCTACTTGTGCTTTTACGAGATCAAAAAAATACGAGATCACTTCACGAGATCAAGAATGCTTTATAATGTATCAACCTATCAACCAACTTATATCATCCAGTTAAATGTACGATTATTTGTGTGCATGGATTTATGAAAAAAAAACAACATACAGGCGAATTGAGCACCGCCTCCAATTTGAAGTCGGTTAATAAACCGGCCGAGTGCGAGTCGAACTCGCGCACGAAGGGTTCCGTTTCCGTACCATTATCAATAAAAAACAAGTTTATTGTATGCGAGCCCCACTTAAATATTTATTTTATTCTGTTTTTAGTATTTGTTATAGCGGCAACTGATATACATAATCTGTGACAATTTCAACTGTCTAGCTATCACGGTTCATGAGGTACAGCCTTGTGACAGACAGACGGACGGACAGACGGACAGCGAAGTCTTAGTAATCCCTTTTTACCTTTCGGATACTGAACCCTAAAAAATCTTTATCCCTTTGCTACATAACTTTTTATGCGTTTTCTTATTCCACCTTTACACTATGAAAGACAGAAACAGAAACCATACTATAAAAATAATAGATATGGTAAGTACTATAAAATGGTTATGGCAGGATATATCTACTGATATTATATTAAAACGATTCGTCTATTCGCCGCGCCAGTCTGTCAGTCACGGAACATTAAACTGCTACCTAATGTATGTTCTATAAATACCTATTTTAATGTTACAGGAGAGTTCAGAAGACAGCAGCGACACTAAGAAATCAGAGCCGGTGATGAACAATGAGAGTCACAACCCCATTCTAGAAGCCAGTCTGGAAAAAGCGTTGGACGCTGAGGAGACCCAACCAAATAACCAGCCTAACTTCCTCTCGCCAACGGAGGGAAAGACTTTTGAGCGTACGTTTATCACCATCGTAGGAAGTTCAATAATAGCCCAAATATTATGCACCTAGTACCTATTTTGATAAGGAATTATTAAGAACACAAAAAGAAACAATTTAAACAAGAATAAAAAAATATCATGAGTAGAAGTAGGTAGGTAAGTGTTTCTTCCGAAAATGTAATAGCTATATCAGTTTAGGTTTTTTTACATTTAGTTCTTTCTGATTAATTATAGCCTAGGTAGTTGATATGCAAGAGGTGCAGCCTCGGTACCCACACGATCCAGAAAATCCTGGTATGGGGTGTATGTAGGTACTAACTTTAAATAAATACCATCTCACGGTCACCGTGCCACGGTCTAGAGACAAGACTAACTAAAGGAAAAACTTCAAACATTCGAGATAAAACTAATAGACAAAATACTTGGGTTTCCAGAAGCAGCAGATGTGGCAATTACGGAGAACAAAGGGGCTCGCCTCGCCGCAGATTGCTCCAAGGCCGAGCTTAGAGCTCCTTGCTCACCCGGCAGGAAGTGGAAATGCGTTCTCGTCAACGGCAGGTGGCGAAGACACAAATGTCGAAATGAGGTAGTTACCTAAAAAAAAAATATGATCTCGACTGTAATCCCCAAGTACGGTTGACATCCTCTCAGATCACCTCTTTCACCGTGTACGTGTTTTGATACGCATATAAATTATTCGAACAGAAAAATCTATTGATGCACACCGGGCTTCGAACCCACGACCTTCAGATTGAAAGACGAGGTACCTCCCACTCTGCCAACACGGCTGATAATACCTAAGCATCCATAGAATAATGTTCGATGTTGATGTTGGAACAATATATAGTTGTCTTAACTAAATTATTTCGTTTTTCAGACAGAAACAATCCTGCCGCAGCCAAAGATGAGCACAAAAAAATGCGCCTGTTTCACACCAAGCGGACTCGTTTACACAAGATTAGAAACAGATGGAACAATTGCAAGACGACCAGTGGAAATGTCCAAGGAAAATATTACGAGAAGTCGAAGATCCATTAGCAACGACGTATACGAACCTAATACCGTCGACAGCATTCTAGAAGAAAATCCAAGCATCGGACACCTCAGCTTCAATAGCGAACCAATCAATGAAATGGAAAATAGAGAAGCGAAAACCAAAATAGACAAACTAATAGAAGAAACAGAGGCGTTTTTAGAAGCTTATGAGAGAACCAAAGAAAATATAGATCATAGAAGAATAAAGCGGAAGGCGCAACATTGGAACAACCATAATAATAAACATAAGCATAAAAACGATGCTATTGTAAATAGCAATGAATCGTCATTGGAATGTAAGGTAGAAAAGACCGGCAGAGTGAATTGCTCACAAGTAATTTATAACGATTTGAAAGCATGGCACACTAACAGACTCAGTTTAGAAGATCAGATAAGAGATTTGCGAACAAAATTAGAAGATTTGAAAGAAATCAAAAGGCATTTGAAAACTACCAAACCTGTTATCGAAACTCAGACAGTTAGCCCCGCATTGATCACAAACCATCTTTTTAATAAAACCGTCACACGCGAGCATAACACGACAAAGGAACACACCAGAAAAGGCAGACTACACAAAGTGAAACCCAAGCACAGAAACAGTACGATAATTGACAAACGGATAAGACAATTCAACGAATACGCGATTCCTACTGTAAATGCTAAAACCAAAGAAGACGTTTTTGATATGCAACTCAAAAACGTTACTAGAACTGACACTGTTACGCCAAATATTACGAACGGAGTAGTCAACATTACTTTCGACGAGGAACTGCCTAAACCACAAGTTACTACGATTGTTATCGATAGAAACTATTTAGCTCACACCAACGTTCAAGATAAAAGCACATTATTCAACGTTATAAGTACTACTGATAATCCAACTAAGCTAGCTTCAAGTACAAGAAAAGTTGAAGATGTAACGACAACAGCGGAATTAACGACTGAGGACTTTTCAAAGAATGCCAATTTATTTACCGCTGCCATTGAAGAAATTTTAACAACGGAGAAAGTTACACCAACATCAAGTACTGCGGAACCGGCAACGTTGAAACCAGTTCATCAAACAACTGTCAAACAAACTACACCTCATCTTGCACTATTGGGCCCGGCGAGGCTCGACGCTTCAGAATACGATCAAAGGAATGCTAATAAAGGAGTAGTAAAGGAAATGGGTATCTTTGATAAACCAGTTGATGTGTTCCAGAGAAGACTTCACCCTTTATTCATTCAGAACGAGGACAAGCACGTTTGTTATTGTGAAGAAGGCAGGTCAGCATTTTTCATAGATATTTGTACGAGCACTTTTAGAAAATTCATTTGTCATAGTTTTTCAAAATATGTTTTTTCATCAGGAGAACTAAAGGAGGTGGTCACAGCATTTTCGAGGCGGCTCAGAGAGTGAGAGAGGAACAAAGAAAACGCAAAGCGTTACTGCTGCGGAAGAAGTTACGAAAAGCGAAGAAGAGGGTATGTTACTACATTGTATTATGTTACTACTACATATTTGTTGTGAACTTTAACTTAATTTTTTTCATGGATTTGAAACCAAAACAAAAAAAACCGGTCAAGTGCGAGTCTGACTCGCGCACGAAGGTTTCCGCACCATTATCTATAAAAAACGACAAAAAAACCACGTTTGTTGTATGGGAGCCCCACTTTAATATTTATTTTATTCTGTTTTTAGTATTTGTTGTTATAGCGTCAACAGAAATACATAATCTGTGAAAATTTCATCTGTCTAGCTATTACGAGTCAAAAGATACAGCCCTGTGACAGACAGACGGACAGAGAAGTCTTAGTAATAGGGTCCCATTTTTACCCTTTGGGTACGGAACCCTAAAAATAATAAAGAACCGTGTCAAAATCTATAGTTATGTCTACTAATCACGATAGTTGAAAAATAATAAAACAAAAAAAGTTTAGTACTTAGTAAGTTTTGTTTCAGTATTTTTTAGGAGTCACTTTCAAATGATAAATCTAGGAGTATTAAATAAAGTACAATTTAACTCGTAAGTAGGTAACTCTATAGGGTAACAATGCGCTTTGTGACGTAGCTGGACTAGTAATTCTTAACAGGTCGTATTTATTACTTTAGCAACCTTTGTTGGTTCCGGCTTTATAGTCAGCCATGACGTAAGTCTTAGAACTCCGTCACCAGAGTTGGCCGCTAACACATACGAGCTTGCTTATTTTTTAAAACAATTGTCTTAAGTCGAAGCTATTTCTAGGCCGAACTGGAAAAACTCTGCGAATCCGAGCGTATGAACTGCTACCGACACGACGACGACCACTGGCGCACTGCCCCTTTCTGGACCTCCGGGCCGTTCTGTTTCTGCATGAGCACCTCGAACAACACCTACAACTGCGTCCGGACTATCAACGCGACCCACAACCTGCTGTACTGCGAGTTCATAACTGGACTCGTCACTTACTACAATCTGAGAATCGGTATGTCGGAAATATACTTCGTCTAACTACACAACTGTAAAAGCTTCTATGAATTTTAATGCGCTTTTCAGTTGTTCCTAGAAAAGCTGTCTGTATTTTACTTACTCTGATAGTGTGTTTTGAACTTATGACCTGCCTTGTCTATCTTAATAAGGGTTCGAATCCCAAAGTTCAAGTGCCTTGCATGTTTGAACGTGCCTGACTACACTCCCTAAATATATTCAAGAATCTGATCTGGTGAACTATCTGCAGAAACTGGATCTATTTATTTTCTGTTTTTGAAATACGGTATGTTTATTTTATTTCAGATCCATTTGAAACGCAGAACCGGTACAAATACTTGACTCTGCAAGAAAAGGAATATTTCCACAACCAGCTACAGCAACTTCTCGGCTGCCGTGGCCCATCTTGTCGGCGGTTTTCGCACTCAAACCCACACGGTTGGTAGTACATACAAAAATATATGGTCCCCTGTGACTTTTTTCACGTGAACTTATGTCCTTATTGTCAAAAAAATCGGAACCCTCCCAAAAAATAACTATCCTATGTCCTTTCCCATTATACACAGTATTTCCTTGATAATATGAATTATTATTCGTTTGTTACATCAACCACCGCAGCTCTTAACTCTTTTAAGAGAATGCTCTTCAGTGTTGAATTTCGGTGATTCCATTCTTAGTGCTTTCCAAGTTTCATACTCTTAGGACTCATGATTAATGCCGGAAACACACTTACGTGTCGTGGCGTGGCGTGTCGCGCCACTAGCCAATCGCAAGATAGCGTTTGCGACACGACACGACACCCAAATATGTCTCTAACCATACTAAATGTATGAAAGCGATTAGCTAGTGGCGTGTCGCGCCACGACACGACACGTAAGTGTGTCTCTGGCATAAGGCTTGCGTTTATTGTCGTTTGTCGCTCAGATCATTTAGATAAAACACGATCAAAAATACCAAATAAATAAACCCTCGCTAAAAACTGGTGTTTTCATTTCAGCTAGCCACGAGGACACCGCAAACAGACGTTTTGACAACGAGCACATGACCCGCAGTGATTACAACGGCTACGAGAGGCAAGTAGTAATTACTAAGAGCCGTAGTAGACTCGACTTTCGATCACAAGTCGGAAAAATTATAATTAATAAATTTATTTAAAACTATCTTACCTGGATAAAAAGTATCCTGTTTGATATTCCAGGACATAAGCTATGTACATTAGTGTCATAAAAATCCGTTAGGTCGTTTGAGGCACAAACATACACAAACTTTTGGATGAATAATATTAGTTGAATCACTTGAATCTAGTATCTGGATTTCTAGTAGATCCATGCGTATATTGCTTAATTTTAAACGAACACGTATTGAAACGTTACCTATTGTATTTAATATGACGTCACTGTTTCAGGCCTTGGAGATGGAACAGCTACGGACGCCGATACGCAAGAGCTAGAGAACTCCACCGTCGACGTCACATGATGTCATTCTAGTCGTTACGAAAGAAACATAACAGAGCAAAGTCCTACTCACAGTAAAGTCTCTTCTCTGTGGTCCCTCAGACCGAACCCATAACCAGACGGGTTTTATAGTTTTGGTAACTATCTGCATACAAACTTGTGTCTTGTAGCTGTAACGTAGATAATGCCCATCCACACTCATGCGAATAGTCTCGGCAATAATTCTCGCGAGAACACGAAGCTTCTCGGGCGTTCTCGCCGTGAGTGTGGATGGCCTTGGTACCTAATAATACACATCGTAACCCTTAGGTATATTGTAGACATTTTGAATAACTATGTTGAAATACAGTGCATCGAATCTTGTAGGGCTTCCTAAACGTATTTTAATCTATATTAGGTATATCTGTAACTACGAGTATACCGCCTGCATGGCGTCCGTTGGAAACTGCCCATCGACTACATAAGTTTTATTGCAATCAGTTTATATTTGAAACCTACGTGATCGAGGGGCGGATTAGTTGAAAAAGCTAGTCAGCTACAGAAGTTGACGACTTTTTTCAATTTAGAAACTAGAAGTTCAAAAGATATTGACGTATTTGAATTAATGTTATTGCTAACTAGCTGACCCGTGCCCGCTTCGCTGTGCGTAAGACATTTCTAATACCATCGTTGACTTTTTTGTAGACGTTTTTAAGGTGTACAATACTGTAGTACATTATTTTGATATATCTCGTGGGATTCAGCCAGCATTTGCAATGTAAGCGCAAAAAAATGTGTTTATTTACGACATCACATTAGAAACCTCTAAAATTATCAGTGTTTCTCTACTATATTATGCATGTATTATACATATAAACCTTCCTCTTGAATCACTCTGTTTATTAAAAAAAACCGCATAAAAATCCGTTGTGTAGTTTTAAAGATATAAGCAAACATACATACAGACATACAGACGCGGGAAGCGGAAAGCGACTTTGCTTTATACTATGTAGTGATTAGCTGTTATCCGCGACTTCGTTCGCATGGACTTCGTCCTTATTATCAAAAAAATCTTAACTTTCCCAAAAACTATCATAATAATATGTACTTTCTCATATACCTTACCTACACAGTATTTCATTGTTTCGAAATCTTTAGTTGTGACAACGTAACAAACAGACTGCTTTTGTTACGGATTTATACTTTACCAATTTTTTATTTATTTAAACCTTTTGAAACTTTGTCTAATAATAATCTACTTTTGAAAACTTGTTACAGTATAATGATATACTTTGTAGGTAATACCTAGAATACCTACCTATCTGTACACTACCTACCTACAATGGTACATTTGTATTTACCCTGATTACTCTCTTACTCTTTAAAGATTGTTCTAATCAGGGACCGAATAACCGAAAAATTAAGATACCTCTATTTATCGATATGACGTCATACCGATAAATTCCGGTATTCCATATATTTCAATACCTAAAAATATAACGGTACCGAAAAGCTTCTACCGAAATTCATAGTGGTATACTAAAGGTTGAATAACGATACCGCAATTTCTACCCAAATATTATAGGTTTTCTCACTCCCCCGCGCGGCGGGGAGCGGCGGCGGCGGCGGTCGGTGCATCAAACGACTTACTACGTTTGTTTTGTTGTGTTGTGTCAGTTTCAGTTGTGTGTGATGCGACATACGAACTATACCTATAGCGAACTGCAAATTCAAAATCGAACTCAAAATTTCATTACTTAGATGATAGGTCTGTTCCCTACCTACGTAGTAGGTACTGTATCTACCTCTACCTAGTAGGTATTGTCGGCGGATCTTAGTTTAGTTAGGTAAGTATCTACCTACCTACGTAAAGATAGCTGTTTGGTTGCGCGGCAGACAATTTTTGACCTTATCCAGTGACACATAACCATTCTTGCTGTGACACGGCACGTAGGTAGGTAGGTACCTACCTACTGACCATACCTGCCTCACTATGTTTTGTACCTATTGAATGTAGGTACCTGCCTACCTCGGTACCTACCCACCTAGGTAGGTAGGTACCTACCTACAGTTCTGCCAGCGGGTCTAGGCATTCGTGTAGTTAGCTGTGTGTACGCAGAAATGGTTTTGTGTCAGTGACACAAAACCATGATAAGGTCGAAAATTGTCTGCCGCGCAACCAAACAGCTCACTTCACAGATGCCAAGATCCACCAACCCGGGTCAGCCGGCTTATTTCGTAAAAACTATGTTTATCATGTTATGGCTTTCAATGAAGTTTAGGTGGGACATATAAATTGGAATTCTCATAAATTTTAGAGAATACCTACCTACCTATTTCACCTAAACTGCATTGAAAGCCGTATAGAGTAGGTAGTACCTATATACTTTACTTACTATTAAAGTATAAATATTATGTGGTATGTGGTAGGTAAGTATAGGTTACCTAATACCTACCTATAATTAAAAATTTATAATAGGTAGATATTTGTTTGACCCACCCACCTATGCACTGTTGCGTAGTGAAGGGTAAGACTAGGAATAGATGCCTCACTGTTGTGCGTGTGTAGTGAAGGGTAAGACTGGGAATAGATGCCTCACTTTTCGAAGTTTATATCGTATTTACTTACCTATCTACATATATAAAAATTTTGCTTTACCTACTGACTGACTGATCTATCAACACACAGCCTAAACCGAAACTTAAAATTTCTTCAGCGCTGTAGGTTGTGCGTTCAATCCCAACCCGGGGCAAATATTTGTGTGATGAACATAGATATTTGTTCTGTGTCTGGGTGTTAGTACCTAACTATATCTATCATAATTATTTATGTACCTACTTAAGTATAAAATTATTTACCTAAGTATTCTATCAGTTAACTAGTTCCCATAGTACAAGCTTTGCTTAGTTTAGGGCTAGATGGCGATGTGTAAAATGTCCAACAATATATATCTATTTATTTATTTATTTATTAGTTTAACATAAATCTATTTGTTATTATAATAACTGCCACAGATGACTAACTCCATCAAAATAAGTATAAATAAATATATGGACGGGCAGAAAACTGTATTAATTTGTGGGAAATGGTATGTGGGTTTTATTTATTTCTTCTCAATGTGTATAACCTTTTTTTAGGTAGAAAAAGACGTCTGTCATCAGATGTTTTTTGCGGCTTGGATGTTGGAATGTCGCAGAGTATTTTGCCGACAGTTAGCAAACGCAAAAAAGCAGATCATAGACGAGTTTCTAATTCATCTGATGAAGGATCGCCATCAGCCCCAGTGTCCCCTGTATATGAATCTGATTTACATTTGAAGAACTGTATGCCGTCGCCGAAAAAAGAAAAAGAGAAACCAGGAACTGAATGTGTTTTCGAATGCGATGATTGTGTCAGAGAAAATAAAATTGATAAGGGAAGTTATCATTTCTGTCACATGCTCTTGGATGAGCTACAATTTGTACGTCCATGTATGCGAAACATGGCGTATAGGCATATCTTAAAGATTGTTGACGCAGTAAAAGGGCAACATAAAATGGGCGAAGAAATCCAAGTAACTTATCCACCTTTTAAACACTAGATGTACAACAAAATTGATTAAAAATAAAAAAACTATGCAAATTTTAAACATGTATTAATGTTATCTTTATTACTTATTTTATATTTACTACTAATATTATAAATGCGAAAGTTTGTGTAGATGGATGGATGTTTGTTACTGTGCAGTCGGCGGATCTAGGCACTCGTGAAGTTAGCCGTAGAAACGCACAAATGGTTATTATGTCACTGTATAAAGTCGAAAATTGTCTGCCGCGCATCCAAACGGCTAACATCACCAGTGCCTAGATCCGCCGACTGCACAGTAACAAACATCCATCCTACAACTACTTCAACTACTAAACAGACAGATTTGGTTGAAATTTGGTTTATAGATAGACTATGACCGGGTATAGATAAAAATTGTCCTATATTTAAATACAGGTCATAATCTAATACGCTAATCAGTAATTAATTGTTCTGTTGGCAACGTTCTACAATTAGAATTTCCAAAAAAATAAACAATTAAAACAATTTCGCTCTTATTCCTTTACAATAAAGTCTAAATTTGAGTAATCTCAAAATTTTAAATTTGGAATTATTTTTTTTCGTTTATTTCTGATGAACGAAATAAATAAGAAAATCAAAATTTCACTTTACTTTTATTGACTAGATTTACGTAAAAAAATAGTTAAATTACTTAAAACTAGCCTACGTTTTAAAACTGTCATCCTGAGGTTACGCAAATTTAGACTTTAACGTAAAGGAATAAGAGCGATGGTGTTTTAGGATTCCGAAATTTTTTTATGGGCACAATAGAATCGCCACCTACTTTAATTTAAATTTTATCATAAAGAAATAAAAGAGAAGTTATGTGTATTTATTAGGTAAATACCTACCTGCCGGTAATTTATTTTCCCGACATTTCGATTATGTTACTTACCTACAAATAATTACAATAGCCATGGTCGCGAGCAGACGTCATAGTCGGGAAAATAAATTAAAGGTAGGTACTTAATTACGTGATAAAGACCCGTGTCAAAATCTATAGTTAAAGGTAGGTAGGTACCTACCTACTGTGCGTGAACGCGTGCGCAACAGAACAGAACAAACAAAGTTTTATTAACCTGTGTGTCGCTCGATTGACAAAGACGTGTGTGTGCGTTCACAACAAACGAACTCGCTCTGAGTTTTGCCCCTCACGCGCCCTCCCCCCCCCCTCCTCCCTTCTCTCATAGCCGACGAACGACACTCAAGATTTTTTCGATACCGTTATTCCATACCGGTATAATTTCGGTATGGCCCAACCGCTATCGAATAACGGTACCGTTATATTTTTGCGGTACCAATACCGTTAACCTCTACCGCTTTCAGTCCCTGGTTCTAATCATGTTGCTATCAACGTTATTAATTAATATTAGTGTAATGGAAGTTTGTTGTAGATGTTACTGTAACATGTCTGTAGTTGCACTATTTATCTGGTAGACATTAATAAAAGTGATATTAAAATGTTGCCATTGTGATGATAATGTGTATTGATTGCATTATGAAAAATATTTGAAAATGTATACCATGTTATTTTATTCAACAAGAACCTAAAAACATAATATATCATCGATATCATCTTCATCAAACAATGAAAACAAATTGTTTGACACATCATTGGGAGTTGCTTTGTTATTTTGCTCAATGTCAGCACTTAAAACAGTTGTGTTTTCATCATTGCATGATGGAGAACTTACACCTTCTTGACAATGATATTCTTCCTCTGATTCATCAGCATACTGCATCCATTTTGATTTTTTATCAATTTTATGTGGTACAAATGTTTTTATATCTTGATGTGGTTTCAACTCTAGAATGTCTGTATTTTTGCTCATAACTTGGTTTTCATTGGTTTTATTTGTATTGATCATGGCATTTGTTTGTAAATTATTTTTGACATTAGATGTTTGGGTTTCAAGAGATTCTTGAACATTGTCAAGACAATTTGTTTTGCTAGGATAAGTAGATGGCAATGCTTTCTCTAGGTAGTCTAGGTTTTTAGATAATGTTACTTTAGATTTAGTAAACTTTGGTTGTTTAGCTGGAACTTCTAATACAATTTCAGCATTCCCAATGTACACTGGTTCAGGTTCTGGTACCTTGACATCATCAGTTTTATTTACATAATTTGACCATTTACTTTTAAAAGCATGTTTATTGTCAGAAGTACTAGTATAACTTTTTTCTGGGACATCCTCATCGCTACTTTCAACCAGTTTTGCTTTATCATTATTGTCATCAATTTCTCCTCTGATGCCATTTAGTTTTTGTACATGGAGTCTGCACTCTTTCCCTGTTCCAAGTCCATAGTGCCTTTTAATAGACTGTCTTTCACCGCATAGCTTGCACTCCCATTTATTTGATTTCTTTGTCTGATGTACCTGCATAGAAAGCTGAACTCAATCTCGGATAATCGAAATTTTGGTTTATCATGCAAGAGGTTGATCCTCAGCATAAGGCTTTTATCTCTAGTGGATATCGACTTATCTATTGTAGTTATCTTGTACTTATCTATTGTTTAGTCACTTTTTTCTTTACCTACCTATTATCAATGGATCAGTATTTTCTAGTCATGGTCATTAAAAACAGGTGCAGATGAAGGAGAAAAAATGTATCTACGTAAGTACACAGGAAGGCACCAGATAGATAATGATAGAATAATTCGGTAATAGCTAAATTAGTAGGTGCCTATCTATACTGTGTTGATATTCCCAAATAGCATTAAAAAAATCGTTGTTTAGAAGCCGGCTAACCTAAAACTTACCTGGAAAACATAACACTTGAAGCATTTTAAAACTTGAAACAACTGAGGCATTTTACCCTTGATGATCGCAAACACTTACAACTAAAGTACAACAATAGAAAGAAACAAAGTAACTGTTGGTTGACTGTTGATTCAGTTCAGCTATCTGTTGTTGTTTGTTTGCGTTTGTATCGTTTTTTTCGGACTGACGTCTGTCATCTTTGTTGACATACGTATTGTCAATGTCAAAAAAATAGAACTTTTTTTGTTGAAAAAAAAACTGCTCTGCTAGCAACATGCGATGATGCGACCACATGTCCCCTGTCTAGAGGGGGTAGTCAGAGGCACTTCCAAACATTATATTTGGCACACGCTTACATTTTTCAGTACTTAGTTAGCATTCCATAAGTACGACAGATTGCATGCCTATCGCCGCTTATAAGAATACTAACTGGTTTCCTCACGATGTTTTCCATCACGTGTTTTAATGAGCACAATTTTTTCGAACAGAAAATTCCGTTGTTACATGCCGGGATTCGAATCCACGACCTTCAGATTGGATGTCACTGTTTTATTGCAAACTGTTGACACAGCAACGCGTGGCCGGGTCTGCTAGTATTATTGTAAATAACGTACTTACTTAAGACGCTGCCAGTCGACGATTATTTTTGTTCGAAACGAAAAAAGAAATACTTGTGAACAAGCCACATCTCCTATTTTATAATGTATAGTATATGTGAATAAAGATGTACCCATCTTTAATCACTTCGATAAATAATCCTACCGACCGCTGCAATGATGACAAACACACGTCCGCGCGTGGTCTGCCTTAGCTTTTCGAATAAATTAATGCTATAAATTATGTATTATTAAATACTTATCAAAAATCTATCCTAATAGAAATCTAGATCTACATATTACCTATCTTTAACAATAAATCACAAGTTGATTTTAATAGTAGGTATATAAAATATTTCGATTATAAATTCTAAAACGTATCATTTTGAAATAATATTTTTATCGTGAAAAGTTTCTGCTATTATGTTTTCAGCTTAATAGAAATCTAGGTAGGAACCTGAAGTAATATACTTATAAAAATAGGAGATGTGGCTTGTTCAGAAGTATTACTTTTTTCGTTCCGAAAAAGAGCAATCGTCGACTGGCAGCCCCTTAACTAAGTGTACATATTAGTTGGTAGTTGACAAAATGACAATAAATCACATGCGTTTTATTCCGAACTTTAAGTTTTATATACTTATGTACAGTGATTTATTACAGATGAGATATGATCAAAATTCAAAACATTACCTTGCGTTAAACAGTGTAAGTACATTAAAAGATAAAAGAAGGTAGGTACCTAGACAACTAGATAATAACCGGCTTGATACATTAATGTTTGCAATGGGATGAAAATTAAGCCACTTTAAATTAACTTTTACCAGGGTGTTTAAAAGGCAGGTAGGTAGGTTAAACTTACCAATAAATAGTTGTTATACATAGGAATGTACTTAATATAGGGTATAGAGTAGGTAGGTAGGTAACTAGATACTTACCTACCTAACGTATATTAAGTTAATTATAAGTTATATAAACACTACAACATTGACATAAAATCTATAAATTTAAAGGACGACAAATTCTAAATTTGATACATAATTATTATTTATTATAATTTTATAAAATTCAACCGTAATATATAATTAATTTAAGTACATAAGTACCTCTACTTTTTGGCACATTTATTTACAAATTACTTAAATATAATTATTTGGCACAAAATGAGCAACCTACCTCACAAAATATTTTTTTACTTATGTTCTATTTAAATACCTTGTTACAAGGTCGATAAGATAATAATTAGGCCAAATAACATCAATATAATCACGCCTTATCAAACAATTTGTTAAAGTCAAAATTGTTATTAACCTACCCTACATCAAGAGGGTAGGAAAACATTTGAAATTCCTTTTTTTCAAAAACTATGAAAGTCGTAGAATTTATTTTCTTGTAGTTAATTCAAAGCTAAATAAAAATGTAGGTATTATTCATACCTACCTAATTATTTTTAAATAATTTTTGGCAAATGAGGTGTAAAGCTACCTACTTATCTGAAAGCCTTTGTGCAAGCTAGTTACTCGAAATCTTAGAATAATCACGATTTGACACGATACAAAAACCTTACAAACTTTTATGATGAATGATCGTAAATTACCAAAAATAATTACATTTACAAAATTATTTTTAGATTTACCTACTTAGGTACTAAAATATCCAAATGAGTTACAAAGCCACAATTTCAAAGGAACCATCCCATTCAATCCAATTATAATTTCTCTCATTATTGGATTCCGGGGATACGAGACAGAACGCATGGACATGGCGGTTACTATCACCTTTAAAAATTCGTTTTGTTTTGGCCATGACATACCTAAGTGATTTACATAAGGTTCAAATTCGTGTAAAATATTACTGTTTCTCAAAAAAATCCGAGTTGGAGCATTCCCTCTACGTTCTGAGGGAGTAGGGCTTTCTGGAGTAACCGCGTCTGTTCGCCACATCAGGTTCAGTCTCGCACTGGCGCCGAACCTTCTCTATGATGCCCATTACAAATGATTCATCTTTTACAAGTCGTTCTTGATATTTTTTCGGGTCTATTACTTCTTCAGGACCTAAAAAAATAAATTAGGTTTGATTATAATTTCATGTAGAAAGTCAGTCTAATTGCTAGTTATAGACATTTATGTAACCCTTACCCTCGTATTCAAGAACGACACTATGAGAACACGCACCCACAGTGAACGAAATCTTATTTCATAAAAATCACTTTATGGGTTGTGCGACACTGCATATAGTGTGCCTCTAGCTAAAGTTGAGCTCTAAAGGCACACGGTAGCGTGCGTCATAGTGCCGCTCAACACATAAAGTGATTTTTATGAAATAAGATTTCGTCCACTGTGGGTGCGTGTTCTCATAGTGTCGTTCTTGAATACGAGGGTTATTCATTTTGCCACAGGTACAAAAATACTATTATTAACCATTGTCAAAAATACACTCAGGCCATGAAAACCAATGGACTCATTAATGGACTTGGTAGCCGCCCACTTCCAAAACAATACTTTCCATACAAAAGACATCAACGCGCTCGCTAAGATTGTGCATTTTCGATGCATGTAACTACCTACAATAATATGTCTACGTGCCATATATAAATAAACGGTATCAGTATGATGTTATTACCTTTACTCACCTTTGGCAGCACTTTGAGACTTTCTTTTATCCAAGCTCTTTGCTTTGGAAGTATTCCTTGACGCCGATGCCGACATCGTTTGGTAGTTTCGCAAGATCTTTGTCATTGGTATAGCTGTTTCTGGGTCAAGTACCTTCGGCTTTTTAGAAATAAGACTTCTGAGCACTGGTGTGGTATCTTGTACGGGTTCGCTGTGTTTGCTGGACATGTGGCCGAGATACCCTGAAATTTGGGTTTGGATGGTTAATTATATGTGAATGAAATATGCATTTTAGTTGGCAGGAAAATTCATACCCCTTTTGCTTTTAAAGAAGATAAGGCACTGTTCGCATTTATTGAGTGGCACAGGTTCTATGACATGTGCTCTGCTCTTGTGCCTGTACCAATGCTGACGGCTCGCAAATATTTTCCCGCACAACTTGCAATTCACGCTTCCATCGCTCCTAGCTGCAAACTCCAAAAGATCACCACGAACCCTCAGAGTTTCAATGGGTGGACTAGTATTGGATTCATCTTTTTTCCTACTATTGTTCTCGTTCAAATTTGTGCTGTGATCGTTGTTTATATTCGCGTTTTCTGCTGGTTGTTCTGCATCATGGTCTGTATCGTCCACGTCATTCACTTCATGAGAAGCGTTTTGATTGAAATCTGTCTCCTGCATTTCCTCATCATTCGTCTGGAGTGTGGAAAAGAAGTCCTGGGGCAGGGTACCGGTTTCTACTATAATTGCATCTGGCTCTGTGGTCCCGAGGGTTATAATGGGCATGCCTTCCACTTCGTAATCAAAAAAGTGGTATTCTGAAACGTTTAGTCAAAGATCAGTTAAAGTTAAATCTTACTTCTATTTTAATGTTGGATTAGAAAAGTTTGCTAAAATGCTTGCACCTAGGCATATTAGGTAAGTATCTAACCACTTAGTATTAACACCTACTAATAAAACACAAGATTGTTAACTTATTATCTTTATATTTAAATGTGGACATCTACTACAATTTTCACAAAATCAAAGAGTTGGTAAAATCTATCGGAACAACAAATTTATTACCACCAATAAAAATAAACATGTCTTATTTCCATGAATTTATTGTTAAAGCTTTTATATTTGCAACGACAAATTAAACCTATAAGTATTTATATAAAGTTAGTTTACAAGTAGGTAGATATCAGTTTAACTGTGGTAGTAGTTCGGTTAATATAATTTGTTAACCAATACCTACATTATTATTTATTAGACTATCGAATATCTAACGGTCTTATTAACTATGTTGTTACATACTTTTTAGGAATATATAATATGTTTACTGTTATATGGCCCTTTTATTAAAAAAGTATCTAGCATACTCTAATGAATCATTAATTTTAACCCTTTTTTTTAAATTGGCAGATAGGTATGTATACCAGGTGAACTATAGTGTGCGAAAGAAGATAATAAAGTTTCAACTAATCAAAGAGAAAAATAGCAACTAACAATTTAAATAGGTACTAAATAAAGTTCAAATTAAATAATACCTAGGATTACTGCTAATTTAAAAACTTGAATGCTTGATCCTAAAAAGAACACCAATTAAAAAACAAACTTAAAATCACAATTGCACTTGAAAATATAATTATATAATGTAATCTACTTAGGCAATAATTCTTGCCATGAGATTTTAATTTGAAACACCAAAATATCCAAGTAATCCAACATCAAGTAAGGAATAAACAAATACAATTGCCAAATTGATTCATGAAACCATATGAGAAAGTTATGGATAATGTTACCAAGGCATAAAATTATGGAAAATAATAACGAATTGCGTAGCCACTATTTTTTATATAAAAACGTGTGCTTTATAAACACTATATAATTTTATATTAGACAATTTGAGTTATAAGGACTCAACTAAATATAAATCTATGGCCGCTAGGCAAATAAGAGAGAAAATCATGGCTTCATTTGAAGAAAAATGAACGAAAAATATCATTGATACAAAACAAGACACTACCGTCAAAATGAACCATGAAAAAAAATTATAATACTTCTATATTTTAGATACAAATATGTACGTTATAATTTGCGCTGCCTTGCAGCTTGTGCATAAAAGAAAAGTAATAAGTATGAATTATAATAACTCAACAATGAATAATGCTTGCTAACTTTAGTTAGCGCTAATATCACAAAATAAAATACTACAAAAAAGAAAAAAATATATGAAGCACTTCACGCAACTAAACAACCAGTAGGTAAAAAGCAACAAAAAAAACGGGCCTGACCACTGACATCTCACACGACCACATTACGAGCATAGCTGTTTAATTTTTGAAATATAATTTTGATAGCGAAGAGCTATGTTGGCAGTTGGCACTTGATAGCGTTGCATTGATACTCGTACAACTGTAAGAATGATATTCAACGTAGTAATAGTAACAATATTAGCGATAATAATAATTGCGGATATAAAAAATTATATAATAATAAAAAAAGAATTGGAAGAACAATTAGACTAACTTATATATTGGAAGTAATTAAGTGGTCAGGCTTTATAAACAAAATAAGAATACATTTAGAGAAACTCTAGTGCACAATATAATTTAACTCTATGAATTATAATTAATAGATATTACTTAATGTGAAATTATTTTGTGCGAATGACTGGCGCAGACGAACCTATTTTCTAAAAAAATCACACTGCAAAATTGTTAATACCTTGTTGGCGATCATTAAATCTTTAATGATTCAAGTAATACACCGCTAAAAATTAACTTAAACACACAGTGGGGTCAAATATCTAATATAAACTTAATTTAAACTATTTAGAACTTGTGCGCTAAATATAAAAAAACACAATAATAAAAACCAATATAACTTTAAGTAGATATAAAAATGTTATTATATTTTCAAATTTAAACCAAACTAATATAAAATGTTCTTAAAAATAACACATTCTCTTCCCAAAAAATAACTAAATTAATCTTCCTTACCTATTTATTTTAACATAGAGATTATTTAAATAATAACTTCACTAACAAAGTAGGTATTTTTCCTTATCAATGGAAGAACTGCTGATTTCGTTATTGTATTCTTTATTATTATCTAGAACTCGTACATAACTAAATATATTTCTAGAAGAAAATACATAATAAGTATTATGTGATAAGATTTGGAAACTTGTTCACGCAGTAAATAATAAAAATTGTAGTGGTTGTGCTATGGCACTGTCTAGTTGATAAATTATAACTTTTCATACTAAATTAACTCGTAACAGAAGTTTTCATATAGTAACAGCTAACTCACTCGTATAAAATATATAGGTAAAACTACACCAAAGTCTTTAACATCGATAGAATAGATAATAAGTATTTCATATACATTAAATTAGATATTCGATATGTCGTAAGCATTATAACACTTTTCAGTTGAAAGTTAAACGGCCGATTTCTCGAAGAAACAAAAAGCTTTACGAATAGTTTTTATGTGAAATGTTGGTATAGTTAGTCCAAGACTAGGCTAATAAAACAATTTAGTTATAAGCAATAACTACTGAGATGAAATACCTTGTCAAGTTGTAGGTAGGTAAGTTGTTTGACCAGTGTCTGAGAAAAAGGCCGTTATTAGCTGAGAAGCTCTCTATGGGGTTATTTGAGAATATAACAATTAATACAGTCTTTGGTTGGTTTCTCGCGGTGTAGACAAAAGGCTCTCAAAGTTCAAGTTAACTTGTATTACGCTAACTTTTAATCTGCGCGTAGAAGGTTCTTGCTTTTCAGACTTTTGCTATGAAAACATCTTTTGACGTTCTCTCATAATAAACTTTAAAACGCAGTAACTGGCCTCGATTATTAAAAATATTGTAAAATTATTGTCTAATATTTGCACAACCATACTTTTTATACAATTATATAAATAAGTAACTTTTATGTAACAAACATACAAATATATAAATGCATAATAGAATCATTGGAAATATACATATTATTTACTTCAATACTTACGTGAAAATTTTATATAAAAATAGATCTTACTTTATGAACTTTTCAGAGTTTTAATCCAGCCATACTGGATTCAATATAAGGCATTTCTAAAGGCACTTTAACCAACATGTGCATACTTACCTACATAAAAACTAATACCCATGTTATAGGCAGATTTTGTTAGAAAATACCCGAAGGCGGAACGTATAGAACCGAATTGGATTTAGACTTGCGTCGGATCAGGTGACGTATGCGATGCCGTTGTGCCAAGCGGGGACCCGGAACCCATCGCTTCCAGCTTCAATCCCGGGTGTTGCCCATCGAATCCTATGAAAAAGGCATTCGGCGGATAAACACAATCTTTTGGCACGTAGCAGTCGTGCGTCGTTTTCATATGGTTCTTCATTTTGTCGGGCCTAGAAAATTCCTTGCAGCACACCGGGCATGGAAACACTTTCCTTTGTTGGCCCTCGTGGTAGAGAAACGCGTGCCTTTGGAATGAATACTTGTTTTTGAATGTTTTTTGTATGTTCTCCTTGGCGCACTCAGTGCATTGATAGACTCCTTCATTGACAGAAGCGTATCTGAATAGATTGAGACCTCGGACAGACATCTCGGTAAGCTGCTCGGCTGGATCGTTGGAAGCGGAATTCGCACGCCTCCTTATCCGTCTTCTAGCAGATCCTGGTCTTTGTATTTGGTTGCCTTGTACATTGTTGTTGTTTAATGAATCGCTTTGATATTCGTTTGAAGTGGATGCTTGGGTCGCTGGGTTTACTCTTATTTTGCTGGTGCTATCGAACGAAGGTGATAGCGAGTGCTTTATCTCTTTGATATCTGAATCGGGAGTTCCACGTCCTGTAACGAATCAATTGCACAACTGTTAAAAATCAGATATAGCATAATATTATCTACATTGACACAATAAAAAAAACTTCTAATAAAAAGCTGCAAAAAATATATTTAAGGGATTCTATGTAATAGATGGTTATGTAGGACTTGCCGTAGAAATGCATGATTATAAAATAAATTTAAGCATGTTGTATATAGTTATTATTGAAGAAAAAACATAGCTAAAATCCTTAGGTTATAAGAAATAGTAAGGCTTATTATTAGAAACAAAAAAAAAACAAACAAAGAAAATATATATTAAACTTTATTTGTTCAAATCGAATGACAATTTATTACAACATAATCAAAATGAAAACAAAAAGATAAAACTACTTCACGGCCAAGTTTATTATCAGATTTGTATAAAATGTGTGTCAATTACTAAAATATAGCACCATGTATCTTTGATGTTACATTTTATCACAACTCAATAATAAACTCTACATGAAATATATGTAACTCGGAATAATTAAGAAAAAACACCGCAACTAAAGAAAAAATAAAATCGGTATTTTGTATTTCGAATTAAGTAGCTGATTCAATATTTAATTTGCAAGAAAAAAGTATTTGTTGTCTTTAATCGGTAAATTGTAAGTCTTATCTCGTGCCATTTATTAATATTAAAATTGGCATTTACTTAATTTCCACACTCCTAGACAAACAAATTTAGAGAAATCAACCAAATTGATGTGTACCTTATTCGATTTGTTTATTAAATATCTTAACTAGACAGACCGTTAACTGGATCAATGTCAAACTTCTTACACTACGACAATTAACTATTATATTATAAATAAGCAATAAATTACAAAATAAAAACAAAAAAAAATGAAGTTCTATACTATGATATAATAGGACTCAAGTGGTTGCATTTGGAACTATTTCGGCAAGTCTCGGTAGAAAGTACATTAAAATTTATAAAAATAACACTTTAGTAACAAATAGATGAAAATCAAGGTGGGTTTAAAATTGAAGCTACATTTAAAACCAATACAATACACAAGTTATGAAAAAAAAAACTATTCTTGTTGCTGCTACTTTACTACTTAAAGTTTGGATTAATAATGAGCCCAAAAATAATACGATCGACTATCGTAGGTAAGGAACAAGTGGGTACAGCCTCATTGTATTTAGAAAGTAAGCATGGTAGGAATAAAATCATACAAAGGCAACAATTTGTACTGGACCAACAAAACATCATCTGCAGAGCTTCAAATTGAGCAACATAAAAAGCATAAACATAAATCTAGCTCTAATCACACCAGCTACGTGAGTACCGTCGAAAGACCACATACCTTTATTTTCCTCTTCGTGACTATTATATTAAATAAACAATTTAACATAGTTTAGAAAGTTCACACCATTAACAAAACTATTTATATCTATAATAAATATAATTAACTTATCCTTTTAACTACTTTTTATTTATATAACCCGTGTTGTTACTTTGCTAAAATATTTATTTAATGAATAATTATTTATTTTTTTAAGCTTGTAAGTTTTCGCTGTCGTTGCTTAAATCACCAACTGTGACAGATATCTGGCACCCACCTACAACTAATAAATTAATATAAAAAACATCTCTTTAAAAGAGAACCAGAATTGGCAAGAACACTGCTCACAATAAAACCGTTTAAACTGTAAATAGACACGTTAACATAGATCTGAGTACGAGGAAGTAACAAATTTAAATAGTAAAGAAAACAAAAATAAATATAATATAAAGAAAAAATGTAACGAAACAATAAATTAAAAGGTCATTAACGGAAAATAAAGTAACAAACTAATATTAATCAATGAAAATATGATACATATTTGCTGTAACTTTTATTATTTCATTAAAGTTTCTAAAAATAGTAATTAACACCTTATGTATACCAATGTTTTACTTTATCAACAAATAATGCTAGATGTAATGTGTAATTTTCAATTCTAAAATTCTCTAAACATTACTCTTTGCATTAAAATTTTCTATTGCCTAAGTGCAATCAACAAAAATTTGAAGGAGTTTTATATAGTATTTGGCTACTCGCTATTACTTTAAATTGTGTCAAGTGAATTAATTCATATCACATAATAACTAACTGTTTGTAATAAGTACTTAATTTTATGAGAGCTGAAATTTATATTAAAATTAAGTTTACATTTTGTAACAATAAATCTGCACCTAATATAATTCTTCTGTACCTAAAAAGCACGTATGTGCTAAAATCTTCGTGTAATTTCTACGTTGTTTTTTGACACTGTACTCGTATAGTTTGACAATAAAATTCTATTAGAGATGAATAATTAGTTAATTTATGAAATTGTATGCATGAAATAGGTAAACTATGGCAAAATATTAATTTATGCAACGTATTGAGTTTTGTATTGTTTTGTCAAATTTATTTATTAGACCGTGTATAATAAACTACCGAAAGATTTTGAGACACTAAAAAGTGTACATATTTTTTTCAATTAAATTTTAAGAACAATAAACAATAACAAACAAATTTAAATAATTTGTAGGACACGTCATTTTATGCCTCATCACATTACATGCGACATTTTACTAATTTTAATTTAGCACCAATTAATGATATATATAATATATATAGTTATAATATATAAAATATTTAGAAATTAAAGTTTGTTACATAATTGAAAAATTCGAGACAACGTCTTTATGAAATAAAGCAAAACTTTAAACCCTAATTTTAATTCTAATAAATTATTCTGTCTAAAAAGTAAATAAGTTTTAGTTATATTTAAGTTATTGGTTTGAATATTCATTTTATTTCATGAATTTGTTATCCTGAGAAGATTATCTGATCGCTCTAATCGCTTTATAACTCTACAAATCTTATTGTCACGGAAGTGAATCATGTGCGTATCATTGAGGAGAGCCAAATAAGTGTGTAATCATTATAAGACAGGATTTTTTAACAAAAACTTCTTTAAAATATATAATTATTTTAAGTTATGATGTTTTTTTTGCGTTATTTCAAAAAGACGTTGTATTCAGGCTGTCCTAAAACATGGTGTCTAGCGGAAGTCCAGAGGTTAAGCATCGATTTTTGTAGTTTCCGCGTTATGTCATGCGTGATGTTTTTCTTTCTAATTTAGCTTTATGGATGCTTAAACATTTAGGTATTACCACTACGTTTAGGTTGAAATTCTGAGTTTCCTTAATCTTAGAGGGTGATTTAACCTATAAGGGTGCTATACCTCTAAACTTCTACTTGATATCCATAATTTGGGACATTCTGTATAATATAATAGACGTTAACGTCTTCGCGTCGGTCACCTCGCTTTTTACTTTTACGATCAAAACAATACAGTGCTCTAACTATTTTATTTTTAAGTAGAAATAGGTATTTAAGGGTTTAGGCACTGTCTAAATTGACTATTATAATTATAAGGGATTTTCCAAAGAATAATAGCCTCACCTTATTTAAGTCTAATTTTTCATTTTAAGTACCTATCAACGTCCAAGGTAAACTTCATATAAAGATTATGAAAGGTAGGTACTATAAATTCGTATTTAAGAATTTTAACAGTCTTAATATTGATTATCAAGACTCAATCGCCTCGAAAATGTTATTCGACTTTAATAATAACGCGCCAAAGATTGCTCATATAACAAACATAATGGGAAACATGAGATGATATTCTTATAGCAAGATTCAGATTAGCTACTTGGGCCTAAATGTTTCTAAATTTCTAATTTCTAATGAAGCTTCTTAAATTAGATATTGTAAACTCTGAATAATGAAAATAAATCATAGATAAATCTTTGAAACTTCTTAAGAGTCTAATAGTTGATACATATTTAACTTATCACTATACAAGTAAAAGGCACACTAATAGGCAAGCATTCCCTGGACCTACGTTCAATTTAATTGGAAATTTTGGTTAAGGGTCAATGACATAATGTATGAACCTACCTAAGTATAGTAAACCATCTCTTTTTGAAGACTAATCAACGTTTTATTATAAGTATTATAAATTAGTTGAAATATAGTTGAATTAAGTGAAGTGTAGCTAACTTTATATGGAAGACTACTTTTGCCTCTAACTTTAATTAATTAAATAATTTATATAAGTACAATTTCTTAATTTACATTTTAAGGCATTTTGATTCCTACTAAAATAGAATTTACAAATCATCTCATGATTCCATTTTTAATATAAATAATTATTTACTTCGTTCAAAGCACCTCGCTAAGATCACTTTCACATTATCAACGCTTGTGGTTATTTCATTCGAAATATACATTTTCATAATGTCATCTTTTAAAGTTAAATATCATCTTTTATTCATATCTGATATTAAAATAAAAATAGTAAAGATTTGTAGTGAATATCACTTAGTACGTACATAAACTTTAAACCCGCAATAACTAAGGTTTTTTTTTTAAGTTATGTCAGCTTGTTTAAGCACTGTCGACATCCTCATAATATAGTTCTATGAATTAAGTACTACCTAGCAATAATAAATATATATTTAGTGAAACCAAAAAGTTGCTAGGCCATTTGGTATCCGCACGATAACAAACGCAAAGTCGTAACTCTGATATAAGTAAATCTGAATATGAATCTTCTAAACTCTGATATCTTATAATTTAATCTATTGCCAACTACCTACAAATATAGATAGATGCTTCTTTTATAAATAAATGTATCTCTTTAGAATAAAACAATTAGTTACAATGATAGGAATTCATCATTATCATTAACTGCCTTAATGATTTGGGGCTCTGAATCTTGAGGAACTGAATGACATTAACACCTAGTTTATATGCTACCTTTGATGCGTGTAAATATTTCATTTTATAATTTACAATTAAAATTGCTTCTCTCACTATTATAATGATCATTATAATGTAATTTAAGTATCTGAATATCGTAACATTTACAACCAAATAACTTTCAACATAATATAAACTATTTAAAATTTAAAATTATTCTTAACAAATCTAAAACATAAAATCATAGCCTGTGTTGAGTTTTACTTCAATGAAGTCAAATCAATATATTTACAACTAAGATCACTAATAAGGCAAGTTTAACGAAAAATGCATTTAGAACTCTACTACGTAATCAATGGCATAATGATTTTGAGTCTTAAAATGGTAGCCTCTTCGGTGAACTACGAATAGTGTAGTCTGAGAACAATAAATTACCTACATAGTTACTTTAACGATGTAATCAGATGAAATAGCAATTAACGAAAAAATTATGCCATTGATATATAACTACCCATATTAATTACTACTAAACTTAAACTAACTAATTCAGTTCAATGAGAATTGCGAGTAACATTTAGCAAAATAACAGTCATCAATGTATAACTACTTACTTTTGAAATAATGATCACCACGAGTAATTACTTTGTACCCTGAAAATTTTGTAAGTAATAAAATTAAGTAACAAGTAAGTGCAAAATAACAAGTAAAAGAAAATATATTATAAATATTTTGAAGTTAGCACTCTGAGAAACAATGGAACATAAATAAATTGATAAATATTAACAACAAACGACTTGAAATCGTTCAATATCAACAAACTTATTCATATCCATACACACGAGTAAGTATCTACTCATTTTGAATGCCTGCTGACCCGTGATCACTGTGCTGTCCTTATGATAATTGACTTTTAGGCTTTAAACCTTAAATTTTCTATTATTGTAATACAATAAGATAAATAACTACAGTTAAGTAACAATTTTTAATATATTTAGCTGTCATATAACCCGAGACATTTGTAATGTAATAATAATAGCTGCAAAATCGAAAGCATCAGTGATCACGTCTCAAGTAGGCTGATCTTCGAGCTCGAAATTTTCTCAACCCGCGATCTATATTTGTCTAGGTACCTGCTAAGAACTAAGAATTCGAATGTTTTGTCAAATTGATAAGGTCCATCATATATTTATTTATCTTTTCTAATCAGATCTTGGCGTTATTCTTGCACCCCGAACATAATAAAATTGCAATACCTAAGTATATATAATTTTATCTAAGATTCTTGTTTAGCCATCTGTTCGTTTCCATTATTTGTGTTTGGTTGATTTTTGTGAATAATCTTCAGATGGGCTATCATGTTATCTTTACGAGTGAACTCTTTGAAGCAAATCGGACATGGGAAAACTTTGACGTCTTTCTTGTGGGAAGTGACGTAATGCCGGCAGAAGTTACTAATATGAGTGTACACTCTTGCACATATCTTACAACGGAAAACGTTTTCACCCTCTTTGATACAGTAGTCCCTCACTGATTCGTTGGTTTCCTCGTGGTAGTTTCCTACGCTTCCCATATTATTTTTCCTAATAGGTGACGGAAATATACGGTGCTCCCAGTTCGTTTGGGATAGATCGGCCACTTCGTTGTTCGACAAATTGAGATTGTTTTGCTCCAATTCGGCAGCAAAGAGCTGCGTGGCCAGTGCGGGCATGAGTACTGTTTCAGGGGGGAACTTGTCGAATGTGTTTAGCGCGGGATTCAAATTTGAGAGACCTGAAAGCTGGTTGAATAAGTTTCGAGCTCTTATTTTGGACATATGGGGAAGTAGTTTTTTACTATTCTTTGGCTTTAAGTTTCGACCTAGTCTGTTTTTATCTTCAGCCTCTTTGATCGATCCGTCGAGTGAGTTTTCGCGACTTCTATCAGGATTGTACTTGTATTCCACAAGGTCATTGTACGCATCATTGGCATCAGCAGCAGGCTCCTGTTTTATGGATCCGTTTTCAACAGAGAGTGTTGGCCCGTTTGTTGGGTAGTTTTGTTGCATGTTTTCTTTAGCGGCTTTTTCAATATCTGAAATATTTTGATCTCAGTCATCATTTAAAAATACTTATTTTGCTTTCTTTTAATTAAATAATCTGATTGAATTGAAAATATTATAGCGGCATTTGTGGATATTAAATCGTTTTAATCACTGAAATATTTCCAATTGCTATTTTACGAAGGAAAGCTATTGGGAATAAGCCTTGTTTGTTTACCCGTTTCTCATTTTATTCATTATAAAACATATAAATTGTAATTTGAAGAAAATTTAATAGTAAGAGATAAATAATAAACTTCAAGTACCACACCGAGTATGCCCCTGGCCATTCCTCTAATAGCTCTCCCCGAAAGCAGAAAAGCAAGCAATAGTTAAATTGTCGATTTATGAAAGAAATAAGCATCTGTTATTCGTAATACTTCAAAAATAATTTTAATAGATTATCACTTACCCCTTTTGATAAACTTTAAATGTATAAATATATTATTCAAAGTACACTGCACTTTTTTCACTCATAAATGAAAATTCCTAACATCAAAGCTTATATCCCATTAGCTTTTCCCTTTTAATTTATTTTTACTGATATAAAAAATGTTAGATAAAATCGGAAAGGAAGATTAATAGTATTTACAAAAGGTAAGCAAATCAAATACACTTTGGTTTTCCACCTCCGCTTTCCACCTTTATTTTCATTTACATGAGAAACTTGGAACTTAATTCAGTTTTGTTTGTCAATATACACAATGTATTACCGGAGAATGATGACCGTATTATGTATCTTATCAGGACACGTCTCGTGTTATGTTAATTGAAAGGACATACCTGCTGATTCGGAGTCCTTGCCGGCCATCGCCACATCCGCCGCCTGCGCGTCGTCGCCCTCGTCGATGAGTAGTGCCTCGCCTCCCTCCTCGCCTCCAGAAGTCGCACCATCTTCAGCGTTGAATCCATCCATAGACATCTTTACTTCTAACATTTCCGGGGAGCCTCGAATGAGTTGATCGCCAGGTCGGTGGTTTGCCGCGTGAGTTGCACTCTCGGAAATGAATTCTCCAGGAGGGCTAGCAGCTGTGTTGAGTGCGTCGCTGGAGCTTCCGCTGAGTTTTCTCGGCCGACCTCGTTTCCTTTTCGGTTGCATCAGGGCATTACCCAGCAATGGCATTAGTAAATTGGGAGGCGCTCCCCCGGTGGGCATCCCGGACGCGGGTCGTTTCTGGTGCATGTACTGCGGATGTATTCTGTGGAGCTGCGGCGGAGGCGTGTGACCGCTAGGGTTGCCTTGTCGCTGAATTAACGAATTGGTAAGCGCAGGAATATCGCACTTGTCGTCCACTTCGGTGAGCCCCTTTATTTTCAAGCTCTCTGCCACTTTTAGGAAAGCGGTCAACCTTTCTTGGTCGACGCTCACTTCACCTCTGTACATAAAATCCAGTAGACTCTTCATGTCTGCGAAGGGGACGTCTTTTAATATGACGATTGGATGTTTCTCTGGGTGACCTACGAAGAGACTTTGGAAGTAAGGGCTGCACGCCGACAAGACCATCTTATGTGCTTTCAACAGCTGGTCTTCCACGGCCAGCGTAACGTCTGTGAACGTCTCTGCGTGCAGCAGCTGGTCAAACACAGATAGCATATTGGATTGGTGGTTGTTCCACCGGAGGCAAAATCTTTGCGTGGCCATCTTCGCTTTTTTTTCTTTCTTTGGAAGATATCAATTACCAGTCCAGATATTAAACTTTAATAAACCAACAATAATATAATGTTGCAGGTATACATAGATATTCACTCTGTTCTATGAACGTTATAACAACAATCTTCAACAATAAAATGTTAACTTTTTAAAAGCCATCCCTTAATTTATACGTTTCATAGTGTTTCGTGCAGTTTGTGTGACGGGCGCATGGGGACCTGGAATAGAAGAAAAGCATTTCTGAAAACATGAAACAATATGAGATCGGTTTAACCCTTGACACACATTCATCTAGGTTGTCGATACAGTTCCTATGATCTAAAATTGAAAGCAAGTAGGTACTTATAGGTAGGTCTAGATTTCTCTGGTATCGTGTTAATCATTGGTAAGTGCATGCAGAAAGTATGTGATTAAAATAGTACAATTATGTGCAACTGTGGATCTGTCACGCTAGTACGAGTAGATCCTCACGAAGGAATTCACACGATAACATGTAGTGTAGGTACCTACTATTCTAAATTATTTATTACTCAATGGATATTACAGATATTAATGATAACTATGTAAAATTAATAAAATAAAAAAACCGGCCAAGTGCAAGTCGGACTCGCGCACGAAGGGTTCCGTACCATTATCTATAAAAAAAACTGCAATAAAACCTAAAAATATTAATATTATCTAATTATGATATGATAAGCAATTGCATGAATCACATAATATTATGTTTTGGCGTACGATTCTTATGCAATTGCTAGATATGAATCCAATTATCATATTTTATTCAAAAAGGTACGTAAAGTAAGTAACTCTATGTACGAATAAGTTGGAGCAGAAAGGTTCTCGAGTGACAATGACAACCACGTACCGAAACGCGTAAATGTTCATATTACGACCGAAATATGAACATAAAAGTCAAATCAAAAAGGTTTAAATTGTGAAGTCACATAATATGGAATGCTAACTAGTGCAAAATGTGGGTATGTGCCAAACGTAATGTTTAGACGTGCCTCTGGTTACCCCCATTAGACATCTTCAAGGATCTGAGCGCATGGAGATCTGAGAGGATGTCTACCGTACTTGGAGATTACAGTCGCGATCCAATTTTTTTATATAAAATTATGATAATATGGACTGATTAAATAAATTAAATAATCAACACTATACAATTATATCTCGAGGTAAAGTTTGTTTGTGAGTTTGGGTTAAGTTGATTACCTCTTACAATTTTTTGTCATGGCTGGAAAACTATTATCCCTGAGTTTCATAGACTATATTCATTTATTTTGATCAATATTATTTTTGTAAACAAAATGTTTTTTTTTTTTTAATCTGGAAATGCCTTCATTTTGTCAAATAAATGACTCATGTTGTTGATACTGAAACCACGCGAGCAAGCCGCGCTGGAAGCTAAAAAGCAGAAGTAAAATATTATAGATGTGGTAGGGTATGTACGAGAGGGTGGTACGAGTATGACCCACGACCCAAGTAGGTACGGTAAACGTCCTCTCAAATCCTTGATAATGTCTAATAGTGGTAGCTATAGGCACGTCCAAACTGAAATAAAGTATAGTACCTACCTACTTATATTTTTACAAATGAAGATCAAGAGATAGTGCTAAATTTTCCGGGAAGATGAAGTAGTGCAAGTTGACTCGATTACCGAGTGTACTTTATCGAAACTAAGCATCTGAGATTTGTAAACAAAATGGGTAGGTACATTTTTATTAAAATTCGAAACCTATGCGACAGAAATATAAATTAAAAACCTGTCTTCACCTAGAAGCCCGCTTTAAAGCTTCACTTCACCTACAACGTTTTTGATAACAAACCCGTGTTAGAGATTTCGATGTAAATAATTTATCAAATAAATTATCAAATAAAGAGATAAACCCTATTATGATAGAGAGTTTGTACATTTGTTTTTTTTTAAACTATTTCACCTATCAGATCAGCGAGTATCAGGGTAAATTATATATTTTAATTAATAAAAAATAGAGATCCTCACGAAAATTGCAATAATGTAACCTAAGGTATCCAAAATTTGCTTATCAGTACCGTGCGAAGATAGTAATTAATATAATTCAATAATGTCTATAAATCTATTCGCTATGCACTTTGAGACGAGACAAGGAGACAATATTAATGACTTTTTATTTGACGATCTGAAAATTTGACTATTTATTTTGTACATATAATTTTATTTTATACAAACAGATTTTTTTCATTTTTTATTATTTGTAAGCCTAAAGGTAGAATATAATAGAAACATTTTAATATATTTAAGACCTACAACTGTATCCTACATTATGTTGAAGGAAATAAATTTATCTTTATCTTTATCTATATGGGATGAGGAAGTAACAAGTTATGTGTTTTAAAAGTTGGAAGTTACAGTATTTAAAAAACAACATCTGTAAACAGACAGATGGCGCTAGCAGCCTTTACGCGCCTTCTACCCACGTTATTATAATTTGTTCAAAAGTAGGTATATTAGTAAGTAGGTAGGTACTTACTTACCTAATTAATTAGGCCCATGTACCTACCTACACCTACCCTATTTACATATTTAAAAAGTAAAATTCGGGGAAATATTTGTAGGTAGCTAAGTACCTACCTACCTAGTAGGTACCTAGGTAGGTAGGTACTTAGCTACCTACCATTAGATAATGTGATTTCATATTTGGAGCTTTTAATAGATGTAGGTACCTATTTAGTTACCTACCCAGGTGCTTAGATAATTCTGTAGGTACCTAATTTAGATAGGTACCTACCTACCGAGGACTAAATAATTATATTCAAAGCTTTAATGTGCAGTCAACCCACTCAACCCTCGGTTTATAGTTAGGTAGTACCTAGGTATCCAGGTAGGTACCTACCTACCTTATGAACCCTCTAATATCTACCTACACAACCCAGGTAAAACATTGGAATCACACTACTTAATAAGGTTCAGATAGGTACCTACCTACAGTAAGGTAGGTAGGTACCTAACTAACTAACTAGGTTAGGTAGGTACCTATGTAGATACCTTCTTCTACCTATGTAACGATCTTGGTTATATTTCAGCATTTACTTATATAAAACTACCTTAGTAACCTAGGCGGGCAGGTAGGTATGTAGGTAGGTAGGTACTCGTTCACTAGATAGGTACAGGAAGTATCTACCTACCTCTAGGTATCGTTCAAGTTGATGTTTTGATAAAACCTACGTAGACATACAGGACCAAATAGGTAGGTAAGCAAATATACATAATTTAGCACGTTTCAATGGATCCAATGCTCAAATCTTCAAGGTAAAAAAATGAGGGCGACTCTAGCCTAGCTAGCGTCGTCGGTCGGTCGGTCGTTCGGGCTCGGGACAGGAGGCCGTCCGGCGTCCGTGCAGCGAGCGAGCGCAATGCAGTGAGGAAAATATTTAGTCACAGCAAGCAACCGCTACGCCTAGCCTCTAGCCATAGCTATCTTCTCGACACCCGCGGACATCATGATCAATAATTTTTAAACATTCATGCAGCTACGACTAAATCCCTCACACGCTTCAAACACACCTCAATGAATTTAACGTGACAACAAGTCATAACTGAGGCATCGACTCCAATCAGATTCTAATTAGAATCATCTCGAAATAATGGAAACGCTACAAAAAACACGAACATATCTGTCCACATCCACAGGTGCTGACCACAAACGTTATCGCGGTACAAACGAACGGGCGCTCAAATTATTACTACGCACCCAGTCGAGCGCGTTACATTACGTCATCACAATGGCATTATTACCTCCGATATCCACATTAATTCGGCCGATACGACGAGATAAGCACGTTTTCAGTATAATTATATCACTGCACAAACTTAAGGGAACATACCACACGTATCTGCACCACAATCAACTCGACCCTTTTATGGGAATGAGGATCAGCCCTTCCGCCATAGTCCGAGTCCGCGTTTGCGTCGCACCCCGCTCACCCGACGACTGACGGCCGCAGCCCGCAACCCCGCGCGCCGAGCACTCGCTCGCTCCGCGACTCGAATATCTCACAAAAAATACGCCGTCATCATCGAAATGGCGGCACTGGATATTACAGCGCAGGGTGCACGCCAAATATATTTATCGAACATTATTTTATTGATTTTTTCATCGTTCAGGAATAACGTAGGTAGGTACGGGTATGCGGCAAGTTTCTACTAAGAGTGCTATTATTATGATCGTAACTACACCTACCCCCGCAGATTATTGTCTTATAGGTAGGTAGGTAGGGTATGTAAGCCCGTTCGCCGGCCCCTTTCTGTATTCGGCCTTTACGCGTTCTAGGTGCCGTAAAATTGAGATAATATCGTTTTCATGTACTATTTTCAAACGAAATATTTAATCGGACATCTGAAAATGTGAACCTTATATCTGATAATACTTTTAGTCGCGAAACATCTACGAGTGATTTATAGCGAATTGTTTAGTTTGACGACGGGTGTCGGAAGTCACGCCACGTGCAAAAAGTAAAAAAAAATTAGTGCCGCGCGTTTCACTCCAAGGTAAGTATTGCGTTGTTCTTCAAACTAAATAATGGTGATAGGTATGTAATTCACTTAAAATATGACTTATTATCATACTCATAATATGATTTTTGTGATATTATAAACAAAACCACTGTAATTTTAGGGGCCGGCATCTAAAATCTAAATTTTTAAAAAAGTTTAGTTTTCGGCCTAGGGGCCGATATGTGCTATATCAAGTCTTCTACGCTTTTGTCTTGTTTATTTATTTGGTTAAGGATATATCTAAAGATTCTTTCTATTACCATTGTATTTAATGTGAGTAATCTAGCCATTAATTTTCGGCCGTCAAATTACGTGGTATTCAGTTAAAAATTGACCTTTTAAATGACCATTTTCGGGGTGGCCGAAAATCACATCATAGATAAAATGGTACCGTAGTTTTCGGCATGACCTATAATTGTATGGAGAACATGGTGGTCGAAAATTGAATGTCACTGTTAGTTTTCGTCTACAAGATTCTAATAACAATTTATTCTGCAGATAAATCTAAAGTTATTTTGATTAAGCGTTACATTCATCTGACTTTATAAAAAAGGAGGTTCTCTTTTCAACGCGTATATATTATATGTTTTTATTGCTTTTTTAGGGTTTCATAGTCTACAATGTTGCTTCTGGGGCTTGGCGAAGAAAAGATAGATAAAAGAAAAGATAAAATTGAAATGCTCCTTCTGTGAAGTCATTTTAATAAGCGACACAGAAGAAGATACGGAGAAGAATCTTGGCTGTCATTTTTGCACTAATTTAAGATAAACCGACTTTGTAGGACTGAAATATGAAGGTGTTCAGGACAAATCATTTAAACGAAATGTTTAAATGCCGTCATCTTATCACTCACTCCTTTCTTACCTATGTCATCTTTCACACAGTCCATCATCTTTTTTTTGGCCAACCCCTACGTCTACATCCATCCACCTTCATTCATAATATTTCTTCCTCCTTATCTTTTCTGCCTCAGGTGCTACTTTTTTTTTCAAGCATCTCTGATTATTATCCATCCTCGTCAATCTTCTTGTCATCTTTCACACAGTCCATCATCTTTTTTTTGGCCAACCCCTACGTCTACATCCATCCACCTTCATTCATAATATTTCTTCCTCCTTATCTTTTCTGCCTCAGGTGCTACTTTTTTTTTCAAGCATCTCTGATTATTATCCATCCTCGTCAATCTTCTGTCCGACACTCTCCAATTTCATCTGCCATTTTCCCAGTCTCAGTTGCGTTTTCTCCGACAAGAACAATGTCGTCGGCGAACAACATGCACCAGTTTGCCTCCTCCTGTATTTACGATGTCAGTGCATCCATTACCAGGAGAAACAAATAAGGGCTTAAAGCCGATCTCTGTTGCAAGCCTACAACCACATTGAACTTGTCCGTAACGCCAGCTTCGGACCGGAAATATGTACAGGCTCGGCTGTACATGGCCCGTATAAGCTGCAGGTACTTTCCAGGCACGCCTTTCTTTTTCATAGCCCACCACAAAACATCACGGGGTACCCTGTCGTATGTGTTGATCTTCTCCAGGTCAGCACAGCAAGTTCATATGTGCACACTTTGCACGCCTGTACTTTTCGCATAGTTTTCGAAGTGCAAATACGGCGTCTGTTCCCGAAACCCGAACTGGCTCTGCAATATCTCACTCTCGTCTCTCATTCATCTCGCAATCACTTTATCCCAGATTTTCATATAGTATGTGACATGAGCTTTATATATCTGTAGTTATTGAAGTCATTTACGTCTCCTTTGTTTTTGAAATTGAGCACTAGCTAACTATTACACCACTCGTCCGGAATCGCTTCATCATGCAACAACTTGTTGAAGAACAAAGTCAGCCACTTCCATCCATCTGCTTTTAAAAACTTCCATACTTCCACAGGACGTAGGTATAGGTATATCATCTGGTCCAACTGCTTTCCCATTCTTCATATCTTGCACTGTTTTTTTTACCTTTATCCATACTAATCTCTTTTACAACAGAGAATAACGTAAGAATAACTATTTTAATTAGAGACAAAATGTTTCTAAAATGTTGTTTTTTATTAGACTAGCTGACCCGTGCCCGCTTCGCTGTGCGTAAGACATTTCTAATACCATCGTGGACTTTTTTGTAGACGTTTTTAAGGTGTACAATACTGTAGTACATTATTTTGATATATCTCGTGGGTTTCAGCCAGCATTTGCAATGTAAGCGCAAAAAAATGTGTTTATTTACGACATCACATTAGAAACCTCTAAAATTTTCAGTGTTTCTCTACTATATTATGCATGTATTATACATATAAACCTTCCTCCTGAATCACTCTATCTATTAAAAAAAACCGCATCAAAATCCGTTTTTTAAAGATATAAGCAAACATACATACATACAGACGCGGGAAGCGGAAAGCGACTTTGCTTTATACTATGTAGTGATTACTTGAATAATTTTGTTTGTGATTTTTAATAGCATTTGGATTTATAATATAAACAATATTTAACATACAAATAAAGCGTTTTTATGTTTTTATATACTTATAAATTCATTTTAAAACCATCACAATGCAGTGGCCGAAAACTGAAAACCCTATGGCCGAAAACATAATTTTGGGGCCGAAAACTGAATTTTTGGCATTTTTCCGGATTAAAATTAATATAAAAATAACTAATAGCTTTATATACCGTATAGTAATTTTAAATCAAATTTGATTATATAGGCTATCATATGACATCATTATAACAGGCATATTAAAGTTGCAACATTTTTTTATGATGTCCTAAAGTTGGAGGGAGCACTAAAAGGCCGATATCAGGCACATCGACCCTACCTACCTACTAGGATGCACGCTTATATTGACTAAGCTGATATGACATGTGTGTACCTATACCTACCTACTTATTGTGACTTTTTGTCTATCCATGAATAACACCCCCGACGACAGGTCGCGGGCGTTGCGCGCCGAATTTCAAAGATGCTATAATAAGATTGTATTCCCTCATATTCTATTTGTGAAACAATATATTTTCAGGATTTCAACGGGATGTCTGGATTAGTTTAATCTAGACATTATGAGGAATTATTCGAAGATATAAAACCGATAACTTTAACAATTTCTGAACATCAGTCTGTCACATGAATACCTACCTACTTACATACGTTACCTACTACATAATAAACAAAACCTTTATTTTTAGAGGTTAGGTTTAATCTTAAACGAAAAATAAAAAGCCTACCTATGTGGATACTTTGTATTAATACTTTATTAAATCATTTGTTTTTATAAAGATATAATCACTAATCATTAGCAAACGTTATAATAAAATTAAGAGATTTTTCTGACATTTAAATAGGGACTATTATTCCATGCTGCAAAATTGTCCACCTATTCATTAATTCTCAGCAAGTTTTACAATAATTCAGCCGTCATCTCGTTCCTCAGCGGTAAATAAGTACAGCTATTACTTCTATTTACGGACTATCTTGCGACATACCTTTGCTTATGTATAATGGAGGGATGAATTTTCCACGTGAAAAACATCAATCCATTCTTGTTGTCGCCGTGTCAGCAGTGACTTCTGTCTCTGTTTTGCACTGGCGGGGTTGGACGGGTGCCCGTTCGCGGCGATTGCCGCCGATGATGGCCGAGCGCCGCCACTTTTCGCAACCGAACCCACCCGATTCCACACGGAAAATAGAACGTGGGGCGCACTTATTATTTAAAGTTTTATAAATCCAAAATCCACTTCGGCAAGCACAAAAGTTTTCCAACTCCAATAGGAAAGGTGAGTTCGATTATAATAAACAGTTTCACTTTTTTATTGTTTTTGGTTCTTAGTTTTAATAAATGCAGGTTACAGGATACAAAAAAAAATACGCGCGCGTTGTTGTTAGTCGGAAGTGTTTTTAATAAAAATGGCCTGCCGCCTCGGCGGGAGGAGTGGCAATGGGCAATGAGGTCGGTACCCTCTCTCTGGCACCCGCGCGCGCCCCTCCCTGCCATGCCGCTACACTCCGACACAGGGTTAGAAAGTTTCAAAAGTGAATCGTGGAAAACACGGACATGGCAACGACGACGACGGTGCGGGCGTCCTGGGAGCAAGAACACCGTGAGAGACTCACAGGAACCGAGGAAACAAACATTTTCTTTGTATCGGCAGTTCTCTATTGTAAAATAGAAGACGTGTATTCCTTAAGTACTGTAGGTATTTAATGTACCTACCATAAAAACAATAAAAACGCATTACTTACATTAACTTCCAAGTCGACGAATTCCTCTATAATTAAACTTTTGATTTTCGTTTTGTATGCCCCAATATTATTATTATTAAAAGCAATACACGAACTGAATGATAAAATAAAACAGATTAGGTATGCGTCGATGTCATTCCCTCATTGACAGATCATGGTCATGGCACAGGTCATATTCAGTGCTCTAACGAACAGAGATTATTTGCTACTCCAATTATTTTAATAATTTGCATTGTAATCCTAATATTCCAAATAATATTATAAATGCAAAAGTTTGTGAGTTTGTTTGTATGTTTGTGTCTCAATCAGGCCTAAACGACAAAACGGATTAATATGTTTTTTTTTTTGTATTTGTAGACATAATGCCCGAATAAAACATAGAATTCTTTAAAATACGAAAAACATCTCTAAAGTAACAAAAAAAACGCAAAAGGATGATTTTGGTATAGATGGCGCTGGTGTGCAAAAATCTGACATCAGTCATAGCAATGCGATTATTGAAATTTGGACAGGACAAAGTCTGTCATAGGTCGGCTAGTTTTTAAATATTTTCCTGTATTTTCTACAGCCAATGAAAATAGTCACTTCGAACCCACAACCTTCAGATTGAATGTCGAGGTATATCCCACGACGGCCAAAACAACTAAAACTTAATTGAGGAAACCCTGAAACACGTGGCCAATTATTTATGTATTTGAAATATCCAAACCAAGTTTCCAGCGAATCGCAGCGCGCATTGAAATGTTTCTACATAAACAACATTTGACACCCCATTAAACCCCTTTTTAGAAGTAGGTAGTTTGGATAGAAAAATGATTAGCCTTTTATAATTTGCGTTGAAGCATACATATTACATAGGCAAAGTTTATGTCTGTAAGTTTAAAGAATCCGATTTTTCATACTAACGTTTTACCCCGTTTCTAAGATTTTTGGAGAGATAAGATTTGAAAAATCTTGGTTTCATTACACATTAGTTCACATTAGTTTCGTTTGTACGGAAATGTTTATTGTTATTTATAAAGATAAGTATGTAAATACAATTAGGTATTCATGTATTATTGGGATGCCCACAGGGTATCTAGGTACCTTTTTTTTAAACGAATGAAACCATATTCAAACTCTCAAAACATATTAGTTTCATGTCATGTGATGATGTGACATTTCTTGACTGCTTAGAAAATAACTGAATTAATATCCGTTATTAAAATGATACATACTTTTTGCTTATTATGATGATAATAAAAAACCGGCCAAGTGCGAGTCGGACTCGCTCACGAAGGCTTCCATAAAAAATCTATTAAAAACGGCACTCAAAACTCGTTTGTTGTATGGGAGCTCCACTTAAATATTTATTTTATTCTGTTTTCAATTTGTTGTTATAGCGGCAACAGAAATACATCATCTGTGAAAATTTCAAGTGTCTAGCTATCACGGTTCATGAGATACAGATTCAGGCTTGCAAGTCAGGAGTTGATGCATTAGGTTTATGTGAGTATACCTACCTACAACGATATTTCCTTGGACCCCCAAGGAACCGCGTCCACTCATGGTACCGCACGGCGACACCTTGCAGAGCAGCAAAGAAGCCAGTTATAATAACTCCGCAATGTATTTCGTAACTATTAAACCATTGCTTACAGAGTTTCAAAAACTCCTAAGCATGAAGTTCGTTTAACGTATTTTTAGTTTTTTGTAAAGGTACCTACCAACATTTAACGGTAACTAAGCACAAACAAAAACGGCCTAATACAGTGACTAGTGGATGTTATAAAACATGATGCCTGATGCCGCGAATGATCCGCACCTGCGATGTAAAATCGATTGGTGGAGCGAGAGCCATAATTCAGCGGTGACCTGACCTAGGTCATCGTGCCAGCGTTAGCTGAAGTCCTTACAGCCGGCTGACCCAGTTTCAGCCTGCATAAAAGCTTGCCAACACACTTTCCCCTAATAACAAACATGCCGAGGAATAAAGGTGCCGCATTTTGCCGGGGATGTTTTAGGTCAGATCGAGTTGGTTTTCCAGATTTTTATAAGGGTTATGAATTTAAGGTTACTTTGTCAGATAGGCGGAATATGCTTGTGCATGATATGCTGTAGTTACTCAATAATAAACCCTAATAGCTTCGATTCCCATCTACTTAGAATAATGAGCGATTATAGTGCGTGACGTTTTCTGCTAGTCTAGACTTCTCGCGTATAAGATTATAATAGGGTAGTAAAATAATATCTTCCTTATAGATCAACAGATATACCTGGTATAGTTCAGCTTTTTCATTGCTTTTGATAGTTTCGAGTGTTCAATGATAAGCAGAATTGCAGTAACGGCTCTCGGCGAACGGTCGGTAACTGTTAAAACTGCGCAAGTGGTAAAAGCTGTGAACAAAACGAAACCCTTCGGCTTTCTAGTGGAGTGTGGATATACTTTGGCTGGTGTTTGGTCATCTGTGCTTTCTTTCTAGTTGCCTTTAGTCATTAACCTTTTTGATCGACTGTGGGATTATATCTATTGATGCTGAGTGAAACCTCTTTGACTATCGGGTGGAGTGTCATCTTTTATGTTATTCTAATAAAATTTCTATGACACCGTTTGGAAGGGCGTTTCTAAGAGTCCGTTCTAATGAATAGGATGGTTGTTTACAGGATTTTAAGAGTTATCTTTCTTTTTAGGGTTGCGAACCAAAATGGTAAAACGGAACCTTTATGGTGCGGTGCTATTTTGTCCAACCGTCTGTCACGGGCTCACGGCTGATTATTTCAGCTATATTTGCTTCATACTAAATGTATGTAACTTTGCAAATCTGTACCTCGTCCATGCCCCGTCCGCGCCACGTACACGGCACGCCGTTAAAATAGTTAAACATCATACTTGCCCAAAAGCAAAATATTTTAAATAGTTATAGTCGACAAATATTATGTTACCTACAATTACAGTAACAGTATATTATCTCAATGGGCAAAGGTGGTAATGTTTTAAAGGGGTTTAGGTCAAGTGGGTTATTATTTAAAGAGCTTGTTTTAAACATAGTAATTTTTGGTAAACCTACCAACAAAAAATATCCTTCCTAGTAGGTATTCTTCCCGCTATATTTATTTATACCATCTCCGATGTTTTCACGGAACCCTCGGTGCGCGAGTCGACTCACACTTAATCGGTCTTGTTTTATTGTCGCCCTTCCTTATGTTACTTATCTTGCTTCCATTTAATTATGTATTGGTTGCTCGCCTATCGTATCAATAATACCTACAAATACTAAATGTAGGTACAATAACTCTGATTCGCCCTTACTCAGTTGACGTTGCATTTGATACCTTCCTACAATTTTTTACCATACCTTACCTCATTTTATTCAAGCGATACTTACATGGTGTATGTGCAACTTCCCAACCGCTCTCATCCACCTACGCTACATTTTTGAACGTACCTTCATAGAAACTCAAAGGTACTTGCATAGGCTTGTAGGTGGTAGCAGAAGGGCCGTCCTGCTAGAATCAGTGCGGGTAACGGTCGGATTTCGGTTCAATGACTCGATTCGGACGCTTTTCGCCGTGTGCTTACTGTTAGATATCTCAATAACACACGGTGGCTGCCCCGGCTGGACCATTTTATTTTACTAAATTACGGTATAAATTTGAATGTACAAGGTTTTAATACCCCCACAAATTGACGAACACTTCTTTATCAAATAGTGTTTAACATAATTGTAATTGCTAGAATTCTTCGCTGAATTGATGATTTAAAAATAATCTTGACTTAAGACTTTTGTAAGCTCATTTGCTTGTGTAAATGAATACAAGAAAAGGGTGATCAACTAAAAGCAAGTTCGATCCAAGTGTCGAGTTGATGGATTCTCGCAAAGTGTGTCACGCGCGGCGGTGGCGCGGCCTGATTCCTCGACTCGGACCTTCCCAGTTCCAAGAAGGGCCGCGAGAGTACCTTACCGTTTATGATTCAGTCTTTAGCGTCGCCTATAGGTCTTGTATTACCTACAGACTAATATAGACGATCCTTTCAAGCCTACGAACAACCCCAAATTACATTGCGGCTGAGACATAGTGTCAAATTATTTGCGTGCTGTAGATCTACAGTATCTTTTTGACCTATTTTCTTTTGTATAAACTTTTATAGGTTTTTTTTTTTAAAAAGGAGCTGGTTTAGATATAATTTGTAAAAAAATTATGAAAACAAAATAAGAAATTCACCTGTAGCAATATTTGGCAGCTCCGAAGGTGGCTATCGTCGCGCACCGGAAACGATTTAGGGTTAATTGATTCACCGTCAAAACTTGAGCTTTCGTGAGATGGAATTAGTGATGAGCGGTAACGGGACATCGCGGCTGCTGTGCAAGAGGCCGCAGCCCTATTCGTGATCTCGCTTACTCATTGCAAGATCGCGTAAACTATCGCCAAGCTAGGAGACTGCCTTTGACAGTAATTTTATATTCAAGCGGCGCGGCGGTGGCTGTTCGGTCTGGCATGCTATATGGGGAATTTGTATGTGTTTTAGATGCGTTTGGGGTGTAGCTATGTACTTTCAAAATAAAAAATATATAGGTAAGTATTTTATAGTAATCTAGTTTCCATAGTACAAGCTAGTGAGTGTGAAACGTACAGAAATATTTAAAACAAAAACCTTATGTACACTATTAACATCCAAAATCTTGGATATACTACCTTTACCTGAAAATTTGAAAGAATTTCTACTCATTTCCTTATTTTCAGATATTATCTTTGAGTATTTTAATAATATGTCAAATCATTTATAAAAAAGCTCGGAATTCAAACTCTACAAAAAATAATGTTTATACCAACTTCGTATTATATTAATCCTAATAATATTATAAATGTGAAAGTTTGTGAGTTTGTATGTATGTTTGTTCCTCAATCAGGCATAAACGACAAAACGGATTCAGTTGAAATTTGCTGTTGATGTAGATATAATGCCCGAATAAATAATACTTAGACTACTTTAAAATATGAAAAATATCCCCAAAACGATAAAAAACGCAAAAGGCAAAAGGGATGATTTCTGTATAGATGCCATCTATACAGAAATAATCCCATCGCTGCTGTGCAACAAATCTGACATCACAGACTAAAAACATTCAGTCTTTTCTATTCTATTATTGAAATTTGTCAGAACAACGTCTGTCACGGGTCGGCTAGTTGTCTATAAATTTTATGTAATGTCGAAAGTGGCTTTGTGGCCCTACAGCTGTGTTTCGCATACCTACTTCCTAATAAAGATTACACTCGGATCCTCTTTGACAGGTGTCCCTGATATTCGATGACATGACATTATCAAGATATCGAAATTGGCACCGTGTGCTTAGTGATAAATTGTGTAACACACTACTTGACTCACCCACTTTTACAATCACAAATTAAGTCCTAATTTAATTGTCACTTATCCTCAGGAACTATATGGAATTGCGGAAATAGTTTGCGGAAATGCTTGGCAATAATAATGGAAGATTAATTACGTTTGGTCATTAGTTATGAAGTTTGTTCCTAGTTTGACGTTTGTAACGACAAAGTCAGAGAAACTAAAAAGTAAAATATTCGCTATTGTTTCATACGCGAGTACCTAGTTTATGGGGTAGAGTTCTAATAAGGAAGGCTTTCTCGAGGTAAAATTTCAACCTAATCGAAGAAAAAAAATATAATTCCCTATCGAAATTTTTTGTTTGTTTGTTCTATTCACATGAAACAAAATATCACGAAAATATAATAAACTAGCTGACCCGTGCCCGCTTCGCTGTGCGTAAGACATCTCTAATACCATCGTGGACTTTTTCGTAGACGTTTTTAAGGTATACAATACTGTAGTACATTATTTTGATATATCTCGTGGGGTTCAGTCAGCATTTGCAATGTAAGCGCAAAAAAATGTGTTTATTTACGACATCACATTAGAAACCTCTAAAATTATTAGTGATTCTCTACTATATTATGCATGTATTATACATATAAACCTTCCTCTTGAATCACTCTATTTATAAAAAAAATCCGCATCAAAATCCGTTGTGTAGTTTTAAAGATATAAGCAAACATACATACATACATATTACATACAGACGCGGGAAGCGGAAAGCGACTTTGCTTTATACTATGTTAGTGATAGTGATAAATAACTAAACTACTTACCTAAAACTAAAAGTCGTCTAAATTATTTATGACGAACGAAACCAAATCTAGTCGATTTTATAGTATTTAATGATTTAGTATCAATATCTACTTATTCATTTTTAAATTTGGCTCGATCTGTATTCTGTATTCCAAAGGTTAAAAATGGGACCCTATTACTAAGACTTCGCTGTCCGTCTGTCCGTCTATCTGTCACAGGGCTGTATTTCATGAACCGTGATAGCTAGACAGTTGAAATTTTCACAGATTATGTATTTTTGTTGGTGCTATAACAACAAATATTAAAAACAATAAAATAACTATTTAAGGGGGGCTCCCATACACCACGTGTTTTTTGCCGTTTATTTATTTATATGTACGGAACCCTGCGAACGCGAGTCCGACTCGCACTTGACCGGTATTATATAGGTAGTTAAATCTAGAAGATCAAAGATGGTATTTTCGTAGACTTTTGAAAAATTCGTTAAATTATAATGTTATTTTGCAGGATCGCACATTGCTATTTATCAAAATCTAGATTAATAAAATGACTAGGTATCCAAAAAAGTTGAGATTATGTTGTTTATGTGTATTCTCATGAAAAATATTGAAATTAGCATTCTCGTACATCTTGCCCTCTCTATCGTAGCCGCAAAGTTACTTGACACTTGCTTATAACTAGGTGGTGAGTAAGGGACTGCGCACATTGGCAAACGGGACGGCAGAGGAATTAAAATTTATCAATTTAATTTTTATCCAATAGAAATAAGTAAAGTAAACCTACAAGTATATTTTAATGCCTCAGAACATCGCATAACTGTGCTGCCATGCTCCGAAGCTGATAACTGAGCATTGAAATATTATACCTTATTTTGATTGAATGACTATTAAATTGATTTGATAAATTTTATATTTCCTGCCTTCCTTTCCACCAATGTGCGCAGGCCATAAATGCGGAGGCCTGCACGAGTGCTACCGAGTGGTGCCGAGTGGTTGGAATTGCGTCAGCGCATGGAGCCGATTTCTAGCTCCCACGCACCAAGGTCGGTGGATCGGTCCCACTTACAATCAGGGGCGGGTTGCACGATAAGATATTTATATTCATAAATCTGTAAATACAGTAAATGCAGACTTTAGATTGCATTCAATAGATAACATAAACAATTTATGAATACGTCATTCTCATTCTACTTCAGCTTATATTCTGTTTTTCATGAAGTGTCTGAAAAATCTCACGAAATATGCGGCTCCTGAAGATTTGCAGAGAAGTTGCGATTGCTGTTTGTATAATCGGACAGGCGCATTTAGTTTCAATTGTTCATTAGAAGGAGAAATTGCTTTTTATGACTTGCGTCGAGTTGGGTAATAAAGAGACAAGAAAGTCAATAGCTGTTTATTAGTTAAACTATCCCCGAGATTAGAGAGATTGTCTTAAACTAAATTGAAATTACACGCCCCTAAACTACTTGTTTTTTTTTTAAATATTAGTTGCCTCTAAAGTATATTTTCTTCTCATGTCCCTTCTACTCGACCTGCAAGGCCTCTAAAAGTATCTTTGAATTTTGTTTAATATACAGGTTGTCCCAATAAATAGTGTTAAGCGGAAGTTCAGAGGTAAAGCAGAAAGGTGCCTTAGTTAGAGGTACCCACCCTAATCAACCCAAGTTACTTTTATTACTTAATTTTCCTATAACTTTTAAAGATTATAATTATTTGATGCTAACGTCTTCCGGATCTCGGTGACGTAGTTGGTTATCGCATTAGCGAAGATGGCGAGAGTACGCTGGTTTGATAATATTCAAATGATAAGTAATTTAAATCTAATCATAAAAACTTGCACATTCAATAACAGAGTCCACCATTCATGTTTTTCGAAATACTGCGGTCTCATGCATTGCAATATTCATCTAGGTTTTTTTAGAAGTTTTTCTTCGCAACAACTTTTTACCGATTGTGGTAGAAAGGCAAATATTGCTTAAAATATTTTGTAATCTTCCAGACTACTACGCGCTGTATTAGACTATTAGTATCTAGTAATGAAACTGTGTTGGCCGTGTGGAAGCTAGGTACCTACCTAATGGATTATTCTGTTCGTAAAAATTGTATGCGAATTATTAACACGTGCTCAAAACGATGAAGGAAACGAGATAATATTATTATAAGCGGCGACGGGCTTGCAACCTGTCGCGTATGGAATGCTAACTGCAAAATTTGAGCAAGTGCTATATTTAATGTATAGACGTGCCTCTGACTACCCCTTTCATCTTCAAGAATCTGAGCGCCTTAATATCTGAGAGGATATCTATCGTACTTGGGAATTACAGTCGTGTCGTGATCCTATATTTTTTTCTAACAATTTACTAGTCTGAGGCTTTAACGTTGGTTTATTACTTGGGGTTTGGTAGTCGGTTTATTGCAGTCAATTCTCACATCCATATAACAGCATGGCGCATGGTGTGGCGTAAGACGACTGAGCAACAAAGATAATGATTTATCAGGTAGAGATATACTCGTGTAAGTACCTTGATAAATAAATACCTACTAGGTAGGTATCATAAAATAACGCTCAGCAGTCACATAGGTACTACCTAATGAAGGAAAACGCGGCAGCGGGATTATTAAAATAAAACACGTCATGCCAATGTTAGCTATATATTGTTTCCTAAAACAAAATTATAGTTTAGAAAACTAACACGTTTTTATAGTACTACACTAAAAGCAAAAAATGCGTATACAAAGTCTGATGCCCGTGCTATTAGCCGTTCAGGAGCTCCACTGTGAAGAGCTGATCCTGGCTGTATCACAGGTTGGTTATCATAGTATTGTATTGTCATCTGAATTACAAAATTACCTTTGTTAAATTCGATTTTGAAGATTTTCCTTCATAGTTAGATAGATTTTTCAGATGAAGCTAATAAAAAATAATATAAAAGATTCTTTTAAAAATATTAATTCATAAATTAAAATACTCGTACTTCGGGGAGATGCTTCGCTTCAATGGTTTAGATGTGTCAACTAGAAGCAATTTTCAAGGTCGAATGAATCTACCATTTATTAGAGCTATATTGAACTAGACTTCCTATACAGACAGATGCGTTTCAATTTGACATTTACCGACCATTTTGCGGAAATTACAACATATTTAATTCTAAGTTCAAAAGAACAAATCATTTCAATAACTTACTTTAATGTCATGTCCGCAGCGTGCCTATGTTAGATTGTTTTCCTTGGAATCTATTAGGCTAACATAGGTTTCCGTTAGGTTCTACCATTAGATTTTAAGGGCCGTCTTAAGTAATTAGGCACGTATAAAAGATGTAGATTCAGAGAAGTGTAATTTTGCAACAATCGTTTTGTCTTGAGCTTGGTAGATACGAGTAGTATGAGATGGATATGAAGAACCTCTCGTCTTGGTAGGATATATTCATTTTCATGGTGTTTATTTAGATTTAATGTTTTCTATGTAATTATTTAAAATGTATTATGCTCTGATATTGACATAGTGTTTTATATACATAGGTATGGTACTACAGAATTATATTGCGCTTTAGGTTTTGTATATTTTATTATGTAGGTATATTAGAACAAATATTTACTGATGGATTTTCTATCTACCTATCAAAAGATGCATAAAGATGCATAAATTGAGTACCTACTAACCTTAATTTGACGACATATACTTAATATTTTCTATGTAATTGATTCTCATGTAAGTGATATTTATTATATTTTTGAGAATAAATGAGTATTAAACCTATATTTTAGTCCATATTTTGAAAGTCGCTGTGAGCAAATCAGTGTATTTAATATACGTGATATTTTTTTTTATATGATTCATACTGCAACTTTGAATGATTTGATGATACTTTAAATGATTTGATTTAAACATAGAAAGCTAGAAAAAAGATTTGCTACTTCTCTATCATTTAGAATTTAGATGCTTTCCAAAGTGCGTTTGCGATAGTCAGCCCAACTAGCTCTACTATTATGGCTTTGGTTCGTTTTACGTTCATTTTATGGTTCTGCACATTGATCAAAGCTCGGTTAGTGTAGTGTTTAGTACCTACACTGCACAATGTTGGTACATTCAAACATACACCCACCAAGACATCTATGTTTGATGGTTTGACCTAAGAGTACGTGTATATTATGTAGGTATGTGTAAAATAAGTAATAATAAATATCCACGTGTAGATACATTATTAGTTCCAATCTGCGATTAAACTCGCGTACCAAGTTAAACAGTATCCTTAGGCTATTCCAGGACATAAGCTATGTAGATATATTCCCAGTTGCATCCGTGTGATCGTTTGAGCGCAAACAAACATACAAACATGAATAACTCGCATACTTTCAGATTAATATTATAAATGAGATACTTGTATAATACCGGGCCGCAACCACTATAACTACAACGTGAGACCTTGAAGATCTACCTACCTCATTCACCATGACTACACTACACACCGCCTATCGCAAATCTGCGCTTCACTGGCGGAATTACTAATAATTAGAATGGTAAATGAACATGTACATCACTTTTTTGTTTAGACCTTTAATACTTAGATACCTAGATAGCTTATTTATTTAATATTATTTTATGTTAATCTTTAAACACGCTATGGGGGCGTTACCTATTGATGACGCTCAGGTACTGTACAGTGTACATATTTACATGAGATAAGTAGGTAAGTATTCCATTTAGCTATGAAAAAACTAATAAATTATTTTAAACAACGTCTAAGTACTCGAATTTGGTTAATAAGCAGCTTAGTGAGTGTTGTTGTAAATAATCGTAAAATGAACTATTAGTGCTACGCCGTAGCATCAACCGCAAATCTAATTTTATCGCGCTACAATAAGATACCAATGTCAATGCACATAACATCTGAATGGCTTGTTCAACAATGCAATGTAATACTGAAGCTACTTCCTTATAGTCACACCCAAGTGAACTGTGCTAAATTAACTGAGAATAGAACATTAACTTGGGTAAATTCGAGCGAGACTAGCGGTATCTAATGTGTTCTCAGAGCCTAGAGCGGCGAAATAAATTAAAAAGAATGCAGGTGTTCGAAAAAAGTGTGCCTTTCCTACCACTTTTCCACGGTAGGTACCTACGAAGTGAACGGACCGCGGTGAGGCTACGAGAAAGGGTCTATCGAAAATTTGTCAAGCTACTATGAATTCATAATTCATTATGTATTTATTATTTACTGAGGTTGATGCACGAAAATAACTTTTTGTGAAAAAGCCTCATTGTTTGTCTCATTTGTTTTTCTATGAACTAATACATACTATCTAATTTACTTATTCCAGTAAACTACCTACCTACTTCATTTTTCCAAATTCCACCTAGCGATACTTGATTTATGTTCTGAATTTTCAAAAAAGTTATTGCGTGTTTCATTTACTACTTTGTTTAGAGACTAGGCTAGGACCTAGACTACTATTACCAATCAAAAACCTGTATGGACTCTTTTCCATGAAGATTCAAATGTTAAATGTTACAACATTTTTTTATTGTTTGTCTCAATCCTTAGCATAATAGACCTTGAAGCCCACGCATGTCGCGGGCAAAGGCTGTGCTCAAAGTCAAACTGCTGTTTCCTAGAGAGGGATAGAACTTTTGATTGCGTTCGGTATTGCTGCGCGCGCGCACGTGAGAATGGACCAAACGAGCGGCGCGGTTGTAGCGGCTTTAGGTTAGGAAGAGCGAGACGGAAAATGTGAAATCAGGGTGGTTCCTCATGAGGTCAACGACCCTCGACACGCGTATCGGTGATTTTATAATTTGGATTTTGGGACAAAATATCTATCTTATTGCCCGGAAGACTCTTCTCACAGGTAAAGTCAAGAAACATTAGAAACCTGTTTTGAATTATGCACAATGACTAGCCTGACTGCTGCCTTGTTACTCGTAATTAGCCTATAAGCTAATAGTTTTAAATCTCTACATAATAGACACCGATTTAGATAAGCGTCTCACTAGGTAGAGTCATGGTAAAACTTGATTAATTTGAGAGAGCTGGGTAGAAACAACTTTATAATTATTTATTAAATAAGCAATTAACAAAACACTGACCTTTTGAAATGGGAGTGTTCGCTAGACTGAAAAAAGTTCGATAATATAAAACAAATGGAGAAACAAAATGGCAGAGATCTGTCTAAAAAAGCGTCGTATTTGAGACCTACAGCGACAGTAGATTGTAATAAAGTTGCTTAATACTCTGTCACCGTTTGGAAGCACCGACGCGACGTGACATACAGATCACTTCGTTGTCATTGTATGATAATCATGACCTTCACTTTTGGTAGCTTTGGTACTCTCGTTTTATTTAACCGCTACCCCAACAAAATATCTTCAGGCAAAAATTATGTTGAATTTCAACAAATATAAAATATGTTGGTCCACATCCTTATTATTTATGTACACTACTATCATAAAGAGGTGAAATTTGTATTTTTGTTTGTACCGGATAAACTAAAAAACTATAAGTCCAATTTAAAAAATTATTCGACATATCGAAAGCTACACATAATTAATTTATTAGGAATCCCCAGGAAAATTGCAATAATGCAACCTAAGGTATCAACGATAAGCCTTGGTTTTAAATTTGACTTGCGGACTGCTAGTTTAATGTATATAGTATATACCAAAGTTTGTCTGTACGCTTGTTAGTTTGTTCTTTATTCTCGCACCAGCCAGTGGAGCCAACGGATGCTCATATTTAGAAATTTTTAGGTAGGCGTGTATATTAAATATATAGGTATATATGTGCGTTACTGACTGACGGACTGATCTATCCATTTTGGTGTCTATGTCTAGGGTACATTAAGAATTCTCTAAATCCAACCCCTAAGGGTGTGCACTGTGCAGTGAGAGTCTAACCATCGTATTCAGGAACGACACTGTGAGAACACGCACCCACAGTGGACGAAGAAATCTTTTTTCATAAACATCACTTTATGTGTTGTGCGACATTATGGCGCACACTATCGTGTGCCTCTAGAGCTCAACTTTGGTTATAGGCACACGACAGTGTGCCTCTAGTCACACTGTGCAATGTCGCACAACACATAAAGCGATGTTTATGAAAAAAGATTTCGTCCATCGTGGGTGCGTGTTCTCAGTGTCGTTCCTGAATACGGGGGTGAGTCTATTTGAAAATAACTTCACCTGAACGTACTCGCGAGGGTTTCTGATTTAATTTATGAGACGTCCTGATAATTAAATCGAAACAAACAGATCAATAAGAAACAATACAATTATTAAAGAAAATCCAATGCATATTAGATTTGAAATACTTACCTACCTACATTAAAACCAAACCTAACATCAACGATTGGAAAATCTCAAAAGAATCTCGGTAACTGTCCCTGCGTGAAGGGTAGTGACCGTAAGGAAAGCGGCGCCGGCGCAGGCGAGGCGTTGCGCAAGCGTTCCACGTGTAGGCAAGACGCGCAGGTGAGCCGAGGGCATCCATCCAGATAAATTGACTATTTTCCATAGTTCCTTTCAACTATCTTGATTCCCTATGCTCAATACAAACCTACGTATTTAACGCAATATAACAAACTATATTGCCCTCCATAATATACACGACCTCTTTGTTGCAATGAAATGACGCTGATGATCTATTTTTATATTTAAAGGACATAATTCTGAAAAGAATCGGTATTTTGTTTAGTTTATATTTCGCTATAGAATAGGTCAAGGGCTGTTGCATCAATATTTAAGCAATAATAATAAAAATATTTAAAATAGGAATTCACTATACCAATAATATTATTTATTATCTTTTATATAGGTATTTTATTATGCAACAGTCTTTCGGTATTACTTTGGTACTTTGTTGCATTGTTGCATTGGTTTATGCCTAGCCAGTGCTTCTCTCTAGATAACAACCTATTAGTAGGTACCCACTGTACCCAGGTAATACGGAGATTAGCTAGCTACGGGTATGCAGCTACAATATTTAAATTTCCGTGAGCCCAAAAGCATTTCTAGAATGACTTGCACTTCGATTCGAAATCATACATTTAGTCCAAATGGCCATCGACATCCGAGGCGCAAGTTTTGGGAGTCGCCTTGCGCAAACGCGTCCCACACGTGCAAGAGGCGCACTCATCATTCTTTGCACCGTTAGATTTCCTACTTCTCAGCAGGTATTATAGTCGTTCATATCGTAAAAGTAGGAATGTTTAATTAGAGAAAGGGCTTCACGGTACTCGGATATTTTGGAAGCTGTTGGCCCTGCGCAGGTTGCGACTTCGCTGTTTTACAGCGACGCGACGGTTAATGGTAAGGCTCATCTGCCTGCACCTTTGGTACTTAATGGTGATTGTTGTGAAAAGACAACGGTTTCTCTTGAGTTCTCTGCCCAGTTAATCAACACAAAATTAATAACTTAGTCACTAGTTTTCGTGAATGGTTGTAGTTATAACAATTTTGATAAACTTATGTAATAAGGTTTTGTGAATAATAACAAGAAAATTAATTAATTTTGCTAGATATATTTTGCAAGTCATATAACATCTAAAACGCTTTTTATGGCAAATTAAATTACCATACCAATACTTTAAGAGAGAACCCGCATTTAAATCGGAACATTCAAAATTAATTTTGAAAATCATCAACCTTAACACCCTTTTTTGGTCGGGAATTATAAAAGAGGATAGCACCACACTGACTGACGACAGTGGAGAGCCTAAACCACTGGTCCTTGAAAAAAAAACAATTTTAATAAGAGAGCGAGGTAGGTAAATGAATTCCCTAAACTCAGTGTAGCAGGGGTTGAATTATGAAACTAGCTTCACAAGAAGTCGCGGGTGTTTTCATCCAATACTTAGTTGAATTTACCTACATAAAACGTTAAGTAATATAAAGCCTAACTTCAATGAACACGATTCAAAAACATTGTAGTCATCCCCCGCAATCTAGTTGCCGAGCATCCAAATCGGTTCAACATAACACTTAGACTAATCGTCCTATGCTTATGGCCGCAATAGATTTCAATCAGGTGACGTCAACGACAATGAAAAGTCCCCCGGAGAGTCGAAGTCGCCCTCGAGCGTCATAGATCGCGGGCGAATTGGTTGCGCGGGCGCATGCGGCGAGAGGCCCCGGCGGGTGCGCGTCCGCCGCGCCCTCCGTGCCTCGCCCCTCCCGCCCCCACCCCGCAGAACTCCCTCCCCCTCCACCCTGCCTCACAATACAACAATAAGTAGGTACAGAGACTACAGTAGGTACAATACACACGATCTCAGGAAAATTTACACCACTTGATGACACAGTCATCATGCGATGTAGAGTCGAGAAAATTACCCGGTTGGTGGCTAGATGAAGGACATTATATTTACCAAGCACGAACAGTATCTACCTAGTCACATGTGATTTGATAGTTTACTGGTTAGTTTAGTAAATGAGGATCTATTGATACTGACTGTGGGTAGGTTACGTATATACATTTAGGTAGATATAGGTATAACTATACTATACTTACCTACGTTGTTTTGCCTACTCGACACTAGGATCAATTGCCTTCTATTCACGTGGAATTGTATTTTGTATCGCAAGAACGTGACGAACTAGCAAGCATCAATATTTGTTCTAGACCTATTTTCATTTCAGAACGGTCTTGTAAGTAGGACCTACGTAATAAAATAACAAATGCAAAAAAAATAAGGTGACTACAATACCAGCAATGCAAAAACATTATCTTTTTTTGATTCGACCTATCAAAATACCAACCACCAATCGTGTCCTTAGAACTAAGCATAAGACGAACTTTTTACATTTATTTGAGACGGTGATCAGGGTCTAATGCAAAAGAACAGTGTAAAAAACACTGGTTCGCCTTGACCCCCGCTAGAGCGAACGACAAACAACCACTGGCACAAGCAGTTGATATTATTTCCCCAAAAGAAAATGCAAATCTATACTTAGAAACGATCCTTATTAGTTCAGATTCTAAGGTTTTAGGTGTCAGACTAATAGACGATACAATAGGTAACTAACCTACAATATCTATACTAATATTATAAAGAGGAAAGATTTAGTTATTTGTTTGTTTGTTTGTTTGCATCGAATAAGCTCCGAAACTACTGGACCGATTTGGAAAATTCTTTCCTCATAAGAATCCTACATTATCCTTGATGAACATAAGCTATAGAATATTTTCAAAAATGTTAGGGATTTGTATGAAAACTTTGATAATGTAACCCAATGTGTGAAAAAAAAATCCAAAAAAAAATCCTTATATCGCTTACGCTGCGGAAATTATTGACAATAGAGCAAAATATTGTATTACAGTTTTATAGATATCTTCAATATCTACAAAAAAGTTCATAATAACCATATGTCTAACTATTAGGGATCCGTATGAAAACTTCGATAATATAACCCAAGGTTTAAAAAAAACCCATAAAATCATTATTACACCTGTGCAACGCCGCGCCGTGGCGGACTGCTAGTATTTCATAATCTTATAAGGCCTTACTTGATTTAAAAAATATATAGAGGGTATTCCACGTAAAATAACCATGACTGTAACCATACCGGCATAAAAATATGAGCATAAGCTCAAAAAAAAAATCTGTGTATTGTATACCTACCTACTACGTGACTATGGCTTATTACCACTAGCTTTTCAGCAACGCTCAACGCTAGTGAGGGAGTGGGTTGGGTAGTCACAAAGTTTTTCTTTAATTCGCTCGCTGTAGGTAAAAAAGATTAATAAAGAGAAAGATTAGAAAAGATAAAGAAATAGATTCATAAAGATGGTACGAAGGAACAGATTTTCCAAACCATTTCTCGTTCACCGTGGTAACTAATAAAGGTACCAGAGTTTAGATTCATTGTAGGTACCTTCCATGTATAGAACAGGCAGGAAACATCTTCAGATTTCTTCGTACCCAAACAAAATGTGGGTATATTTTAGGTATATTTATTTAACATAAAATTAACGAAATTAAAGACACTTTCTTTACCATGCTCTGAGCAGTTACCTACTTTTGTAAATGCGTATCTACTGTTTATAAATAGTAGGTGTAGTTGTAATAACATAGTTATAAAGAACCCTGGTAGGATATTTAGTCGACAATATATTTTTCTCAACATTTATTTGACTTATTTTCGTCGCATTTTTTATTATACCTACTATTTACATTTTTAAATGTCTCAAAATAATTTGACCTTTAAGGTGTTCTTCGTCGTTGGCGGGAGAATTTCGAGGAATGTCTAGTCTAGAGTCTAAAGTTAGTCTAGTCTAGTCTGGTCTCCTAAATTAGGCTTTAGAGTGAAAATAGCTTTCTTTCTATGGTCATAATAGTCTTTCAATGATGGTTTTGTAAAACAAGACAACGCGACCGACACGGCAGCATCGGTAGCTATACACAAATATTTTCAGTAGGTAGGTACTTACCTCTTTCGTACTCCACCAACCTGTACAATATAAAATAGTTTTTTCAAAATATTTCCTAAAGTACCTACTAGGTAATTCGGAATCGGAGTGAATTGCAACTTTTAGCACGATTCACAAACGATTTTATCTGTAAACAAGACAGTGCTCTATGTAAAATAATGTCTAACAAAAGTTATGTCAGTAGATGAACTACGCGTAACATTATGATTTTGGTCAACAGCCAACATGTTTGACTCACTGTTACCGCACATGAAAAACGTGCAAATGTTTCCAAACAGGGCAAAATACGTTGACCTTACGAATTTCAAATAAATGCCTGAACATTATTTTGAAAACGTCGAAAGCTAGTCGTCTAAAGAGCATGCGCTGTCTATTTCAACACCTATCGACATAGATAGGTAGTAGAGTAGGTAGATATTATTAGATATTTGGCTGCAAATATCAATTGTAAGCATTTCATTAGTGCACGTAGACATATACCTAGCGAAACACGTTGTTTATAGCGGTGTGGAGCGAAGATCACGCAGGACACGAGGGGCGAACGTGTCCTACAATAATCAGAAGGTCAGCCCGCTGCTCGGCACGTTAAGTAGGTACGCTCCTACTGTACAGTTCACCTCTTTACATTTTCCCCCTACCTATGGAGTATCTACCACATTATCTGTCATTCTCTCTGACCGACCCAACTAAACCACAATCATTACACAGGCTGTCGTCGTTGGACCGACCCTATGCCATAGAGCCAAATCATCAATTTTATATTACACTAGGTAATATTTTTTTTATATCTAAACTAAAGAATAAATAATAAACATTAAAGAAAATAACTTCAAACTTAGAGACTTCAGGGAGGGTGACCAAAGAGGGAGCAACTAGGTTACTGTGAGTATTAATCCGTGGCTGACCTTAGTATCTACCTGCATTCACGGCAATGTCATGATTCGCCCTTTTCCGTAGGATTGTAATCGTTGTAATAAAACATACTACCTACTAAACGATAAACATCTCAACTTTAGCGCAGACCTAAATAACAATATCTATGATATCTTATGCAGGTAGGTAATTGCTAAGAGAGAAATATTACCTAGGCATTTGTTATCAAGCGATAAATATTTCAATTAATTTCTAAAATCCTTTATTTACAGAAATAAATAACATCTAATAGATAATATATTACAAAATAAACAATAAATTGTTGTTAAACACCGTTGCAAACAGTCTATAAAATAATAATAGATGAAACACCTCGAGAAAAAAACCAACCAGCAATCTTCTGTTTGGTGTAAAACCTATTTTGTACTCTATATCGACCTAATATACTTAGGAACAATGCTGATAAAATAGATTTAATTTTCCAGCCGCTGGCCATTATCCAGCACCCTAGCAAACCAAGCCGTTAAAAGAAAACCACCAAGTGAATAATTGAAACGGAAGCGGGCGTTTATCCTAGAATGAATACGCAGGCGGGAGGACATCGGCGATGGGTTTTATTGTATGGGGTTGGCAGAAATGAGGGTTAATATCATAATTTGAATTCGTGGCATCATTATCTTCATTATACAAATACCCTTAGATAACCATTTTTATGTTTATCGTACTAATATAGGTGGTAGTGCATTTAGTCTACCTACTGTCTTCGTTTTGCTTTACACGGAGTAGTGCGAAACGACTGCTGCGGAATATTTGGCTGTATATGCGGTTTTAGCGTACCTACTATAACTATTTGAAAATACCTTTATATACATTACTTTACTAAGAGTCACAAAATATGGGAACTTGAACGTTAGATTCGGTAATCAATCCTGCCCATCCGAAAAAGCGTATCAATCAAAGACTATCAAGCAAATCCTACTTTTCACATTTAAATTACTTAAAGCCGGTTCAGTCAATAACTATATCAATAAACAGACAGACAGTAAGCCCCCAGCGGCTTCACGAGGGTACGTTTTATTGTGATGCAGAACCCCGCTTCCGGCGAGGGGGATACAGGTGGGGTCCGTCCCGTCGCGCTCCTTGCATTCTGCACTGATTGAGCTAATGACTTTTGCTGATGGAACGTTGTTATATCCAGTTTTGTTTTCAGTTGTGCACTTTGAAAGGGGAATGGTATTTTCATTTTCCCTAAACCAAGCATCCTTTTAGAGAAGTTTCGTCAATTTGATTTTCACCAACCAAATACCCTGGTTGTCCCAAAATGCATTCAATTAGTTTTTTCATTATGATTATAACTAAACAAATTTCTACGTATTATAATAATTTATTTGAATTACTTGTAACTGAGAGTCCATATTTCAGATGATTCTATTTCCTTGCCATCTCCACGTTCCGCAGCCCTGCCTCTGTTTCCCATAGCCATTCCTGTCAATCACTATTGCTCAAAAAATCGTCATGAACCTGATCGCCCCATTATTAATTATCCCAAGATTTTTCTGACCATAAAACAATTTTACGAACCTACCAACTATAGGAACGAGGGACGTCACAGACCGTCGCCCAAGCGTGCGCAGACGCAGGGGGCGGCCACCCCGGGGCGAGGTCGTTCACCTCCCCCCCGCACCCACACCCCGTCTCCACACCTCCACCCGGCGCAATCACAGCCCTTTGTGAACAACCCAAGGGCTACTCCGTCTCCGGGAGGGCAAGGACTCCATTTCTTTGTTTTGCCTTCTAACGACCCTCTCAGGTACGTGCCCAGCCGACTGGCCCCGACTGGTTTTTAAGGAAAGTAATGAAATTTGTGAAGCTTATTACAATTGTGAATGCAAATGCGTACTTTGCTTAAAAGCCTTCGCTTTACTGTAGGGTCCGTTCGCGAAGTGGTTCCGATTTAGCGAGCAAGAAATTTGCGCACATTTCCTGACACAACTAAATAAAGTGCTATGAAAAGATCTGGTACTTAGGTATCTTATTGTGTTTATGGAAATAATAGTTCAATGTGTCATGTGTGTGACTTTTACAAAGAGTTTCAAGTTCAATTCGAATTATGAGATCTAATAAATTAACATTTTACTATTAATTCATACAGGGTCAACTTCCTCAATTAAATCAGGTCAAAAATGTTTCCCTTGGAATTCCATCAGTCGAAGGTACTGGAGCACGAAGGGCGCACTCTCCCATGGAGGCACCCTTGATTCAAATAAATATTTAAAATATGGTAAATGTTTTGTCCACAGGACGTTAGGGGAGTAACAAGTGCGTAACATTATAAAAACATAATTTGCACTTTGTATTTACGTTTTCTTTGGAAAGAGCTTCTTTGCACGCAACTACGTCAAACTTCAGCGATTTGATACTTAAATTAATATTATTATTGCTGTAGGTTCCAAAAAAAAGATGTAACTATTAGAGCCTCTCTCACATTAACTATGTACCTACCTAACCTACCTATAGGTCTGTGTACAATATTTCAGATATTGTATGACACATTATCAATCTTAAAAGGGTATACCTAATGTTTATAAGTACCTAAAGTCCTTTTAAATCTAGATCATGGGAGTGAATCATTGCTTCAATGTATCACAGTCGGCTCGATGAGAATTAAAACTCAAGTTCATGCAATTCAAATGGGCACTTCAACCGAGCCCTTTATAAATACTAATAGCCTAACAAAAAAACAAAGGCACCCTCCGTCGGGCATTGAAATAAAAACATGAGCAGCGCACCCCACCCGCATGCCGCCGCGTCCGCGCACACAATCTTTCAAATTGAACTGAACTTAGTGCTATCGAGTGTACAACAATCAGACTACAGAAAACACCAAACGATTCTCGACCTTATTAATCCCGGGAAATGCTATTATGCATCAAATTGTTTTTTAAATTGCCACTTATTTAAAACGTCACGCGAGGGTGAATCATAGGGGTTGTTACTAACAAAGAGGTTAATAAATTCAAAAATCGTTTTTTTTGTAATCGATATCTCAAGTACAGCAAAACAATGGTTATTGAAATTATTAGAGGTTAAAGTCCACTTTAAGTAGTAAAACGCATTGAAGACATTTATGAATACCTACTAGAGCAGCAAGGCTTGCAAAAATAACGACATATTGATATTGCTGAGTTTGCAGGTATTTCTCTACTTGAATAGGCACATAAATCTACTTACCTTCTCAGTAGGGCTTGATAATTACGAATACGTATATGATAAAGTTTGAAAACTCCTTAGAACCTTTGAACGCAAATTCATTTTTTCAGTTTATTTCGAAGACGCGAGTAATACTTAGCTGAGAATGCATAAATACAAAACTCAAAAGTAAGAATAACACAAAATATTTTAAGCCGAACTTTACATCTACTGATCAAAATGGGAATTCTGATTTGGTTCATAGATTCAATCTAACAAATCACCTACACTACAGTCAGAACTCAGAAGTGATTAAATGCAACGCCCCCACGGAAACTCGATACAAGCGTCAATGTTTATCGCTATTAATATTAAAACAAAACCACATACTCCCCTCGGTAATACGTGAAGCGCCCCTTCCCTTATCGTGGTCAAGTGCCTGTTTCCACATATTGTCACCTAAAACCAGAATATAATGTCTCTACCGACTGTAACAAACCTATATCTACCAATTTCAACTCTTACTATATCTATAAATTAATCCTTTCTTTTAGTGAGGTTTTCTAAGAAAGGTTTTTTGGCAAGATTCCATTTGTTTTTTTTTGAGTTGACTGTTCTCGTTGCAGCCTGTGCTTTACTCTATAGATTTTTTTATTTGTTTTATTAGTTATCATTCAGCCTTAGATAGCTGCTAAAAACTGAAGTCTGATAGGTTCCTATACCGCAGGTAGGTAGATATAAGTTTATCAAAACAGAAGTGCAATAATATCGCAATGATGACAATGATATGCATTCTGGTTTGGTGACACATCAAGATACCTAGATACCTACCGACAACAACATCCCCAATAGCTTAACTGAATAAGTATTTTTTCTGAAATAAAGATGTCTAGTCACCTCTTTATTTTACAACATAACAGATGTGCAATCTTAAAAGAAACCACTTACCCCAAGTAAATGTTCCGGTTTCGATCAGACGTCGGTAAATAATGGTGTGGAGTGCCCCTTCCCTTATCGCTGAAACCTTCGTCGACAAGTGCGGTTTCTACACTGAGGACGTCATAAAATATGGAATTGAATGGCCTTTTTGTCATCGCTACAGAGCATTCTTATAGGGTTTTACATTTGAAGTGATATCAAGCTATGAAAGGGTGTAAAAAATATCAATTCATTAAGGGAATTTTAGACTGTCTTTTAAGTGAATTTGACTTTAAATAAATCTTCAGATCTGCATCAATGGAGGATTAAGGCTAGTTTTCATATATTTCTTAAACCTTCTATTTCAATATTTAATAGGTCCCCTCATCCACAAATAATGTAACGTAACGTGACACACCGACATGGGGAGCGAGTTCATTCATACTTCCGATCTGCTCTGATGCCTCTCCATAGATAATACAAATATAGATTATAACCGCAGATTCTTAACTGCTATAACAGGTAGAGTTTCTCCTCATATACCTATCTATCTATAAATCTTCGCTCTAAGTTATTGATAAAATAAAAACTTTTCCATTAAAATGAAACACTCCATTAACACTGCACACTGGAGTATAGGTGTTTATGTAAAGTCCGAGTCTTATAATTAATACGAGGTAGGTAACTCGCAGCGCTACTTATAAAAACAAAAATGTATTTAACTTATAAAGCGATTGCAAACTCTACTGCTTCTTGTAAACTAGTGATAACAAAAAGCTAAGCTTTTATCTTCAGACCTACCTAATTGATTAGGCGTCACCTATATGTAGGTACTCGTAACTATGTGGGCATAACCATGTAAAAAATGTTTAAAACTTAAGACTCAGCACTCAGCACGATAGTACGTAGGTATAGCCACCTATTAAAAGTGCCAGTGGTGAAAATGGCACTGACTGTAGACGAACATTCAGACACATAAACTAAGAAGTTTACTTGAAAAATTTGGAACCCTAAATAGCTACTAGGTAGAGTACCTACTGTAGCCTAGGTGCAACTGAAAGCCTCTAACAGGATTGCTTCGATCTGAGTTAGGACAGTGATCAGTTCTTCATAAGTTAGGTTACAATTTCCCAATACTCAGTACAAATGATAATTGATAGACTTAACTCCCGCTTCCCAAAGACCCCCAAAATGAGGAGAGTAGGGTGGACATCTGGACATAAATGAAATTTGATGCCATCATTAGCGAAACTTTCAGGCAATGAACTGCAACTAGACTTTAAAAACTTGCTCATTTCATTCAGTATAAAAAGTACTTAGGTACAAAAAGAAATCAACCTCGACTTTCAATAATAAAAATCTTCAGCCAAAAAGACAACAAAATCAAAATAAGTGAACATAAACTTCGTGGTGAAAATCTCCCACGAGATGAATCTGTCTGCCCCTTCCCTCGAAGGGGACGCAGGCATTCCTGGGAACGTTCTCTTTTTGTACCTTTCGCCAAGCCTCTGTCACACTAAAATGATTCCAATGTTAGATATCATTACTACCTACGCTTCAAAATTGTTCAGTCCAATTAAAGACAATATTTTTATGTGTCTCGGTACTTTAATCTACCTCTTATTTAGGGATCTTACCGTCTAAATCAATTCCTTTAGGGAAACAAAACGAATTCTTCATCCTATCAGAATGCTTTAAAAGGGAGTAGTCAAATTATCCAAACATTACGTTTAGCACAATGTCCACATTTTGCAGTAGGTAGTAAGGTCTCCATATGTGACAGGCTTGCAAGCACGTCCGCTTAAAAGCTTAGGTATTGTTTCCCACACGATGTTTTCTTTCACAGTTTAAAGCAAATTTGAAATTCAATGCACATTTAAATGCACGGTCAAATACAGTTACTGGGACTTCTCAGGAGTGAAACTTCTAAAGAGTATCATTATCATTCATTCTGTGCCTCTGCCGCCGACGAAGGGGGATGACCGGGATGTTATTTTTCTCCAGTTTTGTTCCTTTATTTCAACTGACCACGAATCACGTTAATTTGAAGAAACATGCGCAGATAATTAGGCACATTTATTTTATTCCAGATTGGTTCATGTGGGAAGTTTGCTTCACAATGTTTGTTAACATATTTCTGTTGCCCATGTGTTTAGAAGTTTGCTTCAAAATGTTTGATAAAATATTTCTGTTGCCCATGCGTTTCATCTCCAAAAAATGCAAATAATAAAATACCACGTAAGTGCCTAGATTAATGTTTACTTAGCAACCTTCCAACGTTATTTTATCGTATTTATTTGCGTGAGATGGTTAGGACAGGGTCTACGTGTGCACTTACCTGTCGTCTCTGTGTTCTTCTTCACCAGCAAGCAAAGTGAAAACACTGAATACACTTCACACCATTCGCAAACATCATAAGTCTAAGTATCTACAGCCCCAGGCTAAAAGGTAAACAGAGACTGTACGTGTGTAATCGAATTGCAAGTCGTCATCGCCCTAAATGAGTCTGCCTAGGTAGGGGCGCATCCCTGTCATAATTAACTTCTACATGATGCGGGCACTATCGATACATCGATCGAGGGGGTACCACCCCCACCCCAGGACACGGCAGCAGCAAGTTATCTGCGCGGATCGATAACTGCTAAACTACTGATATACTAGGTACCTTTATGCATATTTATGTCGGGACTGGCGAGGCTGTTGTATGATGTTTGATCGTCTGATCTCGGCTAATCAAAAATTTGATAAGTAGACTTTACTAGTAGAATAGTAGATAAGATACCACTATTTAAGAGCTTCGCTACGATTTTTAAATCAAGATCTCGTTAGTTCCTCTATACTACTGAAACTCCTAGCAAGAGTTATAATGTAGGTAAGATAAACCATTCGAACATAGGTAATCAGAAAAAAACAAGTTTTTTTTTTATATTTAGAATTATCTATAGGCACACATATAAAAGCTACCTCCGTTTCATTCTGCAAAAAAGGTCGACGTTTATTTCAATAATTCCTGAGCTTTTTCTAGTCCCGCAGCTCAATCATTCGAAGTGGATGGAGGTACCTAAGTGACTAGATACTCATAAGAGTAGACTGAGGGCGGCATCGATTTCAAATAGCGGGATGCATTCACAATGAACCCGTCTTAGTATTGTCGTGATGGGAACCCCGTTACGGTTATGGAGATTTCATCTTTTTCTGTAACAGTATTTTAGATCTTCTTGTTTTTATCACAGTAGCGGAAGTGGGTTCGAATACCGTAGATGTGGTAGAATAATAACAAACGGTGTCGAAAAACATCTTTGAAACAGAATAGGTGTTCTAAAGTTAAAATTTGGAAGATAAGGGATTAGATTGCGGATTAACGCATTATCTAAAAGTGAGTCTCCTACGAGGTTCACAGAATCCTTTCACCAAAGGTGCAGTACCTTAGGTACTACAACATTATTCACAGCCGATGGGCCTACAAGTTCTATATCTTTAGTCATTCATTCATTATCTTTGATCTACAAATCCCTTTGCCGTATATATACAAGTTTCAATTCTCTGCCACCGACAGACGTCAGACGTTACTAGTCCTCTTGCTGTGAGGTCAAATTCAGGCAGGTGACCAATAATTTACGTACCTATTTGTATTTTTTAATCTATTATTTCAAACTATTATGCTAAAGCCTGCTTGCTAGACTATGCAGCAAAGTAATATTTGTTTGTGATAAAACCCGGCTATAAAGTTATAAGATCGAGATTAGCAAGAGTTTGTAGAGAAGTTAATTATTCGTTTAAGTTGAAAACATTATCCTACGTTTTATTGTTCGACAGATTTTACGAGGAAATAAGTACATACCATGCCTAGCTTAGTCTTTTAGAGCCTTCGCATGAGCATTTGGAATCTTCATTAACCCCGATACATTCAACTTTAGGAGCCAATCGCTGTTGCAATAATGAACCATGTTGTTTATGGCTAAACAGCTACACGATTCATTATTGTCTGTAATCAACGAGACTCAAGATTTTATCGGGGTATCGGAGGACGCAGACTTTCCAGATGCCAAACAAATCTGTTTTCGACACCCTTTAACTTCGTTGTGGATTAGACTAGAAGCAAATATACCAAACACGGTATATTTCAAATTTCATTCAATTTATACTTAACTAGTCAAAGTTTCTTATTTTGTCACTCACTCACTCACTCACTGACTGACTGACTGACCGATCATCAAAAGTTTAAAGCACTTCTAGCAGACCTGTCTGCTTAAGGGTCCTTCTGTCTTATGTTATTACGTAATTACCTAACTTAAGACAGAAGGACCCTTAAAGGGACTGATTAAATTAACCGACTTGGTATGACATGGATCTCACAACTTTTTACGGTAGAAGAACTGAGTTGCGTTGCGAGACTTTGCTTTTTTTACAAGTTATGTTTTGAAGGCATCGAATTTATTATGAATGAAAGAGTGTAAGGAATCGTGACAGGTAGGTACGTATATTATATACCGTACGTATATTATATACCGCCGGAAATGCAGATTGATACAAAAAGTAAACAAACACGCAATTGTTTACTAATATGTACTCGTAGCATTAGCTGAGGGTCGCCGGCGCTCGCGCCTCTTGAGATGGTCATTGGATTTGGAAAGGTTGGGGCGCGCGGCGGCGGCTCATCGGAGAGCGCGGGCGCACACCTGTAGCGGACATTCTCGCGGCAATAGCCGAACTTATCGCCATGCTCTGACGCAACCCAAACAGGATCCACCTCCCAACAAAAAGTTCCACGGCCACTATTTCGAAACTCGTGCGCACCTAAATAGAGAAAGGCATCTATGTGCTTGTACATCATTTGTAGAGCCGCTAGTCGCAACCCACGGGGTACGGGGTGAATGCCCTTAACGTCCTCCGTCCTCCTCGGAGTAGTTCCCTCCCGTTCTCGCATGCTAGAGTCCCTCTTCTTTCGACTTCGAAAAGAGGGCACGTAGTGAATCGTCTGCGAGTGATTTCGGACTGATCTGCGATGAGCTTAAAGTCGTGAATCGCGCGCGGGGTGTGATTCGTGTACAGTTAAGGGTGTGTGCGCACGCGCATTGCGTTTGTATTCAAATGAGGACAGTGCGTTCCGCGCCGGAGAGCACTATGATTGTACTTTTTTAGTCCGTGAGCGGTAATCAGCTACAAGGAAATGGGCATCCTTAGGGGTGGCGCGGGCGCGGCTTGCCGGCCGGTATTGAGGACACCGTCTCGTTAATGCGCGACAATTAGCTGTTATGGGACAATTCGTATCGTTGACCGGGTGGTCTGCGATCTATTGATGTCTTAGCCTTGTTCCTTAGCAACATGTCACTTATAATAAGACGCGAGTTTTTTTTTATCAACACCAATTGCACTGCACGTGTTGATTTTTTGTTTCATGACCCAGTATAATAATTTTTTTTTATTGTTTAGAATATCTATGTAGGTTCTTACGTGTACGTTTTTAGTAAATATAATGCCTACGTACTAGGTTATTTATTCCGAAAAGTGGGTATTTCTAACATTTCCCTAAAAACATATACTTACATAGTACATAGCCCTTATATACGAACACAGAACGTAAGACAAGCTACCGTAGTTAAAGTTAACGGGCATGTAATCAAGTTACCGAAATATTGCATCCGTTAGAAAGGCAAATGGAAAGGTGGCAATTCTCAACCTCTTCCAAAATACCGTGACACTCTAGCGTGCGATCTAACCCTTTGAGGCAAAATAACTCTTTAATATATTACTATACCCAGTAACTAAGGAAAGATTAATTATATAAAAAAGGGAATTATGAACATGTCTACTAGGGTAGAAACTGTCTATAAATTCATCGATGATACAAGTAATCGTAAAAACATGTATAATTCCCGTAGTTAAAAAAAATAACTCCATAGTAAATTAAATGTTAAGTGCTTACCAAGGTACCCCCCCCCCCAATTACGTTGCCATAAATAATTCGGCTAATGAAAGGGAATATGGAAGGAAAGAAAAGTAATGTCATGACTTTATGAGTATAATCTAACATAACGCAACCCACTTTGATTTTTCGTTGATAAAAAACATACCTCACAATATTGAATCATCGAGTCATCGAGTCAACATTAACTAGGTACCTGGTTGCCGGTGGTGGGCGGCTCGACCTTCGCGTGTCCTGCAGTATTGCCGTTCAGCGATTCTGCTTCTCTAATAGGTAGAACCTTTATTATGAAGACCTTGTGCATGATTACCAACTACACTGTAGCAGGTAATCATACACTATTACGTTATATACTTTACAGATTGGTCATCCATGATACTACATGGGCAGAATTATTAAACATTTTTTATAGATTTCAGATGTGCCACTGTGACACAATCAAGCCTTCTAGTTATATTCCTTCTATATCTATACTTCTATACTAATATTATAAAGAGGAAAGATTTGATTGTTTGTTTGTTTGTTTGTATCGAATAGGCTCCCAAACTACTGGACCGATTTGAAAAATTCTTTCACCATTACAATTCTACATTATCCCTGATGAACATAGGCTATAAAATATTTTCAAAAATATTAGGGATCCGTATGAAAACTTCGATAATGTAAACCAAAGTGTGAAAAAAAATAAAAAAAAATCCTTATATTGCATTTGGTGCGGAAATTATTGACAATAGAGCAAAGTGATGTACTACAATTTAAAGAGGACATCAATATCTACAAAAAAGTATGCAATACCATAAGTCTAACTATTTGGGATCCGTATGAAAACTTCGATAATATAACCCAACGTGTGAAAAAAATCCTTATATCGCGTACGCTGCTGAAATTGTTGACAATAGAGCAAAGTGATGTACTATAGTGTTAAAGAAGACATCAATATCTACAAAAAAGTATGCAAAACCATTTGTCTAACTATTAGGGATCCGTATGAAAACTTCGATAATGTAACCCAACGGTTAAAAAAATCCAAAAAAATCTTGGCTACTGTCAATTTTTTATAGATTTTTGCTGACCGAAATTAGAATTTAATTAGAGTCAATTTTGTTGTAATTTATCAAGAACAGTTAACTGAACTCATCGTCATCTCAGCCTGTTTGCACCCACAGCTGGGTATAGACGTTCTCTTTACTGCACTATTATTTCCGGTCTCTCGCGAGTCTCACCCAAACTCATAAAAATGTGTAAACACACAGAAAAGCAATGTTTACCGCCAGTAGGTAGTTATCCATCTACCAGTATCTCCTTTTACGTTCCATCCAATTTAGTTAATGTGCTAGAAAATGTGCAGGTGGAAGGGGAGGGCGCATCCCACCCGACGCTAAATATACTCTGATTGTGATCAATAGCTCAATCTTCTTGTGATTTGCTGGTAGGTATACGTGTTTGAAATTGATCTATTATCTATTAAAGGTGACATTTATTTAACTATACTCGTAGGATAAATAGAGGTAGGCTTTGCTAGGGTCCTTTGTCCAAAGACATAGGGTAACACATATATAATACAACATACTGCTTGTTTCCCACAGGGAGGGGCAGATAAAGATACATTGCTTCGATCATAGCATAAGTAAGGGATACAAAGAAAGTTTACCTATAACATTTGGACTAGAACACAAGAGGCTAAATTTATACTAATAGACAAATACTTAGATAAATTTAGAGAATAGACTAGGAAACGGCTTGCACTGGACACGTGGTGTTCGAATGCATTTACAACTCCTTATAATACAAAAACGCATAACTTTAATTGCCTCATTACGGAATCAAGTATAAAAATAGACAAAAATATAATCAAATCGACCAATGTCTCACTTCGCACGGCGGAACCGGTTTTTATACAGCGCAGCCTAAAATCTTCTATCGTCCCCTCGAGTGAACCCAGTGTTGCGCAAACGCATTCCAAGTTTCCGTGATTCCGTTAAAGTCATCGACTGTTTTTGACCATTAGTCGCCCGAGAAAATGTTATCATAATACAATCTGTATGTATTTGACTCCATTAGCTATAAAATTGTAGTGTAGTTCACGACTTATGAAATAGTGACTTAGATAGGTTGCTTGTAACCTACTCGTATGCTACTTACTATTCAGCAGTTTTCAATACGCAATGTAATGAATAGTTTGATCTAGGTAAGAAATAAAAAAAACTGTTAACGACATTAAAATATGCTGATTATTTGATGAAGCCTCAAGTAAATAAATTTAATTGCACCCAACGATTAATTCTCACTTTAATTAAACTCGATATTAGTCGATCTTTCCGGCTAAACGAATAAAATGAGTTTCGGGTGGTCTAATCAAAGTTTCTGATTGCTTCGGCAACAGCTAAGTTTTTTTATCTGCTTTCATTGTCCGATTGCCCGCAATTTAAGAGTCTGTAGACCGATGGCCATACGATTTCCTAGTAACTTGGCACACTTTTAACATCTTCAGTTCGAGACAGCTCGTGCTTACATGAATGGACATAACATTTTCATGTCGTTCTAACAGTATAGCAGCATGCATACGAGGAAGGTATGTATACGAGTTATGTATCTACGTATCAGTAGTACCTACCAACTAACAAACCGATATAATTCCTAACTGCCTCCCCAAAGGTATATATTGCGCGATATGGACCGCCGGAGGTATGAGAGCTGCAATGTGTCACATCGAGAATTGATGATTTCTAATCGTAATCGAGCATCTTTCATTTCTGCCCGGGTACCTTACAGCAGGCGGTGTATCGGCCTCGATTCACCCCACTGTCTCCGCAGTTTCCATTTGCAAGCAAAAAGTTGTGAACGGGCGGGCGACATCGAGTGCCATTAGAACAGCCAATGTACACAGACATGTCATCAGAGACGAGCAGGCACCTCTCGCCTCGAGAGGCACTCTGGCGCGGGGGGGAAGGCGGCTCTCCCAATACTGTAAGATTTTAATGATACATTGTTGGTCTCAGACAGGGGAACGGTTTGCGATATCGAGATGTTCTTGCGCGCGCCGACGATGCCTGCGCACACCGTTATCCTATTTCCTCCCTCCTTTATGATCAACGCATTGTGACGATATGATGGCTCGGTACTTATTTTCCCGTTTACGGTTGTTCGTAAAGAAGCAAAGTATATTTTACTATATGCGTTGGAATCCTTTACAAGGCTTTTACGGTACCACGCAGGTCATATCATCTTAAAAGCGCGATTCAAAAGGTGCCCATAAACTTGAAGAACACAGGATTCCTTGTATCGTTCATTGCTTCTGCTAAATGCGAGTATGTCGATTTCGCCATACTATTGTTAAACATCAAATTTTGTAAAGAGCATCAATATGCGACAAGTAAAACCACAAATTACAAAGCCTAATGATTGACGACAGCAAATAGCTGCAACCTGCCCAATGTGGCTCTACGATTAGGATGGCTAAGTGCCAGCAAAGGTGACCTTGGCTACTTCATAATAAATGCAAATTAATTCGCGATTCCACCGATGCGCAGGTACCCTTCTAATTATGTTATGTAGTCCTTATGACTACTATCTGCTACCTACATGAAACTAAAAATCGTGGACAACTAAAATTAGGGTTACAAAATTAATGATGCTGATGTATTAGAAAGTAGTGTTTTATGTTTTCTCCTACGAATATCATCACCTAAACAAATTATTACCCGTCTACACCTAACTTCAAGTCCATACTTATCTCCCTAAGTTTACGAACTTACTTCTTTATGGCATACTTAGAGATATCAGTTTATAAGGAAATGATATCGCTATAAACTATATAGTGTATTCTCAAATGTACCTAAGGCAAATGACAAATGAGACGTAGGTGCAAATGGGCACGAATCGGCACTATCAGTATTTTGTAATAAGATTGTTAATTTAACAAAAAGAATATGCGGAGGATAATAAATAAACAGTTCGACAAGCCTAGACTTGAAACCTTTGCATAGGTTTTGTTCACCTAGGAAGTAAAAAAGAGTCGTAACCGCCCACGGCATAGCAGCGAGCTTTCGAAACATAAAACTTTTTCGAAGCACTGTTTGTGATAAATCAAAAGGTCTACGAATAGGTGGTCATAAAGGTGCCCACAAAAGCCAGAGTTTTAGAGCCCTTCAGAAAGTGTGTCGAGGTACCCCGCAGCCCGTGCCCCGCCGCCTGCTCCGGAAAACATCCATGTGCATGCTGTTGCCAGCTAGCTTCTCTTTGGCTGAATTCTGCAATTTCTTATATTCCTTCTCGCGACCATATTAACATACTGTACTGAACGACTTTAACATCCGCTACTATACACAGCATAGGTTAGGCATTTGTTGCAGGTGAAACAATCTTAATATCCAAAAAACTGTTTCACGAACAATTTATTACAATCAAATCAACAAAAAAATGTTTACAACAACATAATAAAAACAAAAATCCTACATAGTCCTGAACCCACACCATGATGCCGTGTCGTAAGTGTCAGAAACGATCAGTAGAGAGTAAAGTATCAGAACTATGGTACCAAAACACTGAACACATCATTCTAACATTTATCAATTTAAAAAAAAGTTAATTTGAGAGAATCTAGCCAGTTTGACTACTCCCGTTGGCAACACAGATTCCGTGCATTTTATAGTTTTCCGTCGAACTGAGAGCGTCGTTATTAGATAGGTAAATGCTTTGGGTACCTACTCTCACATTTCCGTAGAAACAACAGTTCTGACAGCCGCAGCGCACACGAAAGGAAGTGCTTGAAATTACTGAAGATAATTTATTTTGATTGACTCGCAACAATGAATTTTCCGATTAGTAGCGAGGCCTAGAAATGCCAGTGTGTTTTGGCTTATTTATTATATTAATGCTTAACAAAAGAGAGATATTTTTACAAAATGTTCTGTAAAATCTTGTTCACGGCTATTTTTTGTTATTCAGGCTTAGATGCTTACCTACATCGCGGATCACCGTAGACATTTATTCAATGCCGCCGTATCAATTCATGTCATCAAGCATTTAAATGCAAATAAGGGTGCGTTCAACCGACTGTTACATCTATAAAACCCAAGTCCAACTCACAAGACTCATTGAAATTAATACTCCGACTCGAGGGCAGCGATCTTGGGGCGAAGGAAGCAGCGCCGTAGCAAGTGATAGACGGAACGGGGGATTTAAACCGCAGTGTTAGAATGGGCAGGACCACTACCAATAAGACTTTGGATATTGGAATCAGTTTAAAATAATAGACGGTTGAAGAAAATCCTCGTCCAAATATGAAAGGATTTGACGAAACGATAAAGGATTCCGCTTTCCATTTTGATTGCGTAGACCAATGAATATCAGTTACCCTTGATTATTGGGGGAAGGGGGGAGATAACCGACCCTAGCTTCGAGCCTGTGAGAGGAGCGAGGAGGAGGCAAGAGGGCATTGCGCAATGCATTACAATAACGCGACATTACGTGAGGACGCGCTCGCGCAAGGGTCATGTCCGCATCGATTCGGGGAACGCCATGCGCATCGGTATTGTCACGCCTAATATCGATGAATTTACAGATTATGCAAACGAGCATCACTAAATGAATACACAAGTTAAGTGTCATTATTTTAAACAAATTAAGGTAATGTAGATTCGCGTGTGCAGGCAAATTGTATAACCACACAACTCAGTAGTTGGTATTTAGTGGTCGACTCTGATGGCGGAGTTCTGAGGCTGCCTAAAAGTCGCCATCGTGGTTTACAGACTGTACTGTCACTAGGTATCATTGATTTATTATGTGATGATGACTACCAACACGCTTTATTCACACAAAATATGATGGACATTCTGTAGACAGAGACTGGGATAGATTGGCATAATGTGTTCAAATTAGCATATATGGGTGGATCCGTAGTGAGCAGCAAATGGCATAAAGCTCTATAAAACGACAAAGAGCCGTAAGACGACTACAATATCCGCGGTGTAGTCACGCTCTCTGCCCTGGCTAAATACGACTTAAATACCCAGGAGGCCCGTTCGCCTCAAAATGACGTGTAAACAGAACTATTTGAGTTCCAAGTGAGGCACACAGTGTCGCTAAAAATAGACTTTCCCACGCGTAACATGCTAATAGTTTTCCGTAGTTCAGCGTGAAGTTATCTGTATCTAAGTATTCTATCTATTCGTCGTGCTCCAATACATGAGGGATATATACAAGAGGCATACAAATATTGTACCGAGATCATAGGATGCAAGGCAATCCTACTACAATACAAATGTCAAAGTTGGTGTCGATATTGTGTCTTGTTGACTGATTTGGATGAAAAATTGACATAGTACGTAATCTAGATTAGCATACATTGCACTTGGTACTTTTTATATGGGTTCCGCGCGAGTAAGACGCGGGCGCAAGCTAGTCTTCAATATTATATATTTTAATATTTATTTGCTCTTGATTGAAGATACATTAAGCTCCCATCATACCTACGAGTACCATCAATAGCAATTAAATGTAGATTTGCTTGTCGTGTCAATGGTTATCTCTTGGTCATCCTGTATTAGGGTAATGACCAGGTTAGGTCATGGTGTTCCTGAAAAGGGCTAATGATCATTGGTGAAATCGCCAATAAGGTAAACGGGTCCTTGCGAGTATTCCTTCACCGTTTGAGAGAAATAGCATAGTAGACATAATATTTATGAATTTAAAATACGTTATTTGGTCAGAAGGATCCCGTCTTCTGACTAAAGGTCTACCCCCCCACGCCAATTCTTGTAAACCGCGAAAACTTGTTAACATAATTTAGCACGTTACTTAATAATTAGGCTCATTTGTAAGGTATTTTAATGAGGCTAACGAATCGCGCATTAAGCTAAGCTTACCTACACATTATGCACTTCACTCAGGTGTTTCTTCAACAATAATGTATCAAATCAAATTGCATTTGCATACTTTATTCCACGTGTTCCACGTGTGAATAAATTACTTTTGTTTTACCGGGCTCGGAACAAATCTACATTAAACATACTTTACTAAGTACACTCACTAGGTAATATTGTAAACTTCATTATTTTTTGCTACTTTTTAATTATCACTAATGAAAAAGAACTCTACCTATGCACGTGGATTAATCGTTTGCTAATTTACTCCAAGACTCCAGCCACGTGCCTGATCTATTTCCAGAGTTGCTAGGTAGCAGAACGTTTCAATCTTAGAAGATCCAGCGTCCACAAGGATGCGCGGGCGACGCGTTTCTTTTTAGAAAGTGGCACGTGGCGGGGTTGTTCACCCTGCGCAATCCGGGTCACTCCCCCCCCCCCCCTCCCTCCTCACCTCTCACTCGTCTAGTAAGTGTTTGCCCCATGTATGTGTAAGAGTCCTTGATAAGGGAACTACATTGACACCATAATCGTGTGGAACCGGGTCAGTGGATAAGACACTCCTAGTCGCACCTAGTCGACTAGCTTGCGCACGATTCTGCACCGATCGGCGACAACGGATGGATTAATCTTTTCGCAAATACTAGTAGAAACTATAGTTACGACATTACGAGTATGATAAATGTTTAGTTTTTTTTTTTGATGGAGTGTAAGGAGGTTTTATGGGCCCGGTCAGGAAGTAAAATCCAAAGTTTGGCAGAAGTAATGACTACAAGCTTTTATGAGTCGCACCACATTATCAAAAACAGGATAGGTAAAAATATGTTTAATCTCGGATGAAATCAACCTAATTAAATAAATTAATAAATATGTTTACATGTTATATTAATCTTAAGCTGTAACGTCTTTAAATAGCATAATTTATTAACCAGTGAAATATGAACACATCTATGGACAATTACGTAACTAAATATGTGATGTACCTACCTACCTACAACGCGCGCAATACATTGTTTGTTGTCATTATTTGAACTTAGTGTAGACACCCACCTACTACAAGGTTATAACTTTAATGTAAAACCAGTGTTATTCGAGACTACTAAAAAAAATTATTCAATAAGAAATTGATAGGCCTGTGAAGTTATACCATCGAAATCCGTTTCATATTTACTCTTGTACCCCACCCCTCAAGGGGTCCACTTAAAGGAAAGAGGTAAAGGCGACATTGCATGAATCATACTATTCTTTGCGTACGATTCATATTTAGCAATACCTAACTGCTAAATATGAATCCAATTTTTATATTACTTATCACAAAATGAGTACTAATCTATAGGAATTCAATCAATACGCAAATAATAACAACACATCGTAGGTACGCGAATCATAAAATGATTTGTGCAAAGTGACCTTTTTGACCCCCAGGTTTATTCGTTTTGGGTTATTTCGTAATAGGCATGTATGATGTACCTAGTACATAAATGGTGATGCGATACCTACCTAAGGACCTGTTTCGCCGGCCTGCGATCTTATCTAATCCATCTAGTTTGATATAGGTAGGTACATTGATGAAATGGCGTTTATCCTCCTAATATTTGGAATGCGAATGTTTGTGAGTTTTGATATGTGTTCTAATTCTCACCGCAGAACCAATTTGGATAAGGCTTAGAACAGACATAGTTCGTAAGCTATTCAAATTAAGAGAAGACATACCTATAGGTAGGTACCTACTTGTCTTCCGCGTGAAACGAATTCGTTTTTTTTAAATAGTTTAATTTCCAGATGACGTAGAAATATGAGTGTACAGATTTTTTCAGTTTCTGTTTTATTTATGTAGGTATACTAATGTATATTATTATTTTTCAACCTATCTCTGTCTCCTCTAGCAAACATGTGCATAGAAGAGGCTTAATAACTCGACTTTTTGAATTTCCGTCGTACAACTTTTAAGATTACTACTTAGGTATTCTGAAATCGTTTTATACTGATTCATTTGGTAGGCAGCCTATGCAGGTAAGTACCTACTTTACCACATCTTTTATCTACCTTAGGCGCTTTGTAAAAAGTCGCAAAAAAAACTGAGCAAATACTAAATAGGTGGGTACCGTCGTGAGTTCCGTCATTCCATCTAACATTTATGGTGTTGTCCGTCAGTACAGCAGAACTCCTTGCCGGCTGAGAAGCTAGTCGGCGTCCAATCTCCTCCGCAGTTCCTGATGAAGAGGAACGCCTTCTCACGATGGATATCACGTTCAACTGCGCCGCAGATAACTGGTCCCGCTTTGGGCAAGTACTTGAGGATCTAGACAATAAATTAGGAAATTGAAGGAAGTTATTTAGGGATTAGGTCGGGCTTGTCAGTTATTCGATACGAGCGCTTATGGATTAGTTTGCCTAGTCGTTCTTAGTAAATTAAATCACGGTCAACAAAGGGATGGGCAACAGAGTAGCGTTCATAATTAGCTTATTAAATAAATCTAAAACAAAGCGTCACAGAGGAAACATCAGAGCTCCTAGATAACTTAAAAGCTAGCATATTTTGTGATGGTTAATAATAATAAGAGTCCTAGGATAACTTATAAATAAATATATCATGATGATGAACAGATCATGCAAAGCTATATCCCGCCTTGGGATCGATCTCCTGCGTCTCAGCCACTGCCTCCGAGGTCGTTAAACTTGGAAAACTTACCACATCAAGACATTTGCTGATACAGTGCTTGTTGCCGCCACCGCCACAGGGCAGGCTGGGTGAGTCGGTGTCGTAAGTGACCACCGGCTCGCCTTGAGGTGGTCCCCGGGGCCTGCCGATGCGACGACCCTCACGGATTCCGACTTGCTGAGACATGAACACTCCGCACTGGCACGGATCTATCTGGAATTTTAGGAATGTTACTTAATATAAGACAGCACTTGAAACGCCATGCTCCAAGTAGGTACTTGACTTACATCATCATAGTCCCCGTCAGCGATTTCCACATCCTCGGGGGATTCGTACCGATCCTCTCGCTTCAAGGGCTGGCTTCTTCTGCCCTCGGTGACGACAGCCAGCAGCAGACAACCCAACAGCAAGCTGACTTCGAACCCACGCATGGTATTGTTTTAAGTATTTGAAGACTATTTTCTGTCTTTATGGCCGGTATCTATAAAAAATAATGTGATATTCAAATCGGAATCTGCATCTCGTTCATTAGATATAAGTTAGAGTGGGGTGCCAATACAAAAATAAACTCTGATAAATATGGGAAAAAAATATCGACTCACCTAATTTCGTGATGGGAACCAGTTTTCTTAACCGAGGTCTAACCTGGTATTATCCGAACTAGTCTAGCACTAAACTTGACCGTGTCTTTATAAACTTGTTATAAAACTGCTGGCTCAGCCCTTTAGCACTCTGATCTACGGTAGGTAAGTACGTGCCGCAAATTCAATGATAAGTACATATACCTAATCATATTAAATTCTTACGCGAAGCATTTGATATCGGAGATGGCATTATTACGTGACTCGAATCTATTCGGCTGCTTCATAATCATAATGATAACTGATTTTTTGCATCTTTCTAGTGAATTCCTTTATATCATTTATCATGTCCTACGTAAGACATAACCCAGTTTTCCTGCGTCTACGAGTGGAAAAGGCTAGCTGGTCTCTCTGCCCTCTACTTATAATCCTAGAAACGACAGACCAAGCAATTATAAATACATCAGTTTGATTTCAATCACCGGAGAGATCATGATAATTTCATAGAGGTACCTACTCATTACTACCTAGGGAACACCTTGATGATATTACTGATAAAATGGTTTTACTACGGACCGATAAAAAACAAACACGAAGACCGACTAAGTATTTGGAAATTTACTAGGAGAAAGAAAACGCTTTAACAGATGAAGAAATGACTCCCAGTTACCTCATAGAACATTTTATCTGCCATTTTGCCTTTTACCACTTCTTATACTCATAAAGAAGATACACTCGTATTTTGCCTTGCTACAATGGTAGTCGTTGTATCCCTAACAAAATATAACTGCTGGATGACTCTAACACCTAACAATCGCATAGGTTCATAGTTCTGATCCCACACTAGGATTCCGTGTCAAAAACTATCAGAAACTACTAGTACCGTGGTACTACAACACCCAGACCCTAGTAAATAGGCTAGTAAATATGAATAAATATTTACTAGCCTACCATGAAAACATTTGTCTTGCCGCGGGGATCGAATCCGCACTTCTTGCGTCTCAGTCGTGCACCCGCCTACTCCGCCACTGAACACTCGTCTCTTCGGAACTGAGTGACATAATAAGCCCTGAACCACTAAATAACAAATAAGTATTTTAGTCACCAAGAGCATTTATTGTTCTCTGCGATTCAAATAGTTTTTATTCTACTTATTAGAATTGACAAACTTCTATCGAATAAATAATGAATGAAATCAAGGATGGAATCTTTAGAATCGAAGTTACATACATTTATAATTTAGAACCTCACAGCCTTTCCGAATGACATCTCATACATTTGAACATTTCATACAAGCAACTCTAGCGGCCTAGTAGGAGATCAATTTTTAAATCCTATTTCTAAATACTCTACTCTTCTTTAGATTTATAAGCAGCTAATCTAAACTTGGAGCATTTACAAATTACAATAAGCTTATCGCCTTTTCTGTTTTGATAAAATAAAATTATGAATGGGTATTAAAATCTAACATAGCTAAACTCAAAAAAAAAAAGTAGTACGATAATCACATTTAATATGATGACATAATAAAAAAAAACAAAAGGAAATAACAAATTGATCCAACAATGCAACAAAATTCAATAAAAGCTAAAATGACTTTCAATTTTAATATAAAAAAATTAAATAGGATCACTCAGATCACCAGGCACTCAGATCCTTGAAGGTGACTATAGGGGGCTAGTCAGAGGTTCGTCCAAACATTACATTTAAGACATGCCCACATTTTACAGTAGTTAGCATTCTGTAACAGGGTTCAAGCCTATCAACGCTTAGGAATACTTACTAGTTTCCTCATGATGTTTTTCCTTCAGCGTTTTATGCACATATCAAAATTTCAAACCGAAAAATCCATTGATGCCCGGGATTCCAACCTATGATTTGGATTGAAAGTCGACGAACCTCACACTTTTATTCTCGTAATTAAACTGATATACCGGTCATGTTTCTCTGTAAAAGCAATAAAATGCAAAACATAATGTATAATGAATGACAGAGACATTTTTATACAATTCAATACAAATATTTTCTTTGAAAACATTGAATTATACTCTCTAGGGAATTGTACTCTCCCTACCTCTGTCTCTCTTTCTTTATGTGTATGCTTTAGGGACGATAGGACAATGGTTTATTATTATCACCATCCATCAAATGGTGACATCCTATATAAAACATATTTACAATGTTACAGGCAAGGCAACAATAATTGAATTTTGAAATTTGGTAGTTCAAAAAGCATTCATCAACAAGAAAAAGATTCAACAATAATTTGACTTTCCAAAATTTATGGAAAGGAAATGGCAATAACAAACTAAAGACTATCAGTCTTAACTTATAATCTGTTTCACCGATTTATCATGTGGCAGAGAATACTACACAAGTAGACATTTGTGGTCATTAGAATATGGTAAAACAGACTTTCAGAATACATTTTATAATAATGGACAATGGTGGCAGTTTTGTTGTCACCACAAACTAACTAACATTGAGTAAAATACGAACATTCGTTCATGCTAAGTTCTAATTAGCGTGTTGCATTTAGCAACATTAACACATCTTAGTGTCATATTAGTTATTACATGATTACTAATTTTAAGTTGACGTTTCTTAATCGCATGAATTGAAAATTACAAAACCATTCCAATTTTAAGACTGGTCTTTCTAAGATTTACTCTAATTTAGTAAGTCCATTATGAAATGTAAGTTAGTTTATGGTGCCAATAAATCACCACCAGTATATCAACAGAGAACTAAAATTAGCATAGCCGCCTACTTTATTATTTCAAAATTATACAATTTCACTTAATAACTATATTTTATATTAGAGATTTCTAATGAATAAATCTATTTATACCTAAATTGTACTTCAAAGTTTATTAATATTGAAATTTGATTTGTTAATTAATTGGCACAATGTGACAGAACATGGTTTATCATTGTTTGTGGTGAGTGGGTATAACAAGTTTAGACAGATTTCATAATAAATATAGAAAATAGTCTAAACCTTATTTTAGTCTTAGAATTAAGAAATAAATTATTAATCTGATGCATCTACCCCCTAACAGTCTTTGGCCAACATCAGTTTAGCCTCACCTTCAAACACAACCTTCTTTTCCTCTTCAACAATGCAAAAAAACTTCACTTTGAGTATTTTCCTTACATCAACCAGCTCCACACTTATAGTCAGTTTTTCACCAACAAAGCATTTGTTTGGGAACTTCATTGTTTGTGACACAAGAACAGTGCCCGGCCCAGGTAGGTGTGTTCCAATAAGTCCTGCTACTAATCCATTCAGTAGTGCACCATGCACAATGGGTCTCTTATTACCATTGTTTTGATGCAGATAATTGTGATCACTTGTTAGGTTTGAGAATGCATCCAAGTCTTTCTGAGTTAGGGTCTTTTGTATCCGAATTTTATCACCAGCTTTAAAAGCAGTGCTACTAAATGTTGTAGTGTGTATTTTGCATATTTTCTGGTAGTTTTTATTGCTTACCACAATGTAAGGAAATCTGTTGGACAACATTTTGCTCATTGTTGCTCTTTCAATATGACTTTCCTTTTATTTAAGTAGAATTGCTGCTTTTACATACATCTTCGAGTAATATAGTAGCTAAGTTGGCTAGTCTCTTATCTTGAGATTTCCGTAAATCACACGCAACTCTCTCCACATCAATAGAATTGATTAATGTATCAGTTTCCTTATTGTGGAGATACAACAGTGTGGTGATTGCATTAGCTAATGTGTCTGTATTATTGCTTTTGAGCAACTCTATCACTGGTTTCAATCCTGCATTGTGTATAATATACTGTGCATTCTCAGGGTCTGAAAAATACAAATATTACTATATATTACTATTATTATATACTAATATTATTTGACTGTGAATCTCAAAGAGGATGTTTCAACACTGCATTATTAATAATATACCTAAATTAGTGCTACATAATTGTAACTTTTATATAATTGCAGCTTATATTTTTTTAAATGATTACCCACCCAAACATAGATTACAGATGCCAGCTATAGCAAAATGCAGGAGATTCTGATCAGATTCAATCTTCAGCACATGTAGGAATATGTCAAGGACGCCAACATCTCGGATGAAGCCGTAGTTGATCGGGTCGTATGCGAAATTGGCCAAATTAGCTAGCACTTGACATTTAGCATCTGAAAAATAATAAAGTTCAGATTAGCGCGGTACCGATATTATTAGATAAGTGGTTCTTGAATAAGTGGATAAGTGGTCATAAAATAAACAAGAGTGCCTAAAACAAACAGGTACGACGTCTGAATACATTCACAACCAAACAAGTTAGTAAAAATCGAAATACCATACGAAGACGATTGCAAATATTCGTCCACTAGCAGCGAAAGGAAATTTTCACGATCTGTTCCATTTTCCGGTGTCCGTTTCCGTAGCTGAGATTTACTGCTAAACATTGAATTGTTTGTACATCAATATCGCACTGTGAAAATAATTGATACCGAAATCTAAATTCAATTCCACATCGAATAATAATTTACAGTCCAGAAAGAAAAAGAAACATTTACCACCGCCATCTTGAATACTTTTTTTTTTTTCATTTACGAATACGAATTCCGTACATACATAGACAAAATTCTAATCCAAATAAATTCCATAGACAATGTGCTTAGATTGGGCGTTTTTAAATGGTCAAATTCCGAAAAATAAATATCTTGTTGACATATCTGTCATGTCAGCCAAGCATGGTCTGTCAAATGTCATTGTCATCATTTGTTGTCACGTTGTTGTCAGTTGCCTTCACGCCGTTCACGCACGGCTCAACGGGCTCAATCAAAGAGCATTTTGGTGGCACGGCTGTTCGCGCATGTAAAATCGAGACTGCTGTGTGGCCGGAAAGGAAAATGATAAATTCTATAAAATAAAGATTTTTTAGGTACACTGTGACTGATAAAACAAAATGAGCACTTCTCCACATATAGCTGGTATGTTTACAATACTTTCTGAGAACATGTAAGATTACCGGTGAGGTTATGTTTAATATTTGTTTGTTTTAGGTCTAACCAGCAAAAATATATTTCTGATCGAATTCAACGAGCCTTTTGGACAAAAAATACTGAGAGATGAAACCACTACTAATATACGAAGTATCATTTACAGTCCTAAAGGAGCTTATCTTGCATATAGGACTGATAAAAAGTAAGCCTAAAATAACATATACCTTAGTTACTATTTCTACTAAGAAGCCATTTTCACTACGAGAGCGCTAATCTGTTCCATAATCTGCAAAGAATTTCACTCTATGCTAAATCACCTGTAGCAATTTGTATGTAAACTTCTTTATTTTGCGACCCAATCATTACCAGCTTCAGTAACAGTCAAATTCGCCATTGTTTATTGATAACAAGCTAACCCGGCGAACTTTGTATCGCTTTAGAATTATGTCCCGTCCCCGTTCCCGTTAAAAAAACAAAAAATACAGACAATTTAATAGTTTATTCACCCTTTTGAAATAGTTTACACAAAATACATTTCTGAACGCAAGCATAAATGTCAATAATTACTTACAGTATTTGACAGGATGGACAACAAATGCTAAACCATTGAACATATTTTATTGAAAATGATTCATCTTTCATAATTATGTATTCGTCGAGTTTTCATTGTTTTTAAGATGTATTCTGCTATTCGTTGCGGAGACAAATCCAACAAATCAAAAACCATGAAATTTGGTCCAGCTGATCTCGAGTTATAAGTGTTGTAACAAACCCGTCTTCACTACATAGTATAAAGCAAAGTCGCTTCCCGCGTATGTATGTATGTTTGCTTATATCTTTAAAACTACACAACGGATTTTGATGCGGTTTTTTTTAATAGATAAGAGTGATTCAGGAGGATGGTTTATATGTATTAAACCCGTGCGAAGCCGGGGCGGGTCGCTAGTTCTTTTATATAGTACATAAAAAATAATATTATTATTGGGAATATGATTAATTACCAATACATAGTTGAAAATGCTCTTACTAATATTAATTAGATTGTGAAAGTTAGGAGTTCAAATTACAATTAAATCAAATTCCATAATAATAAATAGTAATAAATAGTATATCATCTAAATAAACCAGAATAGACATAAGAGTGTTTTTTCATGATATCTTAATTCCAGGGTTGAAATAGTAAGATGTTCGGACTGGTCAGTGACTGCTACTATAAATGGCAACATTAAAGATATGTTCTTTTCACCTCTGGACACCTATTTCACGGTTTGGGAGATGTTTGTATTGACCAAAGATAATCCTCAGGTATATTCATCATAATATTTCCAACAATGTTTATTAAACCATTTTATGAAACGTATGGCTCATTGTATTACAGTTGAGTAAAGTAAAAGTTAGTTTAATTGGGACAAGGTACCCAATCCCCCCATTTTGTGTTTAATTATATGTAATGGCACATACCTTGGAAAATCAATGGTTGTGAATGTGGAATCTTAAAGATTCTTAAGAGGATGTAGGTATGTTATGCTTGATCTATGTTACACTGAGCTTTTCGGTGTGGACCACCCACCAGTGTAACATAGCTCTTTACTAGTTAGAAAAGCAACATAAAAAGGTTGCTTTGTGTTTAGGCTGGAAAAATTTGGTCAGGACATTGATGAGGAAGGTCTATGTCCAGGAGACAACATCATCAGATGATGATTATCAGGATGTAATACTTGTTTTTGATTGCAGGGCAAACCAAATCTGTATGTCTATAAATCAGTAGACGGTGAACTTGTAGGTTCATTCACCCAAAAAAATCAAACTGGATGGTAAGTTTTAAGAACTTCCTTAATAAATAATGTAATTTTCCTCATTTAAGTTGTTCAATAATAAATTTTCATTAATTCATGTCAACAAACTTATAAAAGCTACTTACACCAATAGGTAGCTACTTCAATAAGTTTTAATTTTATTTATTACAATAGCAATTTTACTATGGTATACTGTATATCTGATAATTTACAAAATATTAATACATTATCCCTATTATATTGTCATAAGTTACTTATATAAATAATCAAAGAAACAAAATAATGAGAAGAAGAACAACATTCTCTCTCAGAAACTTTTATTTTATTACATCAACTTTTCCAGGGAGCCAAAATGGTCATCAGATGAGAAACTATTAGCGATTCAAATGAACAACCGAGTTCTGTTCTATGAAGATGGCAAACTGGACAGATACACACAGCATATTCAGGCTGATAACTTGAAGTCTTTCAGCATTTCCCCCAGTCCTGCCCCTACTTATTATCTCTCTGTATTTACCATAGGTAAGAACAAAACTTGTCAATCATGCTGTAATGTTACTACTACATTTATAAATTACTAGCTACTCACAGAGGTGCGTAGGGATCTAAATTATTTTTAAATATAGACAGTTTTACTGAAAATGTAGCTTATTTTAAAATTAGTCTACACGTTTTTCTCCATTAGAAACAAGAATACAAGTTATAATCAAATAATCTTTTTTAATATGTTCAGTGTTAACTTCAATCAGGGATTCTGAGACAACTAATAATTGAAAAAACATAAATCAATTGATTTTATTTTTGTAGGTAAACAGGGGCAGCCCTCATTCTGGCGTGTTTACAAATACCCAGACTTCGATGTGACCCAAGCTCTGGTCAGCCGATCTTCGTTCCAAGCTGATAAGGCCACCTTCCAGTGGAACCGAAAAGGAACCAACGTTTTTGCTATGACCCAAACTGATGTATGTTTTCTGAGCTGTTTATTATTCTAAAGTACACCTTTTGCTTGTATATCTAAAACATAATGCCATTTATGCTTATATTTAGCATGCCACTTGCTTATCCCTGCCCTCCTTTGTTCGTAGGTGGACAAAACTGGTGGCTCTTATTACGGGAAACAGTCGCTTTCCTACGGTGATGTCAAAGGGAACGGAGGAAATGTGACATTCAGTAAGTTTGCTCTGCTAATTGGAATTCTTTTTTTACTTACAAGTCTGTCTTTATACCTATTGCTACTATGTCCAAGACTTGATTTGACCCCTATATGGGTAGTCATAGTCAACAAGCTGAATTATTGTACCACTGCCCACCTTTGCTGGTCGAGTCTATTACTTAAACTCTTCTCACAAACATCTTAGTACTAATAGGGCCTGTTTCACCATCTTCAAGTAAAGTCCTAAGTAAGCTACTCGGCGTTTACCAAAAACGAACGTACCATTTGACATTTGATAGTTTTGATACTTTCATACAATAATTTAGCGCTAACTGGAAAGTAACTAATCAAAACTTTACTTGAAGATGATGAACATGCCCTTATACTGTATTGAACAGGTAAAGAAGGTCCAATCCACGCGATAGCCTGGAACCCTGGTAATTGGAACGAGTGGATCGCGGTCTACGGACACGCGCCGGCAAAAGCTACTCTGTTCAACGCCAAATGTGATCCGCTCTTCGAATTTGGAACGGGATCCTGGAACTCCATCTACTACCCGCCAGATGGCACTCATATCCTTTTCAAATACATAGCTATTTTATGTTTATTTTCATATTTTTTTTGGGTTCTGAAGTCTGATAAGGAACCCTATTTCTGCTCCTTGCTGTTGTAAGCCTATAAAACGTAAGCTGTTGGGTCATAGTGTTTGATTGATATTACTTATATCGGATCGGACGTACCTCTGATTACCCCATTTAGTCATCTACAAGAACCTGAGCGTCTGGAGATCTAAGTAGATGTCTACCGTACTTGTGAATTATAATTTTAAACTAAAACCAATACCATTAAAAAAAAAACCCTAACTCCAAAACACATGTTCTTCTCGGCGGCTTCGGTAACATAGCGGCTGGCCGCATTGAAGTATGGGACGTGCGTGGGTACAAGAAGCTAGGACAATGCTCTGCGCCCGACTCCACGTACTTGCAGTGGGATCCGCGTGGCGAGACCTTCCTCACTGCCACTACTTATCCGCGACTTACTGTCAGCAATGGGTAAGTTAAAAACGACATAAAAAACTGGCCAAGTGCGATACGGATTCGCGCACGAAGTGTTCCGTACCATTATCTATAAATAAGTATTAGACCTGCATAAACACAATTTAAATGGCATCGACTTTGGACTATTCTTTACGAAATATACAAAAACAGTCAAATCGGGTAAAAAGATACGCGCAACGTCGAATTGAGAACCTCTTTTTTTCGTCAGTTGAAAAGTGAGCTAGTTGTACATTTGTTTGGGAGCTGCTGGAGTGACGAATCTCACTGCAACTACTCGTATACCAAGATTCATACTTTCACTAAATGCAGCTGTAATTTGAACTCTAATGGTACGTTAAAAGCTGATTATAGCGCACCAACTCTTATGGTAAAGATTGAGAAACCACCAGCCCGGACAGCTGATGTCCTAATAATATTGTAAATGCGAAAGTTTGTGATAAGGCTGCTGTTCCCTGTGTTTGTTCCCTAATCAAAATTAACGACAAAACGGATTAATATGAAATTTTCTGTAGTATAGAATAAATAAAGGGGGAACTTACAATCCGAAAAACAACCCCTAAATGTTAAAAAAACGCATAAAGGATGATTTTGGCGTTAGTGTGCAACAAATCTGACATCACAGACTAAAAACATTTAGTCGTCATAGCAACGCAGTTTTGACTAATAAATGATACGCATTCTACCAAAATTCGTAATTTATTTTATTAGTAGAAGGTTTGTAGGGAAAAAATTGGAAGCTGCTTCAAATTGCTCTTTCCTATGTGATTATTAGGAAAAAAAATTACAGAACAACGTTTGACACGGGTCGGCTAGTTGTAAATATTTTTTCTTTCAGCTACAAAATCTGGCATTACACCGGCGCATTGATGCACAAACACGTGTGTCCAGAGAAGGAAAACTTGTTGGCCATCACGTGGCAGCCAGGGAATTACCCCAAAAGCGATCTTTCTAGAATTGCGCCGAAAGGCATCGAGGACTCTACGCCTAAGCCCGCGGGGGCTTACCGGCCGCCAGGCGCAAGGAACAAGCCTTCAACCTTCACGCTGCATGAGCATGAGAAGCCGCATAAGCCTGGCGAGACTTTAAATGGTAAGTCATTTGTTATTTGAACTCAGTAGATCATAAGTTCAATTCAGTTCATCCCTAGATCAGACTTTTGAAGACTGCATCCATTTAAAATTACTAATTTTTATCAGTAACAGTGTGTATAAAACGATACTAAAGTAAAGTGATACTATTACTTTGATAAATATTTTTTTCACACACCTACAAGTACTTATTGTATCGGAAACTACAAGTACCATGCTACTTTAACATTCGGAACAAATGTTTACGCAAACATTTGACCAATCACCACTACAAACCACGGTCACCGGAATAACGGAAAATTAAAAACTTTGTTATGTTTATCACCAGCACCCTCAAAACAAGCGCTTGAACAGAAGAAAAAGCGTGAAAATCGTAAAGCACGCAAAGCAGAGGAAAAACCCGACGAAGCGCTGTCCGCTTCCACGTCGCGTCCGGCCTTCGTATCAACCGGCGACCAGGAGAAGGACAAGAAAATAAAAAATCTTAATAAGGTATAAAATCTCATGAAAATGCAGTATGTACCTACATCTGATCATACAAAAAAGCTTTTTAGGCTGTATGTATACATACCATTTGTATAACAAAATTTCGAAGTTTTTATTCCCTACTTTGTAAAATTAGTTTCTAGAAAGATATAATAACAGTAAAATCAATATTAAAAGAGAAAACAATGAGATAGATTGGCTCGCAAACTAAAAATGCCTTGATTACATCAATCAATCTCACTTTACTTTTTATTGAATTAACCTAAGCGAATAAAATTTTAATAGAGCTTAATTGTCTCCTACTACGAAATAATATTCTTTATTGTCTAGAGAATATACGCCAAAGAACTGATATTTGAGTAATATAACTTGTTATTTACAGAAACTCAGCGACATAGACAAGCTGAAGCTGCAAAAGGCAGCCGGGAAACCGCTCGAGCTCAACCAACTCGCCAAAATCGAAAATGAACAGGCGCTGCTGAAAGAACTCGACCAACTAAGGTTATGATACCTCAACTACTGGTAGTGCGTTACATATTAAGTGTTCTTTTTTCGTTGCACACTTTTTTACCTCTTTACCTCGACACTGACGTGCAACACGCGATAAAAATACACTTGATCTGTAACGGCATCTAGACGTCCATAACGAAAGAAATCTAGCAGACGCACTGCAGTCTTCGAGCGAAGGAATGTTGCCAATATATCATCATCACATCACCTTGTTGCCCTTAGCCTGGCCGCGTATGTTCGATTTTTGCGGCCGAATAACTAATACGGTTTCAGTTCATTTATTTATTCCAAAAACAAACATCAATTGTACGCAGAAATACCTAAATTACGGTTAGAATACATTCTTATTATATAAATCTAAACATGCAATTAATTAAATCATATAAATAAAAAACAACACTCAATAATTGTATCAAATCATTCATCAAATCATCATTATTAAAAGTGAGAGTACCTACTCAATAAAAACCTTACCCTTACCAACTAGGGACAGATTAATCATAGTCCTAAAACATTAATGATACCTAATCTACTATATGCTGTGCTGACCAAACACGTGAATGTGACAGGACACAGTACGGTATGTACTATTTCCATATATTTTTGTGTAGTATAAGAAATCATTCATTGTAAGAGTAAAGTTTTTGTTATCACAGTATAATAATATCTAAGTGTAGTAACAAATAAGATCTTCATTTCCCTACGTTTTTAGGGTTTCGTAGTCTGCAAGAAACCCCTATAGTTTCGCCATGTCCGTCCGTCCGTCTGTCCGCAGCTTAGCTCAAAGACTATTAGTGCTAGAAAGCTGTAATTTGGCATGAATATAATTATGAGTCAGCCAACAAAGTGGTAGAATAAAATCTTAAAAAAACATTTTTTTAAGGGTACATTCTCTACATGTAAAGTGGGGATTATTACAACAACGGGAAATTACTCACGTAAATGATAAATTGTCAATGAGGACACCGACAATGTTTCGATTCATCTAGAGAATCTTCTTCAGGGTGAGTGGACCATAACGCGCATTTTTTTTTCTTGCATTCCCTATTGGATAGGTGTTTAAAGCTTAATATTTCACAAACGGATCCTTTAATCGAAAAGTTGTTTACACAAACCGATAATACTTTTTAAAGTGCCAATTTTTGTTAGATCAAGTTTACGAGTAATAGACGTAATAGAAGACCAACTTATAAAATTGACTTGGAAAAGTAATAATACAAATGTAGTACAAATACCATTGAAAATTACTTATTTAAGGTTGTTAGCTGTGTAAACTACGAAACCCTACATCGCGAGGGACCCGACACGCACTTTTTTTAGAAATGAAACTGGATTGAATCATTTGTTTTGGGATATGCATTAAGTCCTTTATAGTAGACAAGATGTGACGTCACTGATGTATTTTGTACATAATGTTTCTAATATGGCCTGAATTTCAGCCTTTGTTTGCGTTTATATTGTGTTTTTTCTATTCTTCGCTACGACTTAGAAAGTTTTGCGAAATTAATAATTAAGACAAAAGAAAATATTTATTTTTGTATTGTTGTAACTGTTGAAAGTGTAAAACTACAATCGATTTATCTTTTATCTATTTATAATGTATAATAGATTACAGTTTTAATAAATAAAGACTATTCATAAATATTTATTAATAAATATTGATAATAAATTTATATTATTATTTGACTATTAATAAATAAAGAATAAAGAAAATATGGGTTTTATTAATTTTCGCTGTTCTTGTGTTTCCCGGTAAGCCGATTACGCCTTATTTGTAATGTAGGTCAAAATCAAAATATTTACTCACCTACCATGTTTTTCCTAGTAGATACAAGTACCTATCTATATAGTACCTACCAATTACAACTCGTAAAATCACTAGAATTAATCTATCCAATCATTCGAAAGCTTCCACATTATCGCGGGTACCTACACAAAGATAATATATAACCAAGTTACCTACTACCCGCTAACCGCCGAAGGTAAGAAGTGGTTAGTACAGGAAATTTCTGTTTGTCCGCGATAAGATATCGATAATTGATACGGCGGGATTTAATTGTATCATTGCAAGCCCTGTGATGTGCAGGCAATAGTGTGGCTCAGTCGACGCGGGGTTTGTTGACACGCTCCGATAAACCGCTTACATATTCGTAGATCAAATCTAGTGAATTTAGCGTACAGTCTAGACGTTTGATAGAACGAAATTCGAAATAACAGTGAGTAAAATGGATAGTGACGATGTGGACGAAAATACGGGACTACTTAGTGAACTGACTAGCGCTACCCGCCGTTCAAGTGCAGACAGAGACTCGTTAGAAACTATAGTGTTTGAAAGCAAGATGATGAAGACCTCGACTCAGTCTGGTGACTTGGCAGCCACTTGGGGCGGAAGGCGGTCGATGCCTGATTTGGGAAGGCTGCGACGAACGCGATCGTGGTCGGCAGGACCACCTGATGATGTGAGCGCGGAGATCAGAATCTTGAGAGAACGGTGAGTGACTTATTTTCATTAGAACCAACCCCAATTACTCAGCAAAATGTCTGTCTATGTAGATATTGTAAAATTATGCCGCATGATCACATTAAATAGAATCTGCATCTTTTAATTTTCATCTTACAACCACCCATTTTCCGATTACTAAAGGTGCTCGGTAGGCATTACCTACAGGTAATATAAACATGTGCAAGGCAAGGTGTGATGATAGATAACAGATGGAAAGCGTTGAAGTACATAATATGTAGTAAATTGATACCTAGTAGGTAAATAAAGATAATATCATTATTTACAATCAGTTACTGCCTAGGTACCTACTTGTTAGATAGGTACCTTTGTTATTAAATACCTAGTTATACCTACTCGTAGAATACTATTGGCTAGGTTACCTAAGCATATTGGGCACATTGTTTATGTTATTTTGTACGAAGTTTATTACATCCTCCTTAGCCTGGTCCGAACTCAGACGCGGCCGCGGCCCGGAGCAGTTCGCTATCTCAGCGGGCGACAACGACTGACCCTCGCTTCTCTGGCTCTAGTAGACTTTATTAGCTTCTGCTCAATGAGCATCATGGCGCCGTTCTTTCCGAGGGAAGGAGCCGCCAAAGGCTTGTCGGACACCATGTGCGGGATGGTGTTCAGCTTCTACGCGGTTGTCATGTTTCTAACATCGCCGATATTTGGGAAATTTGTAAGTTTATTTATTTTACTCTTATTATTTCTACAGTCAACTAGCTTTGTCTGCTTAACCTGAACTGAAACTATACTTATGCCCATCTGCAAACTGACATCGCTGGGTAACATCCTAGCTAGAAAGAAGCATGAACTTAAATACCTACCTACCCTTTGTTTACTTAAACTGAAGATGAAGATGGGCATGAGCGTATTTACAATGGAACCACAATACTTACCCAGATTCGAAACGTTTGTTTGTATGCGAATAATCCTAATGTGTGTTTGCACCTTAGGCTTATTTTCTATAGAATTAACAAAGACGTCGATTCTCATACATTTTACCTACATCTTACTGAAATATTTCAGTTACCAGTAATGGGCGCCAAGTTCATGTTCACATCGGGGATGTTCATTGCAGGCGCTTGCAATGTTTTGTTTGGGTGAGTTTTATTCTGTACCATCCTAATTATGTACTTTTTAACTTACCATACCGGCTCCTTTTAGATTCGCTTATAATATAGTTAGGTCGTTGTAAATATTTGCAAGCTGTAACAAGGGCTGACATAGTCGCTAAGCGATTTAAAGTCATTATTAGAAAATAGGAATTATAAAAAAAACATACTAGTTTATAACGATAAGATATCAGAACCTGGTGTTTACGCCAGAACACGTGTGCTATTGTGTTAGATTTGATTAAAAACAAATGACGTTAATGATGTCATTTGTTGGTATTGCACTGACTGAATCTAAATAAATGTTTCTTCGTTGGTTTGAATATATACGAGTTTAATAGTTAAAAACTTAAATCGGTAAACAATGAATCTACCTAGTAGGTAAAGTGCGGTACTCAACTACCTAAATAAAAAGGGATACAACGTTTCCTACTACTATTGTACATAATCCCCCAAACATAGTAGACGTATTCTCAGATCTCTAGACTAGACGGTGGCGTTCAGATCCTTGGTGATGTCTGTTCGTCAGATGCACATCCAAACATTACGCCAAATAAGTTACCTAGGTAATAAGCATTCCATATTCCATATAGATTGCAAAGCCCATCGCTATCTGGTTTCTTACGATGCTTTCCACCGCCGTAGCACGTGTTATTGCGAACATAACTTTTTCGAATAGAAACATCCATTGGCTCGATGCCTTGTATTGAAAGTCGAGGCACGTCCCGCTCGACCAAAATGGCTTTCCTTATTTTATTTTACTTTTTACAGTACTCTAGTTCTTATCGAAGATACGGCAACATTTACCGCCCTTTGCTTCTCGGTGCGCGGATTGGAAGCACTAGGTGCCAGTGCGTATTCCACTGCTAGCTATGTGTTTGTGGTCAATGCGTTTCCAGAAAGCATTGGCTCCGTACTGGGTATATTGGAAACCTTTGTGGGCTTGGGCATGTCTGTTGGGCCAGCGATTGGAGGACTACTATATTCGGTATGTATCATTGCCTGATGTACTTGTAACGATTATTATATTTTGGTCACAAACAAAATAAAAGTACATACATAGAAATTTTCTCTATGTTTGTACTTTTATACTATTATAACAAAATCCTCAAACAAAATATTAATGTTGTTCAAATCTTTGGGGTTACTGACTGCCTGAAAAATAAATGATACGATAGTTCGTAAGAACGTAACGTAACTCCAGGCGAAGATGCGAGGGTTTCCACTATAATAAGTAATTTATAAATTCAAACTCGCTCGTAGTACTCACGAACAAGTAGCATGTAATTTTCCTTATAATATTTTTTATTTCCTAACTTATATGGCTATTGGCTATGTTTCAGATAGATCGGGGGATTTGGACTACCCTTTTACAGTCTTGGAATCGTGATGGTGTTGACTGTGCCTGTAAACTTCTTCTTGCTCACTGATTGTGAAGGCGAGTTTTCATGAGTTTCACAAGTTTTCGAGTTTGTTTTCTGAATGACACCCAATGACCCCTGAATTTGCGAGATTGATTTCCGCGTGTCGGGCGAGTTCAATACTTTTGCTTTAGCAGCTTTTCTTCATACCACTTTTGATTAAGAAACTTTTTGGTCATAATGGAGTTTGCACGCAATCTTGAATGAAAAAAAAAATACTGGCATCAATGCCATCATATGCAATGAAAAGAAAGAAATCGTTTTACTTTTAATTTAAACGGCCGAGTTTTTTTTGAGGCGTGATGGCCAGTATCAAATCAAGAAAATAGTACTTTTAAAAAATGGAATGTAACAAAAACAGATAACCAAAAGTTTGGTTGTTAAATTTTTTTTTTTTTTTTTTGCAGAATTTGTATCTGGATCAAAAACAGCTTCAATACTAAACCTCTTCAAGATTCCCTCCATCATCATCACAGGCTTGGTGATTGTCATAGTATCCAACACATGGGCGTTTTTAGACCCAACATTGGAACCACATTTGAGACAGTTCGGACTATCGACTGAGCAAACTGGACTTGTATTCTTACTTTTCTCGAGTCTGTACGGAATCTTCAGCCCGATTTGGGGTTGGGTAGCAGATAGGTGCGATTAACTAAAACTTTATTTGAAAGATTGATTCTAATAATCTTTTTAATGTTTTCTGTGTTAGAAAAAATAAATTTAAATTCGTTTTTTTTTGTTCCATGAAAACTGGAAAGTAAGTATACCTAGTTGTTTTTTGCTAATCTTAAATTTTTATTTTAGGGTAAACAATCACTGGTGCATGATGGTCTGGGGACTGTTTTTATCAACTATTGGCTTACTTCTCCTTGGCCCTTGTCCATTTATTCCTGGTCTTTCTAAGTAAGTATTTTACAAAGTTTAACCCCATTAATAAATGCAGCCACGTTGTTTGTTAGGGTTTTTTTACGGTCGAAAAAAGATTTTTCTGTTAAATTGTAGAAATTGATGACAAACACTCCTAGTACAGCCAGCTCCAAATAAAATACTAAATACCTACTAGGGAAAATAATAAACACTTTTTTTTTTACAGAGACCTTTGGCTCGACTTGTTAGCATTATGTATTCTCGGCGTATCAGTGGCGCTTACACTGTTGCCTACCTTCCAAGGAGTTCTAACTAGTTCCATGTGAGTGCACTCCATTTCAATACTCGTATCAAGGCATCGATTTAGAAATACATGCATGCATGAGTAGGCTTACACCTCTCGGAATGTATAGGTACCATTTGATTTCCACATCTGAACATTCATACTAAAAAACTTGTAAAAAACTATCGAATTTATTTTAGGTTTTTTTTCTTTTTTTCTTTTATAAACTTTTTATTAAAGTCCTAAAATTACGTAAGTAATTTAAGTGCTTTCATACTAAACGTAGTAGGCGTTTCGTATGAAAGCAATTATTCAAAACGAAACTAGGTAGGTAGTTAGCTAGAGCCATTCAAAAGGAGTCCATTAGACCTGACTTAATTGTTTTTATAGGATGTTGGTCACATTTTGATTATGCACTATTTTTTTGTATTATATTTAAATTAAATAATGACGCACATCTCGTCATCATCGTCTCACATCTCTAACTAAATTAGTCCAATCACTTGATTTTGCCAAATATCTTACAGGAATTAAAAAAAAACATTTATTTACTGTTATTAGGTCCACGCACACCATTCACCACTTAAAATTATTAACTAAATCGTTGGATTGTAATAATAAAATCTTTATGGGGGTGTAATAGCCTACTGGCGGCAAATGTGTAAATCCGCCACCGGCTAAGCCCAAGGCACTGATGTTTTTAGCTATGAAGGCGGTTGTCCCGAAGCACTGGCAACATACAGCGCAGTGGCTGGCGTCTGGTCATGCTGCTACTCGCTTGGCGAAGTGCTGGGGCCAGCTCTGGGCGGCGCTCTCTCGGAGCGATATGGTTTTCCCTTCAGTGCTTCTCTCTGTGCTGCCGCTTGCTTTACCATGGTAAGTCATACATCATCAGATATTAAGCCTTTGCGTCTTTTAAACCTTTCACACCCTGGCTAATCCACCGGTGATACAACAAATAAATAGACAGTCAGTAGATGTTTCAAAATCTTTAGTGAAAAATAGATCGGCTATACACTCTTTGTAACTGAAACTTGCGTCCAGAAATATTTAAATATTAAATTTAGTATTCGCTGATCTACCGTTGATTGCGGTCACGAGCTATGTTTAAGATGAAGAGCATCTGAATTTTCTAAACAAAGTATTACAAAATAAAACGTGGTATTAGCCGTATCTCTATTCAAAATAATTAACAATCACGATATTCATTTGGTATATTTTTTCGCTGTTTGTATGTATCTATAAAATTATACGATGTGAAATATTTCCACAGGCAATCATAACCCTCACATTCTTCTCCCTGCGCGAGTCCTCAAAATGGCTTCAACACTCTGACTGTCAATCCGATTCCATACCTTATACAGACAGCACGTGGAATTCAAGTCATTTCATCCGAACCCGTAGCGCGCCTCAGAGCAGAGTGGAAACATCAGCTCTGCTAACTCCTTGCTCGTGCAATTATAGCCAAGGTAAAAAAATACTTACTACTTAGCTATACCTGTAAAGTTACTTATCTTCACCAGATACTACATTTTAGGACGCACTTAGCAATATCTAATTTCTAAAATGTTATATCGTCATAAATAGTGATGGAAGCTCTTTTTATAGGCTTTATTATGAACTTACAATGTTTGTTAGTTAGTTATTTTAGGTCAAATCTTGCAAGCTGAATTTAAACCAGTTTCTCTAAACCAATTTCGCTGAAACTTTTTATCTCTCTCTTTGTCTCTCTCTTTATTACTTCAGTGCTTACAAGACTGCTTTTAAGTTAAGACTTATTAAACTTAATTTACTTCAGAAAGACTGCGTCAAATCGATCATACACACATAGGTACTCGCAAAACTGCAGGACATTATGGCGTGGCACCTTACCTACTTTAAATCTTGGTCTATAGGTAATGGCTACGGCTCGACTTACCCACGACACTTCTGTCTCCTCCACAACAAAAGCAACAAGAGTGGTTCCGCGAGCGTTTCAGATTCAATCGCCTACTTCCTCAAATTCCAGTTCTTAACCAACATTTACATCAGAATAAGGAAAGCTAGGAGAAAATCACAGGTCTCACAGACCTCAGAGGATAGCAACTCGTACCAAAATTACATGGAAAATACTAGCAACGAAAATAAATTTTCCGAGAACGTGAATATTAATAACAATGTTATACCAAAACCGGACGAGAATAACAGTTATTGCGAATATTTAGAGGAAGCTATATTCGGCAGTCCGGCTATAGTAAGAAACCTGAGCACAGATCACTTAAGGGTGAAGAAGAACAAACAGGGTTTGATGGCAAATTTGAATGCGTGTGATACTATGAAGAGGACATCTAATGAGATTATAAAGCACAATGTTGAGAAGGTGCACTTCTATGAGCAAAATCAGGCGTGTAATGCGGTCGAAGATGTTTTTGTAAGTAACCTTCATATTTTATTTATATTAAAGTTCTACAGTGTTTCAATTATGTATTCGAAACGGCCATTTACGTTATCGGTGTGAACAACGTTTGTTCTGTAAGGTTTTTTTTTGTGAATTTTCATTATGAATCCAAAAAACATTTGTTTTAGTTTCAAATCAGTTCGATCTCAATGGATCAGATTATTTAGTAGTTAAGAGAATCCTGATATCAAAATTAATGTACCTATATTTATTTTAGAAGTTAGTAACAGGCCGTAATCAGCTGATTTAAAAAGTTCGGTAAAAGGAATTTTAAAAGAAAATTATCATTTCTGATTATTTTTCGGTAACCTTTACCTTCGGGTTTCGGGTTCCTATACCAGTTAAAAACATGTAATACGACAGGTATAATTTTAAATAATCCAGAATAATACCTGTGGGTTTACGCGGTTATACGTTATCGTTTACCGCATTAACTAGGTAGGTACCTACGTCTAGTCTAGTCTATCTATATATAATAAGTTCAGAAAATAAAAACCGGCCAAGTGCGTGTCGGGTCACGCGTAATGTAGGGTTTCGTAGTTTACACGATTTTATAATAAGTTCAATGGTATTTGTACAAAAAAAACATTATGTCTTCTTCATTTATAAGTTGGTCGACTATTACGTCTAATACTCGTAAACTTATGTAAATAGCCTACTTAGCTGTGATAGTAACTTCAATATAATTATGTACTACTACTGTTATTTTCTTCACGCCCCCAAACCCAATAGTTTTGTTTTTAGGCGTTTGTTCTCAACTCTAACAAAAATTGATACTTTAAAGCTTAATATTTCATTAACGAATTCTTTAATCGAAAAGTTGTTTTCGCAAACCCCCCAAAATGTTTAAAGACCTATCCAACGATAACCCATACCATGGGGTACGCTAGAAAAAAAATATCATCCCCACTTTAGGTGTAGGGTACGCTAAAAAAAATATTTTTAAAGATTTTATTCTGCAATTTTGTTGACATTACTAATATGTATACATGCCAAATTACAGCTTTCTAGCACTGATTGTCTCTGAGCTAAGCTGCGGACAGACGGACGGACTGACATGGCGAAACTACGTATAAGGGTTTCTTGTCTTGTAGACTACGAAACCCTAAAAACGGTAGTCAGTGTCTACGGCGTAGACATCTACGAAAAAGTTTATATTTTTATTGTCATACTAGACAGAGCTTTGTGACATTTTCGATGAAAATATCCCATTTCTTAAATTTTATGTCCACCTTTTTTTTTCAGGATGGATGTGAATGCAAAGATGGAGTCACATACGTCAGAGGCACCATAACAGTTTCATCTGCAGGTGCGTGTGAAGTTTGATATTAGAATATATATTATAAATCAATTATTTGTAATTTTAAGTAAATACTCTTAGATATAAAAGTATTTTCATTTATAGAAGTCCTAGTTTCCCGAAAATTTCGGAAAATCGCGTCCCTGGCGTAGTGCAAGAGCAAAAATATTTCCCGATTAACGTAGTTTACTAGGCGGGCAGAAATGTACAAGCGGTTTTGTTAGCACTCCAACGTTTGTGAATTCAGTTTCCACCCTTACTTCGAGTATTATTATTCTGATCATGCTTACTCACACAAACAAATAGGATAACTCACACTTCTATACCCAATTCTCTGTAGTCAGAGCAAAACAGAAATCGATTTCCAACCCTCACCCAGTACTCTGCTATTCATTTGCTCAACAATCACCTTCCCACGCTCACTCACACATTTAAAACACAACCCTCCCATTGATTAAAAAGCCGGAGTGTATCGAAGTGAGAATCTTTGCGATTACTCACAAACGAACATAGAATACTTGTAAACTGAACGAACACATCCATGATTTTCCCCAACGATATTAAGATATAAGGCTTTTCCAATGTGTGTGTAGCCTATCACTATCCCTAAATGTTACTACGTTCAGTTTATGGGATCCCAGTACAAACAACCTCCGCTGACGATTTCGCGACGTTGTCATGGTAATTTTAGCAAAACCTTGACCACTGTCCACTAGGAAAATACGTCCTGAGTTTTCCTTTAGGTATTTTCATCCACAAAAGTAAGTTAGAGACAATCTTGTGTTGCGGTTTTCTGCGACCAATTTCAAAAACAACTGTACCAGGCGTTCATAAAATCATAGGAGGTTGCTCAAAGGATTTTTTTGTGGGTAACGCGAGTACAGGCTCTGCTTTTCAGAATGACGTAGTTATCTACAACAATGTGGTTAGGTAAGCTTAAAAATGGAATGTTATTATTTTACATGATTATGTATTTATAAAAAAAACTTGGACGTAATTGGGAGTTTATTAAATTCAACTTTTACATGAGTTTCAGCTGAAAATTTCTTTACAAGCTTAAGTATTTTCAAGTGACGTCAATAGCTGACGTCAGCAGCTTACAACATTATAACCACGAAACAACAATGGTTACAGCGCCCATATTACCAGGCTAGCATACAATGAAGGAGATAAATTTACAACAATGACACGACGTCGCTTGTAATAGGTAAACTTGTACATTCGAATCGAAAAGAACTACATATTTTATTTTGTACTGGATAAAAAGTACTACTTCAACTGTTTAGCAACTTTCCAAGTTTAACAGCCTGCTAGATAGGATCTTGAAAAATAGTATATTATGCAACTAGTGAATAAAGGACGGATTTAAAGCGAGGGCCGTAGATGAGTCACGAGCAAGTGAAGGATTCTAATGATTGAATCACGAGCGCAGCGAGTGATTCAACTGTTAGAATCCTGAACGACGCGAGTGATTCATGGCCCTCGATATAAATTCGTACTTTATTCAGGAGTTGCATACTATACTTTATACCATGACTACGAGAATATTTATTTAATCTAATGCCAAACTCCTTGTCGCAAATATCGACCAATCAAATCTCGAGAATTTATTTGCACCAAAGAGTTTTGAATTTCGAATCTCAGCGCAAGGAGTTTGTGTAAGCATTGAAATAGAGACCGGATATATTTTGTGTTCCAAATTCAAACACCAAAATAGTGAATAAAAACAAAACAGTGAATAAAAGGCCTTTTTATTCACTGTTTTGCGTGAATAAAATAAGCTTTTTAAAGTAGGTATGGTATAAAAGATTAATTTACGGAATTTTCGGCATACTGAGTTTCCAGCTTAATTGTTTTAATAAATAGTGCAGAATCATTGACTCGAAATGTACTCGTATCAGGCTCATAATTAGAAAATAGGTTAAAAAACTATATCGTAAACTCTTTTTTCCGACTGTACAGTTACACACACAATGCTAGCAATGTAGGTAACAGAGTGGAAACAGAGGGATGAGGTAAGTCACGGATTCACGGAGGGTATACGACCCTCCCTAACGCACGAGTGAGAGGGAAACGCTGGTCCCTTTCTTTTTGCGGTACTTCTACCTACACTCACGTATGATGCCCTGGTACTTGATTTGTCAATTCTAGTAACAATACGGGACAAATAACAAAAAAAAGTTTTGAGTCTAAAACATGTATTAGATAATTATTATGATTGGAATATTTGTAAATTAAGGTTAAACAATTTTAACCCAAAAAAAAAATGTTTCTGCAATGAAATAACGCTATTACCTAGGTACGTGACAATAACACCCTTGATGACAAATAATTGTTATGATTGGTAGGTTTACCTACTGCTTATTTGCATGTACCTGGTAACAGTTTTACAATTTCATGTGGGTCCGAGTAGATTATGTGGTTTTTATCATCAAAAGTAAGACCGAAAATATTCTTGATATGGGCAATTTTCTCTAAAGCATTTTTTTCTTTATTTGCAATATAAATATCATTTTGTCCGCAAAAATGAGCAACGCCCTGATTATCCACTTCAATAGCTCTAAAGATTTTAGGACCTGTGAATGGAATACGTTCCTTCGTACCATTTTTTATGTGTAAAACTCCGTCCACGGTTGTAATGAAAGTGTCGTCGTCTCCGTCGATAGCAAATTGGTAAATTTTTTCATAGATATGCTCCACAAGTTCGAAACTATTTTCATGTTTTCTATGCAGCCGTTGCGATGGGTAGACGATAAAGTAAAGACGCTCTTTATAAAACAGGTCCCAGATATTGTGCTCTTTTACTACATGTTCTATGGATTCGCCTGATGGCTCTTTGAATTGATGGGCGTAGATGCCATCACTGCCTCCGAGGTATGCGATTCCGTGATGATGATTTATGGCTGTTGCGAAGCCATTCTTAACTGCGGTTATTGGTGTAGGTATCGTTTTGCTTAAATTCAAGTAGCCAATTTCAAATGAGTCCTTCTTATCGCTTTCGACGTTATAGCTAAAATAGATTATGTGTTTGAAAAAGGAGAGCTGGTAGGGGCGGTTTTGTCCGTTGGTTAAGATGTTTTTTGTGTGGTTCTTCCTATTGACATCAACGACTTCACATTTTGATTTGACCTCCATTGACTCTGCTGTGTGAATAACCACAACACACAATACTACAAATACTGCAAAGTTCATTGTTTTTTTTAGCGGAAATCTCTTATTATATTAATTTGATTGTTAAATTGAAATTATACGTGCACCTGACAGGAATCGTATCACTGACTGGTTTGATGTGATCCAACCTTCATCCACAACACAATACCTTCATAGTTTTATATTTCATAGATATCGAAAGTAGGGTGAGAGCGCTGGTTGTGGTCATTTTAACAACATTTTTATTATTAAATAAACGTTTATATTGAATAAATGATTAAAACGTCGATTTTTAATTAACATACAATATAATATTTATCTATCTCTTAGGTTAAGCAAAGGTTTTGTAACAGGCGATATTTATTAATTAATTATTCATATATAAATAGACAAAACGGGAAATATTTAGATGTGGTCAATCAAGTCTAGAGGTATAACGCATTACAACTGTCACTAATCAAAACGGACCATAGACAATTATTTGTATTAACCATAGGATTTTAAACAAGTTTGTTTGCTTTGCTTAGTTATTGACTACAAAAATTGAAAATGACCAATACCGGGGTAGGAACCACAACCGGGTTTTTGACCCTGTTATATTGTAACATATTCTATAGATAGTAGGTAATTGAAAACAACTATTCATAATTACTGATAAACTGCGTATGTCTGTGCATTTGTCTAACTACATAGTAGGTACTGGCCAATTGAGCAAGGTACCATATCAAACATTAAGTACCTATGTATTTAAAGCCTAATGAATACTATAAGGTGTAGATTCACACCAGGCATCAATTTCAATATAATAATGGTAGATTGGTTAATATGCTTCGTCTCTCGCTCTCGTTGATTGAATATTGACTGGCCTCATAGCTCAGTTGGTATGGTAGTAACGCTGCCTTATGTGTTGTAAGTTGTGGGTTCGATTTCCACCCGGAACAAGCATTTGTGTGATGAACATGGATGTTTGTTCCATGTGTTATAACATGAGTATGTATTTACAAAAAAGTAGGTATTTAAGTATTCTATCAGTTATCTAGTTCCCATAGTACAAGCTTTGTTTAGTTTGGGGCCAGATGGCCATGTGTGAAATTTTCACCATTATTTATTTATTATTATATACTGTAATTTAAATATCGGTTATATCGAGGTCATATGACCTTGCATTCTATGATAATAACGACCGTATATTGACAAAATACCAATTCACACATCACGACCTCCCACTTCTAATAAGTATGTAGGTACTCGAATAAAGTAAACACTAACTTCAGTTTACTTTCAGTTTAGGTGAAGGCCGGATTTTGTTAGATTTTTATCACTAATTCGATTGAAACTGACATTCTTTCTTTAGACCGTTATGTAAGCATCAAGCGTGTCGTAGCAAAACTTAGTGTAACTTATTTCTGGATATATAATAAAATTGTTTAATTTATTTAATATATTTTATTTTGAAAACATCGATTCAAAATATATATCTTTGGTATTTAAACACTTTAGGAATTAACAATAAATAAAAGATACATCTTAAAAACATAGATAATAACTAAAATAAATGCTCGGAACTTGAATAACATTAATTATAGGTCCTAATACAGTTAGCTACCTTGCTCCACAGTTTGAAGGTTTCTAGTAACTTACTTAAAGTGGATACATTATGATTTTGTGTTGTCTTATCCGAGTCTTTTGTGCTTGGACAATGTCTTTTCATTTCATTAGCAGACACTTCTTTGTGCGAGAACAAGTAACATACCTACTACCGAAAGATTTTATTGTTCGTTTCGTAAATTCGAGGACGGATATTTTGTTAGTGCTTTCCAAAAGGTTGAATTTCAGTAAAATAACACCGAAGTAAGTACCTTTACAAATAAAATTAATTGATCTTGGAAGTTATGAAGTAACAACATAACTGACTACGAGCAACAAGACCGAGAAAGCTGAATTATAGAAGGGTCTACCCGCACTGTTACCGCAGACCATTCTTCTCGAAGCAACAGACAGCTTTTTGTTCTGCAGCAGCGTGTGTACAGATTCCACCTCCCACCTTGCCATTAGACCCGGATCTCTCGAGAATAACACTGAGTATAACTGAGCTGGTTTTCCATTCCTTGCCTCTTGGCAGAAGTTTAGGACGAGATGGTCATTCACAGCTTTCAGGACTTGGATTGTGCCGCTGAACTGTCGGTAATCAGCTAGTGACGAGATAGTTCCTGTAATAAAAATAATTAGTTATAAAACGTACTTACGTGGAACGCAGATTTATCTTCTCCAGACTACCCACACATACAAACTACCCACCACGCTAAACTAACACATACGTGCTTTGTACAGCCTACCCAATATCTCACACAGGGATTCCCACAGCGATGATTGTATGATACAATTATTTATCTAAGTATTTATTACACATGTCATGTCCCAAACGATACACTTATGTAGTTGGTAAAGCGTAGGAGAACTCTTTCCACACAGCTAATTTCCCGTGGAATGGTTACTATACCTAATAGTTCTACCTATACTTAATACAGTATTTGCTTTATCGTATATATTTATCCCACATCATGAATTGAACACTGAATATATTCGCTCTGGTTCTGGATTTTGTGGTACTCTGTGGTAGTGTGTTGGCAGATATACCTATACCCGCGCTCGTTCCAAACCAGGCAAAGAATACGGAAGCAGCTGGTTCCTTGCCAGTCAGTATTGTAATCATACTGACTGTTCTGGCATTTTACAGCAGAACAGTTGCGGACGTAATGCGGGTACTCTTTGGTCTGCCAGCCTTGTGCCACAGTAGGCGCAGAAGTCTAGACGGCATAGCTGGTTCTTTACAGACCGCTAAACCGCCAACAGGTGTACCAAGTGAGGTAATACTGACCGTTCTGTCCATCGAACACCTGCCAGTACCCAGCAGAATCGTTGCGGAAGTAGAGGGCGTACTCATTGGTAAGCCCTGCCTCATCCCATAGCAGGCGCAGGTGTCTGTACTCCTGGCGGAACTTGGCGTTTATATGCTGCACGTGGTATAGTTGGTTCTCTGTCGATGGCTGAAACAGAAAAGTTAAATATTTATTACAAACTAGCGACCCGCCCGGGCTTCGCACGGGTGCAATGCTGATACTAAATATACTACAGAATGTCTTTATATAAAACGTTTTTTTTTCACAGCTTTTTTGTAATTAGACAATTATTGATGATTTCTTTTTTTCTCGAACGCGACCGGCCAAAATGCGCGTTTGACGCCTAGCTGCTAGGCCAGTCGCGAACGTTCGAGAATGTTCGTTTTACGAAGCTACTCGCTAGGTGACTCGCTAGCCTCTAGGTGCCAAGCAAGCAGCCTGCCTGTGCGTTCGCGTTTTTAATTAGGGATGACTGAGAGTGTTATAAACATAAGAGTAGACAAATATAATCAGAAAGTAATAATTCGAACTGCTAAGCTATCGGGAGTTACACGTGTTATTATGAGTCAACCATAAAAGATAGACATATGCTGTCGTGGAATATTTTTTATATAATTTTAAGGAGAACATTTCCGTCATACATGAATTATGTGTAGCTTTAACCATTAAGGTTGCACACGCGACGGAAGCTTAAAAAATGGAGTAACTTCTCCCGTTTTCCCAACATTTTCCTTCACTGCTCTGCTCCTATTGATTGCAGCGTGATAAAAAGTATACTATAACCAGCTCAGGAGTATGAAAAATAATTGTACCAAGTTTCGTTAAAATCCGTCGAGTAGTTTTTGTTTCTATAACGGTTATACAGACAGACAGACAGACAGACAGACAAAAATTTTACTGATTGCATTTTTGGCATCAGTATCGATCCCTAATCACCCCCTGATAGTTATTTTGGAAATATATTTCATGTACAGAATTTACCTCTCTACAGATTTATTATAAGTATATATATATAGATCATCAGTGCATAGTAGAATTTGAGTAGATTTTTGTATACTTTGGAGTTTAGCTTAGCTGTTCGACGTGTGACGTCATAAAGGAAATGAGTTTTATTTTAGTTTTGACATTCTTTCAATAATATTTTTAAATCCTTGGTTTGATCTTTCAACATCATAAAATAATTAACACTTAATTAATCCTTATTGATTAAATTAAAGCTGAATTGAATATCAATTTTGTTCACAATAGGTATTATACCCATAATTTTGAAAATATACCCAAGTATATAACAATTTACACGACGTAGAATACCTACTCGTACATTGCTACGATTGCTCTGTAAACAAGTCGTAAAATATTCATTAGACTATTACGTGGTTGATTATATTCTATGATTCACTAGCCTATAGGTGAGCACCCATCTGTTATTCTTCTAGATTAAATGAATAAGCACTTGAACTTTAGAAGCGTCTCAGGACCACTGGAGATTAACTGGGTCGTCGAATTTAACCTTACCAAGTCTTGGATTCGTCAGAGTTGTGTGGGATGTGGACGAGAGACTCATCTGACACACAGGTCATATTCATATTAATCAACAAGAGGTAATCGATCAAGCGAGCGAAGTGAGCAATGGTTTCTTAGTATTGAGCGAGACAAAATTTTAGGGACGAATTCTGCAGATGTGAAATAACTATTTTAAAATGTTTGTCTTTTGAAATCATTTGAACCGCTTCTGATCCGATCTGCGTTACATTTAGTGGGTTTTTTATAAACGAAACAAACCAAACAACATAAAAGCTTTATTTTATAGAAAAACTACTTAGGGACGTTACTAAGGGATTTTTATTAATATCGGTGAACATTTCGCACAGCGTCATCTAGCCTTAAACTAGCAAGCTTTACGCTTGTACTATGGGTACCTTATAACTAGGATATCTATATCGATAGGATTCTTAGATATTCCTAGAATTAGCAAAGTTCGTTTAGTGTCAAACAAAGTTAACTTACCACAGATTATGTTATTTGAACTTCAAATGGATGCCTGCCTACCGCCAATTTTGCAGGAATTTTGCCAGTCAGTCTCTATCTGATTTTACAAGAATGAATCTTATCAAAAGGTGTTAAAGGTTAGATGATCAGCCAGTTTTTGTTACCTAACATAAACTGTGTCACCGTATTGTTGAACCGAGTGTACTTACAAGCATTGAGAAGTTGTTATTTAATTGGACTATTGTCGTGCTTGTTTATACGAGTCGCATGATAGGTACATGATTCATTTTGAAAAGAAACCAAGCATAGCTAAATTTTTGCAAATTATGTGTTGGTTTTATTTTCCAAGAATTAGCCTATAACATTACATATTGCAAAACTAATACCTAGATAAGTATCTGAATTTTGGTGGTCAAAGTAGCAATTTTAAGATTACTTGGTCTATTGTGACATAGCGGAATTGCATGTGAAACAACTCTATAATTAAAATAAAAACTTTGAAGCAGGTTCTATACCAGCTCTTGAATTTTTTTCCTAGAATAGTTGCGTATTAATACAGTTCTGGTTTTCCTAGCGTATTCGCCAGATTTGAGTGAAATTATGCGTTGAGCTTTTTCTTAGAATTCACCGCATTGAGTAGATACCTGAACAGCATTTATTTCTTCTAAATTTAACTGATGTTTCAGCACACCGGATAACCCAATGAGGTCGGAATCGGAACTCCTCGTTCCGGTAGTGGCTGTCGGTACTCTCCCTGTGGCATGCGAAATTATTTCCCTTCCTTCTAAATTGAATCGTTGTTATCATCAGACAAATGTTCATAAAAGTGTATTTGTGAATCATGGCCAATTCAATTTTGAAATGTATGATACATACGTACCTAATCTTAGTAAATTGATTCAGGCATGTCGTAGGGGAAGCTCATTCTAAAGTATAGGTAATAATATCTAAGCTAAAACATGTGTTTTTGTATTCTTAGTCATGGAGCAAATTAAGGATATATTTCAAATAATATGATTTGGCCAAGTGCGTAGCGGATCACGCAAAGCGTCCGAAATCAATCACAAAAAGTGCCCTGTTAGAGAATTTAGTCTGAAAATTGTATGAACCGATCACATACCGAAGAGGACAAAAATTACTATAATAGGTAGGTACTACTATATGTATAAGTATTTATTCCGTACTACACTGATTTTACAATTCGGCAAACTATAGTTTCTGTAATAAATTACCTAACCAATAATCCTTAAAAAAAGTTGCAAGTTTAGAACTTTTTTATAGCTTTAGAGTAGAACGTAGGTACTTATCTCATTACGTCTATTCTGATTTAAAAGTTAAAAAAGTGAAAGTGAGAAATACCTTCGCGCTATAAATAATGTAACAAATTATATAAAAAGTAATATTATGTAGACTCTTCCGTTAACGTTATTTGTATCTTCAGGATATTTTTAGTTTAGCCTCGCTATTTATCTGAGAGACGTTTACCTTCTGAAGTACCAAACAGTTGGAATAACTGCTTCTACGGCCTTGCCAATAATGTCTATGCCTATTATGCCAATCTTCCGAAGGTTCTTTATTACTGCACAGAATAACACCTACGCTTGTCACGGAAATCCTAGGATTGATACATTTGTAAAGCTTTGGTTTAGGTAACAAATATACGAGGTATTCATTATAGAACCCACCCCAAAAGTAGTCCTTGGAAAATCTTCAGTTTCCCATATAGTGACTTCGGGGCAGGAGGAAAAAGATTTCACTCCTTCGTTTGACAGATGCATGTAAACTTCGAGGACATTCCACTTTCCCAGGATCTCTCTAACGTCCAACTGGTCATATATATGTTCCCGAAAGCAGTGAGTCACGTTTTCATTAGTGGAATTAGTTATTTTGTAACTGTACTCATCGTCATCTCTACTAGATCTTTTGAATCCGAGCGTCGAAGATAAAATCAAAATAAATAAAATAATAAACTGATATTCCATTTTGAAGCACTTCACAATTTTTTTAATTCGCTTTTCTCAGGTACGTTTGTCGAATAAAAAATATGTTTTCGCCGATGCGCGTGCGTCTGATGTTGCATGCGCTTTTCGAAGACCGCTAGCGACTGACGACGGGAGGAGCGGCGCGCGCCTGACTCATGTCTCGATGTTATCGAGCTGACCCGTGATTACAAACGCGCAGAACTACCATGATCTGAAGGATGATGAATTGCCGGGAATATACCCGCATTGATACCGATAGAAGCTAGAGAGCTAGACTTTGATAAAAGTAAATGAAAACTCATAAAAAGGAGTTCTCTACTATCTATTTCATGATTCTCGTGTAAGGAAAACACAACACGAGTAGAGTAATTTAATTCGTAATCAATTTCATTAGTATTGTACTACCGAGTATTTTGATGAAATCGTATTAGGTACAACAGACTTTAGCGCACGTTGAACGTAAACAAGCTAAAAGTAACGAATTTTTGAACGATTGTTCAATTCTATTGTTCAATTCTATTGTTCAATTCTCAACAAAATTTTAATTGGTTTTTATTCAGTTTTATATTTTATATTGAACATCTTTATCTTATTGTCACTTTAGATTATTAAGTTACCTTTTATATCTTATAATATAAAAATAAGTCGGGTTTTCCTTCCTGACGCTATAACTCCAGAACGCACGAACCGATTTCCACGGTTTTGCATTCGTTGGAAAGGTCTCGGGCTCCGTGAGGTTTATAGCAAAGAAAATTCAGGAAAAATTTAATTTAAATTTAAAGCAGGAAAACAGGAACGGGAACTTAACACAGCATTTGTTAATTCTAAAGCGATACGAAGTTCGCCGGGTCAGCTTGTATATTATATTTATAGATACCTATATATTTTTAAGTTGTTAAAAACTCTTCGCATGCTGTGGTGCCCTATAATTGCGGGAACACTTTGCTCTAACTTTTTGTATAACTTTTTCTGAATGTGAATGTGTACACCTGTGTTGGGCTATCCTTTTTAATAAATAAAACATAAAATAAAAAAATATATAAAAAAAATAAGACAATTATTCAAGATTGGAATAAATATACTAGCTACATACTTTCTAACAGTTCCTATGTCTATGATTTGCAATGGAACATTGGCATTTATTCCCGTGATCAAGATGCGAGCGGACACCATTAATTGTTGCTATAGACCAATAAATAAGTTACTAATTTGTCATTCCCATCTAATCAAACAGATGATCAATTGGTACACTGACCTCATTAGCCAGTACAATATAATTTTTTTAAGTTGGTATGTAAGTAGTTAGATGTCCCGATTCACTGGGTTTCGTGGCACTCCCAGATACAGTAGGTAATTTTCATCTCAGATATATAAACTTCAAGCCACACCTATAAGTTACAGTTTTCAAGCAATCTATGAAAGTCAAGTAAATCAAAATTTGGTTTACCTTCAGGCCCTGAATATTTAGAAGGTACCTACACATCAAGTTTTAGTAATAGAAAATCGTTAGTTTCGGCTTTAGAGATGTAATGTTAATTTTATGTGCCTGTAGGTAATTTTAGTTCTGTATCCGACTGATTCTAATTATTAAACTAATTTCAATGCGAAAATAAGCTCATAAGCTCTACATAACCTTAACTATATAACATAACATTAACTATAAACTAAATTCAATAGCTCACCCTTTCCATAGGCTCAGCGATATGAATCACGATACAGGTCTGCGCGTAGTCCACTCTCGAATCGCCTGCCAAGTGCTGGATAAACTCCACTCCATACCACATTCCCATCAGGCTGTCCACCCATATACCGTTCTGTGGCGACCTATTCACGCAGTAATCCCTGATATCTCTCATGAATGGCTGTTCGTAGGAGCTGTAACCTCCTCCATAGCTAGAGCCCCTTCCATAGCTAGAGCTCCCTCCATAGCTAGAGCCATAACCTTGCGAGCCATAGTTGGAACCGTAACCCTGGGAACCGTAGGAACCATATCCTGGTGTGCTGTACGACCCTGCGTAACCTCCGGTCCTTTGTGTATACGTGTTGTACTTATCTGTAGTGTATCCAGGGCTGTAGTTCGGGTAGCGGGTAGCTTCGGGAAAGCTGGCCACATTCCCGTACCTGCCTGTATTGTATGGATTGTTGTAAAGGTTCGAAATCGTCGAAGGTGTCTGATAGTTAGAGTACGTCGAAGATTCGTAGCGTTGTTGGTAGGTTGCACATTCTACGGTATAAGATATCGCGAGAAAAACTAGTAATCGATACATTTTGTTAGTATATCAGTAGAGTGCGTGAGATCGTCGCGTGATAGGGTTGTGGGCCGTAATGTGTGACTGCTCTCGGTCCGCTATGAGAGTGGGAAGTAAACTAATTAAGACCAATTCATACTGGAGCTCAATGAGATGCAGGCACGTTTAAAGTCAAACTTTTAGGGTTTCGTAGTATAGTCAAGAAACCTTCGCATTGGCAATCGAATTTGAGTGTGATAATTTATATACGACAAATAATAAATGAGTAGATGATTTTAAAGAAGTTAAGTGTTTTAGATAAAAAATATAATCCTATGAATTACACACAGTACAAAAATAACCAGAAAATCACTATTTAAAAAAACATGGAACTCCACAGAGATCTAAATATTTGAAGCGTGCATTAAGACCAGCTGGTTACGCTAAACTAACAGATTATTTTTAAAACGTATACTTGCTACTCACTGACCTTTGGTGATAAAACTACGCAAAGATATATTATCTATTGAATTAGAGATTATGTAGTAAAAGAGAGCTTCTAAGTCGCTTTTAAACACAGTTTTTACCATAAGCGTTCCTTTATTTGATTGTAAGGAACCCTAAGAAACGAAATATTTAATTACCTAGTATAGTAAGAGAGCTCAATATTTCAAGTGTCCTTATGCTTGACACTATTTATTTACCCTACTAATGAAATGACCCAGCAGTAGGTAAGTGAAAGTTTTGTAACATAGTAGGAGGTAATGCTGGGATCTTGACCAAGCTGTAAATTCCAAAGTCTGTACCTACTGTACAACTTTGACCACTTATAAAAATCTCTACCATCGCATTCACTCACCCAGTAAACATTGTTTAATTATTTTTTTCTGGTAGGTACCTAGGCCCACAATTTAATTGCTATTGATGCTACTGGTAGCTATGTCATACATATAATGATAATTTCATCGCAGAGGTCGTCGATGTATCTATGTGATACATAGTTTATCGTCGTAGGTGTTTCATACCACTAATTCTTTAATTGGTAGGTATAATTCCATAAAGTGTTCCTGTCTATCCACTGACCCTGTGTCCTGCCTGCCACGATGACCACAGATCAGAGGCCACTGGATCACATCCTACTCGTATACAAGAAGTAATTAGTGTACTAGTAATAGCAGGATCTCATTACGAAGTCAAATTAAGGCTTTTTTTATTACTCATACGTTTTTAAGGCATAATAAACATGAACAACGTATTCAACATGATAAAATTCATAGGAGCATTTTAGCATACACCTAACCCTAAGTACCTTACCTTACCTTAAGTAAGTATAACATATAAACTTTTTAAAGCTTGTATTTACACGTACCTACCCTGAGTGTCAATACCGTAGGCCACGATACGCCTTTATATACGGTTTTTTAAAAGGTAATCTGGATGTCTAAAGGGGTTATTCAGATGCATGTCCAGACATTACATTTGACACATGAGCACATTTTGCAAGCCCGTCTCCGCTTCAAGTATACTGGTTTCCTCACGATGTTTTCCTTCACCGTTGTAAGCACGTGTTAATGCACATATTTTTTTTCGAAAAGACAAATTCATGTACGGTCAGGATTCGGACCCAGGACATTTGTATTGAAAGTCGGGGTACCTCTCACTCAGCCAACACGGATTATTTCATCAAAAGTATTTATAACTAAACTAAATAACTAAAAATAATGTGGTTACTTTAGAAATTATTTTTAGTTATTTATTACCACATAGGTAATGCGAAGTAATAGGTTTTACGAATGATCGTAGGTACCCCGTATGTTTCGTAAAACGGACTCTAGGACTCGGACACATATATTATCTTGGCAAATACATGTATCAGTGATTTTAGAAATTTTGCTATTATACAGGACACGTGATTTCCCAAATGTCTGAACCTTTGTCGAACTGAGCCGCCTCCTTTCCCCAGAAAATTTCTTCCATCGGTCAAGAGTCTAGCAAGAGAGTCAAAAGCTATAGGTAAGTAGGTATGGGATCAGTAAAGCTTTCTGGAATTGCTATATTTAGTCAAAGTTCAGTCCAAACGAAATAAAACAAAATTATCTGTTTATATATTTTATTTAAGTCATAAACATATCAGTTATACTTATTTTAAGGCATCTTACGAGTAGGTACTATTTTATAATATAGATAGATACATTGTTTTTGTTCATGAATCCGAATGACATATATGCCACATTTTAACCGGGTAACATGGTCCATGCGAAGGTACAAAGCTACAAGCAGTAGCTAAACACATAAATGCTGCTTCTGATCTGCGCACGTTTATTCAAATTGCAAAATAAATCATTAAATCGCTAACCACACACTCATAACCGTCTGCACCAAAAATCAAGTTCAAGTTTATCTTTCTACGACGCACTTAGTGATTACAGATGATACTAGGTATGTCGAAGTCGCTTTGGAGCAGAGAAGCATTGGTACTCGTAATTAACATTTTAGTTGTTCGTTGGTGCCGATTCTGATGGTACCAAAATAAACTTAACGGCATCCGTCTCCTACTGTTTCGTATAAAGTGAAAGAGACAGCAATCGTTTTAGTGACTTCTAAATAGTTTTTAGCTTAATTTGATGCCAACCGAATTGACACTATTACCCACACAACTACACCGATAATCAAAAACACGCAACCTTTATAAACACAGCCTCCGCAGATGGTCATGTACCTATGTATGTTTGGCAGGTCAAAGTTAAATAACTTCTTCTTGACATCATACCACTCCCAGTGCTGCATTCTGGATGGGGAGCGTCGCAGGATCAGAGAGAATATTCCTCCATCACCTTGATCGGAACAGTGGTTTATTATCAGCGAATGCTGTGTTGCCTTTAACACGCGGATCACTTGGGGGTGGCGGGGAGGCTCGTCAGGGTACCATATATCTGCCAAAGTAAAGATTTACAATAGAACGGTAAATTATCCACGGAGAGTGCTTAAGTAACTGAACCATCATCACATAAATGTATTGATTTTTTGTTAGTGGTTGAGTAAAGTTTTTAAGAAAAACGTTTATGTTTCTGAATAGCGCATTGTCAAGTGACAGGATAAACCAGGACAATAGAGAAGGTATCTCTATTGTCCTGGTCACTATATGAAGACCCTCCATCAGGAGTAAACCTAGCAGCACTGGAGGTTCAGTTTAAAGCAGTGGGTTAAGTTATATATAATTTACCAATTCCCCTTGCAATCATCTCCTTCTCCATAGGCCTTTGCTGTTCAGCCACCCAAAGTCCTGGTGTTACTGGAGTGTACACATACGTCTGCTCCAGGCTTTGTCCGTCTTCATCCCAAATTATTCGAATTCGCCTTTCAGTATACATATCCCTTTTCCTCCTGTTTAGCCGTATGTCTAACCATGATCCGGCCAAAGAGGTGTCAGACCATGGGTTGCTTTTGTAAGAGCGCCAGTTTTGATCTGTGTAGTTTCTTTTGATAAGCTGAAAATTTGCAAAACATTAGATATATAATCCAATGTATGATATGATAATGTAATGTGTATATAACTATTGTAATTGGTAATTACTAGGTACCTAATTATGTATAATATATATGAATTTGTAATTACCTTACCTTGGTTATTATGTTTCGCATAATAACCAAGGAAAGTATTGGAACAAGTCTCATAATTCAGAATTTCTCATTATACTTTTAAGGTTTCTTTAATACAGAGTCAATCAATAATACTCACAGACCAATCAAGCCAATCGTCACGAGGCTCCGTCGAAACATCGGTAATGAACAGCGTCACGCAACCGACTTCATTCGGCTTATTGGTCATATCCGGGGTATGCTGGGCGTAACCTACCCCGTACCACATCCCGTACACATCTTCCATGTCGAAGGTATGCGACCAACGGATGCTATCGCCACAAAATCCGCGCACTTGTATTATACAGGCGAGAAACACAAACAAACGGGGAGGAAACACGTACATGATTTGAGAAAACTAGTTGAGGAATATGGGGCGAGGGCCAGCCGCGCTGGCAATGATGCCAATTAGCAAATTGCTACCTCTTAATGCATGTTGCAATAGGACATTATGATTCATCTTATAGCGAAACTTACTACAAGTACCTTCTCGTACTACCGTTGGGTAAGCCAAGCTATTATCACAGTATATATTATTGTACAATACCTACCTCATCACATACGGCGACGGGCTTGTGTCTCGTGTGGAATACTACCTACTGCAAAATATGGGCATGTGCCAAATATAATGTTTGGACGTGCCTCTAACTAACCCCTTCAGACATCTTCAAGGATCTGAGCGCCTGGAAATCTATCTACCTTACTTGGAGATTACAGTCGTGAATTGATCCTATTTATTTTTTAGCATGTTGTTACTTCGCGATTCAAATAGTAAGGTTGATCTCGTGTTATCATACCATGGATTGTCGATTTTCTATGCATAAAGTAGGTACCTACATAATAGTGGCCAAACGACACATCGGCTCCGTCGCATCATAATATCATGTCGTAATTGACTACGCTACTGATTTTATTATAGCGATGACAGTAGTAGGTATTTTACAAAATGTAGGGTCTAGAGGTATTTTGAAATAATATTATATAAATCTTTTCAAAATATAAAACCGACTTCCAATTTAAGGAATTTTGTTCTTTTAACCTCCGAAAATCTTAATCAGATAGTCTCCAAAATTATATTATGGAAGTACTTTGCAAGTATATTCTTACTAAGTAATAGTCTCTCACGGATTGCAACTAAAGTCTTCAAGTCAAGGTGCTTACTGAACATACAAACATCACTATGGATGAGTGATAAAGATAATCAAGAGATAAAGTAGCATATAACTTACTTCTTGCTTCATCTCTTTTAATTGACAAGTACTTTCTAACAATGAAGTTTGAGTTCTTGGAGTTACCGACGAGAAGCGGAGGCAGTTGCCAATTCTAACTACCCTTAACTTGACAACAGACAACAGAGGTCATTTATCAATTAGGATACCAATAAAATACGTTTTTATAAATAAAATCTTTGTATTTAACACGTTCTTAATAACATCTATTAGGTACCTTAAATACCCACTAAGTTAAACCTGAATATACAAAAATACATATATTATAATGATAAACAAACAGAAAATATAAATATAACGTGTAAGTTACCGTAATGACCGACTGCACCAAACATTAAGTTCGTGCGTATCTCTCTAAAAACACTTATTGGCGGTAAGGGATCGCTAAGTGATCCCTAAAGAGTTAGGCATAAACTATAAATATATTACCTACAGACGAGCATTAGTCCTTATGTTTTATATTAGGCTCGAGATCTCCAAATCATATAAGCGATAGCAAGTATAAAGAATCTTGATATGCTTATAGAAGCAGCTGAATTTTCGCAGACTCGTTTCAGGGCAGAGGTCGAGAGATGTTTTAACGTGAAGACGTTGTGTATGCTGGCGAGGTCTTCGGGCGTTAGCTGGTTCTCGTATCTTGAGAGTACGACGCTGAAGAGTTGGGAGTTCGGCAGCCTCATGCAGAAGTTCAGTACGAGGTGGTTATTGGCCACTTTGAGGACTTGAATCACACCGCCGAAAAAACGGTACATGTTATCGACAGCTGTGAACGAAAAATATATTTTTTTATATCTCGTGGATAGATAGATATAATAACATAACTAGCTGTTATCCGTAACTTCGTTTGCGTGGTCATAAATTTTCAAAAACAAATTATCAAATATTAATTCGCATGATACACAGTATTTATCTACCTATTTGTTAAGTTTCATCAAGGTCAGTCCAGCTGATTAGTCGGTAAAACCAAACGTAACATACAGACAGAGAGACAGAGTTACTTTTGAGTTTATAATATAATTTTTTTTATTACCTAAATATGAATTGGACAAAATTGGAATGACAAACAGGAAAGTAGATGAACGATGAAACACCATCATTAAAACCGACTTAAAAAAAAGTTAGTTTTCTAATTATATTAAGAGAAAACTAAATTAAATATTATACCCACATTTGTCAGGAACATCGGTTGGCCAGAATCCCTTGTGGGAAGTGTTGACCTTTACGTGGTAATCGTCATGCCATAGACCCTCGTGCCACTCCAACACAAAGTGCCTGATGCGGTACTGCTCCGGAAGGCCATACGTGCGACTTATGTATGGAGAGTTGGTCAACTGAGGGTATGGAGTTGGTGGAGTAGGCTGAAACAAAAGATAAAATTTAATATCTGATACAATTCTGATAACAGGATAATTAGAGGTGCATGGTGTATGATAGCAGTGTTCCTATTTTCGGAACAATTTTTATTAAACATCTTACTCCGAAAGGACTATCTAACTAGATCTAAGGTCTACTCACTAAGTTTCGAGTAATAAGTCCACCTTGTACGTAATCCTCGAACGTTCTTATCTGTATTATAGGGCAATACGGGTTATATTCAGTTCTTATGGCTTTTTCCTTGTGGTAAATATATTCGCGGACGTACCACATTCCAAGCAAAGCCTCTTCATCAAAATCGTGTGTTGGATGTAAGTTCTGACAGTAATAAACATTCGAAGCAACAGCTATGAAGCTGTTTGAAACGAATACAGAAATAAATAGAAAAGCTATCATATTCCTGGCTGATGCTAATTAGATTTACGTTAAGTGATGCTCTAGCGTTTAATTGGTAGTGTCTCACCGGTCACAGAGACATGACAGATGCTTACGTCCGAGCATTGCCTGAGCAACTTGCTAATTGACACGAGTCACCCCGTATCCGGTTATGAATAAGCCGTGGAATCTGTTTCCCACGCCTAAGGAATCAATTTCCACATCCACGGGCTGAAAGATTTTACCTACTATGTTATTCATAAGAAGCTTATGTTGGTGATTGTGTAGGTAAGGTACTTAGAAGTTTTTGATTACAACGTTTTTCTATACCGATGTTTTTAACTTTTAATATTAAATACAATGTTGCTATTGTGGTAACTATACACGTACTATTATTTAATAAGTTAGTAGGTACTTACCTCGATATAACGTTCCTTGATGTCGATAAAAAAACATTCTTGAGTAGTATGTTCGATCTTGTATTCGCCCTTAGTATGGGGTATTTTTTCAACTCCGTACCAGACCCCAGCTATCTGGTCTAAGTTGATATCACCATAAACTGGAGATAAATCATCACAGTACTTATGATTTTCAAAATAATAACTGTTTTGACCGAAACATTGAACCACTAATCCCAACACTACTAGTAATAAGTTACAAGCCATCGGATAAGCCAGTATAACTCGGGTAAACGGATAAAATTTCGGATATGCTGATCCGGGAGGACCAGGCGACCATACGCGAAAGGAGATGTTTTGCAGAATAATCCGGAGGATAAAGTGAATGCGAGAGCAACTGAACGTAGGCGGGCTGCCTAATGAAACGCACTCGGCTCAACCGACGCTACCAAACTGCTAGTAAATTATCTTATTTACTGCTTGCGTGAATTCTCTATAAACGATGTAGGGTCAGGTCAGACTGACATTACGAGCCGCGTAGCACACAAAAAAGACTCAAATCTACTACAACAGAATCTAGTTTAGTTTGCTTAGGTACATATCTACTAAAATAGAACTTAAAGGAAAAATATTTCTCAAGATTTTTCAGCGTTTTCTCAAGTTTTCCATTGTTCATACTTTTCTCGGCATGCTCGGATCCCAGGGTCGCAGAAACACTAAAGCGTTGGTTGCGAAAATCAATACTATCCTCTGACGTCATTGAGGGTGCATCGATCGGGTCCCGGTGGATGCGTGCCGCTGCCGTCTGGATAGGCAAGGTGGAAGGTTTATTGACCCAGCTATGACGTCAGTGCACGTATGTATATCAAATACTAAACGTTTTTATATAGCTTAGTCTAGACATTTTATACAATATCAGGGCTATTATTTTAAATAGAAATACGGCTAATTACCACGTTTTTACTTGTATTGCTGACCTAGGTATTACACTGAATGAAATATCAGGTAGGTGGGTGTTGGCTTGAAAAAAAATCGTAATATTAGTTAGGTATCTAAATATAAAATCTAAAATTACCTCTCTATTTTTATCAAAAAATAGCCCTAAAATATTTAACAAGATTTTCCACTATACGGTGAATTTCGAATCCATACCTCCTAGTATGTAGAGTTTAGTAGTAGAGTATGTTACAAACCTTCGATTACTTTCGCGATTTTCTCATGTTACGCGTAGATTCTATGAGGTATGGTCCCTCTACCTTAGCTCAGGTAGCGCAATCGGATGGTTCTTGTGAGTTCATGAATATTGTATTCGTTAAGTTTTCGCTAAAATTTTCACAGGTAAAAACGGTATAAATATAAAAATAGCAGGAATTGGGCTGGCCTAGTTAAAATAAAAACCAAACAGTCACGTTATGAGTACAATGTACCTACCACAGTCCTGACCTTCACACAAAAATTCCATGTTTCAGCGGATATTAGAAAGAACATACCGGACCGGGTCGGTGTGGCCCGGAACGAACATTGAAGATCACGCATATGATTCACAGGGAAAATTGACCGTCTTAGCCCATCAGTTGCCCTCGTCTCAAAGTTATTGAGAGAAATACCTTTAGATTAGTATCGCCGACTTACAGATCATACAGCCGTTTTATAAGTTCAGTTTAGTTATCTCTAATAGCTGAACGTTTATGTAGGTTTTCGTTGGTTCTTAAAATAAACTAAGTGATAATAATAGTAGCACATCACTCGAGTAGCAATCCGTTTCGTATAATTCCGGCCCGAAATAACATCCCTTCGAATAAATGTAGGTACGCCATTGAAATAAGCTTCTTATTGGGTGCCATTCAATGATGTAACGCGCGATCGCTGAATCCGAGGTTACATGTACCAGGGTTGCATAAGCGAGAGGAAGTAAAGATTCCGTTAGGGTTCGTAGCACGTTCGTAGTGCCTTTCTACGAAGCTCGTATGTTACTCGTAGGTACCTAACCTATAGCGAACTTTTGCTACGCGAGTCCAAAAGGTTTTGTTAATTCGTTTTTTATAAACACCCAACTGTCACGCATATAACCTACTTGTAGGGCTAACTCTGACAAAAGGATTCCCTGTGTCGTGCGTGGTATCAGAAACTACGAGTATCGTAGTAACAGAATAACAGGATCACAAAACCTAGATCCGAAACAAATATTTGCAGATCATGCAAAAACATGTTTTACCGCGGGGATGGAACCCACACCTATAGCGTCCCAGTTGGACACTTCCACACCACGCAACCGAGGTCAGCAAAGTTAGTTAGTAATAATGTCACTTTGTAATTTGTTCTTGTTTCCGAATATTAGATTATTATAAAACAAAATCACTTTTCCATGCGTTTTAATAACATTAGAGTAGAAAGATACTATATTTTCCATGCAACTTTTCTGAAAGCTGTCCGTGATTACATAAGAACTCTTGTTGTTGTTGTAAGAGTAGTTGTTTAAGGATTTTTTCAAACCTTAAAAAAAAATTTATATGTTTGTATTTGAAAAGGACAAGAATCAAAGATGGACAAAATTTTCGTAGACGACGTGCGTCTACGAAAATTTATTTTATTTTATACGCCACAAAAGCGAAGTCGAAAATACCTAAATGTGATTTGGTCCTGGTATATAATTTTACCATTCTCTAGGATTTCATGATAAAAGTTGTTTTATAACTTCACAAGTCTAGAATACGAAAAAAAGTATCTTCTAACCGAATATGATCTCCTGGCATCTAGTATAATACGATCAGTGGTACTATAGGTATTTAGCACATTTCAAATCCTAATATCCTAGCTTACTAAACATAATTAAATGCAAAGGTTTGTTCGTTTGTATTTCAATCGGCCCACAGCGACTGACCCGATTTGGATAAAACTTGGAATAGATGTAATCGAGATCATCAACGGCAGCATTAAAATTACTTATTATTTAAGTACCATGCGCAGAAGTAAGGGTTTCTATATATTACCGAATAATTAAAGCTCCATTTGATTTCACTATATTAGCCCTCAATGGGAAACGAACAAATTTAAAAGTATTCAATATAAACATATACAATTTCATAATTCAGCTCAAACTTAAACTGGGGTGAATGAACAGGACAATTTACTCCTAACGTGGTTAGATGGCCACCACAAAGTTATCAATGGAATTAATGTCCCATGGGGCCGCCCCAGAGGGTTTGCGGTTTTCAGCACCAAGGCTTCAGAATGCATAGGCAGGTTTCGCACTGGTTCAAGAAATTACTCACACTACGGTGCTACGAACTGGCTACGACGGCTACGCAGGATATAATCTTAGTCGATGTGTGTGTGTGGATACATTTAACATAGGTACTTGATTTATACTAGGAATGGGGTGGATGGCGCTGTGTGTAAAGTCCGTCAATATTTATTTATTTTTTATTTTAATGGTAAAAATATATATTTTTTTTTTTTTGACAACCCCTATGTACCTGTGTACACAACCAACTTACAAACGTAGTATGTTTGTAAGTCGGTTGTGTACACAAGTCGGTTGAAAAAAAGGTTTTGGTATACCTCTATCATCTTACCTGCAAGTACGAGACATACAGACTCGTCAGACTACTGACATTTCATAATAATTCTGAACTTTCCCAAAAGTCCCATCACGACGGCTAAAATATTTTCAACAGACTTATTTTATCTTAGTGTAAAACCAACTTATTTAAATAATAGATTTTTTCTGCGTTGGCGTAGCATTTTTATGTAGGTATGTATATCATTGACCTTTGTAATTGTTAAATATTTACCGTTAAAGACTGAAAATAAAGGAATGAGTTTGATCAAGAAATTTCAGCGTAGCGTGGGCGGACACAAACAATTCGAAACGTTTGAAGTTGTGTGCACAAGAATGATTTTATAGTTAGGTATATAGTTAACCTTTTCTTTTTAAAGCGCGTGAATGTGGAATGTAGGTGTACTATCGCCTATAGCAGAACACATTATCCTACTAATATTATAAATGTGAACTACCAATTTGAGATTGAAACATAGGTTCACGTAGATACAGGTATCACATTTGGCGGAACCAAAGCTTTAGTGTAATCTAGAATCTAGAATTTTAAAAACCATTCGATTTCCTGCAAGATGTAGTTTGGTTAGGTTAACTCATACCGGTAAAACACAATGCTTTCTCTGGTTGGAAATATCGGTACGATCCGATGGCTCCTCAACCGGTATTCACGAGGTTATTCTTACCAGGAGAGCAGAAACCAAAGGAATAAAACCGGTACAATCCATCCCCATTTCTTCGTTTCCCTATGAATGTTGTCTACCGATGTTATAAATTCTATGCTCGTATTTTACTATGTTTTAGTCAGATTGTCGATAAAACAGAATTCCTACCTAACGTTCTTGCTTGGTATTCCTGCGTTAGGTCAATGTTTGTTAAGGAATGGTACTCCGAAAAGAACAAATTACTAATATTAAAAGAACCAGTACGGTGAAAGGATGCAGGTGCGTCTCGTAGATGTTCCTTACGAGCACATGTCTTTAAATTTTTAGTTTCTAAGACAATTTTCTCAAGATGGTTTTCTTTACTGTATTTTACGGGGTATTTTCTCTCAGGCACAAACATTTCTGAATGTGAAACTCGTTGTTAGTACTTTTGAATAGAACCCAACGACATTAGGAACGGAAAGCAGAACCACTACCTACTGCCTCGCCATCAGTGTCGCATTATTGCAGCGGACTTTATTTTTTAAGAAATTATTTAGTTGTTTATTATTATAAGTTAGGATGTGTTAGTTTAATACCTACCTAATACCAATTTTGATATATAATATTAAGAACTTCTATGTCCCGAGGTTTTACACGCGAATACTACTTTTTAATCACAATAAAAAATAACCTGTAAGCCTACGAGAATTTGTTGTGTAACGCGCCGTAGCCTTTCTACACCCTCGTAGCCAGTCTACATCTACGAAATCCTCCCTCCGTATGGAGTGACGCTGACGTCACGTTTTGGCTACGAAACTACCAGGCTCACATAAACTGAGAAGAGAGTAGCGACGTGACAACTAAGCTAACTAACAGGGCGAGGGAACTAGCCATGCAAGCGCCCCGCGAAAGTAGTGTGCTTCAATAGGACAGCAGCACAGCGAGAGAGTTCAAATAGTTTTCGCTACTATTGTGTGGTGAGTCGGTTAGGGGGTGGAAGAGTTATGACGTCACACACGCTACCCGGTTAGGGTGAGATATGTAAAGGTGGTGAGGGCGCCTGATTTATGACAAAACTATAGTTAAGTTCGAATATAGTAGGTACTATATTCGAACGATCGAATATATTTTAATAAATATAACTCATTTTCGATCATGTTGGGAAGAGTTATCTAAGTTATTTACGTAGTTTACCCAGGTAATCTCGCTAGGCAACCTAAAACCAGCCCTACTTAAGTAGGTATCTAACAATTTCATTGTATGTTTACAAGAACATAAATTACAAAGAATCTTGTTACTTTAGTAAAAAGCTTTTAATTTTACGCTTGTAATTAAAACAATGAGAACGTAATAAAAAATATTGAATTTCCTACTAACAAAACCAAATAGATCCTTTTCTGAATTTAATCAACATACTGTGCCAAAATGATTACCTTATAACGGATAACGAACAAATGTATATCTAAATCTGTTTTATGTTTAAAAACTATTAAATGTATATCGGAGAATTCCTCAAAAGAACTGAGGCTAGTTCTCGAGTTCAGCATCCACACAATTCATTCTAAAATGCCTATATACGTATCTATGCTAGATGCTAGATCTATGACAACACCCATACACTCAAACACATACTAACATTGTGAAGTGCTCTCATGTACTACCAATGTTGTAACTGTAAGGGTGAATTATCTCCTAACAATGTATGTTGCCCTGGTACAAGGGGTCACAACTTGGCGCTGCCGGTTACAAGAGTGCACGATAGGGGTAAGTTTTATCATGTTGTTACGAGGGGTGTACCTTACACAATAAAACTATTGTAAAGCGTAATTAAGTACTTTAAACAAATATATTATTATTTGTTTGTACCTATAAAATACACATTCTCAAAATGCAAGTTATTATAAATCCAAATGTTTGAGTCTCAATCACGTCCAAATGACTAAACGGATTGGGTTGTTTTGCAAATATTTACTACCTACCTACTATCTACTACTGAAATAACACTTTTTATCCGGGTACGAGAGCGAAGCAGTAAATTGAGCGCATAGATTAATAAAGATATTAAAAATATTACGAGTACTTACTATGAAGAATACTGAAATCAGCTGCCTTGGTTTTCACTGACATGAAAATATTAATCTCAAGATTTAATAAAGCGAACTATTTTATGCACCTCGATACTGCCTTCCCAAGCAATCTTGCAAGGAGCAGAGACCTCTACCAGACCTTGCGAATTTTGACCTTGCCAAAAATGTGGCCTTTGGCATTTGATGACCTTTACCAAGGATAAGCAAAGGAGAAGCGTCCGCTCTAGAGGTCGATATCACCAGGCGAGCAGGATAATGTAAGACGTATTCGTATCCCAGCAGTAATTTAGTTAAGCAGAGTTAAGATCGAACATGCTACCTACTTAATGCTTCGAGATTTTTGGAGTTTACTCCTTAAGAATCGATTAATGATAAAGGCGCCCGGTATGAAAAAAATGTGAGTAGTAAAATCTACTGAACGCATGACCTCGTTACGTTTTTGGTGCGCAACTTTCTAATTTGGTGTGAGCAGTGCAGCTAGATCGTGGGTAGTGTGTACCTTTACTTTGCCTATACTTTATAATGCTTTCTCTCACTCTTACTGATGGCAAAACATCTTATAGTGGGGGTACGCTCTACGCACGATCTGGTAAACTCCAGTCGTGCGTCGGAGCTGACACACACAATTTTTTTTATTTTTAAACTATAATAACTACAGTGTTCATCATGAATAAATTTCATGAAAATTTTATCTTCTATACTTATAATAAATCTGTAGAGAGGTCAATTCTGTACATGAAATATATTTCCAAAATAACTATCAGGGGGTGATTAGGGATCGATACTGATGCCAAAAATGCAATCAGTAAAATTTTTTGTCTGTCTGTCTGTCTGTATAACCGTTATAGAAACAAAAACTACTCGACGGATTTTAACGAAACTTGGTACAATTATTTTTCATACTCCTGAGCTGGTTATAGTATACTTTTCATCACGCTACAATCAAAAGGAGCAGAGCAGTGAAGGGAAATGTTGGGAAAACGGGAGAAGTTACTCCATTTTTTAAGCTTCCGTCGCGTGTGCAACTTTAATGGTTAAAGCTACACAAAAATCATGTATGACGGAAATGTTCTCCTTAAAATTATATAAAAAATATCCCACGCCAGCATATGTCTATCTTTTATGGTTGACTTACAATAACACGTGTAACTCCCGATAGCTTAGCAGTTCGAAGCTTTCTGATTATATGTGTCTACTCTTACGTTTATAACACTCTCAGTCATCCCTCATTAAAAAAGTTAACATTATTAACTATTCCATAAAAAAATAATCATAGAAATCGTGTAGAAACTACGCAGCCGGACCCACCGTGGATAAGGGTTAATTTTAATGCAGTTACAAATCTATGGAATTGTACGAATTGTACTCCAAAAATCAGCAATTGTACTAGAAGGGGTCAAAAAAAGCTGTGAAAAAAAACATTTTATATAAAGACATTCTGTAGTATATTTAGTATCAGCATTGCACCCGTGCGAAGCTCGGGCGGGTCGCTAGTAAGGTATAAAAAAGTACTAAAGCGATGTGAAAATTAATTAGTGTAAGTGTACCTACATTTAAAAACTTGCAGAAGTAAGACAGGCTTTCAGAGTAGATTTAGTTTAAATTAAAATAACAAAATAATAAAGTAATAATAAACGTTCACAATTCAAGAGGCTTTCACGACTGTCGAAACCCGTATGTCTCTCCGCCCATCCATGACGTAAAACAGTTTAGGGCGGCGCGGTGAGACGTCACGAGGCAAAGTTACTAGGGTTTCAAAGATGAAAGGAACTGGCGGCAAATGTTTGCTACTTTACGAAGATATCGGGCTTTCTCCCGACGCACGTGGGCGCTTTGTGAAACCTTAGCTATAATTAAAGAGCTAACTTTGTGCCGAAAATAGATGTCTGGTAAAAGGATTCGCATTGTTTGAAATTTCACAGAAACTTCAAATGATGTTTGGATTTATTTCCACCTAAAGGACTTTGAGTTATCAACACTTACTACTAATTCGTAGCTGCTACGTTTGGTTATGAGTTGACATAACTTTGAGAACTGGATTAAACCCATGAAACTCATTATAACCAGGTAAATCTTTGTTCTTTAGAAAATATTTATACAAAGCGTCAGAATGCAATGAAAAAAAAAGCTTTATACATTCGTTTCGTTATTTGCTTTGGTTAGAATCAACAATTTTGGATATAAAGTGCACACATTTTTTAATTTATTATATTATTAACTTATGTACATAGCTAGGTACTTATAGGCTAAGTTTAGAGCTAATCGCACGATAGGTATTGAAAAACTCTAATACACGAGTATGATTATTTAAACTTCCAGGTTTATTATATTTAAAAATAAATCTATAAATTAGATTGCAAAAATAAAATCTCCTTTTGCCAAATTTGCTAATTTGTCATGCATCTTTTCGGTTACGGAGTTAGGGGAAGACCTCACATTTGGAATTCCTTTTATAATGCACACCTAGATTACAAAAGGACCGTAGTGTCAACGTTAAAAGAAAATAGAATCTTTGTATAACAAGTCCCAATTTCTTTTCATTATTTGGGGACTTTAAGTTTTAAAAAAAACACAACTAGCAAACGAATGAAACTAATTTTATTATCTTTGGGCGTAAAAGCGCTCCGCCCTAGTCCGCCCAGTGGTGCTTCATAGGGCGGCAACGGTTGTCCAGTGGCGCCCCAAATACTAAGGCACCAGAAATACTAAAGAGTGAACCGGGCCAAGTTCTACGTGTAGACAGAGACATTCAGAAAAGGAGAAATCTCGCGCATGCGCGTCAATACATTTCACCCTCTTAGTTAAATAACTTTTCACAACCACAACTGATTTTTCATTACTTTTGCCACACCACGAATGGAGTCACGTTCGAGATGTGGCGAAAGTATCTATCGCAATATTTTAGTGCATTTCGTAACTTATAAATGTACTAAAATAACTGGTTTCACCAGATTTGGCCATATATCGTGTGCTAACTTAATCTCAAATCATTATTCACAGATTAGTTTTTTTTTATTGCTTACCTTCATTTAATTATAAATCACCTAATACCTAACTTATAAGGCCGCCTGTTTAAAATTATATTACGAGAACGCGAAATAATGATAACACTCTACTCTAACTTATAGAGTTTTCCCTAAGTGACAAAGGAAACGATCTATATTCTATACTCATGGACTTATTCTTTACAGAGCTGGTAAAGAACGCATAACTTGGCTTCTCGTCCGGTACTAAGTAGTTTATCGTTGAACTTTGGGACAACCTGTATACCTAGGTACCTACTTAAGAAAATTCCGGTGATTGTCATTAACTTTTCATACTGGTTAGGTGCCTAGGGGTCATAATGGACTCATCATTACAGAGTTTTAGAAATTTATTATAATAGCAAAGTTAGGTAAGTAGGTACCTACTTACGGAGTTAGTTTTTTTTATTGGTTTTTAGTTATATGTACCTATTGTATTTATGAATAATTTAATTTAAATTTATACAACAACAAGCGACCCGCCCCGGCTTTGCACGGGTTTAATACATATAAACCTTCCTCCTGAATCACTCTATCTATTAAAAAAAAACCGCATCAAAATCCATTGTGTAGTTTTAAAGATATATGCAAACATACATACATACGCGGGAAGCGGAAAGCGACTTTGCTTTATATTTACTATGTAGTGAAGCCAACGCATCGGTGAAGGAATTTTACGCAAAAAAACCTTCGTCTTGGCTTAAAGTTTTTTTTTTAGAGCCGGGATACTTCATCTTCTAATGCGACTAAGTGGTGGTATCCATTTGATGACGGCACTGAATGCTGCTATATTTAGAGGCATGCTATGTCAAAAACGCTTCTATTGTATTCGCGTCTGTACCTATAATTTGACAGGCAGGGCAAGTTAAAGCATAAGTATATGTAGTAGAGTTTATCAGTTCTAGTATTTAAAGCATGAAAATTGCTCGAATAGCTCTCATTGTGTTTATTATCTGCAGCAAAATGCCCACACAGCTATGAAAGTAGCTGAAGTAGACTAGTCACAGCTCATGCTGTGAGCTCAAGCTTTGCATTCTCACCCAGGACAAAAATGTCTGTGATGAACATTGATGTTTGTTCTGTGTCCAAGTATATAACCTAACTAGCGACCCGCCCCGGCTTCGCACGGGTAGCATGTTATTATACATATAAACCTTCCTCCTGAATCACTCTATCTATTAAAAAAAAACGCATCAAAATACGTTGTGTAGTTTTAAAGATATAAGCAAACATACATACATACATACATACATACGCGGGAAGCGGAAAGCGACTTTGCTTTATACTATGTAGTGATGTAGGTACTTACTAGTTTTATAAATAGAAGTTACAAAGTATAAAAGTATCTTTTTGACTGCGTAGGTAGGTTGCCGCAGAGCTAAGTCTCTTTGGCAATTTAAAAAGTTGTTATGATGGAGGTCTTTGGGCGGCCTAATAACTTCGTTGCCAAAGTTAGCTTTTATAAGTCACGTTACATTATACCTACTTGTAGGCTACTTGCCTATGCAACGTGACTTCGTAGCTTATAACAAGTAGCCTTAGTATCCTATTATAACTTAAATTACGTTTGGCAGATGAGATTTGTAGGTAAATTCCATTGTAAATACGGACTGTATTGTAGTCGTTACACAAAACCCTTAAATTTCCGTCGTCAGCTATGACATTTATATTATGAGAACGTAACGTGCTGACGCAGGTCGGTAGGTACTTTCATATTTCATTTTACATAACGTTTCGGGAGCAGCCTGCACGACATTTCACGAGGCAGGCTATTAGCGAGCCGGGTATCGAGCATTGGGCGGCGTCGTACGGCATCGTAGGTCGTGACGCCACTGCCGAGTGACGTCACTGTGAGGGTGGAGGGTGCGACAGCCAGCAGGCAAGGGTAGTCGCCCCCCAGTGAAAGTCGGCCCGCCCGGCTTCAGTACAGCTCGAACCGTCGACCGGTTAGCACACAACGTCTTTCGCTCGTCTATTTACATAGTTCGAGTAACCTTCGTATTCACTACGATTCTAAACGTTAACGGTATTTAGAGCAAACCGAAAATACAATAAAGAACCGAACACAATGACACGTCAATAGTGTGATTTAGTTGCAAGTGTGTGAAACCTGTAATATTTTTTTGCAAAATCTTTGAAATTTTCTTTGAGTTCAGGAAGTCGTAAACGGTAGGACTGTTTTACTTGTTTGTAGTTAGGGGGGATAGATATTTTCCTGTTTTTATTTGGGGCATATGTACCTACCTACTTACCTAGATAATTATTAGGCGGCTCTACTATCACACGTGTTGATAGGTAGGTAATTAAAATACATTACATACACATGAGTCTACTTCAGAGTTCCTCTTTCAAGGATATGTCAAAGCCACGTGAAAACTGAAAAATTATCGTATTATCGTTTAATCCACTAAACTTAGAAATTCCTTATAAGTACGTAGGGTAATCCCTGTAAGACGCGGGGATGGACAAAATGCTCTTTAGGTACGATTAATGGGGCCTACGACTCCTGTTAACCCAAACTTTTTATTTACAATCTAATTTGAGCGGCGATGCACGAAAGCTGCTATAAATAACCGGGGTTCGCGCGCTCGAGTATCGTCCGCAGCCGGTCCGCGTTCTCACTCCATACACTATTTTTGTCTTTTAGAAAAGCAAAAAGACATTTTGCATGCGTACAAAATTCAGTGAAATATATTTGAGTGGACAATGAGAAAAGTGCGTAAAAAGAAGCCGATTGCCGCGAGGCGAAAGTGACTAATGGTGTTGTTTTGTATAGAATAGTGCTCTTAAAAGTTATTTGTGCCAGAATCAGTTTCATCAGCAAGGTAACAGCTTACCAAGGTTATTACAATTATACATCTTAATAGTGACTGTCCTAAGCTCTACGCGAGTAAGTACCTGCCTATACATAAATAAATATACATAGCAAAATATAAAAACAAATAGGAAGTTACCTACCTATGTACCACCTTACACATCCATAGTATCCATAGTTTTTCTGTGATCTCTATCTTATGGAAAAAAAGGGTAAAATAACAATCAGGTGTGATTCCATTTTCTTGCCTAAAAAAACTAAACACTTGTTTCAGGATCTGTTAAATAAAAACTATCAGGCTATGTAATAGTCAAGATTTATTTACTATTTAAACATTTAATAAACACTAAAATAATATAAATTCAACAACAAAATATGGTAAACATTTTTATAACTACAACATTTTTCAATCTTATAATTAATTGTCTCTTATAATTTATGCTTTGGATATGTGATTTCTACTATATTTAGGTACAATCTTATACCAATCACTACACCTAAAAAATATATATGAAAACTTCCTGTAGACTAAAAAAAACTGGTAACTCAAACTAGAGTAATAGATACCTAGTAAAAGAACTTTTCTTTTTAGAAGTTTATATTTAGGAAAGTACTTGCTTATGTATGTCTTTTTCTATATAGTAACTACAGTAGGTACCTATTATACATAGGTAGATGTGTCTATAAATTGTTCAACTGCAAATACACTTATGGATCTATTCATAACATAAATAAAAATCTATTCAAATGTAAAACATTATACACATAAAAAGGTATATAAATATTTGTGCACTTACAAAATGGCATGGTAAATTGCAACTATAAAATTTGTATACAAATAATCATTCTATTCTAATGTATACTTTGTGACTAAACCCTATTCCTAAGATACAACTTAGCACCACATAATTACAATTGTCAAACTACCTAGTAACTTAAATAAAAGCATAGATTTATTTAGGCAAAATGGGATCTAAATATTTTGTAACCTTTGGCCAGATTTCATCTGATGTGCTACCTTCAAATTGTTTCAGGATACCCTTCTCTTTATAAAAATCTATAACAGGTCTTGTGACATTCTCATAGATCTCCAACCTCCTTTTCACAGCCTCAGGCTTGTCATCGGGTCGTTGAACTAAGTTCTCTCCAGTTTCATCATCTTTGCCTTCCACTTTTGGGGTATTGAAACCAATATTGTATACTCTACCTGAAGGCAAGTGCACCCATCTGTTCTTCACTCTGTCAATTATAACTTCAAATGGCACAACCAGGTTCAACACTACATCCACAGGCTGAACTTGCCATAATGCATTTGCTTGTGCCACTGTCCTCGGGAAACCATCCAACAACCATGGTATTCTTTTCACTTTATCTAGCTCGGTGATCATAAATTTGATCATCAAATCGTCTGGAACCAATTTGCCTTCATTCAGGTATTTTTTTACTTCTTTTCCTAGACCTGTTTGTTTTTCAATGTGATCTCTGAGTTTATCACCACTGGAAACATGTTCTATTGCATATTTTTTTACTATTCGTGAAGATATTGTGCCTTTGCCTGATGCTGGAGCTCCGAGGATCAGGGCTTTTAGTAATTTCGCGTTCACAGTCATTCTTGTGTGACCTTTGCTCTTTTAATGTTTCTAAGATAGCTTTTGGCTTAACCGATACAGCGTGCGCATACAAAACTTGATGTTGATATTAATAATTCAATGGAAGTATTATAATAAAGCTGAACCTCTTCGTTTGATGTTAATAAAATAAAATAATTTCTATTTACCTTATCAAGTTTATCAGTCGATGTATTGTTTCGTAACAGTTTGTGCGGGCTTTGTGTGATGGGTTTCTCTTACGTAACTATAATAATATCGGTACTATGCTATTGCGGCAAGACTAATTGATATAGTACTCATTTAACGTGTAATCGTTAAAAATAATTGGTAAAACTTTCGTAAAACACCGCACATTTGCTTTCGATTTGAGAGCAAAGTACAAACCACAGATAAAAAACCCGCTTCGTCGCACGCAAATGTCAAATGAACCATAATAGAACCGCTCCGTTTCTATTCGGCGTTGCTTGTTCACATTAAATTTCCCATTGGTTGGCTGGGTGCGTGCGAAACTATAAAGTATTAAATTTTATTGCTTTTAGTATGTTAGTTTGTACATTTATTATTTATATCAGATATTGATACTAAAAAAAACAGGTATGATGAACCTACGTACAATGAAACGTAAAATCGCGCGAAATTACAAAATTATCTTGAGAAACCTAATCTTTAGACCTTCTTTGCATAGTGTTTAGCAAATTTCAGCCTATGTTCTATGTTATTACTATGTTTTCTCAGAATGGCGCTTGTAATGCTACCATGCGACCTGCCATGGTGGACTTCAGTGCAGAGGCACTTGAAGCATCTTCTTTTGGCATCAGCCCCAACGAAACTAACGGCCAGTATGTTAAAAATACACGATATGTGCAAGTAAGTACTTACCTACCATAAGGCTTTGTGCGTACCACACATAAACGCCTCTGCATACGAATACCAAATGATTAAATACACTGTCTAATACACGCTCCAATTTAATTGGATAGGATTGTGCTAGATGGTCACAAATAAATTATTTATTAAAATTTATTACTAGAACCGTAATTATTTAAGTTTAAAATGCGACATTTTATAATATCAAAACTGCTTTTAAGTAATGAACTGCTTTGTTAGGCGTGGGTGTATGACCATTGTGGGAATATTAAATGCATGATAGGTAGATACGGAAGGCATCTATCCATGGCAATTATTACAATATTAATTAGCTTCACATATTTTAGTTACTTAGGTACATTTTCTTATTCCAATCTGTAAGTGGGTAATATAACTTTAGCACGGAAATAAAACCTTCACACAGCATCGGCATCGACCCGGAAGACGACATTAAAGACCCTGACCTGATGAAGGGTCTGGAGCTGTTCTTCGAGGAGGAGATGTCCGACGAGGAGCGCAGACAGTTCCTCGACAACACCATCAGGATAATGGTGAACCGTGCACTGCATCTGAAGAAGTGGCGCCCACCTAAGGGACTCATGTTCAGTTTGCAACAGCAAAGTGAGTTTCTTTGTGTATTATATCGCCTTTTGTTATATACATCTACACTGGTCTAGGTACACTAAAATTATATTCATGTATTGAAAGCTACATTATTAACGAGTGACTTAAGCTATATTTTATATTCATTTTTTTTAATAGGTCATTACCTAAGGTATAAAACATTTACCTATAATCTTCATTAGTATACCAGTTCGAAGCAGGAGCGTTTTTTGGAGTTACTGCCAAAAAACGAAAAACCCAGTCACAAAATTAACAATGACAATAAATAATAAATCAATGGCACTATCCGATAGAATAATATTGAAGGTTATATAAGAGGCTCGAACCCAACTACGAATTAGTATTACACATTCTGAAATGTGTAACTGAAACAGAGTTTTATTTTCAGGTGATGTGACAGAGCTGGACTTCAACTTTTTGTCAGCCCTAATTGCTCACGCTTTCTTCTCAACTTTTCCGAAACGGACGCTCAAAACACATCCGACGCTACAAGACTTCAATTTTACACTTTTTTTTAGGAATTTACATAGGTTCGTTATCTAAACTAATCTACATAACTTATATAACATTATTTACATGCCAACTCGAAAACAAAAAAATATGTTATCCATATGTGTTGCTTTCTCTTTGAAAACGAACAAAAAATTTTTATTACAATAGACATTTTATTGTTTCAGAAAATCACAAAGGAACAAATTAAAAAGCTTGCTTCATTATTTCGAGTGGTTAGATAAGAACAATAATGAAGGATCTATCAAAATCAGCAGACAGGTAAGGGCTGATAGCAAAAAATCATATTCAATACCTACATTTTACGTAACCGTGCAATACAGGTAGATTATCTGCCAAAAGACTTACTGTTCCGTTAAATTATGTTCACGAAATGAATGCCATACATACGTGATTTTTATTAATACATTTTTATAATAAAGTTAGCCGCTACGAAACCTTAGTCTAAATTTTAGCGTAGGTCGCCGTAGCTCGTAGCCTCGTAGCGCTTGCCGCGTAGCCTTACCAGTCTAATAAATATAAGCGGATATGGACTTGAAATCTGTCACTTAAAGAAAACTTACTAATTACTTACCACAGCATAATGTAGGCATGTGCCAAAAGTAATATTTGGACGTGCCCCTGACTCCTCTCGTTTCGCTTTGTACTTTAGTGACTATACTTTAGACATCTTTATGGAGTTATGAGAGAATGTCTACCGTACTTGGGATAACAGTCGTGATCGTATTATATTATGTAATCGTTTTCCACCCTTAGACACATACACCTAAATTAATAAAACTGGGGTCAAAAACTGTAGCTATATCGGCGTAGCACGTTCTCGTAGCAGTCGTAGTGACGGCGTAGCATGGAACATGCAATAGTACAGTACGCCTCTGCATCTGACGTCAATAGCTACAGTACTGTGTAGTAGCGAGGCTAATGGTTACGAAATATCTACATTATTCGTTAACTGTGCTACGGGGTAATTACCGGTCGTCGGCATATGAAATGATGTCAATCCCGTTGTGGTTTGTTTATGTAACTTTTATTTGTTTTTTCCTAAGATTTAATCAGATAAGCTACGTGACAACACTCCATAATAATCACCAAATAGCTAATTTGAATAAGTTATTGACCTAATTTAGGGAAGTGTGTTATTTCCATCCGTTATATATATACGCTGTTTATGAAATACATTTTCAGTCATATCATTATTATTGTGCGACTACTCAATACTGGAGGTGCATGAACTATCGATAGTGGTTTTTTTCTTACTTACATGCTTTTGCTACAATCATTTTTTTTAAATGTGGATCTACTTTTAACAGATTTCTCTCATGTCTTTTTAAAAGTTTATCAAACAAAAATTATTTGTTTCGATTTGATTGTTTTAGCTGCCTCTTCAAAATTAGACCTAACGTTAATTTACAGTATCTACGCGTATATTCTCAGAAAGCCCTCTAAAACTCATACTCTATAATACGAATACGCAGGGTGAACGATTTATTGCTAAATCTGATTTATGAAGACATGTAAATATATCTGCAAGCGGAATGTTTTGTTTCGGTAGGTGATGACGTCAAAGCAATGGCTGACGATTGAGGACTGGTTGGAGTGCACGCTACCATTATGCAAACTGCACGTACGTCACGAAGGCAGGCCCGAGAGGTGCGAGAACGATGACGCTATTCGAGTATGCTTCGCGTCGAGTAGACTTGGCGGAGACACACTTATTGACGGAGACTCACAGGTAAACAATCCTAGGTCTGAATAGTACTGAATCAGAGGCTCGTTTCGCTCGCTTTTCAACCGATGAAAATAGGTTCTCATTTAGAAGCATTTTTTTAATGTATATTCGCGCGTGTCAGAGAATCTCATTTAAATTGCATTTAAGACGCTGCCAGTCGACGATTATTTTTGTTCGAAACGAAAAAAGAAATACTTGTGAACAAGCCACATCTCCTATTTTATAATGTATAGTATATGTGAATAAAGATGTACCCATCTTTAATCACTTCGATAAATAATCCTACCGACCGCTGCAATGACGACAAACACACGTCCGCGCGTGGTCTCCGCCTTAGCTTTTCGAATAAATTAATGATATAAATTATGTATAATTACTTATCAAAAATCTATCCTAATAGAAATCTAGATCTACATATTACCTATCTTTAACAATAAATCACAAGTTGATTTTAATAGTAGGTATATAAAATATTTCGATCATAAATTCTAAAACGTATCATTTTGAAATAATATTTTTATCGTGAAAAGTTTCTGCTAATATGTTTTCAGCTTAATAGAAATCTAGATAGGAACCTGAAGTATAATATACTTATAAAAATAGGAGATGTGGCTTGTTCAGAAGTATTACTTTTTTCGTTCCGAAAAAGAGCAATCGTCGACTGGCAGCCCCTTAAGTACTTAAGACTAATAGTTATTTCATAAAATTAAACAAACCTATCTTTTCCTAATTTTTCAATTTGTCAAACATTATCGACGGTGTTTTTTAAGTTTTTAAAGCATAATACAATTTTATCGCCTGTACCAGAGTGCAGGAACCTAAGTTGAGCGACTTTTATTCGTCAGAAACGTTTATACATAATCACAGCGATTAAAGTCTTCGTACATTTCAGGAATCCCTCTCAATGTTCATGATGCCAGAACTATTACCCGCAATGCTCTCGGTAGAGGCTTTGGAAGACAACGAGGTACTGAAAGTGGAGGGAGTGAGGTTGTTTAGTAGGATCTCCGACAAGAAGCAAAAGAGCAAAGTTGATCTTTTGGAGGAACCTAAAACGGTAAGAGAAAACTATAGCAGCTAATATTTTATGTGAATAACTTTTATAAGTAGGTACTTTACTTCAATTAGGTTAGACGACAAAGGTACTAAGGTACTGGTCTTGCTCCTCTTTTTTATAAAATTTCCATAATGATGCCACCCTCAAGGCAATCATCTAATGCTTCACGTAAACCCCGCTAGGAACCTTGGGTAAAGATCATTGTGTAATTTACATGCGGCTATTATTTGTAATTCCATAGGTAACAGTTTGTCTAATGGACGCGGAGGACTACAGCAAAATGCCTCTTAGCCAATGGGAAGAGGACAACGTTCTACGGGAGCTGAACAAGTGCCTTCTTGCGTTTCAACAGACCCCCATGAAAAGTAAAGAAAATGGAAAAAACGAGAGACGTCTTTCGCCTATTGGTATGTTTGTATTAACCGACTTTAAAAACTAATGTATTTACACCGATTACATTAAGATTATTTTTGGTAGGTTCTTATATAATTTACTCAAAAATTTGTTCAATTAAAAAGGATAAATACCTTCCTAGTTCGTTTTGTTTTGGTAAAGATTTGCGGAAATATAGAAGTTCAGTGTTTTGTCCTAAATGTACAGTTTACCACTGCTAAATATAAACCAAAATAACAAAAAAATTATCAAGCTCTGCAGAAGCTGTCAAATCAGATCAAAGCATATGTACAATTAAAATATCTACGCTCAATTATGTGAACTAGAACAAATATTTTGAGCTCAGTGGGTCAACTGAACTAGTTGTAACTAAGCAGTAAGTGGTTTTTGTTTTGAATTGGATTACCAAATTGGATATGTCATAATAGGGCTACATTTAGGGCTTCGGTGGTATTTAGGTGTCTAGTCGCAAATAAAGCCGGTTTTCGTCGAATTACTGTAAACCCTTATCAAGGTTGTCGTTACTTGAGTTATCTTATCAGCCTATCGTTAAAATAACATCGACTGTATTGTGCAAAAGGTTACGAGAATGGTTATCCGTTTGATTTGATTGATTACCAAATATCGATGACAGCATTATCATCTATATCCTTTCAAAAACTAGGACTAGGTACTACGTTTAAACAGTGTTTTCAAGCTGCAAAATATTAGCGCTATCAAAAGAATAAGCCCAGTGCATGCTACCGAAACGAGATACTAATCAAAAGACGTAGGGTTAGTAGCCAGCTTATATAATCATACAAAGCAGAAGGAGGCAACAACTGTTTGTTACACAACTCTGTAGCAATAAAGTGCAATAAAGTTTAAAACTAAACTATTTTTGTTTTTTTAGGAGAATCTTTCAGTCACACGCCTACAGAGGTGGAAGCGACGGTAGTTATCAAGCAGACATCATCGTGCAGCACCCTCAATAGCTACAATAGTAGAAGCCCCTCGCCGCAGAACTACTGTGCAGCAACGCTCAATCTAAATGACCCTAGTGAGTGCAACTTAACTTTATTTTAGGAAAAAAATTGTAACCCTCTTCAGAACCACGTGGTAACCAAATCATTTGTCAATCATTTCAAAATTGGTTATTATCCATGATTGGTTATATTTTGCCCACCATAGCAACATTGTCATTTTGTATGGGGAACTGTTCTCCACATTTTTCATTCATCTGAAACACAATAATCTAAAAAATAAATTAAATGCCCAATTCATTCCAGGTGTAGAGCTGTCTAAACGTAAATGCTGGTTATCTCCCGACGGCGCAACGCTCAACAACCGCCGTGGGAAGTTCATCGTGCTGGGTTCTTCAGGAGAATGCCTCCCAGTGACTAGGCCTGCCAACCATATGGACACTCAGGAAGATAGCCTCTACTCCAGCTGCAACTCCAGTGATGACGAGTTTCATAGTGCCAACGATAGTTTTGATTACGGTAAGAGCATTTCAAGATTTTCAGATCCATTTCCATATCCAAATTAACCAATTTGTTCTACTTAAACGTGAAGATTTAGGATGTATCTCGTACATCAAACCTTTGTGTCGCCTGATACGCTAACCGCGTCAGTCAACCTGACCAGGAAACCTGTTATGCAGTTAATGAATTATATGAAGAAATGAATAAAAAGAAAGGCTGTTCCAGGTGGTATAACTGAATACTGTTGTTTCACAGGTAGCGAAGACGAAGGTAGAGGCGAGAGCGCAAGACCAAATTCATTCCACTACTCCAAAGAGTTGTCTACTGAAGAAAGACGGATGAGCTTTGCGAGTCGACTGAGAGACGCACTGCGAAGAGAAGCGGAACACTCTTGCACTACGAGCACCACTGGTGATTGGTCCACAGATAGTTCGAGCTATGCTGTGGGTGTTAGCATATCCGGGGCTGGCGTCAACGACAATGATATCAGGTGAGTTTAAATTATAAAAGAAATGAAAGAAAGAAACCGTTTTATCAACTATCACAAAAATAACCAAGGTAGTCGCAGAGAGTCGATTTTCGCTTATGTGTAAACGAAAAGTGCTTCGTTTTACAAAAACAAACATAATACTTTCGGAACAAACACAGCTACAGTAAGTAGACTTTTCGACATATTAAAACATTCAAGAAAGGGTAAATGTCCTTTCTCGAGCTAATCTGAAATTGAAGTAACATGTTTTTGTTTTTATAAGATTTGTCTTTCAGGGTAAAACGCGGCGGCTCGGTTGGTTTCGTTCTGACTGAAAAGGAAACCACCAGCAACGGAGACCCCTCGCTGAGGCACCGGCAACTGGGCAGGAAGGAAACCGGAAATAGTTCTAAATACAGCTTCAGCACGGAATATACGTATGTATATCATTTTTTTTGATCAACGAAACATACAATTGTTCGCAAGTTGTTCTCGATCAAATTACCATTCAATTGTTCTTTCGAGCCGGATTCCAAATGGCCGTTTAAAAAATCACTTGAATTGCGAGTTCTAATACTCAATAAAGATCTATTTTTAACATTGCAGATCTGAGTTGGAAGAAGTATACGAGCAATTCAACCAATGGCTGAGCGATCCGATAATTGATGCAGAATCCGGGGAACATAAAGCACGGGAACTAGATTCCAGAGATCTGGCTGTGATAAGGTAACCACACTATAAAGTGAGCTAAGAATTACATCAGAAAATACATATGACTTACGAACCATGACGATGTATGACAGCTGTACATTCTTAGACTTTGGATGTCTAAGTAAATTCTTCTTCTAGATTCGCAGGTTCCCTGCTCAAACGAACACTAAGCGAGTCGATGGCGAGTGGCACCAGTACAGGCGCGGGTGCAGCCGAAGCCGCAGAGCTGTATGGACCGGGCCGTGATTCGAGGGACCGAGCTGCGCCGAGGCGATTAGCTCTCGCCGCAAGATCACTTTCTTTAGAGCTAGCCCGGCAACGACACATGTTGGCTGCACAACTGGTGCGTAGATATTCAAAACCAAATCTCCAGTACGGACGCCTACGTTTCTCAGACGTTGTTTGAAGATCAGAGACAAAAGTACAGCCACGCTGTTATTAGATAGACTATCATTACAAGGCACATGCATGGCTTTTCATTCAAGTCCTTATCTAGTACATGGACTCTCTTCTACACTTCGCAAACTTGGCCCACTATAGTTTTCAATATTATTTGATCTATCAGTGATCCAAGCTAAAGGAATTATTATATAAATTGCCACATTAACAGATATGAGATGGGAATCAATGGAAATCAATGATAAATAGTTCCACCTCTAGTTTACATGGGGCGCTAAACTTGTACTTGAGTTATTGGTATCATAATAAAATGTGTTTTTTTTTATGTTCTATGAAAAGGTTTGCCATGCGGATTGCATGAATCACTGTTTTTGAAAAACACAATCGCACGAAACTGAATGAAAACGAATGCAACTGAGATTGTTAGGTACTTTCGCACGTCTGTGGAGCTTACTCACGGTTGCTATGTTTTGACAGAAACGTAAAGTAAAAAATTCGATACCGGAGGAGATTCTAAAGAGTACACAAACGAAAAGCGAAGACGAAACACAAACACTGTCTGAAGACTCTGTGAGCAATTCCACAGAGACTGGCTCGACTCAGGTGTCCAACCCGAGTCTTAGGAAGAAAAAGTTGAATTGGATGCTAAACATGATAGTCGAGACTATCGAAGAAAACGTCGTATGCGAACCGGTCACTGTAAAGCTTAAAAAACCGAAGGTCAGGCGTCTCGCTAATCTTTCACGCTCGATCGAAACTAACATCACTTCGCTTTCTGTCGAAACATATCTGTGATGCATGACATTTACCTTTATACGCTCGCCAAAACTGATTTACCTGCATGACTCCAATTTCCTGCACTGAGTGTCTCATAATCGAATCACAAAATATAATTTATATCTTTTCGATCTTACAAAAACATTACCAAGCAAGTATCCAACCACGTATATACTGTTCAAAGCCAGTTCACTTAAATCATATTGTTCTGCAAAAGTGACTCTTGGAGGACCTACCAAGAATGTTTTTATAACAAGGAATAGAATAAAGCTTTACTTTATAAAGCAGCGAAACATCGAAAGGTTTCGCCTCAGTTCCCAATAACAAGCATCTTAAGATCGTCCCAGTGATCTTGCTAGCTCAACAGCATGCCTTTACCAGTCCCCTTTACACGGCTTGTTTGATTAAGAGAATTACGCTGATAAAAGTAGAACACGGGAAACGCTAGTTTAAAACATCGATAAAAATGCAAAAAAAATTGGCACAGTTCAGCTCCAAAAACCTGTTCAATCCAATGTTACAGTTAACCCAACTTGCCCACAAGATTGTGACAGGCGGGTCATGTCGGCCGGTCGCCACTGGCAACTGGGGCTGCGGGCGACGGCAAGGCGGCCATCCGCAGCTGAAGCTGCTGCTGCAATGGCTTGCGGCCAGCGTGGCTGGCGTACCCTCACTCATCTACTACACCGCCGGGAACGAGCAGCTGTTCAAGGTGAATTCACACGTTTGTGATGAATGAAACCCCATATAAACTTACCTACTTGCTAAACTCCTAAAATTGCTGCCATAAATCTATTTCTTCATTTAGATACTCTTCACAAAACTTTCACTTCGAGTTTGCCTTGTTCGCCTCTCTTTTGATACCTATTGGAAAGTTGCATGCAATGAGATCCTCCTGGAAAACCAGGGGGAGAATTTTGGTCAATTTCCCGCCTAGGATTTGAACGACTATTTTTCTTTACATTTAATTTAACTAACGCGATACACACGAGTTATTGTAGACTACTTGGCGCCGCATCATCTCATCGAAATCGATGTGGAGGAGCAGTACCGGCTACAATAAAGCGACTCGCTACGTTCACCAATGACTATTTACTTTTTAGAAGGAGTATATAAACATTTTATACAATTTCTATAAAGAGTACATATACGTTGTAAAATGATCCTATGATAAAGATTTCATTTTTGTTTCCCAGCTGGACACGCTCGCCCGCGTCATAGTAGACCGTAAATGGACCGTTGGCCAACTCGCCCGTGCGGTCCTCAAGTTCGCGCGCATCACGCTAGAAGAACCCCACGTGATCCCATCTAGCCATTCTCTCTTTGACGAACTCATCGGCATAGAGAAGACACCTGATTCGTAGCACACGTTCCCGTCGCCAAGACACAAAACTCATTGTCAGTCGACTAGACTCAAAACTATTCAGAACGTAGAAAAATGGCTAGCGATGTGTGAGCGCAGAAATACAAAGTGCAAAAAAACATAGGGAAACGCGAAGTTTTTAAGACAGCCGAATGGAACTGTAATGCTTGGCACAGTCAAACAGTGCTTGACATTACGTTGTAAGATTTGTGTGGTTAATAATGAAGACAAGACTTTAGACATATGATTAGCTTGCATGTGAGTACGATAATAAGCCTATCTCAATCTTCAAAAATAAACTAAATAGATTAAATGCATTTAATATAACGTTATTGTATCATGTAAAATTGTAAATCAACAAATTGTAATCCAGTGATTATAAACTGTGTCTTATTTTATATGTGAGTGGACTTTTTGAAAATGTTTACTTCATAGTTACATGAAAGCAATATTAGCATTTGATTCGAAATAAAATACATAATTAAATCGAATATTTTTATACTAAATTATCGAGTTAAATACAAGGTGTAAAAATATGACGTAAATTATCACGCGATTGTTATTGATTTGATAAAATAATATAGAATTATAAGGGTGATTTTTGATGAATTAAACATATTATTATGGAATTAAATAAAGATTTACAGTAAATGATGGCAGTGCTAATGTAAGACTGTATACAATATGTTAATGATAAAAATGCTGTTACATTTTTTATATAACGTATTTTATCCTAACAAAGTTAGCATCTGTCTTGTAAATAGTCATAATGTTATTCAAAAGTCCGCTTTCCATTTTGTATAGCTTCATAAAAAAACGTTATTGTTGTGTGAATTGGATATGTTTGATCTAATTTATTTAGGCGTTTACATTATAATTGGTACATTTACTAAGACTACAAAGTCTTCCATAGAATGAATCTCAATGTGTCAAAGTTTGTTAATTTTGAGTAATCCAAATTATATTTAAACAAAGGGAGGATGCGAAATAAAATTATTGCGTCGATTAATTCCTGTTTTATTCAAAAACATCTTTTACGAATCCATAACAGACCATTGTTCAGAATAAATCGTTTCAGCTCATTCATTTTTATTAAAATGCACTTCAAATTATTTCACTTTCAGACCCAATTTACATCGCAAACAGAAAGTGTATTTTAAAGTACCATATACGAAGATTCTCTTAACAATCCTCAAAAAGATCTACTATACATCGACATTCAGTACACATTTACAAAGTCCTTACATAGCTACAAATTAAAAGACTAGTTAGTTACCCTAAAAGAACAGTCCTCGCATACGCCGACCCATGCCCTGTCGGTCGTAAAGCACGTTGAACCGGTTCACCAGCTGATTGATCGCGTTGCAGCCTTTTGTGATCGTGCCGAGGTATGTCATGAGGGCTACATCATTGCATTGCTGGAAAGAATACAAAATATATAGTAAACACCGAAATTAGCAATCTTACTAATGTTATAAATCCGAAAGTTTGCGAGGAAGTTTGTGGATCAATCACAACCAAACGGATTTGGATGAAACTTGGAACAAACATAGCCTATGCCTTGGAATAGCTATGCTACTTTTTATCTAAGTACCAACGAAGCCGCTAGCAAAAGCTAATATTAATATGCCTCAAATCTCCAGGCACTCAAATCGTTATATAGATATCTAATGGAGGTAGTCAGAGGTACATCCAAACATTACATTTGGCACAAATACCCACATTTTGCAGGTTGCATGTTTGTGTTGTCTGCTTAGCAATATAGTCATCTGCTTATTATGCCTGCAAGTGGTATGAAATATAACATACTTACATTATAAAAATGTGTGCGGAATTGTTGTGACGTAAGCAGCGGTAACCTATTAGATAAAGCGCGCGCTTCCCTCAGTAATGCAGGCCGCGGAGGCAGATTTCCGTCACGGATCGCGCGTACAGTGGACAAAACTGCTCGCACTCGCGACACTAGCATCTTGATGGCTGACCTCTGGGCTGTTAGGTGTTCCGCCACTGAAATCAAACATCTTCATTTAACGAACGAAATCAACATCTGTCACAGAGAAATGTATGAAGTCAATTCTTAAAATAATGTCAGTTGTTCCATTGTGTCGAAAACAATGTGATGTTTGTGACATTATATTGTTTATTGGTTTACGAAGTAAACACTCCGAGTGTAGCTTTGATTTGAGAAAACTTTTTTTTACTTTCTTTCATGGTACCTATCAATTGGCATGCTAATAACCTGCATACATTTTTAGCTTACCTAAACTGTTTAGAGCAGCTTCTCCAGAAGACACTCTTGCAACATGATCAACACCGATTCTCTCTGCCTCCTCAGCTGCCAGTGTGTATGTAAGTGGAGCCATAAGCATTGTGGCGCGACCGTTGACTACATCTATCACTGACTCGTATATCGCCACTGGTAATTGCTGAAATGGAACATGCATAGTTATACAAAAAGGTCCTACTTTAATTGATATTTGTTACTCTGGTGCCTAGGCTTCAGATTCAAAGGTCGATGAAATGCATAAAACAATGAAGGAAGCGAGGAACTTATACAAAAACTCTGTATAAGAAATGCTATGGAATTCGAACTTCGTCAAATTTAATGTTTGGACATGCATCAGGCTACCTTCATAGACATCTGAGCACCTGAATATCTGATAGGATGTTTATTATGCTTGGGGATTAGAAAAATGAGCCTACTTTTTTTTAAATACTTTTTACCTCTCCGTTCCTGCCAGCTGGATTCAGCATCAGCATTACAGGGCACTCATTGATATCACAGATCTGACGATGTACAGCAATATCACGTTCAGTAGGTGTTTCACCAGTTGTGTACCAACCCAGGAAGTCCATGTCGGAAAATACTTGTTTGACTGTAAAAAAATAATTACAAACACAATATTAACTATTTTTAGAGATAAAAATAATGATTCTAAAATGTAGACTATGTCCCACGGTATTTTACAGATATTTTATTTTTTTATGTTCTTTGTACTGCTGAAGCTTAGTTCTGTATTACAAATGTTATAATATATACTCACATTGTTCTTCTTTCAAATTGTAATATTCCCTATCAATTACAATGTCTTCCCCAATAGCAGTAAATACAAGTTCAAATGAGTTCATAACTTCAATGTTTCTGCCTTTCTGTTTCCCAATAAGTGCTCCAACCACTGCAAATCAAATAGTGTTTTCAGACAAAGAGAACATGTTGTTATGACATGCAAGAAAATATAAAGTTCTTTTACCTGAAAGAGGTAAAAATGTGTGATGCCTAAATTTACCTGTTTGAGGAGACCCTTCCTGAGCTCGTAAACGAGTCCAGTGTTCAGAAACATTCATAATAACTAATGGATGGAGCGAAACAGTAACAGATCCTGAAGTCGCCGTTGCCACCATTACGCTTTTAGCACCAGTAGGAGTCGCAGGGGCAGGTGATGGTGGATTCGGGGCATCAACAGCCGGCCCCGAAGACGCACTCTCCACTTCTACTTCCATTTCAAAATCGATTCTATCGGCACTCGTCATTCTTTGAAGGTAGGTGCTTATAAATCTCAGTAAAAGTTGCTGATGCTGAAAACCTGGTCGAATTCTGCTCGTAAATAAAAAGAAAAATTAATTACGAATCGTATCGTAGGAATATAATTTACAGATTTGACAGCTTGGACTTAGAATTGAAACTTGACATGACAATTGACATGACAATGCCAATATACGTTCTTTTTTTATCGTTTCATTTTTTTACTCATGCTAAGGTTGTTTGACCATACTACCTACATATACATAGTCCATTTTTTGCCGTGTTCCGTAGGAAAGTGTTTTAGGAAACGAACGAGTGATTTGGGGGCACGGCAGTGCCCCCGCCAAGTCGAGCGCGAAGCAAACACTGCCGTACCATCCTTTACTGGAACCATTTCGCCGCATTTTCAGGCCCCTATTTGAGAACCTCTGGATAAGACCAGAACGCTGAAATTTTCGTCATCCAGTAAGCCATAATCACATACTTAAAATCCAAAATTTCAAGTCTGTAGGTCATTTAGTTACGAAGTTAAGCGAAAGCAAAGTTTCGCATTTTAGACAGACACTCACTCACTCACTCACTCATGATCATCAGAATAGAACTAGTACTTCCCATAAACTCAGAGAGCTGAAATTTGGTACAGAGTTAGGGTTTAATGGCCACATAAAGGGAAAACCATAAAAACTAGGATAATCGAAGATCTGGAGTACCTGGTGACCCTGATAAGAAAACACAAGAGCCTAACCAAACTATTAGAGATCGACATACCGCCTTTACAACAAATATTCAACTACTGGACCGATTTGAAAAATTCTTTCACCATTAGAATCCTACATTATCTCTGATGAACATAGGCTATAGTATATTTTCAAAAATATTAGGGATCCGTATGAAAACATCGATAATGTAATCCAAAGTGTGAAAAAATTAAAAAAAAATCCTTATATTGCGTTTGCTGCGGAAATTATTGACAATAGAGCAAAGTAATGTACTACAGTTTTAAAGACGACATCAATATCTACAAAAAAGTATGTAATACTATATGTCTAACTATTAGGGATCCGTATGAAAACTTCGATAATGTAACCCAACGTGTAAAAAAAAAACCAAAAAAATGCTTATATCGCGTACGCTGCTGTAATTGTTGACAATAGAGCAAAGTGATGTACTACAGTTTTAAAGAAAACATCAATATCTACAAAAAAGTATGTAATACCATACATCTCACTATTAGGGATCCTTATGAAAAATTCGATAATGTTACCCAAGGTGTAAAAAAATTACCTTTATCATTATTACATCCGTGCGACGCCCGCCGGGGCGGACTGCTAGTACGCAATAAAATTAAAGGAAAACTCTGGATAAGACTAGACTGGCTTTTATACTTACAAGTCTACAAGAAGAAATAGTTGAACGATTAACTTTATTCTACTCGAACATTACACAAATTGAATAAACAAATTAACAAATTAAATAAACTAAAATATTAATTTCGCTCAAAATTTGATAAAAATATAATGCATTGGACTAAGAGTGGCGGTGATACCAGCGCACACGTCGCTAGATGGCGCTGACTGTATTTTAAACGCGCTTACGATTTGTTTTTATAATAAAAAAACAACTCATAATAAGAAAAAAAACTGTGTCAAATAAGAAAATCTAATAAAATAAATCAATAAGCCCACGTTTCTACAAAAAGAAGTGAAATCCCACCAAAAACATTCTGTAAAAAACTAGCCAAGTCTCGATGGAGCTGCTTGTTTATCTCTAAAAAGTAATGAAATCTAGACAAAGTCGTGTCAAGTCTGAGGTTCTTTACTGCGATTTCTTTATTATTATAGAATGTTATGTGACTTGGCCGTCAAAATACGTCTATTTTATGTTAGATCGGTGGTCGATTTGACGCTCCAAAAAGAAGACAGCAGAAGTCAGCATTGTCAATGCTGAATGCATGTGTTGCACGATCAACAACAGCCTAAACTAAGACACTAGCGTCCATTTACCAATACCTGTATTGGCTATTATCTTGCTTAACAAACATAGGTAGTTACAACAGATATAACATTACGTGTAAACAAAATTGACTTGTACCCACTAACGTATAAAGAATGTTCAACGGCCAAGTCACACAACATTCTATAATAATAAAGAAATCGCAGTAAAGAACCTCAGACTTGACACGACTTTGTCTAGATTTCATTACTTTTTAGAGATAAACAAGCAGCTCCATCGAGACTTGGCTAGTTTTTTACAGAATGTTTTTGGTGGGTGGGATAGATAACTACAGATACTACTGTACACCTAGCGTAACATGTACATTCTCTTATGTTGGTTGTAAATTATACAAAGTAAAGTAGTAGTGGAATATGTGTTCTGTGGTAGTAAGCAAAGATTTTAGTAGTAATGCCGGAAACACACTTACGTGTCGTGTCGTGGCGCGACACGACACCCAAATATGTCTCTAACCATACTGAATGTATGAAAGCGATTAGCTAGTGGCGTGTCGCGCCACGACCACGACACGACACGTAAGTGTATCTCCGGCATAATCGCTTTCATAAATTTAGTATGGTTAGAGACTAATGCCGGAGACACACTTACGTGTCGTGTCGTGGTCGTGGCGCGACACGCCACTAGCTAATCGCTTTCATACATTCAGTCGCAAACGCTATCTTGCGATTGGCTAGTGGCGCGACACGCCACGCCACGACACGTAAGTGTGTTTCCGGCATAAGTTAGTAATAGTAATATAAATAGAGTAAATTATACTCTATCCACTCTATCTATAGATCTAGATTCTACTCAAAGAACATCTACTCTAGACTCTACTCACTCACTCACTCACTATCTACTCCAAAGAGCATTGATCTACTCTGTGTCTGTGGCCAAAGAGCATTCTGTGGCTGCGGCTCTGTGGCAGGTGGGTGGCTATGGTTGCAAAGAGCATAATAATTACTCAATGCGATTGATCGCGTGAGTTGTTTGTGTAATTAAAATCCGTGTGGTCTGCTACAGTAATAAATATATATTCTAGTGTGAAACAATCAATAACTAAGAACACATTTAGGTTCTGTTTGAATATCCAAGCAAATACTACTGGACTGTCATCGTGATAACCTTCTCATCAGGTCAGCAGATAATATTTTTATTTTGCAATGGCATCGACAGCTGTAAAAACTTTGGGAGGCATAGCTAAAGACATATCTCCACTGTACTATAGAATACTATCAAAGTTTCCACAAAATTTCACGTTTTGCTTCGCGTATGGATCTGCTGTGAAACCACAAATGGGCAACCAAAACAAACAAAACATGATTGACTTGATTTACTGCGTCGATAACTCGTATAGATGGCATGGAGCTAACATGGAGACGAATCCATCGCACTATTCCGCTCTGAGGTTCCTTGGCAAGGGATTTGTTGCAAGATTTCAAGAAAACTGGGGTGCTAAAGTATATTTCAACACACTTGTGGAAATGAAGGAGGAAAATATTATGATAAAATATGGTGTTGTATCACAAAAAGACATGATTGCTGATTTATTAGACTGGAACAACCTTTATCTATCTGGCAGACTTCACAAGCCCATTGAGATCATAAAACAGACAAATAGTTCCCAGTTACAGAATGCACTGCAGTCCAACCTTCGCTCTGCAGTGCACACAGCACTCCTCATACTTCCTGAAACATTCTCCGAGTATGACTTCTACTTTGCCATATCCAACCTAAGTTATGCTGGTGACTTTAGAATGACTTTTGGAGAAAATAAAAATAAAGTGAGGAATATTGTGCAGCCCCAGTTGCAAAGCTTTCGAGATCTGTATCAACCGATCTTGCAGCAATTCCATGCATATGTAGACTTCCCCACTAGTGAAGCATATTGCCATCAAGATTTACATCCAGAAACAAAATTGCACCATTTAATGCAGTTGCCAATGGTACCTCAGCAGAGGATTGTGAAGTTCTGGAATCATGGTGGTCTTCAACAAGATATGGAGGATGTTCTCCGTGCTGTAGCTTATGACATTGACTGTGCTATTGTACTTAGACAAATTCTTAAAGATATTGTTTGGCAGTCCAGTGTGAGACAGTCTCTGAAGGGTATCCTGACCGCTGGGATGTTGAAATCCATTCGTTATAGTGCAAAAAAGATTGCAAAAATGTTTTAATTGATAGCTATTCAAAGTTGTATATATTTATTATATTATTATGAATATAAATAAAGCTAGTTTGTAAATAGAGCAATCTTTTAATTGTTATTAAGTTATACCTTTTTGTTCGTAGGTTTCCAAAATGCTATCCGATGAGTCGAGCAGCGATTCAGAAACAGGTAGATTCAAATGCCAATCAAAACCTAAAGAAGAACAGAGTTCTAGACAGAGAGATGGTAATTTTAAAGGAAGAGGTAGACCATCTGAGAATGATAAATTTCGTAGAGATTTTGGAAGGCAAAGAGATGAAAGACATGGTTATGATAAGCACTCTAGAGATAGGCATCGAAGCTCTAGAAACTCTCCGGTAAGTAGAAGAAAGAATTCAAGAGACAGAAGTCCCAGAAGAAGGTCTCCGGAAAGGTATAGGGACAGAGATTCTAATACTAGACCCAGATACCATCGTAGCTCCAGCAAGGATAAGAGGAATATTACATCTCAAATCAATAAGTCACCTGAAAGATCAAAATCTCTGAAATCTCCTGAACTGAAAATAAGGACTCATAGATCTCCTGAACCCAGATCAAGAACGTACAAATCTCCTGTAAGAATTAGCTCCCCCGTACCGAAACCCAGATCACACAAGTCCCCTGAACCTAGATCTCAGAAGTCCTTGGAACCAAGAAGGGATATGAAAGAAGAGCTTAGGCATACTCTGCAACAAAACATATCAAGAAGATCTGAGGAAAGAGTGTCCCTATCCCCCGATCATAGAGGAAAACGCTCTGAAGTATATAGGCCTCCACCTAGTGCTCCTTCAAAGAGAAAAAGCGATAGTCCAATAATTGTAGAAGAACAAGAATCTGATAAGTCTGAGGAAGTTCAAGTTGGTTCATATTACAAAATGATCCCCACAGTAGTAAAAGAGAAAGAAGAAGAATCCAGCGAAATAGACTCCTCTGATGACGAAAGACTTCGAGCGAAACTTTTAAATTTAGAAAAGGAACTTCAAAAGACAAAAAAGAAAAAGCATAAAAAAAAACACAAGAGGAAAAACAAATCTAGTAAAGAAAGAGATGAAGGAGCCCCTACAGTGGAAGTCACTAGCACTACTGATATTGACGTGAAAGACGGTAGTACCAACAAGTATAATCCCGTACCAGAAGTAAGTTCTACTCAGAAAAGTGCTTCAAAAGAAAGCAGTGAGGAAGGAGAAATATCATCAGGAGATGATACACAAGATTCCCAAGAGCAATTTGATGCGTCAGATTTGCGACATAAATTGAGACGTAAACCAGGATCTACGTCGAAAACTGAAGCTTGTGGGCCCGTGCTACCTCCGCATTTTGATCAGAAACAGAGCTCTTTGGATAAAGAAGGGCCAGCATTACCTCCTCATCTATCAAAGTCCAAAAACATAGGTCAGTATTTTCAGAATCAATAAGGCTTTATAAATATATAAAAAACTTGAGAGGTGTCAAGGGACACCCGGATGGAACAAAGTTCTCACAAAATAATGTGGGACAAGGGAAGGGGAATCAACTTTGATTTCGACTTCGACTTCGACCTCGACCTCGACCTCGACCTCCACCTCGACCTCGACCTCCACCTCCATCTCGACCTCCACTTCCACCTCGACCTCGACCTCGACACAATTAATAAATATATATATTAATAGATATACTATAGCAAAAAAGTGTCGTGACAACTTTTCGTAAGAATTTTTTCCGTCTAGCCCCCTTTCACAACGCGCGATAAGGAACTTCGTTCCAATAATATATCTTTATTTCAGGCAACCTAGGGCCATAAAATGTAAATATATCTAATAGATTAACATACGTATTTGTTTATATGACAACCTAAGTTACACAGTTTGCGCCGTGTAACGCAATATCGTGGTGTCCCGCAGGCGCCCGTAGAAACGTCTATAGATGACACCCTTCGGCCAAAACTCTGCATCCATGAAGGTCGTACAAGTGGTTGCCATTCTCACCATAAAAGACATAAAACTTACATGAGAAATCAACCATTCAATCCGCGCGAGTTATCCAACTAACATTTGGTGGACATTTCACACATCGCTTTCTAGCCCCTAACAAAGCAAAGCTTGGTGAAACCGAGTAACGTAGTCGTGGAAAGCTTTGCATAAAGCAAACTCTTAGGTTCAAATGTTCAAAAGTCCCTGTTTCTAACACATTTCAATTTATTATTAATGTAATTTCAGGACCGTCTATTCCCGACAACATGCGCAAGGTTCTCGCCGAAAAAGATTGCGAACTAATCGAATATGAAAGTTCAGATGACGATGGCATCGGGCCACTACCATCCGGAACTGAATCCAAGTGGTCTGAAGCTCACCAGAGACTTGAAGAGAGAGCTCTAGAGATGAAGATACGAAGGCTAGACGGACATTCGCTTGAGGGCCATAATATAAAGAATCGAGAAGAATGGATGCTTGAGTTGCCTGAGGGAAAGACAAAATATTTGGGACTGGAAGCGAGGAGCTTTAGGGCTAAAGCTGGACCGGATATGTCTGACAGGTAATTAGACAGTTTGTACCATCCAATTATTCTATTATAGGTGTGTACCTGTGTACGTAATCTACATTATTAGTTGCCTACCTCAATAATAGGAAATGCTATTTGCGACAGCAGATAATATCAGATCCATTTCCAAGTTTTCTCATAACAAGGGGCCTTATAAAAATCCCAAAGCATTCATTCAATCAGATCCTTGAAGATATCTATAGGGGTGGATAGAGACACGTCCAATCAAGGCATATGGCACATGCTCAAATTTTGACGTAGTAATTTATAACAGATTTTTGATAGCTTGCCTTATCAACCAATCACATAAGGGATTATCAATATTTTCAGATCAAGTTGGACAGATACTCCAGAAGATAAAGCTAAAAAAGCGGCAGGAATACCTAAAGAAGAGGACGCAGATGAAGTTATCAGGCGTGACGCCAGGTCCCGTCTCATTAACAACAGAGACGAAGAACAGGAGATAGCTATCAAGTAAGTTTAACATTGGTGCCAGGCTAAACTGAAACTAAACTTAATGGCATCTGTCTCTTTCTGTTTCATATAGTGTAATAATTTTTAGATAAAATCGTTTTAATTTTGTTTGTTGCCAACAGAATCGACATCATTAGCTTCATTATTATCAGAGTTGTTCTATGAGAATCCCAGCAAAATGTTTTTTTATAATTTGTCCAAAGGTTTTTTTGTTTACGTTAACTGTATAATATTTCAGAAAACACAAGAAGAAACATAAGCGGGACGAAAGCTTATTAGAACTACATGAAAAGAAGTTAAAAAAGAAAAAGAAGGTTAATAAATAGTTATATTATACAATCTATCCGAACATATAAAACTCTTGAGCTACTGATTGACTGATTGATCTATCAACGCACTGCCTAAACCACTAGTCCTAGAGACTTGAAATCTGAAAGGCATTATTTTTGGGGTATATGGGTCACTAAGAAAGGAATTCCCGAAATCAACCCCCAAGGGAGTTCAGCGGGGTTGTAAGTCAGTCGCGCGCGTGGGTTTCCACTAAATAAAGTCGGAAACCCAAATAGGTACTCAAGGAATACGACCTATTCCTATTTCTTCTTTGTTGACACAGAGTATCTGCCTATATTTCTCTAGAATCAAACGCGTTTTATTAAACAAGTTAGCAACCTAATATTGCTATTTTCAGAAGGAAGAAAAAGATAATGACGGCGAAACTAAACGGCGTCCGTTCAGTCGCGACGTTGATCTTCAAGTGAACCGCTTCGACGAAGCACAGAAGAAATCCATCATCAAGAAAGCTCAGGGCTTGAATACAAGATTCTCGCGAGGAGAAGCTAAATATCTTTAAGGTATCATGCATTCTATTGTTATGGAAATAAGGCTAGTTTTACCTTGAGATTCGACGATGCTAACTTCATAGCTTATTAGTTACATGTACTTCCTAAAGGTTTGGCGGTTATATCCTATATTTAATTACTACAATTTGATGTTTCTTTTGTGGCACAGATACATCAATTTTATCTGGATAATTATATTTTTATTGAGTCAAATAATTGCGGACTCTAGTTTCAAATCAGTACAGTTTTGTTGGTATTTTTATATTATTATTTTTTTAAATTAATTCCAAGTGAAACAGTTTTTTCTTTGTTGCATCAACAAAGTAGACTTTTAAAACAAATTTATTTAGATGTTATTTTACTTTTGTGCGTAGTTTGAAGCGTATCGAATAGGTACTACTCATAGCATAGTGCGTGATACGAATAATACCTATTCGCTTAGAACGGAAGTGTGTGTGTGAATGTAGTATGAGCAAGTACATTATAGCGAGCATATATGCTCGACAAATACATATAAAAGTTTTCCCGTTTTTACACAACAGCGTATCTCCTTAAAACAATATTCGATACAATTCTAGCCATATCTAAAACTGCTATAGTCAGGATATATACATTATTATTAGAACTGTACCTCCGTATATTATAATGTAGCTGTAAATAAACTTAACTGATAATTTCATACTACCATATTTTATTTCAAAAACAACTCAATTAAAATAGCATTATCTAGCAAATGATTTAAAGTCGGATGAGTATTGAATTTAAATAAAATCCTAAACTAAGCAGAATTCTTCGCGGTGCGAAAGTGACTACGCCATACATGTTCGTATAGCGTTGTCACTTTCGCTCTTAAAGTAATACTGCTTTAGTCTTACTTTAGAGATTGTAGTACGGCCCCAGAACGTTGAAGGAAAACATCGTGAGGAAACCAGTTATAATATTTTTAATTCCTATTCAATGACAAACAAAAGTTATATATCCACTCGTTTAATAAATGCAGAAACAATCATATAAAAGTACACGTGTTCATGATTACACTACGACCTCGGTAGCATTGACCTTCTCTACTGAAGCGCAGACAGTCGCTTTGTTGTTCTCGCAGCAGAGAGGCTCATCTGCCGTCATGTCGGCGTACGTCCATGGTCTGTCGCAAATCTTGTAGAAAGCGGACAGCTGAAATATAATAATAGATTAGCTTCCAATTCCAATGTCCATTATTAATTAAAATAATTATTAATATTTAATACATGTGAAATAATTATTACGGAGATTACCCTCCGCACGGCATACCTACATACAAACTCACGTTCGCACTCTATCGTTATAATATTTGTTATTTATCTACGGGATGAAAATATGACTTAGTTGCCAGAATGAAAGGTTGTCTTCTAATGCTTAAGAATAATTTTGGTACTATGACAGCGATGGACTGATTATTCTGGTAAGGGTTTTGATATCCACTTACTCAAGTCGTAAAGGTAGCATATCTCGGAGTTCTCAGCAGTCACTGACATCACCATAACCTCTCCTTCTTCCTGCCTTTATCCCCACTTAAGTGGGGTCGGCACAACATGTTTGTGTTCTTTCCATTTCCCTCTATCAGCTGTCATCTCATCACTCCTTTCTTACCCATTTATTTCCTGAAAGGTATATTAGTATAGATAGGGATACCTTCAATTCATCAGCATCCTTCAGCCGGTTGCACAGCACATCAGGTCCCTTAGCCTTCGCGGCCGTAGCTAGCGCGATGCAAAGCTGCTTGCAGGTGCTATCTCCGTCGTCGTCGCATTTCACCTCTAGGCCCGGACTCTGAGCGATGAGAGGGATCACGCCCGGGGTGGCGGTGTTGGTAGGGAAACCTCCGCAGGTGCAGTTACCCTTTGGACCGTCATCCATGCTGGGCAAGAGAAAAGGAAAATGAGAAGCGAAAATGACTAACGAAAACTTTATGATTGAAAGACGTAAGTATATCGCGTCTATCATGTTAAAAAAGAAGTCTTGCTTTTGTCTTAGTCACTTCCTTAGATGTTCTCGGTCAGTTGGTCTTTTTTACTTTTTGGGTTTATTCCATTCTAATAGTTAGTTAGTATCCGGTTATTTTTTTTTAAATGTAATATGTCAATACCGACCTGACCGGAATGTCCTCAGCCAGCGCGAATCCAACCACCAGGATGACGCACAGGTCGCAGAGCAGAGCCTTAGCGGATGACATGATTTCAGCACACAGCACTTAGCAATGGTGACAAGAACAAAACAACAACCACTTTTATACTCCATCGCCTGCTTCCGATGATGCTATTCGACGCTTCAGGGTGACCATCTTTGCATTATTTAGTAATCCATCCTGTGGCATGGTGACCTAATATTCCAATGAAAGTCTTATAAAATGTATCGTTAATCAACGTTCAACCAGATACCTTGGTGGATCACCGCTGTTAGCGTTCACAACTGAGTTCTTCCGTATTTCAGAAGACATTATGTGGTGTTATTCACCCTGCTATAATAGTCATTACGCCACGACGAAAATAGCTTCTTTATCTTGTTGATGATACCTACGATTGGCTTTAGAGCATCACAAAATGGTTTGAACTATAAGGTCTTTGCGCTTCTTGATGAAACTAGAGCAGAAGCATGTCAGAGTCTTCACTAAACGTGAGGATACCCTACAGATCGAATGTTTGTGACTGAATATGAGCGAAGACAGGATTGTTATGACTTTGCGCGTACACAATGCACCGTTAACTCGGTCGATGCATCCGTCACTGGATCGTCAAGGCATAGAGGTACCTCCTACCTACTCTTGGAGGAGCAACAATATAGGTATTTTGCGCAAATCCAACCATGGCAATAGCTCACTAACAGATGAAGCAGTAAAACGAATCGTTGGTTTTCGTTGGACCTCGCGACCTATTATGTATGATTTCGTAGACCACAAAAATCGGTTCAGTATTGTAGAAGAAAAATTGATCAAAAAATAAACAAATTTAACGAAGCACGTAAGATCGAAATACGTAGGTACGTAGGTAAATACTCTAGAGGAATGTATAGATCAATATACTATCAAATGCTTGTTAGCTACACTTTCTATTTCAATAAATAATCAATACATTTTCTTGTCGATCATAAATCCCGGCCGTGGATCAATGGATTTTTCTGTTCGAAAAATGTATATGCTTGAAATTTTTGTTTTTTTGTATGGGTTGATGTCTACGACAGGAAAACAGACATACGACAGGAAAGACACATAAGACAGTAAAACGTGATAAAACCGCATTATCTTGAAAATCATCAAAAAGAAACTGTCTTTCATTTATATACCTACTTAGCTAGTATGATTTTCTAACGAATTTAATAAAAATTAACTGTTTAGCTATTCATAGTTTTTTGTAAAAACGAAATTATAGTGTTTCAAAGTTGGCTCAACTTTGAAGAATAAATCTATCGAGAAAAGTTTTACCAATCGTGTTTCTGTCTATAATTTATCTAAATTAATTTGTCATAAAAACAAAACTAAGTTTTGCGGTTATTGAAAAAAAAATATTCTGTATTCTTCTAAAAAAATATATTACTCGTCTTAACACGTGCTTATAACGGTGAAAGAAAACATCGTGAGGAAACTAGTATTCTTGTAAGCGGCGACGGGCTTGCAACCTGTCACGTGTGGAATGCTTACTTACTGCAAAATGTGGGAATGTCCCAAATGTAATATTTGGACGTGCCTCTGGACTAACCCCTTAAGACATCTTCAAGGATCTGAGTGCCTGGAGATCTGAGAGGATGTCCACCGTATTTGGGAATTACAATCGCGATCCTGTTTTTTATTTTCTTGTAGTAGGTAGGTATTGATACAGCTAATCTATTCATCATGGAAGTCTTGAAAAATACACACCGGCATACACGAAAGTACTTTATTGAAAATACTTACACATTAGTTACAGTCTTTCTATCTTTATGAGCTCCTTAATCAGGAATCTCCGTCTCGGTAGGTATAATACATACACTTAAAAATAATAACAGTCACATACAAGTACATAGTCCTGACTAACAAACTGTTCGTTCGTTGAAATATGGGTTGCAGTGTGACAAAATCAACATCCCATTTACAGAACAGTCGTTTGATATTAGACATTCTTATCTATTGTAACTGAAAGGATAATGTTTTTCAACCAACCATAGCATCTACAGAAAAATGTTGTATCAAGACCAATCCTAACTTTTCAAATATTGTTTCACTTCTAGCACATTCTCAGCTTTTGGTACAATACTTTGTTGATGGCATGAAATATCCTTTTCTATTATAAATGCAAAAGTTCTTTTGTACATTTGTTATTTTATGCATTTAACATAATTTATGCATAGGATAGTTTTTGCCGAAGACTGACATTATCTCATTTTATCCCAGGTACCACTAGGGCAGAAGCTATTATTACTATAAAAAGCTAAAAAGATACAAAATATCAACTACCCAAATGAAGAGAAACATTGAACATAAGTTAAGTACATATATACAAACATCAAAGTTAACCATTCAAGCTAGGTGCCTACTAAAATACCAAAAGCTTGAATATGATTAAATAGGTATATTTTGTCAAATTTTAAACATAAGTTGGGTTATCATTAGACCATTATATTTAACCAGAGAACCTCAATAGAAATAAGAGAGGCATCATTAGTAAATGTTGTCATCATATTCATCAGCTTCAGGCCAGTTTTGGGTCTATTATTGTTTTGGTTTGTGATAAGGTTTTGCCACACACACTAACACATTTTACCAGTACAATAGGTGTTTCAATTCAATTGTTTTTGTTAGATCAGCTCTTTCCTAATTAGTGGTTACAGTAACCATCTGTTATTGTGTAAGTGAATCCCAGTTATGCCAAATTTGCTCCATAATCAACAGTAACTATTTAACTACTAAAAATATTTAAGGTTATCTTTGGGGTGCTGGCTTTGGTTTAGGCATTTTCCCTAAAAGACCCTGGATTTCCTTTTTCTCATCATAACTCTTCCACATTTCATATAGGTTTATTATTGATCTCACTATTTCTTGAATCTGAAAATAAAAAAATTATATATCTTTTATAAAATTCTATTTTACACTGGTTTATTGCAAAATTAAGCTGAATAGAATAAACCAAAACAAGAGTATTTACACAAGCTTCAGCATGCGGCTTTGCTTGCGTGGTAACTGGTTAATAAGTAGCCTTTAAGCTATTGCATTATGAAATGTTTAGTGTCCAGTTTCATCACTGAATGGACTTAGATGAAACTTGGAACATATATTGCTTATGTTCTGAAACAGCATAAAAGATACTTTTTATCCTGGTACACATGGGCCAAGCTGTGAGCAGAAGCTAGTAATTTATAAGTTAATAATGAGTCATTTAGCTTACCTTATCCATATCAACATTTAGTTCTGCAAACCATGGTTTGAGATTTTCCTTGCCAAGCATAACACATGCTATGTGCAATGCACTAATTGCTATCTGAAATGAACAACAATTATAAATAATAATGAAAACAGCAGCATAAATGACGAAAATACATTTTGTATTACCCAGTACCATTGCAATATATACCTGATATGGAGGAAAGAGTAAGCTGACATCAGTTCGCAAAGAATCATTTACAATCCTCCATGCATAGGTAAGAAGTTGGTCATCTTGACCTATATCTTGAACAAAGAGTAGTAATGGTCTATACGGCTGGTACACTATCAAACAACAGTCCAAGTTTTCTAGAAGATAAAACTCGCACTCCAATATGTGGTTAGTTCTGTAAGGAAACTCTTGCTGTTGGCCATAAGCATAGCTAAATTTATTCTTTATCACAGTCTGGCAAGTAGTTATAAGTCTCGAGTTCGATATAACACCAAATTCTTCTACCTTGGAAGCTAAAAACACGCACGTAGGCGCCAAAAGTAACGGGTCTATACACTTCAACGAGTTTCTTGCATAAAACCGTTTGAAATACACAGTTGCTGTAGCAATGACTTGCTGGCGAAGTTTTAACTGCTCTCCCAGAACTTGTATTATGCTAGCAAAGAAGTTAAATATCTTTTGGTATTCTTCGTCAGTCAAAATATTTAGATCGTGTTGGCGGTCTCTGATGAGATCTTGCTTGTCCAATATCCATTGCTGGTGGTGTGAACTTTGCCAGAAGTTGCCAGCCATTTTAACTTTAGTAGTAACAATCTTGCTAAACTTTTGAATTATGTTCAATTCATATCAACTTAATCTGAATAGAAAATTGGTTACTGAAATGAATAGAAAAAAATAGAAACAAACTGGTTTAGCTGAAACCAAAAGATGGCCAACCAAAGTTAACCAAACCAAACATCATACTTCAAACTTCAAAACGACTATTTGTCAAAATCCCAATCTATCAAAGTCAGTGTTGGTAGAGTTGTGAGAGTGCGGGATCTATTATATCCATGAGTGTAATGTATCGAAAAGGGTAAAACCTCCAATTTGTTAGCGGTTGCTAAAACTAACCACTTTTACAAGTTTGACCGATACCGCTTTGGTCAAACTATAGTAACATTTTGTTAATATTAACCGTTTTATCAAAGGATCAGTTAGTTCGTACATTATATTATATTTATAATGTACCTAGCAGTACCGCCCGTCTACCGTTATTACGGTAATAACGGTATAATATTATTAATATCTATACATATAATAAAACTGTAGAAGAGTTCAATTCTGTACATTGAATAAAAACTAAAAAAAATACTCCTAGGGGCCTTTAAACAAGTAACACAAGCAAAAAAAAAACATTTTGAAATTTTTGTCTGTCTGTCTATCTGTCTGTTTGTTGTCCGGCTTTCACGCAAAAACTACTGGACGGATTTTGATGAAACTTTTTTTGTTATGTAGCTATTAGTCTTCGACAACATATAGGCTATAATTTATTTTGAATACAGGGACAGATAGTTTCACATCTGGTATTGGATCAGATGAGAAACTATCTGTCACCAGCGAAGCGGGCACGGGTCAGCTAGTTATTAATAAGTTTAATATATTAAATATAGTACCTACTAGCTACTAGCTTACGCTCCCGTTGAGTGACAGGCAACCACATAACAAAATTTAAGTTTATTTCGTTTATTTACCTACATAGGTACCTAATATTAGTACCTAGTAAAAACACCTTCGATATGACCTGTATTAGATAGTTTTTTATTTAACCTAAACACAAATTTTCATATCCTTGCGGGAATCTCAATTAAAACTTACCTATTCTTATTTTTAAGATAAATCAAAGCTTGGGTAGGTAGGTGTACTTGTCAGATATAAAGAAATAACATTAAAATAACACATGTTTAATAGATAATAAGTGTGATTAAATACATAGTACAATTGACTATCGCGACAGCTACGAATAAGTACAACAAATGATGCGATAACGATAATAAAAATTGTTTTTTATCAAAGATAGCAAGCACAGATTTATTTTTTGTAGGTAGTTAATTTGATTTCAAATAGTACTTATGTAGATACCTGCGTAATTACATCTCTAATAAGATACCTACTCATTATTGTTGTTTTCTAAATCATGAAGTTAGGTCACTGAGGGTGTAGTCCTTAAGAAAATCGTTGACGATGTCGAAGACTTCCTCACTGATAATTTTACTGATATCGTCCAAGTGATTCTGTATCAATTCCTGAGTCAGGTTTTGCACATATGAATTAATAAACGCATTGATGAGAGATGATCCAGTCATGCCTTCAATTTGAATCTGAAAAATATATAAAATATATTATTAAAGGTCAGTACCTATAACCATCTACGTTGACGTATGTAGGTAATTATGATAATTATTAGCTAAATCGTCGTAGAATAATAACTACTAACTACACACACTGCTCTATTTGTTTTATGTTAAACGAAACACCAGTAGGTACCTATAATGATATTTTTCAGATTTTTGACCAAATATTTGAATAATTTGTCGGAAGTTAAATTCTCTTAAATTAATTAACTCACAAAAGTATCAGCAATATCTAGTCTGATATCTAGTTCTCGAAGAAGCAAGTGCCCTCCAAGGATACTAGTTCCCAGCCTCACATCCACTGCCGCCTCAAATCGGTTGATGAACACTCTACGAAAGAAAATAAGTTATTACCTACAATGGTAGTTATCAGTCGTTTTCAGAACCCACATGACCTATCTGTACATATAAGTACCTACAGAACTGCGAATAAAGTTATGCGCCTCGCCAATTTTTGTGTTTCTGTGATAGACCTACTACCAATACTGATCCAATTTTTTATCTGGAGTTGTACAAACATGCTTTATGCTAATTAATAACTGAGCCGCAGGATGGCCGGATTGACCTTATATCTTCTACTAATCTGTGGTATTAATTATAAACTACATAATATTTTACCTGAAGTTTCCACCTGCTCTATGTGTTATCAGCAGTGCTACTCTAGCTTCGGCATCGTAAGTACCTGAAATTTGAGCTTAGTTAATTGCTATAGCGTATAGATTAGTTGTTAATCATAACATGGACATTTAAACAAATTTAAAAACTTTATAAATTCTATTGTTTGAGAATGTACTTTAAGTGAATATCATATTTACCGGTAACAGTCAACCAAGGCACTGTGATTTGGACTCCAAGCGTCAATCGTAAAGCGTTGAAAGTGACGTAGTCAACCACATACCAGCGAAGACCTTCCGCTCTTAAGTTATTGATGATGGCATTCGCACGGGCACTTAAACAATGGAAATGTTTAATGTTAAGTTGCAATACTTATTTTTTATAAAGAACGGTATCTAAAGAGTGATTTTTACCCAGTCATGTCATATTCAATAGGTCCAATCGTATCGACCACCAGTGGATCCAATGGAGGAAGCGATTCATTGCCATTAATGACAACATCCCTGAATGATTCTAAAGTGTTCTGGATCAGATCAGCGATCATGCTGCGGCCTAAGATTTCTTCCAACAATACATGGTCCTCTATCAGCTGCTGGTCTTCATTACTAGACATAGAAATTTTAAGCGAGTACGGGTCTTGGTGGTGACGAAACACAACTCCTGTAGAAACAAAAATAACAAATATGAATAGGTAGGTATTACTCGTACAACCTTTAAAGTGTGCCAAAAAATGGAAAATTAACAAACCATCTTGTATTTCTGTTGAAAGAAGGTCTACTTTGGCTAATGCTACCGCAAATATTGCCACAACTCCCAAAACTACGAACTTCATTATGTTTACTAAGCAGTAGGTACCTATCCAATTGAAAAGTATAAGCACTGCCGACTAGTTACAACTACCTATTTAGTGTTTTTTAAGAACATGCTATGCTTTTATAACAAAATTGTTAAATCGTCCATCATAATTAGTTGTAATCTGATAAAATTACAGATTTATTTTTGTTATCTTCTAAAATCTCACCTGCCAGGAACTAATAAACAAAATAATCAAAGACAATTTTGTACCTAAAACTTTACACAATACGAATATCAATAGCTTGTGCCTTTGATTACTAAGTTACGCCCACGGCTTCATTCATTCGCGTATTATTCCTGGACATAAGCTATGTAGCTATGTTTCAAGTTTCATCCATATCCACTAAATAGGTAATTTCGACGTGATTCAGGAACAGACATCCTCGCAAACTTTTGTATATAAGATATTAACAAAATAGTAGTAGGTACATAGTACATACTTACCTATTTAACAGGTGGAACAAACGAAATAAAGTACAAACAAAATTTTCGTTTGTACATAAAGTACGTCGAAAATTTTCCCAAAAAAACATCAGGTTAGTCTAAGTGAACTACAAAAAGTAATATAATTTATAATTTTATAGGTAAATGGAGATAGATTTTATAGATAGGTAATACCTATTTCTATTTGTCATCACCTGCCAAACAAGGTTTGATAACAACGACTGAATATAATATTGAGAAACTCTGTGATACCTTAATGCCATTGTAACCAACTGGAGCAATAAATAAATGAATATGAATATAATAATATTAATATAATATAATAATATTGACAGCAAAATTGGTTACCTACCACTGAACTTTAAGCTGCAACAGCGAGTGTTGATGCAGCGCTGATTTTCAGTGGCATCATAATGAGCGTGGGGCAGCAGACTGCATACCACACAATGAAAAATTAAATTAAGTGAAAAAGATTTATTGTCTTACAACTAGTACAACGCAATATACATATACCATAAAATACATTTATTTAGCTAGGCAATGGAGAGCTCAGCAAAAATGCTGACAGTCATAAATGCCTGTGCAGCGCTGATTTTCAGTATACCCCTTTGTATACTCGACAGATGTTCGTCGGTTATGATAGTACTGAATGTTATAATGCATATTACTTCTACCTACATATTACTTAAATAAAAGACAAAAACATTGAAATTGATACAATAAACTAATTAATGTATTAAACATAGTAGGTAATGTTCAAAATAACATTAAGCGCCTACTTCGCCCGCAATAAACACACATTGTGTCCCTACCCTATTCTTTTTGAAATTGGTATATTTAAGAAAGTGCACTGCAACTGTATCACAGAACACTTAATATCCTACAACTGTATCTTATACCCTAAAGTTACGTTTTAGTTATTGTCAACGTAGTAGTATTAAATGTCATTGTCATTGTAATGTACCAAAGTACAAAGTAACGTCAAAAACATCGGCCTGGGACTCTGGGACTAGGACCGTGGACCGGGCGGCGCGCTCGCTGGCTGGCTTGTTTTTACGTGCAGTGCAAGCTCTTGCTTTGACCTAATCCTAAAATAGATTACAATTATATTTTTCGTTGTGTGTTTAAATTACGAAGAAGAGGTTAATATTTTGTGTTATTGATAACAGAATTACCACAAAGTTTATAAAAATGGGTAGTCTTAATAAAATCCAAGATTTTCTTCACGACTACAAGAAGATATTTACGTGGCCTTTCGTAAAAGGATTAGCCACAAACCCAGCGCAGCTACCTATCGTAGCGTTCCTCATCATCGTTGCTGAACTTTTCATAAATCTACTTGTGGTGGAACGAGTGCCTTATACCGAAATAGACTGGAAAGCATACATGCAAGAGTGTGAAGGGTTTTTGAATGGTACATTTGATTACAGCCAGCTCCGGGGTGATACAGGTCCCCTGGTGTATCCAGCCGGATTTGTATATATTTATTCCATACTTTATTTTATAACGAGTCAGGGTGAAAATATCAGGCTTGCTCAGTATATATTTACGGTTATCTATCTTTTACAGCTGTGCCTTGTTCTCAGAATTTACAGCAAAAGCAGGAAGGTACCACCTTATGTTCTTGTATTGACCATATTAACATCATACAGAATACATTCAATCTATGTACTTAGACTTTTTAACGATCCTATAGCTGTGCTTTTCTTGTATGCATCTTTAAATTTGTTTTTAGATTCAAAATGGTATTTGGGAAGTATATTTTTTAGCTTAGGTGTATCGGTAAAAATGAATATTCTTCTGTACGCTCCTGCATTGTTTTTCTTTTATATAGTTAACCTAGGTTTGAAAGAAACTGTAAAACAGCTGCTTGTTTGTGGGTTTATACAAGTTTTATTAGGACTTATATTTTTAGTAAGTAATCCTGTTGCATACATCAAAGGAAGCTTTGATTTAGGTAGAGTATTCAACCACACATGGACTGTAAATTACAGGTTCTTAGATGTTGAAGTTTTTGAAAATAAATGTTTTCATTTAACACTTATTGCTATTCATGTCATATTGTTGATCATATTTCTACCCATGTGTCTAAAATTTTTCAAAAGCTATTGTAGACTGAAGTATGTTCAGCAGCAATTTGAACCACAGATCAATGCAAAGAACCTTGAAAACAAAAAGAGAAATAAACAAAAGAAGGATATCAAACAGAAATTGAATAAGATGAAAGAAGATACTGAAGAAAAGTTAACAAAAGAGCAAGAAACATTTTTGAATTCATTTGAAGCCATGCTTCATAAGTCCTCAAATGATGGAGCAAGGAAAACTGCTAAGAAACACTTAAAACCCATTGAAACTGAGGAGAGAGCTAACTACAGTATCAACTTCGATGTACTATCACAGTTATTTATCCTGCCTATGTTCCTAATTAACTTTATTGGCATTGTATGTGCAAGAAGCCTACATTATCAATTTTACTCATGGTATTTCCACAGCTTGCCTTATTTGCTATGGTCGAATGATTTTTCAGTCATAACTAGATTTTTAATTTTGGCCCTGATTGAAATGTGCTGGAACACATACCCAAGTACCAGCATTACTAGTGCATTGCTCCACATTTGTCACTTAGCTATACTTTACGGTGCTTACAAGAAAATATCCAAAGAATTAAAAATGGCTTCAAAATTAGAGTAGTTTGGTTGAGCTATCTCATTTGAATGTAATCAATTACATTTTGTAAGTACCTACTTAAATTTTATTACTTAGCCATATTAATATAATATGCTAGTTTCATAATTTTAGATCATAGTGTGTAAGTAATGTGTGTGAATTTTAATTAATTTTAATTCAATGCAAAGCAATAATAATGTAATCTGTAACCTAAGATCTTATTTTAGAGAGGTCTTATTTTTGTGAGAACAATAATTGTAAATGGTAATCCTACATACAGGAACAATAATTATATGTAACTAGAAAAGTACATAGATAGATAATCATGTTTTATAAATTTATAAGTATAACAACTTGTGTTTGATGTTTTACAAAAAACTGCGTTTTATACATTAAAAATAAATGTATAAATTTTAAAAGTTCTTCTCTTTTTTTCCTCCTTTTTATTATAGTATAAGCATCTACTAAAACATGAGATATTTATTATGCAAGTGATTTAACCATCAGATAAAATAACAAATTGGCAAGCAATAATGTTGTTGTTAGCGATTAGCACGAACAAAGAGATGGGTTCCATACCATTATCTATAAAAAACGGGAAAAAAATACTAAAATATAAAATATTTATTCTGTTTTTAGTATTTTAGTTGTTATTACGGCAAAAGAAAAACATCATCTGTGAAATTTTCAACTGTCTAGCCATACAGTTAATGAGATACAGCCTGGTGACAGACAAACAGCGGAGTCTTAATAATAGGGTCCCGTTTTTACCCTTTTGTTATGGAACCCTATGTCTGCATACTTGTGCTTTTTCTAAGAGAATGGGGGAGTGCTTTACCTTATCAGAATTGCCACACATAACCTGCTACATTATTAGTGTTCAAAATTATTAATAAATGAATGAAATGAAACAAGAAAATAAGCATTTTGAGTTGTTTATTTACGAATCATATTATTCAACTAACAAAAAGAAACTATTTTATAATCTTAGATTTAGAGATGAGGCGATAAATACTTCCTTTGATATCACAAAACCCATTGCTCGTCCCTGGCTGGCGCCTGTTTCCCAAGCTCACCTAACAAACTGTACCAGTATACCCATCATACTCTACTGTCTTATATAATTTTATACTATAATATAACAAAGCAATATTAACAGTCCAAAATATTATTACGCTGCCTTTGCTTGTCGTCGAGCAACAGAATTCAATAAATTAAGTATAGACGATGAAAGCACTCAAATGCACAAATATTGAAAGGCAATTAAAATGGTATAGCTCAAGTATGATTTTATTTTTAATAGTATCTATACAGTACATATTTAATAATTTTAACTATGTAATACATAAGTATTGTGTATGATAAAAGTAGATTCACTTCTAATGTTATCTAAGTAAGTTTGAATATTGCATGCAGTAAGTTAGCATACTGAATATTGTGTACTTGTGCGGAATATTCAGGTCATTTCCATCAAAAAGTAAACAAATATTACTATTCAGTCAAAGGACACCCAGTCATGTAAATGCTAATTGTTTGTCAAAAACAGTCATAAATATACAATATTGCGTACTGGAAGTACTTTGGATAAATCTAACGTGAACGATGGCAGACGCATAATTTCGCACAGATATACAGATACGACACAGCGGCAGTCTTACATGGCTGGGCTTACAACTAAAGAATAATATAGATCTGCGGCGCGCGTTTATAGTTTTAGACGAAACCGAAGTTTTTAGTTTTGATGGCGAGTAGAAGCTTGTGCTTAAGCACGTGCCGCGAAGAGTAGAGCGGGATGTAGAGTCGCGAGATGCACGTGTTGGCGGTGGGCAAGTGCGCGTCGTCAGCAGGTCGGATCGTCACCGAAGGCATCGGCTGGAAGCCTTCCTCTGACGCCGGCAGCGCGGGCGAGCCCGTCCAGAAGTAAACCTGGGAAATACAGGGCATGTTTAGGTGCTGACAAAAAAAAAATCTATCGCACTCCAACCTTGATGAATAACATCGTGAACAAATAGAATGTAGTGCATTCAAGGTACAAAACAAGATTAATGGACACTCACTAAGTCCTGTCTCTCGAGATGAGTCATCTTGTCAACGATGGCCCAGAGCCAGCGCTTGAACCGCGCGAGTCGCTCTGGCGGCTCTCCGCTCTCGTCATTGAAGCTAGTATATGAAACCAGCGCAGTCACATTAATGTCGCCGACACCGTTCAGCAAAAGACGCAGATCCTCCGCGGTGAGGCCTTCGAGCGCGCTTTCAGGGAGCACATCAAGAACGCCGACACGCATCGCCTGGAAACACAATTAATAATGAATTAACTAATTATAGATATATTTGATAGAAAAACAAAGTTTGCGGAAACAAGAAGTTACCTCGAGCGCCTTCTCTTGCGAGAGCATCATGCGGTGGTGCGCGTACTTGCGCACATAGTCGTACACGTTGATTGCCGTCACTTCGACCTCACGTCCACCTGCCACTAATTCCACACATCCACCTCCTTCTTCTTCGCACATTTCCAAACTGAAATGTAAACAATGTAGTTTAGTTTTGGTTATAGCTAAATAAATAATGGAGCATGTTATATTAAAAAGAAGTTTTGTCTACCCGGTATCACCGGGTTGCGGGGATAATTCATCTACGACACGTCAATTAAAGTAAAGTAATTACCTAAAGTTGAGATCGAGAGCGGCGAACAGCGAGTGAGAGTCTCCAGTCTCCGCATCAACCACCAGTTGTCGCAGGCTCTCATACACGACGGGGTCGAAGAAGGCCAAGTCGTGGAACCTAACGGGCCGACCCAGCAGGTACTTCAGCACATGCCGGTTCAGGAACATCGGGCAAAGCTCGTTTTGCAGCAGGCATAGGCCGATTATTCTGAAATTGATGAAAGATTTTCATGAAAACATTCCAGTATCCTTATGAGGAAAGCTACAAACCCACAAAGAACGAGTCAACTGCCACCCCATCGAGTCTTAGCTATGATAGATGTCTCCAGGCAGACATTTATCATAGTGAATGATTCCAACTTTTCGTGGCGTGAATAGGAGAGCTAAATTCTACGTGGTTTACGTCTTGCTTGTTTATTTTTTATAGCTTATCAAGACAAACTAAGAAACCATCCCAATGAACTAGCACAGAAACTAGAAACACTAGTAACACCCGCAAACCCGCATACAGAAGGTGGCTGAAGAGAAAACATGCAGCTCAATGACTAAATATAAAGTGTCTTCTGAACAGACCAGGAGAGCACCCAACATTAAACCCAAGCTTTTACATATACTTGTAGTTTGTAAACTAATTGCAGATAAATAAAATAAAACTCGAGAGGACATCAAAATCTAAGAACAAATACACACCTGCCAACATTCCTGAAAGCGTTGATCCGCTCAGGCGTGGAGCGGCCCTGGCGTGGTGAGTAGTACCCTCGCTTCCCGGGCGAGTAGAACAACGGCGCCGCGTCGTCTGTAGCGGCGGGTGGCGCGGTGGAAGTGCCCGCGCTGCTGCCGGCCGCAGCTGTGGCGCCGCCGCCACCACGCTCCGATAAAGAGAACACGTCCAGATCTGAAAGAACAAAGTTCTGTCAATGCTAGCAAAGTTAAAATATAGCTATCAGAAGCTACGAGCGAGCGCTATTAATATATCACAAAACCATGTAATTACTATGTAAAAAGTGATAAAACCATCAAACTTAAAAAGAAACTGTCTTTCATTTATGTAGCTAGTATTATTATCTAACGAATTATATAAAAATAAACTGTTTGGCTAATCATAGTTTTGAGTAAAAACTAAATTAGTGTTTTGGAAGAGCCAACTTTGGAAAATAAATCTATCGAGAAAAGTTTCACCAATCGTGTTTCTGTCTATAATTTATCTAGATTAAATCCATAAGTTATCTTTATCATAAAAAACAAAACTGCATGTTTTATGGTTGTTGATAAAAAACGATTCTGCATTCATCAAAAAAATGTAACGTCCATTAAGTCGGCCCTCTGAGAAACTACATACCTACCACAATAGTAATAAATATTTTTTACGATCGTCTCGCCAAATAAAACTAACAGTTGCAGCTGCAACTGTTAGTTTTATTTATCGTGAACAAGGCCTGTGTAATACGGGAGGAATGTACTCACCGAGTATTGCCTCCGAGGGATGCATAACTATGAGATCCATGGCCTCGCGCACTTTCTGCCGCAGGGCGTCCTCGCTCGCAAGCAAAACTAACAACTGCGCCGGCGTCAGTTCTAACAGCATGCCGGTGATTTTGCCGGCAAAAGTAGGATGAAGAGAGTGTACCTGGAAAACATAATAATATAAATAAACACCATAACTAGGAAACCTGGTACCTAAAAAGCCGTCCATCACCAGAGATTATAATGGTAATCTCTGGAGCGCCGAGGGTTGAAGGTCCCTTTTATGGTTTAGTGCTATTATTATAGTTAGGACTTGAACTGCAACTGCGTTTGCACATGGAAGCAAAAGTTTTTATTTAAGCATAATTATTTACGCTGCATCGGTCTTCACGCATCTGTGAATGATTGCATACACTTACCCTTGGGTATAACCTTTCTCCCAGTTGCGCCTGATGAAGTGTAAGATGTTCGTTGTGGCCTCCAGGCCTATCTCCGCTGTATCCCGCGCCTTCAGTTCCAGGTGCAGCCTGAAAAATAAAATCGAATTCGTATCTATCACTAATCAATGTTTCCTATGTAAAAACAACACTAGTATTGTGAGATTTCTATCCGGATAGCATATAATAAGCAATTGTTGTTTGTTGTTGTTCTGAAAAAAATCCTGGAATCCCGTAATATTAGATTAGATCTCTCACTCACCTGAGGCGAATAAGGTCTAGCGTCGACGCTAAGCACCCGTCTCGACTCTCTGACGGTGGGTGGCCGTGGTGCAGGCCTTCCTGGAGTGCGTCGTGTGGCGTCTTTGGACCTTGCGCGGCCTGCCCCACTACTGTAAATGTACGAATTATTACTAATAATGTAACATCATTGAGCAAAATTTACTTTTCATGCTATATCAACATTATCTGGGGGCACGGCAGTGCCCCCGCCAAGTCAAGCAATAAAGCGGCACGCTGTACCATCCTTTTCTCGAAGCAGTTCAGGCCATTTTCGACCCCCTATAACTTCGTTGTGGATAAAACTAGAAGCTTGAATTTTCAGTAACCAAGCAGTCACTATATAAACACGGTATATTTCAAATTTAATTCAATTTGAACCAGTAGATTAAGAATTATAACTAGTCAAAGTTTCCTATTTTGTAACTCACTCACTCACTCACTCACTCACTGACTGACTGACTGACTGACTGACCGATCATCAAGAGTCTAAGGCACTTCTAGCAGACATAGAAGCTTCAAATTTGAAACACAATTAGTGTTTAGTGTAGAAATCCTAAAAAAAACTGCCAAGTGCGAGTCGGACTCCCGCACGTCGAGTTCCGTACCATTATCTATAAATCACGTTTGCTGTATGGGAGCCCCACTTAAATATTTATTTATTCTGTTCTTAGTATTTGTTGTTATAGCAGCAGCAGAAATACATCATCTGTGAAAATTTCAGCTGTCTTGCTATCATGGTTCATGAGATACAGCCCTGTGATAGACAGACGGACAGACAGACCGACAGACCGACAGACGGACAGACGGACAGACGGACAGACGGACAGACGTACAGATGGACAGACGGACGAACGGACAGTGGAGTATTAGTAAAAGGGTTCCGTTTTTACTCTTTAGGTACGGAAAAAAGTAATGTTAAAAAGTATGTTATTACGTAATTAGCTAACCTTTACGTAATAACTTAAGACAGAAGGACCCTTAAAGTAGGGACTGAATAAATTAACCGACTTGGTATTACATGGATCTCACAACTTTTTACGGTACAAGAACTGAGTTGCGTTGCGAGACTATGCATATGTTTGTTTGCGTTACGAAACGTCGTTAAACATAGAACTCCATAAAAATAACCAGTCAGAACGTTAGGTGTAAGCAAACAAAAGAATATGTGCTCACCGAGGGCCGCTGTTGCTGCTAGTTCCGCTCGACGGAGCAGTTCCGGTTCCGGCGCCTGCAGTACCGTTAGTGCTGCTGCTAGTGGTGGTACTGCCGCTTCCGGTTGTCGGCTCTAACGGCGGCAACTTTTCATTAGCTAGCAGAGCCTGTGTGTAAAAATGAAATTTTATTGGATGGCAACTGAGACCTAAATTACTTCTTTTAAACACTGATATGCAGCAAGGGGTGGTATGCTTGCTACGTTTTAGTCGTAATCTCAAACAGTGCCAAAAAGACCAAATCCTCATAACACTTTTAACAATACGACAGTGCCCCGATATATTTGGCCAAACCGCACTCTAAGAAATCGTCGTCTGTCATAGTAGAATGTATAGTATCAATAATTGTCATATTGTCGGTCATTCCATCGTGTCGGAAACGATGCGACGTTTGTCCCGATATCATATTGTTTATCGTATGTTTGCGTAGTAGACGCCCATATTATGATGAGTTGTTTGAACAATGATCTCTAGCTCAACACTCACCTCTGCGACGCTAGTGTAGAATGATCGGGCCACACCGCTGCCCTCACCGGGCTCATCTCTGAACGTGACCTTCACGCGGTTGACGACTAGCGGTGGCTGGGCGCTGTGCGCACGTCTGTTCTGCCCCGCGAATGCGCTGTTCAATTCAGCGAACGTTTGTTGTAGGAGTTTGGCGCGATCGCGTTCCATCTAGGAAATAACATTTATTTTGAAAACCGTTCATCTAGTTGGGTTATGTACTTTACTTATCCTACTTACTCCGTATCATAAACTATGTACTATATAAATCAATACACCGGGAATTGGACAAATTTCTCAATTCAGAGTCATGTCGCAGCTGGCTTTGCCACAAAAGTTCAAGTATTAAAAGTTGAGAGGAGAGAGCATTCAGCTAACCTTGTGAAGTGTGAGATCCCTCTGCTGCGAGTTTCTTAGTTTCTCCATGTCACGCCTGAACTTGACCTCCTTGACTGGGAAGCCACCGAGTTCGGCCACCACAGATCCAGGCTCCAGTCCAACGTCTTCAGTGAAAACACGCCCGAACAGATCGAGAGATAGGCGCCAGCGACCGAGCAGCAAGTCGTGGGAAACAGATGCGCCGAGAGAAGGACACGCGCGACTATAATAAACAAATATATTTTAGGGAATATTCCAAATAATTGGGATTAATGCATTGATATTTAAATTAATATCATAAAGTTCTCCATCGCGGTTTTGGTTGTTTGGGCTAATTTTGAAAAGTATTTGGATATTGTTACAGTACTCTAATTTGAGCGTTAAGCGTTCATAAATTGTTTTCGTTGTTCGTGTGCTTTATTTTATACAAGCTACATTTCACTTTCCTGCATTTAACCTCAAATGAGTGTTCTATCATTTGAGTAGAGAAGTATAGAATAAACTTACGGTGCAGCAGGCACGCTGAGAGGAGGCAAAAGCGGAGGCGGTGGTAGACCTGAAGTCTCCACCGTTACATTAGCAGATATCTCCTGAGATTCCAACGGATCCGCCGCGCTTAGCAATTCTCCCTGATACAAAAATTTTTAATATCACTATACAGTACATTGGAGTATATAATAGTTTCTAAGTCACATGCATCCAATCAAAAGGTTCCTTATGACATGCATAAGGAAATGCCAGGTAAGGAGGGACCAATTGATAGTTCGGGTATAATTTTGATAAGAAAAAGTCCCCCAAAAAAGTGGAGTGACTTACAGCACGTACAATAACGGTCTTGCCAGGGCTGCGAGAGGAAGACGGACGCGGCTCCGGGGCGATCGCGCTTGATGTACTTGGACCTGGAAGGAAGATTTTGATAAAACTAACCAGTGACCAGGACAATGTGCTGTCTAGATAAGCTACCACGAGTTTATGAACTTTTAATTGGTGTACATATCAGAAGCATATAAAACAGTTCTAAAGCCATACCCGTGACCAGGACAATGTGCTGTCTAGATAAGCTACCACGAGTTTATGAACTTTTAAACTTTTGGCTTTAGAACTGTTTTATATGCTTCTGATATGTACACCAATACATATCAGAAGCATATAAAACAGTTCTAAAGCCTAGGCTATAGGTCCTAGGAGGCTAATTAGTCAGTAAGCACAACCCCATAAACACAAACAAATATATAATTAAAACTAATGCGGTTGTTAATCAATTAAAATATAAATACAGCTAATTACCATTTTTCAACTTGTATAACTACATAAAAAAATATATTTCTGCCGTCACCCTTTCGTATGTAGTGTAGATCGCATACTACTGAAAAAAATTGTTATGTTACCAGGCAAAGGCGAAGCGCTCCTCTGTTGGTGGGGCGCCTCGATGATGGAACAAGCCGTATCGACTAGAGTGTGGAATTCAGACGGCTGCGAGCTGGCGTCTACTAGACTTGTGCTAGGGCCAACTGACATTGTATGAGGATGTCTGCCAAACAAAACAATATTATAAAAATTATAAAAATAGCAGTCTATAGTTTGTTTTGCATAATTTGTTCGCCCGCGGTTTTGTCCGCGTGGGTCACGGATAAGAATAGGATATGAGAATAGAAAGATTGGACTGGTTGGTCGAAATCATAGTATAGTATAGAAACTAGACAAAAATATCATACAATCTATTGGATAAGGAAACTCACCTATGATGCTTCTTCCTTGGAATTTGTCTAGATTCGTTAGAATCAGAGTCAGAAAGGTATTCGCCGTCAGTGTCAATATCCATTTTCGTAGTTGTGTCCTTAGCGCATGATAAATCCTAAAAAACATACCACTATTAATTGCAACAATTTAAATTACAAAATTCACATGCAATAGGTATATGCAAAGTCCTGCTAGATCCTAGTGTCTTCTCAACACAAATTTAATTTACAACAGATACCAAATCAGCAGTTCTCTGTCGGACAATCGCCATCGTATCTTGCCGATCTAATATCAATGTTGTTGTTACCTGTGGTTCATCTCTAGTCAAAGTGTGCGAATGAGTAGGAGGCGCGGAGGCGGGCCGGGCGGGCGGTGACCACCCGCGGTCCGAGCCCCGGGTCGATAGGCCAAGACGTCGCGGTACAACTATACACAAAAAACAAAAGTCAGTTTTTTTTGTGTTTTATAGTAGTAAAGGCAAACACGTTTTAGAACACTTTATACATGGGTATTATTAATGAAATTGGTACTAAAACTTATATCAGCATGCACTGGAACAACATGCACATAGTTATAAAATGATGTAAAATGTAGTTCAGTTAGGTTTTCCTATGTGTAATCAAAATTTATAAAAAAAGAAAATATATGATAATAAATCTAGCAATGAAACAATTACCTTTTATGAAAGAATGTACGCTTTAATTCAATGGCTTTAAATTTTCATCAACTAGACTCTTAGAAAATCTAGATGGTAATGTGGTATTACTACAGTATTAGCAGGTACTGTAATAATTTGGTTCAGCTAACATCGCTGATTGATACTTTTGATAAATCTAATAGACAAACCTTCCAATGGGTTGTTGACACCGGGCGGCGCGTCGCCAGTGGCGGGCACCGTGACCGGCTGGCGCGGCATTCCGAAAAGCTCTTCACGGCGCGCGTTTGGCTGCAACAGCTGCGGCTGGTCGGCCAGCGGCAACGCCTCTTGCATTGTCACTGTAATACAAAGGGAAAGGATGTATCAAACAACTTGCTAAGGCTTTTAATAGTGCGTCATGAAATGACATAGAAATCATGCTGAGATGGCAAGCGTCGTTAATGCAGCAATATTGATACAGATACGTTATTTTCCAATAAATGGATAAACATAGATTCTGATTATTTATGTATTAGCTTACTATTGAATGGGTCTGGCGGTGGGCATCCTAGACAGAGAGTGGAGTCAGAACGTTGGAAGAAAGCGTGCGCTCTTCCGCGGCCGCCTTCAGCCTCGCCGTCAGATTCAACCGCGGCTGCTCCGCTGCCTACCACCATCTCCTCGTCGCCTTCTTCGTTTTCGTTCTCATCCTGAAACACAAAATAATAAGCAACATCTCTTGATGGCCAAAATGATTCCTAGGTTTTTTAATGAACCAATGCGAACCAAACTACTTATTCATCGCGAGTGCAATGTGTCTATTGTTGCAATTATATGCGTAAGATAAAGATTTATACAGTTAATTCATAGAGACCAGAAAACTTACAGCTGTCCACAGAGTGTTATGATGATGCGGCTGCGGCTGTGCAGCTCGCATGTAGTAGACGAGAGCATCTAGTACATAAGCAACGTGTTTCAATGCCGCGACGTCCAGTACGGGCAGTTGTTCCGCGTGTTCAGAGCTATGCGCGCGCAGGAGTGACAAACAATAGGCGAGGAATTCTCGACGCGCGCTACCAGCCTCAACACCTGAAAAAAATACGGATAAGCTAGATATTTAAGTGAGGATCGATATAATATAGTGGTTGTTGTCGTTTTTGTCATGAGGCAAGTGACCCCAGCTCGGATCAGCTCAGATTCAATATCCTCAGTTTAAAAATAGCAAATCATTTAATAAAAATCACATAACAAATGTAATTTATAGAAGTGCCTCATAGAAAGAAATAATATGAAATAATGCCTCATGTCTAGAAAGAAATAAGATCGTAACTTTAGGCGTTTATCTAGTAGCCCACTCTTTTAAAAAGTTGCTCAATTCACATACCTTGTTCACGGTCTCTAGTCCTAGGTGCTTCGGAGAACCCTATGATGCGTGTGGCCGGTGATGTCAGCGAAGTGGTTCGTCGGGCGGCGGGTGCGGCTGCTGCTCGAGTTGCTTCAGTCGATGTGGTAGCGTTGTTCGATGTCAGGGAGGCGCCGAATCTGATACGCATACTATTATTATTATTGTGGAGATAGACCAATAGAGTGATGATAGCAAGAATTTACAATTATTTATACAAATATGTTACTAAAGTTAATTTTACGTTTCCTTTACAAATATAACTCCCAAAATGTGGGCATGTGTAAAATGTGTTAAATGTAATATTAGGACGTGCCTCTGACTAACCCCTACTATATACATCTTCAAGGATCTGAGCGCCTGGAGGTCTAAAAGGATGTCTACCGTACTTTGGAATTACAGTCATGAATCTATTTTATTTCATTAAATTTTTGCTACTAAGTTGGTGCAGACTTAATAAACTTTTGAAACATACCTTAGCTGTGCTTCAGTAGCGTCCATGACCGTGACGAGCCAGTCCCAGGTGGGTTTGAGCTGCCTTTCGAGGTAGCATTGCAGGCGCAGCGCCTCGCGGTAAGACAGTGGCATCATGCGAGGCAGTGGCAGGGACACGCGCTCGTACTCCCAGAGGAGATCCGCGATTTGACGGATCACTATGCCTGTTGAAATAAAACGGGATGATGATTACGAATTTCTATTTCGTGCAAGTTCCAATAACTAAAGCGATATGGTTTACACAAATAGTTGGTATTCAACTGCTGCTTAGTTTGTAGAACTTTTTTAAACAAGTGATGTTTACATTCGTAATTCTATCGAAAAAGGAGTTAAATACTTAAAAAATCTGTTGCTATAATATAATTTGGAAAAATATTCGAGCAGTATTCCACTTATTTTACGCTAATATTTAGAATGCAAAGTTCGCAGTTTGGTTGGGTGCAAGGTTTGCTTACCAAACGCTCTCGCTAAGCAAGCAGCAGTAGTCGAAGTTGAATGAGGGTCGTGAGCCCCCGCGGCCGCGGCGGCGGCGGCCGATCTACGCAACGAAGCCGGGTCGATGAAAACAAGCGAAGAGCCACCGGTGAGCCGAACACCGCTAGTGCCTCCGGTCGTACCGCGTGACGTCTCGCGTGACCTGCTGGGATTGTATGAATAAACTTGTTAAATATGACACTGATCAATAGCCAACAAGAAGAGTAGTAGTTACTAGTAAAAGAACTTGGAAGATGCAGTCTACTTGATCACTCAGTACGCAGCGAATAAACTGCAACTCGGTCTGAGTTTCATGACACCATCAAGCATCAAAGCGCCATAAATTTGCGATTGTAATAGCCTTGGCCACTTTAGAGTCAAGCAAACAAAAAACAACTGACCGGATAGCCCACTGCATGGAATGCGGAGCTAGACTGGCCCGGGCCGGCGGCGGGGCACGACGCTCCGGCAGCTCGCCGTCATGTAGCGGTGGATCGGCCTCTGCGTCCTGTTCGTCCGTCTCTCCCGCTTCGGAGTCCTCGTCTTCGGGCTGCGTGGAATCGCCGCTCTCGTCTTCAGGATAGAGCAGCAGCGACGCTATACCTATGTCGTGAACACGATAATCATTAGTTAAAAGAGATATCCCTGAAATACTTTGTAGGCAAAGCTAGGTAAGTATCTTGTATAATTGAAGTGAATACATCATAATTAGTACTTAGATATTTAGCGCTTGTGAATAATAAAATACATACCAGCATCCGAACCTTGCGTGGCGCCAGTCTGCACGCTACGTTGCGCCGATTCCGCATTGTCCTGGTCGTCCGAGTCGCTCTCGGTCTCCACTTCAGCGAGTAGGTCCAGTTCACTCTCGCTCTCTCCCCCTTCTGCGCGTTCGCCTCCGTTCTCTACTACCACATGTTGTTCTTGACCCCTGTAGCAAAATAATCAATTCACCCTTAGGAGTACATACAATTAAATGAACTTATTAAACATTATTCAATCAGAGACACTGTTTATGACTTAGAACCAGTCAGTGTGGAAAAATATCTAGCCCCAACAAATAACTTGAATTCCAGGGTACAAAGATGGTCTCTTTGGACCAGTTAACTTACATTTTACACGCAGACACTTGAAGGCTTTGTCTACGTCCTTATAGCTACGAGCGATGGAGGGCGACCCCGGTCCGAAAGCTAGTTATTCATATTTACCTGTCAGGCATGGCGTCATCATGTTGCTGGTCAGTAGGCGGCACCGGCGCTGGCACATTCGGCTCATCAGTCTCCGATGCGTCATCGTCACCGCCCAACGCTTCACCCGCAACATCGTCTGCATACTCAGTGGCTACGGGCGTGGACGAGCGGTCAGGCACGAGTGTAGAGCTGCCCATAGAGGTGCCGGCTGCGTTGCCGCGGATGCTAACTAGGTTCGATTCTCTATAACAACGGCAAGAGGACAACATTTAGCACAAGGATTTCACATGGCATAAAGTAAGTCTACATTAATTTAACATTACTCAGTCTTCGAACCATAACAACGACAGTGCTCAGTCATACTAAGTCAGTACTTATTCAATACATGATATAATTAAAAATACCTTCTAGAATGTGCCAGTCTTGAATGTCCAGTTGAAAGCGGTTCCACACCGAATAAATCCTCGCTTCCATTGACTAGGTCTACGTATGTCGTGGCTAACGGGAAGGGCGCAGTGGGCCGCACCACACCAAGACGCACTGGCGCCAACAAAGCATCAGCAGCCTCCACCAATTCTTCCACAGATAGGGCTACTAGAGCGGCGAAAACGCGCCGGCAACGAACCAATGAAGACGTTATTGAAAGGGGTCTGAAACAAGACGGAAAATGATATAAGCTTCTGTAGAAATTAATAGGTAAGAAATGCTTGGTTGAAGTCAGAGCTAGGTTTTATCAAACTAAGACTAAAACTTCATGAACATTAACCAATAAGATATCAATATTTTTTTATTTTTCCATCCATTTGATGATCAATGACAAATTCATCTTAATGGTTAAAGATTACGCCCATAATTGGCTTATGAAAACATTACCAGAGGATAAATATTCCAACAGATTGTGTGTTACACTTACCCCTTCTTCTTGGCAGCACCAGGAGCCATTTCGATGCTGAATATGATGAATATCCTCGCGACGGAGCGCACGAACCGACGCGCCACCTCACGCGCGCGTTCAGCGCGGCCCGGGATAGTGTCGTTTTGTTGTTCACGAATCAACGTGTGCAGAAGAGTGTCTAACATCTGCTGGAACAATGTGAATTCAATGACAATGCGGTTTATGTCACTCAGTTTGAAAAAGACATTAGTTTACGGCTATAACTGGTCAAATCAAATGTGTGGACTTCTTTTATCTCATTTAAACTCATAGTTGTATCTTTATGTGGAGTGCATGCTGTAAATTACAAGCTTAAGACGAGGTATGTTATTTTTTTGATGAATGCAGAACAGTTTCTTATTAAGTTTGATGGTTTTCAAGATGATGTGGTTTTATCACTTTTTCTATCTGGTCCGGGTAGACTTAACCCATACAAAAAACTAAAAATTTTAAGCACCACCTTAATTTAGTTTACCATCCAACCTACTATGACTAAGTATGTCTATGCAGAAATGTTTGTGGTGGTTAAAAGAAGTTGGTAGGCCCTTATTTTAAGACAAGAATATCATAGTGAACAGAATAGTAACCACTGACCTCATTGGTGCACTTGACGACAAGCGCGTGAGTAAACTTGTCGAGCAGAGTAGTGCCAGATTGATGCGGCGCTGGGCTGCCCGGGCGTTCTGTATCGGTTGTACTAGACGCACCACACATCATTGCAGCTTCCACAGCAGGCCAAACACCTGATAAGAACATGGATTAGATTTTTTTTATCCTATTCTTCAACATGTTACTTATTACAAATTGCAACCGAGAATATAAAACAGTTTATGAAGAGAGAAGGGAACACCGGCAATTGACGCAAAGTTTTGATAAAAAGAAATAATGGTTAACAAACATTACTTTAATATTTTTTTTTTATCTCAGGTAAGCTACGCACAGAAACTAGAAAACAGCACAATTGTTTTATGTGGCCTCTCCCTAGCCTCAAAGGTTTGCTGATAAAACTCTTTTAGGGTTAAGTTCGCCTTTGTACATACCTTTGTAATGTCATAATAGTTAATGTTTCCTCTGTACAATAATGATTAAGGCGCTCCCAGTCGACGATTGTTTTTGTTCGAAACGAAAAAAGAAATACTTCTGAACAAGCCACATCTCCTATTTTATAATGTATAGTATATGTGAATAAAGATGTACCCATCTTTAATCACTTCGATAAATAATCCTACCGACCGCTGCAATGACGACAAACACACGTCGGCGCGTGGTCCGCCTTAGCTTTTCTAATAAATTAATGATATAAATTATGTATAATTACTTATCAAAAATCTATTCTAATAGAAATCTAGATCTACATATTACCTATCTTTAACAATAAATCACAAGTTGATTTTAATAGTAGGTATATAAAATATTTCGATCATAAATTCTAAAACGTATCATTTTGAAATAATATCTTTATCGTGAAAAGTTTCTGCTATTATGTTTTCAGCTTAATAGAAATCTAGGTAGGAACCTGAAGTAATATACTTATAAAAATAGGAGATGTGGCTTGTTCAGAAGTATTTCTTTTTTCGTTTCGAAAAAGAGCAATCGTCGACTGGGAGCCCCTTAAAGAAACCAATGATGTTAACTTACTAAGCAAATGCAGCAGGGCTCTTCTCGCGAACCTTGGCGGTTCCAGATCGTGGTCTGGGGCATCGACCTCCGCGTCAGAGCCTGGTTGCTTGCGAGGGCCGCGACCGCGTCCTCCGCCTGCTCTGAACTGACGCTGTTCCAACGCTTGCCTTCCAACAGTTTGGACTAAAAACAGCAGGATTGATTCGCCCCTGTGAATTTGAAAAGGGTCATTGTGATATCATAGAATAAAGGTCTCTATACATACATATGCTTGAACGATCGACTATATTTTATTTACAGTGCAATTCGTTGGTTGGCCTCCAGAAGGCTTATTACGTGAAGACTAGAACTGTAGTTACCTCGAGTTGAAATGTGTAGCAAGCTGCGTATCTCTGGCAAGTCTAGCAAGTAAATCGCAACGCGCCGCCCAGTTACCACCGACGAGAGCTTTGCAGCGGCATTTCTCCCAACAATCGCAGTACGCCGTCGGGGATGTACGCTTCAGTTTACAATCATGTCCTTTGTGACAAACCTACAAAACAGATACAATTTATTACACCTGAATACGAGTTCGTACGAATATTGTGTTATATTAATAATTTAGTATTTACCTTAGCACACTCGGTGCAACAGCATAGAGATCCAGTCAGTCCGCAAGTCTTACACTCGAATATATCCTAAGAGGAAAGTTAAAGTTTAGAAAACTAAATTTGTTTGGAGATAGTCATTTACTTTGATAGGTATGGAGGTATTCAAGGTTAATACCTGATTGATATGCTCCTGTCCAGTCCAAGTGAAACTGCACGTATCATTGCAGCAAAGCACAAGCAGCGGTGAGTGGTCCGGGTGGGCGTTCGGTGGGAATATCGCGGCCGCTCGTTGAATATCATCCGCGTCTGAGATTGCGCGAATCGCATCCAAGATCACCAGCGCTGCGCGGTACGCACGCTCCGCCACTGCGGCCATAAGCGGTGTTTGGCCCATACCATCCCTAAAATATATTTTTTTATTTGTATCATTCTTATTTATATTCACCTGTCGTTAACAGTCACCAGGTATTTTCAGGGCCAACTTCAGCAACTTCAAGGTAAAACCATTTTGAAGGACAACAGACATAGCACTGTGGACCAACCACGCTACACGGGATGTCTTGATTCCTTATTTTTTTACTTTGAGGCATGTTGTCTTAGCTTAGATAATTAATACTTTTCATACAATGAATTCAGGAATCAAGTTGAAGAAAACACTGATATAAATTAGCTTACTTGGCAGTAAGTAGCTGCATGAGGAAGGGCTGCATAGCTGGGCTCTCGCATAGCGCTTTGAGAGCTGTCAAAGCATTGCCGCGACGCTCAGCCGGGTCTGCGCTCACTGGTCCACCGCTGTTCCCTCCACCACTACAATAGAAAAAAAAAACACGTTTTATTAATAAATCTAGTATCGAGCGTTGCAATTTGAACTGTGTAGTTTTTATAATTATAGTAATGCTATACACGCTACACCAAAAAACAGATGCGTGAACTTTAGTGATCGTTTTGCATTATAAGACATTCAGCTAGAAGGGATAACGTGAGTGTAGATAGGCTGTGTAAAAGGCCTCATTGAAGATGATACTCACAAACATAGCTAATACATACCCATTATTAGTAAGTCCCATTAGGCTGTCTTCATCCCCAGAAGCTTCGAAGGTCTCTGGCGGCCATGATATAGCCGGTACAGTTTCTTCGTTAGCCGGGCCGGTACCGGCAGTTGCAGCTGCAGCGTTCTGAGCAGCTGCATTGTCTACTAAAAATTTATAGGAAATAATTTTTTTTTTTTTATATTAATATAGCGAGTTGCTTATCGCGGATTGCTGTTTCATAATTTAAGCTCAAAGGCAATGCCAGTGATGATATTGATTGACACTTCCTCACCACACTTACCTAGGTTACGATACCACTAAAGGGCAGTTTAATATATTTTAAAATACTAACCCACATCAGGCTCCTTGTTGGAAGTAGGCGCGCACATATGCACACACGCGTGCATTATATTCCTATTACCATCGCAACGTTCTTGCAATATCGCCAGTATTTGTTGTTCTGTAAAGAGGTTGATTTATAAGATTCATGTAACAAATCCACATAAAAACGATTAATAAAAAATACAGATTCGGTACTTACTGTTGGTGTCAGACTCGAGCTGGTGCAGCAATTGACGCAAGCCTTCGAGATCACAACGAAGTACGCGTGGCATCATCAACTGGGGTTCGGGAACTATTATTATCAGCGCAACCTGGTGTAATATTAAAATCTGTAGTAAATACATACACAAATATTTGTATTGTAGCTTAAAAATCAGTCAGTAGCAGCGTAGTCGCTATGGGCCACATGACGCTCAAATCGAGGTCAATGAGATTATAAATTCGAATGTGTTTACCCACAGCCTAAAGTGCCCCCAAAAATGCCGGTGGTAATGTTACAAAAGAATTAATCGTTAATCGTACACAATACATAAGATGACGACAATATTTTCCATCAAAAGGAAGACGTTTTTACGTTGAAGAAACATCAATAGTTACCTGAGACTTGAGCGCCGTATGCTGAGAGTGATGCGCGCCATGGGGTTGCAACGGCAATGCGTGTGCGGTGATGGCTCTGGCAGGAGGTAAGTTCAATGGCGGCGGCTCGCGAACCATACCCACGCAATCCCGCGATACTGGATAAAGAGCGCCGTTTCCGTCTAGCATTATCACGACGGGTTCACTTCCCTGAGAGAGTAATAAGGTAAATAAATAATCACATTTAAAAACTTTATATAATCTTTTCCTTATTTGACCATCAACTAAAATACTCAAAAGCAGGGACTGAAAGCGGTAGAGGTTAACGGTATTGGTACCGCAAAAATATAACGGTACCGTTATTCGATAGCGGTTGGGCCATACCGAAATTATACCGGTATGGAATAACGGTATCGAAAAAATCTTGAGTGTCGTTCGTCGGCTATGAGAGAAGGGAGGAGGGGGGGGGAGGGCGCGTGAGGGGCAAAACTCAGAGCGAGTTCGTTTGTTGTGAACGCACACACACACGTCTTTGTCAATCGAGCGACACACAGGTTAATAAAACTTTGTTTGTTCTGTTCTGTTGCGCACGCGTTCACGCACAGTAGGTAGGTACCTACCTACCTTTAACTATAGATTTTGACACGGGTCTTTATCACGTAATTAAGTACCTACCTTTAATTTATTTTCCCGACTATGACGTCTGCTCGCGACCATGGCTATTGTAATTATTTGTAGGTAAGTAACATAATCGAAATGTCGGGAAAATAAATTACCGGCAGGTAGGTATTTACATAATAAATACACATAACTTCTCTTTTATTTCTTTATGATAAAATTTAAATTAAAGTAGGTGGCGATTCTATTGTGCCCATAAAAAAATTTCGGAATCCTAAAACACCATCGCTCTTATTCCTTTACGTTAAAGTCTAAATTTGCGTAACCTCAGGATGACAGTTTTAAAACGTAGGCTAGTTTTAAGTAATTTAACTATTTTTTTACGTAAATCTAGTCAATAAAAGTAAAGTGAAATTTTGATTTTCTTATTTATTTCGTTCATCAGAAATAAACGAAAAAAAATAATTCCAAATTTAAAATTTTGAGATTACTCAAATTTAGACTTTATTGTAAAGGAATAAGAGCGAAATTGTTTTAATTGTTTATTTTTTTGGAAATTCTAATTGTAGAACGTTGCCAACAGAACAATTAATTACTGATTAGCGTATTAGATTATGACCTGTATTTAAATATAGGACAATTTTTATCTATACCCGGTCATAGTCTATCTATAAACCAAATTTCAACCAAATCTGTCTGTTTAGTAGTTGTAGGATGGATGTTTGTTACTGTGCAGTCGGCGGATCTAGGCACTGGTGATGTTAGCCGTTTGGATGCGCGGCAGACAATTTTCGACTTTATACAGTGACATAATAACCATTTGTGCGTTTCTACGGCTAACTTCACGAGTGCCTAGATCCGCCGACTGCACAGTAACAAACATCCATCCATCTACACAAACTTTCGCATTTATAATATTAGTAGGAAATATAAAATAAGTAATAAAGATAACATTAATACATGTTTAAAATTTGCATAGTTTTTTTATTTTTAATCAATTTTGTTGTACATCTAGTGTTTAAAAGGTGGATAAGTTACTTGGATTTCTTCGCCCATTTTATGTTGCCCTTTTACTGCGTCAACAATCTTTAAGATATGCCTATACGCCATGTTTCGCATACATGGACGTACAAATTGTAGCTCATCCAAGAGCATGTGACAGAAATGATAACTTCCCTTATCAATTTTATTTTCTCTGACACAATCATCGCATTCGAAAACACATTCAGTTCCTGGTTTCTCTTTTTCTTTTTTCGGCGACGGCATACAGTTCTTCAAATGTAAATCAGATTCATATACAGGGGACACTGGGGCTGATGGCGATCCTTCATCAGATGAATTAGAAACTCGTCTATGATCTGCTTTTTTGCGTTTGCTAACTGTCGGCAAAATACTCTGCGACATTCCAACATCCAAGCCGCAAAAAACATCTGATGACAGACGTCTTTTTCTACCTAAAAAAAGGTTATACACATTGAGAAGAAATAAATAAAACCCACATACCATTTCCCACAAATTAATACAGTTTTCTGCCCGTCCATATATTTATTTATACTTATTTTGATGGAGTTAGTCATCTGTGGCAGTTATTATAATAACAAATAGATTTATGTTAAACTAATAAATAAATAAATAAATAGATATATATTGTTGGACATTTTACACATCGCCATCTAGCCCTAAACTAAGCAAAGCTTGTACTATGGGAACTAGTTAACTGATAGAATACTTAGGTAAATAATTTTATACTTAAGTAGGTACATAAATAATTATGATAGATATAGTTAGGTACTAACACCCAGACACAGAACAAATATCTATGTTCATCACACAAATATTTGCCCCGGGTTGGGATTGAACGCACAACCTACAGCGCTGAAGAAATTTTAAGTTTCGGTTTAGGCTGTGTGTTGATAGATCAGTCAGTCAGTAGGTAAAGCAAAATTTTTATATATGTAGATAGGTAAGTAAATACGATATAAACTTCGAAAAGTGAGGCATCTATTCCCAGTCTTACCCTTCACTACACACGCACAACAGTGAGGCATCTATTCCTAGTCTTACCCTTCACTACGCAACAGTGCATAGGTGGGTGGGTCAAACAAATATCTACCTATTATAAATTTTTAATTATAGGTAGGTATACTTACCTACCACATACCACATAATATTTATACTTTAATAGTAAGTAAAGTACATAGGTACTACCTACTCTATACGGCTTTCAATGCAGTTTAGGTGAAATAGGTAGGTAGGTATTCTCTAAAATTTATGAGAATTCCAATTTATATGTCCCACCTAAACTTCATTGAAAGCCATAACATGATAAACATAGTTTTTACGAAATAAGCCGGCTGACCCGGGTTGGTGGATCTTGGCATCTGTGAAGTGAGCTGTTTGGTTGCGCGGCAGACAATTTTCGACCTTATCATGGTTTTGTGTCACTGACACAAAACCATTTCTGCGTACACACAGCTAACTACACGAATGCCTAGACCCGCTGGCAGAACTGTAGGTAGGTACCTACCTACCTAGGTGGGTAGGTACCGAGGTAGGCAGGTACCTACATTCAATAGGTACAAAACATAGTGAGGCAGGTAAGGTCAGTAGGTACCTACCTACCTACGTGCCGTGTCACAGCAAGAATGGTTATGTGTCACTGGATAAGGTCAAAAATTGTCTGCCGCGCAACCAAACAGCTATCTTTACGTAGGTAGGTAGATACTTACCTAACTAAACTAAGATCCGCCGACAATACCTACTAGGTAGAGGTAGATACAGTACCTACTACGTAGGTAGGGAACAGACCTATCATCTAAGTAATGAAATTTTGAGTTCGATTTTGAATTTGCAGTTCGCTATAGGTATAGTTCGTATGTCGCATCACACACAACTGAAACTGACACAACACAACAAAACAAACGTAGTAAGTCGTTTGATGCACCGACCGCCGCCGCCGCCGCTCCCCGCCGCGCGGGGGAGTGAGAAAACCTATAATATTTGGGTAGAAATTGCGGTATCGTTATTCAACCTTTAGTATACCACTATGAATTTCGGTAGAAGCTTTTCGGTACCGTTATATTTTTAGGTATTGAAATATATGGAATACCGGAATTTATCGGTATGACGTCATATCGATAAATAGAGGTATCTTAATTTTTCGGTTATTCGGTCCCTGCTCAAAAGTCTAGTGCTAATTTATATTCTGCATTTAATTACTTTCCCTTAAGAAAACTATATTATCAATCGAAGATTTTTGTACGAACTTCGTCATGTCATAAAATAAATTTAATCACGACTACGAGATTTTAATATTAATGAATTATGAGTACAAACCTCAGCAGCAGTAGCGAGGTGAATAGCTGATCCGTTAGAGTGTCCGAGCAGCGCAGAATTATCCGTTGGGAATACGCTGTCGGTTAGCGCACGGGTAGTTCCTACGGCGTAGACAGCGTAGGCCAGCGCGCCACCCGCACGTCGCACTACTGCGTGTACACCGCGACTGTCCACCTGTAATCACACATTTGAATTGAAATACTAAGGACGGTTTTGCTACACTGACATTGGTCTAGTAGTATGTCGCTTAAGAAACTGATCGGCAACAATTAAACCTTTTAATCGTTTAAGGTGAGATGAGGAGATCCATCATTACACTAAGGTACTTCATAGCTAGCCCATAGTACGCGTGGCCAACGTTATAAACACTGAAGTTCGGAAGCATTCAGAATGCCAGTTGAAATTAATAGTGTTATTTATATCTATAATAACTACATGCTAACTGTTAGAATAGTAGCTTTTAAGAGTAGATAATTTTTTATGCATTATATTAATTAAGAGTATATAGTATAAAGTACTTACAGCAATAGTAATCACTTGAACATCAGCAGGTAACCCGATCTTCCTGGGCGAGCGTTGCAGGCAGTCGGGGCCGCGAGTACCGGCAGAACCACCCGCTCCCCACTTTACCGCAATCAAGTCATCCTTACGCACGAGCCTGCAATCTTGCAGCAACGTCGTCCAATCTTCGGCAGTTGAAGGCACTGCTTCTTTGCCATCCTTCCCAACGGTAGGGAAACGAACAGCGGCATAGGCACCGTCAACTTTAAGCACACGGCCTAAGGGAACGCTTTTGACGTCTTCTAGGAATACTACTTCTTTGAGCGGCCATTCCTCTTCATCTCGCTTGGATTGTCCGTCGTTAGATGAGCCTTCCTCTCCGCGTACTGTGACGCGTTTGGCTCGCTCTGTAAATAAAGTGAGAAATATTATATGGTAACATATTCTATTCTGCTACATCCAAACAGAAATAAACTCTTATCGTCAATCTATTGCAGTATGTCTCTTTAAAAGACTATCGAGTCTGACGTTAGTCTTCACTCTACCTGCAAGCTTATATTACTGCATGTTTAGCCATCCAATTAGGTTACTAACTTAATTGGAAAGCGAAACCGCGAGTAGTATTATATTTTACAATGTGAATTTTCTGTTAGCTCAGTGATGTGGGTGAATGTCTGCTTTGAGCAAAGCCTTTGTTTGACAAATGTACTCACTATGAGAAGTGCTAGTATCACTGCAAGTAGACGAGGCCGGGCTGGGCGGCGGCGGCATATCAAGCCGGTCGGCCATGTCTTTGTTACTATCCTTATTGCTCTCTTTGCTGGTGCTGCTCGATGAGGAAGCTTTTACAGACGACACTGTTAGCGGCGATTGGTTCTATGAACACAAAAAAATTATTTTGATCACGACAATATGAATGAAGTATAAAACCTTTACAATACTTAAAAATAAGTTGCTTTAGACTCCGTTACTAGGGTTAGACACGGTTCATCCCTAGTGACGGAGTTCATAACAATTCTAATGGGCATTTTATCTTTCAAAGCTTAATAGTTGTTTTATATGTCACAAACTACTTTTTATCTACACAGATTAGTTCTAAGAGATCTGATAATGTGATGAATGAAATAAAAATGGTTAACCTGTAATTCTCTCTTGTCTTTGTCGGAGACGGAGCGGTCGGGCTGCGGCGGCGGCAGCATCTTAAAGCGGCACATATCCGAAAGGTTCCAAGCCGCGTTTTGGAGTATTCCAACTTTCGGCACGCCGGTGGACATGTTAAAACCTAAAACATTCAATTTTATTACAAAGAAAACTCCAGTTTTATATTAAAATAACAAGAAATAATCAGCTGGTTGCGTAATTTTAAATACTATTACTACTATGTTCATAAGGTCTTACCAACAGCACCAGGTTGGTACATAGGTGCATTTTTCATAGTAACACTATGTCCAGCTTGTAAGTCTTGAGGAGTGGTGGACGAGTGGCCGCGTTGCTTGCGGGAGCGAGCGCGGTGCTTTTCCCATAGTCGAGCGCGTTGGCCGAGAGGAAGCACACCCCTGTGACAAATAAATACTGATTTTAATAAAAATGAAAAACTCATCATCAGCTGACAGTAGTCAAGTAAACAGCTGTATGTGCCTCCATTAAAACGTGCCATTGAGTAAGGCACTTCGATCTTGAAAGTCAAATAGTGAAGTTACGGAGGTTGATCTTGCATTGTTTACTAATATTATAAAGAGAAAAGTTTTGATTTTTTGTATGTTTGTAATGGATAAACTCAAAAACTACTGAACCGATTTCAAAAATTCTTTCACCATTACCAAGCTACATTATACCTGAGTAACATAGGCTATTTTTTATTTTGAAAAAGTAACGGGAACGGGAACGGAAGACAACATTTGTTAATTCTAAAGCGATACGAAGTTCGCGGGGTCAGCTTGTTGTTTATAAATACATGGATCTTTGGAACGAAAGTCAAAGTCCTTTTAGGTAAAAATGGTTTTTCATATAAACAACTTACCACCAATAGAGAGCGCCAGATTCCAACTTAGCCACAGTGTAAAGAGAACACACATGGAGAGATATAGCCTTGTCAGATCCGAATTCCGTGAAAGTTTGCAGTGTGTGCTCTAAACGAGATGCACCGGGTGCATGAGCTGTAAAACAAACATACACTTAAGTGATTCCTTTAGCGCTTTTAACTCTCATTGGAAATGCGTTAGTGTGTAAAAACTATTCACGATGTAATTAACCTTATGCTTAGTAACTTAAACTAGGGGACAATGAAATTGCACTGTTTCAAGCTACAAGTATTAGTTATTTATAAAGGTTTACATAGTTATGTGATTTGAGATATGTTCCCTCATCATAAGTAGATACATAGTAAAAATAATTTCATTTGTGCCCTAGACCAAGCAGATGTCCAGATAGGATACCCATATTTTCAACTAATTTCAGTGTGGATTAATCTTTAGTGTAAGTAAACATACCAATAGATTCGTCTAAATAAGTAGCAACACGTCCAGAATCAGTGAGGACAGATATGCGAATGCCGGCCGCGCTGATATTGAGAATGCGCTCCCCAGCAGTCAGACCCAGCCAGTTGGCACGTGGGTGGAAACTAATTCCAGCTCCTGCAGGCTAAAAACCAAACACGTTTTGATAAGAATATTAAAATTTGTAAATCAATAAGTTCTCTCGAGACCTAAGAAAAAATCAGGTCACAAACAATAGTGTAAGTTAGCTATTCCAGAAAGTAAAACTAAGTTAAGTTAGGAACCCCCATTGGTATGGAAATGCATGGGATACCTTATAGCCTAAACGCTAATTGACGTTCTATAATTTAACTGAATTATTATGATACTGAACATAAATATAGAATATAAATTTGTGTACAATGAAAATCCAATATTCAATATATCAAACGCTTAATATAACTATGGATCTTGATCAATACAACAGTATACAATATAGAATAGCAAAGCTTAAAAAAGGTTTTTTTTATGTATGTGAGACTTACATCGGCCCGCTGATACGGATGAGAGTCAGCCCAGCGCCACTGATGCAGCTGGCCTTGGGTCGATATTGCGACCAGTTCGCTGTAGGTCGCTGCGATATGCGTGAAACGTATGTTGCTGTCCCAATACTCGAGCTCCTCTGACACCCAGAGAGGCGATGCCGCCATTGCAGAGTCCTTCTTATTCTTGTTTTCTCCTAAAATAATATCACACTTGTTTACTAAGCCGGTTTCAAATATGGGATAGGGCAAAGCTGCGATATTTAGTATTTTTAAAGAAACGCATCGCTCAAAGATATAAAAAATAATATAGCTGAATAAGAATCGTCTCGTTTTTTTTAACTTGGTTAAAAACTAAATATTAATATTGAAAAGATAGGTGTTGAATTGCATGCCTCACCCAACATTAGACATAAAACAGCTTAGCCATTACGGCGTGCTTTATTTAAACAAATATTATTAGTAGTAGAATAAAAATGTTGCACAAATTACCTCCTTCCTTGTCCCACGAAGTGTCACGAAGTGCAGACTCGAGCCACCTGCGCGGGCCGAAGTACTGGCGCTCCCTCCACCGGCTGAACTCGGACGGACGCTCCTGAGTGGAGCTGCTGCTCTCTCGACTGGCGCCACCGCGGCCACCGCTACTAGCGCCACTGCCGCCACCACTACGACTACACAATTACAAAAATAAGTATCAACTTGCGATTGATCGGTGTACTATTCCGGTTGTAATGGCACATTGGTTAATCAGTAAGTGTGGCCGTACACTCACCGCGGCCGGTTACCTATTATTATGGCATTATCCAAATCGTGTTTGGTTACCGGACGCGATATCTGGATAAGATGTGCGGCTAGGATAAGACGTGTACCAGTAACTTCCTGATGATATTCCTCGAGAAATGGTTCTTACAGAAGTATTGACTCAGTGTGAGGTAGGGTTCAGAACCGGGAAATCCCGGTACCGAAAGTACCGGGAATTCCCGGTTCTTTTGTCAGTAACAAGGAACCGGGAAATCTAATTTGATTCCCGGTTCTTTCGGTACTTTCGGGAATTTTATTTTTATAACTCGGCGGGCCTCGTAGGACTCGCCACGTGCGAAAAGTAAGAAAAAAGTGTCGCGCGTTTGACTCCAAGGTAAGTATTACGTTGTTCCTCATACCAAACAATGGTGACAGAATGTAATTTACTTCAAATACGACGTATATCATACTCCTAATATGATTTTTGTGATATTATAAACAAAACCACAGTAATTTTAGGGCCCGGTATCTTATCTTAGCCTATATCGTCCCACTGCAGGGCAAAGGCCTTCCTCCCTTCTTTTCACACCTTTCGATCTCCAGCTAAGTTGCGCCAGTCATTTAAATGACTGTCGAGATCGTCCTGCCATCTCCTCCGGAGTCTGCCTCGAAGGCGTGTAGTTTGTGGGGACCAATCGTTTGTTATTTTGGCCCAAAGATCGTCCGGCATGTGAGCGACATGCCCTGCTCAATCCCATTTGAGTTTGGCCGCTTTATGGGTGACGTCAACTATTTTTGTTTTGGAGCGTAGTATCGTGTTTCGTATGCGGTCTGTGAGTCTGACTCCTAAGATACTACGCTCCATGACTCTTTGGCAAACCTCGAGTTGGTATCTCTCATGAGCTGTCGGGAACCAAGTCTGTGCACCGTACGTTAGAATTGGGAGAATGCACATGTCCATAAGTCTGCGCTTATTGCAAAGTGGCAGTTCGCCATTCATAAGATGTTTCATCGACCAGAAGCTTCTCCAGTCGTTTTCGGTGCGTCGAGCAACTTCGTTTTGTTGTGCCTGGAATGAAACTATCTGACCGAGATACACATACTCATGGACATACTCAATCTCCACATTCTCCACGTACAATCTCCTCTTCGTGCCATTGGTCATCAGCTTGGTCTTGCTCATATTCATTCGGAGTCCCACATCTTGGTCGGCTTGCTTGGTTCAGTCCTTGAACCATATCGCCTAGTTCTGCAGCTGTGGGGGAGAAAAGGACAATATCGTCGGCGAAGCGCAGGTTTGTTAGCCTGCTATCTCCGACGACGATGCCCTTCTCAGCCCATTTGGGCTTCAATCGCTTGAACACTTCTTCCAAAGTAGCTGTAAACAATTTAGGAGAAAGCGGGTCTCCCTGTTTCACGCCTCTAACAATTTGGAAAGAGAGCCCCGTGAGTGAGGTTTTTATGGATGCTGTACTATTGCTATAGATATTACGGATAAGTTGAATGTACGTTTAATTTATGTTCTGATTAGAAAGTGCCTCGAATAATGGTTTATGTTTTATGCTATCAAAAGCTTTTGAGTAATCTACAAATGCAAGATAAAGTGGGATATTAAATTCTACATATTTTTCTAAGAGCTGGTTAAGGGAATGGAAATAATCCGTCGTAGAGAGGCCACGGCGGAAACCCGCTTGTTCTGGTGGTTGATGTAAATCGAGCTCACCGGATATTCGATTTTCGATAATTTTCATGAATAGTTTAAAAAGGCGTGAGATAAGACTGATGGGACGATAATTGCCAATGTCGGACTTTTCACCCTTTTTATGTATGAGTTTATTGGTGGAGTGGCAGAAATTATGAGGAAAAGAACCGGTCTGAAGAATGTAGTTACAAAGGTTCGTAAGGTGTGGGAGTGGTACTGGTTCTCCGATTTTTAAGGCTTCGGTGGTAACACCATCTGCACCTGGGCTCTTGCTATATTTCATGCTGCAAAGCGCGCGATGAACCTCTGGTCCTGTTATCGGCTCTATATCATTTTTCTGATATATATTCATTCTTAATGTTATCTATTCTCGTCGATCTTAATTGTAGTTGACTTTTGAACCTTATCACTTGTTTTATAAATCAAAAACTGCCAAGAACCGAAAATACCGAAAGAACCGGGAAATCCCGGTACCGATTTAAAAAAGTACCGAAATTCCCGGTTCTTACAAAGAATACCGGTTCCGGAAACACTAGTGTGAGGTACCTTGACTTTAAATTCAAAGGTCGTGGGATAGAATCTCGACCGGCCATTAGCACGTGCACAAAACGGCGAAGGAAAACAACGTGTGGAAACCAGTTAGATTCTTATAAGCTGCGATTGGCTTGTGCCTACTGTAATGAGTAGGCATGTACCAAATGTATCATCAAGTATTTGATCGCCTGGAGATCTCAAGAGGATGTCTTACAACAGTGTTTTTTTAATTTTCAGGAATGCTCCGGTACTTTGTGTATAAAATTAATGTTTGTAATGATGGACGCATTATTGGATTACGGCAAACTATCGCGTGACAAGTGTTACCATAATGGTGTACAAGCAGACATAATGCTCTTAAGACGCTGCCAGTCGACGATTATTTTTGTTCGAAACGAAAAAAGAAATACTTGTGAACAAGCCACATCTCCTATTTTATAATGTATAGTATATGTGAATAAAGATGTACCCATCTTTAATCACTTCGATAAATAATCCTACCGACCGCTGCAATAATGACAAACACACGTCCGCGCGTGGTCCGCCTTAGCTTTTCGAATAAATTAATGATATAAATTATGTATAATTACTTATCAAAAATCTATCCTAATAGAAATCTAGATCTACATATTACCTATCTTTAACAATAAATCACAAGTTGATTTTAATAGTAGGTATATAAAATATTTCGATCATAAATTCTAATATTTTTATCGTGAAAAGTTTCTGCTATTATGTTTTCAGCTTAATAGAAATCTAGGTAGGAACCTGAAGTAATATACTTATAAAAATAGGAGATGTGGCTTGTTCAGAAGTATTACTTTTTTCGTTCCGAAAAAGAGCAATCGTCGACTGGCAGCCTCTTAATATGGTACAGTTAAAAACATAATGGAAATATTTGTGAGTTGACCAACATTTTTTAAATCAGTTCTCAATGTGCTATTACAAAGTTCGGAAACAGTACATGAACTATCTACACAATCACTAGATAAAAAACAATACTGATATCTAGTCTAAAAGCCCAGTGGTTTCAAGACCCAGTATTATATATTAGGGTATGAAAACTTGCACTGATAATTATATATTATTTATGTTACATTGAGCATACTGTGCTGTCTAAACTAGGGTCTATGTACGACAACACCCATCCACAAAACTAAAAAGAAAACGGCGTAAGCTCGCAGCGTGCTTGAGTTGGGAGGGTTCATTTCTCGGTATAGAATCAGGATTAGGAAAAACTGGCGGAGTGGTGGCGAAGTAAATTTTTCGATATATAATTTAAAACTCAACTATCTGTAACACAAGTAATAATTAGGTGCCTGCTTGCAAGTTCTTCTCGTTATGTTCTGCTAAATTGCAGATAACTCATTGAAATATAGATATAAGGATCCATCTGTAAACATCAACGGTTGGTATTTTTGTACCAAATTTTTTATACAGTTATAGTTTATCATCTGTAGCTATTACGTAATTATTTTATCTGTCAGCTTATCAGTAAAAGTTCGGTTCAAAATAGTTTTTCCCCAAAATTAAGTTTCAATCGTCATCAAATTCCCAAATACGCCGCTCCATCAGTTTACTCCCAGAGGAAAACAGGGCGGAGCATAGCTCGACAGTTATACCTTCTGATAGCCGCGTACCCGAAGATGTCCTCGGAGAACATAGTATCAGCATCTATGATGACAGAGTGTTCCTGTTGTGCTGCGTGGAACCCGCCGCCGTCGAGCAGAGATATCAGGTCCTCAGGGACGTAGCCGTCTCCGCCTTCGCCGCCTTCCGGTTCCTCGCCTTCTTCATCGTCACGCGAGAGAAGGTTGTTGACCGCAAGGTTCACGTCCAAGTTTGTACGCTGACAAAAACGAGAAAACATTACACATTAACGATTTGCACAATGTCTCCTATAATTATTGTGGCACTTGACATGTTTTTGTGTAAGTTTTTTATTTTATTTAATATATAATAAATAAATAAATAATGAACAAAAAATTCAAAATGTTTCTGTGTTTGTATTTCCAAACACCAAAATTTGCTTAACCTTGACCAAAATCAATACAAATACAATTTTATGAATCATAATTTAATAAGATAATAAGATCACTTACGTTACGACATCAACTTATGACCTTATTTGCAAACTTTTTTCTTGTATAACAAATATGGTCACCAATTCACCATATTGGTATAACCAAAACAGTAAAAAATGTAAACATGGGCAAGACATAAGTTTACTGCATGTGGTAATTCAAAGCTTACAAACCTGCAACTCCCTGATAATGAGACTCCTGCTCTTGCCCTGCAAGACCACCTGAGCTTGTGTCACCAAGTCCTCTGGAACAAATGGCGCTGGCACAGACACCACGCGACCTGAGCCGGCTCCGATTATAACACCAGTGGCGCGGCTCGTTGATCCTGCTGCAAGAATAGAAATGTTAAATGATCTTCTGAATCCAATAATAGACTTTTGATACCTGATAAACCTATATGTGATGTTTAGTTTTTTTATTTTTGAACCTTTGTCTGTAGCTCTCATAAACCACTTTGTGTTTGTGTCATAAAAATCTTACTTATTTGAAAATCAGTAACAAGTGTTTATCAGTCCATGTCTAATTGTGCAATACATCTTCAACACATAAAAGTATTGAATTGAGGTAGATAAACTTCCCATTCAAAACTCTTTTGATCAATACCAAATTACCTTGAGAGCTTGGTGCAGCACGTATAGAGTTCCTCATAATCCTGGCCCTAGTGCGCGGCTGCTGGCGAGATCCGCAGCCACCTCCACTCCCCCCCTGCTTCCCCCCACTCGCACCACCTCCGCCACTACCACCACCGCCATTTCCTCCATTCTTACTGGCATCTGTCTTGCTTAAGTCCAGCCTGTCAGGAATGATGGAGAAAGCTGCACGGCATATTGTGCCATCTTCAAGCAAGCAGGCGATATGGGCTGGCCCCGCAGCAACAGCTCGCACTCCGCGTAAAGCACTGAGTGCTGAAGATCCAGGCCCAGTACCATATCTGTTCCACCGCTCCGACACTTCTTTCAAACTGAAATTTCAATTATTAAATATAGATTAGATTTAGAAAATCTACCCAGTGGTTTTCTTGAAAATATTATTGCAATGTCAACTTACAGGCATCAAAGAAGCCTGTAAATATTGGCAGTGTTACTCAAACTCAAACGGTATTATTTCCAAGACTCGCTTTAAAATATCTTAGGAGCTAGGTGAAGCTACGCTTGTTTCTCGCAACCAAGCCTAGAAGAATCAGGCAACGAACACGGCTTGGGGCCTATAATTTTTTTCAATAATCCTTTTCCCTAATGCTATGTAGAGGTCCAGTGTGGCGCAGATTGAAAAATGTGAAGGCTCAAACAAGACAAATAAAAAATGCAATAAAGAGCTTCAGCAAAAGTTCTAAACGCAGCACATGCTACACTTGATTTAGAAACAAAACGTAAAGATGAAAGAACTATTACAGAAACATCATCTCAGGTACTTCATCTTGTCATCATAGCTTATTGGACAAGAGACTAAGGAGGTAATGCCTTAGTCCCTAATAAAATACCTAACATGCTAGTTCTTAGTGAGAGCTCTAATGTTATCAGTCTTTGCTGGCATGACACCAACTAAAAACTAGCCTAAGATATTCTGGGTCTGTTTATGTACATATGCCAAATTACACAGCCAATACAGCATGCTATAAACACAAACATACTCACAAATGTTTTGGAAAATATAATAGGAAAATACATGTTATGCTGACCCCACTTATATGGGATCAAGGAAGGAAGATGATGAAAGAAAAAAATACATGAAGAAAATACATTGGCATTACTTTGGCGAACCTATCTATTTAGTGAATGTGGAAATCTAAAAGGATCTTGCTTCTTACTAATTATGAGAAGCCTCCTATCTCTAGTCTTCCAAACCTCATGCCAAATGAAGTTTATATTTTAGAGAAACCAAAAACATCTAGTTATAAAGAATACATATTTATTTATTTTTGGTATAAATACCTACAGATGTGTTTGTGCAAGTTATCATGACCAATGGCAGGGAAGGTTACAATATCAAAATTTCACAGAATAATGGTGGGTAGGCTCTAATATAATGATGCAGTGGGGAAGTTCCTATTCATCACGGCAGTCCGTTAATTTGGTTACGAATTACCAAATCAGTTTCGTTTTTCAATTTTGTAACGAAATGATTACGTCAAAGGAAGGTTTCCTGTGAATATGTTGATAGCCAATTCGACAACTATCTATTTATTTAGAGGTTCGGGTTATCTCTAATAATATGACTAACAGGCAAAAATGCAGAAAACGTGGTCTTTTACCAGTTCTAGAACAAAGATTTAGATCAGTAGTGCACTGCAAGGTTAATTTCACAATGTGTACGTAAGAAATGGAGTCTAGCAGCTAGTAATTACTCACCGATCTATCAACTGATCCTCAGTTCCAGGTAGAGGATGAACCACAAAATGCATTGAAGACATTTCCACTACGTTCTGAACTCACAAAGGATCCAAACTACAACACTATCATCTGATATAATTAACCACAATATTGAAGAACAAAAGAACCACCTAAAATCCTGCTGTAACCACCATATTTCTCGTGGTTTGGGTTCTTTCGTGATCGCTTCTCGTTCTCAAATACATGTGAGTCGGTACATGACGAAAAAAGAAAGAAAATATATCAACATGGCTTCTCTTTGTTTGATAGGTTGGTATGCGAAATTTTATAGATTTTTAGGGATTTCTGCAGTCGTCAGTCAAAAATCGGTAAGTAATAGTTTACCGGTTCGTCGAAACCTCCATATACTCTGTGGTAATTCGATACATCGAACTTTTGTTGTAGTTCAGAACTCGATGATTGATTTGAGTGTTTCGTTAGTATACATTTCGAGAATGACACTTTTGATTGATTTGAAGAAAGCTGGCTGTTTGTTGATTGCTAAATAGAAAAACAAAAATTATGAAAAAATGGCGGCCAAGTCAAAGAAGCGGCTGTCGAAAGTCGAAAATAAATTGTTAAAATTAGAGAATTTACAAATACAAGATGTTATTTGCCCTATTTGTCAATCAATTTTAATACAACCCGTAACTTTACCATGCTCTCACGGTTTTTGTCTAAGTTGCTTCAATGGTAGTATAGAAAATAATGCTCTGTGTTGTCCCTTGTGTCGATTACGAATTGGATCTTGGTTGAGAACATCAACAAAACAAAGGAGTGTAGTAAATAGTAGCCTTTGGAATTACATACAAACAAATTTTTCCCATGAAGTCGACGTACGGTCTAAAGGCGAAGACGTAATTCTTCCTGAAGGTAATGTTTTGAAACCTAACCAATATCCTGTTTGTAGAAAATCTATCAATCTTACGATTCAGTTATTACTAGTCAATGTGACATATATCTAAACCGTAAGATGTTTTCAATCATCTGAAAACTAACCCAGAAGCGGGCACGGGTCAGCTAGTGTGACATATATCTAAACCGTAAGATGTTTTCAATCATCTGAAAACTAACCCACAACATTGGACTTTTTTTCAATGTACTACAGCACTCTAAAAGGTCTATTGTACCTATATTTACTTGAGTTTGTTCCTAATGTAACTTAGCTTAGTCAATTTAAATTTTATACTTTCCTACCAGAAAACTTCCGGCCTAGATTGAGTGCTCCTGGTGAAATAAGATCTGAATATGAAGCAGAGTTAAAGAGGTTGAGAAATGAGAGGTTGCAGCTAGAAAAGAAACAAATTGAGGAGACAGAACTACTAGTAAAGTAAGTGTTTCTCCCATCCCATGGAATTATTGTTCATTCGTTGTGTGTTTTGTGAAGCAAGGAGATTTATTTTATTTTTTTCACTGTCATCAAAAAATGCCATGATTATGTATAAATTGTTAGTTTTTCGTCTTCAGCCTACTACTATTGGCTGGTGCTTAATGTTATCTGCATTAGGATGTGCTTATCTAAAATATGATATGAAGTTGCACATTTTGTAAATATTGCAGGAAACTTCAAGAAGAAGAAGAAGAAGCACATAAAAAGAATATAGAAGCTTTAAAAAGAGATGAAATTGTAGCATTTCAAATGCAAAAAGAAAGCCTCAAATATGCAGCACCACCTCCTAACACGCCATGCAAGAGTATTCCCAAACCTAGACTTAAGGATACCAGAATTGATAGTTACCTATCTAAACATAAAGTACCCACTGCTAAGAAGTAAGAAACTCGCATACTGGTATTTAGAAATGATACTCCTTTTATTATCAATCATTATTTCAAGAGCTAAGATAATATGAAGTAAGATTATTGTTGTTTTTAACTGTTTGTTTAAGTTAAGCCACCCTCGGTGCGATCACCAAATGAATAGGTAACTACTAGAGGTGTTAACACCTCACCTAACTACTTAACACTTTCACTGGAGTTGGCCAGTAGTTCATACAAAATTTATTTATTTTAAAAGTATACCATTCAAATGGGATGTTCTAAATTCATGTTCAACAGTTTCATAACTATATTCTTACAATAGTTTGGATATCTCTTACAGCCCTCCTACCACTGAAGATGTAGATGTTTCCAAATCAAAGGCTCCAGTAATCAGGCAAGTCAATGGTTCATCTCCGGAAATGGTTCCTAGTTATAGACTAATCAAAAGCATAATTGAAAAGAAAAATAAAATGATTCCTGGTCTATGGAACAAGGAGAATGGGGATAAGTTGAAAGAAAAGGTAAGGGAAAGATGAAAATTATAAAAAACTGATGTGTTGTATGTATATGTTACAGTTGTAACCAGTTAGCACTTATATTGTAGCTAGATGTTAATCAAAGATTGGGCTTTACTCTTTCTATCTTGAAAGGGAAGAAAAAATACCTAGTGACTTTTCCATGATTTTCTTTCTAGTATAGGTCTAGAATAACAAATAGCTAGCCCGGCTGTTATTCTTAAATCAGGTTTACCAAATGCAAAAGTGAATCTTTGGTTAAGGTATTTTTTAATACAAAGAATAGAAAGAGATAAAAACTTAATAACAAGGATCAATCTTTGCACATGGTAAATCTGCTTTTATTAACAGGGTTTATCTTTGAGATAAAATCTTAGACTGGCTTAGCCACTATAATCCACTGGGTTACAAATATCTTGTAAATTGAGTAGATATGTTTGATATACCTAATACATTCAAGTGGTCTCAAAACCTTGACGATAGAGTAGGCCAGAAGCTCATACAAGCTTGTTTATTTTATTCTCTCATTGGCTATTAACTATTTACTTCATTCCTAATGATTTTTGCAGCCAGAGGATTCAAGAGCAAGGGAGGAAACTGAAGATAAAGTTAAGATTAAAACTAAAAATGGTATTCCATCATTGCTTGTCTCTTTACCTCTACCTTTTTCTGGGATATTACAACAAAAGAAAAACCTATCAGAAAATAGGAAAGAAACTGGAAGTGTGGACTCCATGAGAGAGGAGTTGTGTTTTTTCAAGCCTATTCTTGTTTCACGACCAGCAAGGTGAGATTGAGTGTTGTTACAACTTCCATAATGCAAAGAATTAAAAAATAAATACATTTGGAAATTTCAGACATCGCCATCTAGCCTCTTTTGAATACACCTTTTTTTTGGTGACTTTTTAAAAAAGATTCACCAAATATATATGTGATGACATATTTAATATGAATACAGAGTGGGAATCAAACCACAACCTAGATCACTCTTTCTTCATAATGCGTGTATTTATTCATAAACATAGATTATTAATATGTATGAATTCTTATGAGCGCCTGGAGCGGTAGTCATATTTGACACATGCATTGCAGCATTTTCTTCTTTGACAATCTACTTACCAGCGCGGCTTTTAAGGATACAAGTTGTTTTCCCTTAGGTTATCAATATTTTTCGTCATCTATCCTAGTAGAATGTATGATGTTAATAATTGTCAAAAGCAATGTTGGTCGTTCCATCGTGTGGGAAAACTCTGAAACGATATGACGTTTATCACACTATATCGTTTATCGGTTTGCAGAGTAGACGTCCTAGGGCCGTACCAAAGCTCAAAATCGAAAGAGATATCAAAACAATATTACTCACGGTGCAAAAAAACGCGATACAAACTCGTATAGCGTTTTCACTTGCACACTGCGAATAATATTAATTTGATATTAATTTAGAAACCTTGTGTGCCCGATCTAAAGTCGAGTTGCCTCGCACTAGGCCAGTACATTACTTACTATAATATATTTTATCTGTTTTCAGTACAAACAAAGAACTGCCACTTCGAGTACCAGGAGTCCGTGCGACGCCGACCCCATCCTCTCCGAGCTACGATCCGCCTCCAAGTCGCGCACAATACTTTGAAAGCCTCTGCCGCCTACGAAACTTATCCTTGGCCAAGAATTTACCATCAGCTTTTGTGATTGCACTGAATGTACTAAAAGTGAAACAGGTACTTTTTTGTTTTATAAAAGAAAAAGTTAGTTAAAAGACCTTTGGAGACCTGCCGGTTCCCAAGAGAGTCGGGAACAATTAAAAATCTATTCTAAATCATCAACTATATCTATCTCTTTTTAGTTTCATCCAAATGTGTTCAATTCTGATAGAAACACAAACATAAATAAACTAAAAATAAGGATAGGATTTATAACTTTAGTATGATTTATCACATTATAAAATTTGAATGTTATTGACTATAATTTTATTTTCAGGAAAAACCTGTAAAATGTGATACTACCGTTAGAACTAAAGTCAAGAAAATGGCATCTTCTAGTCCTTGTGATGCGCCATCAACACCCGTCAAGAGAAAACAAAACAGAAGCAAGCCGTTGGTACAAGTTGATGGAATTATTACTAAGTTAAAAAATAATAAAACCAATTTGAGACGAACTAGATCAATGGGAAGCTTAACTAAAGATGAAAATGAAACAACACCCAAAAAGGCGAAAATCAAAAGAAAAGCAGCTTCAGATAGAAAGCCATACTTAAGAAGTGATTCTAAAAAGTCGGCTAAAATAAATGAAAGCCCATCTGTTACAACAAATAATAACAAAGTAAATTCAGCTGTGAAAAATTTGACTAGTCCATTAAAAAATTGTGAAGTAAAACACATATTACATGAGCAGCTTAGGATAGAAAAAATAATTGAACAAGAAAAAAGTGATTTGGAGTTTGCCCGTCAGTTGGAGGCAGAATTGAACGTGCCGCGAACAAGGCGCGCAGCAGTGAAGCGACAAGTCACGCTCAACCATGCTCTCAGACCAGCCAAAAAGCTAAAAGTGTAAATTACCTCTGGTCACATTTTATGATATTGTGATTACATATATTTTTTAATACGCGTAAATAAAACTAATTACCTAGAATTTTCAATTTTCATGTACATTACTGATTTAAAGATATACATAGGCGTGATTCCGCCATAGGATTCCATAGGATCTCTTAACAATCAAAGTAAAATGTAAAGATCACGCCAAATAGTTTGCATGTATTAGATTCGCGACCTCAGCCTATTATATTCAGCCTCAGATTGTTTAGCTATGATAAAAAGCAATAAGATTTACCGATTATTTTAGTATAAACTAATAAATAAGTAATTTAATAATGATATTCATAATTACCCAAAGGTATTATTAAAACCTCGATGAATTTTACTTTTTAACAGTAAATTATTTCTTTGTTTCCCAAGATCCAGAACTGACCAGTTTAGGTATTATTAGTAAGTATGTATGAATGTTTATGACAGTTTAAGCTATAGCTATAGTTTCTCCATTGATCTCAATCTAGAGATGGTATCAATATAAATTCTGCTTCTCTTTTTGTGGACACCTGCGTTTCACTTGGTGCATGAAAACACTCAGTAGTAGTGTTCATAGTCTTTTGGATAGACTTGCCGTAAACATCTTAAACGGTCTTGCCCTCCTGAAATCATAAATATTTTTTTATGAAAAAGAATTAAAAATTTTTGTTGGTTTAAAATTTAATACGAATATTATACATAGTTATTCTTTTAAAATTATTAATTAAATGCTAGTTTATAAAATACAATATTTGTTTGTTTGTGAACTTTCAAGATTAAAAAAAAAATATATACACCTTGAGTGGACTGAATAAAAAAAGTGCATACCTCTGCAATTTCAATAAGAAAGATTGCATAATTTTCTGGAATCACTTGCCAACCTTTGAATGTCATTTAAGTTTTAGTAGACCATCTTTTTCTAAATTCACCTGCTGCAAAATTTGTAATAACATTTCAAAATGTATTTAATGTGTAGCTAACAAAAAAGCATAATATACAAAACATTACCACAATAACTTCACACCAGATTTTCACATTCTTGACTGACACAAGTCAATAACCAGTTTTGAATTGCTACTGCACAAAAAAGATACATTTTGATCATTCATATAAACACAGTTTATAAAAACCATACAGAAACCCTTGCAACTTACCACATCTATCCATGGTTGGGACAGTTTTTATCAATCAGGTAGCACGTAGCAAGCAGCCACATTCATGTCTTGCAGACACCCATACAGCTGCACATCAAGTCAATCTAACATGTTCTTGTACATCTATTGATAGATTCACTCATAGATTAAAATCACATTCAATCTCCAATAAATGTTAGAAAAGAAAATTTCTTTCACTCAACTTAAAATATACTTTGATCCAATAAGACATTCCCAGCCATATCGAGTAAAACATCCATCTCAAAAGTATTCATACATCTTTATTAATCCGAAGTGCCATAATCACACCGCATCACTACACACAGTGCCCCTGTCATCTTACAACTAGTACAAATCACCAATTTCATGTAGCATTCTGAAGTATCTCTTGTGATAATATCTACCAAAACAGTTTTAAATTACAGTTCTAAATCTATTTGTAGAATAAAATATTTTCATTTTAAAGACGACACAATATCATCACACAAGTCTCTGATTAGATTGGTGCTAGAAGCATCTCACCTCATGTCTGTGACTTGTTGTTCCATCCTCCACTGGATCCAGGATTGCCATTACCATTCCAATTTTGACCATTTGGCCAGCTTCCCTGGTTCCAATTTCCACCTTTACCATTCCAACCCTGATTGCTACCTTGGTTCCATGACTGAGGTGGACCATTCTGGTTCCAGTTTTGATTGTTCCAATTTTTCCCAGAATTACCTTGTGGTCCTTGCCAATTATTTGGTCCTGAGTTACCTGGTGCACCCAAAAATCCACCCCATCCTGCTTGGTTTAGAGCTGCAGCAACTAAACTGATAGGTAAATTAAAGTTAGGAGGAGGTCCACCATTAGGATTGATTCCCAAGTTTTGCATGTTGAGGGTATCAATATTATTATTTCCCCCATTGCCACTGGGCACACCAGAGGAGCCAGACCGGCTGTTTTCCCAACCATTTTGACTGTAAGATTCTTCTTTCCAATTCTGCATAGGCTTGTTCTTAACTTTAGGTGCAGCACTTGAGACAGATATTGATGCTCCTTTAATTACATGATCTTCTCCACACAGGCTTTGTGCCACTTCGGGATCCAGGAAAGTAACAAACCCAAAAGCCCTAAATGGCCGAGGCACAAATACATCTGTCACTTCTCCAAATTTTGAGAAGTATTCACGTAAATCCTCAGCCGTTATGTCCTCCGTACATCTTCCAACAAACACTTTGCAGGGCATTTGAGGTACCACACCTTCTTTGGAGTTAGGGATACGAACATCTACCCAGCGACCATCAATATTGTGTCTTTGTGCAAGGGCTCTCATTTGAGAAGCGTAAGTAGCAAATCGGATAAAACCAAAACCTTTGAAGGCTCCATTTTTATCTCTCTTCAGTTGGACCATAACTACTTCACCAAACTGCTCGAAATAGGACTTGATAGACTCTTCATTAGTTTTCCAGGGCAAGCCCAAACATATCAAGTCTGAACAAGTAAGTTTTTTTTCCAACCTTTTCGTTTTAGCCGCTGAGTTCTCAGGTGACACGTCTTCCATCTTGCGTTTATTTTCTTTGGGAAACACACAAACGTAAAGCTGTTTACCCCATCCGACTTCGGTAGGCGAGTGCAACTTGCCATCGCTGAGCCGGATGCCTCGCACGCTCCTACTGTCCGGGTGACGATATTTCAAGCCACAAGCACCGGGGAACTGAGCTACAAGCGTCGAAAGTAACACGGTGCCATCCAATTCGCACGGGATCTCCACAGCGTTGGAATCATCTTCATCTTCGCTAACCCTTAGATATTTGAATAGATCTTCATTGTAATTGCCACCTTTGGCACACATTTTTCTATCGAAAGCTACACACTCACTTTGGTAGTCGACAGGATTTATTTCTTTAGTTTCTCTTTCTCAATCAAAATATTACACACTCCACCCTCAGAACAATTTTATTGACAGTCAGTCAATTCATTCATTCAATTCGGTCAATTTCGGTCATTCAGTCATAGAAAGAGGTGGGCTGGTGCGTATTTAGTCAACCAGGTTTATGCCAGAGACACTTACGTGTCGTGTCGTGGCGCGACACGCCACTAGCTAATCGCTTTCATACATTTAGTATGGTTAGAGACATATTTGGGTGTCTTGTCGTGTCGCAAACGCTGTCTTGCGATTGGCTAGTGGCGCGACACGCCGCGCCACGACACGTAAGTGTGTCTCCGGCATTAGACGGTAAAAATACGTACCGTACGTACGAGGTTTTGACGCGTTTCATATTTTTTTAATTTAAAGTATTCTGTACTTTTAAGTATTTTATACTTGTAGCAGATACTTTTAAAAATTCACCGCCACGGCGTGAGAGGGCGCTAGCTGAGTTGCTTCGCAATCTCTTCAAATCTCGAATACTTTGCCTACTTCTGGCCTCACAGCTCAGTTGGTATTAACTCTGCTCTCTGCGCTGTAGGTTGTGGGTTCGATTCCCACCCAGGCAAACATTTGTGTGATGAACATGGATGTTTGTTTGGGTGTTATAATGCATCATTACATAAGTTAAGTATGTTTTTACAAAAAAAAGTATATAAGTATTCTATCAGTAATCTGGTTTCCATAGAACAAACTTTCCTTAGTTAAGGGCTAGATGGCAATCTGTAAAAGGTACACCAATATTCATTTGGTTTCACAACCTGGTATTTGTTGAAGGTGGTATTTGTGAGACCTGGTACATGAAAACACGAGTACTACCCACCTCTACTCAGTCAGTTCAGTTCAGTCAGTATGAGTGAATTATATTATGAGTTATACAGTCAGGCAGATAAAGACGAAAGATATGTGAGGGAGTGAGACAGCTGTAAGGCACAAACATGGTGGAATCATCCATGAATTCATGGAGGGTGAGGGACGAGGACGAGCGTGGATATTTGGTGTTGCCAGAACACTCTTTCAATTGCTAAAAACTGAGCAAATATCCAAAATTTTTGATAAATTGTATTGAAACCTGACCAAAATGTATGATTTTTTGACAAAATTAGTGGACGACAAGGATAAAACCTATGCCTTCGATTTGATTATCGATAAGGAAAGTACAATCTTGTTTAACGATAAAAAATCGAGTTACTAAATAATTTATTAATTTATTAATTCTCACGAATACGACAGTTTTAATATGATGGTGATAGTTTAATCATCATCACAATACATAATTTCAGAATCGTAGGACGTCCAATGATAATCACCCACCTCCAAATATTTCAGACTGATCTAGTGCGGTGCGGCCTTTGGTGCGGCCTGCAACCAAAGTGCCTGCAACTAGGGATGCAAACGATACATCGATGTTTTAAAAACATCGAGGTATCGTTAATAAACATCGATGTTAACATCGATGTATTTATCAGCGATGTATCGCCGATACATCGTTCATGTTCGGCATAAACATCGACATCGTTAATCGTTGTCTTTTCAGTCGGCTCGCGAACGTAACGCTAATAACACGTCGTTTTATGCGCATACTTCGATTTGCCGACAGAAATTTCAAGATTTTTGAACTCGAAAAAATAAGTAACATTACTAAATTGGTTTTTGAAAAAAATATTTTTGCATACTAAAATGTTTTGTTCTTGTTTGACAGGGAATAACTTGTAAAAAATTATACATTTTATTATTATTTATTAATTCAATTTTTTTTTACTTTTATTTATATTTTATTAATTTAGATTTATATAACCATATTTCTTGTTACCAATGAATCGTAAGGTAAAAACAAAACATCGATAAAACATCGATGCATCGTTCTTATGACTGATGTTTTTTTAACATCGATGTTTTTGTTTGAACATCGATGTTATTATACATCGATGTTTTTAAGAGCGATGTTGCATCCCTACCTGCAACCAACACGGCTTAGGTTGACGGGAAACGGGAAGTCTGTTATAAATTAAGTTGTTAGAAATAATTAGAGATGGGCACTTACCCGGTAAAAATAATTTTTACCCATTCATTCCTATTTATACCTAATTTATACCGGGTAAAAATGATTACATCTTTTTTTTTACTTTTTTGACACTTAATTAATTATGGATCACGACTTTCATCCCCAAGTACGGTAGAGATCCTCTCAGATCTCCAGGCGTTTAGATCTTTCGAAGATGTCTAGTGGGGGTAGTCAGAGGCACGTCCAAACATTATATTTGGTACATGCCCACATTTTGCAGTAGTTAGCATTCCAAACGTGACAGGTTGCAAGCCCATCGCCGCTTATAAGAATACAAACTGGTTTCCTCACGATGTTTTCCTTCACCGTTTTGAGCACGTGTTTATTATTATAATTATGTAGGTGTTTTTTTTGTTATTTTTTACTTTGGATTATAATTGTTTATCATTATAAATTATTATGAGTGCTTTTTTTTTAATCAAAATTAGCACCTATTTAATATTTATGTAGGTAGGTAGGTACTAAAAATATCATCAGCTTAGTAAGTACCTAACTAACTAGTAATTAGATAGATATCTACCTACCACAAAATACCTACAACACAACACGGAATTCGCGGATGGTTCTAGATGAAAATGTCAAAACATGAACTTTCGATCTCGACACCAATCACATAGGAACTATTTGATAGGAACCTACCTACAGACGAAACCAATTCGTCAGTTTACCTAATAGTACCTACCTAGGTGTCTAATATTATTACATATTCTAACATTATTATTATTATGATAGGAGATGACCGAATAGCCTTTATAATCTTTAATATATACCTATACATTTTTGTCTCTCCACTAAATTAACTGACGCCAATGTGAATAAAGGTCAAAGACCAGTTTCGCAACTTTGTCGCCTCTGTTGGGTGTTGGAACAAAAGGCAGGTTCCTTTCACTGCACTGTGCGCCAGGAAGCCTGCTCAAGGCGAACTTGCTCTCTCACTATCAACGAGGCACAAGGAACTGCATTCCCAAAGTTAAGTGAAACTTCATAATAAACCTTCATTCAAGGTTTTTTCATAAAAATTATATGATTCTTAATTTAAAAAAATCTTTATAATTTACCATTTTTGTAACTGATTTTATAAACTGATCATCTTCGTGGATCGATGGGATCGAACCAACACCTCTTGCAGCAGTCTGTCAGTCGTCTCGCCCACCACGCTACCGATGATGATTTTAGCCTCAAACTAAGCAAAGCTTGTAGTTACTAGGAACCAGATAACTGATAGAATACTAAGATAACTAACTTAAGATACATTATAACATTTTTTTTGGTAAATACTTATTATACATATTGACACCCAGACACAGAACAAACATGTAAGTACCTATGTTCATCACACAAATATTATCCTGGGTGGTAATCGAACCCACAACTTACAGCGCAGAAGGCAGAGTTACCACCAACTGAGCTGCTAGGCCAATCAAAGGCCAATTAAGGACTGTAGGTACCTGTATTTATTAATTATTTTCTGAAAGTTAAGTACCAACCTACCTACCTTATTTTCTAGGTAGCGAGATTTCCTTTGATTGTACCATAATATAGTGGGTAGGTAGGTACCTATACCTACCTATACTTATTATTCGGAGTGCGTCTTGGTTAGCTGTGGAATTTCGCCTCGAATGTGGTCGACTTGGGGCCACTGACACTACCATTGCACTCGGTGTGCTTCTTTCTTTTTACATCACAAAAAGGTTTGGTCAATGACTTTGAGGATAACATAGGTACCTACTACAGTTTTCATGGTTTACGAATCGCGAAAGAATGAAATTCACATACCGACACCTACATACAAGATCACAATTTTATGTAAGTCCTAACAGTTCGCCCCGGCGCGCCGCGCCGCCCGGGGCGAACTGTTAGGACTTACCTACATAAAATTGCGGCGCGGCGGGCATCGCAGTGGGTTACATTATTAAAGTTTTAATAGGGGTCCATGATTTTTCTAGTAATGAATTAGCCTATGTTCATCAGGGATAATGAAGGATCCTCATGGTAAAAGAATTTTTCAAATCAGTCCAGTAGTTTCGGAGCCTATTCAATGCAAACAAACAAACTATCAAAACTCTCCTCTTTATAATATTAGTATCTAAGTAAGTATTATTATTAGCAGGCAGTTATCGTGGATAGAAGATATAAAAATAAATAGCAGTTTTATAGTTTTCAACACCGCGCTTAGCTGTTTGTTTTATTAGGAGTAGGTACCTACTAACTACTTAGTCTGTATAAATAAATTTGTGATTGGTAGGTATGTAAGTAGTATCCCACCAAAAACATTCTGTAAAAAACTAGCCAAGTCTCGATGGAGGTGCTTGTTTATCTCTAAAAAGTAATGAAATCTAGACAAAGTCGTACCAAGTCTGAGGTTCCTTACTACGATTTCTTTATTATTATAGTCACACATTAACTAAAATCTAATTAATGTTTGACTATAATAATAAAGAAATCGTAGTAAGGAACCTCAGACTTGGTACGACTTTGTCTAGATTTCATTACTTTTTAGAGATAAACAAGCACCTCCATCGAGACTTGGCTAGTTTTTTACAGAATGTTTTTGGTGGGATTTCACTTCTTTTTGTAGAAACGTGGGCTTATTGATTTATTTTAATAGATTTTCTTATTTGACACAGTTTTTTTGACATAGTTTTTTGCAATGACAGTCGATATTTTTATGTACCAATAGTAGAAGGGGGCATTACCATATCTCTAATACAGCTGAGACTAGCTGAGGGTTCTTCATCAGATACTTCAGACCTTCGACTTTTGACATCAAATGAAGCGGCCCATCAAGTTGAATATTTTTTGTAAAGGCGGTATGTTGATCTCTAATTTGGTTAAGCTCTTGTGTTTTCTAATCAGGGTCACCAGATACTCAAGATCTTCAATTATCCTAGTTTTTAGGGTTTCGTACCCAAAGGGTAAAATCGGAACCCTATTACTAAGACTTCGCTGTCCGTCAGTTTGTCTGTCACAGGGCTGTATCTCATGAACCGTGATAGCTAGACAGTTGAAATTTTCACAGAATATGTATTTCGGTTGCTGCTATAGCAACAAATACAGAATAAAATAAATATTTAAGGGGGGCTCCCATACAACAAACGTGATTTTTTTGCCGTTTTTATAAATAATGGTCCGACTCGCACTTGGCCGGTTTTTATAGTTTTCCCTTAATGTGGCCATTAAACCCTAACTCTGTACCAAATTTCAGCTCTCTGAGTTTATGGGAAGTACCTACTAGTTCTATTCTGATGATCATGAGTGAGTGAGTGAGTGTCTAAAATGCGAAACTTTGCTTTCGCTTAACTTCGAAACTAAATGACCTACAGACTTGAAATTTTGGATTTTAAGTATGTGATTATAGCTTACTGGATGACGAAAATTTCTGCGTTCTGGTATTATACAGAGGTTCTCAAATAGGGACCTGAAAATGCGGCGAAATGGTTCCTGTAAAGGATGGTACGGCAGTGTTTGTTTGCTTCGCGCTCGACTTGGCGGGGGCACTGCCGTGCCTCCAAATAAAGCAAAGTCGCTTTCCGCTTCTCGCGTATGTATGTATGTTTGCTTATATCTTTAAAACTACACAACGGATTTTGATGCAGTTTTTTTTAATAGATAGAGTGATTCAGGAGGAAGGTTTATATGTATAATAACATGCTACCCGTGCGAAGCCGGGGCGGGTCGCTAGTAAACTTATAAAGCAGACTGCTGAAAAGGGCAAACCTCAGCAAACGCATTGTGACCAAATTAAAGACTTCACTATCACTACATAGTACCTATAAAGCAAAGTCGCTTTCCGCTTCCCGCGTCTGTATGTAATATGTATGTATGTATGTTTGCTTATATCTTTAAAACTACACAACGGATTTTGATGCGGTTTTTTTTAATAAATAGAGTGATTCAAGAGGAAGGTTTATATGTATAATACATGCATAATATAGTAGAGAAACACTGATAATTTTAGAGGTTTCTAATGTGATGTCGTAAATAAACACATTTTTTTGCGCTTACATTGCAAATGCTGGCTGAACCCCACGAGATATATCAAAATAATGTACTACAGTATTGTATACCTTAAAAACGTCTACAAAAAAGTCCACGATGGTATTAGAAATGTCTTACGCACAGCGAAGAGGGCACGGGTCAGCTGGTTCTGAATAAAATAAAAGCCAATTCAAAATTACCCTACCGGGAAACATGTGTGAAGAATTTGATGAGAAAGCCGTCAGGATCGTAACACGTGACGTGGACATCGTGATCTCTGGCCCACCCAAAAGGGAAACATGACGTGCGTGTTATTCATAATGTTGGTATGTATGTAGGTAGGTACCTACCTATCAATACAATGTGAATTTTCTGGAAGATTTTGATAGATCTTTAAAAACAAAAGAGGTAAAATAACAATAAAAAATGCCTTGATGAGATTCGCGTCTGAGTGAGAGATGCGTGCAAAATCGGTAAAATCTTGCCCAAAGATCCTGTTCTGCCGATAAATGTTACCTAACTATTATTATTGTATCGGTACCGGTATAAGCAGGACCGGATTCAGAGATCTGGATGCTTGGGGCAACAAAAGAAGGGAGACCTTTAGAAATTATTTTAAAATCAAACAGATAAAACGATATTTATATTTAGTTCAATAAATTGCGAGACAAACATAATTATTATTTATTCTAATTATTTATTAAAATAATATAGGTTATGAAGGTTGATTTATTTTACAGAACTTTTTAAATTTTATTACTGTTGTGGGAGCCCTTGCTTGGTCCCAGCGCTGACTCCCCGGTTACCCCCCTAAGTCCGGTTCTAGGTACCTATAGTCCTAGACTGAAAAAGACCTTGGAGTGTGCAATAATAAACCTAACTGATTTAAAATTTTATAGGCTGCCTAATTTGGTCATTATAGATAGAGTATCACTTCCTACGGAATTATTTGGCCAAAAGTCCTTGGTCCTTGGCCAAGTTGGTCCTAACTTCCCTACTATACAGTTGATCAGATAAAGTACATATCTATAGACTGTTACGAAATAAAATTCTGGTTATTCTTTAGACAGACACATTATGTACCTATATCTCTGTTCGTTTCGTACAATCACGCACGACAGTCACGACCACCAATATGTATATACTTAACTATCATGTAGGTAGGTATATCTGTGCTTGGGCTCCTTAGATTTGTATTGACGAGTAGATGTTAAATTAAAGCCATATAAAGTGTCCACGGTCTTGTGAATGTGATGGAAGGAGGTCATACTTTAACTACACAAGAATGATCGTCTATCTATCGTCTTTGGATTGCTCGGATGCTCGTTGGATTTGTATTGAAGACATAGATAATGATAATGATGAATTTTATGGTAACAGCAAACTGAATTGTTGATGGAGTCAGGAGCTGTTCTACGAAACTCCTTAGCAGATAACAGTTAATTTAACCATGTTTATGTTTAGGCTCATTTTAATCACTTCAATGTTTTTATGCTAATATACATACAGCATCCTGCAATAAAATGCACAGAATGCTTGCATTGACTAATGTAGACCCAAAATCCTTTACTTAATTTAAACTCTTAATTCCAAGCTAACATTCACAGTCTTTTTTATTAAGTAGGTACTTAGATAACTGAATTTGAGTTTTTATATATAATAACATTTGGTTCTCATGACTGTACCTTGATCACTTAACAAGCTGATGCAAGAAATTGCGGCTGCCTAAGCGGGTATTGCAGTAAGATTGCAACAAGAGCCAATAGTAGGTGGGTATGTACCTACCTACTTATAATAATAAGAAATGTTAGGTAGACAGGAATTCTTGTCGAAGTCAAATAAACTCATCAGAATAATAACTACTAAGGTAGCTACTGCCTCTGATCACCTTTAGACATTTTCAAGGATAAGCTAAGCGTTTAAGGGTCAGCATCAAGCAAATTTGCAATGGTTGTTGCCCAAATTATTTTTATCGTGCTTGATGAATGAAATTGAAATTTATATCGAAGATTCTCAGGCATATAAGTGTCAATAATATTTTGTCTTAATTTTTTTTTATAAAAAGTTCGTTAAGAAAAAATGCCAAACACATCTCTGAAAATCAAGAATTGCCCAAAAATATCCTAAACCATAAGGCAATTCAATATGATATTTATCATAAATATTGCTAAATAAATTATAAATTGAACAGTATAGCAGTTTTTTTTTAAAGCCAATTTCTTTTACATAATAATTTTTTTCCTAAATGTCGCTTACGCTATTTAATTCCGAGCATCGGTAACTTCATGCCGCACTCTTTTTTCTTGCTATTCGCGTAGTAGCTTCGCTTCGCAGTCATACTCATACTCATTCCGCGGCGATCCGCGTTGCTAGATGGACCTGTGCTACTTTTCTCCAGAGCGGTTTCGTCGTTTCTAAGAGAATGTCTACCGTACATGGGGATTACAGTCGTGGTCCCATCTATTTATTTTATTATCGGACTATGTCATTGCGGAAGTTTTAATGTCATCAATATCAATCTTTTGCAGTCAGTTTACCTAGGATAACCATTCCGATGAAAGTACTAGGTACTGTAGGTACATTACATACGGTATGTATGTACCTACAGTACCTACTTATGTGCACAAAATCATCAAATCTGTTGGCTGACCTTGCATGTCGTGGAATGCAGTCCAATGATGAATCCGATGAATCCGTAACGTAAGCATTTGCATTTTAGTACCCAAGTAAAAAAAAATCAGCAGTGTTTTGAAAAATCTATTTTACCTAATTGTAAAAACATATTTAGTTTCTGTACAGAATCTTACTCGTTGCGCAAGTCGACTCGCACTTGGATTCTATTTTTGATTTACATGCGTAGGTTTTGTCTTGCACTATGTATGTACTATATATATGTATGTACTATATATACACTACGTATGTAGGTACTTACTTACCTATAGGTAAGTAGTAAGTACCTACATAGGTAAATTGTACCTATAGCTAACCAAACGCAATCAGATCAATTTTGAAAGTTACGATTTGGCAAGGACATTTTGTCTATTATAATTTAAATAACAAGAATGATTGTTGAATTATTTTGCTGGTTGCCTAAGCAGGAACATGATTCATGCACAGTCAAGTCAGCCCAATGATAAGCTTAGCCGTTTTGCTGCAATACTTACTCGTAATCGTAATCATAGGGCATAGCATAGGGCCGGGCCGGGACCGGGCATAGGAAAGGGCACTCAGAGCTTCCCCTAGTAAGACATTCCCACAATAGCGATTTCTAAAAAAAAAACAAAGTTACAATGAAAGTGATCAACTCCGGGAGCTGGATTTCCGCGCCATCAACGAGTTTTTGTCGATAATGGCTCGCTAGGCTCCATTCAGTAACGCTATAAATATAATTATTGTATTTGATTACACCTACATACCTCATTGTTTGTTAAAATAGTTTAATTTGTCCACAATAAAAAAAACAATCAGGTAATCAATTTATAAAAAAAAAGTACTCGAGTCTTTTGCCCCTGGGTATCAAGATCGTTAAATCCGGCCCTGCTCGTAATGCTTACTCATTTATTCCCATACATTATGGAAACAGACAAGCACAACCTAGAGAGCTAGACTTAGAGCTTTGATTGAATCATCATTGGAAGAGACGATAGGCCAACATCAAAAGTCCATTCCAAAAGTTAATGATGATTAATTGATGACTAATCAACCCTAAGGGTTTTATTAATTTAATAGAATTGATGGACAATAAAATTTATACAAAACTGTAAACGTAGGTACCTATTGACTGGCCTCACAGCTCAGTTGGTAGTAAGTTTGCCTTCTGCGCTGTAGGTTGTGGGTTCGATCCCCACCCAGGGCAAATATTTGTGTGATGAACATAGATGTTTGTTCTGTGTCTGGGTGTTACTATGTATAATAAGTATGTATTTACAAAAAAAAAGTAGGTATATAAGTATTCTATCAGTTATCTGGTTCCCATAGTACAAGCTTTGCTTAGTTTGGGGCTAGATGGCGCTGTGTGTAAAGTCCGCTAATATTTATTTATATTTATTATGTGTATGGAGCCAAGGATTCAATCATCGACTACAACTTGTAGTCGATGATTGAATCCTTGTAGTCTACAAGTCGATGGATTCTAAATACCTACGTATTCTATGCTGATGGCTAGCTATGGCAGACTGCCTGACTGAGCCTTCGAATACTTAGGTACTGTAGGTATTAGATACGTAGGACGTCTGCAGGACGTCTCATAAATAGTGACAAGAGCCTGTATAAAATAGTAGATCATTTTACCTAATATGGATTAGAATAACAATACGAATGTTTTTCTTTAGGTACCTACCTACCTAGATATTCTAAAAAAATCTGTGGCAATGTGTGCCGCGTCCGTCAAGTGGGTTGCGTTGTGAAACAGAGAGAGGCGTGTGAATTGACGCGTTCTACGTAACACTGCGAGTGTAGGTGCCTAATACAACTTGCCTAGGTAGGTAAGTAGGTATTCACTGGCAATAACAAATTTTTTAGGGGTAATTTCTTAGTTCTTTTAGGCCAAAAGAGCCACTTCATTGTATTTAGTAAAAAAAAATAGAAAAGTTGCCTGAAAATAGAACATTCGGAAAAAAACTGAAAGTGATGATTTCTATGGGATTATTGAAATTTGAACAGGACGTCTATCGGGTCACTCACTGGTCAGCTAGTAATTTCGATGAAACTTGGAATACACTTATTTTTATACATTAGGTACAACGCAAGCGAAGCCGCAGGTGGAAGCTATATAGTATGTTTATAAAACATTGTGCACATTGTTCTGAATAGGTAGTATCTAATCAAATTAGTAAGTAAATCTTTCTTATCGATCATCATGACGTCGAGATTGCCTTTATTACCAAGAACTGTTTGATCTTTCAATAATATCGGAAAGGATTATGTTAGATAAGTATCAGGTAATTATAATTAATTGATAGCACTTAGATTCAATGAAGAAGTTACCTAGAAGCGCTCTTTGAGGCTTCCGGGGAAATACCTGTTCATGTAGGTACCTATATGAGGGCAGGTAAGTTCATGAAAAGGCCCGCCACGTTATAGTTAGTAGGTAAGTAGTATGAAGTAATACTACTTACCTACCAACTATAACGTACTAAAGTACTTAAGTACTACAAAAAAAGGGTTAGGAGTAAACCATCCATCCAAATCCAACATCTAGGGTAAGTAAAGAAGACAATAAAATATAAACATTTTATTTACATTAAGTAAGTATCTGGCTACTTAACTTACCTACCAACAGTAAATTTGTTGGGACATATTAATACATCATTGGTTGGGACAGATTTTAATTTTTTCTATCTGTTTTCGTCCGTCTGCACCAAACTTCAAGTCCATGTTTAGGTAGGTAGGTACATATCTAGGACGTAGGTGGCGTCTACTGAGCTATGTTTGTTTGTATGGAATTGAATTTACCACCGATGTGTCCTAGAGACATAAGCATGAACTTAGAGTTAGAGGTGCTGATGGGCATTAACTTCGCAATAATATTATTTTAGTTAGCTGATAAAAAATGCACGAACTGATTTAATTCTGAATAGGTATCGTGAATAAAACTACTAGGTAGGTACTTGTAGTCAAGGTGTATTTAAATAACCCCCAACGAGTAACAACAAGTCATTTAATCATACGATCAGTACTAAAGTACATAGAAGTATTTATTTTTATTGATAGGTACCTAATTCTGAATTGAACCAGTTCCAAGCATTATAAGCACTTAAAACATGATGCACCGTTTATAATCAAAAACTATGTGCGTAACTTTTAGGTAAAATTAAATCTAGCTATAGGTACTATTTATTAATATATTACTTTTATTCTTATTTTAAGACAGTATTCTGAAAGAGAGCTCTTTGTTCGATGGCCATTGAGACTATTTACATAGGCTTGATTTGCGAGCACCTAACTTTAATTTTTATACAAACAGACCTAATAAGTGCGTTCTAGAGTACATACAGGGCATAGAGAACTATGGAACATAGCTATAGCTACCTATATTTTTAATAGAATTAATAAAATTGATACCATACTATTACGTTATTACTCTTATTACCTACTAAGCAGAGTTTAGTCTCGATGACCCTCGAAAAAAATAGCTTGTAAACGTGTATAGCACTTTCCCGAATGCGTGGGAGTGCTGGTGTACATTTAGGATTGTAGTAGGCGCATACTCAATGTTTTTTGATAAAGCAGGCTCAATTTACTTATTAATCTATCCGTTTCATGTACCTACTACCTATATTTTTGGAGATAAATAAAATTTTGTTTGACTAGTTATTTTGCTTCGCAAATTTGTGATTAATTGAGAAGTTCCAATGTTAAAAAAGGCTTATCAAAAATCTTACAACTAAGTATGAATAATATAAACTATAAATCAAAAAACTTATTTTACCATCCAACCGGTACTGATACTCGGGTGTAGTTAATTAGATTTTTAAACGGACTATTATTTACCAATAGATTATTATTAAAAATTGTGTCGAAATTCCAAAATAGACAAGACCGAATGCCGCATTAGCTAAAATGTACTTAGTTTGAAATCCATTAGAAATGAAAACTTACCTTTTTATATAAAAACACGATTTAATCAATAAGGTGTAAAGGATCCGATAACAAATTAATTAGTACCTATTTTGATACTTATCATTTAAGTATTCATTTCCTCGTTCACAGACTTATATAGATAGCCAGATTTATAAATTATAGAGAAATTTGTTTTACATAAACACTTTTAGATTTCAAAAGATAACGTCTAAAAGAATATGTTTTGTGTAGAATACACCTACCTATTACCTACCTTTGTTGGATTCGAGTAAGTTATCGATATAATTAATTTACTCAAGTCAAACACAGTGCCGTTCGCATGAGATGTATGTGAGTATACGACAAGTGCCTATGTGGAGGTAGGTAGTTTTTCTTTTTGAAGTATACCAATAATTGTTATTATTAAAAATATCTAAAAGAATAAAATAAAAATTATGATGGATACATATTTTATCTACATATCTTATACAAATAACTATACCAGCATATTATTGATTATTACAGTTTAGAAAAAATAAAAGTTACAAATCGTCAAAATCGTCGTTACAAAGTCACAATTTTTTGCATTACGGTATCAATTAATATTATTTTTGTATATGTGTGCTTTTTGTAAATTTGCCTACTTGGTGTTTTTTTTACAATTCCCAGCTCTGGCCCGCCGGGTGGGGATTATTAAACAAATCTCAAAACACGCTACCATAATCCTCGGTGTGCGATAATCGATGCACGGAATGAAACGTAATTATAAATTAAGCGTATAAAACTAACAATAATCGATTATGTTCATAATCCCTATCGCTTCAACGATTGAAACGTCATAATGATATTTAACGACTTCAGCAAACATAACCAAGTCATGACGGGTACCTAATGGGCGTAGGTTTGTTAAAATATTTAAATAAAATAATAAAACTTTAAAAAAACATTTATCGTAGGACTTCTCAAAATTAAGCACCGCAAAATATACTTTTTATATATTTAGTACACATCTTGAACGATTCCATTTTTTTTTGTTTGCGGTGATAGATTCACCTATCAAATAGGTTCCTCCAAGTATTATCATATCTCAAGTTGTCGCCTGCTTTACTTTAAGAATGCTCTCAGTGATGTGAATTCATAAAAATGTCATCGTTAATGCACTCATAAAGTAAAGTATGATTTACATTACATGAACTTGCTTGGGGCAGGCGTGTATTCGTCCCTAAGATACTATATAGATATACTTATACTTTAATAACATTTATTTACGTGATGCAATCATGTGATGCTTAATACCAATTAGGTAATACTTACCTTATGTTAACATGTACTTAAGTACCTATTTAATTCGATGAATGCTCAATCAATTATGCTTATTATTTTTATAATAAAATCACGGCTGTTTTACGAAACGTACAATGGTGGCAATTCTCTTGTAACCAGTCCAGTTGTTAAAGTCTAAAAAAGCGTCAATCTTAAAGTAACTGTAATAAAGTTGGGATAGGTTTTTTTTCGTAGTATTGTCTATAATACGACACACTACCAATAGTATAAAAAATATTATGAATAACTAACATACCTGACAAAGACCTATTAGACGTATCGTCTTGACCAATATTCAAGTTATATAAATATGACTAAACGATTATAAATTATTGAGAACAGTCACTCTAGGGATTACGGCTAGCTCAGACTTTACATAAACATAAAAATAATGTTTGTATTTTACAAAATTGTATTTTATCAAAAGAACAGAATTGCCACCCCTAGTGTTTTAATTATGTTTTATGAAAGCGATAAATTAAAATCTTCAAACGTAATATTTCAAATGATATCGCCTGTATCTTGTCTATTAACATTATATTTATAATCTAATATAGTCTATACATAATATTACACATCGAGATTAAAACTTGTCATCGATCGCACAAAAGCGAAAGGCACGACCTTGAGATCGTAACAAGAAAATCTTGATCAACATTATTAAGAAATACGAATTCAATGTTCACACAGGAAACAACGCATTGCGTAGCTTACAATTTTATGCTTGTAGTCTGTTAATACCGATAAAGTAACATCTAAACTACGGAATGTCTTAACAGTAATTATTATCATGGAACTCGGGAATGTTTTTGCAAAATGTTTAGGACCATAGTAGAAATTTAAAAAAAAATTGAACAAACTATTGTTAATTCAATAGGAGTGCCTCTAATAAGCGATTAGCCCATCCGCCCGAAATTTCGTTTGCATGTAGAAACACTGATATATATTTAATCAACGTAGAAGGATACAAAATTTGGTACAGCTAAGAAATTACGAACGCAGGGACTTGGTCACGGTTTGGCTGGCTAATTAAAATGACGGCAGCAAACAAAATATTTCTGATGTGTTTATCTTGTAGATCAATACTCACAGGTTACCATTAGGTACTACCATCTCCGATTAAAATGTCGATTACAATGCTACCTAACATCTCGATTATTTGTATAATTTTAATTTATGTTTCTAACCACTAGCGATCTACATCATATTTTTAAAAATCATCTGAATTTACAATATATTCAAGTTAAAAATATTCAGCGTAATCTCTCGAATCGAACATTATGTGGTCCATTAGACTTTAGTAGTAAGTACATAGCTAGTGTAGGTAATGTACATTACATAAAATTCAATGTATACTACCCATGTTATGATCAAAGTGATGAGTTGGATAAAGTGATAAATGAATTGATTAGAATTCATAATTATAATATAGGTAGACCAAAGCGCAGAATCAAAAACAGTTTGTAAGGTCTTACGGCATAACTAGCTCCGGAAATCGGGGCGCGTAGGTGGCGTAATCTATTTGCCATTACATGGTATCTCTTAGAGCTCAATCATCACTTTGACTAGATTCATCACTTTGACTGTAACATCTTCAGTAAGAAACATCATTAATTACATTACATGAGATTATTTCGCGTAACACTTCACCTCCGATACCGAACTTTACTCCACTGTAACAGATTTGGCGAGATTGCGTGGACAATCGACGTTACACTCGCGGAGCACTGCTATGTGATAGGCGAGCAACTGCATGGGGATGACCGTGAGGATACCTTGAAGGCAATCCACGGTTTTGGGGATTTGAAGACATTGAGAAGCCATCGACATGGTTTCTGCATCTCCTTCTTCGCAAACCACGATCGGTCTACCTTGGCGTGCCGTCACTTGCTGTAGTGCATTCATACATTTTGTGTACACGGGGTCGCGCATTACAATCATCAAAACCGGCATCGAGCTATCGATCAAGGCCAAAGGACCATGTTTCAGTTCTCCCGCCATTATGCCTTCACTGTGCATGTAGGTCAATTCTTTAACTTTCAAGGCTCCTTCCAAGCATGTGGCAAAATTGTAACCGCGTCCCATGATGAGCAATGATCGCTGGCGGTATAGGTCTTTCGCAAGAGCTTTGATTTCTGAATCTAAAGCTAGAACTTGACGAACTTTCTTGTCCAAATCGTGTAAGCCGGTTATTATATCGGAGCGCCGCTTCAGCAAAGATATGCGGTCCTCACTGATCACCAGAGCGAACATGACGAGGGAGATAAACTGTGATGTGTACGCTTTGGTGGAGGCCACACCAATTTCAGGGCCCGCGTTGATGTGGACACCGCAGTGTGCCTCGCGACAAATGGAGCTGCCGACTGTATTCGTGATACCGACAATGAGGGCGCCTTGTCTCTTACAGTAACGCAAAGCCATAAGGGTATCAGCGGTTTCTCCAGACTGAGATATGAAGAAGCACACATCATCACGGAATACCGGTGTATTCCTGTCTAAGAAGTCTGACGCCAGTTCCACCATTACGGGCAGCTCAGTTAACTCTTCCAACAGCTGGCGAGTCGCAACGGCGCTGTGGTAGCTGGTGCCGCATCCAATCAGCATGAGTCTTCTGCAGCGCTTTATTTCAGGAATGTAATCTTTGATGCCTCCAAGAGTTACTGTGCCTTCAGCAAAATTAAGGCGACCTCTCATTGTGTTCACAATGGATTCTGGTTGTTCAAATATTTCTTTTTGCATGAAATACTCATAGTTTCCCTTCATAATTTGTTGAAGTTCCAGCTTAAGTGTGAAAATTTCCCTTTGATGAGGGTCATTGCTGCTGCCTGATAGGCGATGAATGCTTAGCACTCCATCTCTGATGTGGGCAACATCATCATCTTCAAAATACAGAACTTTGTTGGTGTGTTCAATAACTGCCGATGCATCGGAGGCAAAGAAATATTCAATATCCCTTTCTTCCTCCGGTTCAAAGTGGGCATGGCTGTTGACTCGGGGTACAGAGGGCACTACTCCTCTGGTAGCTTTGTTATTGGTATACATAATTGGGATATGGTCACTGGAAAGGCGACGTTTAGTTTTGATACCAACTAAAAGTGGACTGCCCCTCCGGGTAGCCACACACTCATTGGGGAAGAAGCGAGATTTGAAACACAAAGCAAAAGCACCTTCAAGTTGTTGAATTACCTGCTCAACAAGCTCCTGGAAGCTGTAGTTCTTGTGTTGATTATAAATATGATCAACTAACTTTGCAATAGCTTCAGTGTCGGTCTGGGATTCGAAGACATATCCTTTGTTTTCTAGGAAAGTTTTGACTTCCTTATAGTTGGTGACGATTCCGTTATGAATAACAACAAATGCGTTGTCTTCACCAGAGCGCTGTGGATGAGAGTTGAGCGCGCACGGCTCGCCGTGAGTGGCCCAGCGCGTGTGGGCGATGCCGCAGTGGGATTCCACACTTTCATCAATAGACAGTTCGGCGCTGCGTTCCTGAAGCAGCTCCTCGAGTGCAGCTACTTTTCCCTTTTGTTTCAGCACAGTGATATCTTTCAGATCAGCGCTGTCAACCGCGACACCGGCCGAATCGTATCCGCGGTATTCCAAACGTTTCAATCCATTGACAAGCAATTCTATTATTTCTCGCCGGGTTTTAGGCGTAAGATGGTTGATGTATGCGAAAATTCCACACATTTTTATTTGGCAAACCCGAGGGGCAAACTGTAAACTCAAGTGAACGGAACCACGGCTCGCGAGACACTGCAGTTAACAGAACACTCAACCAATATTGAAGGCCTACACGTATTGCTCCTACCACTATTTGTTACTTTCACTTACGGCAAGGCACACGTCATCGTGTTTCGTTATCATTAGCTAGTGGTATCGTAAACGTAAATAATAATTCTGATTATATTTTGAAAGATGGAACGACTGACTGACATTACTTTTGTTTGACATGACAATTTGACATAATCATACATTCTACGATCGATGACAGACGACGTTACAGATGAGTGCGGTTTGACCGAATTTATCGGAGCACTGTCACTGTCGTTGATAATGTCGAAATCGTTTTGCAGAGTAAGGACCTGTAAGCCTACCAGCCTGCCACAAGCTTCAAAAAAACCATCATGTCTTGTGTCAGGAAATTTTTGTTTTAATTATTATTACTTACTTCGTTTCTTTACGTACCATAAACTTATAAAACAAGAATGTTATAATCCTGCGAAGTGTTGGAAAGAACGAATGATTAAATGTATAGGTATTGCCAAAGAGCATTATGTATTGCTCTATGAGAGGGCGAGATCGCCTCCATTTTGTATAACGTTATCACTTTCATCACACGTTCCGAAGTACGCATTTACCAATCAAGTTCTAAGAGTTAAATGTTGAATACGTGCGTAAATAAGTATAAAAAAGTTGAAATTTTACTTTTGAATATAATTAAATCTTTTGAATTGTTCATAAAATAATGTCTGGGTAATATTTACTAATTAATATCAAGCATACCGTAATGGCGCGACGGTTACATAACTTCGTAAAACGGAATGGTTTTTTTACGTCAGACATTAGAATGTGCGTGGCGCGAAATTTGATTTTTTTTAATTGAATATTGATAATAAAATAATAATACCTTCTTATTGTTAAAAAAACATACTTAATAATTTAACATTATAATTACCGAAAGCGAAACAACATTCTTGGACACTGTAGCAAAGCATAGAAGCAATGTGTAGTTTTAAGTTGTATCTAAATCGATGGGTAACTTTTGTTACGAATCAACGACTAAACGGATTTGGATGAAACTTGGAATATAATGTAACTACCTATGTCCTGGAATACTTTTACTTTTTATGCGGGTGTAACGCGATTACGCGATGTTAGGCCGTGTCCCCATGTATGTGGTGCGGCGCGTTTCACCATGAAAAGTTGTGACACCGCAACATGAAAAGACACGGCGGCATGCCACGGAAAGATGCCATGCAAGGCGTAAGGCACCTTTTGATGGCGTAAAAGGCGCCATTTCAAGTCACGGCGACCATGAGAAAGCGCGAAGCTGCGCCGCGGAAAATCACTGTGCGCGGCGTACCGCTGCAAATTTTTTTAGGGTTTCGCAGTCTGCAAAAAACCCTTATGGTTTTGCCATACCCGTCCATCCGTCCGTCTGTCCGCAACTTATATGAATATAATATACATAATGAATGAATGAATATGAATATACATACTCGTATTATTCACGCCGACAAAGTGATAGAATAAAATCTTAAAAATCATTTTTTAAGGGTACTTACATGTAAAGTGTAAAATGTTTTTTTATTTCTCGTGTTCACCATGGGTGTTGTTCGATAGGTTTTTAAATAATAGTGTAAGTTTGTGAAAACAACTTTTCGATTATGGGAGCCGTTTGTGAAATATTAAGCTTTATAGTGCTAATTTTTGTTAGATTCGAGTGTCCCTCGAAAAGTTAAACTATAAGTACTATTGGCACTGATAAAAGGGGCTAAGCTGCAGATGGACGGACAGACGGACATGGTAAAACTATAAGGGTTTCTTATAGACTACGAAACCCTACATTGCACGTGGCCCGACACGCACTTGGCCGGTTATTCGTTGTTTTTCATTGATTTGAATAAAAAAATCGCTCGCTTAATGTAAAGCGGAGTAACTCAATAAATGGATTTTTCGAGTTTTTTTTAATAAAACGCATTATTTACATGCAAATAATAAGTTGCGTTTAACAGGCGCTTCAAAGCAAGTCAATTGAACAAATATGTCACTAATATTTTTTTAAGTCTTGAATTAAAAAATCTATTCACAATAATAATTATTTTATGAAATGATATTAACAGAAATTTAATTGACTATACCTTTATAACATTAAAATTGCCCAAACAAATGTATATTTTTGTATTTATCCTATAATATAGTGTACGGCGAATTCGCAAAACTTTAAACTTAAATTACCAAAAAGTTGAAATTTTGGATTACTTCACTTTATTTAAAAGCGTGCGAAAATGTCAACATTAAATTCTTTTGTTTCTTACCTTATAGTTATACCTAGCATTTTTATGGCGCGCCATCGTGTCTTGAAAAGACGTCTTTTACGCCATCAAATGGCGCCATTTACGCCTCGCATGGCATCTCTCCGTGGCAGGGCGCCATGTCTTTTCAAGTTGCGGCGACGCGTCTTCTGATGGCGTGGCGTCACACCTTTTTATGGTGAATGGCGCCGCACCACAGACATGGGGCCACAGCCTTACTTTATAGATTTACTTAGTTATACACAAGCTATAGGTACTATCTATAGCATCCTGTCATCCTTTCATTTTGTAATGAAGGTTATACGTCATGCAAGCTGTTCAAATTCGGTCGGCGGATCGGCGGTGTCATCTCAATAATGATGGCCTGGCGGCAAAAGACATGCTACTGACCTAGTAAACGGAACCCTATACCCTATATACTTTTTAAAGCAAGACTTACTAATGAATAAAACAAATATTTGAACTTCTTCATTTATTATAGGGCTAAAAGAGACTAGTTTTTACAAAATTATTGAAAAGATTACAAAGTTACATTGGTTATATTTAGCTTAAAATGAATGAGTTTTTCTGTGGGTTCTTAAAGGTTAGGTACTTATGTCGCAGTATCTCGAATACAAGTCGGTAGGTCTATGTGAAAATTAATGGACTGATTGAAATGTTCAAACCATTATACTAACATGCTTACCTGCCGGTTTTTTTAAACATAATATGAAATCACTCTAGGAACTTAAAACAGCTTCTAATCTTTACAAAGTTTTCAGATTTTTTAAAACGTTTTAAACGCTTTTTTCCATACTGCTTACCTTACAGAGATATTATACGGTTTACAACCAAGACCCCTTTTACGCTCTGATGTTTACCATAATTTTACAATAGGTACAAACCTAAATCTTCAACTTTTGACTACACACAACGTGGGTTGGTAGATAGTCAAATCCCTAAAAATATCTAGTAGGTTCGTACCAAAACCTACCAGTAAAAAATAGATGTGATTAAACTAAAACCTTAACTTACTGATATTAGAGGTACCTACCTACTTACACAACATTTCAAAATTTCAGCGTCACGTTTTATGATCACACAATCAATTCAATAAAAGTAATTTATGTTACCTACCGTAGGAAATACAATAGATACAAGAGATACAAGAGTGAGTACCTACACAATACAAGGCTTAGAAAGTTTAACAATCAACAGTTGATATATATGGAAAATGGTTTAAAAATTCGTCAATCACTCCGTTCTTTTCCTCCTAAACTCTTTACGGTGAAAAATTAAAACATAGTGAGCTTTCAAATGAGGAAACTCAAACTTGACGAATAACTTACGACTAAAATAATCACATAGATATAAACTTAAGACATAAGCGTAACTAAAACGAACTAACTTTAAAATCGTGCTACGATAAATGCATAAGTAAGGGACGAGAGTGATGTGACCTGTGAAGAAGCTCCGATTAAAGGGAGACACTACGGGGATTCGTACGCGACTACGGTTCGACATCAATAGGACACATTTATCAAGGGACGGTGCGCCACCACCATCAGTATTGGCATCGGCATCGGCCAGCAGCCGCGCGGTTGCCGCAACGTCGCCGCTGCGGCTCAAGCGCGGCCGCATGCCGGCCACTCTGACAGGAATCGAGAGATCATTACGAGTCAATGTGCCCATACATACGATAGTTGACGGCGACCATACTTTGTTTGAGATGCCCCACGGTTATTTCTTCTTCTGGGCCTTCTCGGCAGCCTTTGTGATCTTGCCGGTAGTAACCTCCTTGAAATTAACGCTCTGTAAACAATGTTTTTCAAATAAAAATATTTTTACGTAGTATGATTTTATTTATTATTAGATGCATACATTATTAATACATTTAAATAAACGAAAGTAAACACGAAATCACTTAACACTTGAATGTCACCAGCCCATCGACCATGTAAGTAAGTTTCGTTGCAAGAAATTTCGATCTGTTTAACTATATTTGAAACTGCTAAACTGATAATAGATAAAAAAATTGTTGATCATGTGTCTTCCATCAACTCAATAAGAGTTCTAGTTGCAATTCGGTAGGTAGGTATGTGAAAATAATAATACAATTTTATGATATGAAAGAATTTATGGTAAATACTTATTAATTAATAAACAAAGATTTCTATTATATTTATATATTGTTAAGATTAGTCTAAGTAGGTAATTATAAGATAATAGATTAATTTAAAGTTTAAAATAATATTAGATTAATAGATTGTAGTGCCCCAGCGGGGTCTACGTTGAGAAACTCTGTGATACCATATATACCATAAGACCATTGTAACCAACTGGAGCAATAAATAAATGAATATGAATGTAATGTTGTTCAGATTCGTGTTCAACAACTTTTGTTGCCGACTGTACTTTGGTTGTTAGCTGGCAAGTGGGGTAATGCTTTAACACAAAATAGGTTAAATAGACGAGAGGCTCGCTGCGCTTTAGATTAGAACCCGCGCTACGAAATAAGTCCTTCAGTCGCAAAACAACGTGCGGGTTGAGTCTTTGTTTTTTTAATTTCCGTGCGAGACCCATAATTTTATGACCTTTATCTGACATTTGCAATTTATGAACATTTACCAAAATGTGAACGATCAGAATGTCAGAAAGGCGCTACCTACTCACGTTACGTTATTTTTTTATTGGCAGACTAGAAGCACTGTAGACAAGTATGTACCTTGATGACGCCGACGGCCACTGTCTGGCGCATGTCACGCACGGCGAAGCGGCCCAGCGGAGGGAACTCCGAGAACGACTCCACACACAGCGGCTTGGTCGGCACCAGATTTACGATGGCCGCATCGCCGGACTTGATGGACTTCGGCTCCAACTCAGTCGTTTTACCTATCGATCAAAATAAAACTTATTTTCCTACTGCAAACATATTTTTCCTTTAGATACTTTATTTTTTTTAGGGAATTGGAAAAAAGTTTTTGTAAGGTACCTGGATCCTTCAAAGGAAGGTACTTATTGACATAAATTTTCTTATCACACATTCTTCCATAAAATCTGTAGCCAATCCGGACCAGTCATCCCAGTAAGGCAGGTCAAGTGGCTAGCGAGTGTATGTCAAATGCTATACAATCTAGCAACCCAAGTGAGCAGTTAATTAATGCAACCCTGAAATTTACCTATATTACATAGGTACGCACACATAGGTACATACATACGTGTTCGATCCATTTAAGTACAGCCAGGAAATAAGGCACTGCTGCATATAAAACTGCAACTGTAAAGGACATACCAGTACGACGGTCGCACTTCTCCTTGATTTCAGCGAACTTGCAGGCGATGTGAGCTGTGTGGCAATCCAACACCGGAGTGTAGCCATTGCTTATCTGACCGGGGTGGTTCAGCACGATTACCTAAAGAAACAAGTAATTTTTACGAGAACAAAAGATGAATGGCAAAATCAGTTCAAGATTTTACTCGTTAGCATCATAGTTATTTAGGTAATAGGTATTTACTAGCTTCTGCCCGCAGCTTTGGTAAATACACGAATAAAATCTTAAGCCCATGAACTATTTATGCAAAAATCATTCGTTGCTGCGTGAAAGAAGGACAAATCAATAAACCAGCAAACACCATTTCATATTTTATAATAGTAAAGCAATATCCCTACGTATGTAAATACTTAGAATCAACAAGATTGGGGCATTTCATTTTATATCGGTTAACATCTGGGTAAGTTGTCATTTCAGTTACGCAGAGAAGAAATTTAAAATAAATTAGTTTTGAAAAAAACCTTCAAAGGGGTTTGTCATCATTTTCTTGCCCTTATGCCATTTCATGTGGGGCATAAGCACAACATGTTTTTACAAGATTTTATTTAACTTGCCTTGTTTGTTAGTTCGTTCATTCTTTCAATCTAGGTAGTTTAACTAAGTAGACGTTACTACCTACATACATCCTATATATTGCGCTGTTTTTGATGAAAAAATAATCGCATTTGGTAATGTACTAATATTTCAAGGTTCTCAGATAAGAAAAAATCGGTTTCGTATTATAGCAGGATATTCAGCAGAACACAGACATAGATAATAGTTATTTTATTCAAATGTGCGTAGAACTTGATAAGTTGTCAATTTATTTCACTAAAGAAGACGAACTTGAATAAGCTAAAATTAATTTATTTTCTACTAGCAGTCTGTTCCGGTGGTGTCGGCGTCGCAAGAGTTAATACTAATGATTTTACGGCATTTTTTTTACACCTTGGTTTACATTTTATAGTTTTAGGGCCGATTTTTCAATCATCAGATAAGGGCCAACTGTTGAATAAATTTGACATATCGTATGGAAAATTGCAATTTTATTCCACAGTTAACACTTATCTGATGATTGAAAAATCGGCCCTTAGTAGGGTAGGGATCCTTATTGTTTTCTAGTAATAAGTTAGCCTATGTTACTCAGTGATAATGGGCGATTGGGCATGCTATAAATTAGGTTACGGTTGAAATAAATTTTAGTATGGATTTCATAATATTGTAATTAAATTTCCAATTAATTAGTTGAATACTTATGCATTCCCAAAGTCCGGAAAAAGAATTATTTATTCAATGACAAAAGAACCTCTCTAATGACATTGGTTTTAAAATACGTTTAGCAATCTACTTGTTCTGCTATTTACCAACTAGTATACCTATTTACCTTCCTGTTTTAATTGCATTTTAAGTAGATGAATAAAGTAATCGTAAAGAATTATGCCTTCTAGAATCAAGTAGGTACCTACACTGTTACACTACGTATTAAAACGAATAAGCAGATGGCTAATATGCTAAGCATACATCTGATTCTTAGCATCTGTGACCATTTACTGGTCTTACAGCTCACTTGGTAATAGCTAGGGCTACCACCAGATGAGATGACCAGAATATCTGGACAAAATTTCCAAAAAGTCGGGACGTCGCGTCGGTCGGGACAAATAATTATTTAAGTTTTTTTTTATTTAATTTTGTCGGGAAAATTTTATATTTTGCCGGGACTCGTTTGAAATGTCGGGACTACTCAGGACAATCCCGACGAATCCTAACCATCTGGCAACGTGGCAACCCTTGTAGTAGCTCTGCCTTGTGCGCTGTAGATTGTGCTCCTTTATTTATTTATAAAACCATGCCTAAGATGTAGTAAATATATACCTTACATAAGTATAATATCGTAGGGCGCGTTTAGAAATTGCCAACTTGATACAGTGTGCCTGTAATTTTACCGGACCATATCCTTCAAACCGAAACAGTGCAATATTGCTTGATGTTGTGTGAATAGGTACTAGATACTTACTTGAGCAATAAAGTCGGAAGCGCCCTTCGGCGGAGCATTTTTGGAGTCTCCAGCCACGTATCCGCGGCGCAACTCTTTCACCGACACGTTCTGTAAATAAAATTGATCTGAAACCGCTGAATTATTGTGTCCACTACCACTATTGTTTTTTTTTTTGCAAGTAACGCGGATAAAAATGTTTACTTCAGCCTTGTTTCCCTCCATAGGTACCTATGGAAAATTGAAAATGCAACTTTTAAGCAAAGACAAAACAAGGCCAAAAAACCGCTGAAACGAATGTACTACACATGTGTGAACTACACGAAAATTCGATTCTGAGTGAAATAATAAAAAGACATTCAAAACAACGATATTGAGTGTAGTTGAAGCTGCAGCGAGGTCTCGTATCCTCGAAGTTTTTACATAAAACATGGTCACATCTCTCCATATAAACTCTACAGTGGCAACTACTCTATTTTTGGCGCTACACTATACACATACCTTTACGTTGAAGCCAACGTTGTCTCCCGGCATAGCCTCCTGCAGAGCCTCGTGGTGCATCTCCACGGATTTCACTTCAGTGGTGATGGCAGCCGGGGCAAACACTACCACCATGCCTAAGGACAATTACTAGCGGTCAAAATACAGAACCCTATTATCATTTTCCTTCCTGCCTTTCCTTATGAAAGACAAGGTCGGTACTACATGATTTCGCCTGCCTTCTTTTATGTCAATCTAACGAACCATCATTGTAGTGAACATATTTACCAAGTAAATAAAAGGTGTTTTTATGCAACATTAATTTTTACCTATTTAAATAGGTCCCCTATCTCTGTGTCTCAAAGGCCCCAACTCAATGGTCATTTAAAGACATCGACCATCCTTGCCACAGTTGCTACCGGATCCCATTTTTTATACAATATTCCTTTTAGGCCTAAGATATTTAAGGAAAACTTATTTGAAAAAGACGGGATATTTTAAAATCTGAAAAAAATTATATTTTTTTTTTTCTATGCTTTTTTGTATGAATTCAATACTTTTGTATAACGTTTATCTGGTCAGCTCGTACCTAATAAAACTACGTAATTAAAATATGCATGTTTAATCTATAAATCTCCGATTTGAGCTCTCACCTGGCTTCAGCACTCCAGTCTCGACTCTGCCGACAGGCACAGTGCCGATGCCTCCTATCTTGTACACATCCTGGAGAGGCAGGCGTAGTGGCTTCTCCGTGGGCCTGGACGGGGGTTGTATCGCGTCTAGGGCCTGTGCAACATAGCTGGGATAAAAATAAAACTTGCTTCTCGTTAATTCCTATTATATTATAAAAAAATAAAAAAATAGGAACAAGACTGTAATCCATAGGTACGGTAGACATCCTCTCAGATCTCCAGACGCTTAGATCCTTTGAAGATGTCTAGTGGGGGTAGTACGTCCAAACATTATATTTGGCACATGCCCACATTTTGCAATAGTTAGCATTCCATACGTGACAAGTTGCAAACCCAATTAACTTCTGCTTCTCAATGACTTAGGAATTCTGTTTTTACAAAAGCAGCGATACATTGCGCGCAATACCGAAATATATCATGCTACAGATATTCATAGACCGTAATAAAAAAACAATATTCTAAATAGTAATTTTGGCAATGTTAGCATTGCGCCAAAATTGCACGTTGAATTTTACATTCTAATTGATTGTATTTATATTTAGTCGTTCTTTTATAATGTCTATGTTAGAGGTACCTAGACCGAATCCATGTTAAAAATAAAAGACCAAAACTGGTTGTTATTTGCAAACCAAAACTTGTTATGCTTTTAGGATTAGGTTGGTATTGAATCTTTCTCGCTCAACCTTGAAAATGTGAAACCACGAATAACTTTACACACATTCTCTTTAATACGCTTTTAGGTCGTTAGTTTATTTCATCGGCAAGTCTATTAAAAGCAAAGTACCCAACGTTTATTTATAGCAGGGTGCAATGAAAGGATTCAGTAGGTACTCGTCTATCTCGCCCATATCCACAAGGACTCCTTCCTCATTACATCTCTACTCCATCTACAACTGGACATAGATAGAGGCAGAATATCCAGATGGTCATGTTGCTAAGCATCATTGTAATTTCACCGCCAATCATATATCCGGAACTAGATTAGGATGAAAATGATCTCGCGAGATTTACAATAAATCAAACTTCCCGACCTTGAAAATGAATACGTAGTTGGGAGAAAAAGGACAGGCGTAAGTGTAAGCCTCACCTCAATGAGGCACTTGCCCTCAGTCTTGCCTTCCTTGCGCTCGATGGTCCAACCTTTGAACCAGGGCATCTTCTCCGAAGGCTCGAGCATGTTGTCGCCGTGCCATCCCGAGATAGGCACGAACGCGACAGTCGCCGGGTTGTAGCCTGCACGAGACATTTACCAACATTACGTAGGTACTATTGATTCGAGAGGAATGCGGTACCTCAAGGTCACCTCAGTTCTCAGTTTTAGAAACAACGATATCTAGGTAGGTACTTACAAAATTAACTTTTGTAATTTTTAAAACATAAACCTAGTTTGAGATTTCGCAAGCCTGCTTTATCGTAACCAATTATTATCGTACTTATGGAATAATAATTAATTACTATCTCTAATTATATGCGGTTATAATGCAGTTTCGACCTAAAAATAAACATGTTATTTTGTTACGAAACTTTGTTACCTAGCGCTAAACTAAATGGTCAAAGTTGGTAAGTGTTGGGCTTTGTTCGATCCTTCACTCCCGAAGTTTGGTGTAGAATGATAAACTTACCGATTTTCTTGATGTATGAAGACACTTCTTTCTTGATCTCCTCGTAGCGTGCTTCGTGGTACGGCGGCTCTGTGGAGTCCATCTTGTTCACGCCCACTACCAGTTGCTTCACGCCGAGCGTGAAGGCGAGCAGGGCGTGCTCACGCGTCTGTCCGTTCTTACTGATGCCCGCCTCAAACTCGCCGGTCCCGGCTGCCACGATCAGTACAGCGCAATCGGCCTATTTCAATCATCATCATTATTTTAGGTACCTACCTGCCTATACCTACTACATTGCAAATTTAGCTAGCAAACTTGAATTTATAAGAGGCACTACCAGCAATAAAAAAAAAAAATATACCTAGCTAAAATTATTTAGACAAATATTACCTCATTCCTATACATACATTAAATATTCGTGTTTTTTTTGCATAGACAAAAATAGTGTGATATTTAAAATAAAAAACATAGTTAAATGGGTATCTCGAATTCTAAACAGCAAGGTTACATACAAATAAATGTCAAAACATAAGGTGAGTAAGTAAAAGGTCAATAGGGAATTTCATTACCTACCGCGTAACCTATCTTTTGCATTAGCTATAATAAAAATCTTTTTTAGGTAGGTCATTACTTAGATACCGAAATGTATTTAAACTATGTAAGTACGTACCTATCTACTCCATTCTTTATACGTGCAATTAATATTTGCGTTTTGTCATAGATAAAATAATATACACATGATGTACCTACAAAGATACTAAACATAATTAAATAGACAAGTATCTCGAATTCTAAAGAGCAAGGTTGCCGCATACAAATAAATGTCAAAACGATAAAGGTCATCTCTTAATAGGATGTTATTGCTTAGCTAAAGTTTGTCTCAATTATTTATATCCACCTACAAGAAGTTATAATGGTTTAGATGTACCTGAGATGTTCCAGTAATCATGTTCTTGATGAAATCTCTATGTCCAGGCGCGTCAATGATGGTGACATAGTATTTAGCAGTTTCGAACTTCCACAATGCTATGTCTATAGTGATACCACGCTCACGTTCAGCTTTTAACTTGTCTAGCACCTATAAAGAAAATTATAATCTAAATCTAAACAATCATAGAATCCAAACATGGTAGAGTCGGACGATTAGTAAACTCTACCTGCAGTAGCTTGGTACAACGAGAAAATATTGACAACTCACTCGAAGTTTAAAATCTAAAAGAAAGGTAAGGTAATGACGACTTACCCAAGCATATTTGAAGGATCCTTTGCCCATCTCCTGAGCTTCTTTTTCAAACTTCTCGATAGTCCGCTTGTCGATACCGCCACATTTGTAGATCAAGTGACCAGTGGTGGTGGACTTGCCGGAGTCCACGTGCCCGATCACCACAATGTTGATATGAGTCTTCTCCTTACCCATCTTGTGACGTCAATTGCAAAGGAATGCGATGTTCAACTAGGAGCAAAATAAGTAAATACAACATCTATTAAACCATCTGATTTCCAAAACATTACGAAAACTTAACAATGTGGTTAATTTTAATTGGATGGCAGTTCCTATCACTGAATCTTTCAGCATTTTTAGTAGATAAATCTAAAAAAACCTATCAAAAATAAATAAAAACCTTGCAAGTTGCGCAACGAGGTTAAAATCGTATTGTTACGAGTAGGTAATAGATAAATTAACGCTGCGATTATTAAGTAAAATTCACTAATAACAGTAGGTACTTAATCGACATTACATCGCATTAATCGACTATCGGAATAATTTAAGAACCACCTTTATTAATAACCTACTTCTCAATTACTTCTTCTTTTGGGATAACTCCAATCAACAAAAGATAATGCACCGTCACTTGTACTGTAAGTATACGGAACACTTCCTGCACCTGAATCAAGTTTATGACTGAAATGGGCACGAATATTTTGTAAGAACGCTTTCCCGAGCGTGCGCATCGCATAGGAGGTCCGGGACATCGATACAGAGCGGGCCTGCTTCTCCAAATATAGACTAGGTACTCCACGTACGCCTATCTCCGCATAAAACATGCTGAAACCTAGTCAAATAAATACAACCACGATTCCAGAAAAAAAATAGCTATTATCTGCAGCTATTACGAAACTCAAATAAGGTTCACGCAAAAGGGTAAAGTTATTAGAATTGCATCTTCAAATGCCACCACAAAGGTCAAAAGTGCACAGGTTTATTGATCGGTAGAGATAACCAAGCTAACGATCCGACACCTTCACATTTGTTGTTAAAAACCATTGTATTTGATCAGACAAGTGGCTTTTTAGCTAAGAGCCTTTTAAATTAAAAAAGTAGTTACTTTTACTTCACGAGTAGAAAACAAGCCTCAAAAACACCATCAACTGAAATGGGTACCACATAATTTCTTACGTAAAGTATCTTCCTACTTACTTTGAAAACAACTGCAGTAAATGTTTATTACAATACAAAGAGTAAGTAGTAAGTACATTCGATCTAAATAAAGCAGATGTGATCTATACGGCCGGCTGTACTAGCACTAAGTAGATGTCTATAAGCAAAGCTATGTTTCAGAATTAGAATAATCGCATGTCGCACAACGTGCCGGCTATACAGAGGGCACATGGGCTCTTCCAGCGTCCATCTTGTGCATGCCTAACAGCATCCACCGCATAGGTAATACTCGTCAGGTACCTACCTTACATAAAATGTGCAGCAAGTGTGTATGATTGTGCAAGTGGAAGGTATTTCTTTATTCTTATTAAAATGCATGCCAATGCAGGCCAATCATCATGGTGACTTTCAAATCAAAATGACAATGACAGGTCTTCAATTTTGGAAGATAAAATAAAATTTAAACATTTTTTGTAGCCAAAATTAAATTTAAAGATAATGAAACCTTTTTATTTTCAGACTATTAGGTAACAAAATGCAACAAAATCATGTACCTAAGTAACTACGCACATTTTATGCAGCTATTTAGGAAATGCAGTAAAGATTAGTCTCTAAACTTGCAAATCAATTGGATAACTAAAAAACATGCTTTATTTACCTACTGTTACTTTTAAGAAGATTACAGAGACAAATTGCGTAATTACAGAATTATTCAAGCCGGTTCATTCTAGGCTTTCCTTGAGATGGTAACCGATGGTTTTATGTTAATATTTGTTAACTTCTTAAGAGATTAGGACATGAGAAAGATTTTAATAAATAATTCATTTGAATTAAAGGAAACTGGTGTAAGTATTTCAGTAAAATTAACAAAAAAAACTTACCTTACCAGCCGCACCGCAGACACAATTTTTTCAAGTAGATTTTCCTCGCACATGCGCCGTGAGCGGCTTGCCCGGGAAATGCAATCAATAATGTCAAAGCGATTTCTTTTAAGTGAAATAAGAAAATATTTAATGAAATGCAATGCAATAATCGGATTAGGAGAAACGAATATTGTTTTTATTTAAACCTACAGCCCTTTTTAACCTTTTAAATTACAATGTTTCTAGCTCTTCTTAATTTAGACACTCGCATGATATACAAATGCAAACGGATGTTTTCATTGCTTTCTTTTTCACGCAAACTAGGTAGGTATTACATGCCAGTCATCTCATAAAGGTAATTTCGCAACGGGACTTATCCCGACGCCCTGGCGGTGGATGCCTTTGATAAATCGACTACATAGCCTAAAGTCGATGCTTTGATATGCCTGCCGTAAAATAAATTGTTTTAACGTGTTTTAATAGAGGTATCTATTATCCAATGATAACATAATTAATTTTGACTGTTGTTTTTATTACTTTAAAAGTTGGTGTAAGTTATAGGTACCTACTCGTACTTACCTACCCACCATAAATAAACCTTTCAATATATCGATAATGCTACATCGTGCCTAATAACACGCATATCGTGGAGTCAGTAGGTGCAGGTAAAGTTATTTTATGACCAGATAATGCCGGTACCGCTAGCATAGGCACGATAAAAAGTTTTGACCTCAGACCATCAAAATCACGCGTATGTCTCGCGTCGGTACATACCTTATTGTTACCAAATTGGTAAATATTACTAATTAAGGCGCTGCCAGTTCCTAAAACCGCGGCAGAAACGACTAAGACAGTTAAAAACGGCAAGCTCTAGATGGCGTATGCGTATCGTAAATATTATCGACAGTTTTTATGAGATCGCGTTGCTGGTACCTACGTAGGCAAGTAATAGGGGTATCCACCCCTCAATAACCATTTTCTCTTTGTCCACCTTTGCTTTTCGAATAAATTAATGATATAAATTATGTATAATTACTTATCAAAAACCTATTCTAATAGAAATCTAGATCTACATATTACCTATCTTTAACAATAAATCACAAGTTGATCTTAATAGTAGGTATCAAAATATTTCGATCATAAATTCTAAAACGTATCATTTTGAAATAACATCTTTATCGTGAAAAGTTTCTGCTATTATGTTTTCAGCTTAATAGAAATCTAGGTAGGAACCTGAAGTAATCACTACATAGTATAAAGCAAAGTCGCTTTCCGCTTCCCGCGTCTGTATATGTATGTTTGCTTATATCTTTAAAACTACACAACGGATTTTGATGCGGTTTTTTTTAATAAATAGAGTGATTCAAGAGGAAGGTTTATATGTATAATACATGCATAATATAGTAGAGAAACACTGATAATTTTAGAGGTTTCTAATGTGATGTCGTAAATAAACACATTTTATTGCGCTTACATTGCAAATGCTGGCTGAACCCCACGAGATATATCAAAATAATGTACTACAGTATTGTACACCTTAAAAACGTCTACAAAAAAGTCAACGATGGTATTAGAAATGTCTTACGCACAGCGAAGCGGGCACGGGTCAGCTAGTATATTTATAAAAATAGGAGATGTGGCTTGTTCAGAAGTATTTCTTTTTTCGTTTCGAAAAAGAGCTATCGTCGAAATACAGCCCCTTAATACCATATTGCACAGATGAAATAATACCACAGTAATAAAAAGATGTTTGGTAAAGGATGTAGAATGTAGGTAGATACTATCTTAGAATCACGCCTAAACCAAATGGATTTGGATGAAACTTGGAATATAATTAGCCTATGGCCTGGAACATTTTATCCAGCTACCACGCGAGAAAAGTCGCGGGCGGAAGCTAGTCATACATAAAATGTACTAATTTAATTGATCTCTAAATTCAGTGAGATATGTAGAGTAGGTACTTACCTAAAAGTAAGTAAGACGAATTGCGGGCCAAAAAGGACCCCGTTTCCGCAGAAGCCATGCCGCGCCGCACCAAATGATTTTCACATGTTTGCAGTACTGATGAGACACGCTCGCTGTAGGTATTGTAAGAAATGCTCACTACCGCCCGCGGCTTCGCCCTCCTGGTCGCGCTCGCTGTACTCGGATATAAAGCAGTCTAGTCTAGACGCTAATCCAGTAGTTTAAGTTTCAGTTTGTAAACATTTGCCGTATATTCGAGGTTTTACTAATTTATTAAGTCCCACTAATTAAATCCGAGACTCGAGTTTTGAATACAAGCACTCTCATACAAAATTCAGCGTAGGTCGATGTAGGTCTGTAATATACGGCCGCGCTACGCCACATTATTCTAAGTAGTTTCAGATTGTAATGAATGTATACCAAATAGTGAAAGTACAGATTTGGTATACTTAGGTATACGTAATTATTGGGACTTAATAAATTAGTAAAACCTCGAATATACGGCGAATATTTACGTTTTGCTTCTTTGTCTATCCTGCGACTGGCTGTGACGAATCATTATGGCTAGATACACCTGTCCCCAACGGGAATGCTTCGCCTTATCCCGATAATGAGGCCCGAGCATCGTAGTTATGATTGTATTACATACGTAGCTACTACGCTACAGTCGTGGTATTCGCGGCAATTATTTTCGAAACTACAGGTCTTTCCAACTAAAGGGTGGCTTTGATATCAAATATTTGTGCCACACGGAAGAGTCTGTATATAAAATGGGGTGCGAATGAATACAATGCATTCAACGGTTATAATACCTACCTAGTTACCCTAGCCCTAGCATAAACATCAAAACATTCGTCACACACTTTCGGATTTTTAATATTAGTTAATATTATTAGTAGGACCACCAAAAGAAAAAAAATATATACATATAATTATTAGTATCTGGATACCAAGCGAGCGTAGCCGCGGGTGAAATCTATAATAGGTACATAATTAAATTATAATAATGACAGCATCAATTTAAATACCTAATGTTGAACTGGTTTTTATCACATTAGTTAATACCTGTTTTAGGAAGTTTATAGTGACTAGTTTTGACGAGTGTAAAATTATAGCCACAAACTTAATATTAGTAGTTAGATTCAGCTTGGTATAAGTAATACAGCAACATAATATGTTTTATGATGAAAAGTATTTTTTAAATTAGACAATAATATCAGGCTCACGGAACCAGAATTTTGTCAACAAACAGACCGAATAGGTAAACAAATTGCATTGATATTTGTTTTATAGATATCTTTTTAGGCCCAACAAAAATCTACAATACTCCTTGATTATCTAAATATTATGCGCATTACTGATACCTAACACGCCTAAACTGCGTTCATTTTCTAATAAACAGTCAGATAGACGCAAGTGTAAACTTATTAGATTCGTTTTTATTATTTTTTAAATACCTAGTCATCTAGATATCATAAGTGACTGAAAAGTCAAAACTAAACTGACTGAGATGACTAAACTAAATTCCATTTTTTTTTATGCGAACTTTTTTTTGTACTTTGTTATTAATTATTGTAGAACTATGAATATCTGAAAGATTTGCATTGAAATTGATTTGTAACAAATCAGTTCATGCAATAAATAATTTTATAATACCGAAAAAGTCATCAACTTCTAATTATGACTGCACGTATTGTACAAACCTTAAAAATAAACAACTTTTTTTAACTTTCCATCTTGAATGTACCTGCAGTGATATATGCATATTCATAAGCAAATCTGATGTATATATTATATGTATATTTATATCTTTGTTATCTTCACAAATCGACAGCGATAAAACTTTATCAATTATAAAATTGTTGTTGTATGATACAATTGTCACAAAAACTGCACAATAGCATGCTTAGGTAACTACTTGTTGTTTACCGTCTAAGAATTCAAGATAATTGTGTTATACAGGAACAACGAGCCGCAATAATAATAAACGTGTCGATCTCCTAGTGATATGAAAATGTCTGTAATCCTTAAGTACGGTTGAAGATGTCTAAAGGGGGTAGTCAGAGGCAGGACCAATATTTTCGTTTTTTGTAGCATGGTTGAATGTCATATTGAGAAATTTAATAAATGAAAATATATTTGATTTATATTTGAACTATAATATATTTTATAAATTTATTTCATTATATTGTTTGAGTATATACCTACTATATCCTGATAAAATACGAATGAAATATTATATAATACCTGCTATTATGTTATTGAATCACATATAATTACCATGATAACAATATTTTATTTCGAAATCTTTTAATCGCTTTACAATCTTCAATATAAATCGTATCTATTACAAATTCTGCCTAATCGTACTTAATTTATTGTGATCTAAAAGCAACATAAAATGCTTCACATTATATTCATTAAACAATTTGTCAAAACTGTAATCACAGATACATTTTTATAAGTAATATAAGTAGGTATTTTTAATATTTACCATAATAAATTATACAGAGCATCCCAGCTTTTGTATTTTCAAACAAATTGGGCAAATTCATGATCTATATATAAAAGAAAGTCGTATTAGTTACACTATTTACAACTCGGGAACGGGTGAACCGATTTGGCTGAAAATTGGTGGGGAAGTAGCTTAGAACCAGGAGACGGACATAGGATACTTTTTAACGGGAACGAGAATGGGAACGGGAACGGGATCGGGCACTTACACAACATTTGTTAATTCTAAAGCGATACGAAGTTCGCCGGGTTAACTTGTATTAAATATTTTTTAGTATATAGCGTAGGTATAATTATGGCATACATTATAAGACAGTTTACACTTGAGTACAATTTCGGAATACGAGCCAAGGCTTTTGTATGATAAGCTTGCTGTGGCAGATATATGACTATATGTATATATTTGGAATTTCGGATAGTTGTTTTCAATTTTATGCAGAATTTTCAATTGAAATTTCTTATACGTACATAAACTGGGATACTCTGTAGGGTATGCTTCTTACATAAGATACTACTCTCCACTACACATATAGTATTTAAATTAAGATTTAAGAGATAAATATTTTAATAGTTCTAAAACTACCTACTTGCTTCCCCCTGGCCAAGGTAGGTAGCTGCCCCATCCCTTGTTTGGATTAGGATCTAAGCCTGAAAATAAAATATCGTTTAAATACACTCCTATACAGTTGTTTGTATTATTTATGGGACTACTAATTGGCTGTAAAATATATGTTTAGGGATTACTACTACTACTAACTTACTTAAAACAATAAACGCTACCCGTTGATTGAATAGGGCATTTACGGCCAACATACCTCCACTAACATATTATGGTCGGTTTTGTTTTTCATTTTTAAATGTAATTATTTATTTATAAAAATATATGCAAAAAATTACAATTTAAAACTATGATAGTGCAAAAGTTGTAAAAACTGTGAAGCAGTCTCAAAGCCCTCTTCCTGAGAGCGGTTCTGTTATTTATACAAACTATTTATCTATACTAATATCATAAAGAGGAAATATTTGTATTTTTTTATGTTTCTAACGAATAAGGATTTCAAAAAATATTTTATTAATGTAATGCACATCACTCACATTATCACTGAGTAACGTTAGCTATATTCGCGCTCGATTTAATAATAATAATAATAATAAAATTCTTTATTGAAAAAACCAATGTGTCAATAAACAGATGGAGCACTGATTCCTAAACTAGGGCTACCTGTATGTCAGGAGTCAGTTCTTCCCAGTAAAGGTGCTAAAATAATGGTTTATATGGTAAAAAATGTTAGCGGGGGCGGGGGCAAATGCCGTGCCCCCCGATACTACTATACTAGAAAAAAATAGGGATCCCTACTAAACTTCTATAATATAATCCAAGGTTTAAAACAAATTAGCCATAAAATCTTATTACGTGCGTCGCTGAGGCAGACTGCCAGTACAAAATATACAAATATCTCTTACCTTTAGCGATGGCGTGTATCTTCTGCGTCTCGTCGTTTGTGAGGGTAAGTATCTTTTGGAGAACAGGGACCAGCCTTCCGCGCTCGTCTCCCGGCGGGAGTGTTAGGAACTGCATCAAATCATGTTTGCATCAGTAAAAACTTACCTTCACTTCAGTTAACTGACTAATCTGACTGATAAATCTTTCAGTAAGAATTAAGGTGTAAATGATTTTAAATGAAAGCCGCAGAATCGACGCTATCTTAAAGGAATTTATCAGTGGAAAAACTAATATGATTTTTTCCAATCAGAATGAAGTTTGAAATAGATAGTTCTTACTGTATGTAGTACTCTGAAATGTTTTCTGATTGCAACACAGCAATGTGTGTGCAAAGTGACTGTAACTAGCAGTAAAGAATTATAGCTGGTGGCAAATAATTAGCATTTTATCAATTTAATTTACTAAGACTTCCTCAATGGTTTGGGTATTGATATTGGGGTTGGGTTTTTTTGTTATCACTACATAGTATAAAGCAAAGTCGCTTTCCGCTTCCCGCGTCTGTATGTCTGTATGTATGTGTGCTTATATCTTTAAAACTACACAACGGATTTTGATGCGGTTTTTTTTAATAGATAGAGTGATTCAGGAGGAAGGTTTATATGTATTAAACCCGTGCGAAGTCGGGGCGGGTCGCTAGTTTTATATATTTTTTTAATTTATTTTCCTTTAAATAAAATTCCTATTATTATCCTCCCTTTGTTAAGCTAATTCAGGTTCATTTTACATCGCTCAGCACAGTCACGTGTTTCATACCATTGTTGGAGATGGAAACGCGTAGTGTGAGAGGCTGCGCTATGCACTCTATCTGACTCTCTCTCTCACCCTTGCTTCTATTGCCTTTTTTTTAAGAGTCAGAGTCGTTATTAATTTACATTTCCTGTTTGGCAGTTTGCTTTACGTATTCGTCGCCTTATTTTAATAGAAACATTTTGTCGATTTCGTACAATACATTAAATTTTTTTATGTTTTTTATTTCTTTGTTATTTTTGTGTGTTGAGTCCTCTTGCTATTGGTGGCTTAGGAAGCTTACCTTCAACGTAACATTCTTCATGTACTCCGCGTTGTGCGCGTTATGTGATGTGCCACGCACCCTCCTGAGCTCCGCCTTCAGCAGTTCGCTGAGCTGAGCCATACGTGCACATTCTCGCTCCGATTCCGATAGTAGAACAGTCACGTGCTTCACCCTGTTGAAAATAATATCTTATCGATAGATTCTTGGAAACGTTTTTATTTTGTTTTCAAAACAATTCTTTTTTTATAAAGCTGGGTATCGCTGGCTGATTAAAATGCGTTTCAGCGTTCTAAAAATCGGCTTTATGTAAACCAATTTGTTTGGACAGGTGTTTTAGAACACACAATGATGGCGATTCGTAGACGCCATAAATTAACTAAAGTTACGTATAAGACGATCGATCTTATTCTGTACCCGTTAAAGTCTAAATTACTGTAAACCTTAGAGTGACAGTCTTAAAATTGCCAATTGAATCTTGATATACGAGTTGAATTGTTTAATATACGTCATTGTTATTTAAAAACGAAATCCTAAAATTAGTCAACATGATTGATACAAATATGATATTTGGATGTGTCAAATTTTGAGCAAAAAAAAAAGAAAAATATATAAACCATAATAATTTTAAGAGTCTTTCAAGTTAATTTAAGCGCCCTTTTCACTGGCTAAGATAACAATTTACTTTTTTTTCATATACCTTTGCTGTTGAGCCGTGAGCCTCCGCTTCAACTCGGATATCTCCTGATCTGTGGTGATAGCTAACGAAGACGTGTCAAGCGATTCGTCATCGGGAACTCCTTCCTCTAATAGCCGCTCGAGAGAGACAGGAGATCGACCGCTTCCCGCGGTAGTAAAGTATGTCTTGGACGGCGGTGGCGATGGTGCTGACTCTGAACCCTGCAGAAACACAATTATCATCTTCTTGCTCTTATAGCTATCGAAAAATAGAAGCTTTTAAGAATAGCTCTGTACTTAAAAGAAAGTTCTAACTTTGTTAATTAATTTTAGTTTACGAATTTCAAGTTCAGATAGATCAGTCCATAAGTCAGTCAGTCAGTCACTTAGTAATAGTAATGCTAGAGTTTAATATATTTGGAATCTATACCGACCGCTCGCCAGCCACTCGACCGAGGAGGTCGTATACCTGAATACTTAAATCGTGGTTCATGAATCATATACACTACAAACATTGTAAAGAAAGATTCTTAAATTAAATACTCGTAGAATTATAACAAAATAGTAGGCAGGTAATATGTACAAATTATAAGTTCGCAATTACTTTTATTCACACTGATTCTTTTAATTTATTAATGGTGTTGATTCAGTTGGAAAGAGACAGCTGAAGTATAATTAATATAGGAGTTTTAACTAACAATAAAACTTACCTATTATTTTTCCAACGATATCCGGAATCCATCTTGAGTCAAGCACCTGTCTTTTTCGCGTTTTTCGTCCTAACAACTGCCTCCCTTTGACTTCCGGCGCTAGCGTTGTAACGTTTTTGTGTCGGCGAGTCGCATGGCGCTCGGATTTTACCTCATTATATTTACTCACGATGTACCAGGTAGGCATTACCTGGATTCCGGATATCGTTGGAAAAATAATAGGTAAGTTTTATTGTTAGTTAAAACTCCTATATTATTTGTTCCGATACGATATCCGGAATCCATCTTGAGTGATGTGTTTGTTATCTCCTGGTACACCAATAATTATGTAATTATGGTGATGCTATAATGTGTCATGTAATGGTAAGATAAACTGTAAGTAAATAACAGATTTAATACTTGCATTGTTATCAATCAAAAATAATCATAATCAGAGTTCAATTTTACAAAAAAATGATTAACACACTGATTCAACAAAAAGACAAGGAAACTGAACTGAAAATATTGTTTACCACTTAATTGATAAGCTATTTATTTTTTGAAAACGGACTTCATTTCGCCGCTGATTACAGTACTAGATGCTGGCCTAGATTTTCTTCTAGCAGCTATTAAAAAGGTTCTGACAAGGTACCTGTTTTTTTTTTTTTTTTTTTTGAAGATTTTTCGAAGACCTAATCAAAAGAAAGTTGAATACAGAGACAAGGTTTTATTCGGATGTGCCTTCAATCTCTATCTAGACAGCCTGTAACTAATGTCGTCGGTTTTTGTTCCAAAATAAGGCCATAATACAACGGTACTTACCTCGATGCATTCGTCGGCATCGATTGAAAAACAGTTTGAAATCATGCACAAGTTACCCTGCTAACAGTAATGTAGCATGTAGCGGTACGTCGGTCGCCTTATAAATTATATTCAGCTGGTATTACCAATTATTAATTGCCAAATATTGTAATACACTTTCTGCATTTCAAATAGGTGGTTTTGTTTTCTTGACCCTTGCAACTGAAATAGCTTTATGAAAAAGGTTAACAAAACTTATTACGATACATGGTGATTCTGGTAATTACGTTATTTAATAAGTTATGAATGAGCACACGATGAATAAATGAAAGACAATATCGTAAAAGTAACAATTACAGATTTGTGTAGGTACTAATATTGTCCAATACGCTGAATGAACCTAAACCTTTACTTTTGTACAGATATGCCAGGTAACATGCTATATTTTGTCGTGGACTAGATTTTTTGTAAGACATATAATTAAACACACATCATGTTTATTCCATGCAGGTAAGTGTCTATGTGTGTAAATAGTGAACTTTTCGCCAACTTAACATTACTAGATAGGGTTAGCTGGAAGATATTTTCTCCTGCAGACCATTCGTTAACTTCGTTTCGAAATAGTGGTGTTGATCAGAACCGGTGGTAAGTTCAAGACTTTGTTAGGATCTTGGATGGCACGGGCGTGTACGTCTGCCAAATATTATCATCCACTTTGGAACTATCAGAATGTACAGCGTGACAGTACCTGTAGTATTAGGTTTGGTGGTGGAAACAAGTAACTAAGTTAGTATACTTACTAGCAAAGGAACGCGTTGTGAAATAGTGTGCCTTCGCCTTTTGAGTTTGCCGATACATAAGACATCGTCACATGAGGTGTCGAGTGTGAGGTCTTCGAGGTAGTAGGTTAGAGGCAAATAAGTTAACTTGCAGTGTGCCCTACTGTTTGATTAAATATGTTGTTTGTCGCTACAGGCATCAAGAGCCATTCGAGACACTTAAAAGTTGAATCGGCCCGGAAAGTATTGTGCCGTTACAGATATACATATATATATATTTAAATGATTTATTACCTTCAGCAGTTGGCGTGTCAGGTTCCGAAGTTTCTTAGATTTTGTTCAAACTTCCCTAACTACATAATAACATACAAGGAATAAAGGGTCACCTACATTGATGTAGGCTAAGACCGTGCGGTTGTCTGTTTGCAATGAGATGTGAGCATTGTACAGCTGACTGTTATGTTGTTGTGTCGCCGCATAGACCGCGAATAGTTATTCAGTACATGCCACGATTGTTGTCGTTTTGTTCAGACCGACATGTTCGTGTATTCCAGCCGAAGCCACTACTGTTATATCGCATATTATGGAGTAATTAATTAATACATCCGATAAGTTTTATATTAACATTTTACTATGTAGGTACCGTAAACCACAAAACTAACCTTTATCATTTGTAAAAGTAAAAAGCGTGGGAAAATGTCTGACAGGTCTCAATCATGACATTTGACACTAGACAGTGACATTGTCACAGCAAGCAGGTACGAGATCGAGCCGTGTGAATAGTAAAAGAGCTCTGTACCGCTTTCATTTCGGAGAGTGCAGATTTGGGTAATTTCTCCTGTTTTTGAAAATGCTTTTTGAAAAAGGCTATGAAATTGCAGCATTCGATGTAAACTCCTTTTGCGTATTACTTACGAGGCGTAGTTGAGTCACCCCAGAAGGAGCTGTTCCTGTGTGCGGGACCAACTGCCTCTGTACATTTGACTGCGGCATATTACTTACCAGGCGAAGTCGAGTCCCCCAGAAGGAGCTGTGCCTGTGTGGGGGAGCAACTGCCTTTCGACATCTGAATGCGGCATATTACTTACCAGGTGAAGTTGAGTCACACCAGAAGAAGCTGTGCCTGTGTGGGGGACCAACTGCCTATCGACATCTGAATGGGGCATATTACTTATCCGACGAAGTTGAGTCACCCCAGAAGGAGCTGTGCCTGTGTGGGGGACCAACTGCCTTTCGACATCTGAATGCGGCATGTTACTTACCAGGCGAAGTTGAGTCACCCCAGAAGGAGCTGTGCCTGTGTGGGGGACCAACCGCTTCTGGACATGTGACTGTGAAGTGCCCTGCGTAGCGTTAGGCACTTCGGTATCGATAGGGACTTCATGTTGAGTTTGGTATCCCATGTAACGCCTCGAAACTTCGGGCGTTAAGTCGGAACGAGAACAGGATTTTTGTTCTAGCCCTGTTGTTTCATTAGGTTCACCATAAATGCAATGTGTTTGCGTAAAATTCTACTGGACTGGTACCCTATAAAATTCGTTTAATATACCTTGTATCTCGGGTTCGTGATGAAGATTAGCGAAAGGTAGACATTGTCATCTGTAAATAGCCGGTCATTGTAGCGGAGCCATGAGAATCGTCTGTGCTCCTTCGCTACAGGTAGGTGGAAGTAAGCCTGGCTTACATCTACCTTTATGAGGAACAGGCCTAGCATCACCCGTCTCCAAAGACATTTCAAAGAGATTTGATTTGTTTGAAATAAATAACTTTGCATTCGAAAGTAACTGATAGGCTGAAACCTTTTAGTTAAAAATAAAAAATTGTTTAATCGTTTCAAGTTGGAGATAAGGAATATCGATCAGTCTAATTTTCTCACTAGAAAAGGAAATAATGTTGACAGATAGCTGAGATAGTTATTAGTTAATTCATGTGATAGCTCTGAACTGAATAGATTTGGATTGACGAGTATCACGAACGGGTTACGTACTCCTTTGAGAAGTTTGCATAATATATGATTGGGCGTTTCCCGATTATTCCATGTAGGTATGTATGCTTCTGACAGCCATACTGACATGAACTCTAGATAAGCGATTATATTTATTGAGAACTTGATTTCTTACCTTTGAAGATTAGTCTACTTTGCTCTCGGTATAAGACGACTTCTTATTAGATGATCTGACGTGGCTTGAACTTATCTTTAGATGTCAAAGTATATCTTCGTAAAACAATTTTACCACTTACTTGTTTGCTTGTAGACAACTTCGTTATCAATGCACCGTATGCACGCATTTGGCCGGTTGCTGTAGCCGCCGCGGCTGTCTGCAAGGTTGTCTGAAATCTAGCTGTTAGTTTTATGCGCCCCCCCCCCCCCCCAACTTTCTGTAGGTGGGCTGCCAGCACGTTCGAAAGTTGAGAGGATATTTGGATGTTTGGGCCTCAATCAAACTTTAACTAACCTAGATGAAACCTTGAATATACATAGCCCATGTACATATCATAAAGAATATTTTTCATCCAGGCACCACGCGAGCAAAGCCAGCGGAAGCTTGGTTATGTATAATCGGTAAATTTTGTTAAATTCGACTCTTTACCAACCAATTATGAAACTTTATCGATTAGAGACTTGGGTGGTGCTTGATGTCATGCTCTTATCATTATACTAATCTAGGTACTAACCTCTGTAGATTGTGCACATTTTCTAGTAAGATATTAGTCAAAGATGCAAAAAGTTTTCTTTGTTAGGTTAACTATTTTGCTATGGCTAAACGCATTGTAACGTCATGATTATAATTAACATTTAGTTCTATAAACCCAAGGGTTGTAACGAGAAAACTTTGATAAATTAATTTGTCAGGAAAGCCGCTTGTCGTAAAAGTAATTAAAATTGTACTTCACTTACATGTAAGCTTTAGACTGCTTCCTTATAAACCGGACTCGAAATCTCCCCTACGCTCCAACCGCTCGAACATGGAGAACGACCTCTTTTTCCGTGACACAACGTTTAGTTGCATTATCACAATAATTTTCGTCCTCCATAACAAAGGGAGGAATTCTTATTCTTATAACCTTAATAAAATTTGCTTTAGTATTACTTATCGTTAAATTTAAAATAATTTGCTAAGACGTGTTAACGCTACGAAAAACGACGCTATAATGAGGTAAAATCCGAGCGCCATGCGACTCGCCGACACAAAAACGTTACAACGCTAGCGCCGGAAGTCAAAGGGAGGCAGTTGTTAGGACGAAAAACGCGAAAAAGACAGGTGCTTGACTCAAGATGGATTCCGGATATCGTATCGGAACAAATAATAATTCTTTTGTAAGTTCTATAGAATTTATAAACAAATACCATTAGTTGGAGCAACAACATCAATGACAAAAATAAAAAAATCGATAAAAGTAAAATAGGTACTGATGGTAGGTAATTGTGTATTATACATTTTAGAGTTGTATTTTACTCATTAAAAAAAGTAATGTTGGAAAAGTAGGAGGTGCCTTAACTTATAATGCGAAGAACGTGGATTCGAAGACGAAGTGCATTAATGGATTTTTCTATTAAAAAAAAACATATTATGCGCATTAACGCGTACTCAGAAAGTTGAAGGAAAACATCGTGAGGAAACCAATTAATATTCTTATTAACCTGTGACGTACCTACAATAAAAGTAGCATAAATGCTATTCCTGGGCATAGGCTATAATATGTATGTATTTTAAGTTTTATCCAAATCCATTTGGTCGTTGTTGTGATCGAGCTACAAAGATCTTCACAAACTTTTTAATTTATAATATTAGTAGGAAGGATTGACAAGTATGTCCTAGGAAAATAAAGATGAACTTGAAGTTTGATGTTGATGGACGAAACACTAACCTCTCCTTCTTCCCTGGGTATCATAGATACATTGATATCCATCTCCCCGTCGCTATCGTCCTTCGGAATAACAGGCAGCATGTAAGAGTTCTGGTTGGAGTCATCAGTCTTGCCAACCTTAGCACTTTCTATTACTGTTGCTAACTGCTTCTTAAGAAGTTCCGTCTCCTTCTGGAGTTTAGCTTCGAGGTCACTGATCTGCGTTTTGTAGCATTGGGTTAGTGTGGAGACCTGTAAGATAAATTATGATATAGCGAAACCATACAGTTTACATTTTTTTATTACATTTTTATCGCAATAGGCATCTTCAAATTTAATATAATTTAGATTTTTTAAAACCAACTTCTTCCATCTTTTGAACAAACGCAAATTACTATATTACAAAACGCTTTTACTATACACAATTTTGTGTATAGTAAAAGATGACAATACATCATGTGACACTTATGATTTAACAGATTTTATAATTATTATTGATGAATTTAATAATATTGGTTGACATTTTATTCAGAGCCATCTAGCACCAAACTAAGCAATTACTGATGGAATTAAAAAAAATAAAAATAAATAGGATCACGAATGTAATCCCCAAGTACCGTAGACATCCTCTCAAATCTCCAGACGCTTAGATCCTTTGAAGATGTCTAGTGGGGGTAGTCAGAGGCACGTCCAAACATTATATTTGGCACATGCCCACATTTTACAGAAGTTAGCATTCCATACGTGACAGGTTGATGCACGCCGGGATTCGAACGAGCGACCTTCAGATTGAAAGTCGAGGTACCTCCCACTCGGCCAACACGGCTTTATAGAATTACTTACTGTAAATACATACATATAAACTTTATAAATAGAAACCACATTATTTTCTTGTATTGCTGACGTCTCGAGACAATACAGATGCTCTTCATCGTGAGCAACGCCTGCGACCGCGATCATTGGTATATCGGCGAATACTTATAGTTTTCATTCTATACTTATAAACGCCCAGACACAGACCAAATATATGTTCATCACACAAATATTTGTCCTGAGTGGGGATCGAAACCACAACCTGGTTGAAGGTAGAGCTACTATCAAATGAGCTGTGAGGCCAGTATACCCACTTGTAGTTTATTCTGCGCTCTTTCAGACTCCAGATGCTGCGACAGTCGCGTGAGATCGGCGTGCAATCGCGTCGTACGTTGCTGCGCGCGGGTCGCTTCGCTCGACGCTTCCGAAGCGCGCCGTCTGGCGTTCTCGGCTTCTGTGGTTTGCTCCAAGCATTGCTCCCTAAAATTAAACATGTTTTATCAGCGTTATGATACACAACATTCTTACAATTATTTGCAACTCAATTTTATTATTAACTAGCGACCCGCCCCGGCTTCGCACGGGTAGCATGTTATTATACATATAAACCTTCCTCCTGAATCACTCTATCTATTAAAAAAAACCGCATAAAAATCCGTTGTGTAGTTTTAAAGATATAAGCAAACATACATACAGACGCGGGAAGCGGAAAGCGACTTTGCTTTATACTATGTAGTGATTGTAGTTTTTAGCTTTGCCTGCGTGTTACCCAGATAAAAAGTTTATATGTCCATCGGTGAAATAATTTTTCAAATAGGTGCCGTCATTCCTACAAACATCGCACTTTTTCTTTACAATAGTTAATAGAGATTTTAAAAATCAACTCAAAAATTTATGTGGGACGTATTTTGGGCAATAAAAAATAAGAGCCACTTCAGCAGTAAGATTGACGTCATCTAATCTCCCAAATCCGCAATAAAACGGAATAAAAACAAAAATATCGTTTAGATTCAACTATAATTCAGCGGCTAGCTAAAATCCATTATTTCCAATAGCCAGTAATGTTTTTTTTTTATTGTTGAATCGTGATTGTTAAAGAAGTGGTGTTAGTTTTATCGCAAAGAAATAGTTAATATGGTGTTGTGTTATCTACGCAATATTTTTGAAAGGATATAATAATAACTTAATAACTAACTGTGCAGTGGAAAGCTTCACGGTGAGTGAGTCTATCTGCGCTTTCAGGGCAGCTGCTTCCTCCTTCAACTGCTCCTCTTGACTGTGGTCTACTGTCTGGTTCTGACGTAGTACTGCTTGGGCTCTGACCTAGAAACATAAATAGCAAGATATTCTCTGAATCATACGTTGAACATACACCTTTTGTGTTATTAACATGGCTTTTGATCAGTTTAAAGCCGACAATAAATTCTTCTTTACAACGAAACCGTATTGTAACGAAGATGAAATGACGCAAGTAATTAACTGTTTATATTATACATTATATTTACCTGTCCTAAGAGCATTTTTCATCATCAAATCTGTGTTATCTTGAACATTGTATTGTCGTTTGTATGCTATAAAACTTATACTTACCTATATTTAAGAAGGCTTTCATACTATTTGCGTTTTAGAAGGCGAGTCCTATATAGGGGGGGGCGAGTCCTAAAAAAAGTGTGAAGTCCAGTGGCAGAAGTACCATTATCCCTATGTATGATCCGTGTTTTGTTTGAATATTCGAATTATGATTTACAAGATCTTTTTTTAAATTAGCTAAATAAAGGTATTGCGCATTCGTAGATTTGGAAAAGGCCTATGACAAAGTGGTGAGGAATGAACTTTGGTCGGTACTGTCGATGTAAGGAGTGAGCAGCAACCTTATTCGAGCTCTGAAATTTCTCTATGAGGATTCCAGTGCTTGCGTAAGGATAAATGGGGCATACACTGAATGGTTTAACATCGAAAAAGGTGTTAGACAGGGATGTGTAGCGTCACCATGGCTGTTTAATTTATTCATGGACAGTTGTTTGCAAGATTTGAAAGATAATGAATGTGGATTAAGAATGAACGAGTTATTCGTCAAATGTCTCCTCTATGCCGATGACCAGGTTATATGACCGCCGTATTTTCCGGGAAGGCGATTTTTAAGGCGAATTTTCCTGGACCAAATTGGTAACGTTTTGAAAAAAGGCCGGGTCAAGAGTACTCTAAACCGACGAGCATGCAAGAAGAATGTGATGAGAATGAATGAAGCTAAAGAAGTATGCCAGGATCGTAGCAAGTGGAAAGCCGTGATCTCTGCCTACCCCTCTGGGAAACAGGCGTGATTTTATGTATGTGAACCTAGCATATGCATAAACTTACGAAAGAAAATAGACAGGTTTGAAGGCTTCCCGATGAACTTAAAGGTACAAAAGGCTTAACACAGTATTACGAGGCAATGTTTAGGCAGCGGTTGATGTTTAGCAGCATGGCCATATTTTTGTCCTATCTCAAAGTAATTAATTAAAAAAAAGTCAAATCTTTATTTTACCTTATAGCTAGTGTATTCAGTTTTCAAATCAGCCAACTCCATGTTAACAATCTTCAGGTTCTCATTTAGTTCGGAGCATTTGAACTCTAATCTCTTCACCTTGTTATTCAACTCGGCTTTATCTTCGCCCAAACTCATAATGACTTTCTCTTTGTCACTCATCATAGCTGTCATTTCCAAATCAGCTTCTTCATTCTTTCTCTTTTCATCTTCAAGTTCCTGCTCCAATTTTAATATAATACCGTTTTTGGCTTGAATCACGCTGTCCTTGTCTTTCCCTTCCTCCATAATATGTTGCAACTCTTCTTTTGTTAGTCTGTTCTGCGTTTCTTCTGTTTTTATCTGTTCTTCTAGAAGCTTTATTTGAATCTTCATAGCTGTTATTGTACCTTCTTGGGTGTCGATAGTGGATTCCATCTGGAAATAAAACGAAATACAACAATCTATTATTTATATAAACACCATACTTAATTTCTAGATCTATTCCAAGTTTCATTAAAATCGGTTCAGCCGTTACTGTGTGATTTACACATACAAACTCACAAACTTCCGCATTTATAGCATTACTACCGGTTGTACCTGGATAAAAAGTAGACTGTGTTATTCTGATGTATAAGCTATATTACTGTAAAGTTTAATTTTAATCCGTTCAGTAGTTTTTGCGAGAAAGCGTTTTTTATTACAGAAGTGTTTTATAACACATATTTCATTAACTTTAGAGAAAACGCCCAAAGACGCGCTTCTAAAGCGTCGAGCGACATATCTTTATGTGATTTCATACCTGAACCATCTTCTTTTTTTTCTCCTCCATCTTAGTAGTGAGCTCTTTCAAAGATCTTTCATAATCTTCAATTTCGAGGCTTAACACGTTTTTCTTTTTAGCATCTCTCCTAGCTTTCTCCAAGTTGTCTTTGGTGGCTTTGTGGGCATTAATTTCAGAGGACAATTCTTGATTCTTCAAGTTTAACTCGGCTGAAAATAAATGGGATAAAAACTCCTAGTCATTTTTGAATCATTTAAAAATTATGTCTTCATATACATCATAATCATAAATAAATAAATAATAAAAATCATTTCTTCTTCATTACTTAACATAGACCTCTTCAAAGAATACTTGAGTGACCAATTTTGTGAGGCCTGCACCCAATGACTGTCTTTATTAGATCGTATTTTTATCTAGTTGGAGTTTGTCCTAAACTGAAATGTAAATATATTACTAAACTAGCTGGACCGTGCAAGCTTCGCTGGGCGACAGATATTTTCACATCTGGTATTCCAATTCTCAAAATAAATGATAGCCAATATGTTGCCGAGGACTAATAGCTACATAACAAAAAAAGTTTCATCAAAATCCGTCCAGTAGTTTTTGCGTGAAAGCCAGACAACAGACAGACAGACAGACAGACAAAAATTTCAAAATGTTTTTTTTTGCTTGTGTTAGTTGTATGAAGACTCCTAGGAGTATTTTTTTTAGTTTTCATTCAATGTACAGAATTGAACTCTTCTACAGTTTTATTATATGTATAGACTACTACATATTACCATACCTTTCATGTTTTCTAGCTCAGTGGATAACTTCGCAGATTCTTTTGTCAAGGAGTGAATTGTATCTCTTAGTTCAGTAACTTCCCACTGATTATTTCGGTTAGTTTCATTTTCATTATTATCAGCCACAGTTGATTTGATTTCCTGCTCGCTTAGCATCTTTTCCAGTTTTGCCTTGTCTTGTTCTGAGTTTTGAAGTACAGCTGTTGTTTCATTCAGTTTCTTTTTAAGTTTTAATGCGAAAATCCTCAGTTTTGTATATCTAAATATCAAACACAGTTTATATGAGTAAAAAATGTGATATCACTAATAATAAGTACTTTTTTTATAATAAAACCAAAAATTAAAAAGAAATAGGACGTTAATCCCCAAGTGAAGTAGACGTCCTCTAATTTACAGGCGCTCAGATCTTTGATGGCTAAAGGGGATAGTGAGAGGCACGTCTTAACATTAGTGCGCGCATTTTGCAGAAGTTAGTTTTCCATACGTGGCATGTTGCAAGCCCATCGCCGCTTGTAAGAATATTAACTGGTTTCCTCACGATGTTTTCCTTCGCCGTTTTGAGTACGAGTTTAATGCGCATATACAAAAATAATATTGCAAAATAAATAAATAACTTACTTTTCTTCAAAAGTCTCATCCAAGTCTCTCATTCGTGAAAATTCTTCAGCTTTTGAAATAGTCGATGTGGACATGTCTTCATTTGGTAATTCTGCTGCAACTAAGAATAATTTTAATGTTTCAATGTATATATATATTACTATTAAACTATCAAGTACACTTAGCTATTAAAACAAATTGAATGTTTACATGATAAAAGATATAAAGATAAGATAATGATAAAAATTAATAAGTTAAGTATCTACTAGTTAACCAAAAACAGGTTTTGATTATTGTTACAATTGAAATTAAACCCACCAGACGTTGGAGTTTGTTTAAATTTTTCGATATCTTCCTTCAATGACTCTATGAGGCTTTCTTTTTCGGCTAATTCTTTTTTGACATTATCTCTTTCAAGTGCAGTTTGGTTTACAACTCCACTAACCTCCGTAGTTTTTTTCTCGGCATTTGCTATTTGAGTTTCGAGATTTTCGATCTTTTCACGTAATGTTGTCTTTTCTTCGTTCAAACTGCTTCTGTCTTTCTCCAATGTTTCAATAAGTCTCTCCATTTCAGCGATTGCCTTCTGCTTCTTAGATATTGATTCTCCGCGTTCCTTTAGAACTTGGTTGATTTCTTTCATTTCATGAAGTAACTCAGCATTTTCGTTCTTGTAGCTCATCAGCTTTGATTTAGCATCATCATATTCCGATACAAGCGCGTCATACTCTTTTATTTTGATACGGGATTCTTTCATTTCAATCAGCAGCGAGGCATTTTCCTGTTTATAAGCAGATAATTTTGTTTCCAGTTTAGCTATGTCTGTCTGCAAAGATACATTCAAATCTGAATGTTCAGAATCATCTTTAGGTTGTTCTAATGAAAACTTCATTGTTTCTACTTCTTCCTTTAGTAGGTTATTCATATCTTGCATGTCATCATATTCTTTTTTCATTAAACTGAATTGCTCTTCCAGTTCCATTATTTTACATCTAAGCATGTTGATTTCTCCTTCATTTTCATTTTTGTATTTGTTTTCCATCACATTTTTTTCTTGAACAGTAGATTCTAATTCTGTCTTCATTGATTTAATTTCTGTTTTCATATTAGCTACTTGATCTTCTAATCCCCTTTTAATGTTTTCTAACTCTATAACACTATCCTTAGCATTCAGTTTCTCTTTGACTAAAGTAGATTTTTCACTTTCTAATGCCTTAATTTGGAAGGTTAAACTTTCAATGAAATCATTGTATTGATCATTATTTTGTATTGATTTATTAATTTTTTCTCTTTCGATGTTCAGCTCTTCTAAAGACAAGTTTAATTCTTTGATTTTCTTAGTAGATTCGTTTAGTTTTATGATGTCATTATTGATTTGTTCCTTCAAGGACTTGTTTTCAGCTACATGCATTGGCAACTCATTATTTATTAGAACTTCATATTTTGATTTCAGTTCATTTAGTTCTTGTTGTACTTTATCATTGTGACTTGAACTATCACTCAATTGTTTTTGTAATTTGACGATTTGTGCCTCTAATTGGTCAATCACATTCTTTAATTCTTCTGTTTGAGCACTATCAACTGTAACAACACTTTCATGTATTGCTGCTACAGCTTGTTTTAGTTGCTCTTCTAGTTCATGAACTTTTTCATTCAGTGAAACATTTTCATTTCTCAAAGCATTTACTTGATCATCTAAAACTTTTGATGCTTTTATTATATCATCCTGCCATTTAGGAATGTTTTCAGAATATTCTTTCACTGTTTTTGTGAGTATAAAGCGTGAGTTTTTCAGCTGATTAATACAGGCAGCACATTTTAAAATTTTGTCTTTATAACTTCTCAGTTTAACATTTAATTTCTCATTTTTATTTTTTTCTAATTCACATGTTTGGGTAAATTCATTGATTTTATCTTCAAATTCAGTGTTCTGTTTAGACTTCTCATCTTTAACTGTTTTAATTTGATCTTCTAGTTCTTTGATTTTATTATGCAATATCTCAATATTGGATTTGCATTCATCTGAAAAATAAATTATTTTCATTAAATGTATAAATATAATATATAAATTTACAGATAGAAAGTGTGTGGCCCACACAGTGTGGGCATTTTTTTTCTAATTTTAATTTAATTTACCAGAAAGAAACTTCATTTCCAGCAATTGTAATTGTTCTCTCTGCTTTAGAACAATGTTATTGAACTCCTCAGTTCGAGCCTCTCCTTCAGTGAGCTGATTGATCAGTTGTTCATTTTCTTCCATGAGCCTTTTGTTTTCCCTTTCAAAGGATTTTAACTCACTATCAGAATCTGATAGCTTTTGTGAGACATCTGATATCATTTGGTCTTTTATGATCAAATCAGCTTTATATTGATTGATTTCATGATTATAATTGTTGCACTGCACACTCAGTTCTTTTATTTTACTCTGAGCAGAGTCAACTGAGTCTACAAGTTCTTGAAGTAATTTATTATTTACTTGATTTTGGGTTATCACAGAGTCACATTTTTCCAGTTGAATTTTGTAGGTTTCAATTTCCTTTTGTAATTCTGCAAGTAATCAATTAAAATGAAATTAGTACTATGTTAGTTCATTTTTAGGGTTTCATACCCGAAGGGTTAAAACAGGGCTCCTATTACTAAGACTGCTGTCCGACTGTATCTCATGAACCGCAATAGCTAGACAGTTGAATTTTTCACAGTTTATGTATTTCTGTTGGCACTATAACAAGAGATACTAAAAACAGAATAAAATAAATATTTAAGTGGGGCTCCCATACAATATAATGGTACGGAATCCTAAGTGCGCGACCAACTTGCACTTGGCAGGTTTTTTAAGTACCTTTTGATCTGATTAGGCTGTTAGACAAGTTAGCTTCAATATTGAGTAACATCATGATAAGATATGTACCTGATTTTGCAGTTTTAGCCTTCTGAGCTATAACAAGTAAACCTTTGCATTTTGAAATTAGTTCTTCCTTATCGAGGTCATCAAATGGACTCTTTTTAACTCCAGTATCTGGATTCTGTAAAAAAAATACATATTAATAAAATATATAGAATGTTGATGGACGTAGAGGTAGGACAAATAAAAGATGGAAAGACTGTGCGAAAGATGATATTAGTAAGAATGGAGTGATGAGATGATGGATGATAGAGGAAAATGGAAAAACAACACATGTTGTTCCGACCCCACTTTAGTGGGATTAGGGCAGGAAGATGATAATATAACAAATATAACAAGGTAGAACTTTTCAAGCTAGTTTACAAAATCTCACCAGTAGAAGCAGTAGTATGTACCTACTACTGTTCCACCTACCTACAACAAATGAATGTGCTAAAGTTACTATAGTTTTACTGTATTTCATAATTTCCGTCTGGTGTGCGCTACCTAAAACCGCCAGTAAAATGCGTAGTCCGGAACTCCAAGATCTTGCACACAGTCAATACCTACCTTTTTCTACCTGAAGATCTTTGTAACAATACCCTTGCCTCAGATATCGTAACACTCCAACACGTATTACTATTAGTTGAACAAAATAAAAAGTGTTGCTTGCTTACCGAGTGTTTCGGGGAACTGTCCATGATAATAATAATGGCTTCTACTTTTTCATTCTAACAGCTGTTGAATACGATAATTAACTTTTATGCAATGTCGATAACAATAAGCGTTTAGCACATTTCTAATTTATTTAGAAGATAAAACTAGCATTTTAGCAAAATAGATCAACATCATCACATCATCCAAGATCCAATCACACACATACATACATAATAAAAGTACTCTGGACTGGACACATACACACAAATTAGTGTGACCATCATAAAGTAAAATAATCCCGACCCCACCGAACGAAACCTGTTATCTTGTGGGAAGGATTTGTATTCTTTGAAAACCTCAGGTTTTGTACAAACCGAAATTCATAAATATCAAGAAAATGCCGTTTGTGTACATTAACTTTTTATCACGAGAATAATTTTTGCCTACCAGGCCGGCCTAAGAGGCCGTTTTCGACCGTATAATGTACTCTGTGGTTTTCGAGTCGTATCGTCGTGTAATACAAAAAGGAGACGAACTGCCAAAAAGTCTGAACAATACTCAAAGCTGGTCACACTCTTATCTGACACTAACATTTTTGACATACAAACTCCCAAACTGCCAATGTCAAAACTATGACATTGACAGTAGGGAGGCCCTTGGGGTAGGTACATCTAAACTTCACCCTCAACTTTTGTAGTGATGTACTTCAATTCAACTATCAAGTTTATATCGGATTAAGCTCGGTTTCGTTAGTAGTGGCTCTACCCATGTTATTTCGTTCAATCGTTTTGGTCTTTCAGCACAATCATCAAAATATTCCAACATCCTTACAAACTTTCACATTTATTTTAATAATACAATGATCGGTGAGATTTTTCTCACCGATAACTTAGTGACAACACTATTGTCATAGTAAGTAAATTGGCGTAATGGCGGCTCTAGTAGTCATCATTGCTATTTGCTATAGTTTCATGTGTGTGAATGAATAAAATAACAATTTCCTTTATTAGAAAGCATAGGTAGCCATAGCTATTTATTGAAATGTGATGCGGACCTATGTCTTCGTAGGCCGAAACACCCATTATTCAGAATTCAGGTAAATAAATGCTTTTCATCAAGCTGTATCATTTTGTCGCAATCGCAAACCTTTGCGGGGCGCGTCCATGAGTAATATTGTGGTTTTCTTGTATGTTTTATTTCAGTTCACTTGCCCCAAGTACGCGTTATGCTATGCTATTGATACAATATTCTTTTTTTTTGCTTGCGTGAAGTCTTGTGCACCCTATCAAGTCAACTTGTGGGATGACTAAATACTATGTTGATATAGTGGCACTCATAAACGTGCTGCTCTTATTATTTTATGTTATTTTAGCGTGAATATTCTGCTGTTAAAGACGGGTTAGACAGGCAAAATGTCTAGTGATGAAGATAAACCCCCTGCGCCGCCGGTGCGCCTCACCAGTAACCGAGCTACGGATCGCGTTGACTCTGTCGCCTCTGTGGACATGAGACCACTACCAAAAGGTACAACTATCAATTGTGCTTCCTATTCAATCATATTATAATATAATGAACTTGTAAACAATAGAAATACATACAAAAGGTTTGATATTACACATCCTTTTTGGTTCAGTCATTACTCATACCATATGCTATGTGATGGACAGGATAGCTTGTGAAATTACAGGCTTATTATTCATAGCCAAACCTGTGAGTGTCTTAAACCACATAAAATCGGACCTGGAGAACTGCTATTTTGTATAGTTATTATTTTATTTACTCACACTCACTGTTTTTATTTTTTATTTGAAACTTGCTGTCCCATCAGATAACATAGACTTATGTATATTTAATATTGTTCCTTCATTCCAGAACCTGATGATGCTGGTGATAGGAAAAAGAAAACACTGAAAGCTAAAATAAAAGGGTCCAAGAGTACAGCACACAATGATAAACCTAATATTAGCTATCCAACTAATTTTGAGCATACAGTACATGTGGGATTTGATGCTATCACTGGAGAATTTACAGTAAGTATCTGCAAATGTTTAATAATTAGGTAATTATAGATTGAATAGGAAAATAAAAATAAACAAAGACAGCACAGCTGAAATGTGGTTTTAGACACAATATATTATTTAGTCACTAATAATTTTAAACTAACTATTTTATTTCTAAAATGTGTTACAATGCAAATATTTTCCATCAAATTTACTCCAAACCCTTATGTTGAGTATCTATCATTTATACCTTCCCAAAACTTGAATTTCTATTACAATTTGTTTTACATTGTCGAGTGTAGATTCATACAAGTATGTGATTTGTATTGTATCCCAAAGTCCTTAAAATTTCCAAAGTCCACTATGGATCAGTCAGGATGGTATCAGTCAAAATGCAGCTTTAGGCCAAACAGCTTTTTGCTTTGCTTTATTTAAAAAGCAGCTTTTAAAGAAAATTTATTGAATTTACATTTTGAGTTGTTACAACAATTGAGTAGTACCTACCCAACTAATATAAATTATGTTGTACATTCTGGTTTTATCAAACTGTCTTGTCTACATTTTCTCAATTGAGTGATAACAAAGCATGGTTTTAATAGTGTATGGTATCCTAAGTAGAAGAGTTACCTAGACGAAGTTCAATAAGAGCCATGTGTATGAAATATGGCGGTATATGGCATGGTAATATACTAGAGTGATCCTTGCAAATTATTCTAGAGGTTACTAGTATGAAATTGCCAAATTGTTGATGATATCTATATAATATTTAGTGTATATTGAGTATGTTGGGATGTCAATCACATAATGGAGTTCCATGTATTACCGCTTTTGTTTCAAGCTGCCTATGACAGTAAGTAACAGCTTCAAATAACATGTATTCCTGTCTTCCTAATGTTTATTTGTATGTTTCATTTGGCCAAATTATGGCTAATCAATATAATTTCATTTTCAATTACATTTTATGTATTTCATAAATGAGAAAAAAAAACATATGCAGCATGTTTCTATAGGCAGTCAATTCATTTAAGAAATGGTTAGACTATTCTTTTATGTGTTATGTTTAATAGTAAGCTAAATAAATAATTAGTATAGATTTTTCCTTGTTGATAACTAAAATAGGAGGAGATAAATGTTGCCTTTTTGAATGTTATCGTAACTAGAATTTAAGCTTGTTACTGAATTGGTATGCTAAGTTACAGCAAGATCAATGTTAATGCATAAGCTTGGCTCAGCATGTACAAATGTGCTTTGTTAGAAAATTTGCAATAGTTGCACTTATTTATGTGAATTGTTTGTCTAACAGGGAATGCCTGAAGCTTGGGCACGGTTGTTGATGGCCGCAAATATAAGCAAGCAAGAGCAGAAGAATAATCCTCAAGCTGTATTGGATGTCCTAAAGTGGTATGATGCATCGGCCACCCAGCCCCCTCCATCCAAGTATATGACGTCGGCGCAGATGCACACAACGCATTCAGGTTTGTTATCTACACATGAATAATCCTTTTTTTTTAATTTCAAATTAATTATATAAAATCAGATGGCTTTCTAGATACTTGCAATTATGCCAGAGTATTCTTTTTTGGTGTGTAGCAAGAAATGAATACCCAAAGCAGAAGAGGTTAAATATTGCTTAAAAATTTACTTTACGCTAATGAAGTCACCAGTGTCACAGATTGATGAATTTTTCATATAATTGGCGATCGTCAATTTATCTTTCTTCCCTATTTACCCACATATAAACATAACATCTAAATGTTATGTAACCATATTTCTATTACACTTTGTCACCGGGTCTCATCCCACTCCTTCCTGCCAATTTGTCTCATGAAAAATATTGTTGGCTTGTATCCAAAAAAATGTTTATGTAGGTTACCCTTAGGCACCTTTTGAATTGTTTGTTGATGTTAACAGGCTCCTCTGTATCGCGAGTGTCGTCCAGTAGTCCATCGTCATCTACGCCTACAGATACGGAGCATCCTGAGCCCCCGCCACCACCGCCCTCGCGGCCTGACCGCACTAAGAGCATTGTAAGTATGGAACTTAATTTAAACAATCAAGTTCAAAATATTGAGGATTTATAAAAACGTAGTTTTATAAAACATGATTATTCTTATTAAAAAAATATCAATTAGTTGAACAAAACAGTTTGGACTTTCCTAATAGGGAGATGAGCATTTTCAAGTGATAACGAGATGTTGGCCATAGGAACTCATTTTAGATTTTTCTTGACAAGTAGGTACTTAACTTATATTTCTAGATTTTATAGAAAAGTTAACAGAAACGTAAAATGGATAAGAAAAGGAATAGGAATCATTTTAATAATGATTTATTGTTTGCAGTATACCAAACCAATAGAAGAAGAGGAGACACCTCCCCCGCGGCCCGCGCCAGCACCCGCGTCGCCTCCGCACGTGCCGCATCCAGCGCTCACAACACATTCTGTAAGTAAATTTACTTGCTACCCTTCAACTATACTAAATATTCAAAAAATGTAATGTAAAAAAAACTCGTGTCTGTCTGTTTGTGATGTTATGACGACCAAACCGCTGCTCGGCCGACTATAATGAAAATTTAACATAGAGATAGCTTAAGAGGTTAAAGTATTGAGACGGCTACTTTTCGCCCAAAATTCTCTCTAAATCGAAAACGCAATACTCACTAGGTTTGTATTTCATTTTTGTAACTCTATATTTTATCTTTTTTTTGCGAGCATTAAAGCTACCGGGCTCATAATATGAAAGCGCGTTTCCAAAGCTACACCTGTCAAAAATGACTCACCTTAGTTAATTAAGTGAGTCACATTTGCAAGGGGTTTTCCGGGACGCGAGACGGTCCCCTTTATTGTTATGTACCTTATCAGGACGGGAGATTAGATAGCTGATAATGTAAAGGTTGCGAGGTCTATATTTGTGGCAATGTTTAGAATAAAAAAAGCTAACGACTGTTATCTCCGACGGTAAACATCCCCTCAGATGTTCGCTTAGATCCTTGATTATGTCTGTAATGATATGACATTCATTTATCAATTATCGGAAAACTAATAAAAATCTATGAAGCGATGTTTTAGTCCACTCACACTCCATGTTAAAACCAACTGTTTTATCTGAAAAATTAAAATCTTTTTTTCTGATTTGAATCTATCAAAATCTAACAACTTAGTTCTTAAATTTATAGGTAAAACAGCAGAAAACCAGAAAATTACGTTTATACAGGGTGTCCAAGAACCTGGCGTCCAACTGGATTCCCACGATGCCCCAAGTTCTAACAGTACTCAGAAAAATATTTTAAAAAATCCACCCCATGTACTTACAAAATTATACTGATTTCAAAAAAAAAGGGGAAATGAGCACCCTGTGACATACTTTTGAATGCTGTGACTGCTAATGCTGATAATTTCGATATTTCTTGGAGGTTTTGTAATCTAGGGTATTGCTGTGTCTAAATAGAATGTAAAAATAAAGTACTTATTGTACCATTTTAAAATAAAATATTATTTTAACTAAAGGTGATATGGAAAACTATTGAATTTCGCAACTTTGACCGACTGTAGTGTAAAAAAAATGTACCAAAATAGTATGGCAAGTGACGTCAAATTTTGACGCGTTTATTCCTCTTTTTAAAAAGGTATAATACTTACACATTAATTTGAAAAAAAAAATTTTGATAATATTTTTACTCAACAACCCAATTTTTACGAAGTGCCTACCTACTAACGGTAACTGTCGGACCCTTTCTTATCTTAGAAACTGTTATGTTACTACTATTATTTACTTCGGTTCCAAGAGTGAGCAAGAAGGAAATACACACAGGTAGATGGGTTCCCAGTAGAATAAAAGCAAAGAATGTTAGTTTAAAGATATTTTATTACAATAAATGTTCAAAATGTTGACCACCCGCGGCAATACAAGCTCTCACTCTCCTTAAAAAGGACCGCTTTATGTTTCGCGAGTAACTTTTTTGACGTATCACCTGCACTGCTTGTGTTATCTTCTCACGAAGGTCAGCGATGTCATTAATGGGCTTCGCATAAACGAGCTCCTTCATAGTTCCCCAGAAAAAAAAATCCAGCGGATTTAAGTCAGGTGAGCGGGCTGGCCACGGGATTGTTCCTGATCGCCCAATCCACCTGTTCGGGTATTGCTCGTCCAAAAACTCTCTAACGGATACGCGAAAATGTGCTGGACAACCGTCGTGTTGGAACCACATATCTGGTGGGGTCTCTTCTAGTAAGTTTGGCAAATCATTTTGAAGAAAATTTAAATATGATTCGCCAGTCAAATTCTCGGGCATCTCAAATGGACCAATAATATTCCCACAGAGAATACCGGTCCACATGTTCACTTTGAACCGGTACTGGGATCTATCTTCTCGCATCAAGTGCGGATTTTCCACATGCCACTCGTGCAAGTTGTGTAGGTTCATGTAGCCATCCTTCTTAAATGTTGATTCATCTGACCACAAAATTTTGTCGATAAAGTTTTCGTCTTCTCGATGTTTTTGCAGGATTGTTTCACAAAACGCGACTCGGCTCGGATAGTCTCGAGGTAAAAGACTTTGCACTCGCTGTACGTGGTACGGATGATATTCTTCTTTTTGGAGAATACTGTGTGCTGTGCTCTTCGGTATCCCCGTATCAGCTTCTATTCCTCGCACAGAGATGCTTGGATTTGCCGACACCGCCTCTAAAACTTCATCGCGTATGAAGTCATTTACGGGTCGTCCTTCACCAGCTACTTGATTGGGGAACCGCCCGTCACATAGTGATCTGTGCACATTAATGAAAACTCGATGGTCGGGATATCGCGTAGCCCTCGGATACCTTTCTCTGTAAAGTCTCGCTGCAGCTCGTCCATTACCTCTACATTCTCCATAAATGTAGTGCATATTTGCGTATTCTTGCGGAGTGTAGGTCGCCATGGTAGCACACACAAAACACAAACTGTCCAAACACAGGCAAAGGTCGTCGTAAAGAGTTCGTTTCAAAGTCCAGAGCACAAAGAGTAATCGAGTCCAATAAACAAAGCTTTAAATCGTAGTACGTGATCAATGGTAACAATAAGAGAGAGGTGCGTAGTAACGGCAGGAGGCAGTGACGCGTACTGACCGTACTGTTATCCTAAACCTTTTTCTCCCTCACTCTTACCTGAATAATGGGGTACCATAAAGAAGAACCAGCAAATCGCAAAGATAGTTTCTGTCTTGCTCCCTCCTGTTGTAATAACGAATCACTATGCATGCACATACCGTCCCTTACGGTCTAACCTGTTTTTTGAGAGGCCTGTTGTTATTTTTATGAGCATACAATAGTAATTCTTTAGAGGCTAGATTCAATTCGTCGTAAATTTTTCTTTCTAAGAATTCTGTAAGACATCGTAAAAATTGGGTTGTTGAGTAAAAATATTATCAAATTTTTTTTTTTCAAATTAATGTGTAAGTATTATACCTTTTTAAAAAGAGGAATAAACGCGTCAAAATTTGACGTCACTTGCCATACTATTTTGGTACATTTTTTTTACACTACAGTCGGTCAAAGTTGCGAAATTCAATAGTTTTCCATATCACCTTTAGTTAAAATAATATTTTATTTTAAAATGGTACAATAAGTACTTTATTTTTACATTCTATTTAGACACAGCAATACCCTAGATTACAAAACCTCCAAGAAATATCGAAATTATCAGCATTAGCAGTCACAGCATTCAAAAGTATGTCACAGGGTGCTCATTTCCCCTTTTTTTTTGAAATCAGTATAATTCTGTAAGTACATGGGGTGGATTTTTTAAAATATTTTTCTGAGTACTGTTAGAACTTGGGGCATCGTGGGAATCCAGTTGGACGCCAGGTTCTTGGACACCCTGTATAGGATCACGACTGTAATCCTCAAGTACGGTATCTTCTCAGATCTTCAGACGCTTAGATCCTTTTGATGCGCATATAAATTATTCGAACAGAAAAATCCATTGATGCACGCCGGGATTCGAACCCACGACCTTCAGATTGAAAGTCGAGGTACCTCCCACATTTAATTTTATTGCTGTTATATTTGTGTTTTTTTTTTGTTTATTTGATGTAGGTAGGATACTTACTGCGTACATCCTAGGGAAGTGAATATTACTCCTTATTATATTGAATTGCAGATATGCAGTAGAGCAGAGGTTGGAAGCGGCGGCGGTTTAGACCGAAATAAGAACCCGGCGGGTGCACCTGCTCCGCACACGCCTCCGCCGCACGCACCGCATCCGCCGCACGCGGTGCACCCGCCGCAACCAGCTAATGGAGCGCAACCCACCACAGAGACTGGGTAAGCTTTGTACTTCGACTATGGCAAATCAATTGACTACATATAAGTTTCATTTATTTTATTTTAATAAAAATATAAAAAATATTGGTGGACTTTACACACATCGCCATGTAGTCCCAAACTAAGCAAAGATTGTACTATGGAAACCAGATAACTGATAGAATACCTTTAAATGTTTTTTTTTTGGCGTAATACATATTGTATTATACATTTAAGGCGTGTAATTAATGTGTTTGATGAATGCAGAATCGTTTTTTCTCAATAACCGTAAAACATACAGTTTTGTTTTTTATGACAAAAATAACTTAAGGATATAATCTAGATAAATTACAGACAGAATCACGATTGGTGAAACTTTTCTCGATAGATTTATTTTCCAAAGTTGGCTTTTCAAAAACACTAGTTTCATTTTTAATCAAAACTATGAATAGCTAAACAGTTAATTTTTATATAATTCGTTAGATAATCATACTAGCTAAATAAATTACAGACAGTTTCTTTTTAAATTGGATGGTTTTCGAGATAATGCAGTTTTATCACTTTTTCCGTCTTATCCAGGTAGACTCAGCCCATACAAAATGTCAAAAATTTTACTTATCACCTTAACACCGAACAAACATTTATGTTCATCACACAAATATTTACCCTGAGTGGAAATCGAACCCACAACCTACAGCGCAGAAGGCAGAGCTACTTCCAACTGAGATGTGAGGCCAGATTTACAAACTGTGTACGGTACAAGCGACCGTGCATCTTCCTGGGTCAGCAGAAAGGCGCTGCGCGTGCGACCCAGTTGCAATCATTTATGTTATTTAATTTATCGCAAATTATTAGCAAATGAGTCAGTCCGCATTCAGCCAACAAGGGCACGCGTTCTCGCCATCATTACCATCATCAATATATTAGTGTAATACAGCTCACTCATTAACAGTTAGACAATATATCTTTATTGCCATAACAAAAGTATTATCATTTTAACAACCTAGTTGTACGGTTAACAAGACACCGTACAAACTGACATTCTTATTTGACACAATAATAATGGAAACACTTGCCACCACCATGAACATCAAGCCGCACCTAAAAAGGAAACAACGTCTGATTCTTCTGAGCCTGAACGCGGCTTAAAAGGCATAGAATTCAGATCAAGATCATTTAGAATAATACATGTTAAATTATTCATAAAATTCTATTGAACTATACTACCAACTGAATGCATTGATTGTAGAGTATACTAATAGAATCGGTGAGATACTCAAAGTAAAGATGATAATGAATTAAGTTAGTTATGGAGTTGGATTTATTTTAGATTAGCGGTGATTCATAACAATTATGATAAATAATGAACAAGACTTTAATAGTATTATGTTTTTATTTTACAGAAGTAGATCGACAGGGCAACAGCAACGGAAAAAGAAAATGACTGATGAAGAAATATTAGAAAAATTAAGAACTATTGTTAGTGTGGGTGATCCCAATAGGAAATATACTAAAATGGAAAAAATTGGTCAGGGGTGAGTTAATTATTTTATTGTATAAGTCTATTGCTCAAAAATGTACTAAACATATAAATAAACATGTTTATTTCTACTCAAGAATAGACAATAATCAAATTAATATTATGAATGCGAAAGTTTGGATCTTTGTTTGTTTGTTAATCGAACAAGTCGTAACGTCTGGACCGATTTCGATGATAGTTTATATACCGGTAGATTTTGACATGGATTGAAACATGTACTTTTTAAAACATTTGGGTGTTAAACCATCAAAAAATAATAAACAAAATGACCACTACGTTTTCGGGCACTTGAAAATGTCGGTTAAATCGTTAAACTATGGCGACTATGAGAGAGCCAGATGACCAACTTACTTGCTTTGTGTGTTCCAGAGCGTCGGGCACAGTGTACACGGCGATCGAGACGTCAACTGGCATGGAAGTGGCCATCAAACAGATGAACCTGAGTCAGCAGCCCAAGAAGGAACTCATCATCAACGAGATCCTCGTGATGCGGGAGAACAAACACAACAACGTAGTTAATTATCTCGACAGCTATCTCGTCAATGAGGTGAGTTTTTAAATTAGGCTCAATGCATGCTAAGCTGCTCGAACATAGCGAGGAAAAAAAAATAGTATTCTCATAAGCGGCGATAGGCTTGCAGCCTTATATAGAATGCTAACTAGTGTTAACTTTAGGTTTGTGCCAAATGTAATGTTTGGAAGTGCCTCTGACTGAGTCTGTCTGAGTCTCGATCTCAGCGCCTAGATATACAGTCGTGGTCAACTAATTAGGGACATGCAAGATAGTGAAGAACAATAACCGGTTATGTACATACAAATTTAAAACCCTATTGATTTCTCAGTAACTATTATTTGCATAATTTGGTCCGATTATTATGCTTTAAATGGCTGTAAATAAAAGAATAAATAAATAGAAAAAGTATTTAATATCAAAGGTTGAACATGTATTCAATTTTAAGGTATAATTCTGTAGCTGGACATTTAATTAAGGACAGTAAACTATAATGAAAAATAGAGTTAAACAAAACTAATAATCTGCAGTATTATAATATCTTTAACAGCTCCATTTTATTACGTGTAAAATCAGTACCCAGTAGCAAAACCTTTGTTAGTAATTACCGCTTGACACCGATGTGGCATAGACATTATCAGTTTCTGGCATGTTTCGACAGGAATGTTTGCCCATGCCTCACAAAAAGCTTCATTAAGTTCATCTAAAGTTGTGGTACGATAAGTGGCTACTTTTTTCTTGATTTCGTGCCAAAGGTGCTCGATTGGGTTAAGGTCCGGGCTATTTGCTGGCCAATCTAGCACCGATACTGACTGACTGGTAAGAAACGACTTGACTGAACGGGCGGTATGTTTCGGGTCGTTATCATGCTGAAACGTCCATATAATAGGGAGATGCTCCTCAGCATAGGGAAGCATCGTTTTCTCCAATATTGCCTTGTATTGATGTTGGTCTAAGTTACCCTGAACTTTCCTCACAGGTCCCACTCCACGTCCAGAAAATGAACCCCACATTTTAATGTTTCCACCGCCATGTTTCACCTGCTTTTTTGTGAATCTTGGATTCATTTCCGCTTTTACTGGACGCCGCCGTACGTATTGCCTTCCATCTGAAGAAATCAAATTAACCTTGGTCTCGTCAGAGAATAATACATGTTGCCATTGGGCGTAGGTCCAATGTCCATATTTACGTGCAAACGCCAAACGAGCATTTCTATGTTCTTTCTTCAACAACGGTACTTTGCGAGCCACTCTTCCGAACAACCCTGCTTCTACCAGACGTCGTCGAACGGTCCTCGCTGAGACACCAGCTCTTTCGTCTGTCCCAAACACTTCGTGGTTAATTAAAATAGAGCCTAGAAACGGATCTTTCTTAGCTAACCTGGCTATCATTCTATCTTCTTGCGGAGTTGTTTTTCTCGATCTTTTTGTTCTGGGCACATTTAAATCTGTGTTATTGCGTCTGACATGTTGCACTGCATTGTATACCATAGTTTTTGAACAATTTAAATGTTCTGCTATTCTTCGGTATGGCCAACCATGCTCGACAACAAACTTCATGATAATTTTTCGTAGTGTTGGATCGCAACTTTTATTTTTACCCATTTTTCTTCAAAATATTTTTCAAAACTTAAAATAAATATCGGGATTGCCGCCAAAACTACCACGAAACAATAAGAGAAGAAGTAAAAAAGTATTGAGATTCAAATTTTGAAAATAGAACGCAATATCTCAGTGTCCCCAATTAAATGGCCAGCCAGCATTATTTGAACAAATAGCACTACGATAATCTATCAGCTATACTGTAAAGAGGTTTAATATTTAAGAAGTTGTTATTGTTTGTATAATCGGGCACATAAATGACTAATTATACTTACATGTAAGAGATATGGAATATGGTTTAGACTCGTTGGAAAATAAAAAATAATTTCACAATTTGGTTTAACCAAAGAGTGTCCCTAATTAGTTGACCACGACTGTATATGAAGATGTCTACTACTTATAATAGACATAGGGCTACTTAGCTCTAAACTAAATAAATATTGGTGGACATTACACACATCTAGCCCTAAATTAAGCAAACCTTGTACTATAGGTACTTGGGTACCAGGGGCCGTACTACAATCTCTAAAGTAAGACTAAATCAGTATTACTTTGAATGCGAAAGTGACAACGCTATACGAAAACGTATTGCGTTGTCACTTTCGCACTGCAAGGAATTCTGCTTTAGTCTTACTTTGATTGTACTTGAGATTGTAGTAAGGCCCCTGATAGAATACATACATATGATACATTGTAACACCCAGACACAGAACTAACATCTATGTTCAGCACACAAATTTTTGTCCTTGGTGGGAATCTAACCCACAACCTACAGCTCAGAAGGCAGAGTTACTTCCAACTGAGCTGTGAGGCTAGTCAATATATACATAATGGTACATTAAGACATCCACTAAGCAAGCTTTGTATATACAGGAACTATGGGTAGTAATGGAGTACCTGGCGGGTGGTTCCCTCACGGACGTCGTTACGGAGACGTGTATGGACGAGGGGCAGATCGCCGCCGTTTGTCGCGAAGTATTGCAAGCGCTTCACTTTCTACACACAAATCACGTCATACATCGTGATATCAAGTCAGACAATATCCTGCTGGGTCTTGACGGACAGGTCAAACTGAGTAAGTGTCTTCAATAATTATTTCAAGTCTTTCAGTAATAAAACTTGACCAAAGCTTAAAGCACAAGGAAGTGGCAAGAAATTCCGTCAAAGTTACAAAGTGATAGGCGAGTACGCTGTGTATTATTTCTATACAGAATCTCAATACCTGGCATGTTAGTATGTCAGTTTATGTATGTCTGGTATGGGCAAATATCACAGCCTCAAGCCCAGACCAAGGTTAAAGTTGTACTCCTCAACAACGAAGTCACAAGTTTTTATTACATATTATATTTTTATATCGCGAATATAATTCCTAATGAATATGTTTTTTTAGCTGACTTTGGTTTCTGCGCGCAAATATCACCTGAACAAAACAAGAGAACAACAATGGTTGGAACACCATACTGGATGGCCCCTGAAGTTGTCACGCGAAAGCAATATGGACCAAAGGTACGAAAACAATATACAATTTATAGTTTATAACTAACTAGCTGTACCGACAAACGTCCTGTCAACAAAAAAATATAATAACCTTCTGACACTAAGGAATACAACAAAAAAAAAATTAACATAATGGGTCCAACCGTTCACGCATAATGCCGTGACCAAAGGAAATAGGGATTCATTTTTATACAACTAATAACTGCAGACTATGACTGCTGTGACCTTTACTACATGGCGTGGCGTGGCGTCGGTGGAAAAAGAACTAAAATAATAACTTAAATTATCTTAAGAAAAGATTAGAACTTCATTTTGCAGCGTCACAATTCTGCTCTTCTGTTATGAACTGTAAAATGTTTTATTTATCTGTTGTCTGTTATTTAGGTATTTATTTAAAAAATAATAATTTGCGTTGTAAAACCGTCAGTAGTCATATACATTCTCGTATATGTCTCCGCTATTAGTTTTAATTTAGGTATATTTATTTTTCAAAGGTTGACGTATGGTCATTGGGTATAATGGCGATAGAAATGATTGAAGGTGAGCCTCCTTACCTTAACGAGAATCCGCTACGAGCGCTATACCTGATTGCTACCAACGGCAAGCCCGATATCAAGGACAAGGAGAAATTGAGTACCGTATTCCAGGACTTTCTGGATCAGTGCCTTGAAGTGGACGTTGAAAGGCGTGCGACGGCCCTCGACTTACTCAAGGTATTTCATAACTCTTATCTGCCTTTTTTTCTGGTTATGTAAAAAGTTGCATTGTTTATGTAATATGGTAAAGTTCGGCGGATATACGAAAGTGCTTACAATTCGTTGCTTTGATGGTTTTACCTGCGATTAAGGGCCTGCGCACTTTGCGGACGGGACGGCTAATGATTTTAAATATGAAGAAAAAAAAAACTTGAGAGGTGTCAAGGGACACCCGGATGGAACGAAGTTCTTTTCGATTAATTAGTGAAGGAATTGTAATAAAATTTTATTTCTTTTAAGTTAAAATAATATGTTTTTTATTATTATCAAATATAATGTAATATAAACTTAATCAGTAGGCTCAATTTTTGTCAATCTAGCTAGTTAGATGAGAAACAAACGCAAAGCAAATAAATAGGTAAGTACCTACCTTCCTAAGTAGATACCACCTACCAACTAATGATGTTTTGGTAATCTCCTACTTGCACAATAAGTCGTTTATTAGTTTACAGTTATGTTGTACTGAACACAAAATAACGTGGGACAAGGGAAGGGGAATCAACTTTGACTTCGACCTCGACCTCGACCTCGACCTCGACCTCGACCCGACCTCGACCCAACCTCGACCTGACCTCGACCCGACCTCGACCCCACCTCGACCCCACCTCGACCCCACACCCCACCTCGACCCTTTCACAACGCGCGATAAGGAACTTCGTTCCAAAAAGTATTTAAGTATTCTATCAGTTATCTAGTTCCCATAGTACAAGCTTTGCTTAGTTTGGGGCTAGATGGCGATGTGTAAAATGTCCACCAATATTTATTATTTATTATTATTATTATTATTATTATTATTTATACTATTAATAGATATACTATAGCAAAAAAGTGTCGTGACAACTTTTCGTGACAACTTTTTGTGACAACTTTTCGTGACAACTTTTTGTGACAACTTTTCGTAAGAATTTTTTCCGTCTAGCCCCCTTTCACAACGCGCGATAAGGAACTTCGTGCCAAAAAAACCACTGCCGTCCCTTCCGCCAATGTGCGCAGGCCACAAAAGTATGTCGACATTATTGAAATGTAGGTTATTATATTTGATGCATTGTTGGTTGCAGCATCCATTCCTAAAGATGGCGAGACCTCTGGCGTCGCTGACTCCCCTCATAATGGCGGCCAAAGAGGCCGCGAAGGGCCATTAGCGCCGGCCCCCGGCGCCTCTTGCGCCTGCGCGCCCTTAGCGCCCTCAGTGCCTGCGTCTGTTGAACATAGTGTGCGTACTCTCCATTATTATACGTACTTGTACACTACGACAAGACCACATCGCGTTACGAACTTTAACATTACGTTTACGAGTACCGTTGTATGTGGACGATGACGAAACATTAGCAATATTTTATCTGTAAACGGCTGCCCGATGATTATAATAGAGTTAATCATATTTTTACAAGAGATTGAATATTATAAAATGCAGTCCACTAAATATAAATCATGTAGTCTCGTGTAGTGATGTTATTATCTTATTAGCGACGCGACTCTTATTGACGTGTACCGTTCGACTGTCCTATTGTAAAGATGAAATTGAATAGAATATAGATTAGACGTTTAGGTACGAATTATGGAATGTTACGAAATATTTAGCTGCGAACGAAGACTGGCAGTTATTTAGGCGTCATTGTAAAATATTAGGGTGACGTAGTGCGCTACGTTAGTACCTATCTAACTAACTCAGCTTATTCACTGTGATGGTAGTCAGTAGTGGAGGCAGTGCACGGACACATCAATACAGAGAGCTAGATTCGATACTTGCAGCGCGACCGACCGATGCGGTCTTATTGTATGGGCATTATTTACTGCACTGTCAAAAACTGTCTCAAGTCATTATCGTGATTTTTTCTACATTTTCTATTGATAATCGGGGATTGACAGACGGACATAATGGTTTGTTTTGCGCCATTTTGATTCGTAACAAGCTTTTAGAATAATGCCCCTATGTTGGCACGTTAATGCATACCGTAACCTCATCGCGTTTGCCGTGCCGATGTAGAATGAAACAAAATTACGAATTATGATCGATCATAACTATTTTGTAGAATAAATGGAGATGGATGTTTGGTGAATTCATTTTTATTCATAATATTATGCATATGTATTACTATTTATAAATATGATTTTAACTGTTCTATTGGTACATGTTACCAAGAATTTTATTGTGAATTCATTGATTGAATTAGGTAATAATGTTATGTTAGTTGGACATGTACTCTATCATAATTCATAACACAGCTTTATATTTCAATGGTTAATATTAAGTGATAGTCTGATACCCACATGTATATTATTTGTTATTTATTAATCGCTTTTTGCTTCTGGTTTTAATCAATTACATTGAGATTGTTATTTTTAAGTGAATTTAATGACCAGTCTTTAATTTTTCAATTATTTTTTGTTTTGACGTTCACATCTATTAAATTTTGGATATTATTATTTTTAAAACATTATAATTTTTTATGTAGTATTTTGACGGTATAATTTTATTGTTAATGAAAAATAAAGCATTTACGTAGTATTAAGTTTATAAAGTCTATATAAAATATTCAAAACATTATGCATTTGCTAAGCTTACCGAGCATTGTAATAATTCATCCCAGTTCTTAATATGGCACAAACAGTAATTTTAAGATAACCTATGGACGAATAATCAAAAAAACAATAGATAAGTCAATTTAGTTAGCCCACATAAGAGAAAAAAAAACTATTTAATGGAAGTAAACATACCACTTGTGTAATGTTAGCAAAAAAAAATAACATCAATATATTTGTGTTATTAGCTTTGAAGTATTTTAAATAATTTTATTAAGTATTTTAAGTTGTCTCTCTGCTTTTATTAGCGTTTAGGTTGTGCCGACAGACGCTTTTTTATTGGTTTATTTTGATGTGTATTCACTTATTTTAAGCGAGTGAATGTAATCGGCGTGATTGTTATGAGTGGTGTATTGAAGAGTTGTGATGACGTGATATAAGCGGGCTTTAGGCGCGCGACAGCTGTATAGTGTACAGACACAGGTTAGAACGAGTAGATCTACTCATTGACAATATAAAGTGACCAATTTAATGCTATGTAGTTTCTGTGCAGTCCAGAGGTTGGTGCAAGTGTTGTTTGTGATTTCATGTGAATGTATTACAATTTCGCTTTCCAATTGCAAAGTTAAACATGTTTACATTGTTAGATAATGTTATTCGGCTTTGAATATTTATTAATTATATTTTTCGACATTATCATTTAGCCCACACTGCTGCCATACAGATCTCCTCTTTATGTATCATAGTATTTTTAAATTCATTGTCGTTATGGACCAGCAGGTAAATTAAGATAACTGTCCAAGGTTTAAATCGGCCTAAGTATCTTTACGTAATAGGTCACATTTTGAACAATGCATCCACTGCAGTTCGGATCATCGATGTCAGAAATTATCAATGTACTCTTTATAGGTACATTTTTTTAAGTCGCTCTTAGTGGCGATTATTTTGGAACTATAAACCCCAACTACAATTTCGTGAAAGCAGATCGATCTTATTCTGTTCACTTCCGCTAAAGATTTCTTTCTCGTAACTATGATAATCTTACCAACTCTTTCTTTTTTCAGTAGTGCTATCTACTATCACAACATCATAATAGTATTTGACATCGCTGGTACGCAAAGAGCGACATACCTACATACTCGTAGCAGCACCAACCATAACCAACTTGTGCAATAACGTAGAATTGTAAAAACTGTAGCCAAATCAGCAAGAGAGCTTGAACAAAATTATTCAGTATCTAGATTACTAAAATAAGAAATGTATTAACTACAATGTGATCATGAAAATGAATTTTTGAGTATGCATTAGAATGTTATAATGAGAAAGTAACTATTAATTATGTATGTAGTCCTAAGTTACAATGTATTATAAATGTAATAAGTTACTGAACAAGACATTTAATTCGATTAGATCATTTTTCATGTTTTTGACAGTTGTTGTAAAACACCAGTGCCATCCATGTATGAGCGACTGCATATAAATTACAACCATACTATAATAAAAAAAACTCACCATGATGTGGCAGTTTTTATTTTGGCACAAGACGGGGTATCTATAAATATAAATTATCTCACGCCTGTAATCTTCAAGCATGATAGACATCTCAGATCTATTGACATCAGACCGTTGGAGCTTGAAGCCCGCGATCAATTTATCTGGCTTTTATGACAAATTTAGTAGTCAATAAAGTACAAATGGCTGGTGTCGAAAAGAGAAAATTGTTAGGTATTTGCTATTTATGAATGGTAGTAACACCGCGCTTCTAGAAATCGAACTTGAGTATAGACGTACGATTCGAGGTCGAGATTACCGAGGTCTTTGACTTTGTTCATGCTCGAGGACACATTCAGTATACTTACCTACATTTATAATCATGAAATTAAACTGTTGCGCTATTCTTATTAGGAAGTAGGTAAGGGAGGATTTATAAAAACTGCTACAACTATGTACACAAAATATAATTTATTAAAGTTATTAAATTTTTAAGTGGACACGTACATCGATAAGCATAAAGCTAAACAACAGCATAAAAAGTTTGCTTTAAAAAGAAAAACTAAAAATAAACAATAATAAATTAAACAAAGAAAACAAGTGACTTGGACACGGTAACTATTGAAATGCATTTCCCAACGTGGGTTAAATAAATAAGTAACTAAGCTGCAAATGGCGCAAAATATGCTGCATCTTTTTGTTAACATTTTTTACAAATTCAGTGGTATAAATCAAATGGGGTGTAATTAGTCGAAGGATACTTATATTTTCAAATGTTCCTTTAGTTGAAAGGTAAACCATAGAGATACACAAAATGTTTAATGAAGATTTTAACTGACCTTTACAGATGTACAGTTTTACGCCGTTTTTTTAACCTTAGGTATGGTTTGATCTTGTAAGTGGAACCACTGAATCACACTTTAGGTATACAATAAAGTACCTAATATAAAAATTTGTTAGTACCTACCTATATGTATATTTCTTTCATATACAAAGCATTCACGAAAAAATATTACCGACGACTCTTTAAATATAGACTTCATGGTTTCAACTTAGTTTAGTTTTACTAAAAAGCTTAGCCTTTTCCTGAACGCCGCCAAATCTTATGATTGTCCAGGAATCATTTGTACTTTTAGTTTTTCCTCTCTTCCGCCGGTATGAAGTCCATGGAGGCAGAGTTTATGCAAAATCGTTTCCGGGTCGGTGACGGCCCGTCATCAAACACGTGCCCCAGGTGAGCCGCGCACTTGGAGCATCGCACCTCAGTTCGCACCAAACCTGGCCGTGTTAAAACCAGTAATATATTTGCTCCAACTACATCAATCCATTATCCGAGTCCATTCACCAAGAAGCACCATTTATTTACAAAATGAATACGTCCAATTGATATGAATGAATGATATGAACACATCCAATTCCATTTTCGTAATAAACCGTTGTAGGGTAGGTGTAAAGACGATTGCAGGGGGGCGGCGCCGTTGCGAAGTCGCGGACGTCCAGCCAGCAGCGGCAGCATCCGGGATCAGGCGGGACGGGACGGGGTGCGGGACGTGAGGACAAATGCAAATTATTCGACATGCGCATTCCACAAATGGTTAAGGTGATAACATGATGATCGTGTCAGATAGCGTAAGCAAAACAGAGGCTCAATGTTACGGCCACATAGAGAGAATTGTGTATTATTGTGAACATATGTTTATTGTTTGTGACCATTCAACCAGAATAATGTAAACCATTATTTCGCAAAACAGAATGGAAAATCATGGTAGGTATTCAATTATGTTACGTAGTGCATTGTAATGTCGATGTTTGCAATGAAGAAGATTGACAGTGTCGTTAAACATACATAGATAAAGCATACAAAAATACGATACCAATCGACGCCCGACTTACGTTTTTCGTGGAGTATCAGGATTATGTTGGAAGTTGGTCAAGGGGTTGGGGAAGACAGAAAAAGATAAAATTAAATTAGCACCATATCCCAAAACCAAGGTATTTGGTAAGTAACTATATATACATAACAATACTTAGGGACAAACAAATTTGGGGGAAAGCCTGAAACATCACACACCCAATAGTGCCTACATGTTCTTCAGAAATATTTATTTCTAATTTCTCAGTACCCTACATACATAAGATATTATACTAAAGAACTCAAAAATAAGTAGGTATGAGTATAATAAAAATATAAAATCTGTTAAAAAAAAAAACAAAAAATTAAGAAGGCTAAGGATGTTAGGCATCACATGCTTGTTAAATTTTACATGCAGAATGTCAAATAACTATTTTATAAGATCCCAAAACATTTCTGACCAAGTGGGACCAACCTTTCTACCAAGATACGAGGATGTGGTCCGAATTGCGCTATCAACCACCCAGTAGATAATAAATAAAGTGATTTAAAAAATAAATGAGAATTTTCTCAAGTACAGATGAGCACTACAATACAATTAAATGGATTGTAATAATTGCCTGTAACAACACCCTGTACGTAATTACTATTGGGTCTGTAAGCTTAGCTTCATAGGCTTGCAGTGTGCAATGATTCATACTGCTGGGTAGGTAGGTACAGCTTCTCAATGAACTTCAAGGTTATCACAACAATGTGCATATAAGGCCAGTACTATACATTTATGGAAGTAACATTGTGCTGTAAATAATATCCAATGCAACATTCAAGGCAGGTGTAAGTTGATAAAATCAAACAGTGTACAGTACGATTCAAGCTATGAGCATCGGCAATTTTCGTGTTTCCGAATTGCAAATTAGGTAACAATGCCCGGCCATTAGCTCTTCAGTTACTAACCAGCTTAAAAAAGTTAACAGCTCTAGATCAAATATTGGATCAGCATTGATAGTATATCATAGATAGACGAAAATAGCCGAGACAAATAACTTTAATCATAGTACTGAGTGATGTTGAAATGTATGATTGATAAGATGATATTGTGTTATGCTGTCTCATGATCACGTCTTGTTTGTTTAAATCCAACTGATAAGACATGGAATGAGATAAATGTAAAGTGAAACAATATTATCCCCAGTTATCAATTCTCCACATTCATATGACATGAAACTGACTGATAGATAAAATCAAGAATTACTTGTTGAACATTCTTGCAAATAACTAATTTATAAATATTAGGCATCAGTGATCAAAATGTTGTAGGTAGATATTAATAGGTACTTTTAAATATAAATGAATTGGACAGAGGTAAAAGGTAATATTATTTAGTCTAATTCTAGAGGAGTGTTATGAAACAGTTCACATTACTAAAATGGCATTGTACTTGTACTTCATTTTTTACAATTTACCTAGCAAAGATAACCTTTTTATAATCACTTGAAGTCCATCATGTCACTAACTTTTTTGTGGTGACCCTTATGATCAGACTTTTCATGGCCACTTGATTTTTATAGAATTTTATATATTAGTTTCAGCCCACAGCTTCACTTGTATGGTAAGTACCCAGATATAGAATAATAAGCTATTCCATGTCTTTTCTTAATGTCCCCCAAATCTAATATGCCACTAGAGTGTGAATAAACAACTAACTTCCAAACTTTGGCATTTTAACTTTTAATAATCTCCTATAATCATCTTTATGGATTCAGGAGTATATCTACTTGGGGATTACAGTCATGATCCTATGAAACATAAATGGGAAAATTTATTCATGCTTTATAACCCAAAGCTGTTAATAAAAATAAGAGCTAGAATTTAGTCAATAACAATAACTGAAGATTATATATGTTTAGGAGAGATAGTTCATAATATTTTGCTAACCTGCACTGGCATCTTTATGTAGCGTGACTTTCTCTTTAGCAAGTACATCATTGAATGCTGGCCAACCACAGCCAGAGTCATATTTGGACTTTGAGGTGAACAGTTCCTGCCTGCATACTATACACACATACATTCCTTCATCATAACATTTGTTGTAACAACCTGAAACAAATAATTTGAAAATTGAATTAATCATAGAATTATTATTCAGGTATCATCAAATTAAATGACTCTCATACCCGTATATGGTCTTTCAGTTCCAGCTTCTTGAGTAATATGATATTGCAGTGGCGTTAAGCGCTTTTTCAAAGCTTCTTTATCTTCCATTGCTCTCCAAACTAAAGCTAAAAGGGCACAATAAAAAATGTATCTTTAGATAGTATGAATTCCTATTAGCAAGTGTTGGCAAGATAGCAAGTAGTACCCAAAATAGATGTGTGATCGAGCGAGGCTCTTCCGTTAATGAACGTGCAATGCAGAATGCGGTTTGATGTACTGTACTGTACCTGTTGTAAACGGATGCCTTAAACTCAGTGGTTGTGGGAACTTCCTTATCGTAAAGAGCGACCTGAATACAGTAGCAACACGCATAACTCACCTAACCCTATTTATTGCGCTATAAAATAATATCTGCGAATGGTATCAATATAAACCAACAAGAAATTAACGAAGAAACTAAGAAGGAAATCGTCAAGCCGTGTCGGTCGATGGAAGTATCCACGGCTGGCCACAAAGTGGCTGGCCATGGAGCAAAGCACATCTGTCTGTTCGTTTATTTTGCCATTGTCAATTTCAAACTTGTATGACATTGACAAAAGTTGCGTTCAGAAAAGATACACTGTGACTGTGATACTGATACCTTACCCACAGAGCATCCGTAATTATAAAAGATTTACTCCTTCAGAAAACTTGCATCAAAAATCAGTCCAAGTACTTTTTTTTCAATGTGCTTCTTTTAATTTTAACTACTTTTTGAAGTCTATTGGTTTGGTAGGTACCAACCTCATAAAAAAACTGGCCAAGTGCGTGTCAAGCCACGCGCAATATTGGGTTTCGTAGCTTACACAGCTAACGTTATATAAGTAATTATCAACGATATTTGTACTAAAATGTTCACTTCTAGTTTACGAGTAATCGTCTAGCAACTTCGAAAATACATTTTCTTAGTAAAGCCTATTTACCTACTTAGCCGTGATAGTTTTTCTTTTAAATTTGTTATCTAAGTACTACTACTGTGAATTTTTTCACACCTCCAAAACCAATCGGTTAGCTGGTAAGGGGGGGGGGGCACTTGACTCGTGACGTGGGATCCGTTTGTGAAATATTAAGCTAAATTTTAGCTTAATATTTCACAAACGGATCCCATAATCGAAAAGTTGTCTTCACAAACCCATAATGTTTTTAAAGACCTATCCAACGACACCCCACACCATAGGGTATCCGAGAAAAAAAAACATAATTTGTATGTAGGGGAGGTACCTTAAAAAAAAATATTTTCGATGTTTTATTATACCCCTTTGTTGACGTGACCATTTTGTATATTCATGCCAAATTACAGCTTTCTAGCCCTTAACCTCTTTGAGCTTAATATTTCACAAACGGATCCCATAATCGAAAAGTTGTCTTCACAAACCCATAATGTTTTTAAAGACCTATCCAACGACACCCCACACCATAGGGTATCCGAGAAAAAAAAACATAATTTGTATGTAGGGGAGGTACCTTAAAAAAAATATTTTCGAGGTTTTATTATACCCCTTTGTTGACGTGACCATTTTGTATATTCATGCCAAATTACAGCTTTCTAGTCCTTAACCTCTTTGAGCTAAGCTGCGGACGGACGGACATGGCGAAACTATAAGGGTTTCTTGTAGACTACGAAACCCTAAAAATAGACAAAGTAGGTAAGTACATACATAGTTAAATAGGACTGTATTTTATTAGTAGGAATATAAACCGTACGTAGTAGGTATAAAGTGTAAACAAAATATTATAGTCATGTCCTTCCAAATCGCAGCTTACTTCTTATTCCGAACCATTCAACTTTCTTTGGCTTCTCTGTAACAAGAAATAAGATGATTAAAAAGGCAAGTTTGACGTTGACGTGTCAAACTAGCATTTTTGTGGTAACGTGTGGCCGGTCATAAATAAACCGTTGCCATAGTTCACTTCAAACTGGTAGGGTTGAGTCAGAATGAGAAGGTATGGTGATTGTTCCCATGTTACGATTACGATCACGATGCGCTATGGTCAGTATCTATTCAATAAGGAAAGGAGCCGTGTTTGTTGCCTGATTCTTCTAGGACAGGTCGCGAGGAACAAGGGTAGCTTTACCTATAAAAAGACGTTGCACAGTGATCTTTGTGATTTTATTGAACTACTTAAATACCTATTGACATTGACTTTGAATACTTACAGCAAGTGACTCCTTGCTCTTCTGCATCTGCATCAGCACGTATTCTGTGTCGTCTCCTTCGGAGTCCACGCTGGATTGCTGCACCGTCTTCTCCTCGCGACTAAATTCTTCGTTTAACAAAGGCAGCATCTGTAATAACAGCACTAATTGTTAGTTACCTAGGTAGTAATCTTAAGCTGGGTACACTCTCTAGCGGCCCGCTAATAGGGAGCCGGAATTGTAACCAAACAGATGCAGTAACGAGTTCTAGTGATATCGCTCGCTAGGCTTCATTAAAATTAGCAGTTTTAATAGTAATGTTCCTATTTTAATAGGTACCTATTCCCGATTGCACCAAATTTAAAGTTCACGCTTATCTCTCTAGGAAACACTTGATTATGTCAATTTGCTAGTGGGTCCAATCTATAAATAGGTACTCGTAAATAAGACTAAGCCAGACATCATCCACCATGGCTATAGATAAATCACCTGCGGCCCCCTTAAAAATAATAATAATACAAAATTTACCGTTGTTTTTCCAGGTAGGCTTCCCTGCCAAATGTTTGAGGAAAGATCTTCAGCTTCTGGCGTCATCCACTTCTTGATCTCGTGCCGTCGACGCCGCCGCCACCGCCTTTTCTTTTCCTATAAACAGTCAGGAATTGCACTTTAACCTAAGGCTTGCAGATTTTAAAAATAATTGAAATGTACGTTTTAACAATATTTAAACAAGAAAATTATCTATGTGCGCGAGTGCAATTCCTCACTGTTCACAAGAAAAAAACACAACTACTCCTACCTACTCTAAATTTAGTTCCCGATTGATGCTCTAGCGTTAGGTTTTGGATTGTTTACCTACTTCAGGAAAAATATCAAGGCTGAAATTTAGAAAAAAGAAAGAAAGAAAACGTTTTTATTTGTTTTTTATTTAAAGTCGATCTAGGGCCTAGATCGTCTAGATTCTAGGCGAACGTCTTATATTCCCTACCTACCTACAGTTCTACAGTCTACACCGAAGGTCTACACAGCTAACAGCAATTTACTTGTATATCGTGAGAGCTGTAACAGTTCTTGTCCTTTTCGCACGGTTGCCAGCTGGAGCTAGCTTCTGATTTCTTGAAACGATTGTAGATTTCTTTCAGGATATTGTAAATAATGATGCAGGGAGTGGTCACGAAGAATATTACATTCAAAATGAACTCCATGAGCCTGGAATATTGATACTTCATAAGTAGTAACTAAACATTGATAAAGCCTCGTGTATTATATTAATCAATAGATAGGTATAACATTTACTAATCACGATTGTTTAAAAATATTTTTTTTTATTGTTGTTAGTGTCGACTACAATGGACTTTCGTATAGTACTTACTTGCTAACCAATCGGACGGTTCTTTCCTTAGTGCTAGGGTGCACCGGCCACCCTTCCCTATCGTAAACCACTGAGCAGCCTCTTAATGAGCTTTCGTAGTAATGATCCAGCTTCCGAGGCATTTGTACGATTCTGTGCAAGCCCCACGATCCAATACATCGAAAAATCAGGCCTAAGCATCCTTTCACCAGACCTGGCAAATAAATTATTTAAAAGTGTAAATCCCTAGACTTTTAGTCTGGATCAAGTTTAAAAATAAAAACCTATTTTTAATATTAAATAAATCCCGCTGAAATTGTGTTACTAGCTTCCGCCTGCGGCATCGCTCGCGTGGTACCTGGATAAAAAGTACCTAGCCTATACATTTGTTATTCCAGGACATACGTTATGTATGATCCAAGATTCATCTAAATCCGTTCAGTCATTTGGACGTGATTATGGCACAAACATCCGCACGAACTTTTTGTATAATACAAGCTAACCCGGCGAACTTCGTATCGCTTTAGAATTAACAAATGTTGTGTTAAGTTCCCGTTCCCGTTATAAAAAGTCCTATTTCCGTCTCCTGGTTCTAAGCTACCTCCTCACAATTTTTTTAGCCAAATCGGTTCAGCCGTTCTTGAGTTATAAATACTGTAACTAACACGACTTTCTTTTATATATATAAAGATTGGTAGGATTTATCGCACGAGTGTATTCTCACCGAAGAATAGCAATGTAGTTAGCACCCCGAAGGCTGTGACCAACATATTGATGGACACCACGTCGTGGTAGCAAACTGAGCGAGCATGCCTCACTCTCTCGCGGAGAGACAAGCCGGCGGCGATCTGCCTCGCTTCCGTCATCTCCCGACAAAGTAGCTTTGGATCCTCACCTAGATAATTATCATTTTACAGCAAGTCACACAATTCTGACGACGACGGGCTTGCAACCTGTCACATTGAAATGTGCACTGCGAAACGTGGGCGTGTGCCAAAGATAAAAGTTTGGAAGTGCTTCTGACTGCCCCCTTTAAACATCATAAAGGAGACCGACATATCCTTTCAAGGATTGATCTGTGCGCCTTGAGATCTAAGAGCATATCTACCATACTTAAGGATTATAATCAAGCTTTTTCCATCTTAGTAAGCACCTCACCGTCAAAAAGATGTGGGGAACACAAACAATCGAAGCATTGCAAGCAATTTAAATCAATAGATCAAGCATTGGAACTAAGAAATACCTACATATTGAAATAAGACTCACTCATACAGACACATTCACAGTGCCAAACGCAAAAGCACCGATCTCCTTTCTTGATTGTCACATCTCTTACTGCCACCGATTCATCTTCTTCATTTACCAGTGACACTGAAAATTATACCAAGATTATAATGGGATCAAAATCACAGTGGATACATTAACACCGGCCTCATTAGGTTAGTGATCATTACCTGATTTTGAGACTGGATTTAGACCTTATCGACTACTAGCTTTTACCCACGACTTCATCCGCGTAAATTCAGAGTGTTTTTAATAATTCGATTCGACTTTCGATTCAGCTGAAAATCAAAAAATAAAATTTAAAAAAGTAGCCTATATTCGTCCCAAGACTTTATACTATCTATATATGAAATTTCATCACAATCGGCCCCGCGGTTTGACCGTGTTAACGTCACAGACAGACAGAAAAGACATACAGCCAGAGATATTTTCAAATATAGAGTTAGTTATATATAGTATACTTAGATATGTCATACCAAAGCAGTGAGCAATATCAGCTGGCATTTCAGTTGTCACATCCAGTCGAATATTTCGCGTATGTCTAGGGGGCAGAAGTATGGGGTGGTTGCTGAATACTTCGCCGGCATTATCATTTTGTAAGCTAATCGATTCTGGACCGCAATCTCGCGCCACCGCTCTGAAAGACGAACGTTTAGCATTTTATAAAAAAACCGGCCAAGTACGAGTTCAGCGAGCCCCACTGAAATATTTATTTTATTCTGTTTTTAGTATTTGTTATTATAACGGCAACAGAAATACATCATCTGTGAAAATTTCAACTGTCTAGCTATCACGGTTCATGAGATACAGCCCTGTGACAGACAGACGGACAGCGAATTCTTAGTAATAGGGTCCCGTTTTTACCCTTTGGGTACGGAACGCTAAAAATGAAATAGGATCACGACTGTAATCTCCAAGTTCGGTAGACTAGACATCCTCTCAAAATTCCATGCGCTTTGATCTTTGAAGATATATAAAGAGTAATCAGAGGCACGTCTAAAGAATTACATTTGGTACATCCCCCACGAAATTATCCCTTGTCGTTTTTAACACTGCATTTATATTTGAATTGAAAATACAACTAACGCATCACATGAAAAAATAATAATAAAATGATGAAACCTGAATTTAGCAGCAGCTAATCCAGTATTTGTTACTTGCACAGTCAACGTTGTCCTGGTTCGCCTTGAGCTATCAGACACTACAGTCATAATACGTCCAGACAAACTAAAACGACAAAAATCTAAGTGTTTGTGTACCAAATGAGTATTAGTTGGTATGACTAACTAGGTAGTGTGGCGGGCGATTTCTGGGTTCAGTAGAGACGAAAATTATTGCATAACCAGTAAATATTTGTTCCGAGTTCCGAACCTAGGTGGTTGGACTACTATGCACGAGTAGGTATGTGACTATTAGATTTTATATGTCTAAGAGACACGCACAGTCCTAAGGTGTAAGTCACATGGCTAACAAACAATTAACTTTATTAGACAGGTCTAGAGAAAAATGTATCTTTGTAGGTTTGTTTGTTTTTAATGAATAAATTAAAAAACCGACCAAGTGCGAGTCGGACTCGCGCACGAAGGGTTCCGTATAATATTTCTATAAAAAAAACGGAAAAAACACGTTTGTTGTATGGGAGCCCCCTTAAATATTTATTTTATCCTGTTTTTAGTTTAGTTTTCTGATATACATAATCTGTGAAAATTTCAACTGTCTAGCTATCACGGGTCATGAGATACAGCCCTGTGACAGACAGACGAACGGACGGACAGACGGACAGCGAAGTCTTAGTAATAGGGTCCCGTTTTTACCCTTTGTGTACGGAACCCTGAATAACTACTAGACCATATTTAAAAATTCCCTTACGTATCAAAATCTTACATAGATATGTATATGTATAATTAGCCATAGTTATTAAAAAAAAATAGAGATTCTTACGGAAATCACAATAATGTAACCTAAGATATCAAGAATTGTTTATTGAATCGTTTACAATTTTTTCTTTCATACCCAATCGGCACCAGTTGATTCTCATCAGCTTTGGCTTCTAAATCAATTTGAGCATGATGCTGTCGCCGGTGAGGTAGAGTTAAATATTGTTCGCCTCCATTCATAGTTATACTTAGTTTTTCTTCTTTGCTACCAAAGATTGCTCTCGATGTTCGGATCATAACACGACGTCGGCACTGTAATAAATATTACACTAATATTATTTTGAAAGTTTGTTTGTTTGTTACTCAATCACGTCATAAAAGTTGAACCTATAACGATGAAAATTAGAATAAATATAGAATACTAGCTTCAGCCCGCGGCTAGCTAGTACCTACCTATATGACGTGATCGGCAGCCGAATTGGCAATTAACCTGTATCCAATGGTCCATTGAAAGCAAAAGCTTTGGAGTTCCGAGCTTTACCCACGCTATGATTAAAAGTACCTACCTGTTCATTTTGTTCCGTAGAATGATCACTGGAAGAATTTCCGCCACGCTTTTGAACACTGTCATATTCATCTAAGCCCAATATGTCTTCTTTCGGAACTACTATGTACTTTTTCTCTGGTAAAAAAGAGATAACAAGGTAAGAACCGACGATGCAATGATTGATAGGATAGGAGTACCTTGTAAACTAAGTAAATAAACTCACCATCTCTCGCTCCAATGTTTTCAGCATCAGTGTCTTTGAAATGTGAACTCGGGAATGGAGTAAGGAGGCACAAACTAGTCAATGGCAATGTGAACTCTTCCCTAGGAATCCACTCCGATGGTCGATAGCGAATATTCAAATCCTGGCCGACCCACTCAGGCGAAAATGTATTTACGCTGTTAATAAAAAGGTTGAATTTAAATGTAAGATTTATCTCAAAGCCAGATAAATATTTCAATTAATTAGTTTTATAGGTACTCCGTACACACATATATTTTGCTGTTTACACTGCATTAGATTACATACCTTGCAGTTTCACCTTTCGTCATATCGTTCCAAACAGTTTTCCCTTCAGGGGTAGTAAGTTTCTCAAATAGCTGAACTTGAACAGTATACAACAGATCTGGATTTCCGATCTCATACAAATCAAATTCTTTCGCTGATGAAGCATAATCCTCGTCATTTCTATAAAACTTTTGGGTGCTATGCTCATTATTTAACTCAAACTTTTCTTTAGGAATCCAGTCATGTGGTTCTTTATTTTCAGTCATCATTTTATCCTCTTCATTTGGATTTAAACTCCAGGAATCTGACCGACGAAAATGGTTTGCATTTCCACTATCGATTTTGGAATTCAATAGATTTTTCTGTTTATCTTTTGTGTGGTGTTTATCAAATTGATCAACAGGAAAATCCCGAGACGTTCCATAAAAATTATCACGATTTTTTATATTTTTGTCACGTTCTTGAACTAAATGTTCTTTAGCAGACCATTGCGGATATCTCTCTTCAATGATTGCGTCTTCAACGACAATATTATGTTCATGTCGATTATCTCGTTTATTCAAGCGTACATTACTAATACTTGTGTTATTTTCTTCAAAATCTGAAATGCATAACTAATTGGATACCTACATACGATTAGGTCGTTGCCCTGCCCCGAGCATTCACTATCAAAAATAGGGAAGGAACTTCGTTGTTTTCGACTTGCGACTTGGTATAGATGTACGAGTAGTTATGTTGCAGTGTGAAAGCAGGTATGATTGTCCCATTGTAAACAGGTTCTGCGGTGTTATTCGAGTAGTCTCAGTGTTTAGTGGATAAACCGGTTTTATTGTAAAGGTAGGGCAGAGCGGAGCCGGGCGGCCGACTCGAGGCCAGTCAGTGCTCTCTGCGGCTCCCTAGTTGCTCGAACTGCTCGTTATGGAGTCATTTATCGATAATGTGCGCTTGCACCAGTGCTTGTGGAACCCCCAGCACCCGGATTATCGTGAGATGTCAGTGAGAGACCAAGCGTGGGATCAAGTCGTAAAGAAATGCAACAACAATTCCATAGCAGATGGTAAGTGCCGAAGCGATCTGTTTCACAGTATTTCGGGTGAGACCACTTCTAAAGGGTATACCTATAGGCACTCGTATGTATTGTTGCTATACCATTTATATAATTGGTAAGTACCTAGGTACGTAAATGGGTCGTACGTTCTAACATAAATCATGATAATATCACCATGTGTACTGTTTGCACTTATTATAATGTTTGATTGTACGTAACTAAAGAGACTTATAATAAAATATGAACGGTTATTTTATGTATGTATTTACAAAAAAAAGGAAATAAGTATTCAATCAGTTATCTGGTTCTCATAGTACAAGCTTTGCTTAGTTTGGGGCTAGATGGTGTTGTGTGTAAAGTCCGCCAATAATTATTTATAATAATTATTTATAATAATTATAATTATAAATTATACTACTGAACCCTTCACTGTGTGTGGTCCGACACGCGTTTGGCAATAATTTATTGCTATCATCAGCAGATTTGCCCATTTATTATCATAACAATGTATAAATCTTTTTTATTTTTCAGTAAGGATTGCAAGATCGGAATGGAAGAAACTACGAGACAACCACCGAGAAGCTTTGAAACGAGCGAAGTTGGGACAGAACAAACTTTTGCCAGCCCAAATTACTACATGGAAATACGCGAAAGCTATGCAGTTTCTGGAGCCGTTTATGAAATATCGTATTACCGAGGACATTGAGATGGACCCTCCTCACGTTACGAACTATAAGCCGTCGGACCACGATGTCTCCACCACCGAATTAGTAGACATAATCAAAACTGAAAATCAGAGTAAACGACGTTGCACAGAATGCACAGGCGACAGACACGATTCCCAGTATTCACGCCATCAACACGAACACACGGATGCTTTGGAGTCATTCTTCGAATGTGTTTTAAAAAGTACTAGAGAAATGCCACCTTGGATGCAAACGCAAGTTAAGAAAAAGATGTTCGCGGTTATCATTGAAGCTGAGGAGCAATTATCATTTCAAGATGTATCTAGGCCTAAGCACGATATTGTTATCGCAACAAAAATTAAAACTGAAGTCAATAATGACACTTAGATAACTTAACCTTAAGTCCTAATACCAAACTAAAGTAGTAAATAAAATAGGTAAGTACCTAGTTTATACAAAAATTAAATGCTTACTTACCACAGTCTTTAGCACTCTGGCTTTTATTAGTAGTTTCAGACCAATCGGAGTTTTGAGACCTCTTTGTACGACTTATTTTTTCATCCGTGTCTTTGGACTCTCGCTAAAACCACATAAACCATTTATAGAAAATATTTCATGTTTCAGTAGCCAACATTCACAAACTTACCACGAGTTCGTCATTCGTATTCGACAATACACCGTTAACAGTCTGAAATTGAATAAGATTTTGTATCTCATAGTTTATGTAGGTAATAGTGATGTAACGAATATTCGCATTCGCGAATATTCGCATATTTTTGCATATTCGCATTCGCATTCGCATTCGCAAATTTCGAGCGAATGTTTTGCGAATATGTATATTGGAAAAAAAAATATAATTTGGAGATAATACTAGGTTAATAAAATCAAAATCCATTAATTTCTTATTTTTGTATTATTAGAAAAAATAAGTTAACCTCGTAAACTCGTAATCACATTAATCAGACTTTACTTTATCATTTGGTATTATTTATTTACTATGAATAGCTAAATAGTTCATTTTTATATAATTCGTTAGATAATCATACTAGGCTACCTAAATTAAAGACAATTTTTTTTGATGGTTTTCATGATAATGCAGTTTTATCACTTTTTCCGACTTTTGTTTACCTATTTGTCTATTTTAATAATTAAACTTCAGTAGCGAAATATTAAACTTTAAAAATAAAAGCTTTTCTCCTTCAAGTCAAGTAAACGGATTATTCGCATTCGCGAATGTCAGTAGCAAATATTCGCATTCGCATTCGCATTCGCGAATGCTCAAAAAATGACATTCGTTACACAGTAGGTAACTCTTCAAGCTTCTTTTTTCCTGGTACATAGCAAGCGGACAAAGATAGAGCGATTATTTAATTAGATACTATAGATCCAAACTACTTACGGCCATTCTTCGTAATTTGTAAGCTTGGAGCGGTATTTCCCGTCTCAGACGCAGCACGTAAGGGTCCAGCAATCTTACACGTTTGTTTGGTCCTCTGAACACATGTTCAACCGGAATATACTCGTCTCCTGAATTTTTCTAACACAAATGTAAACTATTAAATTACTATCCAAATAAATAAGTGTTATAATTCTGTTTTTGATTCGAAAGTATGCGAAAAATTCAAAGTATAATATGTAACTGAATTATGATATCGGTAAGGTCTTTACGTCAGTTTCACTAGCGATTTTAACGGTGAGTGCAATTTTCTTATTGCATTCCTGTAACACACTATGTTTGAAGAGCTCTTCCCGTTCAAAACGCGTCGCCTCATTGTCTACCAAGATGCCTTCCCTATCCTATAACAAAATGATTATGTAGTTTCATTTTTATCATCCATCTAAGGTTAAATAAATAGCAAACATTTCTTACATCTGGCTCACAGTTTATGAATACAGCTCTCACTTCTACTTGCGAGTTTCCATTAGGTTTAGCATCAGCAAAATTACTAGATTCTATAATCGTAGTAATTAGTAGCAAGAAGACTCCTGAAACACAACATTTCGAAAATATTAGGCAATGGATATTTATTACTTCATAGCATACCCTAACCCTAGTAGTAGGTAGTAGGACCCTAATAATATGTAGCCTGTCACTTTTCGAACCATTACGTCGCTAAAAAATTAAAACACGAAAAAGGAAAAAGCATAAACACACTTTTACATTTTCTATTTTGGCGTAAGTATAATACGCAATTATTTTTAAAACTCTTTGGTATCGATTACCGCGGAATGAGCCATTAGTAAAATAAGGATTAGATAATAATATGTAATGTACATAGAATGTATAATACTTACTCATTGTTTTTGTATTTTCCTGTTTATGCAACGTTCTAAACGAACACAGGCTTAAGGTTGTTAATACCTACATTATATTGTAAAGTATGCTTCAAGTGATCTACTCCAATACAAAATAATCCAAAACAATTTACAGCATAGAACAATAATTGTAATGGAATACTCTCTTTGAACTACTAAATAACTTCACTTTTTAAACTACCATCATTCACGATCAGAACACATTAATTTATATTTGAAGCCACTTTATTTACGATAGGTACGTATTACAAATAAAGCTATTTATTTCTATTGACAAGTGGGTTACAAAATAACATACAATGACAAAAGTTCAACAAAAAAGATGACGTAAATGAGGTTTTTTATAAAGAAAGTTTCTATACCCCTCCATAATGCAACCCGCCACAAGTTATTTTTATCTGTTATTATTCATTTACTTGTTAAAATGGACTCCCAGCCTTTATATCTATACCTACATGTTATTACACGTTATTACAAGTTTGGCTTATTTCCGTATGTCTTTTTTCCCTTACGTCCTCTTGATCAAGCCCTCATTAAAAATATAAAATTTCCTATTTTACAAAGGTATTTGGTTTTAATCCAATAAAAGGCGAAAATTGTTTTAATGCTACGTTTATTTTGCTTTAAATAATCATATACCCAATAAATGTCAAAGATCAAGATCACATACGAAATGAAAAAAGGAATTACATAAAACCTAATTTGTATTTATCACAATAATTAAATAAGTAAGTAGTAATTTGTCTAAACAAGTAAAACCGACTACTGGCACATTCCTTTTTTCATTTTTATAAAATAAATTAAGACATAATTAGCTTAATTTTTAAGAATTATTATAAATTAAATAAGGGTGCGTTGTTCGATGAATCATGTACAGATTTGGATTAAATGTGATGACCAATACATAATCGGGCCACTTAAGGTACGAAGGGCAGTAACGCTAGCATAGTGGCCATGAATACTACAAAAAAAAAATGACAATTTAATAAATAAACGAATTAACAAAACGGCAAAACTTCTCAAACTAATCGGAATTTTCAAAATTCAACTGTCGATTGTCAAAATTTTCCCCACCGATTCGTTACCCATGGTTACCGTGCTAGCATAATTGTGGGGGCTGTTTCTAATATTTTGACAGTTTTTCTCACAATAATAGCTGTTTTTAATATATAAACCTCAGGTTTACCCAACCTGTCAGCTGTTTTGTTGGTGTACTATTTTAATCATTCCTGTATTATCTATAACAAATTATTCAATTTCAATTTCTAATGATTAGAGAACTATGATTAAAGAATTAAAAGTAATTAAGCTTCGCAACATTTTTCGATAAAGCTACGAGTGACAAAGCGATTGCATCGCGTAGCTTCCAACCAATACAACATTTATTTTCTTGATCTTGAATATACCGAAACAAATAACTTATCGGTAACAAGTAACATTATTATGTACCGCAACAATTATAGGTATTGCCACAATTTCACCACATTAGAAAGTATGCAACTCATTACTTGTTGCGCATTTTTTATCTAGAATCCAGATAATATGTTCCCGAAGGCATAGCAATAGTTCCTATTTTGCATCGGTATACACGATCAGAATAAATAATTCTAGACGGCCATAATGCCTATTACAAGTAAGTATATAACACATTAATCTACATAATCAGTCGTAGCTTTATTTTAATAAAAAGACCGAACCAACTAGGAACATTTGAATTAATAACAATAAAACTCCGTAATGCGATGAATAAATAATGCACTCAATGTTTATGCAATGTTGGTTAGATCTCCTTATAATTCCTATAATGACTATACAATATGCGCGAAAGTGCGCGGCATCATGTTGGGGTCTTTTGTATATGAACGCCCGCGTCCAACGCAACGCTTAATCCTCATCCTTCCGCGGAGCCCTAAAGTAAAAATAACAGATTAAAAATTGCAACAAAACAAAATAAAGTTGGAAACCCATACTAGTTATAATAGTATTCATTAAATTGTACTTGTATATTTTTTACCAACTTCAATCAAATCTGTTCACTTTTTACACGTTAACACTCAACTGTGCTTCTGTCAAAAAACAGGGATTTAAACAGTTGACGTCGATTATGATTATCAGTGAGCTTACGCACTGGGGCTGCTGTCCTCACCTTTATTTGACCTTCTATTCGAAAACTAAAACAAAACTCTTTTGTTTCTATATTTAAAATAAGATGTTCTTAATTTTTTCGAAAAATAAAATATTAGAGGAAACTTACCCCCCCAACACTGTCGAAGAAAGTTATGGCCGATTCATTGTCGAAGAAGTTGACAGTTACAGTCTTTTCGACGGACGTATTCGACGTGAAGTCTTTACCCGTCCACTTGCAGGTATCACCAGTTAGCTGAGGGAATATTTTCACTTTAAGAAGTATTTACTTAATTTTAGACCTTTATAGGGTAGGCAGTTTGTAAACTGCCCTTATAGGCCTTCTCGCATCAAATCGACACATTCAATTATAGGAATGAATTATGTAGCAATTAAAATTATTCTAGGTGCTCATGATATAATTTAATTTTACAACATTTGTCTTGCGATACCATTGGATCATGATGCGATTTGTTTCCTGTATACAACAATTAGGTTTAAATAGGACCAACTTTGGATTATTACTACATAATAGCCAAAAATCATCTAAATCGGTTCATCAGGTAAAAAGATATGAGGGGCCATACAAAAAAAAACCGGCCAAGTGCGAGTTGGTCTCGGGCACAAAGGGTTCCGTACCATTATCTATAAAAAAAACTGCAAAAAACACGTTTGTTGTATGGGAACCCCACTTAAATATATATTTTATTGCTTTTTGTATTTTTTGTTATAGCGACAACAGAAATCATCTGTCACATCATCTGTAAGATTTCAACTGTCTAGCTATCACGGTTCATGAGATACAGCCCAGACAGACGGACAGATTGACAGACAGACAGACAGACGGACAGACTGACAAACGGACAGCGAAGCCTTAGTTATAGGGTCCCGTTTTACCCTTTGGGTATGGAACCTCGAAAAAGCTACTAATAAATACACGTTGAATTGAGAACTTATTTTTTTTTGTCGGTTATAATCATAAAAATCGTACCTGAGAATATAAGAGTAAAAGCATAATTATTCAGAAAGTTTACAAACCTCAAACTTAATGTCTCTTGGTACTAGCATGTCGACCATTATTTCGCCGGTATTCGAATCTGTGATCATAATCTTAGGCGATTCAACTTCTGTGTCGTAGAGCACTTGTATGCTGGCATGCGGACAACTTGATTCCTCATCGCCGTCTTGCACTTTCACTTGGCCTTCGCACACGGTCATTATCGCGTCTTCCTATAGGGACAAGCAAATACAAACTGAATATTTGCATTACACGGAAATACAATGCATTTTAAACATGGTCTCAAAGTGAACTCATTGTGTGTTACTTTAGTTTAGATAAAGTGAATCAAACAAAATCCTACTAATATTGGATGAAACTTGGAATTTAAATAGCTTTTCCCTGGAATAGCATATAGGCTACTTTGTCCAGGTACCACACGAGCCAAGCCGCAGGTGGAAGCTAGTTATAAATAAAATACATAAACGTGACAAAGGAAATAAACAACTGAAGTTGCATACCTCAAAATAACATTCTTGATCCCCTTCATTGTAATAATCCTCCTCGTCTTCATCATCATCCTCCTCATCGTCATCATCATCATCATCATCATCATCATCATCATCATCGTCTACTTCTTTTTGAATTTGATTAAAGGCCGTGCTTTTATTACTGTCTCCGTTCGGTTTGGGTTGATCGGAAGCGAATGTTGATTCTGCCTTCTGCGCCGCCGCACCCCAAAGGACATCTGTCTTCACGGACTCTGCTTGTCGAACGGCTGCGGCAAACAGCATGTCGGCTCGAGCATTGTCTTGTAAGTGCTTGGGTAACCTCAGAGGCGCGTTACCGCCGATTAGTTTCACCTCTTGAACTTCCTTCTCCTCTTTGGCAGCAGGAGTTGGTGTTTGTTTTTTCTCCTGAGCTTCTTTTTCCTCTCTTATAGCGGCGGCGGCTGCTGCTTGCAGACTCTAAAAGAGGAACATACATTAACATTATTCCTTTCCTTTTTATATTATTTTTTTAAAGGTGAAGGAAAGCATCGTGTGGAAACCAGTTAGTATTCTTGTAAGCTGCGACTGGCTTGCTACCTGTCACGTGTGGTATGCTGAAACTACTGCAAATTGTGGGCATGTGCCAAATGTAATATTTGGACGTACCTCTGACTAACCGCTTTAGACATTTTCAAAGATCTGAGTGCCTGAAGATCTGAAAGGACGCCTAGATGTCAACCGTGCTTGGGGATTGCAGTCATGATCCTATTTATTTATTCTATAAACTCACTCTGGCACACTGCACCACTCGGTCGCAAAAGGTCTTAGCCAGGTCTACAGTCTTCAATCGCACAGCCAGCTTCTCAACCTGTCCTTCGGTGCTCTCGGCGAAATTGCGTCCGGCAAACGTCCACGCTGTCTCCGTGTTTTTCATTGGAAAGAGGATTAAGTCCGGGTGGATCAGCATATTCAGTACAGCCTTGTGCACCTGAAGTGAAAAATAATTACGTTAAAAAAATTAAAAAGTTAACCGACGAAACCAATGGAAAAGTCAAAGGACGATATTCGTTCTTTTAAGTTTTATGAAGGAACTATTAGTCTTTCATGAAAAAACAAAAGCACAAAAGCATCAGACAATAAATTACAATCAAGCAATAGTACCTGTTCACGTCGCAGTAACATCCGGTAGGTGTTCCTTTGCGGATGATACAAGATTTTTAACTCGCCAACGCCGCGCTCTTTCCATTCTTTACATTCCTCTTCAAACCGGTAAAGTTTTCCACGTTCTCCAAATAGTTTTTTCTAAAAATAAATAATATTAGTGGCACTATTTGAACATAGATTTTTAGACTTGTAGCGTTTGGAATAATTACCTCGTCTTCCTCTCCAGTAGTGACCACGATTTTGTCGGGCAACGGGACAATGGGCTCATAGTGAGGGTCAAACTCTTCTGCATCGCCTGTATCATCGCCAGCGCCACTATCATCATTCGAACCCTTTTTCTGACCCGAATTAAACAATTGTTCTCCTGTTCCCGCCCACTTAAAATCGGCTTTCTCTGAAATAATAAATATATTGAGAAATGGACGAAAACTAAATGATACAATGGTTGGTATTAAGCTGGTGTATTTTCTTACTTGAGGGTAATCCAGGTCCACTCGATGAAATAGTAGCAAAAGTTAAGTCGTTTTCAAGTTTTATAGGTAGTTCAGCCACTGGATTTTGGTCAGATGAAACTGGACCCCAATGGGTAGAAAATGTATTTGTTTCATTTTTGGTTTCCTTTGCAGTGTTAGCAGATCCAAATATAGATCCTCCATAGCCAAAAGCTTCAGTTTGAGGCTGGCTGCTGGTTAAACTACCTGGACCAAATATGCTACCCTGAGAAGCGCCACTAAATAAGTTTACCGAAGTCGCATTAGTTCCAAATATAGATTTCACTTCTGTACTTGATTCATTTTTTGGTTTGTCAACAGCAAAGCCGAATATCGATTTATTGCTGCAGATGCCAGTAGCACCGCCGAAAATAGATGGTTCTCCTAATCCAGTCTTCACTTGAGGTGATGAAAATATAGTTTTCACTTCCGTCGCTTGATTTTCGCTAGATACGTTCAATGCGCTTAGTTTAGGCGGAGCGAGCAAAGAGCTCCTGGTGCTGACAGGTGTTTGAGAGTCGCCACTACCGAATAACGGAGTCGGTGTGCCTTGTGGTGTGCCAAATAGAGATTTCTGTTCACCAAAATTACTGAAAATGCTCGGTTTTTTAGCAAATAAGTTTTCCTTGTTAGTTGCATCAGTACCTGACTCACTAGAATTGTTTGTTGGTGTTGAAGTTACTGTGTTAGAGCCGATGGACCCCAACGGCGTTCGGAATATCGAAGTATCGAATGTTTTGTCATTGCCAGGAGTGCCATATAAGGAGTTAGTAGGACTTTGGAATGTTGGTAATTTGGCTTTCATTGGCGTGACAGAGGAAGCTTCTCCTGCATGTTTGGTTAGCGCAGCTGCTTCTGTGACTGTAACCTTCTTAGGTTTAATGTCACTCACGTCGGAGCAACCTCGGCAACCTTGGCAGGGCTCTTTGGAATTGTACATGTAAAAATTTTCAGGTAGCATAAGATCCTTGGCTTTTTGCTTTTCTTCGGAGCTTGCTTGTGCGTGGCTAACAAATACAACGTCATCATCCTCTTTATGATCGGGATTCGAAGTGTTAGGTACCGATTCTACATCAATTGGCTTTCCCTGTATTGCATTATCAACTGCATTTTTGAACAGCATAGCAATTTCTTTATTTTTAAAGCGCAGACAAAACTTTTGTAACATTAATTCTTGCTCGCTATAATCATTTGCAGCAAAAATCCAGTTCTTCTCATCTTTCAGGTTGTATATAATATCAGCTGTAAGTGCGTGGTTCAGGCAGATTTTTAGGACTTGCTCCCGTCGCATAACCACCCTATAAAAACAAATATTTTTAATTAAAATCAAACATCTGTAAACAGTATACCTAGACAGGCACATTTTGAAGAAAGCCATTTATAATAATTTTTAAATTTTAAAGAATGAATTTATTATAAAATAACTAATAACTTGCCTTAATTTACTTGTCTCTTTATGTTTCAGTATTTTTACAATTCCAGTTCCTCGTTCTTTCCACTCGCCAGAAACAAAAATGTATAGCTTGGCTCGATGCGCATAAAGTTCTTCTTCGTTTTCCTCTCCTGTTACAACTTCCACCTAAAACAATTTATTTATGGGTCAACTGAACCAAGTAGGTGTATTAAAATGCGTTTTGTATATAAATTGACTTACCTTATCAGGCAGTGGTACGACTGGGTTGAAATAAACATTGCAATCTTCTTCAACCGTATATTCACCTTCACTTTCATCGCCTCGTTTGTGGGGAGATTTTGTGGGACTCTTTGACGTATTCGTTTTAAATACGAATCCAAATCCGCTGTCTTTACCAGCTAACGTGTCAGGTATCTCCGACTTAGACGTCGCTTTACAATCCTCCTTATTTTTCAAGCTGAAGTTAAGTGGTCCATCAGTTTTCAATGTCATTTTAGGCGGATCATTAATAATGGATGGTTGTTTTAGACTCTTTTCATCAGTGGTAATCTTTGAAGGAATCCCAAAACTGAACTTGGTAGCATCTGTTCCCTTAAAGATGGACTCAGGCTTTGGTTTATCTTCATTTGTTACAGTGGAAGGAATACCAAAGCTAAATTTCACAGAACAAGCAGTGGTGGTGTCAGATACACTTGTATTCTTTTGTTGGCAGGAACAGCAATATTCAGATTCAGCAGCATTTCGCACAAAACATTGTTTGCACTCCCATGAACCTTCTTTGGGTTTAAATTTATCTCCGAATCCAGTTGTTGCAGGTGTTTTGGGAGATGATACTGAATTAGATTGATTTCGTATACTAGCCGCAGTTTGTTGAGGAATTCCGAAAGAAAAGCTAATTTTAACATCGTTAGCAGCGGTCGTTGTTGGTTTTTTGCTTGTGGGGTCTTTAGGACTGCTGCAAGCAATACAATTGTCAGTGCTTGCCTCATTTATTATAAGGCATGACTTGCATTCCCAGCTACAAGGTTTGGGCTTAAACATATCTCCCCAGTTAAGTGGCTGAGAAATCTTAGGTTGTTCTGCTGGTCCATCTGTCTTGCTAGCAGGAGTTTGCGGATTAGGTTGATCACAGCATGCGCATTTAGAGAAGTTTTCCAAATTGTTTGTATAGCATCCCTGGCAACACCATGATCCAGGTTTTGGTTTAAACTTATCTCCAAATCCAGTTTGAGTCGTCTGTTTTGAAGCATTAATTTGTTCTTTGATATCATCATTAAGTTGAATTTGTGCTTTTTGAACGGTTTTCATGAATTCGTCACATATTTGCGAAGTCTTGAAGCGTAAGCAGAAAGTTTCTGCCACTAACTCTCCCTCCGAGAAGTCTTTAGCGCACCAATTCACTGCATTATCTACATTCGCCATTTTTCGGAAGGTCATTTCTTTCGTGAGGAAATGATTACAACAGACCTTCTTTATTTGTTCACGCCTCATAAGCAGTCTTACCTTTTGATAATTGTCTTTGTGCGCGAGTAGTTTTATGTTACCGAGACCACGTTCTTTCCATTCTTTAGTTGTGGAATCGTATCTCAATAACTTAGCACGATGTTCAAACAACGTAACTTCATCTTCTTCTCCAGTCTTTTGCTCAACCAAAGCTGGCAGAGCTATAACAGGTTTAAACTCTGCGGTTGATTCAAATTCTTCCACAGTGTCTGAAGTGTTCAACTTGTTTTTGTTTGATTCATCCGTTGAATCAATATTGTTGGCTTTAGTGAATAGAGTTGGTTTAGTATTGAAAATATTACTGAATGGAGTGGTAGCACCTGTTTTAAAAGTCAAATTGCTGAAAACATTAGTCTTATTCGACTCTGGCTCATTGTTTTTCGCCTCTGATTCATTATTTGCCACCGTTTTAAATATCGGAGTAGTGCTAAATGTAAATCCACCAACAACAGTTTTTGCTAGAGAAGCAGCAGCTGGCTGAGACACCTTTTGTGAAACAGGTTCATTATTAGAGCTAGTAACCACCTTGTTTTCAGGCTTATCAGGAGTCTGTTCCTTTTCAGTTTTGTAGTTTGAAGACTCTGATTCTTGCCTTGACTTTTCAAATGTGTCATAAAATTGTTTAGCAACATCTGCCATCTTAAAACGAATACAGAATCTTTCGTACACAAGCGACTCTTCAGCAAAATCATTTGCAACCCATATGTAGGCTTTGGTTTCGTTTTTCATTGGATTTATTTCCATCTCAGGAGTAATAATGTGATTGGCACATACTTTGTGTACCTGTTCACGTCTCATCAGAACCCGTACTTTACCGGTTGTTTTATGTTTCAACAGTTTCATTTCACCAAGTCCTCTTTCTTTCCATTGCTTATCATCAAACCGGAATAGTTTTGCTCTTGAAGAAAATATGATAGTCTCGTCTTCTTCGCCAGTATTAACTTTCACTTCTGCTGGCAATGGCACAATGGGTTTGAAATCTGGACATGGATCATAATTTTCCACAGAAGTGTTGCTCTTCTCTGACAGAGTTCTCGATTTGTTGAGGCTCGTATTTGGTGAGACAGAAGCAAATGGTCCATCAACAACAGATTTGGAAGCTTCAAATGAAGTATTCTTTGTAGAAGTATATGCCTTAAATAGTGGTGAATCATCTCCAGATAATGTTTGAAAAGTCTTGTTCCAACTTGACAAGGAGGACACGGGGCTATTTTTATTTTCAGGCATTGTAAAACTGAATACCGGCGGGTCGGAAACATTGGTTTCGGTAGCTGTCGGCATTGCTATTTGATAATTATGTGGTTGATTCGCTTTAATGTGCTTTTGAGGTATTGTAACACTAAGCACTGGGGCCGGTGTAGGAGCCGATGTCGGCAAAGGTTTCGATGACGTGATTACTACGTTAGCTGGAATCGATCGTGATGTATCTTTAAATTCTGATGTTGACGCTGAAGTAGCGGGTTTTGATGTGAAAACTGAAGTGGGTATTGGTGGAGCAGAAGCTACAGGTGCAATCGGCACAGTGGGCGCGGCCGGAACTGTTGGAGGGACCGCCGACGCTGCAGCTGCCGCAGGCGGAATCAGATGCGCCATATCCAGAAACATTTGGTCTGGAGTTGGGTAGCCCCCCGGGAAATTCATTTGTGCCCTCGCTGGATCAAACAATGGTGGAGCGCCGGGAACGGACGACTGAGCAAATTGTGCATATTGGTTGTAGAGATTATACAATGTTTGATTGTATAACTGGTAAGGATTCGCCGGAACTGGTAAAGGTTGCCTCTGATTGAATCCTGGTACCATTTGTGGTGTAAACGCTAACTGCGACCCGTAGTTAGAGTTTGTTTCATTGGTTCTGTAGTCATCATCGAGATTATATAGGTCACTTTCATTGATTGTTTGTTCTGAAGTTGATTTTTTCAGTTTATCAACTGCCTTTATTAACTCTGCCATTAGTTTTTTTAGTTCGCCTACATTCTTGCATTCATCTATCTGGTCCTTCAATTGATCAACAGAAATTTTAAGTTGCTTGAATTGGTCTGTTGTGTTGGAGTTAATTGTATTTATGATCCTGTTCCCCAAATTTTGATTTTCCTCAAACCAATTTCTTGCTTGTTCCATAAAGTCAGTGATTGTATTATCTCTTCTTCGCAGGTTTTTGATTTCACTTTCGATTCTCTCAAAATTCCTTTGGTTTATTCGAGTGGTTTCAAGTATTTCCGTATCTATTGCAGTCCTATAATTAGTATTGTTTTGTTTTGAAGATGCTTTGGGTGTAGAGCTTATGTTGCGAAATATATTTGAATTTGTTCTTTTAGTTTCAGTGCGGTAAGACATGTTTTCATCTGATGAGTATTTCCCATCAATGTCATCGTTTGATGAATTGTGATCAATTTTATTGATACATTTCTCAATGTCTTCAATTAACACTTGAGTTTCAGAGTACAATGGCATGTTTTTGTTTGTTTCATTTTCCTTCAGTAAATTCAGAGCTTTGTAAGCATATGTTCTAGCTTTAGACAGCATTGCTTCGTATTTTGCTTCATCTGTTGAATAGGTGAAATGGTCTTCTGAGCCTAATTTCTTGTAGGCTCTAGCAAGATGATAAAATGCTTGCTGGGATTTAACACTAGTAAGCATCTCTATGGCCTTTCCATATTCATTGTCATTTATATGGCTAACAGCGACAAACAATTTGCTTTCTTCCAACAATGCATTCAGTTGTTTTGTTCCCATTTCTATATGTGTGTAATCAAACAGGCGTTTGTCACTCACATTGATCATTATTTTACTTTTCAGTTTTTCTAATAATGGTATAGCTGAACTATAGTATAATTTAGCTCGCATTTCAATTAAATTCTTATTTTCAACAGATGTAGTAACTTTAGCTTGATCACTGAATATGCGACCAAGAATACAGAGAAGCTCGGGGTCCAAGCCGTGATTGTCAGTACAGCGTACCACCTCGATACCACGGCTCAATGTTGAACGTATGTCTGTTAGCTCAGTCCCAAGTATGTTTTGGCTGAACTTATAAGCACAGTCCCACCATTTTATAAGTGAAAGGGGACACAACAAGTCTGTGATGTTAGCAGGAAGAACATTTGGTTTTTCTCCATTTTGATATAAAACTTCATTGGTATTTTTCTGCCGAGACGTCAAAGCGGCACAATAGAGAAAAGCATATACATCCAATTTGTTCAATGTTTCTGGGCCACAACTGGTCACAGTTGGTGTAAGCATGTCAAAAAGTGTACACTTGAAATGTGCAAAATTTTTGTAGTTTAGTAGAGTCCAAACAAAATGGTGAAGAGAATTTGCATATTCTTTTTGAGCATCATTATCATAGGCTTCTACCTCTATTTTCCTTGGCATTCTCAGCTGAGGGGCACTGAATTCATTAGAAATGAAGTGTGAATACTTCATTTTGTCTGATTGAGTCTTGGCAGTGAACATTTTTTCATACAATTTGTCTTTCCAATGTGAACCTGAGCAGCACTGAGATATTTCATCCAGCAGTGATTGGTTTCTGCTTTGGAAATTAGCTATTAAATAATGCCCAGATTGAGAGCATCTATAAGTGCCTTCAGAGTACCAGCGGTTTACTGCCTGCAACTGTATTTCCGAGCCTTTCTTAAGCCAATGGACTTTAGAATCTAGTGGCACAGTCTGCCACGCCATCAAAATCAAAGGAGCAGCTGATTTGGTAGCTTCTGGCCAACTCATTAGAGCTTTCTTAGCTTTTTTCAGTAACAATGTTGCAGCATGAAATGCAAATTGGCCCCTATGGTGCTGTAGGAGGCTTGCATGGAACTCTGCAGAACCAGGAACTGCACCAGCCTTTGCCACTTTTTGCAATGCCTGATCATAAGCATGAATAAGATCTGCAGACTCAACTAAGCTCTTAGATGAACCACTTGGAGTTTCAATCAAACTCAAAACAGAAATGCGCTCTTTGACTGTCAAGAGTAGTAATTGGTGCAGACATTTATCTATGTTTCCCAAATCATGTTCTAATAGTTTATCTAAAGTTTCATACCAAGCATAATTGTTGGAGAAGTTGTCAGAACTAAATTCTATGTTACAGCTATGATGAAATGCTTCTTTGAACTGATTGTGTTTCAGATAATGTTTCAAAAGTCTGGCATGAAGTAATGGGTCTTTTGGTCTCACATTTATCTCCATAGTCAAAAGATTGATAAGTGCTTCAGGGTCCGGTTCAGACAAAGATACCAGTTTTTCTCGCAGACGAAAGGTGATTGGATGTCTTGGAAATATTGCTTCTGCTTTCTCCAACCAGTACCTTGCAAATCCAGGTTCAATTGTTACATCTCCATCAGCAATGAGTTCACAGACTGAAATGAAGAAGTTTTGAACTTTTAACTCATCACATTGGTTAGTGTTAAGGTTAAAACTAAACTTATTTTTTTGGAAACTAAGTAATAGGAAATAGGGAATATACAGTCGTGGTCAACTAATTAGGGACATGCAAGATAGTGAAGAACAATAACCGGTTATGTACATACAAATATAAAACCCTATTGATTTCTCAGTAACTATTATTTGCATAATTTGGTCCGATTATTATGCTTTAAATGGCTGTAAATAAAAGAATAAATAAATAGAAAAAAGTATTTAATATCAAAGGTTGAACATGTATTCAATTTTAAGGTATAATTCTGTAGCTGGACATTTAATTAAGGACAGTAAACTATAATGAAAAATAGAGTTAAACAAAACTAATAATCTGCAGTATTATAATATCTTTAACAGCTCCATTTTATTACGTGTAAAATCAGTACCCAGTAGCAAAACCTTTGTTAGTAATTACCGCTTGACACCGATGTGGCATAGACATTATCAGTTTCTGGCATGTTTCGACAGGAATGTTTGCCCATGCCTCACAAAAAGCTTCATTAAGTTCATCTAAAGTTGTGGTACGATAAGTGGCTAGGTACTTTTTTCTTGATTTCGTGCCAAAGGTGCTCGATTGGGTTAAGGTCCGGGCTATTTGCTGGCCAATCTAGCACCGATACTGACTGACTGGTAAGAAACGACTTGACTGAACGGGCGGTATGTTTCGGGTCGTTATCATGCTGAAACGTCCATATAATAGGGAGATGCTCCTCAGCATAGGGAAGCATCGTTTCCTCCAATATTGCCTTGTATTGATGTTGGTCTAAGTTACCCTGAATTTTCCTCACAGGTCCCACTCCACGTCCAGAAAATGAACCCCACATTTTAATGTTTCCACCGCCATGTTTCACCTGCTTTTTTGTGAATCTTGGATTCATTTCCGCTTTTACTGGACGCCGTACGTATTGCCTTCCATCTGAAGAAATCAAATTAACCTTGGTCTCGTCAGAGAATAATACATGTTGCCATTGGGCGTAGGTCCAATGTCCATATTTACGTGCAAACGCCAAACGAGCATTTCTATGTTCTTTCTTCAACAACGGTACTTTGCGAGCCACTCTTCCGAACAACCCTGCTTCTACCAGACGTCCTCGAACGGTCCTCGCTGAGACACCAGCTCTTTCGTCTGTCCCAAACACTTCGTGTTTAATTAAAATAGAGCCTAGAAACGGATCTTTCTTAGCTAACCTGGTTATCATTCTATCTTCTTGCGGAGTTCTTTTTCTCGATCTTTTTGTTCTGGGCACATTTAAATCTGTGTTATTGCGTCTGACATGTTGCACTGCATTGTATACCATAGTTTTTGAACAATTTAAATGTTCTGCTATCCTTCGGTATGGCCAACCATGCTCGACAACAAACTTCATGATAATTTTTCGTAGTGTTGGATCGCAACTTTTATTTTTACCCATTTTTCTTCAAAATATTTTTCAAAACTTAAAATAAATATCGGGATTGCCGCCAAAACTACCACGAAACAATAAGAAAAGAAGTAAAAAAGTATTGAGATTCAAATTTTGAAAATATAGAACGCAATATCTCAGTGTCCCTAATTAAATGGCCAGCCAGCATTATTTGAACAAATAGCACTACGATAATCTATCAGCTATACTGTAAAGAGGTTTAATGTTTAAGAAGTTGTTATTGTTTGTATAATCAGGCACATAAATGACTAATTATACTTACATGTAAGAGATATGGAATATGGTTTAGACTCGTTGGAAAATAAAAAATAAATTCACAATTCGGTTTAACCAAAGAGTGTCCCTAATTAGTTGACCACGACTGTATGTACATAGAAAAATATCCTGAGCCTGCATATGAGCCCCAAGCTTTCCCCATTAATAAAATGTTGCATTTAGACAATAGCAAATTAGTCTAGAAGTTATGAACTGAATAAAATGTTGACCCCAAGATCCCCAAACTATCTTTACCATCAGGTCAAAAAAGTGTTGAAGTCCAGAGTATGTACTTCTCTAATGAATAGATAAATACATATTTATAATGATAATTAACTTATTTATACAATTAATACATGTCAGTTAATATATATAAATACTTCTACATGGACATACATAAATAACTTTATTTTTCTATTAAAAAAACCAACAATCTAATAAATTAAAATCATCCATCTTGTAAACCCTACATAAACTTGACAAAGTTACCTACTGCGCATTATCTGTATTTGTTGTAGTTGCCTTGAAGCTTTTAGCCTTTTCCTTTTAGATTCTATTTTATCTACACATCCCCAAGCAAACACACACACACACACTTTTATGTGTTTTCTTTACCTATTTATAGGATATCTACACTTGTTTGTGTAGTTTTTAATTTTTAATTTTTAAATTGTACATATTGTTGCAGTCTGTAAAACTATTAAATTATAATTTGTTATTTATACTTACTTCAGCTATTCTGCTATCTACCTTGCACTTTGCAAAAATTCATAATGTGGACATAAAGTGGATTCAAATTGGTTCAAGTATTTGAAGATTTACCACATTTGTCCTTGTATTGCTGACGCTATTGCTGATAGTTCAAATTATTAAAAACCATAATAGTTTTAACTATATTATATTTAACAACTAGCTTTTACCTGCAACTTTGTCCGTGTAGTTTCAGAAAATTTAATCAATAATTTGGGATAAAAAGTAGCCTATGTCTGTCCCAAGACTTTAAGCTCTAGATAAGATAGTTCAGATTTTATAAAAATCAGCTCAGCGGTTTGGCTGTGATAACGTCACAGAGTTACTTTTGCATTTAAAATATTAGTTTAATTAGGAAAGAAATCCTAGGTTACTGAAATAAATAATAATGATGTCAGGATTGTAGCAAGTGGAAAGCTGTGATCACTGCCTACCCCATTGGGAAGCAGGCGTGATTTTAATTATGTTTATAAAATAAATGTCAGTACAACAGTTTTTTTTTTTGTACCTACTTTAAATGGACCATAGTCGGATAATGAGGAATGTGAGTAATTTATAGAAACATAAGTTAAATTACCACAATGAAGTACATAAATAACAAAATTCTTTAAATGAAGTTAATAAATATTTAAAGATTAAACATGATCATAATAAATAATTAAAATTAAACATATAAGACCTCATTAGATTAATATTTAACTTGTACCTACAAAGCTTAGGATTTAAAAGTTCATGACCCTAAGCTTAGTTTTAACCAGGTACAACGTATCGGAGCCGCGGGCGGCCGCTTGTTAGTTATAACCTAAAAAGGAATATATAAATATCTATTGTTAGGTCTACTAATGTCATGTAGATAAGTACTTACTATCAAGGATGGTGCTTGTTTGGGCCGGGTCAATATCTAAGGATATCTTAAACTGTTCTAGAGCTTTATCTTTTTGCCCCATTTTTTGAAGAGCTTGACCGAGAAGTTTGTGTGCTGCTGCATTGTTGTCCTTCTGGGCGAGGTACTGCTCGACACGTATTTGGCAATTCTCATAGTCTCCCACCTCGAAATACATCCGTGCAACCGAATAAGCTCGGCTGGCGAACTAGAAATAACAAGCGTGAAATATTGTACACTTAGACAATTTTTTTTGTACAGCTAAAGTTGCAAATCAGAATCATTGACAGACAAAAATGCTAGTAACCTTCGACGAATTCTACTTACCTCTTTCGCAGATAGCTTCGATAACAGTTTTTCCACATGTTTATCAACGTCCTTTTTATTTTTATACATTTTTTACGACAATTCACTGAATTAGATCTTTTTTGCACGTCAATCAAAGCAAGAAATCGCGTGGGGCCAAAAATCGGCATTCGGTGTTCGTCATTTTATAATCAGAGTTACCAGTAGGGATGCAAACGATACATCGATGTTTTAAAAACATCGAGGTATCGTTCATAAACATCGATGTTAACATCGATGTATTTATCAGCGATGTATCGCCGATACATCGTTCATGTTCGGCATAAACATCGACATCGTTAATCGTTGTCTTTTCAGTCGGCTCGCGAACGTAACGCTAATAACACGTCGTTTTATGCGCATACTTCGATTTGCCGACAGAAATTTCAAGATTTTTGAACTTGAAAAAATAAGTAACATTACTAAATTGGTTTTTGAAATAAATATTTTTGCATACTAAAATGTTTTGTTCTTGTTTGACAGGGAATAACTTGTAAAAAATTATACATTTTATTATTATTTATTAATTCAATTTTTTTTACTTTTATTTATATTTTATTAATTTAGATTTATATAACCATATTTCTTGTTACCAATGAATCGTAAGGTAAAAACAAAACATCGATAAAACATCGATGCATCGTTCTTATGACCGATGTTTTTTTAACATCGATGTTTTTGTTTGAACATCGATGTTATTATACATCGATGTTTTTAAGAGCGATGTTGCATCCCTAGTTACCAGCTTTAACACAAAGTTTACTTATACTTATTTCCATACAATATTTTTTTATAAGAGACAGAACCAATAAATTAACCAAGGAATTAAAAAGCAATATCAGAGTTCTTTCCATACACAAGAAAACATTTGTAAAATATATCACAGAAAATCTTTCACCAGCAGTCCGCCCCGGCTTTGCACGGGTGTATCTTCAATAGTACATACACCCGTGAAAGCCGGGGCGGACTGCTGGTGAAAAATTTTCTGTGATATATTTTATAAATGTTTTCTTGTATCGTAATGTAATAATATAATGTACTATTGAAGATTATAGGCGAATTTATGATACCTTATTCCAATTTTCGTAGAGATCTCTATTTTTTTTAATATAATATATTTGTATGTAACTCGCTAATAATGTAGCTGATAATAGATTTTAAAATGAGTTCAGTATTTTTTATTTCATCCGGTAAAAACATATATATCTAAATAAATTTTCTTCTTCTAACTTAAGAGCTGTGCTCTTGTCGGTGTAATTGATGCAGCTCTCTCCATCTATTTCTCTCCAGTGCCGTCTCTTTAACTTCCTTATACGACACGACAGCTATTTTCTCCTTTATCTGGCTCATGTAGCTTATTCGTGGCCTTCTTCTTCCTCTCTTCCCTTCAATCTTCCCTTCCATTATAGTCTTTATAAAACTGTCGTGCCGTATAAGGTGGCCAACCATCTTCCCTCTTCTGTTCTCAATCGTTGTTAATAGGATCCTTTTTTCCTGTATTCTACGTAAAACATCTATATTTGTAATTTTTTCTGTCCAGCTTATCCTTTCCATCCTTCTCCAGCACCACATTTCGAAAGCTTCTAGGATCTCCCTATCTCTCTGGGTCATTGTCCAGGTCTCACACCCATACAGCGCTATACTCCAAATATATGTTTTAATAAATTTCTTTTTGACATTTTTTGATATTCTGGACGTAAGTAAATGTTTTTTATTGTGAAACGCCTTTTTTGCAATCGCTATTCTGCATTTTATATCCGATGTGCATCTAGAGTCTGATGTTATAATGCTGCCTAAATATTTAAATGTGCTTACTCTTTCTAGGGGAATGTTATTTAATGTTATAGTGTTTCTTGCAAATTCTTCTGTTTTGGATGTGGTTAGAATTTTAGTTTTATTTATATTAATTATTAACGAAAATTCTTTAAAAATTGAGTCCATGGTGTTTAATAATATCTGTAAATAATTCTGTGTTTCTGCAATTGCTGCTATGTCGTCAGCAAATCTTACAAATTTTATAACTTTTCCGTTGAATTTAACTCCTTTGTCTATTATTTCTGATATTTTCTGTATTGCTGATTCTATAAAAACGTTAAATATGAGTGGCGAGAGTGAGCATCCTTGTCTTACCCCTTGTCTGATCTTAGCTGTTCCTCTTTCATTCCCTATCTCTATTATAGTCTCTTGATATTTGTAAAGTTGATATATGATTCTTCTATCTCTAAAATCCAAGCCAACATTTCTTAATGATACCATCATTTTCTTCCAATCTACTTTATCAAAAGCTTTTTCCAAATCTATAAATGCTATGTGCGTGTTTAGTCCTAAATCCATTCTTCTATCAATAATAACTCTCAGTGCTAGGATTGCTTCAAATAAATTTTATACCCCTATAAAATAGTAGTAGGATTTTAATGATTGAATGTCAATGGGCAATCATGGAACATCTCTTCTGCAAAATTTCCCTAATGACATGTATTTTTATTGTTACAGGCAACTTCAAATTATTTAAACAAAATCGTTATGTTTATGGCTCACACACACCAAAGCTCACACCAAAGAGCATATAAGTCGCTCACACCTTGTTTTCGTTTTTTTTCGGCTTTGTATTTTAAAAATCGCGGTTTTCCCGCAGACACAGATTTTTATAGAACAGAAACAAAATTTTACAGAAAAAAAAATAGAAACCGGCATTTTGCACATACTGCAAAATGCCGGTTTCTATTTCCGTTTTTTATCCGGTTCTTATCCGGTTTGAGGTAGTAACTATTTCACACGTTACAGGGTGTAAGCCCGTCGCCGCTCCACACAAGAAACAGGAAAAAATGGAAAATAAACGGAATTAAATATATTAAAATAATTATGTAGTTTTACCTTCTACTATATAGTGTGGCAGAACTCGAAACGCCCCGTCATATTTATGCTCTGTGCGCCCGCCCGTACAGGCTGGGTGGCAAGGCGCTTGCGCGTACATGCGCCTCGCAGTTATTTTTAATAATACAAAATTTTGCTAAAAGATTTGATTGTTTGTTTGTATGTTTGTTTGTATCGAATAGGCTCCGAAACTACTGGACCGATTTGAAAAATTCTTTTACCATTAGAATCCTACATTATCCCTTATGAACATAGGCTATAGAATATTTTCAAAAATATTAGGGATCCGTATAAAAACTTCGATAATGTAACCCAAGGTGTAAAAAAATTACCTATATCATTAATACACCCGTGCGACGCCGGGGCGGACTGCTAGTAATATTATTAATGCGAAAGTTTGTGATAAGGCTGCTATGTTTGTTCTCTAATCAAAAATAAACGACAAAACGGATTAAGATGAAATTTGCTGTAGTATGTAGATAAAAAATCTGAATAAATAAAGGGGGAACTTATAATTCAAAAACAACCCTTAGATGATAAAAAAACGCAAAAAGGATGATTTTGGTATAGATGGCGTTAGTATGCAACAAATCTGACATCACAGACTAAAAACATTTAGTCGTCATAGCCACGCAGTTCTAACTAATAATTAATGATAATAATAATAATATAATGAATGATTCGCATTCTACCAAAATTCGTAATTTATTTTATCAGTACAAGGTTTGTAGGGAAAAAATTGGAAGTTGCCGGAATTGCTTTTTCCTATACGATTATTAAAATTTGACAGGACAACGTCTGTCACGGGTCGGCTAGTTTGGTATAAGTTTAATGGCAGAGTCCTTATAAGACATCTTTTAATATTTGTATTCCCTATGAAATTTCCTAAAAACCTATCTTTATTACCTATATTCTAGTGTAAAAAAATGGGTTCAAGAAAAGTTAAAATTGTAAAAAAAAATTATATAGTCTATCGTAAAGGAATAAGAGCGAATATGTTTTAATTTTTTTTTATGAAATTCTAATTTTAGAACGGTGCCAACAGAATCGACACCACTAAGTTGCATAAAATCAGGTATATCTCTTAAAATAAAAACAATTTAGATATAGCTTTTCTTTTATTTCATCACATATATCTATTGTTTACAATATAAAACGAAAACTACAATACAACACAGTTCTATAGATTTTTTTAGAAAATAATAGTTTAAAAACACAAGTGAATTTAGTTGCGTTTTTTGTTAGTCAAAACAAAAAGCTTGTTTTGATTTTTTGACGAGTTATTGAATAAAATAGCCGCATTAGCCAAAAAAAACTGAATTTGAACGAACAAACTGACTGCTGACAGACTCTGACAGACAGTAGTTCAAATCAAACAATCAAGCAAATTACCTACGTAGTTAATAATAGAGTTGTGGTGTTTAGCTATTTTTTACTGGGGTGACATAGTCGTTGTCGAAAGCCCCATTAAATAAATAAAGATTAAAAAAAAAAAAAACAATCAAGCAAGCAGTTCGCTTCACCAACGCTTCACCACAGACAGATAAGGCTGGGGGAATAGACGTCCGATTATGCTTCCGATTGTCTGATCAGACTATCGGATCGGATTCACTCAATACACGTCCGATTTTTACGTCAGAGTCAGACATTTTTGAACTCAGTCAGTCGTTCTCGAGCTGCACTGTGATGAACACAAATTAAAAAAAAATATTAAAATTTATTATTTATTTACAAAAAAAATACTAACACCCAAACATTATACTTTACGTTGAAGTATAATACCGTTGAAGTATAATAAAAATACGTACAGAAATACTTTCAAATACAAAAATACTTTCAAGTACAGAGATACTTTCAAGTACAAAAATACTTTCAAGTACAAAAATACTTTAAAGTACAAAAATACTTTCAAGTACAAAAATACTTTCAAGTACAAAAATACTTTCAAGTACAAAATACTTTCAAGTACAAAAATACTTTCAAGTACAAAATACGCGTTCAAACTGTGACGTCATACCTGGTACGTATTTTTTTATGCCTATACCAGGTTTGCAAACCTGGTCGAGTAAATACGCACCACCTCTTTACACAATACACATTGCGAATTTGAGAATTCTCAAACAGACCCCAAAGAGCATACAGACCCTACCAAGACCCTACATCAATTTCAATTTGTACTTACCTACCCAGTAAATAAATATTCTCTTTACTTGAATCTATATTATCTACAGGATTCATGAATTTCATGAGTTCTTATTATTATAGTAAACGCTCAAGATTTTCTTACATTTCGTATTGAAAGACACAAATTTATTATTTTCTTTAATTTTTACTAGTGAGTTTTTTAGGCACGATTGACGAACAATAAGTAAGGAACACCCAACATAAATCAAGGTATTGTAATTTACTTCATTCTTTGCTTTGATATCTGCTAAGTTTCATCAAACTTGTCATACAAATACGACGCCAGGTACCAAGCAGCATTCCTATCAAGGTCCAATAAACTTGCCTAGTTGATGGTCCCTGCGTTGACCATTATACAAGTAATAAATAAATAAATATAATAATATATCTAGTTTCCTAAAATTTTCCTTGTCTCTTCTCTTCAACTGCAGAAAATAATTGTTTATTTTAACATTGCTACAAAGCAATCAAATAAGTTTTTATAAAACCTGCCTGTTTCGGTATTTCAGATGGGTGATTCCGAGTTCACATATTCTTCTGCAATTTCCCTAGACTCTGTGAAGGTTATTGCTGAGAGTATAGGGATTGCTAACATAGGAGATGATGCTGCGAAGGAGTTAGCAGATGATGTCACTTATCGGCTGAAAGTTATTGTCCAAGATGCTATGAAGTTCATGCATCACTCTAAGAGACAGAAACTAGCTTTATCAGATATTGACCATGCATTGAAGATTAAGAATATTGAGGTAGGTACATAAAGTATCAGAGAAACACAATTGTATATTTATTTTTCCACATTCAAACTATAATGTGACTATAACTTGCTTTGCTAACTATCTATACTATAATATTATTAATGCTGTCTGTGAAGTTATCACGGCCAAACCACTAGGCTGATTGTGATGAAATTGAATACTGAGATAGTTTTAAGTCTTGGGACTAACATTAGCTACTTTTAATCCCAGACTTTTTTTTTTATTTTTATGAATTTCAATGTTTTGCTTTAAAGTTGCTAAAAATAGATTTCTTGAATCTACATGAAGTTGTGGGTAAAAGCTAGTATGATATAAATGTTTCAGCCCCAGTATGGATATCTTCAACAAGATGGTCTGCCATTCAGATTTGCATCAGGTGGTGGCAGGGAGCTCCATTTTGTAGAGGAAAAAGAAATTGACTTGACAGACATCCTCTCAGCCCCACCTCCAAAAGTGCCCCTCGATGTATCAGTAAGAGCCCATTGGTTGAGTGTGGATGGGGTCCAACCAACAGTACCAGAGAACCCTCCGCCACTATCAAAAGAGGCACAGAAACTTGAATCTATTGATCCTATTTGTAAACTTAGCAAGCCCACTAACAAAGATGCTGCAGGTAAGCAAAGATAATTTATGATTTTCCTACTGGAAAATCATTTTGATCAAATCATCAATCGAATCAAAAAATCATTATCTCAAACAAATAAATTGATAAGATCCTCTCACACTAATTGCTGAATAGGTAATTAAATTAACTAGACAATGTGAGTAAGGAGGCTTTACTTAATTTAAAAATAACACCCCTGAAATAAAAATTATGGTTGGACTATGTGAATAGAAACGTCAGCTTAAAAGAAAAAAACTTGGTAATCAGCCGTATTTATTTATCACTAGCGACCCGCCCCGGCTTCGCACGGGTAGCATGTTATTATACATATAAACCTTCCTCCTGAATCACTCTATCAATTAAAAAAAACCGCATCAAAATCCGTTGTGTAGTTTTAAAGATATATGGTAAGATATGTTTGCTTATATCTTTAAAACTACACAACGGATTTTGATGCGGTTTTTTTTAATAGATAGAGTGATTCAAGAGGAAGGTTTATATGTATAATAACATGCTACCCGTGCGAAGCCGGGGCGGATCGCTAGTAGTTAATATGAGAATAGTGGTTGGATTTCTGCCTGAGCCCACAATGTAACCTTTTTACCAGTGTTATTTCTTGTTTCTAACTTGAAAGCAATAAACTCTGTATGTATTCAACTGGCCTGAGTGAGCAAAATATATAAACTAAGTTAATTCGTGTATCAATTCACATTATTTGAGATTACGATTAGAAATACATGAACAAGTTTACCTATGTAAAATGTTTTGTTATTATTTTAGGTAAGCCAATGTGCGGGAAAGCTGCACGGCTGAAAGCATCAGAATCAGTACATGTGAAGCAGTTGGCAACACACGAGTTGAGTGTGGAGCAGCAGCTGTACTACAAGGAAATCACAGAGGCCTGTGTGGGCAGCGATGAAGGACGCCGTGCGGTAATATTATTGTTTTTCATTCAGAAAGCAATGGTAGGGATGAGATTCTTTAACCTAATAGCGGAAATGCAAAGCTGTTGGAATCGTCATAGGTGCAACCTCTTTACAATATGGAAACACATGCCACAGGCATAATCTATACCAATATTATAATGAGGAATCATTTGTATTTTTGTGTATTTGTAAAGAATAAACTTAAAAACTACTAAATACTTCATTCACCATTAGAATGCTACGTTAGCTCTGAGTAATATAGGCTATATTTATTACTAGAAAAAATTAGGGATCCCTACTAAAACTTCAATAATTCCCCAAGATGTTAAAAAATGCTTTAAAATCATTAGTACACCCATGCAACGCCACAAACTGCTAGTCTCATAGTGGAGTGGATACAACTCATCCATACAAGCATGTAATAACGAGTTATGTCTATTCAACATTATGTCTATTCTGTACTTAGGTTATTCTCTCACACCTAATACTCTCGTTGTATTAGTACTAAAGCTTTAAATTTTTTACAGGAAGCTCTTCAATCCTTGGCATGTGATCCTGGACTCCATGAGATGTTGCCAAGAATGTGCACATTCATATCCGAAGGAGTCAAAGTGAATGTTGTACAAAACAATCTTGCACTGCTCATATACTTGATGCGAATGGTCAAAGCTCTGCTTGACAATCAGTCCTTATATTTGGAGAAATATGTAAGTTTAAAAATGTATGGTTACATCAAATATGGTTTGATGCCTACTTTTTTTTCAATGATCCTTTTACCAAGGTTGACATTGAGCATATTAAGTTGTCAGTCGTTACAGTTGTCACCAGAGTTAGCCACTAGGTCATACAAACTTATTTTAGTTAAGTTTTTTTGAATTCAAACTCTGGCCAGTAATGAAAGGGTGAATTTTCTTCCACAGTTTGACTGGTCTCATAGTTCAGTTGCTAGTAACTCTGACTTCTGCGCTGTAGGTTGTACATAGATGTTTATTCTATGTCTGGGTGTTATTATGTATCATATGTATGTATTTATGAAAAATTATATAAGTATTCTATCAGTTATCTAGTTCCCATAGTACAAGCTTTGCTAGATGGCGCGTTGCGTGATAATGTTAACCAATATTTATTTATATTTTATTTTTACAGTTGCACGAGTTAATCCCTTCGGTGTCGACATGCATTGTCTCGCGACAACTCTGCTTGCGTCCAGAGATGGACAACCATTGGGCTCTCCGTGATTTCGCAGCTCGTCTCATGGCGCAGATCTGCAAGACTTTCAACACTTCCACTAATAATCTACAGACAAGAGTCACAAGGTACCAAATATGCTACCTATAAACCTACTAACTTCCGCACGCGGCTTCACTCGCGTTGTACCTGGATTAAAATAATCCTATATAGGTAACTAGCGACCCGCCCCGGCTTCGCACGGGTGCAAAGCTGATACCAAAATATATTACAGAATGTCTTTGTATACTCGTTAACAGCATTTATTTTTTACATTTTTACTTATTTACTATGTTATTATACATATAAACCTTCCTCCTGAATCACTCTATCTATTAAAAAAAACCGCATCAAAATCCGTTGTGTAGTTTTAAAGGTATAAGCAAACATACATACATACAGACGCGGGAAGCGGAAAGCGACTTTGCTTTATACTATGTAGTGATTATGTTATTCCAGGATATGAGCTATGTACGTGTGTAAGTCCGTTTGGTCATTTGGTGGTGATTGAGGCACAAACATCTAAACATTATCACAAACTTTCGTATTAAGGAGCTCCCAGTCGACGATTGCTCTTTTTCGAAACGAAAAAAGAAATACTTCTGAACAAGCCACATCTCCTATTTTTATAAGTATATTACTTCAGGTTCCTACCTAGATTTCTATTAAGCTGAAAACATAATAGCAGAAACTTTTCACGATAAAGATATTATTTCAAAATGATACGTTTTAGAATTTATGATCGAAATATTTTATATACCTACTATTAAAATCAACTTGTGATTTATTGTTAAAGATAGGTAATATGTAGATCTAGATTTCTATTAGAGTAGATTTTTGATAAGTAATTATACAAAATTTATATCATTAATTTACTCGAAAAGCAAAGGCGGACCATGCGCCGACGTGTGTTTGTCGTCATTGCAGCGGTCGGTAGGATTATTTATCGAAGTGATTAAAGATGGGTACATCTTTATTCACATAATACTTACTATACATTATAAAATAGGAGATGTGGCTTGTTCAGAAGTATTTCCTTTTTCGTTTCGAACAAAAACAATCGTCGACTGGGAGCGCCTTAATAATACTAATATTATATAGATAGGATATAATATTTTAGAGCTTTTGCGCTTGATCCGTGGCATACGGCTTTTCTTATAACTGCAATGCTATTATTATACTTTTTTCGTCTTTTGATACTTACCTATCTTCAAATAATATACTAAGTAACACTTTCTGTTTTAGAAATTAATAAAATTTTGCCAGTTTGGCAAAAAAAAAACAAGAATATATTGGATATTCTCTTAACCGTTAAATTTGTTTTAGGTTATTCGCCAAAGCCCTGCAGTGCCCATCACAGACGAACAACGAGACGGGAGTAGCGATGGCGTCTATGAAGGAATCCGAGAAGACTCCGCTCGCATCGTTGTACGGCGCAGTGCAAGGACTGGCTGAGCTGGGAGCAGAAGTCGTCAAGGTATACTTCATCTATGAAACTGGCAATTCACGCACTCTTTGCCGCTATGAGTAAATCTATCGCTATAAAATAATTATCTTTATTTAGTACTAGCTAACCCGCGCGAACTTCATAACGCTTTAGAATTAACAAATGTTGCGTTAAGTTCCCGTTAAAAAGTATTCTATGACCGTATGGTATGGTTCTAAGCTACCTTCCCATAAATTTTCAGCCAAATCAGTTCAGCCGTTCTAGAGTTATTAATAGTGTAACTAACACGACTTTATTTGTTATATACAGGGTGTCCAAGAACCTGGCGTCCAACTGGATTCCCACGATGCCCCAAGTTCTAACAGTACTCAGAAAAATATTTTAAAAAATCCACCCCATGTACTTACAGAATTATACTGATTTCAAAAAAAAAGGGGAAATGAGCACCCTGTGACATACTTTTGAATGCTGTGACTGCTAATGCTGATAATTTCGATATTTCTTGGAGGTTTTGTAATCTAGGGTATTGCTGTGTCTAAATAGAATGTAAAAATAAAGTACTTATTGTACCATTTTAAAATAAAATATTATTTTAACTAAAGGTGATATGGAAAATTATTGAATTTCGCAACTTTGACCGACTGTAGTGTAAAAAAAATGTACCAAAATAGTATGGCAAGTGACGTCAAATTTTGACGCGTTTATTCCTCTTTTTAAAAAGGTATAATACTTACACATTAATTTGAAAAAAAAAATTTTGATAATATTTTTACTCAACAACCCAATTTTTACGAAGTGCCTACCTACTAACGGTAACTGTCGGACCCTTTCTTATCTTAGAAACTGTTATGTTACTACTATTATTTACTTCGGTTCCAAGAGTGAGCAAGAAGGAAATACACACAGGTAGATGGGTTCCCAGTAGAATAAAAGCAAAGAATGTTAGTTTAAAGATATTTTATTACAATAAATGTTCAAAATGTTGACCACCCGCGGCAATACAAGCTCTCACTCTCCTTAAAAAGGACCGCTTTATGTTTCGCGAGTAACTTTTTTGACGTATCACCTGCACTGCTTGTGTTATCTTCTCACGAAGGTCAGCGATGTCATTAATGGGCTTCGCATAAACGAGCTCCTTCATAGTTCCCCAGAAAAAAAAATCCAGCGGATTTAAGTCAGGTGAGCGGGCTGGCCACGGGATTGTTCCTGATCGCCCAATCCACCTGTTCGGGTATTGCTCGTCCAAAAACTCTCTATAAAACGCTCACCTGACTTAAATCCGCTGGATTTTTTTTTCTGGGGAACTATGAAGGAGCTCGTTTATGCGAAGCCCATTAATGACATCGCTGACCTTCGTGAGAAGATAACACAAGCAGTGCAGGTGATACGTCAAAAAAGTTACTCGCGAAACATAAAGCGGTCCTTTTTAAGGAGAGTGAGAGCTTGTATTGCCGCGGGTGGTCAACATTTTGAACATTTATTGTAATAAAATATCTTTAAACTAACATTCTTTGCTTTTATTCTACTGGGAACCCATCTACCTGTGTGTATTTCCTTCTTGCTCACTCTTGGAACCGAAGTAAATAATAGTAGTAACATAACAGTTTCTAAGATAAGAAAGGGTCCGACAGTTACCGTTAGTAGGTAGGCACTTCGTAAAAATTGGGTTGTTGAGTAAAAATATTATCAAAATTTTTTTTTTTCAAATTAATGTGTAAGTATTATACCTTTTTAAAAAGAGGAATAAACGCGTCAAAATTTGACGTCACTTGCCATACTATTTTGGTACATTTTTTTTACACTACAGTCGGTCAAAGTTGCGAAATTCAATAATTTTCCATATCACCTTTAGTTAAAATAATATTTTATTTTAAAATGGTACAATAAGTACTTTATTTTTACATTCTATTTAGACACAGCAATACCCTAGATTACAAAACCTCCAAGAAATATCGAAATTATCAGCATTAGCAGTCACAGCATTCAAAAGTATGTCACAGGGTGCTCATTTCCCCTTTTTTTTTGAAATCAGTATAATTCTGTAAGTACATGGGGTGGATTTTTTAAAATATTTTTCTGAGTACTGTTAGAACTTGGGGCATCGTGGGAATCCAGTTGGACGCCAGGTTCTTGGACACCCTGTATAGATTTTTTAATTAATATTTCAAACTTTAAATTATCCCTAAAAATAGGATAAAGTTCTAGTTCTCTTTCACCAAAAGAGCGCGCGCGGTTTCAGTACTAGTATTTATGTATGTAAGTTTATGTATTTATAGTAATTATAATTATGTTACTTATAAATACACAAAGGTTAGCAGATAAAAAAAAATGCTAACTAGTCTTAAATTCGACACAGACATGTTTTTGTCTTGTGCAATAAATAATTTTCTATCTATCAGGGGATTACAGTTGTGATAATATCTTTTTATTTACATCTGTGTGACGGTATACTATTTATTTTACAAGAAGCTCGTTTGTTTAGGTATTCATTTTGCCTCGAGTACGGTGGCTAGGCGAGCGGCTTGAAGGCGCACTAAGCGGTATTGGCGGAGCGGATAGACTCGCAGCTGGAAACCTCAAACATCAGCTGCTAAAGGTGCTAGCGCCGGTCGTTAGACAACTGCGAACTCCTCCTGACCTACCCGAAGACTACAAGTTAGTAATATACCGACAATAGTATTATTTTCGTTCATGCTGCTACAGAGGTACACGTTTGGTGGATTTAGGTACACGTGAAGTTAGCCATGTGAACAAACACGGCTTTGTGTCACGCATGAGTTTGAGAACTATCTATGTGTTGAGGGTTGATAAAGACTGTTCCCTAAAATTGAAAATAAAGATATCCCTAGTGATGATATATGAAAAGAAAAAAAAACTTATTTCCGGAATTCTTTGATAATGGCAAAGCTTCATAAAATTAACTGAAACCAAAGTCAACAATAGTTAACAACCTTAACTGTGTAATAACTATACTGTGTTTTTTTTTTTTAAATCAAATATGTTGTAATTGTTTTGCTGATAATCAAGATGCGTGGTCTGAACATCTAGTTTAAGTTTTATGGTGAAGTCTTAAACCCTATATAATTATAGGCTACTAGCCGACCCGTGACAGACTTTGTCCTGTCAAATTTTAATAATCGAATAGAAAAGACTGAATGTTTTTAGTCTGTGATGTCAGATTTGTTGCACACCAGCGCCATCTATACCAAAATCATACTTTTGCGTTTTTTTATCATTTAGGGGTTGTTTTTCGGATTATAAGTTCCCCCTTTATTTATTCTGATTCTTTATTTACATTCTACAGCAACTTCCATCTTAATCCGTCTTGTCGTTTATTTTTGATTAGGGAACAAACATAGCAGCCTTTCACAAACTATCGCATTTATAATATTATTTGGAAGAAAGGCATACCTACCTTATACCTACTTTACGACTGTTGTATAAATCTACGGTTTTGTTTACAGGCGTGAATACGGCTACCTCGGAACGAGTCTTCAGCAAGCTGTCAGCAAGATACGCACCTTACCGTCGGCCAGTAGCGGTGGCGGCGCCGTAGCAGTTGTCACGTGTACACCGCCCTTAGTGCCTTCCACACCTTCTACTGCTACGACACAAGTTCCCCATCTTTCTAAGCCCATGGGTAAGTTATCGTGCAACTTTCGATTGTTCGTAGCAATGCTATGTTGCTTCTACGCAATGTCGTCAATAATTATTTTTTTCTAGTACTACTTTTTACCCGCGACTTCGTTCGCGTAGATTCAGATTTTACTGTCGACTACAGTAAAACATTAAAATTCCTAAAAATCAAAAGACAATTAAGGGAAAAAGTGGGCCTAAGTATATCCGTTCCAAGACTTCAAACTATCTCTTTATGACGTCACATTCGGCCCATAGGTTTGTTTGACCATGATAACGCCGCAGATAGACAGACGGACAGACTTACTTTTGCATTTATAATACATAGATTATAAATAAAACCGAAACGACACCGTTACGTAAAATGAATCATCTATACTATTTTTATGTAGATGATTAATATTTCGTAGCGGTGTCGTAGCGGTTTCTACGTATGCTACGCTATGCTGCGCAGTCTCTAAACGCTTTTAATTGACTTAAAATAGTGTGTTGTTGCCATAGTAGTGAAACACATTATTCATGACGTCTACGATCCCATCCTAATAATATTATAAATGCGAAAGTTTGTGAGTTTGTATGTATGTTTGTGCCTCAAAGGCTTAAACGACTAAACGGATTAAGGTGAAATTTGCTGTAGGTGTAGATATAATGCCTGAATGAATAATAAACTACTTTAAAATACGTTAAACATCCCCAAAATTATAAAAAACGCAAAAGGGATGATTTCGGTATAGATGGCGCTGGTGTAAAATTTGACACCAGTGTTGACAACAGTCGTCATAGCATCGTACGCTACTCTATGCGATCATTGAAATTTGGACAGGACAACGTCTGTCGCGGGTATGCTAGTTTAATATATTTTTACAATACTCACTAAAAACTCACAGAAACAGTATCGGGTCGCAACGTGGTGATCAGCTCGTCGGTCGCGCAATCGCCGGCGCCGTCCACGCCGCCGCCGCAGAAGTTCGTCATTGTCTCGCAGCAAAAACAACCTCCGGTAAGCGTCCTTCTATTCCTATGGTCTAGCATAAAGCCGGGGTCCCACGGCGCGTAAAACGACGGGCCGCGCCGGATGACGCTCCGCCTGTGTGCGTCCGGCGCGTCACCACGGATGCATCGTTCCCACGGCGCGTCCGTCCGCCTTGGCGCGGTCTGGCGCGTGAAAACGCGGGCCGTGGGACCCCGGCATTAGATATTCCTATCTAAACCTTAGATCATCACATTTTTAACCATTCTGACATTCGAAGCACAGTCTTAGTTGCGAGATTGGAGACGAGATTGCAGACACCTAAAGGTCTAGCATGACACTTGACCGCTTGGGTGACCGCTAGTGGCATTATCAGCTCAGCGCTTCTATGCTTCAAAGAGCACGTTAAGTTGTCGGTCCCGGCTATAACAGTTACTAAGCTATGACTGAGGCCTAAAACTCCGCCACCAGAGTTAGACACTATGAACGAATGAAAACTAAAATTTAACTCGTGTAATTCCAATTTCCCAATCATGGTATGACCGTAATCTCCGGGCGAGCAGATCCTTGAAAATATCTATGGGGATTAGTCTGGGGATGCCCACTTTTTGCAGTTTTAGCGTTCCATATGAACGGTTACAAGATCGATATGCATCACTTGTATATTTTTACGTAATTACCTTTAATTTATTTACCTAACGTTTCGACTATGTTACAATGGCCACGGTCGGGTTAAAACTAATCACGATCGTTTGAAAAATCTTATATATAAAATTCTCGTGTCACAATGTTCGTACTCCTACGAAACGGCTTGACCGATTCTCATGACATTTTGTGAGTATATTGAGTAGGTCTGAGAATCGGCCAACATCTATTTTTCATACCCCTAAGTGATAAGGATGGCGTAAAGATCGGGAAAAACGGAAAGTGCTTTTTTCTGTGGGATTATTGACATTTGACAGGACAACGTCTGTCGCGACAGCTAGTAATTTTGTATATTTCCTTTGTAGCCCCTGACACAGACATCTAACGCCGGTCATCTGGTCGTCCACGGCTCACAGCCAACCATCGTTCGCAGTGGAAGCGTACAGGTATATTTTAACCATTTTGCACGCCGTGTTTTTTTTTGTGTTTCGCCAAACAAAACGAATGTTTGTAGGCATGTTTGTTTGGTAGATAATTGTGTGCCGATCTGCTGCATGTTTTAGTGCAGTGGTGTTGATTAATTTCTGCATTTACATCTGCAAAAATAGTGGGTGGTTAAAATTCATATTCAAACGGTTTATTCAATAAAATGGATAATTTAGAACTGTAATAAAATCTAGTTTGAAGAAATAGTTAATTATTAGAGGATGATGAAGTTCTGGATACTTTGAACATAATGAAATATACAGTAACTGTAAAGCTTGGTAGATATTCAGTGATTCAGATCCTTTTAAGATGTTTGTTTAAAGAGGTACAACACGCACAACCTAAACCACTGAAGCTTGAAAGCTGATATTTAGTGTAATTTTCTCGATATCAACTGCTGAAAAGTGATTTTTCGAAATACAACTCTTAAAAGTGCAATGGAGTGTCAAACTTTAAGTAATTGAAAAACGTGTTTTATGAATTTTTCAAAACATTTAAAGTCGAAAGGGTATTTTAAGGAATAACTTCCCTTAAGGCGATAGTCTGACTAAATAGTCATGACTGGTGTTCGCATTGCCTAAGATTGTATTGTATGTGTGTGTAACAGAATGCGTACCTATGTAGCGAGTGTGTGCATGTTATAGTCGGTGGTGGTGACGAGCGGGCCGGCGCCTAGCGCGCCGCAGCAGAAAGTGGTTGTGCTCGGAGCGCCGCCCGTTGCGCCGCCCGCGACTGGACTCGTCAGCCAGGTTTGTACCATTTAGGGGTCGACCATTAATCACGTGATGATTTTTTATCATTTTTTTTTTACTTTCTTCCTTTCCACCTTCCCCACAAAATAAACACACGTGATTTCTGGACTATCCCTTACTAGACGAGTTACCAGTCGACGAGTCCACTGGTAATCGTGTTTGGCTTCCAACTGTCACAATCCCATTGTCATTATCCAAAATCACGTAATACACATTGTCATACAGTACTCTCGTTTATTGGTACTCTCGTGTCTTGTTTGTTTAAATGGCAGGCTATATTCATAATAATATTCATATTCATTTATTTATAACAATTTTAACTTAAGACTAAAATACATTATCTAATTAATAGAAATATTATAAATTGATATTATCTTATTCAAACAAAAAATAGAACAATATAGTCTTGGACTGTACCGCCTTGTCCGAAGTATAATGCCACCGAGAATAAAAGACAGCAAATTTTCATTCCGCAATGGCTAATTTAGTCCATCTAATAATACATTAAAAGTGTTTTTCAATTGACGTTGACAGCTCAACGGATTAACATTAATCATGGAAATACAAAAAAGTGGTCTCCAAATGTCGTAATTTTACATGGTTTCTTGTGTGACTGCAGAGACAATCAAAATGCTCACTAGGAATTGAATGCGTCTAGCTTGACAAAGAATTTTGATCGTCTAGGGTGCGCTTTAAACTGTGAAGTTTAGCTAGAGGAATGAATTGCACCGGATTGGTAAGCCAGGTTTGAAGGTTGGTCCGCTTTCCATTTGCTTGTTTTAGATTCTTATATACAATCGAATTGATATTTCTTATTTCGTTTTGTATTTCTTAGGCCGCAACCGCACTGCAAGCGTCTAGATTAGTGTCTAGAATCTAGTCACTGCTACGTGACCTAGCTACAATACACTGTGGCTACATTGGAGGCGTCTGGAGGTAGGCGATTAACTAGGAGCCTATAAGTATTTATAAAGGTCGATTTGAACTTTATGAAATATATTTTTTTAAACTATTACATTTTTGTTGCAAATTAAGGCATGCAAATATTTTATAGATATTCTCTTTTAAAACAAATCGCTTGCATAATTTGACAATGTCGAGATGGATGTATGGAGCGACGAGGATAGACAAGATAAGGAACTAGTATAAGAGGAAGTCTGAAATTAGCGCCTGAGACAGAAAAGATGAGGAGCAATAGTTTGGCGTGGTATGGGCATGTCATGAGAAGGGAAGATAATCATGCAACAATTTAAGAAGCTGAGAAATGAAGAATGGATGTCAAAGTAGAGGTGAGCCAAGTAAAATATAGACGGTCTGTGTGAAAGATGACTTGGGTAAGAAAGGAGTGAGTGATGACAATGGATAAATAATATAAGTAAAATACTATTGTACAGCGATCTCACTTCAGTAGGATAGATGATTATTATGAATAATTCAACGATATATATTTAGTAAGAGTACAACTCGTCGTAAAAGCCGATATATTTTTGTGCGATTGTTTTCTTTAGACGTGACACTAGACGCTATGAAAAGCGACTGCGAGCAGTGCGGTGGCGGCCTTACAAGAAATTTACAAAACTACAATAATACTTTATATATTTACTTGTATTTATATTATGCTCTTATAATATACAATATATATTATTATTAATATTACTTTGTTTTATTTTACGTGACCAACGTAACCGTAATTTGTAATCTATTGTTTATCGTTAACTTTGCTTGAACTACTTATAATTGGTACTTATTATGAGTACTCTTAGCTTAAGCTTTAATTTATTACATTATTAGGTACATTTTTTGCTTCCATTTTATTATTTGGTCTCCATTAATGTTATTTATAAAAATAATTTAAGCCTCTTATTCTGAAATTGTACTAGAGTCTCAAGTATTGATTTTCGTCGAATTTTCTTATCAAATCTTTACTTGAGCACGCTTTAGCAAGTGACTAAGTAGTCAGTGCCCAGGGCGTCTACTCCGCCAAACGATTTTGACAATACGTCATCAATATAATTAGAAATCGTCGTTTGTCGTAGTAGAATGTATGATGTCAATTGTCAAAAGTAATATCCATCGTTCCATCGTATCGGAAACAGTGTGTCGTTTCACGATTTATCGGTTTGCGGAGTAGACACCCTGGGGGGTTAGCACGAACCACTATCGTATCGACATCCTATCGTCCAAATGTCAAAACTTACACTATGTATTGTAAAAGCGTCAGTTTTGACTTTGGAAATTCGTTGTCGATACGATAGTGATTCGTGCACTTGTCTATTAACCCCCACTAACATTATCCCTTTGTTTTAGCTATACTGGTCAGCTGTTCCTGTTCCACCGTTTGATTTAAATCTAAAATGACGTGACGCTGGCAGAAATGTCCAAATAAAGACGATTGCCATAAAAAAAAATGATTCGTGCCAACCCGATACGGGTTGAGGAATTCCGAATTATAAAAAGGTTGTTTTCCTCAGGCGCCAGTGTCAGTGGTCGCGAAGCCAGTTTTCGCTCGCGGCAGCAGCGGACCTCAGCTGCCGCCGGAGCTAGACGACCTCTCACATCTTGCCTGACGTATGGCATCTAAGGTTATGATCCGACAATACACTAGAAAGAAACCAAGCTAATCATTACTAACCAAACCATAGCTTTTATAAATCATTTTGGTTATGGAACACTTTCAGTGCTAATCATTATGCAGGCTATATCGTTTGGATAAACGGCAATCGATAACTAAAAACGATACTAATGCTCTGCTAAACTATGGCACCGAGCATAACTTAGTCGAGTCAGTCTTGGGTCCACACACAGTTTTCTCGCTTCTTTTTTTCGCGTTTCATAGTGCGATAATTTGCCTTGAGACTGTCTTGACTGAGCTAAAACTCAATGTTACATAATACAAGCACCATTTATAATGTAGTTTTTAGTTTTCGATTCAGCTGAACAGGTCGTCAGGTCACAATCGTGTGGTGAATCAGTGATAAAACAATTTATTGATCAATAATAAGTGGATGACAATTGGACCATAGTAGATGAATTTTGGTTTGTAAATACCCATTGTTTATCTTTTAAACTTTTGTTATCGCATAACTAGTTCTAGAAAATATGAAATAATTTCTTATTTATTAGTATAATACAAAACAAAATGTCTCTTTCTAGAATTGTACCATTACTTAGTTGTACATTTTTTATTTGAAATACGAACAGATAAACTAGCACATTAGTTATACAAGTAAGAAAAACTTGGTGCCTCGATTTTTATAATATTACACGTAGAATTGGTTTGTTTAGCTTAAGGTCAAGTAGTTATGTCGCTGTATAATATTTCATATTGGTTTATTGTATCCAATTTTTTTTAATTATTATATTAGTAGTAAACATGTTTTGTCTTATTGTGGTACTGAATACAGCGTAGTTTAGTCGTAGTGACTAGCGTAGGTTATTTAATTAGGCTAATTTGATTTGACGAATTTTATGTAATCTTATATTGAATTCAGGACAACAACCTCATCAAGTTTGAATACGGCTAAGTTTTGATTACTTCTAATGTGTTCATTTATATTGAGTTCTAAAATCTGTAGACAACTAAAAATATTGATTGACTGATTTTTAACTATATTTCTAGATTTTGGATAGTGTCGCATAAATCTCATTATGCTCTGTATTATACTCGATCGCTATATAAACATGCCCTTTATCTCACACAATCACGTCTATACATTTCATACTGAAGCTTCCGCAAAACAGACTACGATGCGGTGCGATTAAATTGGACTGATTTTGCACACCTACATACACAGCCGGGCAAAACAAAAATACCAGTCAAATGCAAGTCTGACTAGCGTGTAGAGGGTTCCGTACTATAGTTTTACTGCTCACGAATATTTTCCATTTTCCATGGGAATTTAAAGACTTGGGATTTTCGTTTGGGTTTTCTTGAGTGAAGTTTTATTTTCGTATATTATTCAAAATTGTAGGTTTAGTAGTATCAGAGATAAATAGAGAAAATTTCAATTTTCGATGATAATATTTTTTAAGTATGTGTGATAGACGAACAGACGCGACTTACCCTCGTATTCAGGAACGACACTATGAGAACACGCACCCACAGTGGACGAAATCTTTTTTCATAAACATCACTTTATGTGTTGAGCGACACTATGGCGCACATTGCCGTGTGCCTTTAGAGCTCAACTTTGGCTAGAGATACACGACAGTGTGCCTCTAGTCATACTATGCAGTGTCGCACAACACATAAATTGATGTTTATGAAAAAAGATTTCGTCCACTGTGGGTGCATGTTCTCACAGTGTCGTTCCTGAATATGGGGGTTAGAAGCAGGAACGACAGTAAAGGGGAGCCCTTTACTGTCGTTCCTTTTTCATATTATTTCATTTGATATAATTTGAATTTTGGTGCTGCCCTCGAGCCACTTCTTCCGTTTCGTAGTCACTTTGTCGTAAGTATCAGTTTCAACGTACCTTAAAAGTGAAGCGAATCGTTCATCCACCTCGAATAATTCATTCATTTTCATAATTTGCATTGTATGTTTTTTTTTGTACTTATATTTTTTTATCAAGAGTATTTAATTAGTGTTAATAGGTATAAGATTATTATGTTTTATTTTGTTAAACATTTACATTATAAATAACATAAAATAACTTATGTATATACTTCAGTTAAATAAACATTTTTTAATTTACTTCATCTTACGACGCTTTTATTGACGAATAATAAAAAAAACAGTTACAGATTTATTAATATATATTTTATTATTATACATTGATGTAAGTATATCGATGTGTATTCTGCCAATAATAAAAATACTTAACTTAATTAAAAAAAATTGGTAATAATGTTATGAAAACTAAATAAAAATGTTTAGTTTTGTCTCATAAAATCTGACCAAAATTAAATAGAGATATATTATTCCTAATAAACATTTTAAAATTAAATAAGTACCAAAACATGATGTAGTTTTTTTGATAAATAAAATCACGATTGTAATCCCCTAGTAAGATGCATACATCCTATGAGGTGTCCAGGCGTTCATATCTTTGGAAAACCTTATAGCTAGCAGTCGGAAGCTCGTCCAAACATTGCATTTGACACTTGCCCACATTTTACAGCAGTTAGTTCCATACGTGACATGTTGCAAGCTCAACATCGCTTATAAGATGCACGGCCGGGATTCGAACTCGCAACTTTCAGATTTAAAGTCGAGGCACCTTCCACTCGCAAAAAAACGGCTTAAGGGTTTTCTATTTTTATGGAAATCCATTAACTAAGTACATACATGAAACTAAGAAGTAATTACTTACACAACAGAGGTAAAAAAAACAGTGGAATGGTAATTATTGCAATGGTAAGTTATATAAAGCGTAGGTTTAAGGTATACCTACGGTACGGGAATTAATGAGTGTACCTACACTACATATAAATTAAATTCATTTATTAAGTCAGACATACAGCGGTCCATTTTTTTGTTAGTATTATTGTCTTAAAAATTATGTTTATATTTATAAAATGTAAGCGTAATATAAGTATATGGATACGCACAGACATATAAAACATAGTTGCCGAATTTATAACATTGTTTGAAGTTTGTTAAAAAAAGTCTTAGTAATAGGGTCCCGATTTTACCCTTTGGGTACGGAACCCTAAAAAAGAGCGCGTTGTATCATATTTCATTCATTGAACGACACGACGAATAAGGTCAATGCATCATTACAAAAGATACCTAACTATTTGATTCATCGACTCGTAAACGGGTAAATAGTAACCGAATCCGTGCATAAAAGCGACAATGCTTCACAATGAATGGATGCCCACCCGACTGAATTGATAAGTGGGTTGTGCAAATGTGCAGTTAGTAGTATCACTAACTCTTCAGTGTTCTGTGGCTTGGGGAGAAACCGTCCATCCCTACTTCACTTCACTGATAGATTGCGCATTTCAATGCCTACATTATTGTACGGAACTCAGAGAGTGCATTTTCCATTTCAGAATCTCGATGCGACATCAAACGGCAATATTATGCAGTTCCTATCAAAGCTTTTACAGTAGGTGATGGTTATATTTAGATATAGTTCAATTTAAATCAGAACAAATAATAAATTATCTCTATACATAATTTTCAGGTATTTTCATTGCTTATCCAACTATTATTTCAGGTGTAACCAAACCATCCTTTCCTATGCTACAGTAGGTTCACTGACGACAAGGAATAATTATAAATTCAAATTAAATAAAGTTTGGCCGAAGCAGAGGTTTATTAATTCCATTGTTACGTTAAAGTGGTTCTCAGATCAACCCAGTTAGGTAATGCTGACTATGCTGTTACAAGCGAACGTATCTACTGAAAATATTAAGAAAATATTTATTTAAACTTAAATTATTTCGCAGGTTCTATAAAAATAATCATCCGAAAACAGATCGTATTTTTTCTATACATAAAATGGTTACTAAATTAGGTTCCTTAATTTTTAAATTGTTTACTTAAAAAATAAATAGTTGTAGAGATGTAGAGTGAAACCGCGTTGGGGCGCGCGGAGCGATGCGCGGCGTTCTGTCTGTGAGCCGCGTCCCGCCTGACCACTGTCCGCGCCCGACCGACGAGCAGAGGTGCTCGGCTCGGACCCCGCTTGCATTCAACCGCAGACGCTGGAGTGCGCTCCACGACCCTTCTCTCTCTGTTTCAATACAAAACGCGAGCTCCCGCCAAACATTTACGCGCACTTTTCTTTTCTTTTTTTTTTTAGTTTATTTATGTGATGTGGCCATGAACTTGTAGAAAGTTTTTCGCATTCCTTGTAATGCGCTGTTTTGTTGTGATTTTGATTTTGTTTTTTGTGTTTTTGCCGAAATCGGAGGCGATACGATGGCTGTAAGTATTTTTTTGTATATTTTTATGTTTTGTATATAATATCATACGTATTCATTTATTTATTATTTATTTGTTTATTTCGTTCAGTTACAGTTTTATTAATTCTATAGTTACCTAGTACTTTATAGATATAATTATTTGTGTATTATACGTAATAGCTACCTTCAATTAAATTAACATTTAGATATACCTAGAAAACATTTTTCTTAATAGGTATTATGTAATCTTTTTACCTAGTTCTGCGTTAATCTTGATGAATAGATCTTGAGGTAGGTTTATTTCGAATGGTATTATTACATCATAGGAAAATGATTCCATAACGAATTCAATTGATTCAACATTTATTATTACAAATTCCTCGTTTGCAGGGTGCAGAAGCAAGACAAGTAAAAAAAAATCATCCACAAAAACAAAATTAAACCTAAACAATATTCGCTTTATTATATAAAATTAAAATATTTTTATGATTGTAACAAATACGATTTCTAATGAATATTACAACAGTTACATATTTTAAATAGCTGACTGTTTTATAAAATAAGACTTCTGCATGGAAAAGGGTTAGACTATTCCATGCGGAAGACTAAAACGCAGACCTCGTGGCGCCATTCAACGTGGCAGTTAAAGTTTCAGATGGCTATCCATAAAAAAAAGATGGTAGCGTTCAGATCTCAGTGAGGCTTCATAAATATTGAAAGGACTCTCATTACTAAGAAAGACCGCGGTATAGATTTTCCTGGCTCGACTCATAGCTGTGTAGATAATGAGTACATAAGTCGGTACTTATACCATTTATAGAGAGAGCCCTAACATTTACTCGTACGTTGCATCATAAGTCATAACATTATTTGCCAATGCCAGATAATGTTACACTGTACTCACACGAGTATGTTACAATTACAACTTTAATTAAATAAAAAAATGTAATAAACTTAAGACTGTATATAAAAAAATATATATTTATGTAAACCATTGTTTGATAAGAAAGTAATAATCATAAATATAAACCCCTTTGCTATAGTTATAATATTCTTTATATTATGTCAATCCGAAATACAGTAGATAAGTATTCTAAATATGTGGTAAAAATGCATAATTACAAAACTAACTGAAAACATCATCATGCTAATTATTTTACCAAACTTATGTCCATTAATGAATATGTGTTCTGATCGCGAAAGTAGTTTGGAAAAGACTATCTTTATTAGTTAATATTTTAAACGGGTCTTTATTGTGTTAGGTATTTATTACCTTTAAGACGAGTACTTAAAGGTAATAAATACCTAACACAATAAAGACCCGTTTAAAATATTAACTAATAAAGATAGTCTTTTCCAAACTACTATAAATGGTTTTAACGAAATGCAGAATCGTTTTTTCTCAATTACCGCAAATCATAGTTTTTTTTTATGACAACGATAACTAAGGATATAATCTAGCTAAATTATAGACAGAAACACGATTGATGAAACTTTTCTCGATAGATTTATTTTCCAAAGTTGGCTCTTCAAAAACACTAGTTTCGTTTTTAATCAATGCTATAAATAGCTAAACAGTTCATTTTACATAAGGGCCGCTGATCCAAAATTATCCAATAAATTTCTTCCCTTAAATGACACTGATCCAATTTAATCCAATTTTTTTTTCGAAAATTTAGGAATTTTTGAAAATTTTTTATTTGGTAACCCGAAGAGCTATCGCTTCCGGGTTTTGACTGTTACGAAGCTGACAGATGACAGTATCGTTCTGTGTAACAAAACCATTCACTTCCGGATCCGAAATATGTTTCCGCGCAAATTTAAAATTATTTTTTTTTAGCGCCATTTTTTTTTTAACTAAAAAAATTCACTAAAAATCCATTTATTTAGTTTATTATAAAGTTTCTTATTTATATGGTAAATAATAGCTATAGAAATGATATAAAAAAGAAACTTCATTTAAATTGCTTTCAATTTTTTTTTCATGATGTTTTTAATTTTTTTTATCAAAAAAAAAAAATTTATTACGCTATTTTTTTTTTCCTAAAAATGTTATTTACACTCTGAAATGCGTTTATAGATAAGTTTGTAGGAAATTTCACGGAGAATCCAAAAATATATAGTTGTCTATACCTTTTCATGCAAAATAACGAGATATAGGTGAAATAGTGCATGTCGGGCGTGACGGCGACGTGACGGGGCGTAGATTCAAAATCGTTTCCTGCCACTTAGCGTTTTCGGAGATAAAATATCTCGGTCACTCTATAAGAATCATACTAGCTAAGTAAATTATAGACAGTTTCTTTTTAAGTTTGATGGTTTTCAAGATAATGCAGTTTTATAACTTTTTCCGTTTTATTCGGGTAGAGCAGCCCATAGAAAAAACCAAACATTTCACATATCACCTTAAACTATCCCGACGCGACCGAGATGTTTCAACTGTTACAACAATCTTGGTCGCTCGAAAACTATAAAATTACCTTGTAAATTACCAGTAAAATTGTTACTTTGTTCAATATTTTTTTCTAATGTAGATAAAACATTGATACAGATTTTTATTAATTAGATTGAAACTTGTTTGGTGGGTTGATCGTTACGTGGCCACCCAAAGCACTAATGGATATTTTTAATTGGATTAATCGGTACAAAGCTACACCTACACAGTTCGAAAGCGTAAATGACAATGTACCAGTTAATTCTCTCAATGGAACGTGTAGGTTTACAAAGCTACAAAGCTGTAAACCCTCGTCCGTTGCCGCGTCCATCGCTCCCTAATTGAACATTGCACTAATGAGCAGCGTTGTTCCGTTGCAACCCGCTATTATTCGCTCCGCAGATTATAGAATGGAAGCCAGCGGTATATTTACAACAAAACAAAATATCGACAACTACCTAAACTAGCTCTAGTTTGAGCAACATTGAGCACCTGAGAAAACTTTCTGTCTCAACGATATCGTTGCTGTTTGAACGCAATAATTAATCAAATAAAAGGTTTTACACTTTCCTTTATCTAAGATTTATGTGCACTTTGGCTGCTTTACTCTTTATCCAAATAAAAAAATCCATTCACAAATCGTTTAAAATTTTACGAGAGCTTAGCCAAGCTCTTCTTGAGCTCGACCACATCGTCTTTTTCTTATCAGTGTTCTAGAAAGGACTCGTAAAATTGCCTGCATTCTGTTGTTCGCATTAATAGGTACATCTTTACAGCACACAAAGTCATATAATATTATAGTCACTATGAATTTTCGTAATGGGGTAGAGAGGATACATTTTTAGACTAGATACCAAATTTGGCCCACGAAAGCAGAGTGAGGCATACATATTATATTATCTAGTAGGTATAGTTATGTTTTTGTCCTGTTTCATAGAGAATTGGATCTATTTAAAGTTGGCTCCTGAGATTTACCTATTACCAGGGAAATGCGAGCTGAATGGTTGTGAAACAGGATTTCCGACAGCCGATGTTTCATTGCTATGTGAATTGTTTTGTGAAATATTTGAATGAGTTGTATACATATTAATATCAATCTGTGTATAAAACTGCTTGCACTTGGTATTTATAATTACCTCTAAGGATCGGTTTCCACGTTCTTTCGGTCAAAAGTCAAGCAGCTCTTCAACACGTTTTCAACACGAATTTACTATTGAACATATATTTATATCACACAGAGATATAGAATACATGTGTAGCTGGTGACTTCCTAACCTAGCCACATCGCGAGCTATTACGATGTCGAATGAGTCAATCATTTATTTACACTTATTATGAAAAGTTTTTTTTTGTAATGGATATTTCTAAAAACTACTGGACCAATTTTAAAAATTCTTTCACCTATCTAAAGCTACATTATGAGCGAGCAAAATGGGTATATTTTATTTAAAAAAAATTGAGGTTCTCACCAAAATTAAAATAATGTAACCTACATAAGGCATCAAAAATTTACATATAATCTTTATTATTACACCCGTGCAAAGCTGGGGCGGGGAAACGAGTAATTTATATAGAAACCCGTGTTATTCACCTTACTTAGGTACACCGAAAACCGAGTAGGTATAACGAAAACCTATAAAAGATATTTACGATTTTCCCATTTTCCACGTTATAGTAAGTAGGTAACTTATAGGTGATTACTAATTCTACCACAAAGGTAGACTAATACATTCTCATAAGATTCACGTCCCAGCTGAAGTAAAGAGTAAAAAAATGTCCTTGTGTAAGTGATTCCCGTGAGAGGAGCGGTCTCAGTTTTCGCTGAGTTAGCAAGGGCCGTGTGTGGCAGACCGAAAAAAATAATTTCCTTCGCTCGAGTTGCCACTGTGACTTTTCCAGGCGGCCGTCCCGTGCATCTGGCGGGACCTATTATTAGGGGACGGCTCTTAATGCTTTCTTAGGTATTTTTATATGGCAGCCGTCTTAGTTTTTACGATTGTGATTTTTATTGAATCCCCTTCAGCGCTACGTAGCCCGCGATATGCCTTCGAGCGAAGGTGAAATACGAGCCACTTTACCAGAGATTTATTTTATTGCAGTGTGTTGGACGCTCGTTTCTTTTTAGTTTTATTTTCTAGTTTCTTTGATAAACGACTATACATCAATACCTGCTAGGTATTTATGCTTGTTTCTGGAACGATGTAGGATGTTATCAGTTAGATATTTATCATCATTAGCTAATTGGTGTTAAAGGTAATTACGTGATAAACACCCGTGTTAAAATCTTTAGTTATAATTGGTATTCTTCTAAATTACCTACCTTATCAAATTCCATAATATCAAGGAGGTATAAAAAGTACAATTATAGATCATACTTACTATCATTCTCATGTACTCGTACTCGTTAAACCTGTATCTAGAGATTAATATGAATTAGTAGGTAATTTACCCCTTATATTGGAAGCCTACAAAAGACCTGAGAACAAAGTAGGTATGTTACCTGCAGGTAGAGTTTGGTTTAATATGCAGGGCTTCCTAGGGGCCAAAGTTTGTGGTTCCCCAACTTTGTTAATTGCAATAAGGGATAGTGTTTCATATGCTTCGTAACTTGTCTGCTTAAGTCACTGCTTCTATTTGATTTTAAATGAATATAATAATTTACCTAAAGTACCTGCCTATGTAGTATAAATAAATACATATCTACTCGTAGTTGTCTTCAAAAGTGGTTTATACAGTTCTGTCTAACCAGATGTGTTGTGTAAACTTGTGTTACAATCTTAGGCGATTATCGTCAATCGCATTCTCAATATAGCCTCGAGCTCATCGAAATTTTAGCCATTTATCTTGCGAACGAACAAACGAGTTCATTCTTCAACATCGTCGGAAGGATTGTTCTTATTCGCTTGCAGGCGGAGGGGCGGAGCGCCAATAAGTGCAACAAATCGCTCCGGCCACGATTCATTTGATCTGACACAAATTTATCCGTGCCGCGGCGCTCTTTATTTACGCCGACGACGATGTTCAGCTCGTCTTGACAAATTCATAAATTACCGACATCCTCGCGCTGCCTGTCTACGTCTTTTATTTTCGTCAGTCTTGCTCGAGCGTATCGAGACTTTCTACACTTTGATGGTACGGCACGTTAATTATGAAAACGGTTCATTTCGGTTACTGAATGAGTTATAGTATTTATTTTAGTATTTAAACTAGCCTGCCTACCTACTAAGTCCACTAACAGCTTCCCGGATAATAAGAACTAGTGATTCGAGGAATAAATTCCTACGAACGGTAGAGTCATTTCTACAAACCAATAATATAAGAATCCAAGTCATGACTGACTTTTAATTGCGCGAGCCCGACTCGCACTTGACCGATTTGGTGACTGTACCTATGTGCCAAAGGTTTATTTTGAAATTGTGGATTTGTACTTTAATGTAACGAGAGGCGGCACGCTGTCTGGTAATAACACAGTAGTGTTGACTCACGCGTTCTTTCCACTCACCTTTCAGTCGTTGCTGGTATGGTTTTATACTAAGTATAAGTACTTAGGTAGGTAGGTATTTGTTTAACAATAATCGTATTTAATATCTAAGTACGTGTATATACCGACCTAATACAATATCTACAAGTAAATATAATAAAAAAGCAAACCATGTTTTTTTACGCAAACGTGTGTTCAAAACCTTCCGTAAATAAAATTACTTGATTTTGTTGCAAGAGTGAATTTGGAAAACTCAAAAGGGTTTCAAAAGGGACTGCTCCAAAAAAAAACTTATTTTTAAAAGCTTTTATTTATCTTGCAACGTATGTATGTAGCTATATATGTATGTTAAGGTATCTTGCAACTCAATTTTGAAGCAGTTATCTTCAACCGATTGAGCTGAAATTTTGGATACATATGTAAATTCGGTGATCTGATAATGAAGTCAGGAGTTGTTCAACGGAACTCCTTAGTAAATAGTCTGATTTAAATAAAACTTTGCATACCTATTAATCTCCAATGACAATATAAAAATATGGTACTAGTGAGCTGGTCTGATGATGGAGCTCGAATTTAGCTATAGGAACTGCCTAACTACACAACATAACCACGTCATATTTGGGCTCGTTGGATTTGTCTTGACGAGTACTAAGCCCTGGAATTTATAAAAGCTTGATTTTAAAAATAACTTAATGTTATAAATAAATTTATTTATCAATGACAAACAAAATCTAATACTAATATATTACCTACATACAGAATATTTACAAAATACATGAGAACGAGTTGAGACAAACTTCTTGATAATATTTTTCATATTAATTTGCAAAATGTTTACAAAATAGCCTTTCCTAAAGGCCCATTTAGACGGGGAGAGTTTCTCGTAAGGAAACGTACGAGAAACTCTCCCATACCATACGCCAACCATACGCTACTATCACAAGCAATAATCGCCATAACACAATCGTATCAAAATGTTTACATACAGGCAAGAAATAAAATCTCGCCTACGATTATGTCATACGAGATTCGCATATGACTTATCGCTAGGCGATAATTGCCTATGTTTGTTTACACAACAAAAGTATAGTAAGCAGATTCTTGCTTATGAGAGTCTCGACTTGTATAAACACGATCTCCTGTGACATATTTTCAAGTTGATACGAGTATCGTACAAATCAGTTTGAATCGTTTTTAGTGCGAGATTTGTCAGTCGAGTTAAGTGATTACCTACTAGTACATTGTTCGTAAAAATGACACAAAAATCTTTTAAATTCGGTTCTGCCGACAATATTAAGTTCATTGAACTGTATAGAAGTTACGAGTATTTGTGGAACACGGAGAATGATAATTATAAAAACCGTGATGCAAGAAATGCAACCCTGAATGATTTTGCTAAAGGATTGGGTAATATTGTTTTGTAATCTACCTTATCAAAGCAAGACTGATGTTGAATAAATGCTTAGATAATCTTATGATAGTTAAGTGATTTTGAAGTTACAACGTTTTTTATTCATACTATTTTATTATAGATTTTATTAATAAAATCTTCCAATGCAGTGTAAATAGCTTGCAGAACTTCTACCAAAAAGTAACTTATGGTACACCTAGGTACTCTAAATATTTCTGATAATGTTTGAAATGAATCTCCTGTAGCCAAATATTTTAAAGTTATTTCCAATTTTGTACGAGCAGCTATAGCTTGACGCATATTATATTTGTATCACTTTTTTGTATAGATGGTCCAATTTTTTGAAGTAAATATATTAATTGAGTTTTCGTAACCCGAAACATATTTTTGAATGTCTCTTCATCTTCCAATTGTAATTCAAGACACAACGTGTTAGATGCTCCCAAATCATTTCTTCTCGTTATCCATTTTTTAACCCAACACCTTTTTTTCTTTTTCCGTTTAATTAATTCTTGCCTTAGAAGAGCAGATATAATTAAAACACCCTCGCGCACTGCACTCATGGTAGCAACTGGCATAAAATCTCGAAATACGATTATTGCTTTGAAATTCTGTTTACACGGACATAATAATATTCCATTGCAAGGCAATTGTCGCCCAAGGCAACGAGCGAGGAGAGCGATTGTTTAGACGAAAAAAATGTTTTATATTCCTTCGATAATCGTATCTTCGAGACGAGAAACTCTCCCCGTCTAAATGGGCCTTAATCCTCACTGACATTTCGATATAGCTAATTCTATTGTTTTTTTTTCCTTTCAGTAAATGATTGAATCTCGATTTCGTGAACAGATTTCCGATTCGCCTCCTCAAAACTTGCAACGTCTGTCACACTCGTCAACAAGCATTTTTTTCATACTTTTATACAGCTTTTATAGATAAGTCACGTAGCCGCCCTCAAAAGCACCGGCTCTCCATCGCGCCAACTTGCAGCGATTACAAAAAGTTTGCCAGTCCTATGCTAATTTTCCTTTTCTTGTTGGATTACATTGACAAGATTTATAGAGCTTTCTTCAGACAAAACATATTCCCGTTTTAACATCAAAACGAATGCAGTGGCTTATTGCATCTGGAACATATTTCAACACGGTTTAGTTCCTTAAAAATGTAAGTGAATCTCTAATAGCAGTCATGTTCTCTAAATAACCGAAGCAACTCTTTCACTTTTCTCCTTCCTTAATTTAATCGAATTAATACCAATAAAATGGAACAACTGTTCCTTTCAGCGGCGACTTAAACAAATCGCTCTTGTATTGAACAATTCGTTGAGTAATCCTAACATTAGTTTCAATTATACGAGTTTCCTTGATGCATATTACCCACATTTAAATCTGTAATGGGATTTGTTGGAGCGTGTTCAGCATTCAAACAGCTATTACAAAGATAAGTAATTGTACCAATATCTACGCGTAGCCATTTTAAGGCAAAAAGGTTGAGCGTACGAAGCATATCTCATATTAATTTAATATTCTATTGTTATGCTTGAACGTGAGATTACTGGAGATGAGGCAATGTAATAGCCTATTGGAAGTTAAACCAAACCTGGGTAGTTAATTCGTGTATTTTGATTAATGATGGTCATTTAAGGCCACAATTTATAATACGAGTGTGTCAAATGGTTCATAATTAGAGTATCATTGTCCCGTGTGTAATGGAGCGTGATGGCTTAAAGCGAACCCTGATGGTGGGCTGCCCCCTGCTGCTGATTGTAACAAATTGAGATTTCTTTCGGTAATACAGCCAATTGCCAGTTGACTAGCTAGAACATTTGTGCAATGAAGTACAATGTGGGTTCGGGAATGATTTGTCAACTCAGCAATAAATTGGCTATCAAGGCCAGACGAAAGTTATGCCACACACAGAAATGAATATACGAAATTTTTGTTTCAGATAATAAATGTATAAAAAAATAAAAAGCTGGTCTGAAACTGTACGCTTTAAATTTTTTCTTTTCTTTTTTTTTACGATGTTCCTACTTAAATAAAAACTTTAAAAAAATCTAACGATCCTGGAAACGAAGGAACCCACGTCGGCTATAAAATGCAAAATGCAAACCTCTACATGACAGTTAGGTACCGACGCCAAAGTTTTTACAGTTCCCCCTGGTTTTGGCCGTGCAGGCCGCGAGTTGGGGCGCGGACACGCAAGCCACGACAATCATATGGCATTTAATCATCATTAAAGCGGAATCAGCGCCGGTGCACCGCGCCAGCTGTAAAACCTCCCGTTTTTTGCTACGACGAGCTGCCATTTAGACGAATTTTTAAAGTCGTAACGATGCTATCAATTTGCCGTTACTTTTTCTGGTGTTGCTTTTGATACTTCAAAAAGTTTTCAATTTACTTGTGCAAGTAAACTGTTAACAATAGCTCCGTCAAAAGTATTTTTTTATGTAACATTATTACTTTCCACGAGCTTAATTTTTAAATAGGACTCAAAAAATACATTGAAACTTGACGGCCCATTTTATCTACATACACCGCACAAAGAAACGTACAAAAGTATGTGGTCCTTTGTGTAGAGGACCAGTTATGACAAAGCGGATCCTTTTGCCCCTCCGCGCGGCTCTTTGTCTAGTAGATCGCGATAGGCGCGTAAAATTTGATACGGGAATTACTTTATTAGATCAAACGTACACGTGCGCGCCGTGACGAATGCGATAATGTCCCGAGCACCGGGTCGCCTACGGAACAATTACATTCCACATGAATTAACCATAATGGAGCTAGCTACGGAAGCTTTGTGCCTATAGCACCGTGACTCGATGTCCGGACACAATTGCTGTTCTACCTACTCGGGAGCTTGCGGATCTACGCAGCGTGGCTATATAGTGTGTCGAATGTCGAACGGCATGATTTCGATTGAATTACCTATTCCTCAAATTCAAAAACACTATCATATTTAGGTGCATCTCGTTCCATTCTCGTATAATGCTGCCATATTAGTCATTTATGTATTGATAATGAATAATATAATTATAGTTCAAACAAATAAAGGCAAGACATAATTACACGAGAACAGTTGAGCTATCTAAAGACCATTGGTAAAATATATATAGTTCTTAAAAAGTCAATGCGTGAACTCATCATACTCATAGCTAACGTGTTTAAGTTTCGTTTTTAAAAGAACCAAGTTTACCGTATACATGTAACTTTAAAAAAAAACAGAAAAGTAACTGTATTTAGTCTAGACCAGATGAGTAATCAACTTTTTACCCCGTCGCCGTCGTATCGTCGACGTAGGTAGCTGTTGAAGGGGTTGCAAATATTCCCACAGGATTAAAAATGGATATAATAAACCGCCGTTCATTCACTTTTCGTTGTATGGCGGTACCTACGGCTACAAATAATACGGACTTTTTTGCGACGTGTTTATTCAGTTATGCTACATAGTAATTTAAGTTTTTGTAGGAACGTATATCTTACTAATATTATATATCCGAATGTTTGTGAATGTTTGGATTTTTGTGCATTAATCACCTTAAGGCGGCTGTTAAATTTATGACAGCTCGCATTTTTTGTACTCGGTCGTATTCTGTGGCCGCACACTAAGAATAGTGCAAACGCACACATTGAAGCTACTTCACACTTCATTTACCAAGACTAAATAACTAGTCTTGATACTTGAAAATATTTGGTGCAATAGGTATGTCATATTTGTATAGGTAGGTATGTACTTAATAATTTTATAGGTTGCACTTGACAAAAAGAAAATAAATATAGAAAAAATTAATATATATTATAAGACAGGTTACAAATCGTAAAGTGCTACTACACAGTTACTAATATTTGACTGTGCAAAAAATATTTGTTAGGTACCTATACCTATACCTACTAATAAAATACATTATGACAAAACGGTAAGTATCGTTTTTTTTATAAGCTCTTATTTAACTTGCAGTTTATGTACATATTTATGTATCTATGTTTGATAAGGTGTAATCTTGCAACTTAATTTTAAGCAGTTATCCCCAATCGATTGAGCTGAAATTTTGCATACATAATATGGTGACAGCGAGCTGATCTGATGATGGAGTCAGGAGCTGTTCAACGGAACTCTTCACTAAATAGTCGAATTGAGGCAAAACTTTGCATATCTATATACCTGGTCTGATGATGGAGGTCGGATGTAGCCATCGGAACTCCTCAACTACACAACATAACCACGTCGCGTTTGGGCTCGTTATTTTTATCTTGACGAGAACTAGAGCACAAGAATTTACAAAAGCTTGATTTAAAAAATATATTTTTAATAAAAAATCTTATTGTCATCTAAAATCGATGACGGCACCGTCAACGTTTCGAGTACCACTCACAGAAAGTTTTGAAAGTGAAATACTGATAAAATATGTAGGTATGCTTTTGAATATTGTGTGCGAGCTATGATCTCGAAGATCCATAGACAGCGCGTAGCGAGGGTCAACAAGTTCTGGAATTAAACAGTTATTGTAAAATTTTACTAAATAATCTTCCATAATATTTTCTTTCCAGAAAAAGAGATGACCAGCTGCTCTTTTTACAAATTCATATTTTCCATTGTATTTATACTAAATGACATCACAAACCCGCAATACTTTTTAAGTCCTATCCAAAGACATGGAGAGTATGCGAGAAAAAAAAAACATCTGAAAATATATATTTATTTCTACCACATTGTCGGCGTGACTAGTATATTCATGCCAAATTACAGCTTTCTAGTATTAATAGTATCTGAGCTAAGCTGCGGACGAATGGACGGAAATGGCAAAACTATAAGGGTTTTTTGTAAACTACGAAACACTAAAGAGCACTTTCAGTATTTCGAATTAAACAATTTTTCAGGACACTTTATTATTTTTTTAATATTTAATTATTTGCATCATGTACAACTTAAGTATATGCCATCAAAAACAACTTGTAAAAATTAAAATAAAAAGCCAATTCTCGCAACGCAACTCAGTTCTTCTATCGTAAAAAGTTGTGAGATTTCAATGTCTGTCTGTCTGTCCAAAAAATGACCTGAACTGTTTCGAGAAAAGGATGGTACGACTGTGCCGCTTTTTTGCTTAACTTGGCGGGGGCACTACCGTGCCCCCAGATAAACCTTGCCTTGATAATAACAAATACCGATCTTTTTAGAAGGTTCAACATTTTTGGTTCAATGCGTATCGTATCATTCGTCAGTCATTCATCAGTCGTCAAAATTGATTAATGCTAGATTTGTTGCACACCAGCACTCGGAGTCTTTTTATAGTTTTGGGGATGTTTTAAAATTAAAAATAGCATATTTATAAGCTAGGGGTATATTTACATCGACAGCAAATTTCAATTTCATCCGTTTAGTCGTTTAAGTCTGATTGAGGTACAAACATCCAAACATACCTAACATCCGCACAAACAAATCAGATTTATAATATTAAATGTAGATAGATAATAAATATAAATTATATTCGTAATCGAAAATTCCGGTAATTTTTCTAAATCCAATGATGATAATAAGTATGGAGATACTTTCTCGCATTTTGTTCAGATAAAGTATCAATTTTTTCCATCCATGTATAAAAAAACACGCTTGGTAATATAGGGGAGGCCGGGTTAAAACCGTACTAAGGGTCATGGTACCTTTTTAGAACTTTCATTTCAAAACAGAAATGTATCAAATCATTATTTATATTTATTTAGTAGGACTAATTAGGGACACAAACAGGTTCACATTTTTCTGAAATTTAATATTTTTATTAAAATAACAATCAAATACGAAACATCTGCTTATTTCGATTTTGCTCCAACGCGACGTATGCAAAAAGGTAAAACCGTAAACTATTATCATACTGTTTCGAAACGTAACTCGATGTAACGCATCTTCTACAAAAAAATCATCCAACTCTTTCATAGTCTGTACAGTGTACATGAGCCCAGCCCTTACAACTCATGCATTGTACCTAACCTTCATCTGTGTGGCTTGCACCAAATTCGTCAAGGCAATATATTATACAAATGTTATCATTAGTTTTGCATGTCAACTATTTTACCCCAGTATCCGGTTATGTCAGACTTCCCCTAAATTCGAAGAAAAATGTGACGTGGACGTGCTTCCCCGAGCGCGTCTGAGCGCTGACTGACGTGCCGACTTGAGGTGAATGTGAGTTTTGTATGGAAAAAATGTATGGATAAGTTTTATTGCATTTTATATTGTTCATAAATGAAAAAGTAAATTATTTGAAAACAAGATAATGCCACGCGGTATAGAGAAATATAAAATCTACAATTTCGTATTATTTTCAAATAAAAATATGCTGTGGGTCTAAAGATATTGGTACCTAACCAGACCCCATTTTTCGACATTTTCAGCGGTTCTTGCGACGGTAAAAACGTATTTTTTTGAAAATATTGTATAGAACTGGCCAGTTTTTATTATCTACTATTAAAGATGAATATATTATTAGTAATTTTGTATCATTATATCCTCACAATTGTGATTCCTGGTTTTTAAATCGGTACCTGAAAATCATTGAAATACGTGTGTAACTGTGAGCCGGGCCTTAACGGATTTGGATGAAACTTGGAATATACCTACATAGCTTATGTCTTGGAATAACAAATATAGGATACTTTTTCCCTAGGTAGGTACTACGCGAGCGTAGCCGTGGAAAAAGAATACAAGTGACATAGAGAAGACTAATTTTACGTTTTTATAATTTTGTTTTGGTTGAGTAAACTAGAACAAATACCGCAATCTATTTACAGTTGTGAAGTTGTAAAGCAACCTATTGTAACACTCCCCCCCTTTTATAACCCCTACAGCCTAGCCTTCCCTATACTAGCTTACATACTACACACCCACCCGACTTCATCATCCTACAAAATTTTTGAAATTTAAATATAATTATTTTAATTAATTTATATTATAAGACGTTAATAGAAAACTATATTAATACCTAGTCATCCTGAAATCTTACCTAGAACTAATCCTAAAAGTTGTTATGATCTGTTTTAATTATTTAAATTGGCCAAGTGATCGTCTAGTTTTTATTGATTAGGACCGTACATTGTGATATAGGTAATAACTCTGATTCTTTTAGGATATTAAGATTAAACTGTCTACCTACTTATCTACTATTAGATTCTATAACACTTTAGTATACAATTAAGGAAAGTCTAGAGAATTTGCTGATATAGAGAGTAAGAAGTAACGGAGAATAAAATATATATAATAAATTGGCTAGGCTTATCTGTCATCTAAAATGTGGAAAACTCAGCGCAGATCCTCTCCCCTCCAGTCCGAGAAGGATAGTGGAGATCATTCCATAGACCTTATCTCCTCCTCTGAGTAGAAGGCTTAATTGTCATTTGAGTGGGAATGATATTACAGAGTCATAAAGTTCAGTCTGTCAATCCTGTCTAGCAAAATATAAGAGGACTTAATCTTTTAGCAACCTGAGTCAGTCCGTCTATCAGTCAAGCCTTCAAACAAAAGGTTACTTTCGGATGCTGAAGAATCGATCAGATCGGTTCTAAAACATCCTATTTAGGTCAGATAAATACTTATACATAATATAAATCATAATATTTAGAACCTTCAAGTCCATTATGAAATAAATGTCTAATAATCAACTCTCCGTTGTTAAAATTATAGTCAAATATAATTTGTGATTCGATTCTTCAAATAAAAGACACATTGATCGTCTCATATGTTAAATACCAAATTAATATCCAGAACTTTGCACTCAGGATACTGCTTCATCAGATTCACATTGAACGAACCACATAATTGAACTCCAATCTCCAAGCTCAGAGGACGGACACCTTGATATAGAACTTAAGTTGGAACAGAATCTCAAATTATCTCACTTCAACACCGAATGTAATTAGTAACTAAGGTTAGACAAGTTCTTCACAACCGACACAATTCGTTGATTTAAACATATAGAATAATGAACTTCAAATAACTAGAACTAGATTCAAATATGAAGAGTTTGTGGTTTTATCTCATAGAGAACTTCCTGCTTTTTCCTATCAACAATATAGTGTACCTACACTACCTATCCAGATCTAAATGTGTAATTTATCAATTCAGAAGTCACGAACACTTCATTTACATTTAACCGTGTATGTAACTCATCGAAGTGCAATGATAAGTTTCTAACTAAACTAGTTGGGGGAACTGAGTGGCAGACTCATGTCGCTAGCAGCCATAACCACCCTAGTACGTCTCTTGGCTACAGCCGAAGCCAGGGATGGGCCAAGAGACAAGGAATAAAGAGATAATAAGTGCAATATATATAGGTTATATGCCCTAACCAAGATTCAAGCTAATGTGTCCATATTCAGTTAAGTAAGTGCCTGGGCGTGATACTCTTGTCGTAATCCTCACCACTGAATATGGAATCAGTAACCCGAAGAGGCAATTGACTGTTCCCTGATGCTAGGGTAAAAACAGTCCCTGGATCACCTCAGATTTCCCAGGTCTAACCAGAATCACAATGTAGTTGTCACCGTTAGGTATCAATTGGGTGTAGAGAAGTCTTCTAGTCATATCAAAACCATTTAAACTGGTGCTTTAATTCAATTATTGAATTACACTCAACCATCACAATAAACTTTTATCTAAACTAATTCACAAACTTTAAGCACTAGAATGACTTCTCCGGGGGCCTAGGTACACAGATAAATCCTACCCTCAAGTCAACCAGCCAAGGAAAAAAAACCCAAGAAATTATTCTAAAGCAAATCTCGTCTCCCAAGTTAATTTTATACTGACGGCAATTTTGTATTTCGATTTGAACTCCATTAATTGAACACATAAATTTATAGAAAGACTCAAGTTTTACTTTAAACGACTCCACAACTCCCAATTGAATACCCTTCAGAACCCCAAAGAATCCTCAACATCCCTTGTATCTACCCTTAACAATAGCGTCCCATGTATTCCCCAATTACCTCAAAAAATCTCTGCCTCTCTAAAATACCCTCTCACGAACCCCTCGTCCAAAAAACCCGTGAGTCTCCATGTTTTTTTCTCCCGCGCTCTAAAAATCCCAACCAATCAGAGCTCAGTGAATGAATGCAAAAACTCGAATTATTGCCATATACGTCACACGAATATAACTAATGATTCACATTCTCGATCGATGAACTATTCTTATGTCATTGTTAATACTGACAGGTGACAAGAGACATAATTGAGTTAACTTAATTAATAAGTCAATAAGTCTCTCTCTGGTTAAATATGATTGATAATTTCGAAATAAATCAATTCTTCGACAATATCTATTTTTGCGAATTTGTACGAAGGTCTGACTCGTTACACTATCATTCTCATAGGTTTAAGTAATTTCCGCGGTTTTCTACGCTAAACCTGGAATGAGTGACGTCGCGTGCGCCTTATTTCACCGGAGTAATTACAGGTATCTGTGATAAATACACTCGCCATTAATAGCTTTCATTTATAAAAGCCGTGTTGGCCGAGTGGGAGGTACCTCGACTTTCAATCTGAAAGTCGTGGGTTCAAATCCCTGCGTGCATCAATGGATTTTTCTGTTTGAAAAATTTATATGCGCATCAGAAACACGTGCTTAAAACGTTGAAGGAAAACATCGTGAGGAAACCAGTTAGTATTCTTATAAGCGGCGATGGGCTTGCAACTTGTCACGTATGGAATGCTAACTACTGCAATATGTGGGCATGTACCAAATATAATATTTGGACGTGCCTCTGACTACCCCCACTAGATATCTTTAAAGGATCTAAGCGTCTGGAGATCTGAGACGATGTCTACCGTACTTGGAGATTACAAGTCGTGATCCTATTTTTTATTTTTATTTATAAAATACAGGCCCGCAATATTACAATATGTTACAGACAGAACTCATAACCGATCAAAACTACTAGAGTGCGAAAATCAGTAAAAAGTTATACTGGCGTCATATTAGACAGAAAAATATTGGTTTTTTGCTAAAAAATATCGGTTGAATGTACATATATATCAATAAAAATTAACGAAAACCGGTAATACCTCAAAATATTTAAAAGAAAATAAACTAAGGCTTTAAAGAAAATTCGTGTATCTTTCACCTAACTTTTACGATAAGAAATACTAAAACTTTGTTAGGACAATTGTCCTAACAAAGTTTTAGTATACCTAAGCCAGCTTTAAGTAGGTAGGCACCTTAAAACAAAGTTGCCTTAACTGCAGCTAAAAATAGCGGTTACAATGGATTGTCGCTGCGAGTCGCGAAGGAAGGATTGCTAGTTATTTATCGTCGGTCGGTTGCAAAAATATGCGCGAGCGAGCGCTGTCGCGGAACTAATGCATCAATAATGAGTTATGACTTCGAGCACGTAAGTCGCTGCCAATAAACCTTGGGCTATTTAATTGGGGTATATATTTAAAATATTTTTTTAGCTTTGTTGGTTATTGTAAGCACAAGTTATAGAATAGATAAATTTTATAATAAAATATGTTAACTTTTTAAGATTTCATACGCAGGCTGTAAGCTAATGTCACTGATGTCACGTATGATAACTACTGCAAAATGTGTGGTCATGAGACAATATAATGGACGTTTCTCTAACACTCTTTAGACATCTTCAAAGATCTAAACATCTAAAGATCTGAGAGAACGTCTACAGTACTTGGGGATTACACAGTCGTGATGTTATTTTTTTTTTCTTAAGCTTTTCACTTCTAGCTAGTCACGCTATTTTTTTATGAACTTTTGAAAGAATTCCGTTTATAAAGCTTCGCATCTCAATACAATAACGTAACAAATTGTTTAGTTACGCAATCACAATATAATTCAATAGAATTATATTCGCACAAAGCTTACGATATCGGTAACGGTGCCATCGGCAACGCGTGTCCTTGGCAGGCAGCGAACGTCAATGAAATTTAATATTACTTGTATGATAACCCAGTTGTCGGAACGCAAACTGTGTAGAAATATAAAAAGCGGTAAGTACGAGCACGGCATCGCTAGCTAGTGCTGGGTAGTACAGAGTGCTCGCCCGTAGCCGCCGCACGTAAGCTCCCCGCTACGAACTTTGCTACGCACGCACTTGCTACGCCGATCACTACGAAAGCATACCTTTCTTTCATCTTTGTTGCATTTTTTTATTGGTTTTATATTTGATTTGAAGCTTTAGTTATTACATATTACAGTCGTGATATCACGTTAATGGTCTGTTTTGTTGAAGCATGATTACGAATTCAAATAACCATGGAACCTAGAGTTGGGTTATCGTTATCACGGAACTATTCATACTTTTCTTTACATTATAACATTATTTTGGTATAATGGCGTCATCCATTGTCGCAATGCCGCCAGCATCTTGGGGACATTTCCGATATGTAGTGATCTAGATAAGTTGAGCTACCTATAGGATGTTTGCAACGGCGGTGTTTAGATAGCTCAACTGTTTCTTGTGTATTTTGTAAATATGTATTCTGTTATATATTGTGTATAAGTAAACCTTTTTAAAGACGCTTTGGCTTTTAAGACGATTTAGTAGAAATTTGTGTAACTACTAAGAAGTTATAAAAAAAATATTATTTCCAGTTACGCCAGCAGTAGAAAACATAAATGAAAAGATGTCCTTGCTGTAGCAACAAAACTAAACACAACCCGTTACTTCAAAAGATGAGTTTGTTTGTTGACTTGCGACAAATAAAGTCGTCCGTTTCAAACCTTTCCGAGATGGTCGATAAGATATCAATGAGTAAACCCGAGAAGATTAAAGAGAGTCCAAGAATGCCCGAATCGAGTATATACGGCAGCTCCAAGTACAAGCCGTCCTCGCTCGGGTTTGGCGTTCGATTTTCCTCCAGCCAGGAGGATATCTACCGTGACATGCCGTCGTCGAGGCTACGCAGTCACATGTCTCTCCCTAATTTGGGTAAAACCGATGGGGGACTCGATAAGCCGTCCGTGTCACGGTATGACGATACGCCAAGAATCGTCGAAATCGATGACGAAAGGAGCGTACGCTCTCGCAAACCATCCATACAATTATCGACAGAAAACCTGAGCGAGTGGATAATCGCATCGATTAACAAGCGACCTCATTACGATGACAATGGAGACACGCATCCTATGGATTTTATAGAAAGTATAAAATATTACATATCGGAGTTAAATATGATCGATGAGAAGCAACTGCCGTTCATAATATCCTGCTTAGAAGGAGTGCCGCTAATGTGGGCTCGGTGCTTCAGGAGTGAGTTCAAAAACATAGAAGGATTTTACATCGCATTCGAACAGGAGTTTTGGGGGCCTGATCGGCAGAAGTCGGTGCTTTATGATCTGAAGTTGGGGAAATACGATGAAACTAGTTCGCGAATGAGTATGTCAGAGTACTTCCTGCACAAAGTATCCAACTACCGCCACTTATCTCCGCCTCCCTCGGACTTAGAGATCGTTTATTCACTGGCCGCACATTTCCCTACGGCCGTAGAGCTCGAGCTACGCTTGACGCCGAAGCCTACGCTACGCGACGCCTACAGAGTGCTACGCCGTAGAGACGGCGAAACTACGGATTTCCTCCCCAATTACTTGTACGAGATGTGTGAAGCATTCCAACGGGGCCAGCGACCTGAGTCCGCAAGACGCCATGATGGCTCGAAGACTCAATCAACGAATACCTCGGAGCATATGCCTTTTAGAGGGACTAAGTAAAACAAACCTATTTATAGTTTTCCCATATTCAGCACCGTAAGCGAAAAAAACATAAAATACGTGTTCATTTACTGTTTAGACTTTTATACACGTGATTGTTGCTCACTGCTTATTAGCGGTTTATTTATAGATGTAATTAAGATATTATAAACATACTCAAATTTCAATTAAATGACACATGTAATGTAACGACACATAAATGATGTTTTATTTTAATATCCCTTATACTATTCTCGTACAAAAAACAGGGTAGGTAAGACGATAGGTAAACCTATATTCGTAAACATACTGCAATTTACTAATTGATTAATAAGCACACCGTGTTCATACACATAGAGCCTAGAGGGACATAAGCGCCCACAAACGACCCTCATAACCGTGATATTAGGTATTAGCCATTCAAGTTACAAAGCCAACCTCGGCTCGCGTTTCAGTGGTTTCATTAACTGAAAACGATAGAAGCGTTAATTAACGTAATTGGTGTGCATTGTACAGTCGGATTGTTTGTTATAGAGCTTTGTCGGAGAGTGAGGGGAACTGGACGGAGAGTGATTGCGCGGAGGCGAAGCGGGCAGGCGCATTATGGAGCGGGCAAGCAAGAGCTTGCCGCCGGCAACCCGCCGCTATGCCGCACGTAGCTGCGGCGGCGCGCCTCGCGCGTACCGCCTGCCTCGCCGCGCACGAAGGGGACCGTTGGAACTGCTCTTCTATTGAACGGGCTCCAAAATACACGCCGGATTTGCTGACAGGTAGATATATCGTGAACAACATTTTGAAAATATTTTGTCTCTGTCTATTACCACCAGCTTACAAGCCCATAAGAGATGTGTAACACAACAACTGACAAAAAATAAGTACCTAGTCTAACTAAGTATGTAATAACAAAGATATTTACTATATTAGGTACTTTTTTTTATTACGGGTTATTTATCATCTTATTTATTGTCTTTAGTAATAAAAAGACTTACACAGTGAAACTTTACCAGCACGCAACTTTTTTATAGAAGTTGAATTAACTAAATTGTATTCAAATTATGCAGTGTACACCGTGGGTATATAACCTCTGTTCCGTCTGGTAGAACGACAGAAATTTCCGACAGTAATGAGAGATAAGGGAAGCCAAGTTCGCCGCCTCTTTTTAAATCAGAAGCGATGCATTGTGCGAGCGCGGCCGGCGGAACGGCAGAGCCCTTTCTTCCAACAACAGCCACGGGCTCGTTCCGCATCGACCACTCTTTTTATTTATGTGACACATCCACGTAGTATTTATCGCTTCTCGGGCAATTAATTTTTAAATTATTCTATTGTTCCAGTCCGTCCAAATTACTTCATAAATTTTCATTGTTCAATCATTTAGTGCGCCCTAACAAGTAAAAAGCGTAAAATGTCGGCATCGATGCCGATGGCAGGAACCTTATTAAATAACCGGCGAAGACATCACGCGATGTCGGCACGGAATCGTTCAGTAGGCCCTTCTTACATTACAGCCGTGACTATCATGACGTGACTGCTCTTTTACTATTGATTTGGGGAATCGAAAAAACTTAGCTATTGGTATAAAAGTTCATTTTTATACGTTATCCTAGGATCGTATTTCTTTCGTAGCTATACTTACCTACAGCAAAACAACTTTTACTACCGATAACAAAACAAAGCCTTTCTTTTCCGCACCACTCGCTCACAATCAGTGTTATACGGAAGACGTTGAAAAACAACTAAAAGTTGGGTTGGATTGGAGTAGAAAAGAAGACAAACAATAGGAAGTTTTCCTAGCTTTAGCATGGTCGGCGACATTGTGTAGTTGGCAGCGAGTGCCGGCCGGATGCCGACAGCCGACTGCGAAATAGAAACCATTGTTTCTGGTCACCATTTCGAAGAACGTCTACCCAAAACCCACTTTAGGAAATTAATTGACACAAAACGAACAAAAAACCGTTAAACATCTTTAGAGTGCTCTCGGCTTGATACGTTTTAATTAAAAGTTTTACGAAGCGAGTAACGTTTGCGGCTGCTCGGGTAATGAACATGAAATAACTTTTCATTAAACCCCAAAGAGCGGCCTTAAATAAGTACTAGTCTAATTTTATGTTACCTCATAATTAGACATTTTGTCCCAAAAGGCTTCCTCGTCTCCTATAATGGATTCAATATAATTAGTAAAAGTTACGTTTTCGTGAAGCTTTTATGGGACCAGAGGATCTTTATTGAAGGCAAGTATAGCGTCGTACGTTGATAGTGTACGACTTCTCGTAGAATAGTTAAAGGTTACTAACATAAAATCCTAATCTAACAGAGATCTAAATAGACTAACAGAGGTTATCGAACAGACAGACAGACAACAATAATAAATACACCCAACAATCGCATACTAGGCATGACCCCAAACTATGATTTCTTGTGACGTAGGTATCGACACCAAGACTCTGAACAAATATTTCTAGATCGTGCTCCTGCCACGGTGATCATAACCGCAGTCCCGCACCTCTTACGTTTGCGTCTCAGTCAAGCATTCAAGTATGTCATGTATCGTAGAGCTTTACAAAATGCTTTCATAATCTAAATCTCTATCAAATTGACTTTTCCTAAAACCACCCAATAAGTCGAGTAAGAAAATTCCCAAATCTTTATTGATGAGCGCTAGTTACCGATAAAATAGAAGTTTATCTTATCTGTAAAGGGCTTTCGAATCATAGAGGCTCTGGGGTCGAGTACAGACAAAAGATTTAATTACACGCATGAATCGAGCAGGAGAGGAATGAAGCCTCGCGTAGCTCCATTCGGATAACTGTGAGCGTTATAATAGTATTTCGTTTTAAAAGCCGGTTGCCGATAGCTGTCAACCGGAGGCGCTTATCGTCAAGAAGCTGCGTTCTACTCATGCGACTTGGTTTCTATAAAAATAGCTTTCATGGCGTAGCTTTGGTACTATAGAGTCGTTGACTGTACACTTGTAAGTGCAGATGTAATTAAATCTAAACAACGGCCTTACTTACGAGCTTAGTTTAGTCGTAAGATCTTTACCATGCAAAGAATTAAGGTGCATATTGTTTGAAATTGCTAGTTCTAAAATCTGCTCTCCATGTGAATGCGTCCTAAGCGTGCAGTGACGCTGACGATGTGACGAGCGATAAGCTCGACGGACTCCATTGTTTAGCCGGCACAGGACGCGTGCGGGCTCTATCGCGATGAGATTGTAATTAAAAAGATTAAAAGTAGTACGTATGAGTATCTATGAATGAAATGCATGCACGGTTAATGCTTTGCAAGGGTTACGTAAAATCACAATATTGCTATACTGAATGACGTGTTAAAAAACTCAAAATACTTAGATATTCACGAGGAAATGTAGGTATCATTGTTAACATACTTCTAATTGATATCGATCGATTATATAAATAATCAATCGAGGTCTTTTGAACTCTATTATGAACTATGTATACGGTATGGGTAAGTTAGTAGTTGTGTAGCTAACCCGGTAACGCTGCATGCACTATTGCACATCAGTAGGCAATAACTTAAGGGCAGGAAGGTTCCGCTTTACATTGCCGGTTGAGACATTTCGGTAAACCCATTAGATATTCAAATCAAGTTGTTTTAAAGGAAATATTCAAGACGAAATGTATGTAAAACTAGGTAATTTGTTGGTTATTCTTAGAATATTTAAAGGAACCTAGACTAAAATACCAACGTAAATACTAAAATACCTTAGCAACTGAAAGCGCTTTACCTATTAGTGCTTTTTCTCATAGCTCAAGTTCAAGAGACAGGTAATGAGAGCAAACAGTAATTATTTCGTGCACTAAAATGTGGTTTTGGTAATTCAGCAAACATTTCGAAGTAGGTTGGTACCGACAGGAATTTTAAACGAATTCATTCCACCACAATCCCATTTCCGAACGACCAAAATGCACGGAACTTGATTCCTTTACGGCATATATACCAGCTATTAAACACACTGCAAAGGAATGTACAGCTCTTCCGTCGTCTGCGTTCCTCGAACGCTTAGCCTGAGTGAACTCAACCGTGAAAAGGTATTTCGGAACATTATAATCTTCTGATACAGTCATTTTTCGTGTGGAGTGGAGCTGAATAACGATGTCGTGTTGTCTAAACACAAATACTAATCGTACTAGGTACATAACGTCACATTTCCTATAAGTGTGGAAATGTTATTTATGAGATTCTGCCTAAGATTTATAAAAAGATTAAAAAATATATATTTAATGTTAGGGCGTGCCTGGCTACCCCTTTAAGGATCTGAGCGCCTGGAGATCTGAGAAGAAAACTACCGTACTTGGAGGATTACAGTCCTATTTAATTTTCATGCCAGCTTCTAAGAACATTGTCGTATCTTACAACGCTTTTCACGTTATTTCTGATCTAGGAACCCGGGAACAAGCCTACGTGTACGCTATGTCAGCGGCCGCTTTAACCTGGTCCGTAGCCCGAGCGTGTGCGGCTGGGTCTTTACCAGCGTGTTCCTGCGCCGCGCCACCTCGCGCTCCACCCCGCCCGCCAAGGCAGGCCCAGGTAACCCCGGCTGAACCACACGCGAGGTTCAAGTGGGGCGGCTGCGGGGATAACTATCAATGGGCAGAGAGGTAAGACGTTTGAAAGAGTGACTGGTGCAATGTTGTAAAGTATTTAATTATCCGTATCACCTTCATTCTCGTGGCAAAATTTTACCAAGCTCAGAAAAGACTTCGTGAATTTTAAATAAACTTTATTCTTATATAGGTTCGCAAAACAATTCCTGGACGCACATGAAATAGACGTACGCGACGGTAAGATAGAGGACTTTCTAGAAATGGAAACAACGACCACCGAACAACCCACAACCACCGTGACAATGGAGCCTACGACTGTTCCGCCTGTCGTTATTCTCGTCGACGACCAACCGGCGGCGCCAGCCAACGTTACTTTACCACCCAAAAAAGGCAGGAAGGGACGACGTGGACGAAAACGCTTACCCCGGTCGCCGCGACGGGGCAGGCCGACAAGGAAACGATTTAGATCAAGATCGAGGTAAGACGGACTTGTTGGCACCAGGTCATTGGCATATAGCCAGAAGTAAGTTAATACTGGAGTTATAACCTTTGCTTTTATCAGGTACGAATATGAAGATAGAGGATCGAGATACCGCAACATCGAATATCGGATGGCAGCTGACGACCCGCGCTTTGACCCACAAGTGGATTTACAGACGAGACTTGAGAAACTACGACCTCTTATAGCTTCTGCTAATTTGATCAATGGACGTTTTGGAAGAAAGGTACCGTCAGCAACAAAAGTTTTTTTTTTTTTTAACATTTTAAAGAATTTTCGAAAGAAATAACATCTTTGTATTTGCAGGCCGTATCGAGCGGTATGCGCACCAAATGCACTTGTCACGGTGTATCTGGCTCCTGCTCAGTTCGGACATGTTGGCGCTCGTTACCACCATTAGCTAGGGTCGCTGCAGCACTCGCAGCGGAGACCTCTAGGGCCGCGGCCTTGCGTCCTAGGCGAAGGGCAAGGCGTGCTAAACCGCGGCTCAGATACGTCACCCCCAGTCCGGATTACTGCGAGCCAGATCATGCTGCAGGTTCGCTCGGGACACATGGCAGGTAAACATCATCTAACTACTAAATATCACTGCCTTTTCTTCTGTAAGAAGATACACTCGCCGGCTTAGCAAGTATTGATGTCTACTATAATTATGTTTTTAAAATTTACCTACTGTTGTTAATTTCGTGATAATTCCTAAAAAAACCCCTAGGAGAAGCAGTTGGGGGTTGAAGTTTATTAAAAAAAAAACCACGCGAACATCAATTATTGCGTATGACTATCAACATCAGGCTATACCTACCTACGCGACTCCATTAATTTTTTTAATCGATGTTATGAACCTACTAGTTCAATACAAAAATAACTTACCCATGATGTTTTGCTCCAAGAAAATGCAACGCGAGCATAGGCAGTTCGCCGGGCGGTTGCGGGAGGCTGTGCTGCGGCCGCGGCCGGAAGGCTGTTCGCTCCAGCAAACTCGAGCGTTGCCACTGCCGCTACCACTGGTGCTGCCGCGTCGACTGTCAACTCTGCCGGCTCACCACCGAAGAACATTACTGCAACTGAACGTCTGTACCCACTTAGATTAATCCGTCAGAAACTTCTACTTATTACTATGTTAAATATCTAGAGGCTGACCCTTTAGCGAGTTAGAGCGTTTCCATTGGCGGTACTATTGCTGTGTCGATTATCGTCTCACGAACTACTTTTTATTTCTTCTGAAGTTCATTATTATTTGGAATATGCCTTTAAACAACTGACATTTGCAGAGATTCGAGGTGCATAAGGTGTTTATCTACTTAATTATAATTTAAATCAGTTTAACTAGTGCTGAAAGAAAAAATAATCTTTACCTGAATTTATTGTTGTTTCTTTTGCGTCACATTTAACAACAACAACCTCCGATCTATAGTGCCATCACTTTTATGAACGATATCATTGTTTTGAGAAATCCTTACTTATGACGTTGTTTCATTGTTGGTGTTCGTTTGGGATTAAGGTAAAGCGACACAATTTGCGGCTCAATTTCACATTCCACTAAATTAAAACAAAGCTTACTTCTACGTACTCGTAAGCCATACTAAAATGTCTTTGAATAATACTAAACCAAAGAACAATAATTCTAATACATAGTTTTACCGTTAAGAATAGCATTTTAAACGTTGTATTTGTGTCCTAGTCATGCTGGTATAAAGCATAGTGGTGTATAATTATCTCATTTTAAGATATGTAGTGAATAGAGGTAGGTACATTAGGCGATTTTTTGATAAATACGTCGCAGTTGTACTTATATTAATGGTTCAATTCTAGCTAAGACATATCGAAATAACGTGTAATTTATTTTTATAATTATGCATTTCAATTTGACAAATAATTTACAGCCGTCGTTTATCAAAGCCATTTTATTTCTACATCCGATGTCATTGTTTCTTGCTTCAAAAGAATTGGAAGATAAATTTTATTAATAGAGATAAAGCAATCGATGTTCAACTTTCTTGAAAATTAAAATAGACAGCAAACTAATTATGGTAATAAATTCTTTTCGAAATGACAAAGTTTCCAAGCTCGTGTTTTTATGACAATAACATTTTAAAAGTCTTTGCTATCTGCTGTATATTGCTTGGTGCATTATTATTTATACGTAGTTTTAATTTAATTATAATCGTTAGTACATCAAATTCATATTACGAGTTTCTTATTAATACCTACAATAGATTTTTCGAGTCTTGTAAAACCAATAAGTTTTTTTTAATTATTTTCGATACAAAATTTGAATGCATTTTATCCGGTTAAGTAATGACTTCAGTTTTACGAATGGTTATTATTATGTTATTGATAGATGTAAATAAAAGTTGTACTTAGCATATTTGTTTTCTCAATTTTCCTAATTTCCCACTCCAATTCCCGTCCTTACCACAAATATATATGCTTTACTATAAATCAAAAATAAATAAATAGAATTACGACAGTATACCCAATCCCCAAGTACGGTAGACATCTTAAGGCGCTCCCAGTCGACGATTATTTTTGTTCGAAACGAAAAAATAAATACTTCTGAACAAGCCACATCTCCTATTTTATAATGTATAGTATATGTGAATAAAGATGTACCCATCTTTAATCACTTCGATAAATAATCATACCGACCGCTGCAATGACGACAAACACACGTCGGTGCGTGGTAATAAATCACAAGTTGATTTTAATAGTAGGTATATAAAATATTTCGATCATAAATTCTAAAACGTATCATTTTGAAATAATATCTTTATCGTGAAAAGTTTCTGCTATTATGTTTTCAGCTTAATATAAATCTAGGTAGGAACCTGAAGTAATATATTTATAAAAATAGGAGATGTGGCTTGTTCAGAAGTATTTCTTTTTTCGTTTCGAAAAAGAGCAATCGTCGACTGGGAGCCCCTTAAGTAATCTCCAGACGCTCAGATCCTTGATGATTCTAAAGGGCATGTCTAAACATTACATTTGGCACAAATGCACAACCGCACATTTAGCATTATACATAAACGTGACAGGATGCAAGCCAATCGCCGTTTATAAGAATACCAACTGGTTTCCTCACGATGTTTTTCATACTCCGAGTGCCTACGTGTTGATGCGCATATATTTTTTCAACTAGAAACATCCATTGAGGCACAGCCGGTATTCATACCAACAACCTACAAACCACTAGATCAATACGTCTATATCAATAATAAAATACTGTTTTATTTGACGTAATGGAATTTATTTACAGAAAAGTTTATCAAATATGGAAATGTAATTGACTACGATGGTATACATAGTAAAGTGAGATACATATTCAAGAATAAGCGGCAATGTATTGCCGAACATCAAAGCTATTGTATTAAATGCTATGGGGTAAGCTGAGATCGTGATTGCTCATAAATTCATACGATACTTATTCAATCGTTTGATTTGAAATGCTCTTTTCACGTTTAGAGCACTCTAACTACAATATTAATAATTGCAATATACAGAAAGTACAAAATAACACCAATCGACCTCTTCAGTGGGAAAAAAAATCGTGTTACTTATAACTAAAAATCACATCACTTTCTCTTAAATCACAACATAATAACAACATAATCATACAGAAATGAAATAACACGCTAAATTATGTCTATGAATTTTGGAACCAATCAAACTTATCTAATTTACAATAGGCTTGGTCAGGTAGACTTTGTAAGGACGAATAAAAAATATGGCTTTAATATAATGGCCATGGAATTTAACCTTTACCAATAGATACACACATTTTACTATTTTATTTAATAGGTACAAATTTATATTGCTCATCGAGAGGTTTTAAGAAGGCATTACAACTATTAATTACACAAACGACTAATTCGTAGCATTATTATCGTGCTTACTTACATATTTTAAAGATCTAAAATACATACATTTTTAAGACAATAATACTACTTAAATCAATTCATTCTACTAAGATAAGTATTCGCATTATAATTATAGAATTATTTTAAGGTAAGTTGGTAATATGCTGTTGTGTGTGCATAGCCTAGTAAAACTCTCAATGGCTTTGTTACATACAATACAATTTTACTATGAACATCTTCTAAGTGAGCAAAATTTAACTAACATACACTGGCGTCTGTCTCACAATCGTCGCACTTTTTATACTCAAACGTTTGGTATAATATTAACTTTGAAAAGTATTATCGCTAATATCGCCCGAACCAGAAATCATAACTCTACGCGTTCCGTTTTCGGGTCCTCATCTGAAATAAAAATTTAAATAACCGAAAAATCACTGTGTTCCTCACTAGCAAATCGCCATCTAGATAAAGATTGGCAAAATTACTAATTTAAAAAATAGGATGAAGATGAACGCTCGCAGCAATCATAACTCTATGCGTGAATCTTTTTTCTTCTCTGAAATAGAAAAAAAAAGTCATGCTGAGTCTAAGGTTTTTTGAAATAAAAAGGTATAAAAATAAAATCGTGAACTCCAGCTAAGCCAACAAAGCTAGACTTGGTTAAGACGAGTAATAAATGTTATTGATGAATGCAGAATCGTTTTTTCTCAATAACCGCAAAACATACAGTTTTGTTTTTTATGACAAAGATAACTTAAGGATTTAATCTAGATAAATTAAAGACAGAAACACGATTGTTGAAACATAACTAGATAGATTTATTTTCCAAAGTTGGCTCTTCAAAAACACTAGTTACGTTTTTAATTGATAGTGATAGTGTGATAGTAGATAGTGAAGTGATAAAACTATGAATAGCTAAATAGTTCATTTTGATATAATTCGTTAGATAATCATACTAGCTACCTAAATTAAAGACATTTTTTTTTTAATTTGATGGTTTTCAAGATATTGCAAAATTATCACTTTTTCCGTCTTATCCGGGTAAACTCAGCTCATACAAAACGTCAAAAATGTCACTTATCACCTTAAGTTGATTCACGACTAGTCAAAGTGCACTATTACCAACAAGAGAGTTTACTCTACTATCGAGCTGAAATTTTGGTTGAAAAATGGGTGACATCTACAAAACAACTAAAAATTAAAACTTTAAGATTGGTAGGTATTGGTTTTGTTAGGAGTAGCGTAATGTGTGGGAAAACTTTTTTTTTTTTTTATAATTTTGAGGCGAACACGTCGCCTATCACCAGTGGCATTGACGATTCGTTGCCTGCCCTGAATGAGTCTTTACATTTTGTTTGAAGCGGAATTATATTAATTCAATATGAAAATATGTTAGATATATAACTTACGAGTTGAATCAGTCTTGGGCGCGTCGGTTGTAGGAACAGCCAACTCCTCAACATTGCTTTCGATTTCCTGTAGAAATAATATGTAATAAAATCGTTGTTCTGTCATCTATTTCACTCAAACGTGATCACTATAACATTTAATTTATTATATTTTGTACTGCGTCAGCAAACCTACCCTCTGAATGAGGGGGAATTCGATACGCTTACCAACCCCTTCAAATATAGGGCAATTAAATGTACACAAAACTCGGTATGCTGCGACTAAATAAATAATTTTAAACAGACTTTGTAAATTGGATTTGATGCATACCATGATATATATACCTTGACTATGGTCACATGAATTCACTGTTTAGCCAAGAAGGAAAAGTATAGTTTTGAATAGTATAATCGCTATGATAAGATAATAAACAACTGACACGAAATAAATAAATAATAATAGGCTCACGACTGTGATCCCTAAATATGGTATGGTATTCCAGGAGCTCAGATTTTGAAGATGTCTAAGGGGATAGTCAGAAGCACGTCCAAACATTACGGTTGACACATACCCACTTTTTGCAATAGTTAGTGTTCCATACTTGACAGGTTACAAACTTATAGTCTATTTACCTGTTCGTGATCAGCGGCCTGGTAAAGTCCGCGACGGATTCGCGCCTGCAACGCCTTGATTTCACCGTCGTAATCCTTCCATTCAGGGACAATTCGCATAGCAGCCGAGAGTTTGGCTTCTTTTGTTTGCGGGTTATTGCACTGAAACAAATATATAAACAATATTGTGTCTAGGTAAGTCTAAAAGTTATATTACCGGTAGGACGTGACGATACACAGTCAACACCAAAAGTAGATGATGATGCTAATGTGAAGGCTGTTGCAGAAGTGGATAGCTTTTTCGGATAACATAATGATCTTTATTTTAAACAATAAAAAATAAATACATAAGGTAAAGAAAATGCGTTTAGAAAAGTAAAAAAAAAACTTGACAACAAAAAAATTGGCCTACGATTCTCAATAATTATTAAATTTGATTGTTGTAAATGATCACAGAATGATATCAAAAATTTATGAGTATATACCGTATTTGACTGGCCTCACAGGTCAGTCATTAGTTACAGCCTTCTACGCTATAGGTTGCGGGTTCGATAGGCTCACAGCTGTAGTCTTCAAACATGGTAGACATACTCAGATCTCCTGGCACTCAGATACTTGAAAATATCAAAGGGACAGGCATGACCAATCATTTGACACATGTCCACTTTTTACATTTGTCAATGTTTATGTTACCAATGCTCAAATATTATTAAAAAAAACCTATTACATACCAAATCAATAGTCTTGGCGAACTTCTTAGAAGGTTCGTCGCACCAAGTCTCACACCACAGCCACTCCTGCGGCAGTGACTTTATAGCGACCTGGTGTATCATGTTGTTGGGTAAATCTTGATCTAAAACAAACATTTTTCAATAAAATGAAAAATAAATATATAGACACAGCTCAATAACAATTAAATAATTAACAAGTATGTAGTTCAAAATTGATAGATTTGAATAGTCTGGCCGAGTGGGACCGAAAGTACCTTGACTTTCCATCCGAAGATCCTCAGTTCGATTCTCAGCCGTACGTCAATGGATTTTCCTAATCGAAAAAATTATATGCAGACCACGAGGATTTACCACTAAGGCGCCCAGTCGACTCCCAGTCGATTCCCAGTCGACGATTATTTTTGTTCGAAACGAAAAAAGAAATACTTGTGAACAAGCCACATCTCCTATTTTATAATGTATAGTATATGTGAATAAAGATGTCCCCATCTTTAATCACTTCGATAAATAATCCTACCGACCGCTGCAATGACGACAAACACACGTCGGAGCGTGGTCCGCCTTAGCTTTTCGAATAAATTAATGATATAAATTATGTATAATTACTTATCAAAAATCTATTCTAACAGAAATCTAGATCTACATATTACCTATCTTTAACAATAAATCACAAGTTGATTTTAATAGTAGGTATATAAAATATTTCGATCATAAATTCTAAAACGTATCATTTTGAAATAATATCTTTATCGTGAAAAGTTTCTGCTATTATGTTTTCAGCTTAATAGAAATCTAGGTAGGAACCTCAAGTAATATACTTATAAACATAGGAGATGTGGTTTGTTCAGAAGTATTTCTTTTTTCGTTTCGAAAAAGAGCAATCGTCGACTGGGAGCCCCTTAATATAATTATCTACAGTGCAATACGCTTTATTTTTTACACGCTCTGATTGTATGTAAGACTTACCTAAGTTGGACAAGCTGTTGGGGTCCTGGCTGAGCGCCTGGTATTGTCCACGCAAACGATCGCCTGCCGCGATACGACGGAACCTCTTCAGATCTACCACGTACAGCGCACTGATGTGGTAGCTGCGACCTTGCAAGTGGTTGCGCCAGTAGCCCAACTTCCAGAATCTAGACAAAGCATATAGATACGAATGAGCTGGGGTACGAGCATGAATGAGCATGAATCACTATCGTATTGACAACGTCGACACCAAATGTGAAAACTAAAATTTATTGTATGGTAATAATTTATCCGTTTTGACATTTGGTATCGACGTCATCAATACGATAGTGGTTTGTGCAAGAGCCACTGGTAGCCTACCCTGGTGATAAGAGGTTTTAAGGATTATTATTGCAAGACGCGAAAAAAAATGTATTGCGACTGTCATCCCAAATTACGATAGACATCCTCACAGATCTCCAGGCGCTTAGATCCACGAGCATGTTTAAAGAGGGTAGTAAGAGGCACGTCCAACGTTACATTTAATATGTGATGTGCCCACATTTTGCAGGGTCCATCGCCGCTTATAAGAACACCAACTGATTTCCTCACGATGTTTACCTTCACCGTTTAAGAGTAAATTGATATTCATGTTAATTCTGCAGATTTATCCATTGTATTTCTGGACCAATTGCCAAATTGGCCATAAAAAGGCCTGGCTGTTGGATTTTAAGAAGCGGTTCCCGTGCCTGCGTGGCTTGTCTAAGGACTATTGGTATAAAGTAGGTAAAGTTAATAATTTCAAAAGTAATGTGTAAGTAATAAAAACGTTATCATAATCGTAAACATTAGCAATAATAATATTACCGGAATCCTTCCATCTCCCGCCTGCTGTCACAGAATGGTGTGTATCCGTATGGAGCGCCGCCCAAATCCAATTCCACCAGCTCTTTCAAATCCGCTCTAACGATCTAAGTAAAAGCTTTTTTTTATCAAAACCATCAGTGACAGTGACTTACCCTCGTATTCAAGAACGACACTATGAGAACACGCACCCACAGTGGACGAAATCTTTTTTTATAAACATTACTTTATGTGTTGAGCGGCACTATGGCGCACGATACCGTGTGCCTTTAGAGCTCAACTTTGGCTAGAGGCACACGACAATGTGCCTCTAGTCACACTATGCAGTGTCGCACAACATATAAAGTGATTTTTATGAAAAAAGATATCGTCCACTGTGGGTGCGTGTTCTCATAGTGTCGTTCTTGAATACGAGGGTAAATCACCAGCTTGAGACATTGTGCCTTAAGTTTTCTTACATTGTTTGTTTGTAAAATATTGTTGTTAATCTATAATAATGTAACATTTAGATAGGTATTAGCATAACAAAACACATAAACAATTTTATATAACTTTTAGTTTCATAAGTTTTTTATACAATAAATAAACGTTTAACTTTTTAAAATTAGCAAACACAATCATTTTTTGGTTCGACTTGTTACCAAGCAAATGAAGATCTCTAGTTATTGATTGAGAGTATTTATTAATAGCAAATAGTACTTACGTACGAAGTAGGTATTTGTTGGTAAACAGTCATTTTTACCAAAATAAAGATCAAAATATTTAGTTACATGATTCAGGCGTGACATTGCGGTAATCTAATTTAAAAAAACAGAATCCAGCATACATCTTCCAGCAGAAATCTTCTAGCTTTGTCCGTTTAGTTTAATATCTAAATATTTGTATGAGAGTGACAATGATATCTAAAAAGCAAAATCAAAATGTTTGTTGCATAGGGAATCATGATTATATATCTTGATCAAGAGGTAGAAGTGTTGAATGTTACCTGATCAGCGTCAACGAATATTATCTTCTTAACTTGCAGCGGAAACAAAACATCAAGGAACAGAATCTTGTATCCCCAGATGGTCCGTTGCCTATCTCGCTGCTTTTGAAGCCAACGCGGCCATTGGTATTGGACTAGCTCGTACTCGAAACCATACTCTTGAGCCATGTAGGGAAGAATTTCCTATTTAAAAAAATAAATAATATAAATATAAACACCCGACAGTAACATACATACGGATAGTTCTGATCCCACACGATAGTACCACAATACCCAGACCCAGACATAACAACTATACAAATGTAATGTTTGAACGTACCTCTGACTAACTGTCCCTTAAGTCATATTTATAAATAGATCTGGGTGCCTGAAGATCTGAGTAGAGTAGAGTAGTCTACCGTACTTAGGGATTATAATCAAGTTCCTATTTAATTGTTTTTCGAAAGATCAAACCTCTAGCGTCTCAATCAGGGACACGCCCATCACGCTACCGGGCTCGACCTGGTCCTAAGTCGATGAATGTACAAGCGTCGCCATGTTTGATTTTAGTGATATCATTGAAGGGACACCCAAACACTTACATATTTTGTTAATGCTACTAAGTTAACATGAGTGGAATAAAAATATATAAACAAAAAAAATGGTGGACATTTTACACATTGCCATCTAGCCTCAAACTACGTAAAACTTACTACTATGATAACCAGATTACTGATAGAATAAATACTTTTTTATGTAAACGTAATCCAAATTACCTTTAGTGAAGGACTCAAATAATTCTTTAAGAACCAAAACTTGACTGGCGATTTGGTGTTCTTCAGCACCGACATCATCATGATGCGGAGGAATCGTTCGTAGAGATGTCCAGAGGCAACCGAGAACACGTTTATCGTCTCGTCCTGAGCTTCCGGCTCGTCGCCGCCGCCGAATGAGCTGAGATATCAAATTCAAAAGGTATTTATTTCAATGAAATCAAAAGGATCAGTTTATAACGTCTTAAAAGCTATAAACCAACAGTGATATTCTATACTTTTTTGGACCATGTATTTTGGTAACCTCAAAACATATATCTACACTACACTATTAAAAAGGTAAAATTTGGTTTTTAGTTTGTAACGGATAAAGTAAAAAACTACATGACCAAATAAAATATCAAAAAAATTTCACCTACTAAAAGTCACATTACGTGGAATTTGAGAAATAGCTTTTTTCGATATACTAAGCTCGACACATCGCTGCTTTTATCATAATAAAATGAATTTGTATTATAAATAATTGTATATTACATTGCTAATCTTTTCTAGGGTCTTCATGCTGTACATACAAGCATATAACCTTCAAAAACATAAATTACAAGTTTGTACGGGTGCGGACACCTCAGACGCGAAAACGATTTAAGATCGAGATCGCTCGGCGTCCGACCGTCCGTCAGCAGTGCTCTAGTATTAAAAAAAAGGCGTTCGAATCACAAAACGCAACGATAGCGCGTTCTAGGATTTTACACTTTTTTGCAGCGACATCTAGTTGTGAATTTGGAACTAAAAAAAGACCGCGCGTGACGCTCTAACTAAGCAAACTTTTCGAAGGGCTAGGTTACTAAAAACCATTGGATATACAGTCGTGGTCAACTAATTAGGGATACTCTTGGTTAAACCGAATTGTGAATTTATTTTTTATTTTCCAACGAGTCTAAACCATATTCCATATCTCTTACATGTAAGTATAATTAGTCATTTATGTGCCCGATTATACAAACAATAACAACTTCTTAAACATTAAACCTCTTTACAGTATAGCTGATAGATTATCGTAGTGCTATTTGTTCAAATAATGCTGGCTGGCCATTTAATTAGGGACACTGAGATATTGCGTTCTATTTTCAAAATTTGAATCTCAATACTTTTTTACTTCTTCTCTTATTGTTTCGTGGTAGTTTTGGCGGCAATCCCGATATTTATTTTAAGTTTTGAAAAATATTTTGAAGAAAAATGGGTAAAAATAAAAGTTGAGATCCAACACTACGAAAAATTATCATGAAGTTTGTTGTCGAGCATGGTTGGCCATACCGAAGGATAGCAGAACATTTAAATTGTTCAAAAACTATGGTATACAATGCAGTGCAACATGTCAGACGCAATAACACAGATTTAAATGTGCCCAGAACAAAAAGATCGAGAAAAACAACTCCGCAAGAAGATAGAATGATAACCAGGTTAGCTAAGAAAGATCCGTTTCTAGGCTCTATTTTAATTAAACACGAAGTGTTTGGGACAGACGAAAGAGCTGGTGTCTCAGCGAGGACCGTTCGACGACGTCTGGTAGAAGCAGGGTTGTTCGGAAGAGTGGCTCGCAAAGTACCGTTGTTGAAGAAAGAACATAGAAATGCTCGTTTGGCGTTTGCACGTAAATATGGACATTGGACCTACGCCCAATGGCAACATGTATTATTCTCTGCAATGCAATACGTACGGCGTCCAGTAAAAGCGGAAATGAATCCAAGATTCACAAAAAAGCAGGTGAAACATGGCGGTGGAAACATTAAAATGTGGGGTTCATTTTCTGGACGTGGAGTGGGACCTGTGAGGAAAGTTCAGGGTAACTTAGACCAACATCAATACAAGGCAATATTGGAGGAAACGATGCTTCCCTATGCTGAGGAGCATCTCCCTATTATATGGACGTTTCAGCATGATAACGACCCGAAACATACCGCCCGTTCAGTCAAGTCGTTTCTTACCAGTCAGTCAGTATCGGTGCTAGATTGGCCAGCAAATAGCCCGGACCTTAACCCAATCGAGCACCTTTGGCACGAAATCAAGAAAAAAGTAGCCACTTATCGTACCACAACTTTAGATGAACTTAATGAAGCTTTTTGTGAGGCATGGGCAAACATTCCTGTCGAAACATGCCAGAAACTGATAATGTCTATGCCACATCGGTGTCAAGCGGTAATTACTAACAAAGGTTTTGCTACTGGGTACTGATTTTACACGCAATAAAATGGAGCTGTTAAAGATATTATAATACTGCAGATTATTAGTTTTGTTTAACTCTATTTTTCATTATAGTTTACTGTCCTTAATTAAATGTCCAGCTACAGAATTATACCTTAAAATTGAATACATGTTCAACCTTTGATATTAAATACTTTTTTCTATTTATTTACAGCCATTTAAAGCATAATAATCGGACTAAATTATGCAAATAATAGTTACTGAGAAATAAATAGGGTTTTATATTTGTATGTACATAACCGGTTATTGTTCTTCACTATCTTGCATGTCCCTAATTAGTTGACCACGACTGTATATAATTTGCATAATTTCATACAAAATTTAGTGTCCGTGCCGTTAAAGAGTTCCTTCGTGAGGAGCTGATCTTGACCATCATTTGGTTGTTCATCATCATCAATATTTTTTTTATATTTTGATAATGATCCAACAATTAGAAGTTTTTAAATTCAAATTCCAAGATTATATCTTACATAGTTTGTTACAGGTGAAGCTAATAAAAGTGTGTTAAAAAGATAGCATTTCCGGTTGTTTCTTTGCAAGGTTTCTTTTAATTATAGGGAAAAAAAAATGTAACAAATGTAAATCGAATCACGTTTTCGTAAGTTTATCATCATGTCACTGTACTTCATACGGGTTTTAAGATGTTAAGTTAATTAATTTGATTAACTTATTCATGCTGCACTCAGTTTATATCCTTTTCCTTTTTTTTTCGCCTGAGATAGAGATACATCCTAGTTCATTCATGGTGTAAATTATTACTTATAATTAGATACTATTCCGTAATGCTAATCTTAGTACTAAGTAAATGAATAAAGATTTTATTTATTTATTTACCGTTTTGCTTCTTACCTTGCAATAGAGTTCCAAATCCCGCCAGAATTCTTGTCATCATTCTCGACGAGCAAGTCAAGATGTTGTTTGTCAGATTTCTTACTGACTCGCAGTTTGATCACGTGACTACGGAATGAGCTCATCAGCACCTGGATATCTTCGCTGCCGGCTGGCGTGTCTGTGTTTTCATGGCTATAATAAATAGTATAACTTACAGATACAGTATAGTAGTTATATTTTTAAACTAATACATAAATTAAATATAAGTATATAAAAAAAATAGATTAGATAAATTAAATTAATATAATATTTGTGATTAATTTTGATGTTCGACTTATGAATGTTTTTTTCAGAAATCCTGTAATTTTATACATTCTATTAGAAAAATTACGTTCGTTAAACACCCCCTGCTTTTTTCAACTTGTTCTTTTTTTACATGTTTGCTGACCCTACGTGAAGTGGGATAAGGGCAAGAAGATGAGAATGACTATTATAATATTTCTCTTGACCAATATAAGTCACGAGAGACACGGAGGTTATGTATTTTTTTCCTTTTTTATTCTTAAAACAATATAAAAGTATTATTAAATAAATTAATATACAAGTAACCAACTTACCCGACAATTTCATAAATATCATCCGAGCGGCCCGGCCTCAGTTTCAATATCCAGGCACCAGGATTGGCTTTCAATTGGAAGTACCCGAGGTTGGCCATCACGATTGTGTCCATCAGTTCAGGCTTTTCCCGCGTTCCCAGCACAAGCTGCAAGCCGCGAGGGGGCGTTCCCAGTGTTGTGTCCCACGCGTGGCCCTCGAGCAGCAGGTATTCTAACTCGAATTCACTGGAAGTAGACATACAGTCGTGGTCAACTAATTAGGGACACTCTTTGGTTAAACCGAATTGTGAATTTATTTTTTATTTTCCAACGAGTCTAAACCATATTCCATATCTCTTACATGTAAGTATAATTAGTCATTTATGTGCCCGATTATACAAACAATAACAACTTCTTAAACATTAAACCTCTTTACAGTATAGCTGATAGATTATCGTAGTGCTATTTGTTCAAATAATGCTGGCTGGCCATTTAATTAGGGACACTGAGATATTGCGTTCTATTTTCAAAATTTGAATCTCAATACTTTTTTACTTCTTCTCTTATTGTTTCGTGGTAGTTTTGGCGGCAATCCCGATATTTATTTAAAGTTTTGAAAAATATTTTGAAGAAAAATGGGCAAAAATAAAAGTTGCGATCCAACACTACGAAAAATGATCATGAAGTTTGTTGTCGAGCATGGTTGGCCATACCGAAGGATAGCGGAACATTTAAATTGTTCAAAAACTATGGTATACAATGCAGTGCAACATGTCAGACGCAATAACACAGATTTAAATGTGCCCAGAACAAAAAGATCGAGAAAAACAACTCCGCAAGAAGATAGAATGATAACCAGGTTAGCTAAGAAAGATCCGTTTCTAGGCTCTATTTTAATTAAACACGAAGTGTTTGGGACAGACGAAAGAGCTGGTGTCTCAGCGAGGACCGTTCGACGACGTCTGGTAGAAGCAGGGTTGTTCGGAAGAGTGGCTCGCAAAGTACCGTTGTTGAAGAAAGAACATAGAAATGCTCGTTTGGCGTTTGCACGTAAATATGGACATTGGACCTACGCCCAATGGCAACATGTATTATTCTCTGTCGAGACCAAGGTTAATTTGATTTCTTCAGATGGAAGGCAATACGTACGGCGTCCAGTAAAAGCGGAAATGAATCCAAGATTCACAAAAAAGCAGGTGAAACATGGCGGTGGAAACATTAAAATGTGGGGTTCATTTTCTGGACGTGGAGTGGGACCTGTGAGGAAAGTTCAGGGTAACTTAGACCAACATCAATACAAGGCAATATTGGAGGAAACGATGCTTCCCTATGCTGAGGAGCATCTCCCTATTATTATGGACGTTTCAGCATGATAACGACCCGAAACGAAAGAAAAGAAACGACTTGACTGAACGGGCGGTATCGCCCGTTCAGTCAAGTCGTTTCTTACCAGTCAGTCAGTATCGGTGCTAGATTGGCCAGCAAATAGCCCGGACCTTAACCCAATCGAGCACCTTTGGCACGAAATCAAGAAAAAAGTAGCCACTTATCGTACCACAACTTTAGATGAACTTAATGAAGCTTTTTGTGAGGCATGGGCAAACATTCCTGTCGAAACATGCCAGAAACTGATAATGTCTATGCCACATACGGTGTCAAGCGGTAATTACTAACAAAGGTTTTGCTACTGGGTACTGATTTTACACGTAATAAAATGGAGCTGTTAAAGATATTATAATACTGCAGATTATTAGTTTTGTTTAACTCTATTTTTCATTATAGTTTACTGTCCTTAATTAAATGTCCAGCTACAGAATTATACCTTAAAATTGAATACATGTTCAACCTTTGATATTAAATACTTTTTTCTATTTATTTATTCTTTTATTTACAGCCATTTAAAGCATAATAATCGGACCAAATTATGCAAATAATAGTTACTGAGAAATCAATAGGGTTTTATATTTGTATGTACATAACCGGTTATTGTTCTTCACAATCTTGCATGTCCCTAATTAGTTGGCCACGACTGTATATGTATATATAAATATATTTATATTTCTAAAGTTCTATACATAGTTCTGCCTGCGACCATGGCTATTGCAATATAGTCGTAACGTCGGGAAAATAAATAAAAAGTAAACACTGGAAAAAGTATAGCATTGCTAGAACAATTTAAGCACATTACACTCGAAGTCTTGATAGTTACTATTAAAAATACCAATAGTAGTATTTATGTGTAATAATTGTGTATTACCAGTTTAATAACTTCTGCAAAGACAATATAAAATTAATTTAAACATACTTTTGCTATCCCTGGTAAGTCGAATTTGATGAAACTTAGAATATAAGTATACTAGCTGTTGCCAGCGACTTTGTCCGCGTGTTAAAGGTAGCTTATGCTTCCACAGGATGCAATCTATCTCCTTTCCAAAATTTATAATAATTTAATCAGGAGTTTAGGTTAACAGAGTTACTTTTGCATTTATATAATAAAGTAAAGATTATAACCCGGATAGAATCTGATAACTTTTTGATAGTTTGAGTAAATGGTCTCTTGGCAACATTTTACATGAACATGTTTTCGAACGAAACGAAACGTTGTTGAACGAAACGAAACTAGCATATTATAAACACTTTCTAGCGAAACTCACCTATGTACAACAGTGTCCACATCAGCCAGTCTTATATTATCCAGATCGTATACAGATTTGACACACTCGACCAGCCAGTTTGGAGGCGTGCGTAGCTCCATGGACAATAGAGGCGCGTGTGGAAGACGCGAGAAGCGAGCAACCGCGCCGCCAGTCAGCGCTCCTTCTGCTGTGAACTGTAGCTCCGGTTCTAACACATAGCGGTAGAAACTGAAAGAGTAATCATTTTATTATTACAATTTATATATTATGATTGAAGAGGCAACAAACTATGGTCGGTGACAAAACTTTTATGGAAACCATGTGCACTGACTGATAGTGTAATTAACCTTAACTAACTGTTTATAAGTAGGTCCTTCATCAGAAGTACAAGCTTTGCTTAGTTTGCTGCTACTTGATGTGGGTGCTGTTTGAAACTTCTTTATTTATTTAAAAGGTAACGGAATTGCTAAATAAACAGTCACAGAATGGCCGGCTTATATAATGGAATAGGATCACGATTCACGACTGTAATTTCCAAGTACGGTAGACTAGACATACTCTTAGTTCAATAGGCGCTTAGATCCTTGAAGATGTCTAATAGGGGAAAACAGAGACACTACCAAACATTATAGTACCTTTTAAATAGAAATACGGCGAATTACCACGTTTTTTCTTGTATTGCTGACGTTTCGAGACAATTCAATGTATTCGCCGATCTGCCGTTGATCGCGGTCGCGGGCGATGCTCATGATGAAGAGCATCTGAATTGTCTCGAAACGTCAGCAATACAAGAAAAAACGTGGTAATTAGCCGTATTTATATTTAGAATGTTTAACAACCACGATAGTTTTAATTCTATAATTATAGCACATGTTCTCACCAACAATGATAGACAAATCTGAAATAACATGTACTAAGATATATTTACCTCTTCAGTGGCATATCGGAGTTCTTATCCTGAGGGTTGACAAACAGCTTGATGCGACAGTTGATGACACGACGAAGCACTAATAGCAACGGAGCCAATCGTTGCGCGGCATTTGATGCCGGGTCTAAAACAGCCACCACCTAAGAAGAGAGATCTCAAAATTATACAAGCTCAATGATCTTTGAGATTACAATAAACATCCTTATATCACATATACATTCCGACCCTACAACTAAACTTTGACGATTCTAAATTATTCTACTGATTTCAATTAGGAAATATATGTTTTTTTAATTTAAATGATAGGATTTCGTGTCTTGAGTATCAGTAACTATACGAGTAACAAACACATAGAAAAGAGACAAATATTTAAACAGATCACGCAAACATTTGTCCCGCGCCGCGGGATTAAACCAGCAGTCCCGGATCTAGGGATCAAGTCGGGGCTCATGCCCCGGGCGGCAAGTTCAGAGGGCGGCCAAATTCACACTTTACGGACGAATGGACAACTCATCATTTACTTAAGGCGCTCCCAGTCGACGATTGTTTTTGTTCGAAACGAAAAAAGAAATACTTCTGAACAAGCCACATCTCCTATTTTATAATGTATAGTATATGTGAATAAAGATGTACCCATCTTTAATCACTTCGATAAATAATCCTACCGACCGCTGCAATGACGACAAACACACGTCGGCGCGTGGTCCGCCTTAGCTTTTCGAATAAATTAATGATATAAATTATGTATAATTACTTATCAAAAATCTATTCTAATAGAAATCTAGATCTACATATTACCTATCTTTAACAATAAATCACAAATTGATTTTAATAGTAGGTATATAAAATATTTCGATCATAAATTCTAAAACGTATCATTTTGAAATAATATCTTTATCGTGAAAAGTTTCTGCTATTATGTTTTCAGCTTAATAGAAATCTAGGTAGGAACCTGAAGTAATATACTTATAAAAATAGGAGATGTGGCTTGTTCAGAAGTATTTCTTTTTTCGTTTCGAAAAAGAGCAATGTTCGACTGGGAGCCCCTTAACTTTGACCTACACTGGGCACAAACATTTTTTTAGGGGGGAAGAAAACTGAAAAATGCCGCCCAGCTCTCTTATATTAATTTTTATTTTGACCCTTATATTCAGTAGTGATGTGATAGCACTGATTATTTTTTGATTTATTAAATTTAGTGTTTATGCTCTTACCTCAATAGCAGCTTCGTTATCATAAAGCGGTTTCAGTTCTACAAGAGAATGTTCAGTGCGCAATCCTACCGGTAAGGAGGTGCGCACTTTCGGGCTTCGAGATGCCAACAGCGATACCACTTTCAACCGGTTCTCGGCGGATAGCTCCGGTGTGTAATCGTCATCTGAAATTTATTTTTAAGGGTTTAAATTTTATTGGTAATTTTGATCGTGTTTTTATCAATATTTGCAATAGGTACATACAGCATTGATTTTGAAGCATAGGTAATTTTAGGGTTTTATTTAGACAAATATAAAATAGAAATGCTTCAAATTGGTTTAACTTTTCTAGATAGATTTATCATCCGAAAATGACTCTTAAAACCCATTTTTTCTTTTTAGCTCAACCAAAAACGTTTAACAGATAATTTTTACATGATTTGGTAAGCAATCACCAAACCTACCAAAATTAATGACAAATTTTTTTAAGTTAGATAGTTTTCAGGATAATGCGGTTTTATCACTTTTTCCGTCTTTTCCGAGTACTTTTCATTTTTTCCCTGCTTATACAAAAAAACAAAAACAAAAAAAAACCGGCCAAGTGCGAGTCGGACTCGCGCACGAAGGGTTCCGTACCATTTATCTATAAAAACGGCAAAAAAATACGTTTGTTGTATGGGAGCCCCCTTAAATATTGATTTTATGCTGTTTTTAGTATTTGTTGTTATAGCAGCAACAGAAATACATAATCTTTGAAAATTTCAACTGTCTTGCTATCATGGTTCATGAGATACAGCCCTGTGACAGACAGACGGACAGCGAAGTCTTAGTAATAGGGTCCCGTTTTTACCCTTTGGGTACGGAACCCTAAAAAATGAAGTATCACCTTAAGGTTCCATTACTTTTTGGTGTAATTAAATAGCGTAACAATTGAATGCACGAATTCTTACCATCATTGTCGTCTTCAATAACTTCGTTCTTTGAAGACTTCTTTTTATCTAGCACTTCGGATATTTTGTCGCCGTAAACTTGATTGCTGAACCTATAAAAACCGATTTCGTTCACATTCCATTATATAAAAATCATTACATTTTTGATTCTGATGAACGAAGATTCATCTATCTATTGTTTGTTTTTATACGAGTCGCTGAGCACCTTTATGACTATATGTGAGAAAACTCTTAAAATAAGAATAAAAACTTGCCAAAGGGTTTAGTGCATACCTTTCAAGTAGCATGAAGTCGTCCAAAGTAAACTTCTCGTTACTATTGAGCGGTCCGATCAACCTTGCGTTATGAACCACGGCGCGTTCGCTCGTTCGCAACTTTAAGCTACGCGCGCACAAAACGCGAGCCGCTTTTAATACCCATTCGTATTTGTTCAGGGCTGGGATTAGTTCCGGCTACGGGGAAAGCATTAAACAATGTACACACCACGTTTAATAACAAACCTTATAAATTTTAAAATATGGGCACGTATCAAATGTATTGACGTGCTTTTAGATATATTCAAGGATCTAAGCGCCTGAAAATGTATATAGCTATTTTTGTTCTTACCAAAACATCACAATCTTGTCTCTCATGGCATCCTTCGTTTTCAAGCAGTTGTACAACGTATTTGGTAGCCTTTGGTGGTTCCAAAGCGGTCAATGCCGCTAGTACGACTTTGTTCATCGATTGATCTTCATTCGAATCTCCGTCTACGTTCGGTATGAAGGCAACGCGAGTACCGCCTGATTCTCTCTAAAAGGAAAACAAGATAAAACAAATTATTATAAATAAATAAACACGATTGCTTAAAAAAAAAATAACTAAAAATATTGTTATGCCCTTCTATTTTGTTACCCTCCTTCTAGCGCAGTCAGTGTATTAAAAATAACGGTTAAAGCAACAAAAACTACTAGGTTCTCCATAAATTATGCAGTTTTTGTGTACATACCATTAAAGTAAGAGCGTCTCTCAGTAACTCTCTCGATGCCTTCTTATTGAGATCGCCAGCTATCCAAATGGTTTGCGTTATCTTTTCAGGTTTACCTCCCTTCGTGAAGTATTTCAAAACTGGCAGAGCAGTTGCCAAAGCGTCACGACCTACAAAATAAATTACTTAGTAGGCACCTTTTAGTAAAACAGTATTCTAGGCGGAATTCAGCGAACGGCCGTCTGTTTGAATATCTATTCGGATAAGTTGCCGATCGAGTTACTACAGGTTTTAAACATTGTTTAAATATGTGTGTGCGATTTACCTGTCAGATGTAGAAGACGATGAACTTTATCTTCAGTAAACAAGTCAGTAGATGAAGAAACTCCAGTAAGATCCAAGTATTGAGACGATTCTGTACCAAGAACGCGGCGATTCAACCTACAAATTAGAAATTTATAATAAATCATTCTAGAAAAATGTTCTCTAAAGTCGCAACAAATTTAATGATGACCATACAATCACCACCAAACACTTCACTTTTTGTTCTTCAGAACACAATTCTTAGAGGCTTTTGAAATGTGAAATATATTAAACTAGCCGACCCGTGACAGACGCTGTCCTGTCAAATTTCAATAATCGAATAGAAAAGACTGAATGTTTTTAGTCTGTGATGTCATATTTGTTGCACACCAGCGCCATCTATACAGAAATCATCAATTTAGCGTTTTTTTTTTAGTTTTGGGGATGTTTTTCATATTTTAATATTTTAAAGAAAAATTCAATTTAATCCGTTTTGTCGTTTAGGCCTGATTGAGGAACAAACATACATACAAACTCACAAACTTTCTTATTTATAATATTATTAGGATATTAGGATTTATACCTCGGCACAACATGTGGCTGCTTCATAAGAAAGTCGGTAGCGTCGTCGGCATCGGCCAGTTCGCCTCGGAACACCGCGCGTTGCAGACGTCCCGTGTGGCGAGACAAAGCGGTTACTAGAGATTCTTCTAGAAGTTCGACCGATGTCGTCACAGCGGTAGGACCATCATCGGTTAGAGGCACTCCGTTTATAAGGACCTGCAATATACAAACGTTATAATGTGTATTACTTTTGCGCAAGTAGCATATATATGAATCAGAAGCAAGCCAATTCTTCCCCTAGACTTAATGACGACGAGTAATAAATGTTTTTGATGAATGCAGAATCGTTTTTTCTCAATAACAATTTAATCTAGCTAGATAAATTAAAGACAGAAACACGATTGGTGAAACTTTTCTCAATAGATTTATTTTCCATAGTTGTCTCTTCAAAAACACTAGTTTCGTTTTTAATCAAAACTATGAATAGCTAAATAGTTCATTTTTATATAATTCGTTAAATAATCATAGCTACCTAAATTAAAAAACATTTTTTTTTAGTTTCATGGTTTTCAAGATAATGCACTTTTATCATTTTTTCGGTCTTATCCGGGTAGACTCAGCCCATAAAAACGTCAAAAATTTCACTTATCATTTTAATCCCACTTTTCGTGGTCTCGATGGTGATGCTGCAAACTTGCAACGGACGTCAACGCTCCTTGGGAAGAAGCAAGCCAATTATGACTCATTATTTGTTAAGTGAATTTACGCTTCTTTTTGAAGCCTGTCGCGTCACGTCTACAAAAAAAAAATAGCTTATTTATTATAATATTAAATCAATTTACCTGTGGATAGTTATTATTGCCAATTTTAGATATGAACTCTTCGGCCAGTTGTCTGCCGAAGTTGTACTCGGAATCCTCTGCGATAATCTCGTCCAGGTTAGCGCTGGGACTCACGTATTTCTTCAGTTGTTTTTTCACAAACTCTATCGATAACTCTTCCTCTTCAGTTGGGTTTAGTAGCTAAATATAAAAAGTAAATTTTAATTTATGTTAATGAAAATCGAATCTATTTATATAAAAATGAATTTTAACCACATTTCGCTGTAATTTTATAACTCAAGAACGGGCTCACCTATCCAAACCAAATGTTTAGGCTTTGTTCGGACTATTTAGTAGAAGATGGTTTATGTGAAGTTTGCACAAAATCGGTAGAGCGGTTTTTTCGGTGTTCATTTTAAAGTCTTACTCTATGTCGAGACAACTCCTTTTTATCATATTTTCGGACCCTACGCCAATCAAATCTAGTAAGTTCCCACTGTCTTAGCAATGTCATTTACTATTCTCGCGAAATACATAAATACTTATAATATCACGCCTGTTTCCCATAGGGGAAGACAGAGACGACTGATCTTTGTTACGTTCCTGAAACACCTATTTTGTTTAACTATTACCTCAAATTCAAGACCTGGCTTTTTTGCTAATTATGAGATTTAATATGGTAGTTTACCTGAGTCAAGAAATAATACGCTTCCTTATTAGAATTCTTTTCTTGCGCTACATAGTTGAATGCCGACCTAACAGCGGCTTCCAACTGGGGATTCTCAGTAGACGGTGCTAGCACTAAACCGACGCGAACAGGCGTCGCGTGTTTTAGTAGCGTCTCGCCGAGACGGAGTGGCGGGCCTGATGCTAGGGATATCGGGTCCGCAATAATCACCTGAAGAGAAAGGTACAAAGATCAAGATAAAGATAGTTTATTTGCTTTGCTGCAAGAAGAACCATTTTCCATTTTGGTATTAACCTAGTAACTCTGCCTTTCGCACTGTAGGTTGTGGGTTCGATTCAATTCGATAAACATTTTTTCTGTTCAACATAAGTGTATGGAAACACGGTGACGGTGTATTCAATGATACGGATATTGAGAGTAGCTGATTGTATACACAATCCTGTCTATTAGAATAAGTAAAGAGCAATTTGTATTTGAAGAAAATTACAAGTATTGAAAAAAAATTATGAACTTACATAGTTGTAAATATTCCTTCTCAAATTCCTCAGCATTCCTGGATAAGTGGGTCTCAGCAGTTCCATGTATGACGAGGGCCACCTTCGATACCTCTCATCGGATTCGAGATCATTGAACCATGTGATGGAGGTATCACGGATATCTAGCCCGTACTCCTCCCATGTGAACGACTCTCCCAGTTCAAGAGACATTAGTTTATTTATGAGATTTTTTGATAGACCTGGAAATAATTGTTTTTGTTGAACTACTTTCGAGAGGTTTATCAGTTAACGGGATTCAGGACAGCTGTATGTATTCATTCACCGTCAGCTATTAAGTTCTGTAACTAGTATGGTAAAAAGAAGCAATATTCCAATATAATATCTATGTATTTCTATGAATAAAAATCAATTGCTATTCATTGATAAACGTATCACTTGAGAACGGCTGGGTTAATTTGGTATTTTTTTTTAGTGTTCCTAATATAGGTTTAAAGAATTTTATTTCTCATAAAAACACAGAGTTCACTTAAAATGAGATACAAAAATAACACATAAATATTGCGTTTTAAATGATTACACCTAAGGGCCTAGTACAGTTGGTATATTTTTAAATAGATCGATAGGTTAAACGCATACAATTAACACTAATACAACAATAAAATATACAAAACAAAACAAAATAGGTAACATACTACATAGAGTGGTTACCAAGATAACAGAAATTAATAGATATGATGAGGGTAGGTAAACACTAGCTAAACTATCATTCAAAAGAATCGGCTGAGGTCAGTATTGGTGTGTGGTCCATGTTATAAAATTTTAAAGGATTTTTTTTTTATGTATTATAACAACGAATAGATATGGGACCTTAGTTTATTTTTATATATATTTATGTTTTCACACTCTTTTATACTGTTTGGTAAATTATTAAATAACTGAGCTCCCTCTGATAGTATTGTCTTTTGCCCGCTTTTTGTGCGTGTTTTAGCTAAATGTAGTTTAATTTTGTTTCTTAGATTGTGTTTGTTTTCTTTTATCTGTAAACTTATATTAGATTGTATAGACTTTGTAATTATGTTTTTTATTAATATGCAAGTTTTATAGATGTAAAGTTGTTTTAAGTTAAAGAGTTTAGTTTTGTTGTACAATTCGTTTGTAGGAAATAGGTATGGATAGCAGAAAAGGACTTTTATTATTTTATTTTGGGTTCTTTGTAAAGGATTAATATTAGTATCAGCACCCGTGCCCCATATCTCTATTAGGTATTCAAGGTGTGATTTCACCAAAGAATTGTAAATAACATAGCGAACCTTTCTCGGAATGCATTTTGTGACTTTTCGTAATGCTCCCAGTAATGACGTTAATTTTGACTTAACATGCTCAATATGTGGCTTCCAAGTCAATTTATCGTCTATCCACAAACCTAAATATTTTTCTAGATGTGACTGCTTAAGTTTGTCATTGTTTATTGTTAGTGGTGTGAATTCAGGTATTTGTTTATTTTTGTTACAAAATATCATAAATGATGTTTTCGACGTGTTTACTGTTAGCAAATTATACTTAAGCCATTCGTTTAGTATATCAAGATCTCTTTGTGCATCATTTATAATATCTGAGATATCTTTATCGAAATAAAAAAGGCACGTATCATCCGCATAGAGAGTTAAGTGACCCGTTAATCCTATTGAAGCTATGTTATTTATGTAGATAAGAAACATTAACGGTCCGATAATTGAGCCCTGTGGAATGCCATAAGTCACATTTTTAATAGAGCTAGTAAAGTTAACGATTTTGACAACTTGTTTCCTATTAGACAAATAAGATGTAAACATATCATGAGCTGTGCCTGTAATCCCTATGTTATTCAACTTTTGAAGAAGCTTTTGATGACTTACAGTATCAAAAGCTTTCTTTAAGTCAATAAAAATTCCCAGAGCAAAGTTTTTTTGATCAATGTGAGTTTTTATTTTTGTTACTAGATCAACAGCCGCTGTTAGGGTGCTCGATTTAGGACGGAAGCCATACTGTTGATCAATTAAAAAATTTTTGTCAGTGAGGTAGGCATTTAGTCTATTGTATAAAATTCGTTCAAAGATCTTTGAGATGACAGGTAAAACTGATACTGGCCTGTAATTCCCGGGGTCCGACCGACTTCCTGTTTTGTAGATTGGGCTAACCTTAGCTATCTTTAGTGAATCTGGGAAGACTCCGCGAGCCAAGCAGACATTGATACAGAGCGTAAGTCTGTCCACAAGTAGGTTTTTTAATGATTTTATTGTTTTTGTACAGATGCCGTCTAATCCAGTACTAGTATTACTGTCCAAATGGTCTATTATTTTTGCTACCTCATCACAATCACAAGGAGCAAACTCGCTTAAAGTCAAGCTATGAATGTGATTCTGATTGTACATTAGTATGTTTCCAGTATTGCAATGATAAGAGCTAGGTATGTTATTTGCTAAATCAGCACCTATAGATGAGAAGAATTCATTAAAAACGTTACAAACTTCGCGACCATCAGTAATCAGATCAGTCGTTATTTTTAGCTTTGGTAACGTAGTGCTGTCTTTAAATTTATTTAATCCTAAACTGTTAATAATTTCCCACATTTGTTTTGGGTCACTAGAGCTATTTTGGAATAATGTTAAGTAATATGTTTCTTTTGCAATTTTAATCATCTTTTTTGTTTTATTTCGTTGTTCATTGTAGCTATTCAGTATTGTGTCATCTTTAGGATTCGTTTTAGCTATTTGCCATAAATTGTTTTTAAGATTAATTGAGTCTATAATATCCTTATTGATCCAATCACTTTGTGGTGCATTATTAATTTTTATTTTGTCTATTTTATTGCGTTCAATCTGATCTAATAGAAAAATTTCAAGATTATTATAGTTGTTGTCTGAGTTTACATATTCGGCTTTTGTTATGCTATAGTGCAGAGTTTTGTAATTTAGTGCTTTATATTTAGTTTTATTATTTACTTTAGGTCCTGCGTTACTAATTTCTAAGTAAATATGTTTATGATCAGATAGTGATGATTCTATTAGGGACATGCTAAAGGTATGATTTCGCAGATTAGAACATACATGGTCAATTAGAGTGTTTGAAGAACTAGTCTGACGTGTGCTGAAGCGAGCGTCTATTTTATTAACTATTTCATAGCCATTCTCTCGAATTTCATTTAAATAGTGTTTTATATCTGGTTTCTTACTAAGTAAATCTATATTGAAGTCGCCGAAGATAATTGATCTTTTCCTTTTCTCTAGCTGTTGTGAATATATATTTAAGAAATTTTGTAAGTTACTGTCCCCGGGTTTATAGATTGCACCAATGTTCAGTGATAGTTTATCTGTCTTCAACCATAAGTAATGACTTCCGTCTTCAAATAGGTCTTCTGTAATATCATATTTGATACTTGCGTGGACATATATAGAAACGCCGCCACCTCTCTTCTTTTCTTCTTTTCCTAATGCATTCTTCTTATCTTGATTATCAGGTCTAAAATTGTATATATGTCTATAGTTCGGAATTTGATAGGTCGTAGCTTCCTTTTCAGACTTTATCCAGGTTTCTGTAAATATTAGTATGTGCGTTGTCTTTTTTATTGACCTCAGAATACATTTGATTTCGTCAAACTTGCCTGCCGTACAAATGCTTCGTAAGTTAGCGTAGAAGAATCGAAGTGACGAAGATTGGAGCGCTATGTCTTCGTAGTTTTGGGCTATATGGTGATTTACTCTATTAATTTCTTCTGTTCTGTCTGTCTTCTGCGTAGTATTCCTTGTCAGTTTTTTTGTAGGATAGGTTTATTTATAATAATTTTCGGTATTCCCTTTATGTATTTAATTATTAAGTCCTTCTCCCCATGTTTCGTTCGCCTATCTAATTCTTCCTTTATAGCGTCCAAGTTCTTTTTTTGTGTTGGAGTTTGATCGGCATACAGTTGTATATTTTCTGGTAAGTTAATTCTTTTGCGAAGTAAAATTTTAGGGGTTGTTGCATCGTCAAAGCAAACTTTTAGGGGACGGTTCTTATTCGGAATATACTTTCCCAGGCGAATAGCTCTTAATGGCTTAGGGCAGGTATCATTAACTAAAGTTATGGCATTTACAGCTTCCACAAGGTCATAAGTACGCCTTAACTTAGGATTTTTTTCATTTTTCTCTGGTATCCCGATAAGAACAATATTTTTTTCGCGTTCACAGCGGTCGCGGAGTTCGTGAATCAGTTCTTCACTGGTGAAAACAGTCGATAGTGAACTGCTGGTGCATGGTTGTGTTTTTAAGCTGGACAATTCTGTTTCAATCTCTTCTATTTTATGTTGAGTTTCTAAATGTTGTGACTTTATTTTTTTTATGTCCGTGTTAACCAGATCTAATTGATGTGTAAATTTTTCGGTTGTCAACTTTATTGTTTTAATTTCGCTTTTTATTTCGATCATTTCCTTTCTGATGACTTCCAAATTTTCGGTTTGTTTTTTACCAAACTCTTGTAGAAATGTCATCATTTCGTTACGAAAATCAGCAAAGTCTTTTCTGTAATCGTGGTCATCAGGGCGCTCTTTACGCTTCCTTAAGTTTACATTTAAAAAGGTGTCATCACTATACGTAGACAAGTTGGGCACGGAACCGCTTGCGCTCTCGCTACCGCTTATCAACTTGGGCGGTGATCTTTTTACGCTCATTGTGTAGTTCTGCTTACGTACCTCGGCGTGCAGTCTCTGCATAGGAGTGTGAACGGGACGTAAATAAGATGCTCCTCTCTTTACTCGAAGTGGTGAGGGGAGATGCGCACGCGCCGGCCGCGCTGGAAGTCGAAGTTCAGGAACGGAATGACTCAAGTCACCAATATGCTTTCACCGGAGGTTCAACTAAAATATAGCGAATTTAGGGATCACTTTTCTATGAAGGACAATTTAAATTTTAGTAAAAATTTTAGCATACGTCTGCTTTCAACTAAGGCCCAAAGGCTAATAATATACAGTGTTCGTTCGTAATAAAAAAAAGTTTCTCGGAAAATTGCACTTGTATAATACGGTGTAATAATAAATACGCAACTTACCAAGTGCATGCAAAGTGTTCATCGGTCCAATATCCTCTCTCAACGAATCCAACAACGCGTTGATATCCACCTCCTCCGCGTCATACTGAGCACCTGATACGAGCAGTAGCGGTTCCGCAGCCCGTAGACCTAAGGCGGATGACCAGATGTCCTGGTTGTATAGGACTTCGTCACGAAAAGCGCGTGGGACGTTTACGTGAATGAGCGATTTCGTCTGAAAGGATTTCGTACAAATATTATTAAGAGGCTCCCAGTCGCTGATTGCTCTTTTTCGAAACGAAAAAAGAAATACTTCTGAACAAGCCACATCTCCTATTTTTATAAGTATATTACTTCAGGTTCCTACCTAGATTTCTATTAAGCTGAAAACATAATAGCAGAAACTTTTCACGATAAAGATATTATTTCAAAATGATACGTTTTAGAATTTATGATAGAAATATTTGATATACCTACTATTAAAATCAACTTGTGATTTATTGTTAAAGATAGGTAATATGTAGATCTAGATTTCTATTAGAATAGATTTTTGATAAGTAATTATACATAATTTATATCATTAATTTATTCGAAAAGCTAAGGCGGACCTCGCGCCGACGTGTGTTTGTCGTCATTGCAGCGGTCGGTAGGATTATTTATCGAAGTGATTAAAGATGAGTACATCTTTATTCACATATACTATACATTATAAAATAGGAGATGTAGCTTGTTCACAAGTATTAATTTTTTCGTTTCGAACAAAAACAATCGTCGACTGGGAGCGCCTTAAAACCTTTTATATATTATGTACTCTTATTTACTGACCAATAAACTCACCAGTGTCGGCCACTAGCCTAGTACATCTACGGAGTATATATGCCTACTTTTAGTTAGGTAACCTAACTTTGTTGGCGAAGGGCTTCCCCAAATCCTTTGAACCATCATAATCTTTCATAACGCCCGCCTGCCAAATCACATTAGCATAAGTTTTCTGTGATAATTAAACGGCCACCATGCCATAGTAGTCATCAAATGTTATGGAACTCTTGTGACTGACCTCACAGGTTAGTTGGTAGTACCTCTACCTTGTGCGCTGTAGGTTGTGGATTCGATTCCCACCCAGGTCAACCATTTGTGTGATAAACATATGTTTGTTCTGTGTCTGGGTGTTAATAATGTACCATAAGTATTTAAGTATCCTATCAGTAATCTGTTTCCCATAAAATACAAGCGTTGCTTAGTATGGGGTTAGATGGCGATGTTTCAAATGTCTTTATTACTGAAGACTTTAATAATAAAGACTTTAAGAAAGTCATTAAGACTCTACAACTTGCCTGCATAGGGAAGTTCTGGGCGATTGAAGTGAGCACTTTCAAAGCTTCGTCACCGCCCGCGTCATGAGCATCCACAACGGCTGCGGCGGCTTGCATGCTCAACGCCTGCATTTGCCACACTTTTAGCGGTGCTAGCTCTTCATTGGTCTCGGATAAGTGACGACGGAAACGCTCGAGCGGTGTGCGTAGAGCGGGGAATAGGTTCCTGGAAAATAAAATTAAGACTTTAATTTCAAATACCTTTATCTCTGAAGTCATAGGATACTAGATTTTGAATTGATTAGATCAGTAGAACTTCAACATCACTTCAACAATCATAGCTAAGAACCATCTTGCCCACATCAACTTTCAAACTAATATCACATGAAAATTGGTCAATTGGAGTTATGTTATGTATACCTATAACACCTCTATAAATAATGATTTATGCATTTCCGTATCACAAAAAAGTTAACGAACAAGCAAAGCCACAAGTTAAAACTTGTAATATAACAAAGAAACTGTGAGAGAAATAAAATAAACAAATAATATCAGAATCAAAAGATAAATTTTACTTGAGTCTGCCGAAATTGAAGCCATCAACTTGATTCTGAGGGTCATTTTCATCTTCCTCTTCAGAAGCAGTTGGTGCTTCTCCACCTTCAGACTCTTTAGGCATGGAGTCATCCTGGCTCTTGTATTCTGTGCTTTTCAATTGCAGTTCTACACCATAGCCTGATAGACGTAGCTTTGGCTTGCCACAAGGCTGAAAAAACATCAAATTTAATCTCATAATCTGCCCATAGAGACCTCTCAAAAGCAAAACAGAGCAAAAACATTGAGAAACTTGAGTGAGTGGCAAAAAACCCATTTCTCATAAAAAATATCCTGTTTGTAGTATCCAGAGTAGGCAATAGAGAATGAATAATATGTAGTTTGAACAATTACTAGTCATTAAAATACAAACCTTTACATTCCACCTCACAACATAGTTGATGGCACCTTTATCAGCATACCCTGCCAAGATCTGGTGTTTATTTGCAAAATCCTTTGTACCCAATTCCCCATACAGGATAGCAGTCAGGCTTTTATTGTCACTGCTTGGGTAAGAATGGTCCAATAGGTAGGTTGCTAATTGATGCTCATCCTGAAACAAGTTAAGTTAACTAACTACGCAAAAAATGTGGCCTTGTAACAAATATATTCAGACACCACACTGTTGAGTATTCCTTTATAAATGAAAAATAAATGATTGTACTCACTGCTTTAAAATCATTATAGTTTTTGAGCAGATCCCTCAGTGCATCATCATCACAAACTTTACGTGATCCAATGGCAACAAATGTGACACACTGTACGTCTTTAGCATTGTTTTGTGTTGCAACCTCATCAAACATACGGACTGCAGGTGACATGGTGTGCATAGACAAAGAAAGCTTGGCCATACGAAGTTGTGCCGGAGCCAAGAGAGTACTAGCAACTCCAACACAGGCATCATAGACCTCTTTATCTGTGTCTGAAATATATTTACAGAGTTAGTATGATGATTTTGCAAGAGACAATACTAAAAAATTGGATAAGACTCACTTAGGCTGTCCAAACTGGATTTCAATGAGTTTATTCCATTAACAAAGGACCAGAACAGGTCAGCACTTTCGCCAGCAAGATATTCGGCTAGCTCCAAAACTATAGGTGTTGTCTCCCATTTAGCGCTGACGAAGGATGTTACAGATTTGGACTTTCTCTCATATTGACTTGAAGGTTCACTGCTGGTTGCTAAACTCACTAAACTAGCCAAAACAAATAAAATATCCTTAGTGCCGGTGGCTCTCATTTTGCACGTCAGCTGTATTGACCAATTATTGTTTTAGATACACGAAAATTACTATTTATCGACACATTTATACAACACGTATTCTATCATAGTTTTGTATGGTAATTGATTACAAATAGCATGTAATTTAGTAGGTTTCAGTAATTAAAACTCATCCTCTCATCCTGTCAGAAAAGAAAAGCAACACATTATCATAAACTCGCCAATGACAGGAGAACACGGCACATTTGACGTTTGATATATTAGCTACAATCTGATTGGCTGAATTTTAACCATTCAGTATTAATTACCCAATGAAAAATAAGCTTTTTATTAGTAGATAGGGTTGGTGTTTGTTCTTCTTTGGTAACGTCTGGTCTGGTTTTATGAACTTTACTACAGTACGGAGTACCTCTCTAGTAGTAGGTACTAGGTACCTCTCTATGTACATGGACTACGTTCAATTCAATGCATCATAACCTGTCAATGTCAATGTCTCTGTTCTATTCCCTGAATCATCTGTGGTCGTTCACAAATTCACAATTACAAAACGTTTGTACGTTTACCGTAAATGTAGAAATGAAATAAAATTATCCAACCAAATGGAATAATTGGCGAACTAACCAGCTTCACCGCGTATGTATAATATGTACTTACATAAATTTATTTATTAGAACTAAGTGAATTGTTAGAAAGCATTAAGTTACGTACCCACATAATCTGCTCAGAATAGCTGATAAGTTCTGCAATTTTGTAGAGATCAATGCCTTGTTTTTCTGAAGTAAATGTTTTCATTTTAGGTAATAAAACAAATATCAAGGTTCACAATGCAGTATCCTTCCGAAGAAACATACACTCGGCTCATCAGCCACAATATGACTGTGCCACAAAGGATCAAGGTAGGTTTGCAGATTGTATTCAAAACTTGCAGTTAATTATCTTTTGTCAATAATTCATCCTGATACCTACTACCATAATCTGCTCCTCATAATTTAATTAAAGTAAATACTGCTTATTTCAGGCAACAGGAGATGTTATGGATGATGATGGTGCACCTAATGGAGTTGGGTGGGATTATGCGAATGAAAAGTTTGATATGAAAGTTCCTGAAAGAATACTTGTGGTGGGACAAGACCAGCATATGGGTGAGATGTTAAGCTTTCTACTGTGAATGTGGGCGTGTAATGTTGTGCATCATAACTAATTATTCTTTTTAATACAATTATGTATCTGTTTAGCTAGTTTTTTGCTGGTCTTTATAATAATTGTAGTGAGAAAAGAAAGTTATTATCTAAAATTTTGGTGATTTCAGGTACAAAAGCCACACCAAGAGAAATACAGCTTGACAATGCAGTGCTGCCAACAGACCCTGGCATGATTCGTGTCAGCACACCACCCCGTGTGATAACTTTGGACCAACACTATTTTCCATCTGCTGACGACTTCCCACATGGAGTACCCAACTCCCCTCCGAGAAATGTGCGTACTTACCGTTCCCAAGGGGATGGAGCCCGCTCTACTACTCCACGTCCTGACAACTTCAACGAATCTACCATGACTGAATCACGCTTGGTATTGAGGTATGTAACATCTTTCAAAGAAATGTATTATTAGAGTGATGTGTTGGATGAAATCAACAGTGCCGGATTAAGCTATAAGCAAATTAAGCAATTGCTTAGGGCATCCAATCTTGGGGGCACCAAAGAATATATTTGCTAGGACATGAAAGATCATCAAGTAGTCTTAATCCGGCACTGGAAATCAACCCATACCCATATCATCACACATACAACATATCACAACACTAAATCATACTATCATGTATTTTGTAATTGCAGAGATCCAACCCCTCCAATTGGAAATGGTGAAGGCCTTTCTGCTGTTGAAGAATTAGTGCATTTACGGCGCCAGATAGTTAAACTGAACCGCCGTGTGATGTCCATAGAGGCTGACCAACTGCAGAGACAGCAGAAAGAGAAAATTGCTTATGCCATTGGTATAGCTTACCTTCTCTTCAAAGTTATCTCATGGCTCAACAGAAACTAATCAAATAGTAGAAAAGGCATAACTTATAAGTAAGATGAAGTTAATGTATTATGTAATTTTGACTTCATGAAATATCTGTTTTCAGAACAGCATGTTAGTAGAAATGTTACGTCTGGTTGTAGTGAACAAAGAAGTGTTATAGTTCATGAAAGATTAATTCTTAGCATTTAGGTAACCTTTTTTTATACCCATGGAATTTTTTGCAACATCTTATGTACAGTGATTCAGGAAACATTTGATTTTATCTTTTCTTGTGTTCATTTTCTTATTATGAATTGATGAAAAGTGAGACCCTTCCTTTAGTGTATAGTGCGTGTAAGGGTCAATTTTATTCAAATAAACTATAGTCACAATGATTTTATCTTTAATTTAAACCCAACTGCCAACAAATAAGCTTGAATGAAGAATAGGATAAAGACAAACTAAAGACGCAGTAACACTCAATATAATTCGTAAATTGCTATATTAAGAACAATCAACACAGGTTTATTATTGGAGCATTCCAAAAATATGAATGCTCTTGATAGGTTCTAGATAAATCATCAAAAGATTTATGGCCTAAAAATTCTAATAGAATACTGGGACAGTCAGAGAGTTGCAAGTTAGGGCTAAGTGATAAAATAGATTGGATTTGTTATGCTATTTTGGGGTGGGTTTATCTTCATAAATGAATATAACAGAGAAGAGTGGGCCTCCAAGCCGCTGAGCGAGCCAGGCATTCTTGACCACAGCCAGCTTCAGAGAGTCCACTGCAAGGCGGGCGTTCAAATTTGTATGTAGAGATCTGCCCATTCCTTCTAGTATTATTAAATCAACTCCTCTTACTTTCATTTCTGTGCAAAGTCCTGAAATATAAGCAACAAAATTTAAAATATGCTTAATCTTACACAAACAAAGTCTTTAAAATAAATGTTGTGGATCTTACCTACGCTAATAGTCCTAAGGTCGAGACATGGGCCTCTCTGTCCACTTGATCTTACTACTAAATCTCCGGTTGTGATGGCTGCCGCTATAACAGGGCAAATATGGGAAGCACGCTGCAGAATCTCCTCTAACTCCACATTTATAACATCATTCAGAGCTGGCCATTCATTAGCACAGAGTATTACAGCTGTGCCTCTCAACAAGAGCGCTCTGACAAAAGGTAAAATACCAAGAACTATATCCACTCCGCTGTTGTCAACAAATATAGCTGCACAATGGTGTACTGTATTCTGAAAGAAACATTTCATGGTATTTATACAATTTCAATATTCATGAACAATGCAATTACATAAAAAAAAATCTTACCTGCAGTTTTTCAAGCCATTTTTCTAAACCATCGTACAACCATGGCCTTTGTTGTATTTTTTCTAAGGCTTCATATAATCCACAGTCTAGAATGGCAGTTACTGCTTGAGCTCCCCAGTCAAACATATTACCTGTAACATTATAAGAATAGGCAACATATAGTTTATGTACATATAATACTAGCTTTTACCCACAACTATTTCTGTGTAGATTCAGGAAATTGTTTTTTGACAACTTTATTGTTTTTTTTGGGAAAAAGTAGCCTATGTCCGTTCCAAGACTTTGAACTAAATGAATTTTCAAGACAATTGGCCCAGCTGTTTGGCCCTGTTAACGTCACAGACAGAGTTACTTTCACATTTATAATATTAGTATCTAATATAGAATTAGATGTAAAAATTAAAACAATGATGTAATTAGATACACTAGTATAATATAATACCTGCTAACACTCCTCTGCATAGTTCTACCCATCGTTGTCGATCATCCGGCAAAGCATCAATCTCAGCCAACCTTGACCTAAGCACTGCTAATGCTCCTTCATTTTCAAACTTCTTACGTTGCTTCCACAAATCAAAAAACCCTTGAGAACGTAGGCATGTTTCGTTGATGTCAAGCAGCAACCGTATGGTTAACTGCCCATGAGCACTAGGAATTATAAATTGTTGTTGTTATAGTTATCAATTTAGGCATAGAAATAAAAGTATATCACAATAAATAACAAAAAGACTTTATTAAAAGACAAAACTTATCACTCTGAGATTTGAACCTATACATTCAGCTCTATTCTTATGTTTTTATTCAACTTTTAACTAAAGTAATGATAATTGGGATTCTGTGCAGGTAAGCAGTCTTTAATACCTACTAACTAAAATTTTACATTATGCAGTGTCTAATAAAAACGACGACTTGAATTTAAGCATTGCTATTTATAAATTGATAGGAAATATACTTACAGAGGGTTTATTCTTAGCTCTTTGAGTGCTTCAACGTAACAAGTTTTGAATTTGAGAGCTCGTATTTCCACTGTCGGATCGTCACTACTATTGGCAAGGGCAAAATTAACATATTTTTCGACTAGTTTTTCACAAGTATTGAGCCAGTATTCTCTAGCTTCCTCGTCAGCTAATAGGTCCAGAGTGTCCGGATTATATTTATCGGGTTCGAGCAAAATGTGCGACAACCCAAAATGTTCCATTCTGTGGGTTTTGTTTGGGAAACAGTTAGGCGGCTACTAAGACACTAACTCACGAGGTATCTTTCCATTTTAGCCCATTGTGTATTGTTTTAGTACTATCACTGAGCAAATGCAAATTATTCCTAACAATTTTATCTTATCTATGCCACTGTTTCAAGTGTTATCTTTTGGTTTTAAAATGCGTAGGTAGTTAAAAAATAAAATATATTAGCCAGCAGCTTATTGCTAGCGTGCAGCTCAGTGCAGCAGCTAGATAGGCAGGCTCAACTCTAGCTGGTGGTGGTGTGGTGGCGGCGGCTGGTTTGTTTCTTTCTTTGGCTTTGACTTTGATTGATGGAATTTTAGAATTTGTCGTTGATGAAACGATGTCAAACAGACAGATGAATGACAGTCACTCACTCAGCAACAATGTCTGACCATAGGCAATGAGACTAGGGGCACGATAATATTTATATTTAATTATCTATGGTACATAGACTAAAATGAGCTTTAATCTAGTCTATGGGTTTATGGCTTGCTTTGCTTGACGAGCGAGACAGCGACAGCGAGTCAGCGAGGCGAAGTAAAACTCGATTCACTACAGTGCTGTTATTTTGTTGAAAAAATGTGTATAAAATTGTTGAAAATAATTATTTTTGAAAAAGACTGAGTTTTCTACGTAGTGTTTATTGTTTTAACGTGTTCATTATGGGGTTACTCATATCAGTGTTGTGATTTTGATGATTGATGTAACGAACCAGTGTACGGCAAGATGGACGAATTGTCTAGGGGCATGACACAAACAGGAAGCACCGCTACAACTGACAAAATTCAAGAGAATGATGGTAAATATTTAAATGTTCTAACGCCGTTCCCAACGTTTATTTTCCAATGAAGTAAAAAGTGTCAATTGTTAAATTCCCATTGATTTGAGGGAGCTTTGACAGGTAAACAATAAGAAACAGTCACTAAAAATTCATAGATCGGTGTCTGTTTGTGTTTGAAATTTTAGAAAAAACAACTTCCTTTTCCTATCAATGAATGTATTTCCATCATCTGTTAAACTGTTCTGATAAGGGAACACTACTTAAGTCAAATTGGTATAAGATCGTTAGGAATGGCACAAGCAATGAGAGAGCTATGCCCAGTTGTGGGATGAGACTGACTGTACGTAGTGATGATGTATAAATGGTAAAATAAAATGCCACCCATCAAAAATGTTTCCATCCGTCTAAGATCACTGCCATAAGTGAGATACTTTAAAGATAAATAGCTTGAACTAAATACTACCCACCTACATTGAATTCTAATTGATAATAAAACACTGCTTGTTTGTCTTAATCTTACTACAATAAAATTATTATTCTTTATTAAACACCTTCAAGGTCTTTTGCAAAATGCTAGTCAGCCGTACCTAGGACGGTTGACGTCTAAATTGCCAATGCTTGACCAAACCCTTGAAAACCCTGGACATTCCAGCGAAATTGTAAATACCCTAGACATCCATGAAATTAAAAAAATATATTAAATTTGATTAAACAAAATAGCTTATTTTCCTTCAGCTTTAGCTTTAATTTGATAACAAAAACAATTGGGAACTTCAGTAACAAAAAATATCAAGGCCAATTTACAAGAAGTAGTACCTATTTATTAATAATATTACTTCATATTTTAAATAATATTTATAATAATAATCTGAATATATAGTAAGAATATAATTAGTAGCTTTCTTTATTAAATTATAATGAGATCTTCTATGTAGCCTAAATTCTATACTAATTTGTAAGTAGTCATTGATCAAGCAAACGAAGATCTATGAAACAACTGCAACAAATTGGTGTTATATGATTGGTCCAAGCACAACTGTTAAAATGTTGATCCAATCTGCATAAAATTTAGGAAGAGTAACCTAGACATTACTTTAAGTATTATCAAAAATGTAAACAGACTGAAGACTGTATCGCTAAGCCTGGTAGACATCCTCTCAAATATCCAGGCATTTTGTGATGATGGCTTAGTGTTCTTTGGGTTGGAGGCAAATCCAATGAATGCGGATTTCGCATCATGTCCAACCCCCATCCTCCCCTATTGGATTTTATTATCATGCATGATTAACAATATTTTCTGTTCATATGTGTACCTATCAATAATTATAATTTCTTCTTCTACTTTGCCTTATCCCACATCCTCGTGGGGTCGGCACAAATCTAGATTTTGTCAATAATTATAATTAATTAATGTCAAATCTATTACTCAATCCCACGTTACTACTGATGAGATTAAGAGTAAAGCAATTACTCACTGAGGACTTGGTGTGTTGCCTAGTTGCTAACTGTTATACCATTTAGGTTATTGTTATGAAACTATTAACATGTTAAAAACCTTAAATAACAAAGTTGCACAAGTAAGCATGTAAAAAAAACATTTAATACAAGGTCAGTGGCAATGGCAAACAAAATCAATGTTATTTAATAGTTTTTGATTCAGTTCTTTTTGTTTGAACCTATATAGGCTTTGCAAAGTTTCCGATTCAATTTTCATATATATCTTAAAATGTGGAACTAGACTAAAAGGAATAAACTAAAAAGAAAGTTGCTCAACTGAAATTGGGAGTTATGAGTATGTGGTTTTTATTCTGCTATCTTATCACTAAAATCACTGCTTATCATTACACTAATTAACAGGCGAATATACACATTTAATTTAAGAGATGTTGGTAAAATCATGTCCCAGGCACTAACAGCATCCCTGTATGTGGTAAGGCAAAAGAGGCCTCCTGATATTGTATTAAAATAATCTGGAATAGATGGAATGGCTTAAGGCGCTCCCTGTCGACGATTGTTTTTGTTCGAAACGAAAAAAGAAATACTTCTGAACAAGCCACATCTCCTATTTTATAATGTATAGTATATGTGAATAAAGATGTACCCATCTTTAATCACTTCGATAAATAATCCTACCGACCGCTGCAATGACGACAAACACACGTCGGTGCGTGGTCCGCCTTTGCTTTTCGAATAAATTAATGATATAAATTATGTATAATTACTTATCTATTCTTAAAATTGTAATTCGTATAATTAAAATCTGTTCTAATAGAAATCTAGATCTACATATTACCTATCTTTAACAATAAATCACAAGTTGATTTTAATAGTAGGTATCAAAATATTTCGATCATAAATTCTAAAACGTATCATTTTGAAATAATATCTTTATCGTGAAAAGTTTCTGCTATTATGTTTTCAGCTTAATAGAAATCTAGGTAGGAGCCTGAAGTAATATACTTATAAAAATAGGAGATGTGGCTTGTTCAGAAGTATTTCTTTTTTCGTTTCGAAAAAGAGCAATCGTCGACATACAGCCCCTTAAGTGGTAAACTGGCTGAACATGGAATTTTTAAAAATGAATTTGTGTCCTTTTGAGTAGTTAATTCAACACAAAAAATAAATAAAGCAAACTTGAAAACATTTTTCGTTTTTTCAAAGTCTGTAAAAAAGATACATCCATTCAACATCTATGGAAATGAGTAAACACCAGGCTTGTAAAATGTTATTGAATTTTATCTAAACAATTTTATGACTCTGATGGCCTTAGCTTTGACTTGATAACCTAAGTCATCTGCTGCTAGCATCAACATCATAAATAGATTGAAGTGATAATACATTCCTAGATGGGTGCCTTGGTAGATGAAAATGAATGAGACCAAATCTCATAAAAATAGCAGCAATTTAGAGATACATTTACTTTATTTTTTGCCTAGACATAGGCAGAGGGAAATTTCGTAACTAAAGCTGTATATTTTTGCACTTCAAATGCAGCTCTACTAAAACTGTGCATGTTGTCTTATCTAATCTTTTGTTTGCGGTTTAATATGATGCATTTGAGACAGGCAAAAAACTCATTATTGTGAATCACAATTTACTGAGTGTTTATGAGTTGCTGCTTTTGCAGATGGCGTAAAGCGTGGTTACCCTCACGCACGCCAGCCATGCTAGCGTTGGTAGAACAACTACGGTCATACCTCGGTGGAGGATGTGAGTGCGAATGCGTTTGAAGCATGGCATGCTCCCCCTAGAGTTCCATTCCCTGATCAATCAAACTTTCATTGGTTCATTCAACTTGCCAAATCTTTCTTTCATTTACATTGCACTTACTTAGGTTACCATTTCTATGTCCTATCACTAGTTTATTTTTCTCAGCCTAATATTCTCCAAACAGTTAAGATTAGTTGTCTGAACTTTTAATACATATATTTAAATAAATAGGTAGTTGTTTTTCCTAGTTATGCCATTTATGGAAATGTTTGCTGCATTTCACTTTCATGGCAATTATATTAGGCAGAGCACTTGCCTTCCATCTCAGGATGGAAAGCGACAATGCGGTCGAGGATGGATGAAACTGGTTTGCCTTGGAAATACGTAATTCATTCGAACGTAGTCATGTCGTCGGGTACTACCAATTAGGAAAAACACGCATTGTTATAAAATATTCACTGACGCAAAGTACCTATCTACCTTTATGAAAGAGGTAATTGAATATATCACTGATAGGTTTTGATATGATAACCAAATCAAAAGATGTCAATCATGAAAACACTTGTGTGGCTGTTTTGAGATAAAGCTGCTACATCCAACCTACCTGTTGGCATCAGCACCTTGTTAATGTTTTTGTGGAGTGTTATGCCAAGGGAGCCGGGTGTTCCCTGTGTCGCAAGCGTGATTCAGCGAGCGACCCTGAACCATTAACGTGGGAGAACGCGTCCCAAAAGGTCACAGTAGGAACATCATATTTAATTCAAATGTGTATTTACTGGTAGTCTGGTACCAACACTATCAATCAAGGTCATGTGGCCTATCTTTGAATCTCATGTCAGGTGTTTTTTTGTTAATTAAAAACCTTCCTCTATAAACACCCAACGTGTCATTGAAAAAGTCGCATCGTCCGTCGGTAGATGTCGAGTTTTATGTGGTTGTGGACAGTCAAATGCAGAAGTTGATCACTTTTTCAGAATTTTGTTTTTATTTTTTATTTTAGGAGATAGTTTTGAAGCAATGAAATCGAATCTGTAAAGTATTTACAACTTTTGATGTTGACTATACCTACAAACAGACGTTTAACGCAATGCATGTTTAGAACTTTACATGACATTAGATTAGCGGTAATGTAGGTTACATACGCGGAAGATTAGTCGGTTAATGTCATTATGGGTATATTCTCGAATTTAATTGTTTATTAAACGAAAGCAATAAATTACCTGAGGTTGGCTTGTAAATTGCTACCGAAATAACAATAATGTGTGCCGATGACCGATGTTTACAAGAGTTTGAAGTCGGACTGCATACCACTGTCTGTAGCAAATTCTTGAAGGATCAAAGGAGGCGCTGGATGCCAGCGTCTGTTTCTTTTCAAGGGGATTTGTCGTAATCAGATAAATCGTGTTTGCGGCACACAACTTCCTTACGCGAAATGTATTAAATACCCTTCTTTGGGATCAGACGTTACTTTGGTTAAACATAATTGTCGAGTTACAGATACGCGTAATTTTTCACGCTGTTATCATCGTCAAATCTTCGCATAATCACACAGGAAGTCAACGTCTCAGCAGTTTAGATTTAAGGCTGATAGCAAACTAAGAGCCTCTGCATTTTACTCATTCTATACACGCTTTGAAGTAGGTATCCTAGGATAACGATGCTTCCCTGTAAGTTTAAAATATTAAAATTTTGTACATTAAAATAATCACTAAAATTGACGAAGCTGTACGTGTGTACGTGCTAAATTGACCTATCGAACTAAATTGATGACCTATTGCCGTTTAGTCGAGCAGACATTCGTAAATTGAATTTATTCGCACCAATGTGAATCGCAATGTATACGAACGGTAGATCCTATGCCTTTAGAATTAATTGTTTGCAAGACTGCACTAGCGGTATCTATACTACCTACCTACTACCGTACATCAAATCTGCCAGGCTAAACTAATGCCTCATTATAGTGGCCATTCTGACGATCATATTAGCATTTAAGTTACGTCTATGTGTTGTTACTAATGTACTCAGGTGATTTACCTACGGTGTACTTGCCAATTTATTTTCTCTACGATTCTTTTGAAATATGGAATATAAATTGCTATTTATGGCTCTCTCGCCTGAGACTATGGTTTTTAATTGTGTATATAAATAAATAATTTCGCTTTTGAGTGAGGTGTTTTTGAAAGTGTTTTGTCACTGACTTTGTGTTAGATTGTAGTTTGTAGAAACTGTGACGACCCATACTGGATACAATTATAGTTCCACCCCTTTTATGTTTAGATGTTCAAACTCCATCGAATGTAATGCGCTGATCAAGGGATATTCGATTCTGATCGTTATAAATGACACATGAACAAGGCTTGAAGTTTACAAAGTTGTTTCAGATCTTTGAAGTCTATTTAACCGATGTTCTAATCAAGAGGAATTCCGGCTAGTGTCTGTAAATATTTGCCAATATCATTCTGCTAATTGGTTCTTCCCTCCAGGCTCGTCGAATCCAGTAGTGTACGTAAATGAGTCGTGCCTGGAATGCGAACGGGTCAGGGCGGCATGCGAGCGACTTGGTGCGGTGGCGCCCGCGCCGTGTCCCGAAGCGCTGCCCTCGGCCCAACAACCACCGTCGCCGCCTGCCTACCTCATCACATCGCCCTTTGAAGGCGATTTATTCGACACCGCACACAGGGCCAAATACAGGTAACTTTATGCTAATTTTTCATAGTTTTTTTGGATTAATTGGATTCCATTACATTTTCCGGCAGATAGTGCGGATTGAATTGACTTGGCATTCAAAATAAGCTAGTAAACAGCCATTCAGGTTGGAATTTAGGATTCTATTGGTTATCTTGGCACCGGGATAGATAATCTTAGGGCAGGTAATTGATTACAAGCACATTACTAGCGTTACTGCTGGAAAATGGTCTCCCTCTTCCTCTATTTTGAACTGACTTCAAAAATGTAGGACATACAATATATTATTTTTTAATCTATCGTGATCTGCCAGTCCCGTGCGTGTCTCTGTCGCGAGTCTGCCCGCGACCGTGGCTGTTGCAACATAGCCGAAATGACGGTAAAATAAATTAAAGGTAATAATTACGTGATAAAGACCCGTGTAAATTTCAATAGTTATAGTTTCAATATAAATTGCCTGGTCCGTTATCAATGTTTTTAGGATATCTCAAAAGAAAAAATCGCTTAACTCGAGACTATTTCCCTACATAATCGACAAATAAATCGGTCAAGTGCAAGTCGGGCTGGCGCATTCAGGGTTCCTTACTAGAAAAACTTATACTTAATTTTATTTCATTTACTCTCCGCTCGCTTATTTTATTATTTATAACATTAAAATATCTCTTTCTCTCACACACACGCTATTTTACCTGAGCTCAGTTCTAACCTGAATGGTCTCTAAATAACTTTGATAATTTATCTATAAAGAATACGTTATTTGTCCCATTTGCAGAGTTCACTGCCTATTTCCTGTACCTATATTCGTAATGACGTCGACTGCTTCCATAGCTCATTTGGCATGCGTGCCCAATCTTGAAATTCGTACATGAACCTCTATTTGTCAGTTTAAACTTGAAGGACGTGGTGAGGCAATGTCCTATACAATCGAAATAGTGTAGTGTACCTATGTATTGTAAAACGTGCAAAAGTTTGCTAACGAGACGTTATTGACATTTATTTTGGCAAGTCGATGGCTGCTTGGCTACTAACGAGCGCGACGGATGCTTTGTTGCGCGTTTACATTAACGCCATTCTGTTTTGCCCTCACCTACGCCGCTGTGCCCGAGTAAAAACAGCCGCATGTCTCTGGTGACGTTCCAGTCATTCTAAAATAGTGCTCATTAAGATGAACCGCTCCGATAAATCACGCTTAGACTTGGTAATGAATCAGTTTATATGCATTGACGGTGTTTTTAAAATGATAAAAACTCAAACTGTAATTAAATAGGTTCAACCACGACTGTAATCCCAATGTACGGAGCTCTTCAAGCATTCGGATCTTAACTAGCTTTTGCCTGCTGCTTCGCTCGCGTAATATCTGGATAAAAAGTATTCTTTAAGCTATTCCAAGACCTAAGATATGTATAATACCTATATTTCAATATATCCTATTTTCATCCATATCCGTTTGGTCGTTGTGGCGTCAATGAGCGACGAACATATTATAAACATCCAAACATCTTCACAAACTTTTGGATTTATAATATTAGTAAAATATATGCCTAAAGAGGGTCAGGGGTCAGACAGAGCACGTCCAAACATTATGTGTGGCACAATCACATTTTGCAGTAGTTATCGACGGTGTTTTTAGAGAAAGAAAAGACGTTTCTGATACAGGGAATAATGTTAAAAATCTTTATATAATAATGAAAGCATTGTATTGGGTCTGGTCCCAAAGTCCCAATCAACTGTTCTCCTATGAAGCAGTTGCAAGAACATTTAAGTACAAACCTATTGATTTGTTTAAATGTTCCGAAAACTAGAGCGGAAATTATTTAATCAGCGTGCCAGAACAATGGCATGGGTCTGTTGCGGCCATTTACTTATTGAGCGAATAATAATACTCGTAGTTTATGATTTAAATGGTATTGTTATAGGTAAGAGCTCTAAGTAGGTCTCTAGTTCTAGGCAAAGAAAATCCAGACGACGAATAATTCAAACGCCGCACCAAAAGTTTAAAGTTAAATCTTGTTTTCTTAATAAAATCCACTTACCCTAAGAATATAATGTTGGCTAGATAACCCGTCCATAATATTTTCGTTTGTGTGTACGCACTCTGTTACGTGCGAGTCGTACTCGCGCACGAAGGGTTCCGTACCATTATCTATAAAAACGGCAAAAAAAATACGTTTGTTGTATGGGAGCCCCACTTAAATATTTATTTTATTCTGGTTTTAGTATTTGTTGTTATAGCGGCAACAGAAATACATCATCTGTGAAATTTAAACTGTCTAACTATCACGGTTCATGAGATACAGCCCTGTGACAGACAGACGGACAGTGAAGTCTTAGTAGGGTACCGTTTTTACCCTCTGGGTATGGAACCCTAAAAACCATTAGGACCAATTTGCTGTAAAGATAAACTTAAAGTTTGGATCCAGTCGCACTATGCGGTAAGAATTTCCCATATAAACTTAACCTGGAATGAAATCACTTATCGGAAACTTTGTATCCACCCCAAGTTTAAAGTTAGTCTAACTACACGTAAAAAACCCCTTTCCTATAAGTAAAGTATTTCTCACAATACCTTAACACCCGTTGTAGGGTACAATTCCTAAGTGTTGTTTTTGAAATATATGAGAATTGTTTCTTTATTCATTTAATTCGAAGATAATTGTAGTGTACCCCAAGAGGCAGTAGAGTTGTTCAAATACCCACCCTAGTTGCTAAGTTTCAGCAAAAATCTGCTACTCCGTGCCATCAAAATTGGTTCAGTAATTTTAACGTGTTGCGTGTACAGAAAAACAGTCAGTTTCTGGATTTCCCTAAGTTCCTGGAGTGGGATTTTAATTATACTGGGTAAATTGTTTATAAACACGATGATATCACCATTATGATAAGAACTTACATTTCTGTGAAAGTTGAATCTGGAAGATTTAGAGGGAATACTAGAAATGAGCGTGACTCAATCGTTGTATTGACTGCCTGTAGGCGAGGAATAGGTAGCCGCTTGACCAATACGTCGCGAGCGTGTCGTGGAATGCCAACAAAGTGCGGTGGACTGGCGCACCGTGCTTCTGGATTGCCGATTTACGACTTCTATTTAAACAACAGTTTTATCGCCCCTTCCTACTTCGCGATACTAATTCTAACGCCGACATAATTTGTCGCTTTGCCATACAAACTAGATTTTGTGTATTAATTAAACTATCTGATAACTATCTTGTCTGCTAGCCAGTTCATGAAGCCACCTGATTTTGTTTTCTTTGTCAGTAGCATGCTCGCAACAGAAACTACGATCATACCGCGTATGATTTATGAGCGGCAATTTGGCCGCCCCTTATCGTTGACCGCGTTCATTTGCGTTCGTTAAATATGTGAATGTGTGTTCAGTATTAAAGTACGCCTGAAAACGGCCGCTGGAATATTTCTTGTAGCAGCGATTCACCAGAATACGACGTGCGTTCCATTCCATCACTTTTGAAGTGGTACAGTCGGTGCATCATATTGTTTAAGATGCCCTGATGAGATTTAATTGTTTATTGTTTTACACGTCCCATGCGCAAGCTTGTTTACAATGCGAAAATTAAACTTTATGCAAGTTACTTATCATTCTTCTGGGTATGGATGAGTCATCGTTTCATTTAGAAGGTGGAAAAATAAAGCACTTTATTAAACCGTGATACATTAACATCTACTGGAAATTTGGCAAATACTTTCTGAATTTTCCGCAATTTACTGAATATTCAACAACAATGTTTAAAAAATGAAGTAATAATTACTCTTAGATAAGGTTTATTTTTATACCAAACTAAATGTATTCATAAAGGAAGGAAGTCCTATCCTATTTTGGATCGAGTTGGTTTGTTTAGTTTTATAAACTGTTGGGAACTATTAATAATTGTTACAAATCCTACAATACACCTAAAATGGTCACATCGTAATGAGCGTTCCACCTCACCCTGAACATCATGCCCGCGGGGTTGTTTATACTTACGGGACCTTCCACTCATAAAATGTCCGTATGTTTGGTGACTGTATTTCATGGAATTATGGATGTAAATAAAGGTGTGTGTACGTTAGGGCGCGGAAAGTGTGCGACGGCGGCGCTGGGGCGGGCTGCGACGACGGCGCGCGGCGTAGCGCGAGGGTCGCCCTTGTGGCCGCGCGACGCTCCTCGCTATTTTCGGCCTCACATTCCTCCCGACTGTTTTTTCAATCTAACGTGAAACGCATAACGCGCGTGCCGCTTGTGCCTTTGTTTTCTCCGTTGCTACGATCGACTATTAAACAGTTACTCTCGAATTTAATCGATTTCGTATTCGTACAACGATAATAATATACCGCGAAATACCACCTCGATACTGGGAAGCTGTGTTGGCTGGGTGAGTGCAGTGAAGCCGGCGTCATTCATTACAATGTTTAGTGTTAGTGCGTGGATCACTAGTGTCGCGAATGTGTTGAATGCGCACCGGACTAGTGCCTGACTGACAGTGAATGTGGTCTCGATGGGGCCCACGCGGTTACCTCCTACGCCAGAGGAAGAAGAACTTCCTCAAGATCTCCCTCTTCGAACGGAACCAAAAACACCGGATGCAGTGCAGCTAAAATGTGATGACTTGTAAGATCATTACTATAACCATAAACCTAGTTTGGCCAGTGCATGCATAGTATTATAACACTAGCAAGAACTTCCCCACAGACACATGCCCAAAAGTGCAACGAATAAGGTGTTGTGCATGATATGAGTATTATAAACTGCAGAGATAAGGTAACTGCTTAACAATACAAATATTTTATCAAATCTGAACAAGAGTATGCATCCGAAGACAATGTTTTTTATAATCATTTCTAATCTAAGAATATAAATTTAAAGGACCGCATAATACGTGTATGTACCCGTTTTGCTAATGTTTTTATAATATTAACGGTACTTTATTTTTATTGTTATTGTATTGCTGTCCTGTCATTGAATAATTAACAACAACTAGTATTTATTATTTAAAAAAAATGATTTTAATAACATTGTTTTTTGTATGCTCTGACATTTCATTGTAAACATTACAATGGTAACAATACAAGATGGTATAATTTAAACATCGTGAGAAAACCAGTTAGTATTCTTGTAAGCGGCGATGGGCTTGCAACCTGGCCAACCTGTCACGTATGATTGCAAAATGTGGGCATGTGCCAAACATAATGTTTGGACGTGCCTCTGACTACCCCCACTAGACATATTCAAAGGATCTTAGCACCTGGAGATCTGAAAGGATGTCTACCGTACTTGAGGATTACAGTCGTGATCCTATTTATTTTATTATTTATTTTTCGCATTAGCCGGTTATTCTATTATAACTACAAATTACAATTACCTACCTGTGCCCAAGTTAATAATGAAAATGAACTTACGTAGTCGATATTTGCGTGAATGAGCAATTCAACAAAAATGCTTTAACAAAATTAAAAATAAGGTGATTGCTATTTTGATTTGAAACTCGTCCGTCTGTTTATACATGCGTGGAATCTGAATGTAACTCATCAACTATTTCTATAGCGACACGTAGGTTCAGTGGCAGTTTGCGGTATCCTGTGACGTCGCCAGAGCGGCTTGAATCGCGTCGTCGTCTTACTTTTGTCACACCAAATGCGTTCCGTTGAGCGCACGTCACTGCGCCCAGCTTCCACTTGTATCTAGCTCAGATTCCTACCTAACGTCTTCTGAATTTTTAAAACGAATTTAGTTTTACTGTCACAAGCTTTTACTCGCGACGTTGTCCGCGTAGATTTAGGAAATCGATTTTTGACGATTTCATTGTAAAACATTAAAATTCCTAAAAATCAAAAGAAAAGTTTATGAAAAAAAGTATTCTATGTCCTGTCCGTCTCAAGACTTTAAACTATTCCTATATGAAATATCATTACAATCGGTCCAGCGGTTTGGCAGTGATAACGTCTCAGACAGACAGACAGAGTTACTTTCGCATTTATAATATTGGTATATCTATACCAATATTATAAATGCCATACTTATCATTACCACAAATAATCCTTTATAAGTAGTATATTAATCAATTAATATTCTTGACTTGAAAATAAAATTATGCAATAATATGACGTTAAAAAATCATTATGATTAGCTCCTATTTTTTCCTCGATAACAATTACGAAATCAAATTTTCCTGAATACAATTGAATTCAGGAAAATTTGATTCACTATTGCGTTTGTTCATAATAACCAGATCAAATGTTATAACGGTTTAGACATGATTTAGCATGGATCAAAGGCAAGTATAAGGCGAGTGTGAACCGGGAGAGATGAAGTAGGAAGACTACGGTAAACGTATGGCAAACGTATTCTGACCAAATTGAACCAAATTGACGAAAAAAGCTAGGTCAAAATTACCCTAAACCGTAGAAAAATACAAGTAGAAATTCGTGGTCTCGGCCTAACTCTGTAGAAAACAGGCATGATATTTTTTAGTATGTATTTAATTTAATTTAAATCACACATACTACTTATCAGACCAAAAAAAACGTAAGAACTAATCAAATAACAACATTATCAAGTTTCTCAGGCATCAATCTACTCGACAACTGGCAACATTTTTCCACGTAAGAAAATACTATTCTATTATATTATGTATAATGCGTAATAAAATAAGGTATACTTTTGGATAAGAAACTATAAAATAAAATATTATGTTGGTACTTACTCGTACGAGTACATAAACTAGAAACGAATCGTCTATAAAAGTATCGCACGTTACTACCAACCCTGCATAAATACTTGTACCTTATCTACTCCTCGTAGGTAGATATCGTCGTGATAGCATTGTTACGGTCTTGAACCGCAGAATAATAGTACACTTGAACCAAGTACAATTCAAGGTGTATACGACTACATACTTGAACGAATGTCTTTTGCCTTGTTTTGCGTAAGATCGCGTGTGTGCCCTGACTCATTTAATGTTTTCACAGGTGTAGTTTACGTGAAACTAGTATGTCACGGTTTCATTTCTACTGTACTTGAATTATCCGATACCAACACAATAAAGTATTTTTTATTATCACGAAATAGTGAATGTCTCCTATCTAGCAAAGAAATTATAAATGCGCAAGTGACAGCGCTGAAGGAATTTATGAATCGTGTCTATACATAAGAACCCGGTTAAAATCCATTTAAAAACTGTGTACTACTGGCTTTTATGATTCTCGCACTGTTTCACTTTATATGATTTATGAACATCTTGAATGGCAGTTGCGTCAAAATATCCGCGATCCAAGCGGGCAATATATACTTTATCTACATTTGAAAATATGATTGTTTTATTGCTACTGGTAATACATTTTTTGGCTATTGAACGTAAATATAAAAACTGAAGATGTTTGGAGATATCAAATCAATAACAGTGTAATGCCTCTAATCTAGAGTGCGGTCGAGACTGGACTACTGTGTGGTTTATTAGCTTCCATTGCTCCGACCAACCTTTATTCCCCAACTATTTTCAGTTTTGTAAGCTAAAATACGAGCATTATTAACTTCCCTTAGCAATTGCATTTTCTAAAGTTCTTATCACGATAAATATTCCGAGCCAATCGGAACTAAATACAAATAAAATACAGCTACATTCCGTTGCACGATGACCTGCTTCTGCCGGATTTTCAAGGAAATTATTCTTTAATAGAGTTCTGTGATCGCAGAACTCGCAGAACTCTATTAGGCGTCGCTTGTTCACAGGCTAGGTTAGGGGTTACCGCGTCGAGGACAGCAGACGCGGCTTGAAAATGTATAAATACGCGCTATTAAATAAATGCTACTAACAAGCTAACACAACGCCGGTCTCAGTCAGCTCAGTCCACCTCAGCACGTTCACTTTGTTTGAGACCTATGTGGTTTAATTAAAATGTTGATGGCTGACCAGGGTGCTGGGTCCGACGGCGGTGCTGCAGCTGGCGGAGCGCGAGGAGCCGCCGCCCGCGAACTCGCGCCCGCTCTACTCTCTGGCAATGCGCGGCGCCGTCATATGCTTCTCCGGATTCCGCAAGAAGGATGAACTTGTGAGTACTAACTGTTGCTTCAACATTTCTATGCTGAGTAGGAAGTCATGTCCTACGAATCTTACCATTTAAAGTGCTACCTTATCAAATTTAACTCAATTTGATTGCTCCTAGGAATAATTTTAAAATGCAATGTCAGAACTTTTAAATCAAAAATGGTGGCCTGCGGTTACCTAAGACTGTCTAACAGTACAGCTGCCTTACTCACGCCGCAATAGATATTTATTTCATTTGTTATTTGGTAAGGGAAACCCTTACTGTTTATGGAGTAGTAGCCAGTTGTTTTGGCGGACGTATATTTTGTAGTACGAGAAATAAACTGTTAGTCACTATGCCGCTTTTATTCATGTCCGGTCTTCCACAGTAAAGATAATATTTGTGTAGATTCCACAAACACATTATTTATGTATCGAGCAATTAAAAAGGTCGTGCCTTAAGCAACCAAATCAAGTTCTGATAAGGTTCAAAGACTTCCATATTGACTACGGTGCTTGCGTACCAACTGCCCTCCTACGAGTACCTATTAGGGCGTGTAAAAACCGGGTTGTTTAGAAAAACCGGGTTTTTCGGTTTTTAATTTTCAATAACCGGTTAAACCGGTTAATCGGTTATTTTTCAAGTTTTTTATATAGGTGTCTTAGGAAATAATAAAACCATACATTTTAATGAAAATTAACTTATTATTCAAATAAGCAAGCACCAATTAAATTAAATTGTTAAATTTCAAAATATTTTGATGTACTCAAAACTCACCCTTACTCTAATAAAGTAATAAAGGCAAAAATATGGTAAATCAGTCATAATAGTTAACAATGATACCTCATAATTCTTAGTTGTAACCTCAAAACTAACTTGATTCAAACTCTTCTGAGACCCCTCCAATACCCCTTGAAAAGTACTTCATGTTTTAACACGGGTGTTTATCACGTAATTACCCTTAATTTATTTTCCCGACGTTTCGGCTATGCTCCAATAGCCATGGTCGCTGGCTGACTGGAGAACACGGTGCCACTGTCGAGAAGCGGAGGCAGTTGACGAAACTACCCTCACTTGGTCTTCAGAAATAGAAATGTCCATGTTTGTATTACGACACACCACACTAGGGTTCAGAACCGGGAAATCTAATTTGATTCCCGGTTCTTTCGGTACTTTCGGGAATTTTATTTTTATAACTCGGCGGGCCTCGCAGGACTCGCCACGTGCGAAAAGTAAGAAAAAAGTGTCGCGCGTTTGACTCCAAGGTAAGTATTACGTTGTTCCTCATACCAAACAATGGTGACAGAATGTAATTTACTTCAAATACGACGTATTATCATACTCCTAATATGATTTTTGTGATATTATAAACAAAACCACAGTAATTTTAGGGGCCGGTATCTTATCTTAGCCTATATCGTCCCACTGCAGGGCAAAGGCCTCCCTCCCTTCTTTTTAGACCTTTCGATCTCCAGCTAAGTTGCGCCAGTCATTTAAATGACTGTCGAGATCGTCCTGCCATCTCCTCCGGAGTCTGCCTCGAAGGCGTGTAGTTTGTTTTGGAGCGTAGTATCGTGTTTCGTATGCGGTCTGTGAGTCTGACTCCTAAGATACTACGCTCCATGGCTCTTTCGCAAACCTCGAGTTGGTATCTCTCATGAGCTGTCGGGAACCAAGTCTGTGCACCGTACGTTAGAATTGGGAGAATGCACATGTCCATAAGTATGCGCTTATTGCAGAGTGGCAGTTCGCCATTCATAAGATGTTTCATCGACCAGAAGCTTCTCCAGGCGTTTTCGGTGCGTCGAGCAACTTCGTTTTGTTGTGCCTGGAATGAAACTATCTGGCCGAGATACACATACTCATGGACATACTCAATCTCCACGTACAATCTCCTCTTCGTTCCATTGGTCATCAGCTAGGTCTTGCTCATATTCATTCGGAGTCCCACTTCTTGGTCGGCTTGCTTGGTTCAGTCCTTGAAGCATATCGCCTAGTTCTGCAGCTGTGGGGGAGAAAAGGACAATATCGTCGGCGAAGCGCAGGTTTGTTAGCCTGCTATCTCCGACGACGATGCCCTTCTCAGCCCATTTGGGCTTCAATCGCTTGAACACTTCTTCCAAAGTAGCTGTAAACAATTTAGGAGAAAGCGGGTCTCCCTGTTTCACGCCTTTTACAATTTGGAAAGAGAGCCCCGTGAGTGAGGTTTTTATGGATGCTGTACTATTGCTATAGATATTACGGATAAGTTGAATGTACGTTTAATTTATGTTCTGATTAGAAAGTGCCTCGAATAATGGTTTATGTTTTATGCTATCAAAAGCTTTTGAGTAATCTACAAATGCAAGATAAAGTGGGATATTAAATTCTACGTTTTTCTAAGAGCTGGTTAAGGGAATAGAAATAATCCGTCGTGGAGAGGCCACGGCGGAAACCCGCTTGTTCTGGTGGTTGATGTAAATCGAGCTCACCGGATATTCGATTTTCGATAATTTTCATGAATAGTTTAAAAAGGTGTGAGGTGTGAGATAAAACTGATGGGACGATAATTGCCAATGTCGGACTTTTCACCCTTTTTATGTATGAGTATAATGGTGGAGTGGCAGAAATTATGAGGAAAAGAACCGGTCTGAAGAATGTAGTTACAAAGGTTCGTAAGGTGTGGGAGTGGTACTGGTTCTCCGATTTTTAAGGCTTCGGTGGTAACACCATCTGCACCTGGGCTCTTGCTATATTTCATGCTGCAAAGCGCGCGATGAACCTCTGGTCCTGTTTTCGGCTCTATATCATTTTTCTGATATATATTCATTCTTAATGTTATCTATTTTCTCGTCGATCTTAATTGTAGTTGACTTTTGAACCTTATCACTTCTTTTATAAATCAAAAACTGCCAAGAACCGAAAATACCGAAAGAACCGGGAAATCCCGGTACCGATTTAAAAAAGTACCGAAATTCCCGGTTCTTACAAAGAATACCGGTTCCGGAAACACTACACCACACTAACTGTATCTACGCACTGAGATGGTCTGTCACGACGCGCACATATAGTAACCACAGGATTCCAAGAATAAGAGTCTATAGCCGTCTTCACGATTTAAATTTGAGTACTTCTTGATTTCAATAGCTTTCTGAACTATTATCTTATAATAATGGCGTTCACTAGACAGAACTTTTGGGTCATGTAGTTCAACCAAGTCAACCAAGTGAGGGTAGTTTCGTCAACTGCCTCCGCTTCTCGATGGTAGCACCGTGTTCTCCAGTCTGCCCGCGACCATGGCTATTGTAACATAGCCGAAACGTCGGGAAAATAAATTAAAGGTAATTACGTGATAAACACCCGTGTCAAATCTATTGTTATGTCTACTAATCACGATAGTTTGAAAAATAATACTTCATGTTTGCATCTTAAATCGATTTTTTGGAGTTTTCTCAATTCCTCAATTACCTGTGGTGGTTTCTAAATGTCACGAAAGTCAAAAAAACGTTACACAGTCGTTTAGAAGCTGTCGAGGAATGCTCAAGGTAGATCGCAAGATACCTTGAGTTGACAGTTTCTTCACTGAGGAAATATGTTGAGGAATCCTCGACATGAGGCAAACTCGAAGTCATTTTATTAACTACAACTACTAAAACACGGTTACGAGGTCGAGTCTAAGTGAGGATATTTCTAGGTAACAACTAAGAATATAGGAATAATAATAATTCACTTTTTTAATTGGTAGTATTAAAACTCTTTCTCGTACTCAAATCCTAATAATATTATAAATACGAAAGTTTGTGAAGATGTTTGTATGTTTAAATATCAATCAGGCCTTAACGAAAAAACGTATTAAGATGAAATTAGCTGTAGATGTAGATTATAATGCCCGATTAAAACATAGGGTGGTTTATAATCCGAAAAATATTGCCAAAATGATAAAAAAAATGCAAAAATAATGAATTTGGAAAAAATCGAATATCCGGTTATTTTGCCAAAAAAACCGGTGAAAAAACCGACCTAAAATCAGTCGGTTAATCGGTTTTTCGGTTAATCGATTAATCGGTTTACATGCCCTAGTACCTATCTAGATGATGTGCGGCTATCGCTAGTTGGGCGGCCTCCAAGAAATCGACTATCAACAACGGCACATGCGTTCATTCATGAAAAATTCTAATACGTATGCATGCCGCGAATGAGTTTCGTTCAATCTCAAATTAATAGCATTGCAATAATACAATTTCGAAACATATCATTTTGAAACGCTTTTCCATATTCTTTTCAATACAAGTTTTCTGTGAAACGATGCATCAGAACTTCTATGATTGTACATTGAACAACGGAAGCGAAATATTTTCACTATTTTCTGTCAATTCAAACCTTCCAACAGACGTACCTGATAACGCTGATACACTACATGGGCGGGTCGATTCGCAAAGACATGTCCAGTAAGGTGACGCACCTGATAGCGGCGGCGGCGACCGGCGACAAGTATCGATACGCGTCTGGGTTCGGCCTGCCGGTGTTGGCACGATCCTGGGTCGACGCTTGCTGGGAACGCCGCGAAGACCCGGCCTGTCTCGCCACTGAAGACACTGTTATTGTAAGTCATTTAGCATTATTATAAGCACCGATGTTCTTGCAATTTATCATGTATGAAATGCTAACTATTGCATAATGTGGGCATGTGCCAAATGTAATGTTCGGACGTCTGACTACCCTCTTTCGACATCTTCAAGGATCTGAGCTATTGGAGATCGGAGAGAATGTCTACCTTACTTGGGGATTACAGTGGTGATGGCGCAGTGTTTACAGCGTATGCAATGCATAATGTAAAAGTATTTCGATACTTCAAGGATCCTTCAAACATTCTTAGAGACATCTGAAAACACTTATTGTTACTTGCAATTTATCATGCATCATATCTTTTAATTGTTAGTACTTTGCCATAACAACCCCAGGTGGTAAATAAGTAGATACCATTGTTAACAACTAAACCGTTAGTTTGGTTAACAGGCGAACATTGACAAATAAATGCACCATCAATATATGAATGAACGTCGTGCACCTCTAATAAACGGTAGAGTGTCAAACCATAACGCTAATTCATACTTCCTGGTATCCTTACGTAGCGCGAACCGAAGGAAGTTGCCAAATTAGATGGGTGACATGTACTGAAGTACTTAAGTTTATTCGTTCAATTCCAGTTAGATAGTTTATTTGGTTTCTTACTTGGTTGTTATGAACAACAAAACAACAATACAACACAGCTAGCTTGATGAGCCGTAAAAAGTTTCTTCTTTTACAGAAATATTGAAAAAACATATTTTGGTGTCTTAAAAGTGTTCTTTTTAGGGTTCCGTACCCAAAGGGTAAAATCGGAACCCTATTACTAAGACTTCGCTGTCCGTCTGTCTGTCACAGGGCTGTATCTCATGAACCATGATAGCTAGACAGTTGAAATTTTCACAGATTATGTATTTCTATTGCTGCTCTAACAACAAATACTAAAAACAGAATAAAATAAATATTTAAGGGGGGCTCCCATACAACAAACGTGATTTTCGCATTCTAGCGTGATTTTCGCCATCTAGTTTCATTTGATGTTACTACGTTGTTATAAGTACTTTTCGCGGTCTCATGCGACCGCTCGGGGTTTGAGAGGTAAGATGAAAGAGGTTTGCAATTCCGCTGGCAGGTGGCGCTATTTTACCACTATCGGTAAAGTAAGTCGGTAAATAGGTGGTACTTCACAAGATCGACTAAAAAGTTTGAAATTGAATTATTGAATTCATGTAGTTAGGTAAATAGGTACCTAGGTAGATATTATTAATTTCAAATTAATTTCGAGTACGAATCCTGGCCGTGCATCAATAGATATTTCTGTTCGAAAAATGTATATGCGCGTTACACGTGTTTATAACAGTGAAGGAAAACATCGTGAGGAAACCTGTTAGTATTCTTGAAAGCGGCGACGGGCTTGCAACCTGTCACGTGTGGAATGCTAACTACGTAGTTAGGTAAATAGGTAAAAATTACGAGATATTATGAATTATTTTTTATGTTTCTAGGGTTCCGTACCTAAAGGGTAAAAAACGGGACTACTAAGACACCGCTGTCCGTCTGTCTGTTACCAGGTTGTATCTCGTGAACCGTGATAGCTAGACAGTTGAAATTTTCACAGATGATGTATTTCTCTAAAAACAGCTTAAAATAAATATTTAAGTGGGACTCCCGTACAACAAACGTGATTTTTTTGATGTTTTGATAATAGTACGGAACCCTTCGTGCGCGAGTCCGACTCGCACTTGGCCGGTTTTTTTTTAATTTTTGAGCATGATAATTGCAAGAATGAATGAAAAATGTTATTTCTAAACTTGCCTTGTCTAAAGTTCCATGTCTACGACGCTATCTTCTTCCAAATTTAATTATTTTCTTTTCTTTCGTAGACAAATCAATTTGTCGGTTCAACAAGGTAGGCCTGCAGGACGTTCAAAGTCAAATAGTGCAAAAATATTGATTGTTTTGCAGAAGGAGCACAAGCTGAAAGTGTTTGCTGGCGCTCGTGTTTGCTTCGTCGGATTCCCCGAAGATGAGACCCAGCATATGGCGGAGGTGCTCGCCAACAATGGCGGTGGCACCTGTCCACTCGACGACCCCGACTGCACACATGTCGTAAGTAATACAATACGTGGCAAATTACAATAAAATTTACCGTTAACATAATAGACAGTAGACCTTGGCCGTTACGTAACAAGCGTAACAAATATGTAAACATCGACTTTTAAATCAGATGTGTTACGTCTTGTGAACTGCTGACGCGTAACACGTGTGCCTACCGTTCACAAAATAGTCGATCAAGCACACAAAGAAAGCAACTGTGCGTCCTACGGCACTTTATAATTATAACAGAACGTTTACCTCTGAATACTTCACATATTTAGTTTATTTATACTCTCCTTGCCACATTATGCATATTTAGTTACTAATTATAGCAATATGAAGTCAGCATGCGCGTAGTACCCTTGGGAACACAAATCACTCTTAGTTGCTACTTTGTAGACTCAATGATTAGCTGGTGGTATATTAGGTGGTTATTGATCATTCGTGTATGCTCTACCTTTAATTTCTTCCGATGCCTGCAATATTTAGCAATACATGCCTTCAATGTCAGATGTTGCTTGTTTAGCAATTTACGAAAGCAAACAACGATTGCCGGTCGAGTGGCGACTCAATGTCAGTAGCGTTTTTACGTTTTAGCCAAACAAAAGGATGTTGCATACTCGCTCTCGCGTGTATTTCACACTTTTATTTGAAATTGTATGATCATTTAGTATTGTTTTAGCATTATTCCTCCTATGTTCAGTACTTGCGTACCTATTCGTAGTCTAGAATGGGCATAATGTTAAATGCGCTGAAACCGCACCTCGCCACGTCCCATTCCATACGACACAAAGTCGACCCATTGTTTGTCCGCCGTTTATGTTTCATGTATTATATGTTTTATAATAGTGCTTTACAATCAATTTCTATTCCATTAAATCACGGATTTCATTCGGCTTAAGCGAAACGTACTCGCACCACTTAACATCATTCTTGTATTGTTTACATTTCATCGTGTCACATGTTGTGTAACGTATCAGTTTGCTTTGTAACATATCTGCTCTAGTTTTGCACTCTCCTTAGCACCACTTATCTTCTAATTAGGTTATAAACTCAATCGATTATATACTTCCTAGTTCTAATTACCTTTTTGAGAACACAATAACTCGCACTGAACGCTGACTATTTTCTGAACAATTAGCATCTACATAAGATACCAATAGGAACTACATCTTTGGTTAGGCAGTCGCTTTCCTGTGTCTAACTGGCTCTATCTCGATAATAATAAGTTATCGTTGTGCATGTCTGTATTGGAATGGCTTCATTACATCATTGCGTGGTGTGTTCACACATGTTTCAGGTAATGGCCAATGGGGAGACTTTCGGTCGTTCGCTTATCCTATCGCCCCACCCGAGTACACCTAACTCTGCGAAGCCCTCTCGTCCCACTCCCAACCGTTCCCAATCAACTCCCAAGAGCTCTCTGTACCGTAGACTGTCCGCGCGACTCTCGGGCTGCCGCTCAAGTCCCTCCAAACAAATCGATGATGCTACCGCCCAGCAAGCTCGAGACGATAGAGAAAACCTTATACAATTAGCTAGAAATAGCCTCAGGGATAGTCACACTCTTTCCAAAGATCAAATCAATGACTTCAGTATTAGCTGCGTAGGAAAATCTATGACGGATGATATCAACAATAGCAAAAGTCCATCGCACGCTGAACAAGTAGAGCTTAGAAAATATAAAATGAATGATAAGGAAAACAAGGAAATGGCTCAAATCCTACTTGGCTCTGTTAGAGTAAACGGTAAAGACAAACGAGAAGTTTTTAGAAATAAGTCTATGAATGTATTTAACTTAGTTGATTGCCTGACAGAGGCGGGATCTCTGCATTCGTCTCTTACGAAAAGTTTATGCGACCTAGATGCTAAAGATGAGCCGGACTTTCTACTGCCGGATACCACTAGAAACAAGGAGTTGCAACATTCAACGACTACTATTTCTTCAGGAAAGAAACGAAGTCGAAATTCTACAGATTCTACTTTTCAAATCAGTACTGTCGATGTCAATCTATCCCCCGATAAAAGCGAGGAGAGCAATTGGAAGTCGATCAAAAGATTGAAGATAAAGGACTCCTTCAAATTCAAGAATCGGCCTACGATTTTCAAAAAGACAAAAAAAGAGACTGCTTCTAAAACCGCCGGTGAAATTGTCGTGGAGCCGGTCAGTCCCGAAGCGAGCAAACCTACCGATCCCGCAGGAGAATTCGTAGCGTCCACATCTTCACCAATCAGAGAGGATGACAATGCGTCAATTTGCTCAATGAATACTAGTAAACAATCAGGTTTTTTCGACATCTCATTCGCCTCGAAAACCGCCAAGTCTGCTTCCAAACTACGACGAAGCGTCAAATCATTCACAGCATCTTTCAGAAGCGAAAGGAAGAAGAAATACGAAAAGAGATCCGAACGCAACACTGTAGAAGTAGACGCTTGCCACTTGCCGTCGGGGCTCAAGAACGTGTCGACGCCAAAGAGGGAGCTAGATGTGATGACCTTTGATATATCGCCCGTACAAGTGGATACCGTGGACAGTACAAATCTAGCGACGCCAGTAAGAGATCCTGATGTTGACGAATTGGATGATTCGGCGGTATTCAAAACGCCGCAGAGTGTTTGGCTCAGGGCTCATCGGCATTCTATCTGTGGAGGCGCCGAGATCCGCGGCAGCAGTGCCCCTTCCCCCCGCCACTTGCCCCCCTCCCTGCCCCTGCCCCTCCCCTTGCCCCCCCGGCGCGCACGCGACCGCGACCCGCCGCCCGCCTCGACGCCCCCCATCCGTGATGTCCGCGCCATATCGCAATGCCATGGAATATCGCTGCCGGTACTAACACCATTTTATTCAGTAAATACTAAACTAGTTTATCACAAACTCTAGACGGTCATCTTCTATACTTCAGTAATTGTTATAGTGAACGCTCTGGTTCCCCCGATGTGGTCCTTGCATGCCATGATAGTACACTAAATTAGGTGCTTACTAGGGCGCGCACACGTGAATGTGATGCTATTCTATCTCACGGATGTAAAATGCTTAGGATCGATCGTTTAGGTGGAGGGTTATGTTTTCAAAGGATCGTTGCATATCTTTTTATTTATAAACCAGGTTGTCGACGAGCACAACACCGTGGTAGCGCCGGAGTGTTCCACGCGGGTGCACGTCGTCAAAGCCGAGTGGTTCTGGGCGTCTGTGCAGAACGAGGAGGCTCAAGACGAGAGGGATTATCTTTTCAAAGACGTAAGTATTCACACTTGTGATTTAATCTCCTATGATTATACATGTATTCCTAAAAGCTGACAATTATTCTATATTTTTCGATTCTTTCCTCAGTACCTAGATGAGCTATCCCGACGGTCGTCAGTGGGTGGATCAATAGCAGGCGGGGCTGCTTGTGTCACAGACGATGCAGTCAGCGGCCCGAGCTCTGGCGCACCCGGAGGTACGCCCGCGCAACTTCAGCGGCTACGAAAACGCAAGCTGCGCGGAGGCGAGTCGGCGTTGCACAAAAGACGTTCGTCCGTCGGAGATGCCGTGCTGTTGAGTTTGTCTGGAAACTTATTAGATTGTACGCCCTCGCCTGATGGCAAAAATTTACTTGAAGGTAGGTTTTATAATTATCAAACTTTTTGCAAAAGTTTTAAATATTGTATTATATAAATTTGTTTTTTTGTTCAGAATCAGAGGTGCCCGATAATGTTGTTCGAAAACTTATGTCCCCTCGGCAACAAGTGTTCATGGAACTACTACAGACAGAATCAAATTACGTCGGAATTTTACATACCATTGTTATGGTAAGCAATCGCTCTTATTCCCATTATTATTATTTTTTTGAATAAGACTTGTTCTCTAAAAGGTTATTGTTTTCAGATGTTCAAACAACCATTAGAAGAAATGGCCGATACTGAGGAGGACAGTAATGGCAAATTTCAAGCATTGCTCAATAATACAGAACTAAAAATTATTTTTGGAAATTTACCGCCTATTTATGAACTACATCAGTGAGTATGATTCACTTTTATCCTTCTACATGTTTAATTTTTCTATTTATGGTTATTATGCGGAGTTTTTGGCGTGGTTTGCCTAAATGGTATTAATATAAAATCCTTTGCACATGAAACGTTAAAATGTCCCGACTAAACCGCTCAATGGGCGATGAACTCCTTTATGGTCAGCCTATAATTCCCATAGTACATGTTTTGTTGAGTTTGGGGTTAGCTGGCGCTCTGTGAGATACCCCACCAATATAAAAACCACTTTCTGACACTGTTTATCAAACCCAGATAGGGTCAGATATGTAGCTAAAACTTTAAAACTTGTTAAAAGTATTTTTCATAGCCTTTTTTAGGGTTCCGTACCCAAAGAGTAAAATCGGAACCTTATTACTAAGACTTCGCTGTCCGTCTGTCTGTCTGTCCGTCCGTCTGTCTGTCACAGGGCTGTATCTCATGAACCGTGATAGCTAGACAGTTGAAATTTTCACAGATTATGTATTTCTGTTGCTGCTCTAACAACACATACTAAAAACAGAATAAAATAAATATTTAAGGGGGGCTCCCATACAACAAACAGGATTTTTTTGCCGTTTTTATAGATAATGATACGGAACCCTTCGTGCGCGAGTCCGACTCGCACTTGGCCGGTTTTTTTATGTATATTATTTGTTTTCCAGACGAATGTTAGAAGATTTGCGCTACACGCAAACGCATTGGAGCGAGGAGGAGAGTATAGGCAGGCTAGTTCTGAGGTATACTCCTGATATGGTGAAGGCGTATCCGCCGTTTGTCAACTTCTTCGAAAACACCAAGGAGATGCTGCAGCAGTGCGACCGTGAGAACCCAAGGTAAAACATTAGTTTGCCTTTATCCTGTTTGTGTCTGTTTATTTGGTTATTCCTTACACGCAAGCAGATGAGGTACTTTTTCCTTGTTTTCGATCTTTCGACTTTGACTTTTGACTTTGACTCGACTTTTTAATAAATTACTGCTAAAACCGGAATATTCACGGCTATAGTTATGGTCATAAAAATACTGCATTGAATCTTAAGAAAAACGTTTGCACTATTTGGATACTCTGAATATTGTAAGGCCCTTGTGTTTCATCTCACAACAGTTTGCTGAATGCCAAAAAAATCGTCCCTTTGTATTTCTAAACTAAAATAAATACGCAGTAACAGACCATTCTTTATTATCACTTTATTTAATTAATACAATGTAATTTTGTATTTTTGTTTTCAGATTTCATGCATTCCTGAAAATCTGCCAAACAAAGCCAGAATGTGGTAGACAGAGTTTACAGGAACTTTTAATAAGACCAGTGCAGCGATTACCTAGTATAAGTTTATTACTTGATGGTGAGTAAATTTTGTCCTACCCGAACTAAAATTATACTATAAAAATGATGGATTTCTACTGTCTCGAGAAATTTAAAATTTATAAAATACGAACGTTCTTATTCTGATCCCGTTAAAGTCTAAATTAGAGTTAGCCATTTTTCTATTTTATTTCGCATGATAAACAGATCCTAATACTGTCCTTTATGTCATCATCAATAAACAACAATTACATACAATTTGTAGACTCAAAAGGTTTACTTTAGTTTTGACATTTGTTTATTTACAATTTAGTCAGTGTGTTCAGACAACAGAATTACCACCATTATTTCGTTGAAAGTATGTTTAGGCGCGTTGATTGATTATCGAGCTATAAAGGTACACAATGATCTGTTACATAAAATTGCATTGTTTGATCGTCGGTTTCACGTCATAATACAATGTATATACATGTCATTTAGCGTATAGATTAGCATACATGTTATTTTTCTTTTCCTTCCACCCGCAAAAAGTCGAATGTGATGTGATGTACCAATATGTTTGTAACTCGGTGTTTTTATTCCAACAGACATTTTAAAACATACAAATAAGAACAATCCGGACCATTCTGCGCTAGTAGCGGCGTTAGCGGGGTTGAGAGAGGTGATGTCACACATCAACGAGGACAAGCGCAAGACGGAGGGACAACTGCAAATGTTTGACATCTACAACGACATCGACCAATGCCCGGTAATTATAATTATTATTCAAGCTTCGAACAATGTCACTAGCGATGGACGTGTAGACAATAGAAAGTACAACAAAACGCCCAAACCTCATAGGCGAAAAAGAGTATGTTTTTCATACGCAAACAATATTTACTAGTTTTTTTTGAAGAAACTGGTTGCACTTCCCAAACCACGCCCTAAGAACACTAATTTGTTCAAACGCTTCACCGATCGATGGAAAATGCGTGACTTTTAAATAAGGTAGGAGCCTATAATAAGACCACCGAGTGTAAGTGGTGAAGAATATTAATTTATGGTTGCTTTTCTATTTATAGGCACATCTCGTCTCCTCGCATCGATCGTTCGTCTCACGCTGCGAAGTAGTAGAGCTATCGAAAGAACTTTCGGGCAGAGGGGACCATCTTGTTTTGTTTCTGTTCACCGACACTATGGAGGTCTGCAAGAAAAGGTCTAAGGTAAGCATTACTAACATTAGATGCATGTTAGTAATTTACTTTGGTGGATTGTAGACGCAAGAACCATATCTAAAACTACAATTTCTTGTTTTATTAATCCGTACTGTATTTTTTTTATTAAACAGTACTGTGGGGCTATTTTGTAAAAACATGATTATCATGTTATGATATTCATACCAATATTTATTGCTACTGAATGCCATAATACCTACGCTTTTTATACTGTTTAGGCACCTATACCTGCGCTTCCAATACAATACCTACTCAGAAGCGTAGGTGTAGGTGCATAAACAATGAATAGTTACTATGAAAAGTGTACAGATTAGGTATTCTCTAACATTAGGTATTGCATTCAACATCATAACATGATATTCATCTTTTTACAAAATCGCTCTGCTGGTAGGTCACGATCACGTCAGATCACGACTGTAATCCCCAAGTACTATAGACATCCACTCAGATCTCCAGGCACTCTGATAATCGAGACGTCTAAAAGGCAGTGCCGGATTAACCACGTAGCAAGAGTAGCAAATGCTACGGGCCCCGCGACTGGAGGGGCCCCGCGGTCCAACACAACTCTCACCGTAAAACAATAATGTAGATAGGAGCGTAAAAATATTTTACTAGGGTATGCTTCACTCCCACCTGAAATATGACCTTATAATTATTATATCTATTATATTCCGAGAAAAAGGCTAAATACTGCTAAATTTACCCATATTAAATCTAGAAAAGTTTATCCCACCAAAAACATTCTGTAAAAAACTAGCCAAGTCTCGATGGAGCTGCTTGTTTATCTCTAAAAAGTAATGAAATCTAGACAAAGTCGTGCCAAGTCTGAGGTTCCTTACTGCGATTTCTTTATTATTATAGTTAATGATGTGACTATAAGAAATCGCAGTAAGGAACCTCAGACTTGGCACAACTTTGTCTAGATTTCATTACTTTTTAGAGATAAACAAGCAGCTCCATCGAGACTTGGCTAGTTTTTTACAGAATGTTTTTGGTGGGATTTCACTTCTTTTTGTAGAAACGTGGGCTTATTGATTTATTTTAATAGATTTTCTTATTTGACACAGGTTTTTTGACATATTTTTTTGCAATGACAGTCGATTTTTTTATGTACCAATAGTAGAAGGGGGCATTACCATATCTCTAATACAGCTGAGACCAGTTGAGGGTTCTTCATCAGATACTTCAGACCTTCGATTTTTTACATCAAATGAAGCGGCCCATCAAGTTGAATATTTTTTGTAAAGGCGGTATGTCGATCTCTAATAGTTTGGTTAAGCTCTTGTGTTTTCTAATCAGGGTCACCAGGTACTCCAGATCTTCGATTATCCTAGTTTTTAGGGTTCCGTACCCAAAGGGTAAAATCGGAACCCTATTACTAAGACTTCGCTACCCGTCTGTCTGTCTGTCTGTCTGTCTGTCCGTCCGTCCGTCTGTCAGTCACAGGGCTGTATCTCATGAACCGTGATAGCAAGACAGTTGAAATTTTCACAGATTATGTATTTCGGTTGCTGCTATAACCACAAATACTAAAAACAGAATAAAATAAATATTCCATACAACAAACGTGATTTTTTTGCCGTTCTTATAGATAATGGTCCGACTCGCACTTGGCCGGTTTTTATGGTAACCTAACTCTGTACCAAATTTCAGCTCTCTGAGTTTATGGGAAGTACTAGTTCTATTCTGATGATCATGAGTGAGTGAGTGAGTGTCTAAAATGCGAAACTTTGCTTTCGCTTAACTTCGGAACTAAATTACCTACAGACTTGAAATTTTGGATTTTAAGTATGTGATTATAGCTTACTGGATGACGAAAATTTCTGCTTTCTGGTATTATCCAGAGGTTTTCAAATAGGGACCTGAAAATGCGGCGAAATGATTCCTGTAAAGGATGGTACGGCAGTGTTTGTTTGCTTCGCGCTCGACTTGGCGGGGGCACTACCGTGCCCCCCGATTTGTAACAGTTTTCTTTTATTTAATAGGTACCCTTAACGTGAGAACCTATAGCAAACTAAGGGCCCCTTTACAAAATTTGCTACAGGCCCCGCGCTAGCTTAATCCGGCACTGCTAAAAGGGGTCACAAAGGCACGTCCAAACATTATATTTGACACAAATCCATATTTTGCTGTAGTTATCATTCCATACGTGACAGGTTGCAAGCTCATCGTAGCTTTAATCAAATACTTTCTGAATATAAAAAAGCTATACTTGTATACCAAACTTTTATTTTATTTATTCCAGGCTTTCAATAGTAAAAGTCCTACGAACGGAACCGGGACGATGCGAATAGGATCAAGCAAACCCTACCGGCACATATCGCTTATGCCTCTAAGCACAGTCAAACGCGTCGTCGATATTAGAGAGGCCGAAGGTAAAGACAATACAAATATCTAGTTATTTTCCTACGTGATGAAAAACACAATCTTCCATTCTTCATTATATTCACTCTATCCTAAGGTCGACTGGAAGAAGCTTTCTTAACGATACCACCTTTTATTGTGCAGTTTTTGCTCTAGTTTCTGTTATTTTTTTTATTATTGATGTACCTACAATAAAGCATTTTTATTCATTTTCATGAACGAATTCAAACCTATCAAAGTATGCTCAAAAATTGGTAATAGAAGTGGATGAAGGTTTCCGTTATTATGCTTTTGTTTGGGATCAGAATGAAATTTCTTATGATAACCATCATATTTCCAGATTGTCACAATGTGTTCGCGCTGATGTGCCGGAGTAATCAAGAGCTCAAAGAGAAGCTGTACTCATTTATGATCACGGATGAGACGGTGGACAAATCGTACTTTCTTCGGCAACTGTGTAGGCAAATGGCCAATACCGTCTGCAAGGCAGATGCGGTAAGTGGAAAACCTTTTACAAAATTAAGAACATAATTTGCTAGCTTAGACAACAGTACAATAGGCAGTTTAATAACGCACGCTGTTACAGCTAGTGTCTGTCACAGACTAACCGATATGCACAACTAAATAGTTGTGCTATCACAAATATTAGTCCCATAGCACATATAGTTGTGCTATTATTACTGTTCCTTAGAAGTATGCTATCATTTTGGTTGACGCTTTTAGCTGCTATAAATCACACTTTTTCCATGAATATTGTTATTTTTCAGGACAAATTCCTTGCGTGTCTGGAGTCGCATCAGCTCGATATCGATACAAGCGATCTCGCGCTCAGCACGCTATCAAAAGTATCCAAATTCGCAGCTCGAACAAGAATCAAGGTATGCTTGTTATTAACATAGATTTAAAGTTTGTACATAATGGAAACATTTCATGAATTAAACGATCATGAAATGTTGTCTTATATAAAATTGTATAAATCTAAAAGATGGAAAATACAGCATGAAATTAAATATGTAGATGTAGCTTAGCTTTAAATATTGGAAATAACAAAATGCATAACCAAACAGTCTATTGGTATGTATATAAAGGGCAGACTCTTCATTATGTTAGCACGATATGTGTTATTATGGCATGAAAATATCTGTACTGTTTGCATTCAAATATATTGTGAATAAAACTCAGACATTTATCAATCATACGGATATTGTACGGGAGTCGACGTTATTTTGACGATTCTTGCTGGAATATTACCCACATGCACTGATATTGCAATGCATTCTTCACATAACAATCGAGATGCACTTGTTAATAAGAAGTGCACATAATCTATTCCAGCAATAATTATTGGTCGTAGATAATGTTATGTAGTTTTAATTATTACATACAAATGTAGTATGCACAGTCGCGCACACAATAAGTTGCTAGGTTGCTACTATAGTAAAGGCGTGCACACTAGAACGCTATTATGTTGCGAAAACCACGCGGAACTATCGCTGATAAATCTATTTCATTTAAATCAGCTTACGACCGACGTTGACGTTGACGTTCAAGGCCCGTACGATCGACGTACTTCTAGTCAAGGACAACGATTTCTGCCTCTCTTTCTCTCAGAAAGTTTGAATCCTGTCATTAGAAGGAAATAGGAAGGAATGGAAAACAACAGTGATGAAGATAATTTCGGAATTCTTAGCATTATGTTGTAAAGTACTTGTAGTTTGTAAAGTTGTAGAGTACTCGGTAACATAATCGGGGGAGCAGGGAATTTTGTTTGCGTATGTAGTGTTATAACATTTACAAGGTCAGATAAGTGAGGGCATTGTTGTGAGCGGTGTAGTGGAGCGGTGGTTGTGTTATAGCTGGAGGCGATCGCGGGACTGGGCGGTTGGCTGCGCGCAGAGCCGGGCGCCGGGCTGCTAGACACATGGGTATTGCGCGCTCACTTACTCGCAGTCGCACAGGTCTGACGCGGCTCTGACACACCTCTGGCACACTCCGCCCTCCGCCTCTTGGCCCCCTCGCCCACATTGTTTCAACGGGGGTGATCCATTTGCGAGATATTTATTAAAAACACAAAAATAAAACGAGAGATTCCGTCATACGAATTGTTGGCAACCTGAAATATAGCGGCAATGAGCTTACAAGCTGTCACGTGTGGAATGCTAAACTACAAAATGTGTGTATTGTGCCAAATATAATATTGGACGTGCCTCTGACTACCCCTGTTAGATATCTACGAGGATCTAAGCGCCTTGAGATCTGAGAGCATGTCTACCGTACTTGGAGATTAAGTCGGGGAGTCGTGATTTTGTTTCATTTGATTGTATTAAAATATTGATAAACAAATTATTCACAAATATTTCAGACACAAATAGACAGCAGGGTAATATTGATATTGGGTATTTTGATAAGCATTAAGCAAAAACGCCCATCTCTGGTGCTTTACGAGATTATCATTTTATTAAGAGCTATACGAATTCCGAAAAGTCAAATTAACTCTCATATGGATCACCCTTTATCCGCGCTGCTTCCTGTGTTTAAAACTTGGATTTAGCTCTATCGCATTAACATTAGTTTATACTAACCTATCGCACTTTCCGTAAAACAGGTATCGAAACTTAACCGATCATTCCCTATTTGTACGAGTTTCAGCATAGCTTGTACAATCGTATATTTCTGAGCACCAATGTAGCGTTGAAATGAGGAAAATCTGCTTCAATCATCGAGAGAGTTGGACGGAGTGACTGGGAAATAACGCTTCGCTTTTTATTCATTTGTGATTAACAGTGTTCCGTGAGCGTGCCATACCTGAGATTGTGATTGTGTCATTGTGAACTATGCCATTATCGTATTCTTTCCATTCATTGGTATCTTTGTGTCTGGGTTGTCATGGGTTCTAGTTTGTACTGTATCTTATTGTAATTATATTTATTCTAAGCTACTAACTTATAATTATAACATTATGTAGTCGGTTTATTACTTGAATTTCTGGTTTTAACTGTAAATAGTTTTAATTGCACAAAAACAAGGCATGAATTGCACTCCTGAATTTACCAATTTACATCACTGTATGACATGGATGACTCAATAAAATCCCAGTGTGGTGCCAGTTTAAAAAAAAGGAATACCCTTGAAACCTTTGTATTCTGCATTGACAATCAGTTAAAAAGCTACTACGCTACTTTACCATTCATTTTCCCCAACTTTGCACACATGAGATTTTCTTAACAACGAATCCGTATTATCAATGCTGTTTAATGTTCAGGTGGGACGCGCGCTTTCATTCAATAAAACTCCGTCAAAGCTGAAACGAGCGATGTCTTCGATGATCTCTCCGTTCGGCTCGCAGGCCAACCTCACGCCCGCATCGCAGCTCGCGCAGATGCGGCTAGCCAGTTGTAATAACATCAATGTGAGTACATCGAAAGCTTAGCATGCATGCTGAAGAATACTTCCAATTTATACAATAACGTCAAATTCTTCACACACAAACACTTGCTGAAATAGGGAGGTTTCTATTAATCAACACATTTAAACGTCTGTTTCATCGATGTTTTTATAAATCAGTGCTCAATGTAACCAAGATTATATCTACTGGTTATTATGATCACCGGTTATGCGTTGATTCAGTGCTTTTCTTTTAAATATTTACTAATTCTACAAGCACGCATTTGGTAACCAATTCATACTTGTTGAATACAAATTAAAACTCATATTAATTTTCATAAAATGTCTCACGAATAACATCTATCAACCATGTAACATTTTTCTGTAGGTGTAACACGACGGCATGTTGCAGGAGATGGGCGCGAGCGGTGCGGGCGAAGGTGGCTCGGTGTTAGTGGCGCCATTGTCTGTGCAACCGACGCGGAAGGCCACAGCTAGTGCGGCGACGGCTTTGCGACGCTTGTGACGACGCACCTCGCGCCGCGCCTGACCGCACGCACACTAAAGCCGGACGGTGCGAGTGGCCGCTGATCGCACGCACATTAACGGTGCAAGTGTACGCACACTAAACCCACCACATGGTGCAAGTGAAGGCGATTCGAACGCTCTTACAAACAACGCCGAGGTTAGCACGGTGCAACACTAGTTAGTGCAGCTGCTTAGTGTACGCCTCAGTGTTTTATTTGCAATTTATCCAGTGCTAAAAGGATGTGGGAATTCAAAGTTGTATGCAAACTTTTGGGCAAGGCTCAGGTGGATCGATACGGTGTGCTAGGGAGTGCCTTTGATAGTATTGTACTGTGAACGAGATGGAATTGATTGAACAGGTTAAGTAAATTATTGGATAGTATTATTATTTGTTATAATCGATGTCCTATTTGAGATTGCTTTGATTCTCGATACAAAAAGCGTGGCATTAGATGTTATTCATGAGTATAAATTCACGAGTGTACAATATTTGTATTGATCAATATCGATGTTAATTTATAGCTAGTCGTAGAACCAGTAATCGGAAACCAATGGCCATTAACTAATCTTGTGATTTTATGAAAATATTTTGGACTTTCCTCTTGTTAATCCGTTGCCAATTAGTATGGGTAAGTATGATAATTGTTGGGATTATGTAATAATTATTACCCCCCGGCCTATGTGTCACACAAGAATTTGATATTATTGATTTAGATTTGAGAATAATGTGTACATATTGTGATATTTTAATTTAAATGTGAAATAGGGTAATAAAATAGTTGTATCAATGTTTCCCGTTCGGCCGTTTTTAAAGCGTTCCTATTTTGTATCATCGCTTTTTGGCGGACATATCACTCGAATGCCTTGTTGTCATATTACGAACTGGTGGAGTCTGTAGTGTAAATAGTGCATCATCTTCGCAGCTCATCCGTTCAATGCGTATCGCTAAATTGCGTACCTTATAAGTTAATGCGAGTCTCAATATGGCTATTGCGTCTAATCATGTGTACGCATGAATGCATTGTACAAAGATCTATATTTATAAATATTTTAAATGATTGATAAAATAAACATTTATTTTCAATCAGTGGACTTTTTGTTATATATCATCCGAAACTTCACACCACAAAACAATTCACAGTAATTTAGACAAACAAATGAAGACATTATTTCACTAGGTTCCGTGTCTAGGGGACGGTCGTAAGAACACGTACGCGTTGTGGCAAGCGCGCAGTGGTACGGCCACAACCACGCCAGCTAGCGGAGCAATCGCCAAGTATATTGCCATTTTTGGAAATTCCGCATTGAGCAGCAGAAACATTTTCATACCCAGAGTAGCCTGGAACAATATAAAGTAATCTTAAATAACATTCTCTTAATATTTAGGGCGCGCAAAAGCCTCCATGGCTTAACGACATTAAAGACGGGACTCGGCTATCGACGAGCTATCCGAAGTGCTGAAGCGGTCACCCATAGATTTAGCAACCGTACTGAAAGTAACTTAACTAAGACGTTCTGAAGAACGACTAGGCAAGTAAAGGCTATAAGATTATAATATATATAAGAGTATAAGATTAGTAAACATCAATCTCACTAGCGTTATAAACGGGATAATCTGCCACTGCACGCCGATGCGCGAAGAGCACGCGTTCTCCTCTGTAGCCACATTCATGTCCGAGACGAAGTCGTGACTGCGATAAACGTACAGCAACCCGCCTAGTTCGAGGCAGCAAACAAATGATACTGCCACACCAGTCATTATAGAGTCCACGCTTTCGAGAAGAGCTATGCCACCCTGTTGAAATAATGAATAAATTAAATCGCGCCAGTTAGTTTTTCTGTCTTCTTCTCTCCTAGTTATGTGACATGATACGACTTTACCAAATGTGTCTTATGTTACCGCTTAGGAACCAGCTGAAATTGACATCAGGCCACTGGAATTGATCTGGTTTCTATGTCAACTTTTTATAATTATTTCGGTATGCCCTACAACTATACTATTCTCCAGATTCTAGTTCAAAGGTTATAATGTAAGCATTTATCTTAGTCCCAGGGGTCTGATATCAGGCCTAACCCTCGTATTCAGGAACGACACTGTGAGAACACGCACCCACAGTGGACGAAATCTTAAAGTGATGTTTATGAAAAAAGATTTCGTCCACTGTGGGTGCGTGTTCTCATAGTGTCGTTCCTGAATACGGGGTAAGGGTGCACGATAGTTAAGTTATCTATCGTAAATGGCCCTCATCGTTGCATTATCCATGGGGTTGGCAGATTGATGCGGGTTGAAGGTACATGATACAACTTACATTGGTGGCAAACAGCAAACTGAGGCCGATACACGTGAGAACCAATCCACCAACTACAGTTTGTTCCACGAATCTACAAATGAGACAGACATTGTTAGAATTTGTTTACTTTTATCAAGATTATAATAATTAATTTGAACATGTTACTAACACCAATTTCACTTTGTACTCAAATATAGTGTGCAACGCAGTCTTCAGCAGAATAAACGCAACCGCCATGTAAGAGAACATCAGGCCTCCAAATATTAATGTAGTCCTACAAAAAATAACATACCGAGTTTCATGGTAGCTTATACGAACCAATAAGAAATGTATTACAGAAATATTACTAACATGAGATGTGAATAGTCAGCGACTGATGTGCATTTTGAGTACATGGGTATAATCCACAAGGTACCTGCAACATTTATGTAGACAATTCAACTTGATACCCCACACAGTCTAATATTAACGAAAAAAAAAAAAACATTTGGTAAACCATTTACGCCAGATCACTTCCGCAATGTTTAGGTACCCCGCAAACTCGCAGGAAGTGCTTTAGTCCTTTAGTAGTATGCTTTAGTGCTTTAGTAGTATCGTGTAACTAACTTATACTCGTAAACTTACTCTCTTGCATATTGAAAGCACTGCCGTCTGAATTAGGTTGAATATAATCGACCAATGCGCAAAGAGCTGCTCCTACAGAATGGAAAGCCGATAAGAGCATCAACAATCCGGAATGCCATACGTTTTCACCATTCAGTTGGGGGTCTATATGACCCGATGCTGTAATAAAATGTTTTATCAAATACCTATCACGATAAGAATGACGCTTCGAACCTCAGTGATGGGCTGTACCTTCTATAAACCATGAATAATACAGTCGACGCTTTGTCATATGAAAACACAGGCTCTTTATCGTGTCTATGTCGTACTGTCGTAGAGCCAAAGATATCAATAATTAGTAATTTTTGTATATAGATATTTAATTTTATAATAATTCGTGACATGAACATTTAATTAATGTATCTAATTGGTTGTTACATTAAATTAAAATAAATAATCGGTCTAAGAAAGATGTGTAGGTAACTGTTTAGTAACCGTAGTGATTCAGTCCCTTGCCGTGGAGTATTTCAGTGCCCACGCTTGCTGAATGTATGTACAGAGCTACTTCTAGTGCATCTGCTATAGCCTGACACAAGAAAGATTAGGTGTTAAAGATAGAACAAACACGCAAATAAAATAATTAGATACTATTTGGATTGAGTACATACGGCTACTACTTCTTTGGCACCGATTCGGAATACTTTTCTTAACGATCCCTGTACCGAAGATAGGTTGACTGCGCCGGTTATGCTCAGACATAACGCCCAAACCCACGGTATTATCACAAACCAACTCTGTACGTTGTTCCAGATGAGCTTAAAAATAGCATAGATAAATAAGTTTCATATTTCCGCGCTTCTAAACGAATGAAAACATGATAGTTTTCAACTTACCCTACCATAGCGAAGACGTTCGACGATTAACATTATCCACAATACTCCCCAAATACAAAGAATAGACAATACTAAAGTTATATTGAATTGGCCAAAACTGTGATCCGAACGCAACTGCACGACTTCCACGCTGCAAAAGTTATGACATGTATAATAAAGACTCTAAATGACTATAGATGTTATTAGATATCTAAAGCAATAGTAAAATGAGATAAAGGACTTACTAGAAAAAGTTGTAGGCAGGGGTACTGTACAAAGGAGGATAACCTCCGTCGTAAGTCTCCAGGCACATTGCTATTTTACGTGGACCGCCTTGTCTTCTCGTATCTATTCCTTTGCTGGAAAATCCAACTTCGAAAATCAATGACTAAATACAACTTAAAATGTAACAAAAATGTATTTTATATATGCATACCATTAAATTGCACCTAAAAAAACTTCTGTAGTTACTACGAGTGTTACATCATTATTTTTAGAAGAAATATAGAACTTTATTCGTTCATCGCACATTTATGTAGGTATATACTTCTTACCCAAAATGGGATGCATTTCTCCACGCATGAGGATTCAAACCTACTGTGGTAGAGCGTTTAACATCCTTTTCATCGTCAACCAAGCCAGTTTCCATTGAGAATCTAGACTATAAAACAATTAAATAATTGCCTATGGATCCTTAAATGAAAACAATATGCACTGTTATTTCCGACAAACTTTACCTCTTGTAACATAACAGTTCTGAAATCCTTCATTATCGGTGTATAAGTTTTTAAATCAAAGTCACTGAAACGAAATGTGATTATTTTTTTAGATAAAATTAATAGACATGGGTGGACATTTAATTTTCACACAGCACCATCTAGCTAGCCCCAAACTAAGCAAAGGGAAACTAAACTATGGGAACCAAATTACTGATAGAACAACATAAATACCTACATTTTGTTTAATACATAAAATACATAAAATACAATATAAACACCTAGACACAGAACAAACATCTTTACTAATATTATAAAGAGGAAAGATTTGATTGTTTGTTTGTTTGCATCGAATAGGCTCCGAAACTACTGGACCGATTTGAAAAATTCTTTCTCCATTAGAATCCTACATTATCCCTGATGACCATAGGCTATAGAATATTTTCAAAAATGTTAGGGATCCGTTTGAAAACTTCGATAATGTAAACCGACGTGTGAATTAAATCTAAAAAAAATCCTTATATCGCTTACGCTGCGGAAATTATTGATAATAGAGCAAATTAATGTACTACAGTTTTATAGATATCATCAATATCTACAAAAAAGTCTATAACACTATATGTCTAACTATTAGGGATCCGTATTAAAACTTCGATAATGTAACCTAAGGTAAAAAAATTACCCATAAAAACATTATTACACCCGTGCGATGCCGGGGATGGCATATACCATAGACAATATTTAATTACCGGCAATATGTGAAGGGTAATTTGGCGTCTGCCACCGAATGCACCACGTATACAGCTGCAATTGCAGCAACGGCGCAACAGTTGATGGCGCGCACAATAGCATTTATACATATTGCTATGCCAATACCTGCAAATACAAATGTAGAGTCAAAGACCCGGTTGGGGTGCCTACCCCGGTTTTGGTCATTTTTAATTTTTAGAACTTGATTTTTATCAAGTTGATTACCGTCGAGCATGGGTATTATTCTGAATGCACGTCCAGGACCACTGATACTCCATTGACCGAGGTACACCTCAAAGTGACGCATTGGATTAGCAAGCACTGCTATCGCCAATACAAGGAACATCATGTAAACAACTGAAATTGAAAATTTTGCGTTTGAATGCATAGGTCCATTGAACCATTTTTACTTATAAATGGGACGTACCTAATATCTACTACATCCAAATGGTATTTATTCCAATAAAATTACAAGGATTACTTAGGACAACTAGGTGAAGGTAGGCGTCTTCCTTGCGACCAAGCCTAGAAGAATAAGGTACAATTTTTTTTTCTAACGTTTTTAGTAAACATTAAAACACTATGTAAGTAGCCGGTCGCAGATGGGCATGGGCATTTGGGCATACAATATCAGTTATGTTCTAACTAAGAAAATGAACACTTTGGACATTGAAGAAAATGATTCTCCCGTGTGCACCTGTAAAAATAAACACTCCTTTATATTAGAATATAAGTTTACTTACAGAATCCCCCTGTCAGCGCGGACGCAGTGACCCTACAATGCATTGTCAATAGCCCTCCTAAGACGAGGGATCCGAGGCGTAGTCGCCTGCGACCGGCGACACGCCTCTGCGGCCCACCAGCACCGATCGCGTTGTCCATTCCCGGAACATGCGTGGTCGACCATATCACTGACCATTGACTCTGAGAAACAAATTCAAATTCAAATCTCTTTATTGCAGACAACTAGGTACATTAAATTTCACAATTATGTAGGTACTACAAAAATATTTAAAAAGACATTATAATAACAAAATACAAGAAATATACAAAAAATAATAAAAATTAATAGACTAAATTAGGTATTACATTTTTGGTACCCAATGGTGAAGTATGGGGCAATCGTACTTCTCAGATATTAATTAAAAAAAAAACATATTTGTAATGGCATAAGTATCTCCAAATCTATAGGAACACTATATTTGTGCTTTGAGCACTTATTGGTACTATTTGGGCGCAGTTTTTTGGCATAGTCAATATCACCGAATTCCATGGTGAGGTTTCCAATCTGTTTTTTACGGACATAAAAAACAGATTTTAATCACATAGTATCAACGATCGACAACGTAGAGTACTTTTTGCCCGAGTGTCCCGGTACGTATGCTTACATTAGTCGTTGAATCCTCTTCACCAATTTGCATAAATACTACTTTGTATGAATACTTAAGAAAACAAACATAGGTATATGTAAAAGGGCACTTACCACATCTCGATTTTCAAATGTGAGAATAGTCTCTAAGGAATTATTTCTGTTGGCATTTGCAGCCATAGCCATCTTTCCACTTATAATTTAGAAAATCGTAAAGCACTTTCACATTTTCGTTGTTGATTTTACCCAGATTTGATATAATTTTGAATGACAATATTGTGACAAAACTAATAAACAATAGAAGTCAAACAAAGAGTAGAACTTGCAAAGATAAACTTTTGTATGATATATCCAAAGAGATTGTACCTAAACAAAATATGACAATTATGTCGAAGATTACTATAGGAAATCTGTTTTATAATGTGGGTCTAACAGCAATCTAATATAAAGACTAAAATAGTTATAATAAACGTTTATTCATAAATTATGCTATCTAAATATGAAGATACATGAAGATTCAAAATCTAACAAAATAAAAATATTAGCCTACTCCTATAATATTGATCTTACAGCTATACATTCTGGACCGGCTTTGATAACAATTAGTATTTACAATCAAATCAGTCGATATTCAAGAAACTTATCATTAAATTAAACATTGAATATGATCTGACTAAAACGAATTTCCGATTATAAAATGATAGCAGTGAGTGAAAAAACAAGACAAGGATTTAACAACGATAAACGACAATTCGATACCTATTCACGTATAAATATGATATTACAAAACTTGGATAAAAAGTGGTATGCATCTATCTAGCCTAGCGAAAATATTCCGTATTGGTCCTACAAAGTCACTGATTACAACTTCTTGTCCGATGAACACAATACGATTCAATTGACAATAGAATCGCTCATATAAGACGTCAGAGTTCAATGTAGAATATCTTTTCGCCCACTGCGCACGGAAAAACTACACACAGGACCAAAACAACCTTCGATCCGCTAACACGTCATTGATTGATGAATAGATATAAATCTAGTATCGCACGTAGTTCTACTGAGCGTAGCGCTGGGCTGGCGCTTTTAGGGTAGGTTTCCACTGAAGCGAAGCTGTGCCAATCACAGTACCTACTCGAAATTGTTAAACCAATAACTTCAAGCGCTGAGATTGGTCAATTCAGTGGAAACCCACCTTTAGGATGAATTTCGACCTACGCGGAGCTGCGTGATACTGTGTGGAGCGGGCCAATGACTGCGGTCGACATTATAAAACTAGAATATTTGAGCGCTGTCATTGGTCCGCCCGCACAGCTCCGCATAGGTCAAAACCCACCCTTATGCGAGGCTAGTTCAGCCGGTTATTCACTAGACGGTGCGACACTCGAAATGTTGCTCGTTTCTCGTTTCTTCCGCGTCATTTTGTTAGCATAATTTGTTAGAATCCAGCGTTGACGTTTGAAACACTATTTGGTATATATTGTAGAGTTTTACAGCACATCACGGTTCAATGAGCCTGAACGATGTCCTGGGCGAGCGCATGTGTTATGGTGGCGGTGGCGCGGGTGCTTGTGGCGCGTCTTGTGGCAGAGTGAAGTTGGTGAGTAGGTCGCGTACGGCTGGCCAGAGGGTGCATTCTGAATGCGATTGGTTGAACTCGTTGAAGCTGGAAGAGAATTTAATCGTTTACCGACTAGTTTGAGGCTTTGTGGACTAGATTATCAGCTAGTTTATTGTAAAAAAAAAAAAAAAAACATCTCAAATAGTGTCTAATGTTACAGCTAGTAATTTTCTTGTATTGTTCTTACCGCATTGAAGGGCTTGCAACTTGCAACCTATTAAATTTGATAACTAATGGAATGCTAACTACTGCAAATGTAGACATATGCCAAATGTTTGGACGTGCCCTGACTACCCCTCTAGACACCTTCAAGCAACTGAGCGATAGGAGATCTGAGAGTATGTATACCGCACTTGGGGATTAGTCTATTCTTACCGTTTGAGATGCAAGCTGACTGCAATAAGATGCGGCTGTGCATTTTGTTTGTCTGCGAGTTGCGTAACGTTGAGCTGCATATCATATACCAGCGGTAGTACAAGCTGTGTGTCTCCTCGGGTCAGGCAGATCTACAAGCAACAAGGTACTTAATGTAAGAAAAACACATAATTATTGTCAGAAGTCACTACTAAGTAACTGTACTGTAACGGTGCTATTAATAAAAATTTACTTATCCAAAGATCATCTGAGGTTACACCAAGACTTGTTAATACCAGCTTAATGTAAGCAACTCCATTTCTAATCCTCGTTTATTAATATTGAATTCGACTAGTCCAAACGTAAGCGTTGGACTAAATTTAATCCTGCGCTAGTCTACGTTTATTAATGAGACGGTAAGAGTCATCATCAATATTTAGAACCGCTTACTATCAGGCGAGCCGTATGCCTGCTTGCCTCCAAATCCTACTTCCAATCATCCTACTATAATATTATAAATGCTAAAGTTTGTGAGTTTGTATGTATGTTTGTTCCTCAATCAGGCCTCAACGACAAAACGGCTCAAGTTGAAATTTGCTGTACATGTAGATATAATGCCCGAATAAATAATAGACTACTTAAAATATGAAAAACATCCTTATAAAGATTAAAAAACGCAAAAGGAATGTTTTTGGTATAGATGGCGCTGGTGTGCAACCAATCTGATATCACAGACTAAAAACATTCAGTCTTTTCTATTCGATTGTTGAAATTTGACAGGACGTCTGTCACGGGTCGGCTAGTTATAAATAGTTTGTGAGGACGTTTGGATGTTTGTGCCCCACGTCCAAACAACCAAACAGATTTGCATGAAGCTTGGAATATATATAGCCTATGGAATAGCAAATAGGTTACTTTTCATTCAATTACCACGCGAGCAGAGCCAGAAGAAGCTAGTTATATATTAAAAAAAAAACCTTATAGTTGGTGAATGACAAATATGGACACACTCACAAAGAATAGTATCTTATGCTTCGCTAGTAAGACGGCGGGCTGCCCAGCTGGCACGATTGGCGGCGCCGCGGGCGGTATCCTCAGTGCCCATTGTAGCTGCCACAGTGCCGGCGCAAGTGGGGCTAGATCCGCCCTCATCAGCGACACTAGTGCGGGCAATGCCGCCCCTCCGGCCGCACCCCACGCCCTACCCCAACCTTGCAAAGCCGTTGCGCGGTAGGGAGGTATCGCGACGCGTTGCTCGAAGAATTTCTCCATCACCTGAGAAAGTCCAGAAGCCTTATTGTGTAAACCAAGCAAATACTAATAAAGTAGCTAATGGCAATCGACTAGCACCACCAATGGAAGCGTAATCGATTTCAACTGTCAAATGACAATTAATTCAAGTGTTTGTTCGCTAAAAAGGAGGACTCTTCTCAACACAAGTTAATTAAACTTAATAGAACAGATCCCTACCATAATAATTGTACAACTATTTGTTATTGAACAAAAGATTTATGATTTGATTCATTGATACTTAATTTTGTAAGTTGGCATTTAATACAATTTTGACCACATTGAATACTCGCAATGTAGAAGCATATAATATCTTATATTATCATAATTTTAAATGGTTAAATATGGCATTCTAATTGTAGGTCCAGCATTCGACCGTATTTGTAGAAGCATTCAGACCGATCACTGTGCTAACCTGGAGGTCGTCAGTGGACCAAGTGTCCTTGAGGTCGGGCAGCGGCGTGAGGTGTAAATGCAGAGACTGCATATGTTGCGGGTGAAGTGCCACGCGCGCCGCCAAACCGGCGCTGTCGCAGCGGAAGGTTAACGATGTCGCTTCCACTGATACCATTGTTAGCTGAAACAAAAAAATATGACCATTCAAATACTGTATTACCAGGCGAAAAAAATATCTGGAAGATCTATGACATCACAGTTCTATTGAGTAGGGTTCAATTAGAGTTTTGGGGGGTTAGCATGAACCACTATCGTATCGACAACGTATCGTCCAAATGCCAAAACTGACACTTACTAAGTATACAAAAAGAGTCAGTTTTGACATTTGGTTGTCGATACGATAGTAGTTCGTGCTCAGGCCCCTGATCACTCATCAAACACTCTATCACTGCAATGAAATTAGGGCCTAGCCTTATGGAAATGGGCGTGGCTTTTCAACATATAGCTAGAATAATTTGTAAATTTTTAAAGGTGCAGTCTTATCGCTAAAAGTGATATCTGCTAGGCAACCGTAGGACTGGAATAAACAGGTAAAGAGAAGGGAAGTTTGGCCGGTGGCTCTTTTCAGAACTAGCACATTTAATTCTGATAGAATTAAGAGTGACCAAGAAATAAACAGTGGTATGACAAGAAGGCAAGACGCTATAGACTTTTAAACTTACATATTCCTCGGATTGTACAAATCGCTGCAAAGTCCGCTTCATGTAAACGCAAGCGAGGAATCGCTGCAAAGGCGCTAATGCGGGGCCGGGTGGCGCGCCTAGTGGAGGTTCGCAAGGAGTACATAGCGTTTCTAGTTTTGATACGGGAATAGGTGTGGCTGTTGCGCCGGCCCATGCACGACCGCCAACTAGCACTCGGGATCCACTAGTTGAAGTTGGTTGCGGACCTGGATGGAATTTGTTATGAATCATTTATTTAGACTTAGAACACATAAGGACACAGTTTCAGCATGTTCAGCGTACGCTGGGATCTAAATATACGTGCATCAGTGTGTAAAATTAACCGAAAGCCTTCGAACGCTATATTGATACTACAGGCGAGTAAAGTGAGCCATTATTGATTCTATACAAAATTTTAATATATACTCCGGTGTTCTGGAATATGTATAGTAAGCCGAAAGGGTCTTATTAACCCAAAAGACCTTTATTTTGTTTAGAGTGTCGTCTACTAATACCAGAAGACCTTGTATAACGTTTACTCGATCTATTTAGACTTACGAGTAAACGATTAGTACCTTTGTGGTCGACGTGATGCCTCGGTGACGGATGATGTCCGGGCGAAGGTCTCGGCAGGGACGGTGACGCCGGCCAAGTAGTGAAAGGAGAAGTGGGGGGAGGGTGGGGGGAGGCGGCGGGAGCGGCGTGGGGGGAGGGAGCCATGGGGGAGGCGGGGGAGGCTGAGATGCCGGCGCCACCGCCTGAGCCACCGGTCGAGCCGGGAGGGGAGGTTAGGTTGAATGAACCACCACCCATCTGTTGAAAATTAAAATGTTTATTCAAGAAAGTTGTAATAACAATTTGTAACATTATATAGGTTTAGGTTCAAAACAAGATATAAGATTTATGGTGAAACATCTTTAACATTCAGGACGTATAATCCGCAACCGCAAAACGATTTTGACAATACGACAGTGCACCGATACATTCAACAAACCGCACTCTTAGAAATCGCCGTCTGTCATAGTAGAATGTACGATGTCAATTGTCAAAATTAATGTCGGTCGTTCCATCGTGTCGGAAACGATGTGACGTTTGTCAGAATATATCGGTTTGCGGAGTAGACACCCTCGTGTGTAACAACAATATACCTGATGTGCAGGAGAAGCCGGATGTGGCGTAACAGGCGCAGAGTGCGGTGTGTGAGGCTGTGGGGGCGTCAATGGAGCGGGGAAGCGTAGACCACCTGCAGATAAAGCATTTTAAAGAAGTTTGTATACAAATGACGACAATGACAATGATACAATTCTTGTGATTTAATCAAAAAATATAATCTGTAATCCCCACGTATACGATAGACATAATATGTAGGTACTCTCAGATCTCTAGGCACTCAGGAGGGTTAGCATGAACCACTATCGTATAGATAAAGTATTGTCCAAATGCCAAAACTGACACTTATATGTAGTTATACTATACAAAAAGTGTCAGTTTTGACATTTGGAAGATACGTTGTCGATACGATAGTGGTTCGTGCTTCGGCCACAGATCTTTTGGAGATGTTTAAATAAGTTAGTCAGAGACATATCCAAACATTAAATTTGTACATATTGTAGATCATAATTTATCTTTAATCTAAATTTAATTTAAACCGTTACTACGTGACTAAATAACAAACAAACATCCAATTTCCTATTTACCTGGTGGCATCGGAGACATCGGAGAAGGCGGGTTGTCATCTTCAGCTAGTAGTCTCGCGTTTATATCGTCAACGTATTTTGATAGAAAGGCCTGTTTACAAAAATAAAGTTTAACTAAGGTATTAATAAAGAACAAGAATGGAACAGTCTGCCGGTAGACATCAGACGTTCATCTTCGCTGCACACTTTCAAGAAGAAGATAAAACTATTTTATCTCAATGATCCTCCTTTATAACCCTTTTTGTAGTTTTATTATTATTATTATTATTATTATATTTCTCTTAACATAATATTGTAACATTGTGTATATTTATATATATATTTCTATTTGTGTAGGTATATATATTGTAAGTTTTTAAGTAGTCATATTATATCATAGTATTCATAGGTTCTTTTTATGCTTATCATAGGTATTATGATGGTCATAAATTTTGTTGCTTGTACACTGCCTTCCACTGTTTACTTTGCTCACTACTTTCCATCCTTAGGTTGCCTGGAAGAAATCGCTTTTTAGTGATAAGGCCGCCCATTGTACGTAATTCTAAAATTATTTTTTAATGTTTTGCTTGTTTATTTCTGGTGTACAATAAAGTATTATCTATCTATCTATCTATCTAATAAAGACCAAAGCACCCTATCAATAAATCATAATGGATCACTAAATAATACTGATTTTTAAGTTTCGGACATGATATGGAATCATATAATCGACAGTGTTCCAGACATTTTAAAGACAAATAATACACAACTAGATGTCCGCCCCGGCTTTGCACAGGTGTACTCACCCTCGTATTCAAGAACGACACTATGAGAACACGCACCCACAGTAGACGAAATCTTTTTTCATAAACATCACTTTATGTGTTGAGCGGCACTATGGCGCACGCTACCGTGTGCCTTAGGCTGCGTTCCCACTACGCCGGACCGGCAAATCTGCCGCGCCGGTAAATCTGCCGGAAGGGCTAGTGGCTGTACAATTTATATGAATTTATATGAATCTGTTCACATTATCCCGGGTCCGGCATTTTTGCCGAGCCCGGCATTTTTACCGAGCGTTTTGTCACTACGTGTTGTCACTCAGTACTTGACTGTCTGAATTTCTTCCGGCATCCGATGTAATGTGAACACTCTGTCCGGTGTCCGGTTTCCGGCAGATTTGCCGGTCCGGCGTAGTGGGAACGCAGCCTTTGAGCTCAACTTTGGCTAGAGGCACACGACAATGTGCCTCTAGTCACACTATGCAGTGTCGCACAACATATAAAGTGATTTTTATGAAAAAAGATTTCGTTCACTGTGGGTGCGTGTCGGTATGTCTCGTAACTAGCATGTTAATGCGCCCGATTCTAGCTTCTATAACTGCGCTTTTTGTCGCCCTCGAACTAACTCAACAACCCAACAAAAATACAAATTTTATCTCTTTATAATAGTTGTGTAGATATAGAAAACAGTGGTGTTAGGTTTGTTGCTCTTACTTTCAGTCCTTGAGCGGGCGCAAACTCGTCGACGACGGAACTGCGATCGAACTTGGAGTAAGAGCCGTCGCGAATGGTGACTGTGCCGCCGCCGCGTATGCCCACTTCGATAGAGTACGCACCCGCGTAGATTATGCGAATCTGTTACAAATACATTTGCATTTAATTATATGCGAATACATAACGATAATTAAAATTGTACACGTTGCTTACGTACTCAGTACTATGCTGAGCTTACGCCATTTTGTCACGACGCTGAATAGCTTGAATGGGCACATGAAGTGCATGAAATATTTGACCTCGTCGTCATATATAATTATTACGTGACGACGAGGTTAAAAATTATTGTCATGTTATTCAAGTAAATACTATAGCGTGCTTTTGCTATGACTTTTGGGTCCACTATCACACTAATTGCTGTTATATCGTACTAGATAATGCCCGTCGTATTCGGTATAAAACGATCCTTTATTTAAATCCAGGTCATTTTTCTATACACCATTTTTTTTTTCAATCATTACGACGTAATTGAGTAACAAACTAAGATCTAAAATGTTGTACTTATATAGTGTGATGTGAAATAAAACTATCAACATTATTTGCATTGATCGAACTTTTGATACAAGTCTTACCTTTCTCCACGAGTGTGCCAGCAACGTGAATGTGGGTGTGGGCATTTGTGTGCGCACGTGGTGTAGTCCCAACTGCGGTAACGTTGGAAGCCGACTCAGTGCTAGCAGCGGCGCGTATGTCTCTCGCAGGACTACACCCAGAGATACCAGATCTTTGTGGCTGTGAAAGAAAATTAAGGACGATTGTACGTTTGGTGCTATGAACTTCAAGTTTTTATTCGAAACCAGTAAAAATGGCGGCTTTGAAATTGGAAACGATTGATTGCTACTAGAACCATTTTTAAAACAATTATCTATCAAGAGTATACCAGTTTAAAGTTAAAAGTGATTTCAACAAAACTTAAGTAATTAAGGGTCTCTTAGCTTAAAAATTAGAATATCGCTTCGAAAAACGTTTACAACGGTTGTCTACGTAAGGTTCAAACCCTACAAGACATCAATCTTGATTAAGTTGAAATTGTATTGAGATTAATCAATTCTGAATCTATTCCGATCTACATACTCTGAAAGCATGATGGCTGGCTGAACAGTAGTAAAACCTACAATAACTAGCGGTATGAACAGATAGCACAGTATACACTGTAAAAACAGATAGTATTACCAGTTAATATAGTGGTCGAGATGATGATGTAACATATGATGCGCATTGGCAGCTGGTTGGTGCGCAGGCGTGGCCAAAGTATAGCGATGGGAACTAGCGCTCCATTGTAAAAGCGCCGTGGCTCGTTGGGCGCCGCCAAAACCGACGACTAGAGAGCGGTATGTGTACGAACGGATGCATACACCCTGCCAGAGAGATTCGCGCTCTGGAACAAAAATGTGTCAGTGCTTATTTCCGGAGCTTCACAACGCGCACATGACCTAAGTAGTTAAGATCGAAATAAGATGTAAAGTAGTTCAAGAAGAATTATCATAAGATTTTGATTAGTTTAATTTGTTTAATGTCTAGTATAGACATATTTTGAACATCAAATAAGACTTTCAGTCTTCTTTAGTAAAATTGGTTGCATGTGAAATATCGTTTCGGTTGGAAATAAGAGTTTCACTATGCCGGTGATACAACTAAAATCGTAATCATTACACCTATAAGTACGAGTACACAGATACAAAGTTATTTTACCTTGCAATGGCCGTAGTGTGAAGTCATAAAGCAGAGTATGTAGATGCACGATGGCTGCCCAGTCTGCTAGGAAAGCATCCGCGGTGCGGCCCGCGTCCGTTCCCAGCTCATATTGCAAATAAACGCAGCGTCTTTCACCTATGAATACATTTCGAAATTATAATATGACGAGTCTAATCTTCTTAATAACAGAGATAACTTATATAATAAAACCGGCCAAGTGCGAGTCGCACTCGCGCACGAAGTGTTCCGTACCATTATCTATAGAAATCGGCAAAAAAAAACACGTTTGTTGGATGGGCGCTCCACTTAAATATTTATTTTATTCTGTTTTTAGTATTTGTTGTTCTAGCAGCAACAGAAATACATAATCTGTGAAAATTTAACTGTCTAGCTACCACGGTTCATGAGATACAGCCCTGTGACAGACAGACGGACAGACGGACAGCGAAGTCTTAGTAATAGGGTCTCGTTTTTACCCTTTGGGTACGAAACCCTAAAAAGAGAGAGAGAACATGAATACGTATGTTGATAGGAACATTTTGAAGATATGAGAATACATCTACCGTACTTGGGGATTATTAATTAAGCCTTGTTTTGAATAAAAATGACATGGGTAAGAAAGAAGTGAGTGGTGAATTGACGGCTTATAGAAGAATACATGTTGTGCATGTTAAGTGGGCTGTGGGCAGAAATATGATTATGATGAAACCTAGATTAGTACAAACCTTGTTCCTTAGGGTTCGGTGTGCGAACAGGCGAGCCATGGAACACGAACTCCGCTGTCCAAACGCGCGCTTGATTCTTCGTAGTGAGTCGAACGGTAGCAGCGAGTAGTCTCGCTCGGAGCGCCGCAGCGGCAGCCGGCTTGGCACCGGCGGGTAAAGGTAATGCTACCACTCGCATGGCCAAAGCTGAACCACTCCATTCTGGTTGGACACCTCCGTGTGTTACGCCTCGTTGCGCTAGCTATGGTCAAAATGTAACGGTTAGGATGGGGTATTTTTTTTATAAGAAATATTGGTAGACATTTCACACAGCGCTACCTAGCTTCAAAGCAAAGGTTGTACTAAGTGAGCTAGATAACTGATAGAATACTTCATATTCAATATAACACCTAGACACAGAACAAACATCTACGAGTATGTTCATCATCCAAATATTTGTTCTGGGTTGGCATCGAACCCACAGCCTACAGCGCAGAAGGCATGAGTTACTACCAACTGAGCTGCGAGGCCAGTCAATTATTACTGGATCTTTTAGCTTTTTCAGCAAACTAATACTATGGTAAACAGATAACTGATAGGATACTTTATATACTTTTTTACTACAAAACGTGTTGTTATCGTTACCTCCTGCGCAAGATTAACAAAAGGCACTCGTTCGTCGGCCGCTGCCACAACGTGCGCTAACTCCGGCAAGAAATAGGCCGGTTGGCGCACTCGCACTGCGCGAACATTCGCCGCCGACATCTTGCGCTTGCCTGGCTGCATACCTGGATAAGTAAAAATAAATGCTTTAGTGTATGCAGCACGACCACAATTAATTATGTGTGTGTGTGTGTGTGTGTGTGTGTGTGTGTATGTATGTATGTATGTATGTATGTATGTATGTATGTATGTATGTGTGTGAGTGAGACAGGCTAATGAATGTGTGGGTGTGTGTCTGTGTGTTTGGACCAATTTAGCCATTTGAACACAAAGGTGGGATTAATTATGCGTAAGGGTAATCTGGCTAGATTTGTAGTAGCATTACTCCTAGAAGCATAGGTTTCTAGGACCTCATAGGTCTTAGGTATGCTACATACCAGGTGTATCAAGGGGCGTGAACGGTCCATGAGTGAGTGTGAATGTGTCCAACTCGACCAGCGAATGTATTCTGAGGTAGGCGCGCGCAGCCCCTGCTGGCACTACCGTCTGGTTTGAATGCTGTAAGAAATAACATTAATATGTAGTCCCAAACCAAGCTTTTACAACATGGGAACCGAATAACGGATGGAATATTTCTATACTTATTTTGTATTTAAATGTATACTTATCTAATACATATTAACACCCAGATACAGAACAAAATCTTCGTTCGTCTACAGCGCAGAAGGTAGAGTTACTACCAAGCTGTGAGATCAGTCAACTGATAATCATCTGTCAAATTACTTTTGTCTTTTGCCAATAACACAAAAGGAATTTGACAATAGGTTATTTGACAGTATGAAAAATAAAGTTTTGTTGATAGTAATCCATGTAAATTATGCCTTCATAAAGCATTATGAAGTAAAATAACTTGAAAATAAACAATGATTTATTAAAAAACCCATAATTAATATTATCTATTTTTAAACGCTAGTCACGTGACACAAAACGTTCAGGATTGGTCGAATCGACGATGACGTAACATGCTTGTCGATATGTCATCGCCTGCCTTGAAAAACTTGACGTTTGTTTATTTGTTGACTAGCATGTAACATCACAGAAACAAGTGCGACGCCATTTGCATAAAGAAGCGTTTTTGCGGGTTATTTAAATTGTCGATATTTAATTTACATTTTTAGGGCCAATACTTAACAGAATTGGAAATAATATTTTTTATGGGTTCCACAGTTACTACTGAATAATCTAGAATGGTTTTCAAAATCTTGTCAAATAGCCCATTATTATTGTAGCCAATACTGAATATAATATAAGGCTGGTCTTTAGGCTCGATTCCGAGTCTTATTAAATAGGATGGTCTTATTAAATACATACCTCGTCTTCGCATTCGTCGGGGGTGCAGCGTCTCGCTCCCGCCAAATGGAATGAAAGAGCCACAGAGCAGGCGCTACCACTGTTGGACGTGTTGCTAGTTGTAGCTGTAGTACCGGCGGCTACTTCCTTCATTTCCACTATCTGTCAATTAGCAAGTACCTATGAGGACTGATAAATTCCGGGACAGGTTAATTTGCAGTCAACGTACCGAAGAGCTTATCGTTTCTTTATTTCTGTGCTTTCTTTAAAATCAAATGATACGTTGTACGCTACGACTATATTCCTCGCGACCTCGTCTAAAAGAATCAGGCAAACACAGCACTATCATTTTATTGGATGGTACTTTTCGTAAATGCTATGTAGAGCAACGTGGTGCCGATCGAACAAGAAAAATAATAACAAATAAACAATAAAAGCCGGCCAAGTGCGTGTCGGACTCGCGCACGAAGGGTTCCGTACTTATCGATAAAAAACGGCAAAAAAAATCACGTTTGTTGTATGGAAGCCACACTTATATATTTAATTAATTTGTTTTTATTATTTGTTGTTATAGCAGCGACAGAAATACATCATCTGTGAAAATTTCAACTGTCTAGCTATCGCGGTTCATGAGATACAGCTCTGTGACAGTCAGACGGACAGCGAAGTCTTAGTAATAGGGTCCCGTTTTTACCCTTTGGGTACGGAACCCTAAAAATGAAATAGAGCTTTAGCAAAAGCTCTAAAGGCAATTTACTTTTTAAGCGGATCGCAGTTTGTATCTTACCAATATGTGGTCAGTATGACGATGCAGAGTTACGTAGAGCCGATCTGGAGATAGCTTGTGCAACGGGTGATTGGGTCCGTGCAAGAATGGTAGATGTTCGCAAACGCTTGCAGGCAGGTGTTGCAGTGTCTTCTCACATCGCCGAGCTACCAGCCAAAACCTGGATCGCATTGGAAGATGATTAACAAACAAAAAAATATGCATTAAAAAAAAAACCATGTTCGGTCTAGGGATGTCTACACCCTCCACCCTCCAGGCGCTCAGTTTCTTAAAGATTTTTAATGGGGGTAGTTAGAGGCACGTCCTAACATAACTTTAGGTACATGCCCACATTCGGCAGAAGTTAGTATTCCCATCGCATCTTCATTTAATAGAAAATTTTTATAAGTAAAGAGCGGGCAATCCTCATGTAGAGTATCTGAATTGTTTCGAAACGTCAGCAATACAAGGTGAAACATGGTAGCCGTATTTCTAGTTAAAATACCTGAGGTGCGTAAGCAGGTTCTTGATAAGCGGGATGTTAGTAGCAGCCAGCGCGTTGGCAAGGTCAGGCATGCGTGGGGTGCCGGGGTAAGCCGGCACTCGAGTTCGGAGTCTGCCCCCATGAGCCCCTACCGATACTAGAAGTTGTTCGGCGCGGAGGCAAGGGGAGACGACTGAGCACGCTAGTACGCATGGCCAACCACCAACACTGCATTCCACCTATAACAAAATGCAATTTATAAAAGTAGTCATTGAGATTTATTAGTATAGGGGCAAAACAGGAAAGTTAATGTTAGTAAGTTTATGTGCATTTTAATCTCGTTGTAATTATTATTTAGGATTTTATGGCGAAATAATTTTTAGGAACGTCAAAGTTGCTCTTTATTATGCAACATTTATTGTTGGTTCCTAGGATTTTGCTGTGGTAGTACACAACAAGCTTTTAGACTTATTCTGATTAATATGTTTTGAAATCCTTATAGTTGATTGTGTAATAGTCCTTACTCCAATAACATTCTAGCAGCACTTACAAATCGTTCAACTGGTAGCCTAGTACTCTAGAGACCCTGGTAATCTAGATTGTTGTAACTTCTTACCCCAAGGTCATTCAACAACACTTTCAAATCGTTTAACCGTTGCCTAGATCGCACATGCACGGTGTGAGCTAGTAACCGTTCCATGGAGGGCGCGTGTGGCGTCAAGGCCGCAGCCACACGTTCGCCACCAGCTAAAGCTGGTACATGCCACACACAGAGCGTATCGCCTTCAGCGCCAATGATCAGCCGGTAGCCCAGCTCACATCCCAGTTCCCTACGACAGTGGAAACACATATAAAATACTAAATACAAAATGTTGCTTTCTCACTCTTTTTTAGCTATCCATTCTTAATCTGTCTCTTTTATATTTTGATTTAAAGCCTCTTCTTGGCTCATTAACCATATATACATGAAATATACATAGAATACATAGAATACATGGAAATATACATTTAAATAGGATAGAAAGTTGATATATACTAATCTATAAATTCTATACAAGCCCATTTCCCATGATTAGTTTTCGGATAAGGTTATTTAAGACTAAGAATTAGCTTACCTCCAGTAGGAGACCTGTAGTTTCTGACCAGGAACATATCTATCAACCTGCAAATGTCGCGACAGTCGATCGCGGCACAGTCTCAAGGTCTGCGTATACAGTAGCTCAAGCGACAGTGAGCGGCAAAAGTAACGAAGCGCAGTCAAGGCACCGCTCAGTCCGGCAGCGGCTAAGCGGGCTTGCGCTACGCCACGAAGCCACGCTAGTTGAGAACTGTGCACTAGAGGTTTCCCTTCTGAAAGTACATACAAATGTATGTGATACTGTATATATTAAAAACAAAAAGCAATCCAGGTTAATCATCAATGCCCAGCATATGAAACCTACATGGCTAATAGCTACAAGTTTTTTTTTTGTTTTTTTAGCTTCTGTAGTTTTTATTGTTCAACTTATAATAGCTAGCAGCTATATGCTGCTAGATGTAAAACAAAATAGCCTAAGCCTATCAAACCATTATACCCAATATACACAAGGCTTAGTAGATCTATATAGACTAAACTATATCATGGGCAGGACAGCTAGTACATTCATACGAGGGCTTTATAGTTTTCTTATTACTCTGAAGTCTGTTATTAATATAGAAAACTTACCTCCAGTCTCACTATCTTGAATAAGTATAGCAATGTCCAGTAATCTCCAAGGGACATTTGGGGCATCCCCCATAACTGTTAGGGACACACTATATTCTTGCCCAATTGTGAATGTAGCACGTCCATTTTCCACCTGAATAAACAAACCAACTAGGTTTAAGAAAATACAGAAATTCCAAACTCAACCCTGAGGTATATAACATAATCGTACATAATTATTCTGTTAGATAATCACAAAATTTATTTAACTTGTGTTTAGAAATGATTAAGTAAATGTGGTATAAAATTTACTATCAGCCATAAAATGCCTTTTTCTGATAGCAGTAGTTATAAGGTCTCACCTTGAGGTTGCGGACATCACTTGGTAAAGATGCAGTAGTAAGTCTCTGTCGCACCACGTGAGCTAATGAGTGCAGAGTAGTGCGTCTTTCAGAGGCAGTCAATGTAGGAGGTGGTACTAGTCGCTCTCGGACCACAGCCGGCAACCGACTGTAGGTGCCCAGTGTGAGTACTTCCACTGCAGCAGCCATGTGGAATGTGGGCAACCTGATACATATAATATAGTTTTAAGAGATTAACAGTAACTACATAAAATTGTATAAAAGCAAGGTTTTAAGTATTTTTAATTAATCAAGTATATAATTGATCACTGACCTGGCATGAACAAGGGTTTCCCGAGCAACTCTAGCTAAAACATCAGCTGTTTCTACAAATAATAGGGCTTGTTTATCCAGAAATGCCATGATATGAGCAGATCTATCCACTTTTGTCGCACTGCTGGCCCACTTTACCAAGGCCAAGAGACGTACAAATAGTTGACGAGTGCGAGCGCTGAACTTATAAATTTCAATTTTTCGCTCCATATCGGTTTTTCTAGGCAACCTGTAATCAATGAATTTTGAAGTACACATAACATGGACAAATTGCATAGAATAAATTAATATATAGAAGAGCAAGCCTTACAATTCAGCCAAAACAGTGAGTTCATCGTAAGTCCTTTGCACAATGAAGTCTATTAGTAATGCAAGTGAAATGGAGCCACCTCGAGCTCCACCGCCTTCGGCTCCTTGGTTGCATCCTTCGATTGCCACTGGTACCATCGTGGAATCACTCTATTTTCTCTCTCAAAAGATATCAGTTAGTCTGTTTACATTGTTTAGTACATAGTTTAAAACGTATAATACTAGAATAATAATATTTCTTTTTCAAGGATAAACTGCAAATATCATAAAATCGTAATCAAAAAAACTTTGAATATGAATATCTCCAACCATCAACCAAGCCAAGTGCAAGTAGCAAGTGGTAGGTACGTACCTCACCGCTGTACGTCTGTCTGACCATGGTCTGACCAATCTGTTATCGGTTACTGTTAACGTCACTGTCACAGTCACTACTTTTGAGTTTTGACATAAAATGTTCCAGAGAGTTTTAGTACAGTTTGGCATTATTTTACTACCTTCTAATTTTTCTCACTCACTCTAACACATTGATAGAAATTAGAATTAATATCATGCTAAAGTTCATGTAAAAATTGTGAAATGTATTTGATGTGAGAACATTTTTTTAAAACTGTGTAAAGTAAATTAATATTTTGTCAGTCAAGGTTGATAAATATTTCAATACCGTCTAAAACATCTCTAGTTCTCTAAATATTATTGTAAAATAGATAATGTGCATTGGATTTACAAAAATATAACTAAACCTTTAACTACTTACTACTACTTACTAGTAATTTGGTGGTTCAGTTTTTGTCTCATCAGGTTCACATCCGGCTTTCAGATTTTCATGAACATATTTTTAAATAAACGAGCGTATAAATTTTGTGTGAAACCTTTAAAAAGTTTGTGCGAGTTTGGTTTACATTTTCAAAAAAACCCTGCGGCTAACATGGGTCTACTAACTGAAGGAAGTCCTCTTACTTGGGAAGAGACGAAGGCTTTGGCGAATCACGTTCGACAACATGGAATAGAGCAATTCATTAACCTATACAAAAAGCTCCAGGACCGCACCGGGGATGTGCTTAAATGGGGAGATGAGGTAAGCTAGTCAAACTTAGCCACATTCAGACCTTAAAAAAAATGAGGAATTAACTAACTTTTTTCCCTTATTTTCCTCAAACAGTTTTGTATGATAGTAAGTCTAAAGAAAGTACCTAATCATTATTAAATTAAACAAAGATTGCACAACATTGTGCCACTTACTTCAAAAGCTTGACTTTTTATAAAATATATCTTATATTTTAGGTGGAGTATGTTATTGTAAAGTTTGATGATGAAAACCAGCGAGCAACTGTCAGTCTTAGAGCTAGCGAACTCTTACCATTGCTACAAGAAAAGGAGGTAGCCGACCCAGACAGTAAGTTATTAGTCAATTCCTGTTTAAAATAGTGAAGCGTTTGTAGTGTAGCCTGCCTAGTCATTCAGAGATCATCATTTAGATAGATACACAATAATGACAGTGTAAATTCATGATTATTTTGAGGAAGTTCTAGTTAAAAGGTGTATGTGAATATACATATGTGTACCGCAAGTGTATGTATGTATTAGCAGCGCGTCCCGGCTTCGCACGGGTGTAATTTTTTTTCTAGTAATAAATATAGCCTTTTCATAGATAATATAACATTCTAATGGTGCAAAATTTAGAAATCTGTCCAGTCATTTTAGAATTTATTCATTGCAAACATACAAAAATACAAATCTTTCCTCTTAATAGTATTAGAATAAATGTATATATAATATAATGTATTGTATGTATGCAGATTGGGTCACATGAACAAAAATAACTTGTCACAGTGATTTTTCAAAATATTTTTGTACCCATAACTTTCTGAGTGTCATTAGCTATTAACTCGGTGACTAATATAGCCTTGATAAAAAACATGACATTACAAGTATCTATAAATTGTAATGATCATATCATGACTGGCATGTTTTTTAGCTTGAACATTGTCAGTGCCAATAAATATTATTTTGTAAATAAATGAATGTAATAATGTACCTATGTACATAAACCTTAAGATTTCAATGCTATAATATGCATTTGATGACAATGATAAGATAAACATTTTATCTTTTCTGACACACCTACAGTGTACTTATACTTACATATTGTTTCCTTAGTTTTTGTTTGAGTTCTTAGAATAATAAAAATTCATATAATTTCTAAACATGGTGTTAATTTTTACGTAACCATAATTACTTTTATCAACAAATAAATAATTAATTAACTTTTCTCAATCAAATCAATTATTAATTGAAGTAAATTAATGTTTTACTGTTTGTTCTTGAGACAGATCAAATCTTAGCTTACACTAAAGGTGTGATCAGGCATTGCGCGGCAATCGATCGCGGCTGCCGCGCTATGTTTGAACGAAAGCCGCGCGCGACAGCCGCGTGCAAACGGTGTTATTGTTTATTCGCAAGGAAAACTTGTGTCCTGCAAATGCCGCGCAATGTCTGGTCACACCTTAACAGTGTGAGGAAGTCTCAGATTCCATGTTTATTAAACTATTCATTCTTCTGTTCAATCTATACATCTAAATCGATTATGGTCTCTGACAGTTTAAATTTTTGTGAGTGGGCAACAGCGGGAATACATAAAATAGGCAAACATTGTATGATCTTTATAGTGAAAAACAGTATAATTTTAGTGAAGCGTGAAAGATAAAGTTAAAAATTACTCAAAAATTTTCAAAAAAGTGTGTCGGTTTGCAAAATCACTTTATTTAAGTTCAAAAACAAAAAACAGTCAAGACTAAATTAAAGCAACTTGGAAAATAATTAATAGTGTGACTGGAAAAGTCAGATGCCACCACAATGAGTACAACTTAAGCTTTGGCGATACCGCCATTATCCAAGATAATGAAGTTGCAAAAGCTTTTGAAACATTTTTTACTGACATTCCAGTCTCTACTACAAAAACCTTAAACTCTTCTCACATAATCACAGAGTCATTGTTAAAAAATAATATGACAAATTCAAATTCGATTACGTGAATAAAAATGACATCATAAAAGCTTTCAAACTAATTAATGTTATAAATACTACTGACCTCTGGGGAATCTCTGTTAGCGTCGTAAAACCATTGATCGACATCATTGCACCCGAACTAGCTTTAATATTTAACCAATACATTGACTGTGGTGTGTTCCCTGATTTAATGAAATATAGTAAAATAACACCCCTATTCAAATCGGGTAGTCATTCAGACCCAAGTAACTATCGTCCCATATCTGTACTACCAATATTCAGCAAAAAAAATTAAAAACTGATTCTTATTCAATTACAATGCCATTTCAATACAAATAACTTACTCGACAATAAACAATTTGGATTTACAAAAGGACGCTCAACCACTGATGCAAGTTATAAGTTGATTTCCCATATTTTTGATGCCTGGGAAGACTCTCGCGATGCTTTAGGTATTTTTTGTGATTTATCCAAGGCATTTGATTGTGTACATCATGATACATTAATCAGGAAACTACACCACTATGGCATAAAGGGTGTCGCTCTAGACCTTCTTACTTCTTACTTAAGTGGCAGAATGCAAAGAGTTGACGTAAATGGAAAGCGTTCACCGGGGTCAGTAGCAACAATGGGTGTGCCACAAGGATCAATACTAGTACCATTCATGTTCTTAATTTATATAAATGATCTACCTTCTCTTATCAGGGATGATCACGAGATTGTACTGTTTGCTGATGACACTTCACTTTTATTTAAACTGAAGCGACAACAGAATAACTTTGACGATGTAAATAATGCAATCTCTAAAGTTGTAAATTGGTTTAATGTCAATAAGTGCATTAGGTTTATACTACCGAATGTTACACAAGTAAATGTTGATATAAAAATCAAAAACGAACATGTAGATCTCGTGGACACCACTATGTTTTTAGGCATTACTTTAGATAATAAACTTCAATGGGGCTTCAGCATACGCAGTCAAAAAGATACGTCTTTTTACAGACGTAGATACGGCTAGACTAGTCTACTTTAGCTACTTTCATAGCATTATGTCTTATGGCATATTGTTGTGGGGGAGTGCTGCAGAAGAGAGCTGTTCGAGCAATTTACAACATGGGCCCCAGAGAATTACTGCAAAATAAGTTTAAAGAAATAAATATAATGACTGTACCTAGCCAATACATTTATGAAAATCTAATGTATGTTCGTAAAAATATTAGTTTGTTTAAGAAAAATAGCGATAATCATGATGCAAATACTAGAAATAAAGATAAACTCGCTGTTCCCACGACTAGGCTCACTAAAACTAAGAAATCATTTCAAGGGCAATGTGTACGCTTCTATAACAAAATCCCAAATGACATGCAAAAGCTATCTATTAGCAAATTTAAAAACTTAATTAAACGTAAACTATGCAAAAAGGCTTACTATAAAATATCTGACACTCTATCAATAATAATTAAGATTCATTTTGTATTAATAATAAGTACAAAGACTTAAAAAAAAACACAAACAATGAACAAATTAAACTAATAAAATTAAACTTAACTAAATTTGACGATTCTAAATGATCCAAGTGATTTCAATGAATAAACGATATTTTTGATTTTTGATTTCTAAACAGTTTGGTGCATCATTAACTTTATGAGATTATCATTTAAAAAAACAAGACAGCCTGTATTCATTAGCTAAAGTCCAGAGATAGAGCTCGCTTAGATGTAGCCAAATCAGTACAGTTTAAAATAAAAAGATGCAGGATTTTTACGCAAGATTCGGGAAGACCTATTTTTTGAAAGGTTTGAAATATCATTTGAATTAGATTTGTGCATTGAAATGTATCTTTGTATAGGCTTACAAAACTTTCAACATATTCTTCTATCATGACTGCTTAAAACGCCTTCAAAGTATGCTATGAATTTGGTCAATCTATTATCCCAAGCATTTAAATAATATTAAGCTTCTGTTTTAGATGTAAAATCCCTATGGCGTCCTGAATATGGCGGTTACATGGTTGAAGGGACGCCTGGCAAACCGTACGGCGGTCTCCTAGCTCACTTCAATATCGTAGAAGCGAATATGCAATACAGAAGGGCAGAGGCAAGCACTTTATTAAAAGACGGAGAAGTCATTATGAGCATCACCAATTTTCCTAGGTAACCTATGTGCCAGCTGCATTTACTAAGCAGGTCATTGAAAACGTAAAATGACATGAATTAAGTTATATTTTTTTGCAGATTAGGATGTCCAAATTTCACAAGCCCACCGTACCCACCGACTCCACATGAAGGTGTGACTAAATCACTATACTTTCCCGATAACGCCATATTCGAGGGACATCCACGCTTTAAAACGTTGACTTCGAATATCAGACACAGAAGAGGAGAGAAAGTAGCTATTAATATACCAGGTAAGCTTTCAAAATACCCATTTTCCTTTATTTAACAATTCCTAGATCTAGCAGCTAACAGGTACATTGGAAGGCCATCAATTTACCCTAATGATCACATGTTTAATTAAGCCTTGTTAAGATTAATCTCTCGCCTCAAAGATGCGATTCGCAAATGCGGGTATAAAAAGTAGAATATCATTACGTACGCGTTATACGCGAATGAGAAAACCCTCGCTTACAATAAAAAACCGTAAAACAATAAAAGTGCAAGTCGGACTCGTGCACGAAGGGTTCCGTACAAAAAAAAAAAAAAACGGCAAAAAAATTATGTTTGTTGTATGAGAGTCCTCATTAAATATTTATTTTATTCTGTTTTTAGTATTTGTTGTTATAGCAGCAACAGAAATACATAATCTGTGAAAATTTCAACTGTCTAGCTATCACGGTTCATGAGATACAGCCCTGTGACAGACAGACAGACAGTGAAGTCTTATTAATAGAGTCCCGTTTTTACCCATTGGGTACGGAACCCTAAAAAGGTCTTTCAGTAAAAAGGTATTGTACCTATGTCTATAACTATAACAACAGAACTATCTGATGTTAGGTACAGCCTGTAGAAGGTTAAAAGGCACTAATCTTATCTATGTATATTTCTTTTAACCATTTTTTTATGTGAAGATTTTTAAGTGCTGTAAATCTGGACTTTCGCTTAGCAAATTTTTTTGAGAAAACTTGTATAAAGTAATAAGTTATAATTCACTTGAGAGAGAACCTTGTTTGCGGCCATCGACTACATAGCCCAGTAGTCGATGTTTGCGGCCTACATTAAATCAAACACTACCATAGTAACTTCTTGTTTGCTTTATCTATTGCGTAGTTGGTCACAATGCATCTTTTGATGATAAGTTTAGATTATGTTGGCCTTACAAAGGGCCTTGTAACCGATATTGAAAGGTACAGTGAGCGCCGACTCGCAACGACTCTCAAGATCTTCTAATAAGCACCTCGAAAATGGATTTTGATAGATATTTTATTTATCGTACTTTTTATAAAAAAATTATAGAATTATATTATTTATTTATTTATTATATTTATATTTATTTATTTAGCCCTTTGAATTTAAATTATTAAGTTGTGTTATAAAATATCTCTCAGCTCAGTGTGCCTGTTGGCAAAGGCCTCCTCCAGTAGCTTCCATTGTTTGCGGTCCTGAGCAACTCTTCTCCATTTGGGTCCCGCATTAAGTTTGAGCTCATCCTCCCAGCGCATTTGTTGTCGTCCTTGACTTCTTTTGCCATCTCTAGGATACCATTGGGGCATTTCACGTGAAGCGGACAATAAAAAAAAAGTGAGGTCGTGGATTTTGTTTATATTCCGGTCAATTACACATATAGCAGACATACATATGTTCACACAATATTTTTTTCGTGTGACGCCTATTTACTGAGTTATGGGCTTCTAAAGAATTGAAAATTTTTGAGCAGAGTCATTTTAGACCGTTGATATTGGCATTAGTAAATGTATTATTAAATTCACTTTTCTTGTCTTGATCTCAACATATGGCCGGTCCATCTCCATTTTTGTAGGTCTATTTTTTCCAGGATGTCGCTTAGTTTTGTTTTTTCCCTTATTTGGACATTGCTAAATCTGTCTTGTCTTCTTATCCCTATCATGCTTCGTTCCATAGCTCTCTGGCATTTTTCTAATTTGTTTCTATGGTATTTTGTAAAGAACCATGTTTCACAGCCGTTGGAGATACATGGAAGGATACACGTGTTGAAGACTTTCCGTTTGGTTGACATATTCTGGTCTTTGGATTTAACAATTTCCTTTAGGGACCAATATATCTTCCACTCGTTGGCAATTCTCTTATTTATTTCTTTAGTCTTTAGGGTCTTTAGGGGAGATGATCTGACCCAAGTAGCAATACTCATCGACATATTCTATTTGTTGTTCTTCAATATTCTATTTGTTGGTCTATGGAACCCATAGACCATTTTTGACTTGGTCATTAGCTTTGTCTTCGTTATGTTCATTTTTAGACCCACTTTTAGTGCTTAAACACGTTGACTCGCGGGCGCGGTGGCGGGCGCGGTGGCGGGCGCGGTCACGAAATATCAAACATATGACGTGATTTCCAAGTGTTCACGTTCAAAACGCACGTGCGGTCTAAGTAGCGAGCTAACTAGCTCATATGTTTGATATTTCGTGACCGCCCCCTTCACCGCGCCCGCGAGTCAACGTGAATAAGCACTTACGCTTTCAGTATTTAGAGTTTGTATCAACTTCTCGAGCTTCTTTGGACATTCTTCCAGTAGAGCCAGGTCGTCCGCAAATCTGAGGTGATTAAATTTCCTGCCGTCTATGTTCAGTCCTAAATGTTCCCAGTCAAGATTGCGAAAGACATTTTCTAAAACTGCTGAAAAAAGCTTCGGAGACAGTGGATCTCCTTGTCTGACTCCTCGCTTGATTCGGAATTCTTTGCCCAAAACATCCAGTTGGATTTTAGCTTTACTGTTTGCATATTAGTTTTGATGATATTAATATAATGTTGCCGGTATACCTTGCCTTTCCAAACTTTCCCATATTCCCTTATGACTAATGCAGTCGAATGCTTTTGCATAGTCTATAAAGGCTATATGTATAAAGTGTTTTATTAAACTCGTAATACTTATCGATTATCTGTTTGAGTGTGTGGATATGGTCTATCGTTGAAAAGTTCCGTCTAAAACCGGCCTGTTCCATTGGTTGGCTTTCGTCAAGTTTTGCGGTTATCCTATCCAAGATTATCTTAGCAAATATTTTATAGACATTAGACAGTAGTCTTATTGATGAATTGGTACCAATACTTACTGAGGTGTTCAACCAAATCGTGAGAAGTGGATATATACCAGCACAATGGGAACCTTCATATATGTACAAGGTGTCTCAAAAGTAAGTTCACATTTGCTTATCTTATTACGCGAAAGCAACTATTCTGAGGGGCGCGGGGGGTATGTCAGTCGGTAGTCTGGCTCTTGGGAATTTAGTCGCTATGGAGCGTTTCTCTGGTGCGGACCGTGCGTTGTGCGTACGTGAGTTTTACAAAAACGGTAATTCGGCGACTGTAGCGCGTAGAAAATTCTGCAGTATTCGACATATTCGTCACTTAAATGATGCGCCTAGCACTCGACTCATTGCAAAATGGGTTGAGAAGTTTGAAGAGACTGGGTCAACTCTGGAGAAACCAAAATCTGGGCGGCCAAGAACATCAAGAACAGCCGAAAACGTGGACAGTGTTACTCAGTCTATTCGAGATGATCCAAACCTCTCGATTCGGAAGCGTGCTGTTGCTTTAAATGTGCACAGATCTTCATTATGCCGCATTTTACACAAAGATTTAAAGCTGCACCCGTACAAAATTCAGTTGGTGCAAGAACTGAAGCCTCAAGATGCTGGTCAGAGGCTTGACTTTGTAAATCAGATGATTGAGCGCTTTCCAACGTTCACCAACATCTTGTTTTCCGATGAAGCCCATTTTCACCTGAATGGGCATGTAAACAAGCAAAATTGTCGTTACTGGAGTGCAACCAATCCAAAACAAAAACAGCAGAAACCGCTACATTCACCCAAAGTCACCGTATGGGCAGCGATGTCGGCGCGAGGTGGACGCACGCTCACAGTGAATTCAGAGCGTTATGTGGAGATGTTAGTCGAGTTTTTCGTGCCCCAACTGCAAAACTTTCCTGGTTACAACCAAAGAACATGGTTCCAGCAGGATGGAGCAACTTCACACACGTCCAACAGATCTCTGCCTCGAGTTCGATAAATTTTTCCGAACAAATTAATCTCCAGGCGAGGTGACATAAATTGGCCTCCACGGAGTCCCGATTTAACACTTATGGATTTTTTCCTGTGGGGTTATGTCAAATCAAAAGTTTACGCTAATAAACCGACTTCCGTGGCACAATTAAAAGAAAATATCCGTCATGAAATGGCAGCCATCACGGAGACTACCTGCCGTGCTGTCATAGGCAATTTTAGTGCCCGACTAAATGAATGCCGAGAGCGCAACGGTTTACATTTGGACGATGTTATTGGAACGAAGTTCCTTATCGCGCGTTGTGAAAGGGGGCTAGACGGAAAAAATTCTTACGAAAAGTTGTCACGAAAAGTTGTCACGACACTTTTTTGCTATAGTATATCTATTAATAATGTCTAATATTAATGTCGAGATCAAGGTGGAGGTCGAGGTGGAGGTCGAGGTCGAGGTCGAGGTCGAGGTAGAGGTCGAGGTCGAAGTCGAAGTCGAAGTCAAAGTTGATTCCCCTTCCCTTGTCCCACGTTATTTTGTGAGAACTTCGTTCCATCCGGGTGTCCCTTGACACCTCTCAAGTTTTTTTTTTTAAATTAAAATTCCCAAACAGTGTACTTCACAATATATAATAAACATTTTTTCAATAAAGCTAAGACTTTTCTTTTAAAAAAAGATTTAAATGTGAACTTTTTTGAGACACCTTGTATATCGCTACTGCATAAAAAAGGCGCAAAGGATGACATCGAGAACTACCGTACCGACCAATAAGCCTACTGTCTAAAGAATATAGATATTATAATATCGGATCGATCATGTTGTCCTAAATACCGTTTAAGCGTCTACAAAACAGCAGGGCTATTTTGTAAAAACATGATTATCATGTTATGATGTTGAATGCAATACCTAATCTGTACACTTTTCATAGTAACTATTCACTGGTTATGCATCTATACCTACGCTTCTGCGTAAGTATTGTATTGGAAGCGTTAGTATAGGTGCCTAAAAAGCATAAAAAGCGTAGGTATTTAGGGCATTCAGTACCAATAATTGGTATAAATATCATAACATGATAATCATGTTTTTACAAAATTGCTCCACAGTACAAGGAGGTTTGTGCATTTATTCCAAGTTAACAGGAGAGGACTTTAATTCGAGGATCAGAAATTAACCAGCTTTTCAACCGACGAAAAAAAGACGTTCTCAATTCGACGTATATTTATATTTATGAATAGTCCAAAGTTGGTTTTTTTCTTAATAATCAAACTTGAAAAGATTTATCATATCAAGATCAGATATTATCAAGATTGTATTTTCTATTGATAAAAGAAAAGATTTGTTTTTGTTTTTAAGTTTTTAAAATTAAATTATGTATTAAGACCTGTAATAAATGTTTTTGATGAATGCAGAATCGTTTTTTCTCAATAACCGCAAAACATACAGTTTTGTTTTTTTATGACAAGAGATAACTTATGGATATAATCTAGATAAATAACAGACAGAAACACGATTGGTGAAACTTTTCTCGATAGATTTATTTTCCAAAGTTGGCTCTTCAAAAACACTAGTTTCGTTTTTAATCAATTCGTTAGTTAATCATAATAGCTAAGTAAACTACAGACAGTTTCTTTTTTAATTCGATGGTTTTCAAGATAATGCATTTTTATCACTTTTTCTGTCTTATTCTGGTAGACTCAGCCCATACAAAAAGTAAAAAAAATCACTTATCACCTTAACAGCATCTGCATTGATATTTGACAGTGTTTCGCGATGTGAACACAAAGATCCCAGTTGACGATTCAAGCAAGCACGACAAGGCAGCCGACCCCGGCTGTGTATACATGGACGCAATGGGTTTCGGCATGGGTTGCTGCTGCCTTCAGCTGACCTTCCAGGCGTGTTGTATTACGGAAGCACGCACGCTTTACGATCAGCTAGCACCTTTGTGTCCTATCATGGTGAGTGTGCATTTTATATACAGTAGTGAGTTTACATCTAGTAGAAACTCACTGTAACCCTCGTATTCAAGAACGACACTATGAGAACACGCACCCACAGTGGACGAAATCTTTTTTCATAAACATCACTTTATGTGTTGAGCGGCACTATGGCGCACGCTACCGTGTGCCTTTAGAGCTCAACTTTGGCTAGAGGCACACGACAATGTGCCTCTAGTCACACTATGCAGTGTCGCACAACACATAAAGTGATTTTTATGAAAAAAGATTTCGTCCTCTGTGGGTGCGTGTTCTCATAGTGTCGTTCTTGAATACGAGGGTAAGACTCTTATATTAAGAGTTACGAATGCTACCTACTTAGCAACATCCAGTAATTGACAAATCTAAATTTAAGTATCTAAAAGTTATCAAAGTAAACCAATACGAATGTTTATAAATATGGCTGATTATAAAAACGTGCTTATCATCTTACTTATAAGTAATAATATAAATCCGAAAGTTTTCGAGGATTCATATGTTTGAATGTTTGTCTCTCTATTACGCCCAAACGGATTTGGATGAAACTTAAATAAATAAATAAATATTATTTTTTATTTATATAAGTTAACATCTTATGGTAATGTGTAAGTGTCAGTTTTGACATTTGAACGATAAGATAGTTGTTCGTATTTGTACTAAACCTCCTAAGGCCTGGAGATCTGGGAGTAGGGCTGCCATCCGTTCGGGTTTCCCCGGATTTGTCCCCCCCCCCTGTTAACATGTCCGGGTTCTGGGCTCTAAAATCCGGGGTTTTTACGTGTCTTGTCCTGGTTGCCAAATTTTAGAGATAGCAGTCCTATCTGGGAGCATGTCTACCGTACTTTGGGATTTCAGTCGTGATCCTTTTTAATTTCATTTTATATTTTTTATTGCCTTCAGTTGGCACTATCAGCTGCATCGCCAGTTTACCGCGGCTTCCTAACGGACGTTGATTGCCGCTGGAACGTGATATCAGCGTCTGTGGACTGCAGAACTCGCGAAGAGAGGGCTTTGGAGCCACTCCGCAACAACAAGTTCCGCATACAGAAGTCTAGATACGACTCGATTGATTCTTATCTGGCGCCGGAGCACGAGAAGTAAGTACTTAGTATATCTTGTATTTATAACAATAGGCTATTTGACAGTATGAAAAATAAAGTGTTGTTGATAGTAATCTATGTAATTTATGCCTTCAAAAAGCGATATGGACTAAAATAACTTGAAAGTAAACATTTTTTTTTTGCCCTGCACTATTTTTTGCGTCACTTACATACATTTATGTGTTGTCACTACATAGTATAAAGCAAAGTCGCTTTCCGCTTCCCGCGTCTGTATGTATGTATGTATGTATGTATGTTTGCTTATATCTTTAAAACTACACAACGGATTTTGATGCGGTTTTTTTTAATAGATAGAGTGATTCAGGAGGAAGGTTTATATGTATAATAACATGCTACCCGTGCGAAGCCGGGGCGGGTCGCTAGTAAAAAATATAATTTAAATGAAACCAACTTGAAACTGTGGCGGTTAAGTGCGAGTCGGACTCGCAACGAAGGGTTCCGTACCACTATCTATAAAAAAACAGCAAAAAACAAAACAGGTTTGTTGTATGAGAGCCCCACCTCAATATTTATTTTATTCTGTTTTTAGTATTTGTTGTTATAGCGGCAACAGAAATACATTATCTGTGAAAATTTCAACTATCTAGCTATCACGGTTCATGAGATACAGCCCTGTGACAGACGTTCAGACGGACAGCGAAGTCTTAGTAACAGGGTCCCGTTTTTACCCTTTGGGAACGAAACCCTAAAAATAGTGCAGAGCTGAAATTTTATTAAGTTATTGGTAGTATAGTCACGTATTTATATAGCCGATATTTAAATGATCACTACCTCATGCTGGATTATTGTATATTGTATCCATATTCAATTTTTTTCTAATAATAGGGTGTAAATTAAAAGATTGGCGGAATTTCTTGCTATATATTTTTGTCCGTTTAGTATTTTGAAATGGATTTCCGCAAAGTCACGCCTGAATCGATTAAATACGTGAATTGTTATTTTAGAATTGCTTCTTTCCAACATCTACAGGTATAACGACATTCCAATAACTCACGATCCGGCAATCTATCGGCGACTTCGCGAGGGCGGTATTGACCACCCGTTAGCAATGCACGTCGCTCATCTCTTTATACGGGACACTGTGTCCCTTTTCTCTGAGAAAGTGAACCAGGACGATGCGAATGATACGGACCATTTCGAGGTATGTCACTAATCTGGCTCACAGCTCAGTTGGTAGTAACTTTGCGGTCTGCGCTGTAGGTTGTGGGTTCGATCCTCACCCAGGACAAACATTTGTGTGATGAACGTAGATGTTTGTTCTGTGTCTGGGTGTTATGATGTATTATAAGTATGTATTAACAAATAAAATGTATATTTATGTATTCTATCAGAAAAACACGTGCTCAAAGCGGTGAAGGAAAACATCGTGAGGAAACCAGTTAGTATTCTTATAAGCGGCGATGGGCTTGCAACTTGCCACGTATGGAATGCTAACTACTGCAAAATACGGGCATGTGTATAATGTTTGGACGTGCCTCTGACTACCCCCATAAATGTCTTATGGGGGTAGTCAGAGGCACGTCCAAACATTATACACAAACTACTTCAAAGGATCTAAGCGTCTGGAGATCTGAGAAGATGGCTACCGTACTTGCGGATTACAGTCGTGATCCAATTTTTTTTTTCTATCAGAAATCTGGTTTCAGTACATGCTTTGCTTAGTTTTGGGCTAGATGGCGATGTGGGGAATGTCCACGAATATTTTTGATTTATTTATTATTTTATTTATATTTCTAGAACATCCAATCTACGAACTGGCAGACGATGCGTTTCAAGCCCCCACCGCCGAACTCGTCTATCGGCTGGCGCGTCGAGTTCCGTCCGTGCGAAGCTCAGCTCACTGACTTCGAGAACGCTGCCTACGTTTGCTTTGTGGTGCTACTGACGCGTGTTATACTCTCGTACAATCTCAACTTCGTTATGCCGATCAGCAAGGTAAATCTATATCTATCTATATCTATCTGTCTATACATATAATAAAACTGTAGAAGAGTTCAATTCTGTACATTAAATAAAAATTTAAAAAAATACTCTAGGGGTCTTCATACAAGTAATACAAGCCAAAAAAAAAAACAATTTGTCTGTCTGTCTGTTGTCCGGCTTTCACGCAAATACTACTGGACGGATTTTGATGAAACTTTTTTTTGTTATATAGCTATAGTCCTTGGCAACTTATAGGCTATAATTTCGGAAGATCGGAAATTTAGAAATGTCTGTCGCCCAGGGAAGCGGGCACGGGTCAGCTAGTTATATTAATAAACTTGAACAGATAGAGGTTGTTTTTTTCCAAAAAGCAATAATTTCATTGCAAAAAATGCTAGCATTTTCCCCGACTTTTACTACTTTTCGGGCATCATTTATAATTATTTTCCCTATAATCCTTGTCCTAATACGTCCTATTACGAGTACATAAATAATCCGTCAAATCGGTGGAGCTATTTTCTAGTGTTTGAACCCTCGCGAGTCGCGACACGTGTACGATGTCGCGAAGTTTTCCACAAGTGATCAATAACATAATTTATATTGACTTCTACGACTTAGTTATGGTTTAGTTAGACAGCTAAATGGCGGTCGAAGCTGAAGTTATTCAGTAAGATATTTTACTATTGTCTTGTATTAAGATGTTTTTGTATTATGACAAAACGTATGATACGTTTCCCTAGTATAGTAGATGAATTGTCCATTGTCTAAACATTGTATCTATTGTTTTCAAAAACAGCTTTATGATTTATAATTTAGATATACAACTATGTACTTACTTGAAATTACTATTTATTACATCCTGTATCGTCAAATCATAAAACAATAATGTATGAGTAATGATGGTGCATGTATAACAATAATGTGTGGAAACTTTTAATTGGCCTTAAGCGTACATGCACTTTGCATGTATAAGTAGTACTTTTTAGTCTTATCCTTCTTCTTCTAATTAAGATTTCCTAAAATTCTAAAATAAATAAAATGAATTAATTTACATACACGTCGCGTCACTCATGACCACTTAGCAACGGTTCAAGGGAAGACAGGTCCAACCAAGCTTTATATAATTGTTAACCTTTTATTTATATTCCTCAGGTAGATGAAAACATGCAACGAGCGCAGCGTAGAGGCGCTTGTCTGAACCAGAAGTTTTGGTGGCGTAGAGATGTCGGCGCACCTAACAGCGTCGCGCCGCAAGCTACCGACGCCTCGGAGCAGTACGCCGAGATGACTATCGACGAAATTGTCAATGGAAAGGTAAATAAAAGGTATCCTACCAGCTGCGCCATTAAAAATTTGATTGGCTGCGCCAGATTTTCTGTGAATAATTATGTTTTCAGTATGCTTCTACGAGCTCAAACAGGCTTTAAACTTATTAGTGCACCCATTTAAAATTGGGTTATGATTCCAAGCTAACTTGCTAGTGAAGCTGATGGCAAAAAAAATATTTACTAACTAACATTTCCAGGACGGCGTATTCCCCGGTCTGATTCCGCTCATCGAATCTTACCTGTCGGGCATGGACGTAGATGCTGACACTCACTGCTCCGTGCAACAATACCTGAAACTGATCCAGCGCCGCGCGTCTGGGGAGATATCTACAATGGCTGCCTGGATTAGGAACTTTATCACCACGCACCCGAACTACAAGTAAGAATCACGCAAAATTTTGTGATTATCTTCTCACCTCAAAGTCTGATTTTTTATTCCTTTTCTAAAAAGTAAAAAGTCAAATATCATGTACCCAGAATGTGGCCAGTATCACAAAATATTTACCATTACATTTTTTTTTGCTTGTACCTTGTCTAAGTAGCTTACTAACTGCATTCAGCATAAACAGTGACCCCTGTTGGTTACAGTTGTCTTTGCTTTTAAGTTGATGATCCCGGATAAAATTAATCAATCAGCGATTTACCTTCGGGTGTCATAATGCACTGCTCCACATGGTATAGAGAAGGCCATTAGCTTTAGTTAAACTTAGTGAATCAAATAGTATAAACCTAAGTCTACCCGCAGGAAAGACTCGGTCGTCACTGAAAAGATCAATTATGACCTTCTGAAGACAGCGCACGGCATCCAAACCGGCACAATACCGGCGCCCTCGCTGCTCGGCGGCACCAACGTCTCCAAAACTAACGAGGACATTCCCAAGGCGTTCACCAAGATGATGAGTAAGGAGTGCTAGCCATTGCACCATTGCCGTTCTATTGCAAGTGTGTAGTGCCTTCTGTGTGTTAAACGCACTAGTTTATGTAGGAGGCGTAAGTAGGTCTGATTCAAATAGGACGGTGTTATCGGCGCGAAGGGTACGCGCAGGCATTACTTTGGTTCACAAATTTAAACCTTCTGTGATAGTAAATAGAGATGATCAATATTAAATAAATCAAATTACTCTTCTTGCTCGTTGATAAACGTCCTGTCTGAATTTGGTCTTAGACGGTGCCTAGTCGGTCAATTGTGAACCTTAAGAAATGCAATTAGGCAATTCCTACAGTCCAAGAACTTTAGTGACCCAATATAATTGATCGTCAAGGACATCGTCTAATATGGAGCAAAGCTAAGCCTTATCCTAGACAGTGATATGGATTGGTGGTTGTGAAGATTGAATTATTACATCAAGCATTTGGTTAGCAGTAGTAGCATTGTGCTTGGCTTCGCTCCACTATATACTTGCGGATCCGATCATAGTTATTGTTATAGTAGTCAAGGTTGCCTTACGTAGTTTACTTCGAGATTTAAAGAAAAATATAGATATTTAACTTAGGAATACGTTGACACAGAATCGGTATGATAGGTTCGTACTTAAAGACGCGGACTGTTAGCATTCCAGTGATATTAGAAAGCATTTTACCAATGTTGTGGGGTTGCGCGAATTATGATGAATTTATAATGCAAATACAGGCAGGTTGAGTTATGGATGGATCTATTTTGAATACGCTTTTGACAAGATACTATTCGTGTCTTGTACAGAATCAAATATAGAGATCTGAGATGATGATATAGAATTGACGAGTATCTTAGACGGGAATGAGTATTGTGTCTGTATTTGCATAAAAGAAACATTTGAAGATATCTGCATGTTCCACATTTACGATTAGAATATTTTAGCATTTATCCACAAAGTATTTGATGACCAGTTGAGAATGTAAACTTTTTATAACCATTCTTAGTTTATAACTTGTTTTATTATACATTTTACAATTCAATTTTATGATTATGTACTTAGCGTGTACACTCACCGATAATGTGTCGGGGTTTTAGATATTAATATTTGAACCTACTAGACTAATCATGGAAGTTAGACCAGACTTCATTGTTCAATGAATTTATTTATACTGTGGCAATGTGATAGTCGAATATAATGCAGTTAGATGCTATGATAATAATGACACTTTTAACATTTACATGGACAACCTAACTGAATGAACCGAAAGCCATGTTCAATAAGAAGTTTTAAAATAATAAAGTAATGGAATACATCATTACTACGATTTATTGGCAATGTGATTTATTGTTAGTAATATTATGACACCGTTGCATATTGCGTATAGATAAATATATCGAAATAAACAGTAAAAATATATAAATGCTGTTGCCAGATTTATCGTTTAAATTTTATAAATGTTTGTGTTAAGGACGCAAATGGGCATTCCTAAAATCGTGAATTCCTAAAAAAAATTATGGGACATTCTGAAAATGCAACTTAGCGAAAGAACATCACACGTCAACATCAATGTATGATAAGGCGTCATACCTTGATGAATAATCAAGTTGTATTGTAGCCTGACTCGTAAATGTCGAGAAAACAGGCGTAATATAGATAAAATTAAATACTTCTTTGAATTTAGCACATCGAATATCTTATAATTACACGGGACTATGGGTTTGTAAATTAGTACTTATTTAACTTTAAAAGTTACCTATAAAATTAGGATGTATTCAAAACGCGCAAAAATCTTAGTTTATATAATTATATTTTATATAAGTTTTAGTTTAATATAAATCACGTGAGGTGGGTGGTGCAATCTGTGACTGCTTCTGCATTGTATTTTTAACTTGTTGTGTATGTTACCTAGTATATTGTTATGTTATTTTTTGACATTAATTCAATATTCATTCAATAAAGTTATTGTACTGTTTCATTTGCCTATTATTTCTAGTATAAGCTAGAGTTGTACCTAAATACTAGTTTCATTCAAGACAGGCGCAACGGTTGGCATATTAAATGGTCATAGGATAAATTAAACGAATGCCATATGATTAAAATTATATCTATATTAATCGGAATAATATAATTTACACACAATGGTAGTTATTCTGTGGTTACCACAAACTGATGAAATTTAGTAAAATACGATCAATCTTATTCCGTTTATGTTAAAATCTAAATAAGCGTAACCTCAGAGTGACAGTTTTAAATTTTAAGATGTGATTTAGAAACGTCAACCTACATTTAGTCAACATGTAATTAAACATGTCATGTAAATTGTAACTGACTAATAATGACACTTAGATGCATAAAATATGCGAAATACGAATAGAAAAATGATTATAATATCGTACATTTTAAAACTGTCACTATAAGGCTACTCTAATTTAGACCTTAACGTGAACAGAATATTTAGTATTATTTTATTTTATTCATTTGGAAAACAAACAGTACAATTAAACTTATAATATAATAGGAATTTTCGTATTTTAGTCAGTTTGTTGAAACAACAGAATCATATCACTAAAACTTATCCACAAGTTGCAATATATGCTGCTGTTCCTGTTGGCGCCATTCTTCACTTCCTGCGTCTCCGAGATTACCCGCGTATTCTGTTAGATAGAAAGAAGAAGTTAGATGAATACCTTTTACATAATCACCGTTAATCTCTCTGCTCTTATCCCACTTCATACAGGTACGGCCATCGACTACATAGCCTAATAGACGCCTAATGGCTTCATTTCTTCAAACAAACAACTCTGTCAAGTCAGTGAGGTATGAGGTACGGGGGGAGTGGGAAAAAATGCATTCTGATTGGCCGGTTCAAGATGACGTGATTCACTAGGGATGAGAAGTGTTGTCATGAGTTGTCGATAGCAGTCACAGGCACGTCCAAATATTATATTCGGCACATACCCACATTTTGCAGTAGTTAGCAGTCCATACGTGACAGGTTGCAAGCCCATCGCCGCTTATAACAATACTAATTACTGGTTTCCTCGCGATGCGATGCGATGCGACTGGTTTCCACCGTTTTAAACACGGGATCGGGATCGGGATCGGGATCGGGATCGGGATCGGGATCGGGATCGGGATCGGGATCGGGATCGGGATCGGGATCGGGATCGGGATCGGGATCGGGATCGGGATCGGGATCGGGATCGGGATCGGGATCGGAATCGGGATCGAACGCGAACGCGAACGCGAACGAGAACGGGAACTTAAGACAACATTTGTTAATTCTAAAGCGATAATATTATAAATGCGAATAGCAAATAGGTTACTTCCATGTAGGAACAACGCGAGCGAAGCCGCGGACGGAAGCTAGTTGGCAATAAGTAGTTTTACTAGTTAGGTCCAACTGTTGTTGTTACTACTATGTAGGTTTATCGATCATCAATTATTGAGTAGTGGTACAACACTATTGACTATCGACAAGGAAAATAACCAGTGTAACTTGAGCTTGTGGTAATGGTTTTTTAGCATAAACAGACGAGATGTGCACGGGTCAAGGAAGTGGTCGGTACTACTGCAGGTTTGACGCGCGGTATTTTTTATCGGCCGTATAAGCCTGATGTTTTGGATGACAGTGTTCGCCTTGCATGCGGTGTCTTCTGGGCTATGTAGTCGATGGGTACGGCACAACCAGAGATGGGCACTTACCCGGTAAAAATAATTTTTACCCATTCATTCCTATTTATACCCATTTATACCGGGTAAAAATGATTACATCTTTTTTTTTTACTTTTTTGACACTTATCTAATTATGGATCACGATTTTCATATTTTCATTAGTTTAGATCTTTCAAAGATGTCTAGTGGGGGTAGTCAGAGGTACGTCCAAACATTATATTTGGTACATGCCCACATTTTGCAGTAGTTAGCATTCCAAACGTGACAGGTTGCAAGCCCATCGCCGCTTATAAGAATACTAACTGGTTAATACTAATTAATTATGGTGTTTTCTTGTAATTTTTTAATTTGGATTATAATTATTCAGACTTTAGTAAATAAATAAGAGCGGTCGTTTTTAGGAATTTTAAGTTTAGCGTGGAGACAACAGAATCTCCACACATGTAATAAAATTAAACTTAATACAAATTCCATAAAATATTACCGAAATTATATCTATTTTGATTATTCATATTATGCATGGTTGTGTAGATTGTTTGTCCTGCCACTTTGACGTGTAATCTATAAAAAACCGGCCAAGTGCGAGTCAGACTCACGCACGAAGGGTTCCGTACTATTATCAAAACGGCAAAAAATCACGTTTGTTGTACGGAAGTCCCACTTAAATATTTATTTTATGCTGTTTTTAGAGAAATACATCATCTGTGAAAATTTCAACAGTCTAGCTATCACGGTTCATGAGATCATACAGCCCTGTGACAGACAGACGGAGAGAAAGACGGACAGACAGAGGGACAGACAGACAGACAGACGGACAGACAGACGGATAGACAGTCGGACAGACAGTCGGATAGACAGACGGACAGGCAGACGGACAGACAGACCTGCAGACGGACAGACAGACCTGCAGACAGACAGACGGACAGACAGACGGACAGACAGACAGACAGACAGACGGACGGACAGATGGGCGATGGGCTTGCAACCTGTCACGTTTGGAATGCTAACTACTGCAAAATGTGGGCATGTACCAAATATAATGTTTGGACGTGCCTCTGACTACCCCCACTAGACATTTTCGAAAGATCTAAACTAATGAAAATATGAAAATCGTGATCCATAATTAGTTAAGTGTCAAAAAAGTAAAAAAAAAGATGCAATCATTTTTACCCGATATAAATTGGGTATAAATAGGAATGAATGGGTAAGAATGACGTCATTTTTACCCGATATAAATTGGGTATAAACAGGAATGAATGGGTAAGAATGACGTCATTCTTACCCATTCATTCCTATTTAATGAATGGGTAAGAACAGAGATGGGCACTTACCCGGTAAAAATAATTTTTACCCATTCATTCCTATTTATACCCATTTATACCGGGTAAAAATGATTACATCTTTTTTTTTACTTTTTTGACACTTATCTAATTATGGATCACGATTTTCATATTTTCATTAGTTTAGATCTTTCGAAGATGTCTAGTGGGGGTAGTCAGAGGTACGTCCAAACATTATATTTGGTACATGCCCACATTTTGCAGTAGTTAGCATTCCAAACGTGACAGGTTGCAAGCCCATCGCCGCTTATAAGAATACTAACTGGTTAATACTAATTAATTATGGTGTTTTCTTGTAATTTTTTAATTTGGATTATAATTATTCAGACTTTAGTAAATAAATAAGAGCGGTCGTTTTTAGGAATTTTAAGTTTAGCGTGGAGACAACAGAATCTCCACACATGTAATAAAATTAAACTTAATACAAATTCCATAAAATATTACCGAAATTATATCTATTTTGATTATTCATATTATGCATGGTTGTGTAGATTGTTTGTCCTGCCACTTTGACGTGTAATCTATAAAAAACCGGCCAAGTGCGAGTCAGACTCACGCACGAAGGGTTCCGTACTATTATCAAAACGGCAAAAAATCACGTTTGTTGTACGGAAAACCCACTTAAATATTTATTTTATGCTGTTTTTAGAGAAATACATCATCTGTGAAAATTTCAACAGTCTAGCTATCACGGTTCATGAGATCATACAGCCCTGTGACAGACAGACGGAGAGAAAGACGGACAGACAGAGGGACAGACAGACAGACAGACGGACAGACAGACGGATAGACAGTCGGACGGACAGTCGGATAGACAGACGGACAGGCAGACGGACAGACAGACCTGCAGACGGACAGACAGACCTGCAGACAGACAGACGGACAGACAGACGGACAGACAGACAGACAGACAGACGGACGGACAGATGGGCGATGGGCTTGCAACCTGTCACGTTTGGAATGCTAACTACTGCAAAATGTGGGCATGTACCAAATATAATGTTTGGACGTGCCTCTGACTACCCCCACTAGACATTTTCGAAAGATCTAAACTAATGAAAATATGAAAATCGTGATCCATAATTAGTTAAGTGTCAAAAAAGTAAAAAAAAAGATGCAATCATTTTTACCCGATATAAATTGGGTATAAATAGGAATGAATGGGTAAGAATGACGTCATTTTTACCCGATATAAATTGGGTATAAACAGGAATGAATGGGTAAGAATGACGTCATTCTTACCCATTCATTCCTATTTAATGAATGGGTAAGAATGAAAGAGCATATAAGTCAGAGTAAGCTTAGACAACCTGCGCCACAGTCTTTCCTAACCTAAAATTGTGTTTTAAAGTTGCGTATCGTATCCAATAGTGTTTGTTTTATTTACTCATTCATTTCTGTGCAAATAAGATGGATTAATTGATGATTTGAGAGTAAGAAGAAATAGAAAAGGTTGAATCTATTAGTGAGGCGTGTAAAATTTATCAAAATTCGTAAGAATTCGTTTGAAGACTTTCAAGATGAAGAGATGAATACAGATTCAAGATGATGCAGTAAATTATCAAGTGGGAGGAGCCAGCCAACAATTTCACTTGCATGCAAACAAGTTGGTTTAGCACTTTTTTAAGCAAAGGGCTCAATGGATAAAAATGCCTTGGACTGGAACATATGTGATTGCTGGTTTTTATTAATTGTGTGGCTTCAGACAAATGATAGGAGCTATATTGCACACATATTAGAATCCCAAAAATTGCAGATGGTATTGGACAACACTGCATAAACAAGACAGGATACATGTCAATAAATTTACAGGTAAGGTTTCAGTCTCAGAATACAGAAAGAACTTCTTCTGTATTCTGAGGTTTCAGTACCTACTACGTAAGCTTTGGTACATAATTATAATTTATTCAAACATAGGTTTCCTACCATAAAATTAAAGTCATATATATTTTATTGTTCCAGGTTGTGTCAGGTGCTAATTTGGAGATCATGAATACCTTTTGTGGCATAAATGTGCAAGGCAGCTCACATGACTCAAGAATATAATAATGAATGTTGTTTGAAACAACAATAAAATTATTTGAGCAATCAGAATTGAATGACAGACTTTTATATTATTTTCTTGTACTTCCATGTTATACCTAAGCACATTAATTTTAAATAAAAAACATCAGGCTTATGACATTTTCTTTATTTGTACACATTGTTTGGATCCTACCATAGAATTTTTTTTATAGAATTCAGAACTGTGATTAGTGTGAGTAAGTATATGAAAATATCATCCTTCGCTTGTGCTCTTCATATTTTCTGTGGCTTATCAAGCTTCGAGCATGTTCATTCTGGTCCTGCAAATAACAAATAGATTAAAAATTAATATTTTAGGTAGTTTTAAAAACATAGTCAAAGTAAGTTAGTTTAACATAAGTTTAACTATTGAGATCATTTATATAACTCATTAAACCTGAAATAAGTGGTATACTTGTAACAAATATTTTAATTCGTAGGTACTAAGATAGGTTAGGTACTTACTCAGTACTTAAAGAAAAACCTAGTTAAACTTACTTTTCGTGCACTTTCACGCACCATGCTTTGTTAGAAAAACCTAGTTAAACTTACTTTTCGTGCACTTTCACGCACCATGCTTTGTTTTTTGTCCAGTTTGTATTAGTGTCCAATGATTTGATTTCAATTATTGGAGGATACTCTCTCAGAACTATGCGAAATAATTGCTGAAACAAACAATTATATTGTAAATGATACCTACGGTAGCATTCATTATACTTACCATAACAGTCAAGCTGTAAAAGTGATAGATGATAACATTATTTACCTTTTCTTAATAAAGCGAATGCGTTTTCAGTTCATTTTGAAATTTAATTAATTTTTATCAAAGTTTTCATAGTTGTTTGTTTACTTTTATACCATAGGCAACTGTCATTCAAAACGTTGTTTGTCACTGTCCATATGTCATCATAAAGCATTGAGTTCACTCACCGACTCACTCTTTTTACTTTTAAATCAAGTGTGTTGCCATATAATCCCGGTGCAAGGAATGTATTGTTAGTCCAACACTTCGCCGAGTTTATTAATAACTATTTTACTCTGAAGTTATTACAACTTTAGGCTGGTATTAACAAGTCTTGCTGTAACCTCAGATGATCTTTGGATTAGTAAATTTTTATTAATAGCACCGTATGTGCTTATATGAAATACTACTTGTTTAAGTTATTTTTAGATTACTTATTATAGATTAAACCTCAAAGTACCGATATTAATAAAATATAAATAATAACCGATTTAAATTGGGTATAAATAGGAATGAATGGGTAAGAATGACGTCATTTTTACCCGATATAAACTGGGTATAAATAGGAATGAATGGGTAAGAATGGTTGGGTATAAATAGGAATGAATGGGTAAGAATGACGTCATTCTTACCCATTCATTCCTATTTATACCCAATTTATATCGGGTAAAAATTATTGCATCTTTTTTTTTTTACTTATTTGACACTTAACTAATTATGGATCACGCATCAGGCGCAGATGTCTAGTGGGGGTAGTTAGAGGCACGTCCAAACATATTTGGTACATGCCCACATTTTGCAGTAGTTAGCATTCCAAACGTGACAGGTTGCAAGCCCATCGCCCATCTGTCTGTCCGTTTGTCCGTCTGTCTTTCTGTCCGTCTGTCCGTCTGTCCGCCTGTCCGTCTGTCCGTCTGTCTGTCCGTCTGTCTGTCACAGGGCTGTATCTCATGAACCGTGATAGCTAGACTGTTGAAATTTTCACAGATGATGTATTTCTCTAAAAACAGCATATAATAAATATTTAAGTGGGACTTCCGTACAACAAACGTAATTTTTTTGCCGTTTTGATAATAGTACGGAACCCTTCGTGCGTGAATCCGACTCGCACTTGGCCGGTTTTTTATAGATTACACGTCAAAGTGGCAGGACAAACAATCTATACAACCATGCATAATATGAATAATCAAAATAGATAGAATTTCGATATTTTTTTATGGAATTTGTATTAGGTTTAATTTTGTTACATTGGTGGAGATTCTGTTGTCTCCACGCTAAACCTAAAATTCCTGAAAACGACCGCTCTTATTTCTTTACGCTAAAGTCTGAATAATTATAATCCAAAGTAAAAAATAATAACAAGAAAACACCATAACTAATTAGTATTAACCAGTTATATTCTTATAAGCGGCGATGGGCTTGCAACCTGTCACGTTTGGAATGCTAACTACTGCAAAATATGGGCATGTACCAAATATAATGTTTGGACGTGCCTCTGACTACCCCCACTAGACATCTTCGAAAGATCTAAACTAATGAAAATATGAAAATCGTGATCCATAATTAGATAAGTGTCAAAAAAGTAAAAAAAAAAGATGTAATCATTTTTACCCGGTATAAATGGGTATAAATAGGAATGAATGGGTAAAAATGATTTTTACCGGGTAAGTGCCCATCTCTGGGCACAACATGTTTTTTTTGTTCACTCACTTCTATCAGCTAACAATGAAGTTATGAACTATTAAATGTAGGTATCTAAAATTTACAACGGAAGGTATGCGAAGTTACAGATTGGATGTGGTCGCCAGGATGATGCGAGTTGACTTTGGAAAACACAAACTTACATAATAGTATGTGACTTAGGTGTTACTTATAAATAAACTAGCAGACTCGGCCACGCGTTGCTGTGTCAACAGATATCCCGACTATAAATTGAGATGTTAGCTATCCTATCTTTCAAGTTGGATCAGTTTAGGAGTCCATCGACGTGAAGCGTAATTTATCACTACATAGTATAAAGCAAAGTCGCTTCCCGCTTCCCGCGTTTGTATGTATGTCTGTATGTATGTATGCTTATATCTTTAAAACTACACAGCGGATTTTGATGCGGTTTTTTTTTATAAATAGAGTGATTCAAGAGGAAGGTTTATATGTATAATACATGCATAATATAGTAGAGAAACACTGATAATTTTAGAGGTTTCTAATGTGATGTCGTAAATAAATACATTTTTTTGCGCTTACATTGCAAATGCTGGCTGAACCCCACGAGATAAATATCAAAATAATGTACTACAGTATTGTACACCTTAAAAACGTCTACAAAAAAGTCCACGATGGTATTAGAAATGTCTTACGCACAGCGAAGCGGGCACGGGTCAGCTAGTATATATTAAGAAAAAGAAGATAACATCCAATGAATTATAACACAGGAAATTTACACGCAATAACTTCCAATAACTTGCCGCTGTATAATTAGGTTCATGGGTACGTGAATTTAAATGTAACTATGGATGACTAACCTCTCATAACATGGCGAATAATCTTTAAAGATCCACCGCGCAGCGACAATACACGTTGTACACGCTGCTTTATCGAAGGCGGACCCGCGGTACAGACCTGCGTAATAAATGGTCATTGAAATATTTCCCAGTTTTAGATTTGCGATAAGAATTTGATCCGAGATGCGTACCTCTAGGATTATCCGGTCGATAAGTTGTAATGTGAATAGACCACCCGATAATCGCTTTAGGTATTGCGCATCGTCATCCAAATTTTCAGCTTCTTGCTGAAAACAAACATTAATTTGGTTACAGATACATCGCTCACGTCTCGTGATACCTGGATAAACAGTATCCTATATTATAGCATACTTAATATTAGCCTAGCTTATAGGAACTATATGTATATTCCAAGTTTCATTCAAATCCGTTTGGTGTTTGGGCGTGATTGAGCCACAAACATCCTCAAACTTTCTAATTTGTAATACATATTTAGTAAGATTCTACTTGAACATTTCTTACCTCCATCTCCTTTTCAGTGCGATCTACTTTATCCATGTACTTGAAATGCAATTCCAACAGCCTGTCGACCTTTTCGAGGTCATTTTCCGTGAACTTCGCCAGCAGTCTCTGTCTCTGACCACCTTGGCAGTTACGTAACATTGACGCTATTATCGACACCACATGCTCTGAAAAGATTTAAAGATTAGACTCACTTGAACTACGCGCTACAAATCTAATATGTTACAAAAATGTTACTAATATATTAAGTGTTCTATCTCACGAAAACGGACACAGAAAAAATGTGCCACGTACATCTACGCTACACACACAATTAAGAAGAAACCGCCTAACCGCGTAACTGCTTCAAGATATTTCAGAGGTAAATGACAACATTTGATGGAAGTATTTTTAACTTCATATACCTTCATGTTGGTCCACGGTCAATACTCTCTTCCGTTTAGGTGTCTTCATGAAGAGCGGGAAGACAGTGCGGAGTCCTAGAATATCCACGAATTTATTGCAATTGTCGCGACCATCAGGCCCTGCGAGCGCGTGGTCGAGGACCTTTAGGGAACCGTTGCGGGACATCTTCTTTTCTCTGAAACAATACGTGAAAATTAGTTATAAAATAAACAACACTTATTCGTAGCTATTCGGAAGTACATACTTCCCGTGCTTTCTTAAAAACTATATCATGTAATATACCAAACTCAAAATTGTTTAAAAAAGTCATGACACAGACATGATATTTGGGCGGCCTAAGAAATCTGTCACTAGAATTGGCCACTAGCCCATACAAACTTACTTATTTCAGAATGCATTTGATTGGCTTAACAAAATAATCTTGAATTAATGTTTGGTACAGACTGGCGGCAGATTATATTATGGAGTTTGTACCTCAACATAAGATTCATGAGTTGCAGCCCCTCCCCGCGTAGAAAGCGGTCCCGATTTGCTGGCTCCATGAGAGCGCAGCACAATGAATCAAACATGTTCTCCATCGCTTCTTGTTCCTCTGCGCCAGCCGGGTCGTGTCTTTTGTAGAACTGAAAATAATTTAATATAATGGCTAATTCACTCGTTTTTAATTGAAAAAAAAAAAAAAAAACTAATCATGCTGTATTGGTATATGATAATGACCGGCCTCACAGCTCAGTTGGTAGTAACTCTGCCTTCTGCGCTGTAGGTTGTGGGTTCGATCCCCACCCAGGGCAAATATTTGTGTGATGAACATAGATGTTTGCTCTGTGTCTGGGTGTTAATATGTGTAATAAATATGTATTACAAAAAAAAATAAAAGTATATAAGTACAAGCTTTGCTTAGCTAGGGGCTAGATGGCAATGTGTGTAAGTATTTGGTTAATACTTAGAATATACATAGCCTATGCCCTTAAATAGAGCTTATAATATCATATATGCTACTTTTTATCCAGGTACCACGCAAGCGAAGACGCGGTTTTAGTTAGTATAATAAAAATTATGAGATAGTAATAGTAATTAACTGTAAGGAAAAGAACACACTGTGACAAATGGACCAATTTGAATGTTAGTAATAGATAACTATTGGAAAGTAGCTTTAAAATAGTTCATTGGTAGAGGAAGCTTTTAATAATAAAAATTCTTACCGCAAGTTGTTGTAATAGTACATCAATGCCATCGAGTTCTCCCAAAAGTTTTCTGTTCTCAGGCGTATGTTGTAAGAGTATTGATAGAATCTCTGTTGCATATAATTTGTTTCCATCAAAAGGAATTTTCAACTGTAAGCATAATAAACAAATAAAATAACTAAACAAAACTTATTACAGCAGCAAACCCTGTATGTCACTCCTTGAAGCCCGCAAAGACCCCAGAATTGTGCGTTTTGAGCTAAGAGGAAATATTGTTCTTTTTTTACCTTCAGCCTTTTTAGTATCCATTGCATAAAACCCTGTTTGGCTACATCTGAGCATAGCTCTGGCCTGAACTCTGTGATATTTTCAACAATACCTGCAATGCAAAATAGTTTCTTTTATATAGATTTTTACAAAAGTTGTTACTGAGGTTATGTTTTGTATCACGTCCAGAACATGAAAATAGATCTTACTCAAGTTTTATAATGAAGATTTATAATTCATTTTATACCAAGAGTGTTGTGAACAGCATCTCTTTCATCAGGAACCAGCTCATCCAGCCTTGCTAGGTTGTGCAGGAGCAAGGCTGGCGCTTCTGCCTCAGCTAATGCATTGATCAGATCCTCAGCCCCCTCCTCGCTTTCATGAAGGATGTCTACATCGGTAAACTCCTGAAATTATATGAATCAAATTAAATTTATTTTATTGACAAAATATACAGTGAACCTAATTCAATTAATCCATAGGCTCCCATCTGATAAAAACCTGGCTTCTCCCATCAATAGCTATGGTAAAATATTTTTAAGAACATTGACTGATAAATCTTTCATGTTTTAATTTAAGGGGCTGCCAGTCGACGATTGCTCTTTTTCGGAACGAAAAAAGTAATACTTCTGAACAAGCCACATCTCCTATTTTTATAAGTATATTACTTCAGGTTCCTACCTAGATTTCTATTAAGCTGAAAACATAATATCAGAAACTTTTCACGATAAAGATATTATTTCAAAATGATACGTTTTAGAATTTATGATCGAAATATTTTATATACCTACTATTAAAATCAACTTGTGATTTATTGTTAAAGATAGGTAATATGTAGATCTAGATTTCTATTAGGATAGATTTTTGATAAGTAATTATACATAATTTATATCACTTTCAAAACTTTCGTGAGTTGTACTACACATTATTACAACAACGGGAAATAACTCACGTAAATGATAAATTGTCAATGAGGACACCGACAATGTTTCGATTCATCTAGAGAATCTTCTTCAGGGTGAGTGGACCATAACGCGCGCGCTACCCTGCTCGCATTGCCGTCTCGCACTGAACCCTCACCCTACTGGCACTCACCCTGAAGAAGATTCTCTAGATGAATCGAAACATTGTCGGTGTCCTCATTGACAATTTATCATTTACGTGAGTAATTTCCCGTTGTTGTAATAATGTATAATTTATATCATTAATTTATTCGAAAAGCTAAGGCGGACCACGGGCGGACTTGTGTTTGTCATCATTGCAGCGGTCGGTAGGATTATTTATCGAAGTGATTAAAGATGGGTACATCTTTATTCACATATACTATACATTATAAAATAGGAGATGTGGCTTGTTCACAAGTATTTCTTTTTTCGTTTCGAACAAAAATAATCGTCGACTGGCAGCGTCTTAATGAGATAGCTAAGTCTAAACAAACCTGTAGAAGGTTGACAACTTTGGTTGAAATATCAGTGTTGTCATGAGAAAGTAACTCTAGCAGAGAATTCACACATTTCAAGTCCACAAGCAGTGGGTACTGATCAGGTACTGTTGCTACTGCACTCAGTTCCTAGAAATAAAACAAGAATTAAATTACCAGATATTTAATATTATAAATCTGAAAGTTTGTGAGGATGTTCCAATGTTTGTGCTTCAATCTAACTAAGGATTTAGATTAAAAACTTGGAATATACAAAGCCTAAACCTTTTAATAGCAAATAGGCTACTTTAGCAAACAGCGTAGCAGTTGGTGGAAGGCAGTATGAATATTAAGAACGAATGTTAGTACTATTTACCATTTTTGATGAATTTCAAAACATTTTTTTCACTATGGTAGATTATTAATTATATGATACCTGTAATGCTTCATGAAGATCAAGTTCACTGTCCATAAACTTTTCAGGTTGATCGGGAAATTTTATTCTCATTTCTCTGTTTTTTAAGGCTTTCTTCTCAAAGTTGAGAACTAACTTCTTTACTGCTGTATCATCTAGAATTTCACCCTGTAAAAGTAACATTAATTGAATAAAATAATGTTCATGGAGTTCTTATTCAAAGCTTGACAGGGGTTTTTAATTGTACTTAGAATCTTTCAAATATATTTATTTATGCGAATATACCTCTGTAACTTCTGTCTCTACATATCTGAGGATGTCTTCCCGTTCTTTATCAGTTATTGTGGGTTCTTTGACCAGAGACTGGCTAAGTTGTTGCATGGTATGCTCTCCTCTAGGCTGCTTGCTAAGGCGGCGCATCTTCATCGCTCGGGAGGGTTCCTCATCAGAGTCGCCGCTGTCATCCTCATTTGGTCTTTTAGGCGTTGGCACCGGCTAAAAGAATTTGATTAAAAAGCTGTGGATAAGTACCTACTACGGTTGGGTTTCGTGATAAATACTGAATAGTAATAAATGTAATACGCATCACCTTAAACGAGAGAAGCTCTCCCACATCCATTTTGTTTAATTTTTAAGCTTATTAGCTTATTCAGTTCTGACTAATGTAATTGTTACTGGAATAAAAACAAACATCAACAAACATTTTACATTCGTTATTTGAGGTTAGGATTTTTTGACTTTGACATTATTGATTTTGAAAAGCAACGAAATGATTTCTGTCGCACTCGGTGTATGTCAATGTACAATGGAATTCTATAAATTGGCCTGTCTGAGGCTAGAAAACAGGTAAATTAAATATTCCACTTTTTTATTAGGGTTCCGACGGAACCCTATTACTATTACTATTCGCTGTCCGTCTGTCTGTCATGAACCGTGATAGCTAGACTGTAATAATACCGTGATAGCTGAAATTTTCACAGATTATGTATTTCTGTGGCTGCTCTAACAACAAATACTAAAAACAGAATAAAATAAATATTTATGGGGGTCTCCCATACAACAAACATGTTTTTTTTTGCCGTTTTTATAGATAATGGTACGGAACCCTTCGTGCGCGAGTCCGACTCGCACTTGGCCGGTTTTTTAATGAATAATTTTTATTTTTTTTATTTTTGTAGTTTTAAATGTATTTGGCGGCCTTTTTGGGGTGGCATGGCAAATAGGTCAAAATAAAAAATAAAATAAAAAAAAAAAGTATTGGTGGCGGTGGCGGCAATTTCAATTGCATTGCATGCAACAGATTAATTACGATGTCTGAATATCAAGAAATAAATTATTTTATGCAGAAACCGGGAAGCATCACTAGACAAAATTTATTCCCGAAGGTTAGTTGGCCAATCTTATTTGATTTGCTACCTACACTAACACTTAATTAATAGGTAGTACCTTAGTACACACAAGTTCCGTGTTACTTATTTGCAGGGTTCGACATCATCCAATTGTGCCAGCAAATTGGATCTAAATAGACTGTTGGAACTTCTGAATATCACAAATGATATCAACTTGCAACTCAAAGTATTTTCAGCTCTATCTGCTTACTTGATGGTCAATGTAAGTGTAGATAAGCTTTATTATTTTTTTTACATTTTTGGTTCTATGCAGCAGTATTACTATAATACTAGTAATTTTTATCTTTTTATTCTGATTTCTTTAGAAAGGATTTAATATCGACGTCATTATCAAAAGCAACGCAGTGTACGACAAAACCAACAACGTATTGTCAAGGGCTCTACCGCGAAAGTCAACTGAAGCTTTGAACTTTCTGTCCACACTGCTGTACATTGACGCCGATGAAGATGGCCCGACGAAGAACAGAACACTGGCTATCTATGCACGTAACATGACTCGAGTCAGCGGGTGTTTATCTGCAATGTGTGAAATGTTTACCAACTGTATGCTGGTGAGATATATACAGTCGTGGTCAACTAATTAGGGACACTCTTTGGTTAAACCGAATTGTGAATTTATTTTTTATTTTCCAACGAGTCTAAACCATATTCCATATCTCTAGTATAATTAGTCATTTATGTGCCCGATTATTCAAACAATAACAACTTCTTAAACATTAAACCTCTTTACAGTATAGCTGATAGATTATCGTAGTCACTGACCTCTATTATACAAGTACGGTAGATATATAGAGGTCAGTGATCGTAGTGCTATTTGTTCAAATAATGCTGGCTGGCCATTTAATTAGGGACACTGAGATATTGCGTTCTATTTTCAAAATTTGAATCTCAATACTTTTTTACTTCTTCTCTTATTGTTTCGTGGTAGTTTTGGCGGCAATCCCGATATTTATTTTAAGTTTTGAAAAATATTTTGAAGAAAAATGGGTAAAAATAAAAGTTGCGATCCAACACTACGAAAAATTATCATGAAGTTTGTTGTCGAGCATGGTTGGCCATACCGAAGGATAGCAGAACATTTAAATTGTTCAAAAACTATGGTATACAATGCAGTGCAACATGTCAGACGCAATAACACTGATTTAAATGTGCCCAGAACAAAAAGATCGAGAAAAACAACTCCGCAAGAAGATAGAATGATAACCAGGTTAGCTAAGAAAGATCCGTTTCTAGGCTCTATTTTAATTAAACACGAAGTGTTTGGGACAGACGAAAGAGCTGGTGTCTCAGCGAGGACCGTTCGACGACGTGTGGTAGAAGCAGGGTTGTTCGGAAGAGTGGCTCGCAAAGTACCGTTGTTGAAGAAAGAACATAGAAATGCTCGTTTGGCGTTTGCACGTAAATATGGACATTGGACCTACGCCCAATGGCAACATGTATTATTCTCTGACGAGACCAAGGTTAATTTGATTTCTTCAGATGGAAGGCAATACGTACGGCGTCCAGTAAAAGCGGAAATGAATCCAAGATTCACAAAAAAACAGGTGAAACATGGCGGTGGAAACATTAAAATGTGGGGTTCATTTTCTGGACGTGGAGTGGGACCTGTGAGGAAAGTTCAGGGTAACTTAGACCAACATCAATACAAGGCAATATTGGAGGAAACGATGCTTCCCTATGCTGAGGAGCATCTCCCTATTATATGGACGTTTCAGCATGATAACGACCCGAAACATACCGCCCGTTCAGTCAAGTCGTTTCTTACCAGTCAGTCAGTATCGGTGCTAGATTGGCCAGCAAATAGCCCGGACCTTAACCCAATCGAGCACCTTTGGCACGAAATCAAGAAAAAAGTACCTAGCCACTTATCGTACCACAACTTTAGATGAACTTAATGAAGCTTTTTGTGAGGCATGGGCAAACATTCCTGTCGAAACATGCCAGAAACTGATAATGTCTATGCCACATCGGTGTCAAGCGGTAATTACTAACAAAGGTTTTGCTACTGGGTACTGATTTTACACGTAATAAAATGGAGCTGTTAAAGATATTATAATACTGCAGATTATTAGTTTTGTTTAACTCTATTTTTCACTAAAGTTTACTGTCCTTAATTAAATGTCCAGCTACAGAATTATACCTTAAAATTGAATACACGTTCAACCTTTGATATTAAATACTTTTTTCTATTTATTTATTTTTTTATTTACAGCCATTTAAAGCATAATAATCGGACCAAATTATGCAAATAATAGTTACTGAGAAATCAATAGGGTTTTATATTTGTATGTACATAACCGGTTATTGTTCTTCACTATCTTGCATGTCCCTAATTAGTTGACCACGACTGTATATCCTGTTATTTACATGAAGCCTGGCCGTAGGAGGTACACATATTATTTTGGCTTAGGTAAAGCAGGTCGTCTAGAAGAAATCGTTTAATTGATAATACCGCCTATTGTAACATAGATACATATTTGTAATTGCTTACAACTAATTTTATTGCTTACTAATTGAACATTATGGACTTATATATTTCAAATGCTCTTGTTGGTGTAATTGATATGATGGTGAGTCCTGCGACCAATCGATTTGACCGCTTGCCGCTATGTTAACTTTTGGATAGTATTTTATTATAAATGATGAGATTAAATTTACTTTTGTTGCAGTACCATGATACGTGGAAAGCTCTTTGTCAGTGTCTGGCCGTAGGTTGCAGTGGAAGCGAAATGAATCAAAGCTATTGCTCGCATCTTATTCCTGTGGTAAGTGTCAAAACCTTTTTTTGTCCAGGGTGAGGATCGAACCTAAAACCTACAGCGCAGAAGGCATAGGTAGGTACTTACTACCATTACTAATGGTACTGTTTTTAGTTTGGAATATTATATGTTATGGTACCAAGACCACTGTTATTTTTTTGAAAAATAAACATTATTAAATCTGGGGGCACGGCAGTGCCCCCGCCAAGTCAAGCAATAAAGCGGCACGGCTGTACCATCCTGTTCTCGAAGCAGTTCAGGTCATTTTCGACCCCCTATAACTTCGTTGTGGATAAAACTAGAAGCCTGAATTTTCAGTAACCAAGCAGTCACTATATAAACACGGTATATTTAAAATTTCATTCAATTTGAACCAGTAGTTTAAGAATTATAACTAGTCAAAGTTTCCTATTTTGTCACTCACTCACTCACTGACTGACTGACTGACTGACCGATCATCAAAAGTTTAAGGCACTTCTAGCAGACATAGAAGCTTCAAATTTGAAACACAATTAGTGTTTAGTGTAAAAATCCTAAAAAAACCTGCCAAGTGCGAGTCGGACTCGCGCACGTCGAGTTCCGTACCATTATTCCGACGGACGGACAGTGAAGTATTAGTAACAGGGTTCCGTTTTTACTCTTTAGGTACGGAACCCTAAAAAGTAGGGCTGTCTACAAAAATAAATGAGATGCCATCAAAAACATAACTTGTAAAAAAAGCCAAGTCTCGCAACGCAACTCAGTCAGTAATACCAAGTCGGTTAATTTATTCAGTCCCTACTTTAAGGGTCCTTCTGACTTAAGTTATTACGTAATTAGCTAACCTTTACGTAATAACTTAAGACAGAAGGACCCTTAAAGTAGGGACTGAATAAATTAACCGACTTGGTATTACATGGATCTCACAACTTTTTACGGTAGAAGAACTGAGTTGCGTTGCGAGACTTGGCTTTTTACAAGTTATGTTTTTGATGGCATTATTATTATTATTCATGGCCGTCGTCTATCGTAGTAGAATGATGTCAATGTGTCAAAACTACATATAATGTCGGTCGTTCCATCTTTCAAAATATAGTTCAGAAAGTTCCGATATACCTACAGTTGATCGTTTTTAAGAGTAGATCCCCAGATAGATATAGATACAATGATACTTACGATTTTGTTACAGTGTATCCAGAAATGCAGTCAAGTAAATATAGACACACTCTTGGTCCTCCAAAGTTTGATGTTGAATCATAACAGGAACAGTCAACTGTTCCTCGAATGCAATGGAGTGAAAATATTTACCAGGTTTGCAATTTATATATCTATAGAAATTCGGCTCTTTACCACAACTTATGTTAGCTAGCTGACGTTTCGAGACAATTCTGATGCTCTTCATCATGAGCACCGCGTAATTAGTTAAAATCATGGTAATTAGCCGTATTTCTATTGAATACTTACCTGATCCAGAATACCAGCTGATCTGATGTCGGTCGTCTTGTCCAAATTTCAATAATACTAGCATCTAGCAAAAGCACTATTAGATTTTCTCGAACAAATTTCCAGGTCAATTTTATTGTTTTTTTCCTTAAAAACCCTGTCTTGACAATTTACGAATACAACAAAAAAAAATACCTAATCGGTTGAGCTGTTCTCAACTGATCTTTCATACATGTGGCAATTGTTTTTTATTTATAACAACCACCGATAGTTTGTGTGCCACCCATACGGACCCATCGTCATTAGGAATTTATTTGGGTACCTCTGAAAAAAACAAAACATGGCGTCTTTTCAGAGATCTACTTCATTACGATAAGTGCATGCAGCTTCTAACCACAGTAGTGCTATGTCCAAATGCATCATCACTTATACAACAAACGAACGTGCCTGCAGACTTGCAAGATTTCCTATGCTTGTATGGAGCAGACTCTCAGGTTGTCTAATTATCACTATTTAATTTATAACAAATACAAATACAAATAATTTATTCATAACACCAAGTTACAGGTCAGTTAGGTACAGTATATTACAATATAAATGCAATAATGCTTAATAATAAAAACAAATTCATTACAATATATCATATTGATTATAATAATTTTCATAATTAAATAATTTAAATAATTGGCAATTCTAAATACTCATTTATTGAATAGAATGTGTTCTCGAGGAGCCACTTACGCAATCTCATCTTAAAGACCGTCGTAAACGATCCAAATCTAAACAGTCTAGCAACCTGTCATGTAATTACCTACTACAAAATGAAGACATGTCCCAAACGTGGTGTTTGGACATGCCTCTGACTGCCACGTTTAAATATCTTCAAGGGATTGAGTGTAGGTCTAAGAAGATGTTTACTGTTGGCGATTACAGTGGTGGTCCTATTTTTTTAGGGTTCCGTACCCAAAGGGTAAAAACGGGACCCTATTACTAAGACTTCGCTGTCCGTCTGTCTGTCACAGGGCTGTACCTATCTCATGAACCGTGATAGCCAGACAGTTGAAATTTTCACAGATTATGCATTTCTGTTGCTGCTATAACAAAAAGTACTAAAAACAGAATAAAATAAATATTTAAGTGGGGCTCCCATACAACAAACGTGGTTTTTTGCCGTTTTTAATAGATGATGTTACGGAACCCTTCGTAGGCGAGTCCTACTCGCACTTGTCCGGTTTTTTTATCTATAACGTTCGAACTGTTTATCAATCACTCTCAAGTAATATTCTCGTAGATACAATTTGATGGTAAATATGTTATGTAATGTTATTTATCATTGTTACAGCTGGGTCAGAAGGCTATTATTATTTTGAATCACATCAGTTCCAGTTCAAAAGGTTAGCTAGTTGGTTATATCTTGAATGTAATCATGTTTTCTAATTATAATATATTTTTGTAGGTACTAAATTTATACAGTGTTTACAGGAAATGAGTCTCGTCAAAATACTATAGCTTCTAAAAATAATACGCACCCATTTAGAACTCCCTTAGAAAAAGTAGATTCAGTAAACAAATCTCTTGTTGGTAATGATGATAAACAGACAGAAAACGATTTCGATGAAACCAAAGTATTGGTACAAAATATTATGAAAGAAATATTCAATTGGAAACAAAGTGAACAGAATAATAAGAAAACCGAATCGAAATTAGTTCGTGATGCAATAAACAAAAGTAGAAAGTCGAATTTAAGAGAGAAGTTTGCTTGTAAAAGAATGCAACTAAGTAAAATCGTAATGTCCAAAAAAAGAAGCAACGAAATCACGAAACTGATGGGCATAAACCAAAGAAACATATTGCAGCAAACAAGAAACATCGCCAGCGAACTATCGTTTTCCTTTCTACAAAATGAAGATTTTAAAGTCCCAATAAAGAAAAACTCAACCAAACATCTTACATTAATAACTAATAATGACATTCATGACACGCAAGTAAACGATACGGCCTTCTATAGGACAATAACAGACACGAAGAAAAATAACAAATACACAACTTCACATGATTTCAACCCAATATTTGCGTCCACGCCAAAACAAACCACAGAAAGCGTAAATATCGCAGAAGCAACTGTTAATTCAAGTAAAACTTCAGAAGAACAAACCAAACATACTAAATATAACAAATTGAAAATGAAGAGACGAAAAGCGAAACAGGAACTGAATAAAAATAAGAGTATGAAAAATAGTACTTTGGGTGCACGGTTTTTCGGTGCAATCAACAACTCATGTACGACATTTGTAAAAACAGTCAGAAACATTTTCAATAAGAAGGAATCTTCCAACGATTCTCGGAGCTCAAGTTCTAATCCTGAAAGCACGGTCGTAAAAGAAAAACGATCAAAGACATACAGTTTTATGAACTACATGCGTAAAAGAGATGCGGTCTTGAATAACAACTGTATTAAAAACAAGATCAGTGATCCCAGCGACTTCATTGATGCAAACTCTTGCAAAACATGCGACGACACCGTGGTATTGAAACAGAAACTGACAAAAGACGAATTTTTGAAGACTACTGTTAAGAAACTAAAGTTGGGAATTAACTTATACGGCTGTGATTTTAAGGTTTGTTGTTACGTTTTCGCAATGTATTTTTTTTTGAAACGGTATGTGATACAAAATTATTAAAAAATAGTATATTATGCAACTAGTGAATAAGGACGGATTTAAAGCGAGGGCCGTAGATGAGTCACGAGCAAGTGATTCATGGCCCTCGATATAAATTCGTACTTTATTCAGGAGTTGCATACTATACTTTATACCATGACTACGAGAATATTTATTTAATCTAATGCCAAACTCCTTGTCGCAAATATCGACCAATCAAATCTCGAGAATTTATTTGCACCAAAGAGTTTTGAATTTCGAATCTCAGCGCAAGGAGTTTGTGTAAGCATTGAAATAGAGACCGGATATATTTTGTGTTCCAAATTCAAACACCAAAATAGTGAATAAAAACAAAACAGTGAATAAAAGGCCTTTTTATTCACTGTTTTGCGTGAATAAAATAAGCTTTTTAAAGTAGGTATGGTATAAAAAAAATTCTGTTTCAGAAAATATCCAAGACAATGTGGCCTCGAGAAACATACATGACGCCTCTGGTCCTTTATAATCTTTACAGAAAACTGTTATTGAAATAAATACGTACTATTTTAAACCAATTTTCTATTTGTTTCGTAGACTGGGTTTAAAACCAACTAAACATTATATTCAAAAGAAATCGGCTACTTACCGAAATTATAGTTCATGTAAAAAAAATAAGAAATTTATAAATAAAAGCTATGAGTAGACATAATTAACTTATTGTATTGTAGCGGTACAACATTTTTTTACAAATATTATTTAAATAATATAGTGCCCATGCACAATATTACAATTTGCTGTAAGTGGATTCGTGTCGTACCATGTCCTTAGTAATGTCAGCGATTGTTGGGGTTCCTGAAACATAACACACATGTAAAAAAACCGGCCAGTGCGAGACGGACTCGCGCACGAAGGGTTGCGTACTCATTATCTTAAAAAAAACACGTTTGTTGTATGGTTTGTTGTTGTTGTTGTTATAGCGGCAACAGAAATACATCATCTGTAAAAATGTCAACTGTCTAGCTATCACTGTTCATGAGATACAGCCCTGTGACAGACAGACGGAAGGACGGCCAGACGGACAGCGAATTTTTAGTAATAGGGTCCCGTTTTAACCCTTTTTTTACGGAATCCCAAAAATCAATACTTTTGTTTGGGCCAATTTATGCCCTTGTGCCTCTGTCTTGAAAGATAGATTAAACATAGGTAAAGTATTTTATATTTAAGGCTTAGGTACTTCAGTTTTCTAAAATATAAAAGGGAATAAAATAAATATTCACTAACCTGCTATATGGAAGGTATATTCAAGTTCAGTTCGGAATATGTTGAGCATTCTTTGAACACCTAATTGGCCGCCAACTGCTAAGCCCCACAAAACTGGACGCCCAACGAAGACCTGAAACATTTATTTTAAGTTAGAAACATGAAATTTAATCTGGATTTAATTTCTGCACGCAAAAGTGTAAAAATAACAGATACGTATTAATTATTTATTATCCTGATTCTTACCATTTTAGCTCCAAGAGCTAATGCTTTATAAACATCAGTTCCCGTGGTGACCCCACCATCCAAATATACATCAACATTAAAGTTTTTAACAGCAGCCATTATTTCGGGTAATGCTTCAATCTGAAATCATACAAAATAGCACATACATCATTATTTTTTATATTCTCCGGCTAATAATATATGAGTACTAAGGAAGTTATAGAAAACACTACAAACTTTATGATTTAACTAGTTGCTCGTACCTACCGTGGATGGGACACCGTCAAGTTGTCTTGCACCGTGATTGGACACCAGGATGGCTGAGCAACCAGCTTCAACAGCTTTTAATGCATCATCGCCACGAAGTATTCCTTTAGCTATGATGGGTAATTTCGTAATGCTAAAACCAAAGAATACATTATATTATCAGGAAGGTACCTAGTAGGTACCTTCCTGTAGGTACTACCTACAAGGGTTGAACCCGCCGAATAATGAATCTTTATTTCTTGTCACTAACGGCAAAGCTTTGGCCAGAAACTTACCTCTTCAACCATTTCACGTCATCCCATGATAGGTTTTTGTCAAACAAGTTCTGCACATAGTTGTTCAATCCACTTCCATCGCCGGTGCTCTGTATTTTTGTTGAGAGATGGCCTGCAAAGTTTGCTAACCTGCAAAAATATCCAATTATTATAATTTAAGAAACTTATAACAACAGAAAGACAAGAATAAACTTACTTCAAGTGCTGAGGCAGAGTGAATTTGTTTCGTACATCTGCCCTTCGAAGGCCAAACATTGGAGTGTCGACTGTTAGTGCAATTGCCTTGAACCCTGCTTTTTCAGCTCGTAACACTAGTTTCTCGGTTACATCACTGAAACAAACGATAATCTGATTTGTTTGTGTTATGCCGGCCTATCCCAAATATAGGTAAAGTCAAGCTCGCAACCGTACCAACAAGTTCTAGGTTAGCGATCAAGATGCTGAGTAGAATTACTCTGACTAGATGGACTGATAAAACGGTCGCTTAAATTCTATACGAGGCATACCTACGAGGAGTCCCTTTGGTGATACTCCTTCGGAAAAGTAGTACCTATGATAATAGCTACTTCTAATGCAAAGCAGCCGTGTTTCGCATTAAAGGGTATGGTAGTCGGTTATACCTATTACAAGCCACGTGGAAAATATTGGCAACGCTCACCGATCTTTATAAATGTAGAGCTGGAACCATTTGGTTGCATCAGGTGCTGCCTCGGCCACTTCCTCTATGGAACTCGTAGAAATTGTGCTCAGAATGAAAATGGTGCCTTCAGCTTGAGCGGCTGTGGACAAATAGTAATATGGCTTGGCTCTAGGTACTCTACATACAATATGTTAGTTGGTTAGAATTTACGATATTTACCTCTTGCACTGGCTAATTCACCATCAGGATGGGCCATTCTTTGCATTGCAGTAGGAGACAAGCCCAAAGGCATAGAAACCTCATTCCCCAGCACGTTTGTACGGAGATCGCAGCCGGTAACGTCTACGAGGCATTTTGGACGAATTCTTAACCTGTAATTCGAAAAGGCTGCGTTGGCTTAGTGTTAGCCTAAGCTACCTCGACTTTCATTGCGAAGGTCGTGGGATTGAATCCAGACGAAGGATCAAACGGAGCAAGAGTTAGTATTGAACCCAAACATTTAAGCACAATTAAAATATTTAATCTATTAAAGTTACCTTATGTTATTTACTTACCTTTGAAAAGCTAGTTTATTTTCTGATAGAGTTTGCTCGTCAGTCGCTCCACTTTTATAGTAATCCCGAGCAGTTTTTGGTAATACTGCAGTAGCAGCATCTTCCAAATCTTTCACACAGATATACTTCTCCATTTCTTTGACAAGACTACGCACGTACGCACTCTGGAACTAACTAACAGACTGAGAGAGACTGAGGTATAGATAATAAGTAATATGTACCAATTATGTCTCAACTATTTATCAGAGCTATAATTATGTATTGCTAGGTCACAGGTCAAATATTGAACGTACAAGTTAAATATTTTTTGAAGTTAACAAAATAATCTTCAAGTTCACTAATTTTATCTGACCTTGATGATTTTTATTTTGACCTAAAATATTCCAAATGAACATAATAATTATGTAAGATAAGGTGTATTTTACACTTTAGTTAGTCTATCAAATTACAATCCTACCGGGGGAGTAAAATAATTTTACTTAATAGGGGATGAAGTCATACTGTGGATTATGATGATATCCAATCCTAAATTTACATTAAAAATAAACAAAACATGATTCGTTTTATATTTTTATTATCGATTTAGTTATTATACTCTGTTTGGATGCTACATAATTAGCATTAACATTATGTCAATTGCTACATGGTGTTTTTGTCATAGAAACGTTATACAAAACTGTTCTAATTTAAGTATTCATCTGCATATTCATTTGTCATACATACTGCTGCAAAGGTGATCAAATAAATATACTGTTTATAGTTAACATGTTACTTATAAAGGTATTTAAGTAAAAATCACAAGCCGAGGACCTCTCCTTCAAGTATCAAATTCATGTTAATAACATCCCTGTCACTGGGCAATAAAATAACGAGCTTTATTAGCTTGCACCTTTCGGATTCGGCTTTATATTCTCTATAAAATTTCAGAGCTCGTATTTTCGACCCAGTATTGACCAACCTCAACCTCAACCTGTTTAAGAGTTCCCGTAATCAATCCAGAAACCTCAACACCTCCTCAACCATCTTCCCCCTCCACCAGTGGATATCCCCACACCAGCTCCCGCTCCCTGACTTCTGTTACTTCATCTAAGCTTCTCTTACATAAGTCTTTTGGCAGAACCAGGATGAGCACATCACTGCATAAATCATCTAAAAAGGACAAGTCTGGCAAAAAATCTCGAAATCTGTCGACGTCAACTAAAACTGACGAAACCCCAGCTTCTAAGAATGACATCTTGGGCTCCCTCATGGAGGGGCTGGACGACACCGAAGATCACATGACGGGGCAGGAGGGATATCATATTCCTCCGTTTAACCCACGGAGTTATGTGCTAACTCCTGCTCCGTCCTGTCTAGAGGAAGAAGAGAACCATCTGATCAAACTAGCCTCGATCATTCTCCAAACAACCGACTGGCTGGACGTTAGAGTTCTAGAGGTTCTAGACGCCATTGACAAGGCTGAGCCGAATCACACACCCTCTTTGAAACACCTCTACACCAAAATGACGCACTTGCTGAAGGGTGACTTTTGGCAAGTTACGAGGAACCTCAGTTCCTCGGCGAGGCATTCTTATATGTCTTTGCGCCTAACCATCGAAATGTCCATAGACACATTCCAGATAGCAATGTCTAAAGACATCGGGACTCATCTCGCGGACATAGCCTCCTTACGCGACGATATGGCAGCTAAGGCCCGAGACATGGAAATCCAAGAGGCCAATAACCAAACGTTCGCCGATTCCATGGCTAAGACCTGGAATACATTGTCCAACTCTCTGACCCAATACCACGAAATGATAGAGAAGAAAATTCTGGAGACGTCCACTCTACCCTCCTCCAGTAAGCCTGCCGTCAGAGCTATTCCAAAAAACACCGCGAGCTCCTCTACGTCAAGGGCTGAGACCCCCATCCTAAATCCAGAGGAAGGAAGAGCGTACCGAAGCCGTGCCGGGGTGGTTCAGTTTATGACGTCCCGCACGGTATGCATGAAAGTTGTATCAGCCAAGTACAAGAACTTGCTGGCTCTCAACAAACTAGAAACAGGGCCCAAAATTTGGAAGATTCTATTGAACTCCGACCTCCTCGAACTAAACAACCTGCTGGAAGACCAAGAGTGCTGTCTTTACAAATTTAATGAAAAGACAACTGAAGAGAAGATCGCCTGCGCCTCTGATCTAAAAAAGATTCTTCCTACAGCCATAAACCAATGGACCGAAATTAACGAATGATAGATAGTCTCTCAACATCTCCAATATCTCAATCAAGAGAGCAGCCAGGTACAATCTTCTATAAACATAAATCAACAGCAAGATCACTCATCAACCCATCTAATGAGGTACCTATGATAATAGCTACTTCTAATGCAAAGCAGCCGTGTTTCGCATTAAAGGGTATGGTAGTCGGTTATACCTATTACAAGCCACGTGGAAAATATTGGCAACGCTCACCGATCTGGCAAAAAATCTCGAAATCTGTCGACGTCAACTAAAACTGACGAAACCCCAGCTTCTAAGAATGACATCTTGGGCTCCCTCATGGAGGGGCTGGACGACACCGAAGATCACATGACGGGGCAGGAGGGATATCATATTCCTCCGTTTAACCCACGGAGTTATGTGCTAACTCCTGCTCCGTCCTGTCTAGAGGAAGAAGAGAACCATCTGATCAAACTAGCCTCGATCATTCTCCAAACAACCGACTGGCTGGACGTTAGAGTTCTAGAGGTTCTAGACGCCATTGACAAGGCTGAGCCGAATCACACACCCTCTTTGAAACACCTCTACACCAAAATGACGCACTTGCTGAAGGGTGACTTTTGGCAAGTTACGAGGAACCTCAGTTCCTCGGCGAGGCATTCTTATATGTCTTTGCGCCTAACCATCGAAATGTCCATAGACACATTCCAGATAGCAATGTCTAAAGACATCGGGACTCATCTCGCGGACATAGCCTCCTTACGCGACGATATGGCAGCTAAGGCCCGAGACATGGAAATCCAAGAGGCCAATAACCAAACGTTCGCCGATTCCATGGCTAAGACCTGGAATACATTGTCCAAATCTCTGACCCAATACCACGAAATGATAGAGAAGAAAATTCTGGAGACGTCCACTCTACCCTCCTCCAGTAAGCCTGCCGTCAGAGCTATTCCAAAAAACACCGCGAGCTCCTCTACGTCAAGGGCTGAGACCCCCATCCTAAATCCAGAGGAAGGAAGAGCGTACCGAAGCCGTGCCGGGGTGGTTCAGTTTATGACGTCCCGCACGGTATGCATGAAAGTTGTATCAGCCAAGTACAAGAACTTGCTGGCTCTCAACAAACTAGAAACAGGGCCCAAAATTTGGAAGATTCTATTGAACTCCGACCTCCTCGAACTAAACAACCTGCTGGAAGACCAAGAGTGCTGTCTTTACAAATTTAATGAAAAGACAACTGAAGAGAAGATCGCCTGCGCCTCTGATCTAAAAAAGATTCTTCCTACAGCCATAAACCAATGGACCGAAATTAACGAATGATAGATAGTCTCTCAACATCTCCAATATCTCAATCAAGAGAGCAGCCAGGTACAATCTTCTATAAACATAAATCAACAGCAAGATCACTCATCAACCCATCTAATGAGGTACCTATGATAATAGCTACTTCTAATGCAAAGCAGCCGTGTTTCGCATTAAAGGGTATGGTAGTCGGTTATACCTATTACAAGCCACGTGGAAAATATTGGCAACGCTCACCGATCTGGCAAAAAATCTCGAAATCTGTCGACGTCAACTAAAACTGACGAAACCCCAGCTTCTAAGAATGACATCTTGGGCTCCCTCATGGAGGGGCTGGACGACACCGAAGATCACATGACGGGGCAGGAGGGATATCATATTCCTCCGTTTAACCCACGGAGTTATGTGCTAACTCCTGCTCCGTCCTGTCTAGAGGAAGAAGAGAACCATCTGATCAAACTAGCCTCGATCATTCTCCAAACAACCGACTGGCTGGACGTTAGAGTTCTAGAGGTTCTAGACGCCATTGACAAGGCTGAGCCGAATCACACACCCTCTTTGAAACACCTCTACACCAAAATGACGCACTTGCTGAAGGGTGACTTTTGGCAAGTTACGAGGAACCTCAGTTCCTCGGCGAGGCATTCTTATATGTCTTTGCGCCTAACCATCGAAATGTCCATAGACACATTCCAGATAGCAATGTCTAAAGACATCGGGACTCATCTCGCGGACATAGCCTCCTTACGCGACGATATGGCAGCTAAGGCCCGAGACATGGAAATCCAAGAGGCCAATAACCAAACGTTCGCCGATTCCATGGCTAAGACCTGGAATACATTGTCCAAATCTCTGACCCAATACCACGAAATGATAGAGAAGAAAATTCTGGAGACGTCCACTCTACCCTCCTCCAGTAAGCCTGCCGTCAGAGCTATTCCAAAAAACACCGCGAGCTCCTCTACGTCAAGGGCTGAGACCCCCATCCTAAATCCAGAGGAAGGAAGAGCGTACCGAAGCCGTGCCGGGGTGGTTCAGTTTATGACGTCCCGCACGGTATGCATGAAAGTTGTATCAGCCAAGTACAAGAACTTGCTGGCTCTCAACAAACTAGAAACAGGGCCCAAAATTTGGAAGATTCTATTGAACTCCGACCTCCTCGAACTAAACAACCTGCTGGAAGACCAAGAGTGCTGTCTTTACAAATTTAATGAAAAGACAACTGAAGAGAAGATCGCCTGCGCCTCTGATCTAAAAAAGATTCTTCCTACAGCCATAAACCAATGGACCGAAATTAACGAATGATAGATAGTCTCTCAACATCTCCAATATCTCAATCAAGAGAGCAGCCAGGTACAATCTTCTATAAACATAAATCAACAGCAAGATCACTCATCAACCCATCTAATGAGGTACCTATGATAATAGCTACTTCTAATGCAAAGCAGCCGTGTTTCGCATTAAAGGGTATGGTAGTCGGTTATACCTATTACAAGCCACGTGGAAAATATTGGCAACGCTCACCGATCTGGCAAAAAATCTCGAAATCTGTCGACGTCAACTAAAACTGACGAAACCCCAGCTTCTAAGAATGACATCTTGGGCTCCCTCATGGAGGGGCTGGACGACACCGAAGATCACATGACGGGGCAGGAGGGATATCATATTCCTCCGTTTAACCCACGGAGTTATGTGCTAACTCCTGCTCCGTCCTGTCTAGAGGAAGAAGAGAACCATCTGATCAAACTAGCCTCGATCATTCTCCAAACAACCGACTGGCTGGACGTTAGAGTTCTAGAGGTTCTAGACGCCATTGACAAGGCTGAGCCGAATCACACACCCTCTTTGAAACACCTCTACACCAAAATGACGCACTTGCTGAAGGGTGACTTTTGGCAAGTTACGAGGAACCTCAGTTCCTCGGCGAGGCATTCTTATATGTCTTTGCGCCTAACCATCGAAATGTCCATAGACACATTCCAGATAGCAATGTCTAAAGACATCGGGACTCATCTCGCGGACATAGCCTCCTTACGCGACGATATGGCAGCTAAGGCCCGAGACATGGAAATCCAAGAGGCCAATAACCAAACGTTCGCCGATTCCATGGCTAAGACCTGGAATACATTGTCCAAATCTCTGACCCAATACCACGAAATGATAGAGAAGAAAATTCTGGAGACGTCCACTCTACCCTCCTCCAGTAAGCCTGCCGTCAGAGCTATTCCAAAAAACACCGCGAGCTCCTCTACGTCAAGGGCTGAGACCCCCATCCTAAATCCAGAGGAAGGAAGAGCGTACCGAAGCCGTGCCGGGGTGGTTCAGTTTATGACGTCCCGCACGGTATGCATGAAAGTTGTATCAGCCAAGTACAAGAACTTGCTGGCTCTCAACAAACTAGAAACAGGGCCCAAAATTTGGAAGATTCTATTGAACTCCGACCTCCTCGAACTAAACAACCTGCTGGAAGACCAAGAGTGCTGTCTTTACAAATTTAATGAAAAGACAACTGAAGAGAAGATCGCCTGCGCCTCTGATCTAAAAAAGATTCTTCCTACAGCCATAAACCAATGGACCGAAATTAACGAATGATAGATAGTCTCTCAACATCTCCAATATCTCAATCAAGAGAGCAGCCAGGTACAATCTTCTATAAACATAAATCAACAGCAAGATCACTCATCAACCCATCTAATGAGGTACCTATGATAATAGCTACTTCTAATGCAAAGCAGCCGTGTTTCGCATTAAAGGGTATGGTAGTCGGTTATACCTATTACAAGCCACGTGGAAAATATTGGCAACGCTCACCGATCTGGCAAAAAATCTCGAAATCTGTCGACGTCAACTAAAACTGACGAAACCCCAGCTTCTAAGAATGACATCTTGGGCTCCCTCATGGAGGGGCTGGACGACACCGAAGATCACATGACGGGGCAGGAGGGATATCATATTCCTCCGTTTAACCCACGGAGTTATGTGCTAACTCCTGCTCCGTCCTGTCTAGAGGAAGAAGAGAACCATCTGATCAAACTAGCCTCGATCATTCTCCAAACAACCGACTGGCTGGACGTTAGAGTTCTAGAGGTTCTAGACGCCATTGACAAGGCTGAGCCGAATCACACACCCTCTTTGAAACACCTCTACACCAAAATGACGCACTTGCTGAAGGGTGACTTTTGGCAAGTTACGAGGAACCTCAGTTCCTCGGCGAGGCATTCTTATATGTCTTTGCGCCTAACCATCGAAATGTCCATAGACACATTCCAGATAGCAATGTCTAAAGACATCGGGACTCATCTCGCGGACATAGCCTCCTTACGCGACGATATGGCAGCTAAGGCCCGAGACATGGAAATCCAAGAGGCCAATAACCAAACGTTCGCCGATTCCATGGCTAAGACCTGGAATACATTGTCCAAATCTCTGACCCAATACCACGAAATGATAGAGAAGAAAATTCTGGAGACGTCCACTCTACCCTCCTCCAGTAAGCCTGCCGTCAGAGCTATTCCAAAAAACACCGCGAGCTCCTCTACGTCAAGGGCTGAGACCCCCATCCTAAATCCAGAGGAAGGAAGAGCGTACCGAAGCCGTGCCGGGGTGGTTCAGTTTATGACGTCCCGCACGGTATGCATGAAAGTTGTATCAGCCAAGTACAAGAACTTGCTGGCTCTCAACAAACTAGAAACAGGGCCCAAAATTTGGAAGATTCTATTGAACTCCGACCTCCTCGAACTAAACAACCTGCTGGAAGACCAAGAGTGCTGTCTTTACAAATTTAATGAAAAGACAACTGAAGAGAAGATCGCCTGCGCCTCTGATCTAAAAAAGATTCTTCCTACAGCCATAAACCAATGGACCGAAATTAACGAATGATAGATAGTCTCTCAACATCTCCAATATCTCAATCAAGAGAGCAGCCAGGTACAATCTTCTATAAACATAAATCAACAGCAAGATCACTCATCAACCCATCTAATGAGGTACCTATGATAATAGCTACTTCTAATGCAAAGCAGCCGTGTTTCGCATTAAAGGGTATGGTAGTCGGTTATACCTATTACAAGCCACGTGGAAAATATTGGCAACGCTCACCGATCTGGCAAAAAATCTCGAAATCTGTCGACGTCAACTAAAACTGACGAAACCCCAGCTTCTAAGAATGACATCTTGGGCTCCCTCATGGAGGGGCTGGACGACACCGAAGATCACATGACGGGGCAGGAGGGATATCATATTCCTCCGTTTAACCCACGGAGTTATGTGCTAACTCCTGCTCCGTCCTGTCTAGAGGAAGAAGAGAACCATCTGATCAAACTAGCCTCGATCATTCTCCAAACAACCGACTGGCTGGACGTTAGAGTTCTAGAGGTTCTAGACGCCATTGACAAGGCTGAGCCGAATCACACACCCTCTTTGAAACACCTCTACACCAAAATGACGCACTTGCTGAAGGGTGACTTTTGGCAAGTTACGAGGAACCTCAGTTCCTCGGCGAGGCATTCTTATATGTCTTTGCGCCTAACCATCGAAATGTCCATAGACACATTCCAGATAGCAATGTCTAAAGACATCGGGACTCATCTCGCGGACATAGCCTCCTTACGCGACGATATGGCAGCTAAGGCCCGAGACATGGAAATCCAAGAGGCCAATAACCAAACGTTCGCCGATTCCATGGCTAAGACCTGGAATACATTGTCCAAATCTCTGACCCAATACCACGAAATGATAGAGAAGAAAATTCTGGAGACGTCCACTCTACCCTCCTCCAGTAAGCCTGCCGTCAGAGCTATTCCAAAAAACACCGCGAGCTCCTCTACGTCAAGGGCTGAGACCCCCATCCTAAATCCAGAGGAAGGAAGAGCGTACCGAAGCCGTGCCGGGGTGGTTCAGTTTATGACGTCCCGCACGGTATGCATGAAAGTTGTATCAGCCAAGTACAAGAACTTGCTGGCTCTCAACAAACTAGAAACAGGGCCCAAAATTTGGAAGATTCTATTGAACTCCGACCTCCTCGAACTAAACAACCTGCTGGAAGACCAAGAGTGCTGTCTTTACAAATTTAATGAAAAGACAACTGAAGAGAAGATCGCCTGCGCCTCTGATCTAAAAAAGATTCTTCCTACAGCCATAAACCAATGGACCGACATTAACGAATGATAGATAGTCTCTCAACATCTCCAATATCTCAATCAAGAGAGCAGCCAGGTACAATCTTCTATAAACATAAATCAACAGCAAGATCACTCATCAACCCATCTAATGAGGTCCCCTCCATCCCCAGCACACCACTATAAACCATCTGCAATAGCAACGCCTTTTTTATTTATTTACAATTTTTTTTATCGCATATCCCTTTCTATCTAATCCTTAATCCAATCTATCGTTCCTCCGCGCACGATATCAATGCTTTTGCAATTTATAAAAGATACAAAATATTCAATCATAAATTTACATTATGAAAAGGTTCCTCTAACTACTCCATCTTTGGTTATACTTTAACAACAGTCAATGGCTAATCGACCAGGGTTCTTATTCACAATAATCATTCCTGTATTCTCTACCAATGTGAATTGTGATCTTAACGTCACTATTTTACAAAACAATGTGATCAAAGTTTTACTTTTGTACAGAAGTATTTTTTTTTTGAAGTTCCTATAATTTTAATGACAGAACATGTAATTATTGTAGCTCATCATTTCGCAGATCAAGCTACATAATTTATTTTTATTAATTATATGTGAAGGTGAAGATATTTTAATGATTTAGCATCTAAGTAATAATGTACAGACTATCAGGTGTAAGCTTTGAGCAAATAAAAACTAAGGCACACGGTCTGCAAGACCCCACACATAAAACAATCTAAAACGAGTACAAATATTAACAAAATATTCACAGAAAATCACGGTGGTTATGCTTGACGCTATGTATTTACAGAAGTGGTAATAGCATAAAGCCTAGTTTAGATGGAAAAGTTTCTGAAAGTTACTCTTGTGGCGTTCATCGCCTTTTTTATCTCCTTTCCAGAATAGCATCTTCGACGCTAGAAACTTAACATCTAAATTAGGCTTTTCTCAATCTATTGCATCACTAGAAATCACATTACATTACAGTTAATATTTGATGGCAATGTGCGTCGCCTGATAGCCTGGTCAGTATAAAATTTGAATTTCTTTACAATGAAAACAATTTACAATAATTAATGTTACATAAAAAAATAAATAACGGTTGTTTTTTTTTTACAAATCAGAACATTGACGAAGTGGCAACATTTTACTGTCAGACTAGTTGTTGATACCTATAACTACACGACTAAAATTACATCGTAGCAAACGAGGCCTATGAAAAATTTAATGAAGTAATAAACAAGTCGTATTAGGCCAACAAATAGAGTGGCCATAACTTTGATGATGTTCTGTAATGTATTATAAAAACTGATGTCGGTAGTGAGCAAATAATATAATTTATAAGGTGGTGACAAGTATTAGTAAATTGTAGGTACACGTCATAAGCGATCATAAATGATTTTAATGTAGTTACAAATCTTCATCTCAGAATTAATTTTGAATTCTGATATTATTTTAGTTAATGTTATTAATTAGTATCTACAATAAAGTGTTTGTAACGATATAGTTTTTTTTTTATTATTAAGTATTAACACGACAATTACGTTACTCAATTAATTTCAGACTAAGCTTTGGTTTCTTCGAGTTTTAACAATATTTTTTTAATAAACAAAGCTTCGTCATTATCTCATAAGTTATTAATTATGTATTTAGAAATTGTTATGTTTGTGATTTTTATTACTAATTTCTTAATTGCTAAAAGTACCAAAAACTATTTATCGATAAGACTGAATCGTCTTAAATCGCGTATGTTATTAAATTAATGAATAGAGACCAATATCAAGTCTTCGAACCATCGAAATAAACAATTTAAGGTCTATGACAAACAAAGTTAAAAATAAAAACATAAAGGACTTTTTAAATACAGAATATTTTTTTTTAGCGCCTGAATAACAATAAAGTAAACTGTAACTTTGAAAATGAAATGCATTTAATTGAACCAAACTGTTATTTTAGATTGAATGCGTTATGTTGCGTTAGAAATGCGTGCAAATTAAAGCTGCGTTTAAACCAGACGTGAAACATGTCTCCCACGCCTTAATTAAAAATAAGCTAAATAAATTTTTTAAAGCTGTCAATCAATTTTAAGATTTTTTATTTTATTTAATAAGACTTTCAAAGATATGATTTAATTAATCTTCAGTCACTTTATTTAGAAGAGACATTATTATCTAGATCTTCAAACAGTCGCTAAATGTAATTGATTATCTCAAATCTTTATCGCGTCAATGGTTTATTAACAATACACAATTATATGCAAGCTCCTCATTGATTCATGGAAGTGTGATGCTGTATGTTGTATAGCTATTGTACGTACGGCTTAAACGGCAAAAATATAGTTTTAATCGACAGAAACAACGCAAATGTACAAACGCGTACTTGGACATCACACAAAAAATGAAATATATCTCTTCAAGGTTGTGCAGGAATAAGTTATAATTAATTTGATGGATTCTATTAATGTTCCTGTGTATATCATGCAAGTTCATAAAAGTTTTATTTGTTTTTTTTTACATTTGTGAAGTGAGAGTAAAATAATTCTAAAACAGCTTCCAATTTTATTGAATTTTAAATGTATATACTTCTGCCTGAGATCACACTTAAATGATAAGTATAACATTTTATAAAAGTACAGTCAGGTCATACAGTACAATAGATATTCATAGTTACATACTTAATAATAATCAAATATTAAATTACATGCTACGCGCGGTTGAATAAATTATTCCATCGAAAACGTAATATGAATAAAATCTTACTTCGAAAAAATAAATACTATGGTACTTTTAAAGCGAATCGTTAAATTACATAAATAACCGCCGCCGACGCCGACGCGGTCCGCCAGGGAGCTGCGGCGCCCGACTTATATACTTAACGTAAGCGCCAACGAAAAACAAACTACACATATCCTTAGCATCACAGAAAAAAAACTACGACTAAGCGGCGACACTCGGCGACGGACCCCCGGCGGGACGCGATGCGCGTGCGCGCTGAGCGCGAGGCGGAGGACTAGATGCGCCTCGCGAGGGCGGCCGTCGCAAGACAAGAGCATCGGCCCAACCTGAGGCATCAATGCGCATATGTTTAGACATCGGCCGGAGTGCTGCTATTGGGATGTATATTATCGACAAGCACAACCTGCACGGCTAGCTTGATGACCCGAAAAAAGTTTATTTTACAGAAGTTAAGACAAAAACATATTTTCTTGTGTTAAAAGCAACGATTTTTACACTTTTGAGCAACTTCTAAACTTGCCTCGACGTCTACGACTCTATACTCTTTATCCAATTTAATTCTTGTCAATTCTTTCATAGACAAATTAATTTCTCAGGTTAACAAGCTAGGCCTGCAAGAGCAACCTCACAAAGGCCTACAAACGCCGTCACTGATTTCATAATACCTATTGCGCGAGTTTTGAGTATCTTCGCGACTGTACTTCGTTCAATACAATATGTACGTACAGGTTGGGTTCTGGCGAATTCAGAGCGCGGGCGGTGCGGGCGTGGGGTCTGGGGCTGCGGGTGGCGGCAGCCTGCGCGGAGGTGACTCCTCCTCCCCCGCACTCTCCTCCGCTTCCCCCTCCTCCCCCCTCTCCCCCTCCCCCTCCCCCTCACGCTCTCGCGGCGTTTCCTCTTCCTCCTCCTCCTCGTCGTCGTCGTCCGGACACAACTGATAGGCTCTGCAGATAAATAGACATGCCAATTGTATTTTTTAGGAATTTGAATGTTAGACGATAAAGTTGTCACAAATAATCTGAATCTACGCGGACGAAGCCGCGGGTAAAAGCTAGTACAAAATATAATTTACTTTTCTAGTGTTTTTCTAGCTGAGTTGCTGCGCTCCAAGAAGTATCCACTGGAAGTTTCGTTCGATGTCCCTGGAGGTGACCATGATCCATAAGATCCATAACCCGTAGGGCCGTACTGTAAAAAAATAAAACACATTATTGTTTCTGAAAAACATACTAATAAGGCCTGAGTCAGTTACTTTATTGTTATAAAATAGTCATGTGGCAAATTTAATGCTTTGACGTTGCTCTGACTACCTCAATTAGACATCTACAAGGATCTGAGCGTCTGGAAATATGAGAGGATGTCTTCGTACTTGAGGACTAAACATTATTTTGTTTGAAAATGCATTATATTCAAACACGAATTGTTATGAATAAATGAATTAAATTGAATTGATTGCAGTTGTGATCCTATTTATTTTATGTAATACTCACTCTGTCCAACTCGTCCTGCAGCCACGCGAGCAGTTGTCGCCAACGGCGCCTTGCCTCGGGTTGAGTGTGAACCGCTCTAACTGCAGGCGGCGCGCGACACATCACGCTCACAACCAGTTTCACGCATGCGTACGCTCGCTTCTGATAATGGGACCGCGCACGTGTCGCCGTTTCTAGCAGACCCGGTCGCTCGTCGGACACACCCTAGAAACAAATTTGTAATTTGAAAAGGGGAATTTTGAGAGCACTTTTTAAGGTATCTACAAAATGTACTTGAATTGTGTATTTATTTATTTTACTTTAATTAACACAGCTGGACACCATTATCATTAATTAAAGATATAGATGGAAACCAAAATACAAATTAACGATAACGAAATAATACAATTCCAATAGTCAGAAACAAAAATGACAATAAAAATAATAAATAAAGATAGAATAAATTAAATAGAAATGACAAAGTAATAACACAAATTAGGAAAAACTTATAGTTACTAACAAGGGGGAGTAATCAGGACGTACCTTAATGACGTTATGAATTCGATGGTTCTGCCAACTGTCTTCCATTAGCAAGAGTCCGCTAAGCGTGTCCGAGTGTCTCCGTAGTTCGTGGCAGTAAGCGTACGCCATTTGCCACAAAAGCTCCGCTAAGGCGATCCGCGACCAACCCGCGTTCTCCCAACACATGAACTGCAGCAGGCGAATCGCTTCTTCGCAACCGCAACATTCTTCTGTTAGCTTCTTCATGTATCCTCTGCAAAACGATTGAAATGTTTAGGAACAATAAAAGCTGCCTGCTACAGGTATTTGAATTGTGTACAAATATCGTTGGTTTAAAGTCAGCAAGTGTGCAGTAATATAACTTTGATGAGTTGATAAGTATTGTATTTGTATTTATTTAAATGAAAGATGACAGTACATTTATTAGATTGTTATTCACGATCAGCATCAACAGGCCTAGCATCAATATGTACACAAAATTATGAAAAAACATTATTTTTTGTGTCTAAAAAATAAATAAAATAATTTCCTCGACCAAAATTTCATGACTATTGCGCTACAACTATTGTCTACTGTTTCAGAGATGAATATGATAGGCACATACCTTGCTATGTTTGGGACCTTCTGTTTCTGCTACAAATTAACTTACCCAGCGCGATTGTAAAGCACGTCAATAGCTGTTGACGAGAGTTGCGGGCGTTGAGTCGTGGAGGCAGTAGCGCTGAGGACTGGAGGCGGGTCGTTGTATGGATTTGGCAGCGGCGCTGTACCGTCAGCTGCCGTAGCTGATACGTTTCGAGAACTCGTGTCGCAACACCGGACCAGCACGCAAATAACCTAAGAGAAATAAACGCGTAAGAGATTTGCCCAATTGATTTCTAATATGTGAAAAATCAAAAAAATAATGTATATTTGTGTGAATGTAGATAAAAGTGTATAACTTTTATCTACATTCACACATCCAACCGTCCTCACAAATTTTCGCGTTCACAATGATAGAAAAATAACTTACTTGATGAATTTTAGCAGATTCCGGATACTGATATTTCCCGACAGATGAACCAAGTCCGGACGAATCGTCCATGCAGGTTGTGAGTAAGATGTCCAGAATCTTGAGCTGAAATTGAAAATAACAGTTTAAGTTTCCATAGACGAAGAAATTATGCCGTTTCAAGGATCATCGATACAAATTCCAGGCACCAAGCCGTGTTTATTGTCTGATTCTTCTTTTGTCAGGAACAAGCGTAGCTTCACCACCTCCTAACACATGGTTCAAAGTGATCGTTGTATTTTGTCGAAATAATTATGCTCTGACTTTGACTTATAATGTACTTACCCGCAATAGTTGATGCTTTTCGGCGAGTCCGAGCGAGGCGTACGTATAAAACAGATTGAACAGCAGTGGCAGATGTCTGTGAATATGTGAGTCGGCATGCGGCGGAGCGGCTAATGCTCGCACGCTGCACAGTATTTGGTCTGATAGTGACGTCGCCTCTTCCCGAGAGCACCAAGAACCGAAACCGTTTGGAACTGCAAATGTAACTTCAATCACACAATGTTCCATCTCACTTTAAAATTAAATAGAAATAGGATCATGACTGATCCCAAGTACGGTGAATATTCTCTCAGATCTCTAGACTACTCCCACTAGACATCTTCGAAGGATCTAAACGCCTGGAGATCTGAGAAGATGTCTACCGTACTTGTGGATGAAAGTCGTGATCCTATAATATATTATACTAGCGACCCGCCCCGGCTTCGCACGGGTAGCATGTTATTATACATATAAACTTTCCTCCTGAATCACTCTATCTATTAAAAAAAACCGCATCAAAATCCGTTGTGTAGTTTTAAAGATATAAGCAAACATACATACATACAGACGCGGGAAGCGGAAAGCGACTTTGCTTTATACTATGTAGTGATACAATATATATCAGATCCTTGAATATCCCTAAAAGAGTATCCAGAGGCACAAACATTACATTTGGTACATGGCCACATTTGTATTAGTTAGATAGTTAGCATTCCATACGTGACAAATTACAAGCCATAAGAATACTAACTGGTCTCCTCACGATGTTTTCCTTTACCGTTTTGAGTACGAACTAACGGAAAAACTGAGACTTTATTAGCATATCATGGACATCTTATGATGAGAGATAAAGCTCATGTGCGTAGACGTGTGGCAGGTATAAATTTAGATGGTTATGCTAAAGAAGATAAATAAGATGTGAGTAAAGAATGTTCTTACCAGGTTGATCATTCATGCCGTAGTGTGCCAAAAAGACAATAGTTTTCATAAAGACAATCCGTACTTCGGCGGATGGGCACGATAGAAGATAATCACACAACCTGAAAACCAATAAAAGATGTAATAAGTCGTGTAATAAAAAATGTAAAATAAATAAATAAATATTGGCGGACTTTACACACAGCGCCATCTAGCCCCAAACTAAGCAAAGCTTGTACTATAGGTAGTATATATAAAACAGGTAGTTCAATAGAATACTGATTATTTACCTGTGTGGATGGTGAAACAGATCAGTGGCGAACCAAGCTCTAACAGCTTGTGAGCAACGTAAATGCTGGCAGAGTATTTCGTGCCTGTAACAAATATTAAGTAAGATCAACATAAAACATTATAAACTGTATTATTATACCACCATTACACCATTTAAAAAGTATCCTATATGTTATTCTAGGATATAAGCTATACTAGCTGACTCGTGCCCGCTTCGCTGTGCGTAAGACATTTCTAATACCATCGTGGACTTTTTTGTAGACGTTTTTAAGGTGTACAATACTGTAGTACATTATTTTGATATATCTCGTGGGGTTCAGCCAGCATTTGCAATGTAGGCGCAAAAAAATGTGTTTATTTACGACATCACATTAGAAACCTCTAAAATTATCAGTGTTTCTCTACTATATTATGCATGTATTATACATATAAACCTTCCTCCTGAATTACTCTATCTATTAAAAAAAACCGCATCAAAATCCGTTGTGTAGTTTTAAGGGGCTGCCAGTCGACGATTGCTCTTTTTCGGAACGAAAAAAGTAATACTTCTGAACAAGCCACATCTCCTATTTTTATAAGTATATTACTTCAGGTTCCTACCTACATTTCTATTAAGCTGAAAACATAATAGCAGAAACTTTTCACGATAAAAATATTATTTCAAAATGATACGTTTTAGAATTTATGATCGAAATATTTTATATACCTACTATTCAAATCAACTTGTGATTTATTGTTAAAGATAGGTAATATGTAGATCTACAATTCTATTAGAATAGATTTTCGATAAGTAATTATACATAATTTATATCATTAATTTATTCGAAAAGCTAAGGCGGAGCACGCATCGCCCATGGCTTAGTCAGTAGTCAGTACCCCTGTGACTACTGTCAGAGACAGACGTGTGTTTGACGTCGTCAAGCGGTCGGAAAGATTATTTACGAATTGAAAAAAGATGGGTAATATTTCAAAAAAAAGAGAAAATGGTTGCGTACCCTAAGAAAACACGCTAAAAATATAAGAGAAATAAAACAGTAAGTAAACCTTCCTATTTTATCAATTTTACCTATCTACGTTATCTTTGATAATCTTGTGAAAAATATTAGGCAAAGAAAACAGTAAGTACTTACATAGCTACATACTTTATCATACATACATACATTTATACATAAAATCACGCCTGTTTCCCAGAGGGGTAGGCAGAGATCACGGCTTTTCACTTGCTACGATCCTGACATACTTCTTTAGCATTCACTCTCATCACATTCCTCATGCATGCTCGTCGGTTTAGAGTACTCTTGACCCGGCTTTTTTTCAAAACGTTTCCAATATGGTCCAGGAAAATACGACGAGGTCTTCCTCTTCCAACGCTCCTCTTCGCTTTAACACTCGCCATATATACCTGTTTTGTCAATATCTTTCTTCATTCATTCTCTCCACATTCCCAAACCATCTAAGCATCCCTTTCTCAATCCTCTTTCACTCCACAACGTTTTCATCACGCTATTTTTCACTCTATCTTTCAAAGTTATCCTACACATACTTTTCAAGGCTCTCATTTCTACTGCATTTATAAATCACCTACTTATCATATTATCCATAAAAATACTGGTCGTATCAACTCTTTATAGTAGGTAGGTGTGTGGCATTCTGCTGACTTATTTTGTAGGTAATAAGTTTTTTTTATGAATAAATTGTAGGGAAAAAATCTGGAACGACCAGTCGGATTTGCGTATCTAACATAACAATACGCTTATTTTCAGAACTTTCTCGAAGGATGATAGTTCAGCATCATCACTAACACTTCTAACCATAGCAAAACCCGCAGTTGAACAAAATAGGTACGTATGAATAATAATATATTCAGCGGGATATATAAATCCCAAGATTTTAGTAAGAATCGGTTCAATGATCCTGTCATTTTTGTTACATAATGTTCAAAGAACATGGCGCATACATAACAGACTACGTTTTGGTGGCTGATTGTGTTCTAATAGGTATATTACATATTACTTTACATAAGCAGAGTCCCGCCAAACGCGCAAGTTTTTTAAAAAAATTACTTTGACAGACAAAGTTTTTACTTTCTATTCTACCAAGGAGTATTAATGCCACCTGCTTTATTACGTAGGGATAGTTCATCACTACATAGTTTAAAACAAAGTCGCTTTCTCTGTCCCTATATCCCTATGTATGCTTAAATCTTTAAAACTACGCAACGGATTTTGATGCGGTTTTTTTTATTGATAGAGTGATTCATGAGGAAGTTTTTTATGTATAATACATGCATAATATAGTAGATAAATACTGATAATTTTAGAGGTTTCTAATGTGATGTCGTAAATAAACACATTTTTTTGCGCTTACATTGCAAACGCTGGCTGAACCCAGATATATCAAAATAATGTACCTACACCTGTACTACAGTAATTGTAAACGTCTACAAAAAAGTCCGCGATGGTATTTTACACATAGCGAAGCGGGCACGGGTCAGCTAGTTGATTTATATAGCGCGAGTTTTACTAAGAGATTATTGTATACCTACTATCACAAAATAAGAAATGCTTACTAATGCTCCTCGTTCGCCTTGCGTCAAACAAGGTGGAATGTAAATAATGACATTAGCCTACAATCATACCTTTGTGAAAAAATATCGATAAATCTACGATCATACAATAATTATAAAAAAATATGGCATAGCACAGAAAATATTTATTTTTTTATTTATTTATGATATTTCAGACCTGAGGAGATACCAACACTGACATCCATAGAGCAACACTCCGGTCCGCCGGAGTGTTGCTCTGTTGCTGTGTTGCTTTATGCTGACACCTCTTCAAACTACAGTGGACTACAGTGGCAACACCAGCGGTCTGACGTCAAATTCAGCTGCTTGGAAATAATTTAATATTTATTATAAGTTTTACTGTAATTTATCTATAAATTAATGTGTGTATCGGTCAGAAATAGTATAAATATACCGTACCAGTGTTTGTGATTCTTAAAAACTAGTAAAATCACATAAAAAGTGTTTCAAAGTTTTGGATTTTTGCCGGCAACGAACTTAGCAAATAGTGAATTTACACCGAAGTTACATTGTTCGAAGTGGATTTATGCCTGTAAACTGTTAAACAACTGCTGATTGGAGCTCGTCGATAAACCTGGGGAGTATTTGTGTTCTTTTTTATTAGTTTAACATAACCAATACCACGACACAATCACATCATACTTGCTCAACAGATTCGTTCGTTGAGTCACGTCACATTTCAAAACAAAAAGGCTATGTTTTTTTTCTCTCTCAACTTGACAATTTAGTGGAAGCTGAGTTGATGTTCGAACTTCTGCCTCACACAAGAAAAACACTTACAAAACACTATCACAGTTACCTACTAACAATAAATATCTCATGTATGAGTCACAATATGTAACTTAAATTTTGTTATTACTTTATAGGTTTTTAATTGATATAATTATAGATTAACTAAGTTCTTACCAGCATTTTTTTTAATGATATTTATACTACTGTGTTTAATAAGTACATTAGTAGCCCAGTAATTGCCCTTGACTTGTTTGGGAACCTGTGGGCTTTGTAAATACTAATACCTAAGCTAGTAGTGCCTAATTAGCTTATTCATATTATTATTATTTTTTTTTCCCTTTTTAGTGTATCTATAAAAATAGGAATATCCTAATGTAGTGAGATAAAAGGATACATAAATAATCTATGTAATTCTTAATTATAAAGTGATAAATAAAAAAATATTTTCATTTTTTAATCTAATACTATTGTTCTGGTCACTTTCTTCTATACCCTTTCTTTTCATATGTATATCTTTCCCTAGCTATTATTAACCAATTCAATCTCTTACAATTTTTCATACATTCACACTTGCTCACTACTGTGTTTCAGATTACATCACAATGACGATGACTCGGAAGGCATGCAACTTGGAAGCAAAACTCAAAGTGGTTACATTGGAGCTCAAAGAATCAAATGAGATTCGAAAGCAGCTGCTACAAGAACGAGAGGAGAGTGAAGCTGAGATGCTGGGGATTCTAGGCAAAAATCAATCCCTCAAGAAAGAACTTTCCGCGCTCCATGCTCAGTATGAAGACGTTCTTGAACAATTGCAACGGTTGCAGTCAATGTTGCAATCTGTAGATTAGTGCCATGAAACCTACGGTTTAGCTCTGCAGCACAATAAGGACCTACAGCAAGAGTTATCCGAGTGTAAAATTAAAATGGACCAATTAGAATTACAACAAGTGCCCATACCTAATCATTTTTGTAGTCTGGATTTACAGACTGAACTTTTAAACAGTGAGCCTGACTTCTCATTAATAGATCTCACTACACCAAACTGTAAAAATTCGTTCTCACTGATTAAAGGGAGTAACAAAATCAAAAAATATGTAAAATTAAGTAATTTTATTAAAAAATCAGAAAAAACTAAAAAAGAATGTATTTGATCATGCGAAGCTTAGTAAAGAAAAATGTATCTTAAACGAAGAATTACAAACTTGTTATAATTTAATAGGTCGCAATTCATTGGAATTGGACTACATGTCAGAAAAAATTGTAGAATTAGAGAGATCACTTCATGATCAGACATGTCAATATCAAAAAGCTGTACAGGATGTCTCTGATAGAGAACACAAATTCAATAACATGGTAGAATTAGTAAGCAATGATAGCATATATGTACAAGTATGTAATAGTAGCTCGCAGACCGATCCTCATATGTCTGAACAATGCACATCTTGCACAGCACAGTGTACTTCAATGCGAGTTTCACCACTTGTATCTCAGGTGCAACCTACGGTTAGTTTATCAATTGAAGTACCACCAGTGCAGAATACTCAGTCTCCGGTTAAACAGCCAAGACCCTGTCAACAGACCCGGAAGACTGTAATATATTCGGACAAGATAGGCGTAGGGATAGGTTTGTTGCTCAGTGATCAACTAAGGCAGACAGTCACAAATAACTGTTTCCCGAATGCCCCCATTAACTCTTTCACTGAAAGTATTAAAATGGATATTTTTGACAAGGACACCACTTTGATAGTGCAATTAGGAGAGAGCTGTGGTGTCAAGAGGTTAGACTTAACTTGTCTGGTTGAAACGAAAATTAATAGTATGTGCATTCCCATACTCAAAATGTTTGAGTTCAAAGGATAATCAGGTTATTTTTAACCTGAATTTAATATTATATAATTTGACATGTTGTCATAGTGACGTTTTGTATTTTGAGAGTAATATGGGAGCCCCCCTTAAATATTTATTTTATTCTGTTTTTAGTATTTGTTGTTCGAGCAGCAATAGAAATACATAATCTGTGAAAATTTCAACTGTCTAGCTATCATGGTTCATGAGATACAGCCCTGTGACAGACAGACGGACAGACGGACAGCGAAGTCTTAGTAATAGGGTTCCGATTTTACCCTTTGGGTACGGAACCCTAAAAAACTAGCAGTCCGCCCCGGCTCCGCACGGGAGTAACGTATTATAACGATTTTATGGGTATTTTTTTACCCAGGTTACATTATCGAAGTTTTCATACGGATCCCTAATAGTTAGACATATGGTATTGTTGACTAATTTGTAGATATTGATGTTCTCTTTAAAACTGTAGTACATTACTTTGCTCTATTGTCAATAATTTCCGCAGCATACGCGATATAAAGATATTTTTGGATTTTTTATCACACGTTGGGTTACATTATCGAAGTTTTCATACGGATCCCTAATAGTTAGACTTATAGTATTATTAATTTTTTTGTAGATATTGATGTTTTCTATAAAACTATAGTACATTATTTTGCTCTATTGTCAATAATTTTCGCAGCAAACGCGATATAAATATTTTTTTAGGATTTTTTTTCACACTTTGGGTTACATTTTCGAAGTTTTCATACGGATCCCTAACGTTTTTGAAAATACTATATAGCCTATGTCCATCAGGGATAATGTAGGATTCTAATGGTAAAAGAATTTTTTGAATCGGTTCAGTAGTTTCGGAGCCTATTCGATACAAACAAACAAACAAACAATCAAATCTTTCCTCTTTATAATATTAGTATAGAAGTATAGATTATTCAAACGCTAGAGCTTGGGCTGCGACACAGATTGGAAAATAGTTATTACGAGCGGTGGACTACATGTTTCAAAGCGGCGTTGCCACTCTGTGCTTTTGCGTCACGCGGCTCCGGGCGACGTTGCCAGCTCTCCGAGCGGGAGAGAGCATAGGACAGTTATTGGGATTTCTGGATACCTAATATGCAATTTTCGTAAAATTGACTTTTCGATTGGTCGATAAATTTTTGTCAGTTTTTTTTTTTAGTTTTTAACGTAGGGTGAGAGCGATGGTTGTGGGCACTATAACAACATTTTGAATTTCAAATAAACGGTTTATATCGAAAAACTGATTATAACGACGATTTTTAAACAACATAGAATAGCAAGGGTTTTTTAACAGCGATATTTATTTATTAATTATTCATATTTAAGTAAATAGACAAAACGGGAAATATTTAGTTGTGATCAATCAAATCAGTCAACCTAAGGGCACCAACCACAACTCCAACACACCAGTACGTGGTCCTACAGCCTCCACAGTCCCGAAAAAGGCAGCACCGCCAGTGAGTCGCGCCGCGCCGCTTCGCGGTGCGCCTACCCGGGCTGCGAGCGCCCGCACTGCGCCTGCGACAGTTACAGCCGCACCTTCAGCACCTGCATCTTTTCGCATGGACATTGGCCAAGAATACGATAACGTCACGCAACGCGCGAAGCCCCGAAGCCAATGCCACTGCCTCTCTGCTGACATTATCCGTGAAATTATAAGGGAGGAACTAGACAGGAAATTCACTTCACAAGTCAAAGACATTCAATCTAAATTGTCTAATATAGAAGTTTCTCTTTCCTTCTATAGCTCTGAGCTTAAAGATATTGTTGCGTAAAGATATTGAAAATCTTACGATTGAGAGGTCTATTGAGCTGTCGTGTGTTGAACTGGGGTTTCAAAGTGATCCTTGTGATTTTATTGAAATAAATGATTTGGAGAACACAAACGTTTTTTTTTATTTAACATGCAAATCAATCTACAAAAATTTCGAGAAAAACTGTGTTTTTAGTTTTTTCATATCTTAAAATATGCCGGAAATACGCACTTTGATCGTAAATCAAAGTGCGTATTTCCAGCCGAAGGTTTTTAAAAACGCGGGCGGGCGCTCTCTAGCCGATGACGTCACACCCCGTCACGACCGCGATCGCAACGCTCAGTTTTGTTTCGATCGTAATATCTTCTGAATGGAATGTCTGATTAATAAAAAAGCTGACCAATATCAGACCATGATAACCATACCTTCGTATTAATCCTTATCCAAATAAATCATTTCATATTGAAAACTGTTTCAATACCAATATATAACTTTTTGAATTAGGTACTTACTCAAATCGGACATTCCATTCAGAAGATATTACGATCGACACAAAACTTCCGGTGTAAAAACATGAAGATATGGTTTTGTTTAGGAAACAATCTAAAATAAATTTAAAAACAATATAGCATTGAATATGTACTGACCATTAATTATAATTTTTTAGGAGTGACAATATTCACTTCATTCTGGGATGTTCCCAAGGATTCTCCGGAGAAAGCTGTGTTACTTATAAGGAAAACTGAAACTATTCAATGAAAACAAGCCTGGTGGAACAGCTGGATAATAGAAATTAGTTTGTAAACATGAAAATAAACCAGAATATCGATTATTAACACTTTATTACTTCATTTCCTTTCCAATCACATAAAGTTATCATCGCTTCTCATGGTTTTTTACAGCCAGCTAAGTAGGTAGGTATACCGGATTGAGACAATGTAGGTTGTAGGGTTTTTGTTATCCAATCTAAGTTATGTTTCAGAGTATAATAGAAGCACAATAATATAACAATATCATACATATTATAAAAACACAAAAATAAATGCCTATATAAATGCACATAAATGACTTGAAGTTTGTATGATTATGTTGCTATTTGATGATGCTTCTCCCGGTACTGTTTGGGTCCAGGCGCGTCAAGTATATCGCAATAAAGTAAATTCCACTGCCTGCAAATTGAACCCAGAAGACGGTGGAGCAGTGCCACGCTGATTACGAGTTTCTTCTCCGCGACAGTGAATCCTTCGTCGACCTTCTGCGAGCCACGGGCTGCCGGTCGAGTGTGACAGTTGAGGCTGGCGGGACACCCAGCGCGTAACTCTTCTTCTGCTCGCTTGGCTTGTGAAACGGTCTCAATATTCGCGTCATTTATTTATGCTGACCGGTGTTGTATGTATGGCATTGGTTGACTCCGCCGCGCCAAGGATTTGCGTTTTGCACTGAGTTTGACATAGGTACATATAAAATGCCGGCTCTGTTTACATAAACATTTGTTCTACTTTTTTTTTATGGAGTCTGTAGTCAGTGTTACTACATTTTTTTTTGTTTGACGTTAACGTTGACACTTATTTTTTTTTAATAAAATTAATAAACTATGTAGGTCCTTACCACGGCGTAGGTACCTACCCAGTAACCTGAGTATATACCTTGTATACAAACTACCTGATATTCTACATTGGTGTTGTATTGCAATTTAAATAATACATTGGAATACTTATGTTCCATAGATAGACATACCTACCTAATGCTAATCTACCACCTTTCGAACGAAGTCGCGCACGGGTCAGCTAGTAGGTTATAAACTTATTTATCACTAAAAGAATCAACTCAGTACCTAGTTATCTCACTGCTGAAAATGCATAATATTATGTAGATAAGGCGTAGGTTTGTATTTGTACCTACATACGTAGCAATACCCAGTTTAACATTTTTGTTGGGATAAGTTGCGAAACCAAACTCACAAAAATCATGTCATATCAAGGACAAAAAACTTGTTTTGCATTTTTACAGCAACAACAGGTAGGTAAAATCATTCGACATGCATGTTTCCGTGGGTGTTCCGACTTGGCAAATAGAAAATAGAGTTGGACGAGATGCCCAGACAACATTAATTATTTGATGCATTTATTTGGTTATTTCATTGATTGCATGTGTACACAAAGTTTTTGTCTTTGAAAACCCATAAAAAAACATCCTGATTTGCCGCGGCGCGCACCTGATTAACTGACATTGACATAACACATACCAAGTTTTTATAGTTCATCTGTCAAATCGGCATGTACCTAGCGCACTGACCTCTATTGTATAATAGAGGTCAGTGACCTAGCGAGTTGAAGGTAAAATGGCTACTCATGCTAAAAACAACAACGAGATAATGCATCAGCACGATAATTTCAAAAAAATATTTATTTTTTTCCCATACTTGATAGTACTCCCCCACCAGATAGTAAAGCCTATTACCAGCCTACGCAGGTACCAGAAACGCGATCTCATAAAAACTGTCGATAATATTTACGATAAGCATACGCCATCTAGAGCTTGCCGTTGTCAACTGTCAGTGTCGTTTCGGCAACGGTTTTCAGAGCTTACCGCGCCTTAAAGATATAAGCAAACATACATACATACATATTACATACAGACGCGGGAAGCGGAAAGCGACTTTGCTTTATACTATGTAGTAATATATTGAAAGTTTAAAGTTTAATCCAAATTCGTTTGGGCGTGTTTGAGGCACAAACATCCAAACATCCTCACAAACTCTCAGATTTATAATTTTAGTAGGATCCAAGTATTAACGGGAAATTAATTACCAATCAGCAGCAGGGCCTCGCAGCGTTTTCTTTGTCCGGAAACCAACGGAGAACAAGAAACGTGTAGCTAGTTGTACTGTTAACATTGATATTTCTTCGTGTTCTGGGCCCTAGAAAATATGAACATTTATTAAATATTGTTTAAACTTAATGTATTCAATTTCATCCCAATCAATCTTCCATTCATCTTTATATTCACTCCATCCTAAGGTTATCTGAAAGAAAACGCTTTTTAGCGATAAGACCAACCGCCCCGTACAGTTTTGCTCTAGTTTAAGTTGCTGTCATTGTTTTATTATATTATTGTATTACAATTAATAATTTTCATTCATTTATTCATAAACTTTTACAATAAACATGTGACTAGCGATAACTTGAGCTGTTTGTAGAGAATACATACCCAGGTCGCTTGCGGTCCGTGTACCAGTTGCAATCGCATACAACAAAGTTTTTTCATAAAGGTGAAATGCTCAAGACTGAATTGGTCCTGGTTGTGAGAAAATGCAATATTTCCGCGACGTACAGAATGCCAGATAGGTTTGGGTATGACGCTTTCTCTGCAATAGAAAAGAAGCAATAAATTAATTAAAAAAATGCAACAAAAACAAATGTTTTAGTGTTTGAACTATTACAAAACATACTTTAGACTTAAGCTCTTCAATGATGCCTCGAGATCAGACGAGTCGACCGTTATAGTGTCTCGCCTTGTGTAGAAAAGCATGTACGCGTTCCACCATCTCTTTTGGCGTTTGTATGTCACCCTCTTTAGCATCGGATCGAATACCTAAAACCAGATAAGACATTACCACGCCTCGAAAGTAGACTCGTAAGCCTTCCATGGGTTATTTATTTTATCATCAGCATCATGCTATAGTAATAACTTTGAAAACACCAGCATAAATGTAGCGCTACTAAGATTTTTTTTTGATGTGTGAATAAGCAAGCCAAATCTAGCCTTTTGACCTGTTGACGGTCAAAAATTGGTGAATAGACAACGCCATTTTTATCGTAGTGGGGGAAAAGGTTAAATAAGTTAATCTATTTGGAAAGAATATCCTCACCTCGCCCATGTATTCACCGCCGAAGCATTGAACTTTCATCTCCTCGTCGTCATGCATTCCGCACTCTGATACGTCGCCGTCATCGAGTTTAACCCAGCGGCCCGTGTCGCTGCCATTGTCCCTGAAACAACACAATATCTTTCAATATACGCGAAGACAAAGTAAAATAGCTGATCAACTTTAGATTCCTCAATCCACTGAGACCAAGTCATATCAAATATCCATCAAAATGAAAGAAGCAACTCGTTTTCTATTTATTGGTTGATTCCTGGACTTTTAACAATATAAATAAATAAATATTGGCGGACTTTACACACAACACTATCTAGCCACAAACTAAGCAAAGCTTGTACTATGGGAACCAGATAACTGATAGAATACTTATATACTTTTTTTTTTGTAAATACATACTTATTATACATAGTAAAACCCAGACACAGGACAAACATCTATGTTCATCACACAAATATCTATGTTTGCCCTGGGTGGGGATCGAACCCACAACCTACAGCGTAGAAGGCAGAGTTACGACCAACTAAGCTGATAAGCGAATAAGATCGCAACACACTCATTTGTGTTGTATACCAGGCTTCAGCTCTATGTTAGTTGCCAACAAGTATAATTACCTCAACAGAACATAGGAGTAGTAATGTCCCCCGGATGCTTGACCCGAATGGACGACTATGCCGCTGAGTTGGTAATGCGTCTCCCTCGTACCTTCTTCTCCGCCCTCCCATAAAGACGCATCGCCTTCCGCCCGAGCTAGACCCCATGCTAAAAACAGAAAAAAATTTTTTTTACAATTTGTTCAAACTAAAAATTGGTTTATGAATTAAAGTTTATGTAAAATCAACTGTTTTCTCGAAGCAACTTACAAAAATTTTGTTAAATACGGACGCTTTTATTTAGTTCACGTTAAAGTCTAGTTTACACTTTTCAAATTATCAGAATACGAAAAGAAAAAGAATTGTCAGCACGCTAAGTTTAATGGACAAATTACCTGTGTAAGGTTCAACATCAAGCTCTCGCGGAAATTCAAAGTAATCGTTGAACTTTATGGCGCATACTTTTTCGAAATCGTACTCGAATCGTTTCAACTGTATCACTAATACTGGAGGTAGTTTGTTGAGACATAATCGCTTCACTGTTACCACCTAGAAATAAAACGATGATAAAGAAAGATATCTAGATCAGTTATTATTCTTAGAGAATTGGTGTAAACCATACTTTTTTGTTACACTTATCACAGTGATAAGCATCTGGGCCTTCCAATAACTCTCCACGAACATAAGCTTCCAGAGATTCTTGCAATCGAGACAGGTTCCTTATATCTAGAGACACCACACTAAACGGCTCTTCCTTGCAATACCTGAAAAAAAAATAACATTATTTAAAACAGGACAAGTATAATATTCATTCCTTCTTCTGCCGCCTAGCAGCATTGGTGTATTTCGGTTTGAAGTGAAATTACAGGCTCATTTATGCCTCCAGTTGGCGTACGAAAAGCAGTACATTGTAGAGCGTATTCAGAATATTGTTGACCTACTATGTAATGTATTGTATACTATGTTATAACTTCTATAATGATTATACTAGTAAAGATAATTAAAATAGTAATAATAGCTAGGATAATATTAAGAAAGAAGTGGTTTTGTGTACCTGTGTGGACAGCCTTTACATATCTTCTGATCAGAATAAGTCCCTCCCATAGTTTTTGCCATTAGTTGATCCTGATTCAATGATTTTAGGGCTTCGTCTAATGATTCAACCAAAGACATAAAAAACTCCACTGCATCTTGTTGTTCTCGTAGATTCACAGGTTCCCCTTGTAATCTGAACAAAAAAATACATAATGTTAGATAAAGTAGATGAATAAAGTTTGTAGAATAGAAGCAAATAACAAACACTTACTTGAAATGCGCCCACAATCCCCTGGGGATGTAATACTGTAGTTTGCTATAATGTAAATGGGCAAATATGGCTTGAACTTGCTTCAGAATCATAATATTATAGTCATTGTTATTCTGAAATACATGCATAAAATCATTATTACATATCCTAAGTGAAAAATATAAATCACAAATAATTTATAACTGCAAGCACTCACATCTATGTTATTTTCTATGACGTGGTGATGGTGATGATGGTCACCAGAGAAATCCTCATCTGGATCAGTAGCTGCTCCTATAAAAACAAAAACGCTGATATATCTTTGTATCTAACTTTGAATAAGCGAATTAGCTAACAAAAAGCAAATTTTATGTAAGCCAAGATCTGCTGACCGTACTATATACGACGTATATATTTTTTATTTTCGGGATCCTATCAAACATTCTTCTAGGAATTATTTATTTGTCTGATGCGACTTTATGGCGACATTCGCGCCTCCGCCACCACTGAGTATGACTACCATCTACAACCAAACGATCAAAGTTTGGAAGAAGCACAGATTACTTACCTTGAACAGTAAGCAGCACGTCGCGTATCGCCGGCACACAATATAACTGTTGCAGTACGGAGTTCATGTAGCACGTGGCTCCGGCATTCTTCAGGCCCACAAGGCCAGCTGGCTGACGCGGGCCCACGCACGGCATGTATTCCCATTCAGAAAGCGATGCACTTTTATCTATGGTAAAGAAACATAATAACAAATTATAATACTTCAACCAAGATGTAACGTATCCTACTCACAACAACGCGTTACTGATGACGTTTATGTTTGTGGCTCAATCACTGATATTACTACTGATGTTTCACGAAAATGAACAGTTCGTTATCTGATCGTCAGTTACAGTTGTTCTATCTTAAAATAAATCTTACGAAGGCAGGTGAGCGTACTTATAGTTTTGATGTGTAGACACGAGCTTTTGTGTGCGCGACTGCGGCTCGAACGATACTGAGATAAGATTCTATCGTAAGATATAATAACTGCTGGTACTAATAATAAAAATACATTTTTATACTCACCACTATAAAACATCTTCTCAATAAGGGAGACCAGAGCAGCCATATTGGGCACGCAGCCGTGCACCAATGAAAGTACCAGGTCCGAAGCGGCCGAGGCCGAAGCCGGTGTCCGGCAAAGAGGCGCGGGCGGTTCAGAGTCAACTACGTTCGAAACTTCCGAGCTATCCCCATCTGACCCCATGCGGCACCATGCCCACGAGTACGGCCATAGAAAATCCGTCATTATTTCCTGAAACATACAATTGATAACTGGTTTAGTCTAAACCGTTTCCAAAAAATGTCTATGCTTAAAAATAAAGCTTTTTAGCTGTAGACAGATTCAGGTGGTGTAGGTTACTACTAACCGTTATCAATCCGCTATCCTTATGGTCAGGATGAGATCCATACTGATACTTGACTTGTGCGGCAACATGGGTAAACAACTCTTTGGTAAGATTCAGATGACCCTCTAGCAACGTGTCGTCTAGTGTTGAGGGATTTTTTCGAACAGCTCGAAGCCACTCCACCTGGAAATAGTATCACATTAGATAAGGGTTACATAAGATAGGTTAGTTATTTATAAATGACTTAAATCAATATTTAGAATAAAATAATTTCTGCTACATTTTCACTGTCTCATCCCATAACGTTGCAAGAAGATTGAAGCACTCACATAAAAATCTGAGATACACAGCAACGTGGAAACGTTGCTGTGTATCAATATACCAACAGAAATGTAGAATCCAAAGCAAAAATGTTCATTGACTCACCTCAAGCGCTAAATCACTGAGGGTCCTCGACGTCGGACCAGCGAGTGAGACGAGCCGGCACAGCAGCTGTAAGAACTGCTGCGCATTCCTCGCATTTCTCTGCAGCCTTGCGCCGCCCGCTGCGCCTACTGCTGCGTCAGTTCCCGCCTCGCCAAGCGCTCGTAGCGCCGCCCGGGCTCCACCCCCACCGCCCCACGCGCACATAGTCAGGACTTGCTCAGCTGACGCTATTCGTACCTGTTGACCGAACAAATTCACTATAATACTTTCCAAAACAAATAAAAGTCGCTCATGACCTTAAAATCAGGGGACATGACGCAGGGACAAGTGCTGTGCAGATGCGGCTTTACGTTATTGAGTTCATAATAAATATGTATTAAATTTATATTATCGTAGTCGAACTATGAACAATCTGTATTATAATAATTGAGCAACACAAGAAACTTACATTGGCATTGTTGCAATCGATCATCAGATAGAGCGCGGTGTCTTGCCACCAAGATTCATGGAGTAATGTCTCCAAGCGACAGCCGCTCAGCGCTGTACATATCGTTACTACTTCCATGCATTCTCGGACCACTGTAAACGTAAAAATTATGATGATAAAAAAATATAAAGTTATCTCATTCAAAAGAGCATTCTTGGTGTAGCTTGCCATCCATTCTTAAATTCTAGGCAACTTCCAAAACGGTCACAATATGTATAAGCGACAGCTAGTAGCTAACAGCTGAGCGCTTCCGTGCTTCGGAGAGCCGGTTAAGATGTCCAAAAACTCCGTTGACACTAACACATACGAAATCTCTTACTTTAATAGAATAGTGGGAGTAAAAAGTATCTGTTTCATAGAACACTTACATACAACATCGTCCGGGTGGATCATTCCATTGTATTCGTTCGGTTGTGCGACAGTATGCGCGAGCGTATAGAGAGATTTGGCTGTGTTTGCTGTAGGGACGCGCCAAAACCTGTTCGTTGGCGTCTCAGTCTCACGGATATCAACTAAAACCTAAAATAGAAAAAAATACTTTAGTTCATGAAGACCACTGAACAATGCTAAAGCATGTACCAAAAGATACTAACAATAGCGAATAGAAGGCGGCGAAGAAATTACCTGTTCGCCTAAAATCGTTGCCAACGACTCTGCAACGCCCTTGAGTAGTAACTCATAACTTTGATTTGGCACTGTTTGTAGGGCTTCTCTCAATATTGAAACATCCAATCTGAAAAATAATGTCATAAGTCTAGCATTCTTTTGTTTTTCAAGTTCGTTGAGGTGCTTCTTGATATTACATACCTGAGTTCTGGGTTTTCTTCATCCATGGTTGGTGATATATGGTCGTACAAATGACCCAATGTGAATAATATCAATTTAGACAATCTTACTAACGCCAAATAGCAAACCCTGCAAACCAAAAAATCATTTCAAGCACTATGATACACGTTTGTTGTCGTGAAATGTTAGATACATTTCACGTCAACAAACGTCTATATCAGTTATCTGGTATCTTTGGTATTAACTTTGTGGAACATGTTATAGGCTCAATCATATTTTTATGGGATTTTGAGTTTTTACATACCTTCTCGTATGAGGTGCAGCGCCCTGCAAGAATTCTGTATCACACAAGCACTTGACTAAAAGTGGTGCTTTCTTCACACAAGCCAGTTGAAAGCTTCGATTCCTATCGAGTTTCGCATCTAGCGCCGGCATTATGATGCTGTACAGTACCTAAACAAAAAAATAGTTTTATAATACATCTCAAGTCAAAGTCAAAATTAATAGGTATTTTATTTCAATAAATTCACAAGAATCACTCTTGAAACGTCTTAGGAGCTAGGCGAAACTACGCCTGTTCCACGAGACCAATTCTAGAAGGATCAGGCAACAAACACGACTTGAATAGTGCATATCACTGAATAGTGTATTGTATATTTATCTTAAACTAGCGACCCGCCCCGGCTTCGCACGGGTAGCATGTTATTATACATATAAACCTTCCTCCTGAATCACTCTATCTATTAAAAAAAACCGCATCAAAATCCGTTGTGTAGTTTTAAAGATATAAGCAAACATACATACATACATACAGACGCGGGAAGCGGAAAGCGACTTTGCTTTATACTATGTAGTGATTTAAAAATATCTTACTTGCATGTTGTAAGCTACAGTGGGAGGTTCAGGTCCATATAGCATATCTCTTAGTTTTGCATCTTCTTTGCTTAGCAGTGCTTCCGTTAGCCTCTCCACAGTCAGTTTATGAGGAGGGCATATTTGAGAGAGCAAATGAGCCGCTTCAGTTAACTGGTCATACCCTTTTGTTATACCAATATGTTCCAATAACAGCACAAATGGCAAATACCATGATCCTTGAGCGAAAAGCTGAAATTGATAAATCACTATGATGTTTATGCCTTGCATATAACAAGTGCTTTTCTTGAGCCTTGAAAAATGCTTTGTGAGTTACATAAATTAAAAAAAAAACTTCATTGCGTTCCTATCAGAAGCTCCGTTCCAGCAAATGTAGTGTTTTTGAACATTTTAGTTCTGTAACATACTGGTTACATCACTCATGAATTCACAATGTATTTGGAAAGTGTGAGTGTGATACTTACGACACCAGGCAAAGCGTATTCTGTCACCGCCGACAAAGGCGGCGCTGATGTGCTAGAGTCACTGCTTGTATCATTGGACGACCCGCATCCACCACTGCCACACACTTGACCATCATAAACCTGAAATAACACAAAATATTTTTATAAAAAAAATCAACAACAAATCAAATGCAAATACAGGAAATATTTTCATTAGTGTTGAAGGTTTAATTTACCTTAGCAATAATCACAGATTTATCACGGAGAGGTATTTGCGATAGTATCTTTCTATCTTGACTAGAATCCAACAGTTCCCCATTTGCGTATAGCTCTAATTTGTTAATGTACATTTCTACTTTTGTTGATGTCTCTATGATGTTTTTTATCCTGCAATCAGTAGAAAAATTACATTACATCACACATTATTTAAAAGTTTTTACATACATAATACAACTTTTAAATAGGCATACGAAGTCGATGCCTTATGGTGTACCAGAAATTAGGAGTATCCTAGTAAAATAATAATTACCTTCTTTGAACCATATGCCGTAGCGAGTAAAGAGTTTCATTTGAGTGCGAGATGAGCTCAATATCTTCGATTTGTTTCTGGCCAGTCTGAAAGTTCATCCTGACTATAATAACGCACTGCCTGCCGCGAGCAGATCTGTATACAGGCAGTATCTGCCTGTCCGACGAGTATCTTCTATCACATTCGTTTATGTATTCTTGTATGGCACGAATAACTCGACACATCCTAATGCACCCTTCTGATCCACCTGAAAATATGTTAACGTTTTGAAATACTGTCGCATTGTATATCGTTCAGTATAGAGCACAGTAGAATAAAAACTATCGTGATTAATCATTTTAAATATGAATACTGCTAATCGCCCGCCGATCTACCGTTAAGCGCGGTCGAGTGCGGTGCTTATGATAAAGACCATCTAAATTGCCTCGAAACGTGAGCAATACAACAATGTGTAATAAGCCGTATTTCTATTTACAAAGCTCAATGTTTGTAACATAACAGACGAGCGAAAGATTGATGAGACGAGCATTGTAAGATATTTTATACCTTCCTGTAGTTCCATTTCCTTCTGTAATCGTTGCATCCGTGCGAAGCACTGCGTCAGAAAAGTTTCGTAATGGTGCGCGGGCGAAAGCTGTGGGCCTGGACACGTGCACACTTCGCGCAACAGCTCAATGCCGCGCAACGATATCTCGTCTTCGCATTCCGTTATTACCTGACAATGAAACATTCAGATTATGTAGCAAAAGAGAAAATTAACTATAATCTAGATTCAATAAAGTGTATGCTCACCCTCCATAAATAATCTAAACCTATGAGATCAGCGTCATTGAGTTGAAAACTTCTTCTTTTTGCTTTAAGTTTTCCTTCTTTGGAATTAACAGCCTTGAAAAATCTGCAAAGACATACAAAAAATTATAAAAGCCCGCAACAAAACATAATAGATATAAAATAAAATTAATTTCTTACTTACTTTTCAAAACATTTGATACCGGAGTGCGTCAGTAAATTCGGTGGTAGTGTCATAATATTGCGGCGAAAGAAATGAAGATTGACATTGGGATCCAAGTCTGGCTCGTCGCCCATCAGCTTGCCGAACCACCGGAAGCAAGCTTCGCGGTCCCCCATATGCGCTGGTTGTTCGGCGAGACATACCCAAATCTGTTTTGCCTACAAGGAATTCAAAACTTAATTTCTTTTACGTGAAGCAAGAGCAAATGGCGTCTGATGTAGTCATCACTTCCACAAACCTGTTCTGCGCATAGCCACAGCTGTCCATCTTTCAACAGAAACCTCAGGAAACTCAATCGCTCGTGGACTTGTGCGGCGTGCGGGTATCTTCCGTCGGGTAGCCAGTTATCCCAATCGATTGAACCCTCCTCTGAAAACGTTTATACTTATTAAACCTGATTTGTATATAAAAATATAAGCCCCTAACAATGCAAAGCTGTACTATGGGAACCAGATAACTGATAGAATACTTAATATACTTCTTTGGGCTGGGATGTGAGACCAGTCTAGATAAATCATACAAATAAATTGTTACAAAATTACCTGTCAGTTTATTACGAACTCCATCCATATAGCAGGTCAAGGAATCAGTGACAAGAATGACAAGAGAATGTTGTGTTTGCAGTCGATCAATGAGTTCTTGCCTGGTCACGTGCGGTCGGACGCCTGTGCCTCCGCCCGCTTCATACAAACAGCAGATATCTCGCAACATTTTTAGTGCAGGCAACACCCACTTTTCTCTAGCCTTCAGTTCCTCAACACACTTGTCTACCCAAAGGGTTTTCTGCGTGTCGCGATCCTGACTGCAGCTGTAGTCTAAAATCTTCACAAGGTTCGACAAAGCCATATCTACAATCTCCGTGCAAGCTTCTTCCGAGTGAGATAGATTCCAAAATAGCACCAAAACCTAAAACGCAAAATTTTATTTATAATTATCATGCCAAAATTCATTCTCATGATAATTTTAGGTATTGACGTGTTTAATACCTTGTTTGCCATAACACCATCCTTATCGTCTTCTGCCAACCTCCTTATCACTTCTAGAAGTTTGTCACTTTGTTTCTTGTTGCATGTAGCCCAACTAGCCTGAAAACAGGAAAACCATTTAGTAATTGCCGTTCATTTGTCTCGCAAAACCTCAAAAAATTGCTCGACCGATATCTTTTTTTTGTCATTTTGTATAAGAAAAAAAAATAGGAATAACAGCCCGAAAATATTAAATTTACGGAAAAACTGAAAGTGATTTTTACTATGATTATTGAAATTCGTCTGTCGGGTCAGCTAGTTCTATAAAACATTTATTTAGAGAACAATGACATACTTTGAAACAGTCGAAAAGATGATCCAGCTGATCGGGTGTGAAGTCCCACGCAAGTTTCGCCAGCAAGTCATGAAGATTCTTGACAATAGCCTCGTGTTTTCCATGCTGAGCCTTCCATATCGCGTCTAAATCGTCGAGGGTTAGCGAATTCTCTTTGATCATAAATCGGAGCATTTTCTCCAATCGATCTACATACTGGGGCTGATGGAGTGAATCACGTAATACAATGTCTACAACATTGTTTTCGCGAATCCAGTTCTGGAAGGGAAATTGCATTGAATCTTTAAAATCAGCTAATCTGGTACATAGCCTTAAAACTTTATGAAAGGGAAAATGTCTTACAGTTATGACAGCGGGCGTTAGCCATTCAGGCTTGGGTTGTTGTGAGAAAGTAGCGATAAGTTGATTGATTTCATGCAGGGCTGACATTTTGCCATTGAACGACGACATTTGTAGCAATCGCAAAATCATCTTTAGCCGGAACATTTCTAGAGCTGTAAATACACGAATTTATTCAACATTTTTATGCATAAAATGAATATCTGATTAATTTGTAAATGTATTTTCCGACTTAATATTCGATTGATACTAGCAAAAAAAAGTAATATTCAACAAAATGCGGTCATAGAATAAGCATATACATATAAATGTTATAAGCACAAAAAGTGTATAACCACAGATGATGGTGCAGCGTTGTGATGATATGGAATTCGGACACAGACGATGTAGAAGCCGAGGGGCGGATTAAGCCACGCCCCTTGGCAGCTACAGGGTTTGCGACCGATCCGCGGTGAGGCGCCTTTGATCCGCTGGTAACAGGGACAATAATGATAATCCACAAACACACAATGTTGAGAATTATACTTCCTTGTTTACAGCGGGATACTAGGATCTTATCGAAACATGAAACATATAACATAAACGCTTTTGTAATATTCTTTGCCTTAGATCTTCTAAATATGTAAAACTACTATCATGCAAATAAATTCAAGATCTTAGCATCCCACTGTAAATAGGGAGGTATAAAATATGAGTAAATATAACAGAGCGCTGCTCAAACCAACACGTTTCCCAAAGACTTCTCCGCAGGATCAAATTCATAACTTTAGTGGTTTGGACTTTCGCGAATTATGGGTTAGTGTATAACTTAACACAAACGGATTTTTAAAATAGTAGACAATCATTTTATGATATGATTTCAATAATATTTAAATATTAAAACATCGTATTATAACAATCTGCATGCATAAGTTAATAAATAAATAAATAGATAAAACTGGTTTTGCTAAACATCGAATACCACATTATTTTATATTATTAGAATAAAAATGTTAATGATCATGTAAACAGAAACTTAAAAAGTTTACTCACATTTCAGCAAGCTATGATGACAGGGCGTCTTTATGGACACGTATTTACAAGCGCGGATCAAACAGGAAACCGTATCAGTCTTATTTTCACTCCCGCGAGCTTCCCTTTTCAGCTCTTCATCGGTTAAGCTTTCCAGCAAAGTTGGTATGCATTCCTAAAAAACAGGAACATTCTACATTAACGTGTCTTTTCCAAAAAAAACCTTTCGTTGTCGTTGACTGTAAAGTTTAAAGAGTTTTCATAACTTACCAACACTGGTGACAAGTATGTGGTGACCGTGTTTGTGGTAAGCAGATCGTGACAGAGACCTAGCGGTCGCAACAGCTGCCAAACCGCCGCCACCCTCGATTCACCAGTCATAGATTGCTCCATTGATGATGGCTCAGGACGGCAAGGGGTTAGCTGAAATCGTTAAAAAGTAAAAATAATAATCTTTGTTTCGGGCAACACATGTATAGTAAAAATACAAAGGCACACATGCTTCCCTATACCGTCGGTAAAATATTCACGCTGTCAAAAAGTCCGGAGCAAGGAATACGTCCGGTAGTCGGAGCACATATGACTAACAGTTAGTTACTCTATTTGTTTCCAAACGTTTTAAGCCATGCACAAGTACTAAGAGTTCACAAGTATTAAGACTAAGCCAGACGACCTCGGTGGCTTGCGAGCGAGCGCCAGACTGTGACGCAAGAGGTGTCCTAACCCTGCGGCGTCAAGTCAAATATTAGCATGATCTGTAAATATTTGTTCCGGGGGTTGTTGTTGGTACATGTTTTGATATCCATAAAATATAGGAAATCCTTTGAGGACAGGATGTACATGTGACCAAGCCTAGTGATCAAAGTCATAGGCTTATTAGTTGTAACAAGCTTAATACAAAATTCTAAACACGCCTAAAGTACTTATATCTGAGAATGCAAGAGACTACTAAACTTACCCTCGTATTCAAGAACGACACTATGAGAAAACGCACCCACAGTGGACGAAATCTTTTTTCATAAAAATCACTTTATGTGTTGTGCGACACTGCATAGTGTGACTAGAGGCACATTGTCGTGTGCCTCTAGGCAAAGTTGAGCTCTAAAGGCACACGGTAGCATGCGCCATAGTGCCGCTCAACACATAAAGTGATGTTTATGAAAAAAGATTTCGTCCACTGTGGGTGCGTGTTCTCAGTGTCGTTCTTGAATACGAGGGTAAGATACTTACATCAACATTTTCTGCAATCACTGGTACACATTCAATTGTCTCTACTGTCCCTGACTTTTCTTCCTCTGATTCCTTTTCCGTTGTATCAGTGATGACCTTTTCAATGGAATTGATGGATGCGGTAAGATCTGGCTTCAAACCTCCCATGATAGCTTCAAATCTCTCACGCAGTCTAACAAATCCACCGTTTTGACCAAATCTGTTATAAAAAAATATAATTAAATATTTTGGAAAAGAAATAAATGATTTAAATAGGCCTGAGCATTTATAAACTTACATATTTACAAGGTGGACCAGCCAACCCCTAGGCGAACGATGATCGTGGGATCTAGCAAATACTTCCTCCTGGGATCCCTGGCCGGCAGGAGAATTGTTGGAGGATGATGATGACAAAGATATACCTTCTGCAGTAGTGCGTGAAGCATTGAATGTGTGAAATCTAAGGAAAAAAATATATTAATGATTCACTTCTAACATTATCCATATTAAATGATCCATATTCAAGTCAAATTCCCTAGTCCACAAGACACTCTATTTATTTAACAAAACAAGAATAGAAAATAGGGTCACAACTGTAATCCCAAGTACAGTACACTTAGACACTTGGAAATATCTAAAGGGGTTAGTCAGAGGCACGTCGAAACATTACATTTGGCACATGCCCACATCATGCAGTAGTTAGTATTCTACAAGTGACAGGTTGCAAGCCCGTCGCCGCTACTATACAAGAATAATAAAAATATAGTTACTTGTTGTTTGGATTGAGTGCCATTGAAAGTAAGTTCAGGAATCTAGGATCATCCATTTTCATAGCACACAGTCTAACAAGCTTTTCACAGTTTGTGCGCACACATTGCTGTATGTTATTCTTCCAGGATGAAACAGCATCATCGGTCAGTATTTTTGTGAATGATAGTGTCAATGCATCATTGTAGAAACGTTGGCATGCTGCATGGTTTACATCTTCACCTAATAAAACATTTACACATTGCATTTTTATTATTACTCTAACATATCATAACCCTGTAATGCTAACTTTGATACAATTTTGCAAAACCCAATGAACTTCAACTGGATTATTCTTTACAACATCAAACAATAAACTAAACAAGCCAAATTGGACCAACTAGGCTGCCTGATGTGTTGCTGAGAACATCAATAATAATATAATATTATAACACTTTAATGAATTATGTCACCAATATAATCTATCTCAGTGAGTCATTTATCAAAAGAAACTATGGTTAAACTCAACTTTTATGTCTAAAACCCGTAAGATAAGTAAAAGTATGATAAAAATAAAATAGGATAACAACTTTATTTCCCAAGCACATTAAACATCCTCTCGATCCTTGAAGATGTCTAATAGGGTTAGTCAGAGACATGTCCAAACATTACATTTGGCACACGCCCACATTTTGCAGTATGCTAGATCTAACCTTTTAATGCAAGCTCCGTGCTGGCAACCAGCAAAGCCTCCAGCTCTTGTTCAGGCAACACTGGAACCACCCATCGAGGATGTGATATCTTTTCTTCTAAGGCCTTCAGTTTGCCTTCGGGGAAGGCCATCTGAAAAGGTTACAACATTAAAAAACGAATTCTCAGGGAGGTACTACTCAGACTCGAGACTAACATGCCATGATTGAAGATAAAATTAACGATGGTCCATATTATCTACTTTAATTAACTTACCTCCCCGGGCATAAGGTCTTGTTCTTTCATTGATATAGTCATTATTTCAGCAAATGATTATTCATTGCCTCTTCTGCAAATAAACAAACAAAAATCATAATAACAGTATATTTTAGGCTTTTTAAACTAAAGTTAGACCTAGACACAAATTATCTGAACTGGCATTAAAATCAGAATTTCAAACTTTGTAGAATTTGTTACATTGGTATCATATAATATTATATCAAATATATTTGGAATGGTATCAATCAAGTACATTGTTTAAAAGGTCATGGACATTGGTGTGTCCCTATAATACAGCTGAGGATGCTTTATCAGCACTGGAGCATTATGTTTGTCCCTAAAACACTATCTTAAAATTGTTCAACAGCTTTCAAGAATGTGTTTGCTTCCATAGACCTTTAGGAATCTAAACTGCTCTATAATTTGTTTATTATGGTGGGTTATTACCCTGCCAACATCAAATAGATAAAATGCTGTAATTCCACCTGATACCACAGAATTGAAATAGATTCAATTCATTTGTTAGCTACATTATTTTGCATGCAAGTAGGTATAAATTTGTAATGCAATAACAAAGATAAAATATCTTAGCACAAAGCAATATTTCTAGAACACATAATTTCTTTAGGTTCTATTTTAATTTGTCTTTACATTGAGTACACTTTGCTTAGACTTGGACACTAAACTTTGAATCTAATCGTTGAGAAAAATAACTCAAAATAGCAAGCTCTGCTATGTATCACACACTGCACCAAAACTTACCTACATACAGATGAGATATACACATGCAGCTATCTCATTGAAATGCATTATCAAATATTGTAAATATATCATTTAAGATTTACATGCACGCACGAACTAATCACTACAAAACTGTCGGAACAGGATACAAAAAAACTATTTCGGCATTTTGGTTGGGTGCGACACAAATCAATCGACATACAAAGTGAATTATTCACAGCATTCGAGCGTAATAATAATAGTTGTTTATTATCATAAATCTTTCTAAATGTAAAAATGTTCTTTTCAGATCTAGTCTATAAATAAATAATTACAACATGCCCTACCCACAGAAATTGATCGTAAAATAATAATTCATAAGATCAGCCGGCGCGACAAAATGGCGTCATTAACCCAAACAAGACAAAGCATTTACAAGAACTTCTGAACCCTTTAACAAATCGGTAATGTACTTGATAATCTGATAGTGGAAATCTTACCTTTTCGTTTATCATATATTTTAATCCAAGATTAGTTTTGCACAAGAAATCACAGAATTATTTTTCTAATCACTTTTGACGTAACTTGAAATCACCGAGGAATGAATGATTTCTTGTAGTTTCAGTTTCAGGCTTTCAGGGTTGAGTGAATGAATGAGAGTAGTTTTAAATAGAAATTAGAATACAGAATACAGAGCTTCCACTTTGAGACTCACCATAGAGTAGATAAAATAATAGGGATAGGGCGAATTTTATAAAAATCAACACAATAATAATTTTAAAAAAGTACTCATCATCTATCAGTGTCTTTGTTTTTTAAGGTGTAAGTGTAACAAACTAATTGTAAGTGAAGTGGTAGGGTAGGTGGTATGGTATCGTATGGTCGAAGAATTTAGCCTGCACGAAAGTAAAAAAAAAAAAACCCATTCATTCAATTTAGTTTTGGGTGTGTACAGAGATGGGCACTTACCCGGTAAAAATAATTTTTACCCATTCATTCCTATTTATACCCATTTATACCGGGTAAAAATGATTACATCTTTTTTTTTTTACTTTTTTGACACTTATCTAATTATGGATCACGATTTTCATATTTTCATTAGTTTAGATCTTTCGAAGATGTCTAGTGGGGGTAGTCAGAGGCACGTCCAAACATTATATTTGGTACATGCCCACATTTTGCAGTAGTTAGCATTCCAAACGTGACAGGTTGCAAGCCCATCGCCGCTTATAAGAATACTAACTGGTTAATACTAATTAATTATGGTGTTTTCTTGTAATTTTTTAATTTGGATTATAATTATTCAGACTTTAGTAAAGAAATAAGAGCGGTCGTTTTTAGGAATTTTTCAAGTTTAGCGTGGAGACAACAGAATCTCCACCAATGTAATAAAATTAAACTTAATACAAATTCCATAAAATATTACCGAAATTCTATCTATTTTGATTATTCATATTATGCATGGTTGTGTAGATTGTTTGTCCTGCCTCTTTGACGTGTAATCTATAAAAACCGGCCAAGTGCGAGTCGGACTCACGCACGAAGGGTTCCGTACTATTATCAAAACGGCAAAAAATCACGTTTGTTGTACGGAAGTCCCACTTAAATATTTATTTTATGCTGTTTTTAGAGAAATACATCATCTGTGAAAATTTCAACAGTCTAGCTATCACGGTTCATGAGATACAGCCCTGTGACAGACAGACGGACAGACAGACGGAGAGAGAGACGGACAGACAGACGGACAGACAGACAGACGGACAGACAGACAGACGGACAGACAGACAGACAGACGGACAGACAGACGGATAGACAGTCGGACAGACAGACGGACAGGCAGACGGACAGACAGACCTGCAGACAGACAGACGGACAGACAGATGGACAGACAGACGGACAGACAGACAGACAGGCAGACGGACGGACAGATGGGCGATGGGCTTGCAACCTGTCACGTTTGGAATGCTAACTACTGCAAAATGTGGGCATGTACCAAATATAATGTTTGGACGTGCCTAGACATTTTCGAAAGATCTAAACTAATGAAAATATGAAAATCGTGATCCATAATTAGTTAAGTGTCAAAAAAGTAAAAAAAAAAGATGCAATCATTTTTACCCGATATAAATTGGGTTTAAATAGGAATGAATGGGTAAGAATGACGTCATTCTTACCCATTCATTCCTATTTATACCCAATCATTCTTACCCATTCATTCCTATTTATACCTAATTTATATCGGGTAAGAATGACGTCATTCTTACCCAATCATTCTTACCCATTAATTCCTATTTATACCCAATTTATATCGGAATATTATTTATATCGGTACTTTGAGGTTTAATCTATAATAAGTAATCTAAAAATAACTTAAACAAGTAGTATTTCATATAAGCACTTAGTGTTTAGGTAACATATTTAAATATATTGTTTTGTGTCGAGCGTAGGTACGAGTAGGTACTTTGGAAAAAAGTAGACTAGCCCGTCAATCCCCAAGCGAATGCCGGCGTTCGCGCTGTGACGTCACTGCGCCATACATTCCGACGTTGCGGCCGGGGTTTGAGTGGCTAGAGACAAGTTTAACGGGAAGATGGGGTGGGTGGGGGATGCATTGCGTTGTACTTGGTACTGCGGCCATTTTGTTTAGTACCTAGACGTTAGAGGTGGGTACTTGTGTTTTGACGTACCAGGTCTAATTAATACCACCTCCATCAAATACCAGGTTGAAATACCAGGTTTAAAATACTTTAAAGTATTTAGTTTCAGGCGAACCAACTCTCCACCCAGCATCCCCCCCACCTAGGATTGGTAATTTGTTGAAAAACACTGAAGTACGTACAAAATTACTTTTAAGTACAGAAATACTTGAGTATTTTTCAAAAATACTTTCAAGTACAAAATACGCGTTCAAACTGTGTCGTAATACCTGGTACGTATTTTTTTATGCCTATTGCCTATACCAGGTTTGCAAACCTGGTCGAGTAAATACGCACCACCTCTACTAGACGTACGTGCGCGCTCTCGCGCACGTTCACACACGCGCGTTTAAACGTCCATTCATCTAGGCGTGCAGCAAGCCGCGTGTGAACAGGCGATCGGGCCTCGCCATTCAAAGCACCAAGCAATTCAACATTCAACGCGGCGTTCAAATCGAAGCGTGTAAACGAGTGCCGAGTGCCGAGCGCCGATCAAAGCAATTTTTTTAACCGACTTCAAAAAAGGAGGAGGTGTTTTGTTTTTTTACTTATGTGTTGAGTAATGTAATAAAATTATGAGTATAATATAATATATATATATAGGGAAGTCTGGCAACGCTGGTACCTACAGACAGACAGTTACCTACGTTAGTATTTATAATATTAGTATAGATTCTAATGAGAGTACCATAGTCCCATGTTATTATTTTATATATTATTATACACCTACCTACCTAAGTACTTATAAGTAGGTGGGTAGGTACATCGCGTATTATTAGTTATAACTAACTAACTATATGTATCACGTATGGAATGCTAAATAAGTAGGTAGGTACCTACCTACTTGAAAATGAGGGCATATGCCTAATACAATGTTTGGACATGCCTCTGGCTACCCCCTAAGCGCCTGGACATCTGAGAGGATTTCTTCTTAGGGATTGCAGTCATGATCCTAACTATATATTTTATTTCATTTATTTTTAGCTAATACCAAGTACTAAGTAGGTAGGAAGTAGGTAGGTAATAATTATTAAAAAATGAAATTAAATACTTAGGATCACGACTTTAATCCAAGTAGGTGGGTTACTAAGTACGGTAGATCTCAGATCCACAAAAAAAATACTAAAGGAGTCAGTCAGAGGCACGTCCAAACATTACATTTGGCTACAGCATTATAATAATAATGGCTAGTAAGTAGGAAGGGAGGTGTTTTGCTTGTAGGTATTCCTACATCTACCTACATAGATAAAGGTAGGTATAAAATAGTACGCCATCGCTTGACCTGTCGAGATTCGAACCCATAACCATCGGATTGAAAACCGAGGTCAGTACCTACCTAATTTGTCATCGAGCGCCAAGCAATTCCACTTTGATGTTTTGTCGAAATACCGACAATCGATGGATCGGACGGATTCACGAGCTCATTCAAAATCAACGTGTTCACAAGCTCGGTGGTTTGAATTGATTGTTGAATTGGTCGTTGAATGGAGAGCGTATCGGTTCAATGCAATTCACGTTCAAATTCAAAAAGCAACCGGTTCACATGCCCGTGCTCGTTGAACGCGCTAGTGAATGGACACGTATGTGACCGCATCTTTGATCGGCCAAATGTACCGTGCTTAACTACTTAAAAGTGTAGGTAGGTCGATGTTTGCCATTGGTTTCGCAGACACCGGCAACAATCAGTGTTTGTTACTTATATTTGGAGATATGGATCTTTGTTCATTTTTTAGGGTTCCGTACCCAAAGGGTAAAATCGGAACCCTATTACTAAGACTTCGCTGTCCGTCTGTCCGTCTGTCTGTCTGTCTGTCACAGGGCTGTATCTCATGAACCATGATAGCTAGACAGTAGAAATTTTCACAGATTATGTATTTCTATTGCTGCTCTAACAACAAATACTAAAATCAGAATAAAATAAATATTTAAGACAACAAACGTGATTTTCGCATTCTAGCGCCATCTAGTTTCATTTGATGTTACTACGTTATTATTAGGTACTTTTCGCAGTCTCATGCGATCGCTCGGGGTTTGAGAGGTAAAACAATGATTCGCAATTCCGCTGGCAGGTGGCGCTATTTTACCACTATCGGTAAAGTAAGTGGTACTTTACATGATCGACTAAAAAGTTTGAAATTGAATTATTGAATTCATGTAGTTAGAAATAGGTACCTAGGTAGATATTATTAATTTCAAATTAATTTCGAGTTCGAATCCTGGCCATGCATCAATGGATATTTCTGTTTGAAAAATGTATATATGCGCGTTACACGTGTTTATAACTGTGAAGGAAAACATCGTGAGGAAACCTGTTAGTATTCTTGAAAGTGTCAAAAAAGTTAAAAAAAAGATGCAATCATTTTTACCCGATATAAATTGGGTATAAATAGGAATGAATGGGTAAGAATGAAGTCATTCTTACCCATTCTCATTCTTACCCATTCATTCCATTTTATATCGGGTAAAAATGACGTCATTCTTACCCATTCATTCCTATTTATACCCAATTTATATCGGGTAAAAATGATTGCATCTTTTTTTTAACTTTTTTGACACTTTCAAGAATACTAACAGGTTTCCTCACGATGTTTTCCTTCACCCAATTTATTTCGGGTAAAAATTACGTCATTCTTACCCATTCATTCCTATTTATACCCAATTTATATCGGGTAAAAATGATTGCATCTTTTTTTTACTTTTTTGACACTTAACTAATTATGGATCACGATTTTCATATTTTCATTAGTTTAGATCTTTCGAAAATGTCTAGTGGGGGTAGTCAGAGGCACATTTATAGGGCCAAACATTATATTTGGTACATGCCCACATTTTGCAGTAGTTAGCATTCCATACGTGACAGGTTGCAAGCCCATCGCCCATCTGTCCGTCCGTCTGTCTGTCCGTCTGTCTGTCCGTCTGTCTGTCCGTCTGCCTGTCCGTCTGTCTGTCCGACTGTCTATCCGTCTGTCTGTCCGTCTGTCTGTCTGTCCGTCTGTCTGTCCGTCTCTCTGTCCGTCTGTCTCTCTGTCCGTTTGTCTGTCTGTCCGTCTGTCTGTCTGTCTGTCTGTCTGTCCGTCTGTCTGTCCGTCTGTCTGTCACAGGGCTGTATCTCATGAACCGTGATAGCTAGACTGTTGAAATTTTCACAGATGATGTATTTCTCTAAAAACAGCATAAAATAAATATTTAAGTGGGACTTCCGTACAACAAACGTGATTTTTTGCCGTTTTGATAATAGTACGGAACCCTTCGTGCGTGAGTACAACTCGCACTTGGCCGGTTTTTTATAGATTACACGTCATAGAGGCAGGACAAACAATCTACACAACCATGCATATTATGAATAATCAAAATAGATAGAATTTCGGTAATATTTTATGGAATTTGTATTAAGTTTGATTTTGTTACATTGTTGGTGGAGATTCTGTTGTCTCCACGCTAAACTTGAAAAATTCCTAAAAACGACCGCTCTTATTTCTTTACTAAAGTCTGAATAATTATAATCCAAATTAAAAAATTACAAGAAAACACCATAATTAATTAGTATTAACCAGTTAGTATTCTTATAAGCGGCGATGGGCTTGCAACCTGTCACGTTTGGAATGCTAACTACTGCAAAATGTGGGCATGTACCAAATATAATGTTTGGACGTGCCTCTGACTACCCCCACTAGACATCTTCGAAAGATCTAAACTAATGAAAATATGAAAATCGTGATCCATAATTAGATAAGTGTCAAAAAAGTAAAAAAAAAAGATGTAATCATTTTTACCCGGTATAAATGGGTATAAATAGGAATGAATGGGTAAAAATTATTTTTACCGGGTAAGTGCCCATCTCTGGGTGTGTAAATAGCATCGCCTATTTTACTGATGCTGATGCTGCTAAGCTGCTACTATTGCTGCTGGCTCACGAGATTGATTTGATGTTTATTTAGTTTTATTTCAAATTAAATGTAACAATTTATATATGATCCAATTACTAGTGCGTGAATAACAATGAGTTTTTCAAGTGACGAGGTCAATTTCCTTGTTTACCGCTACTTGCAAGAGTCAGGTGTGGCATATTTACTAATTCATGACGGTTCATTGAACGCTACAATGCATCATCTTAGATCGAAGCTCTACCATAAAAATCTACATTCGTAGTTGTATTTTAATAACATAATTGCTATTTTTCAAAATAATTTGAGATTAAAATTATAAATATGTTTAGAAAGTCGAAGTATGTTGCTTTGTGATTTATGCAGGTAGATCTCATAGTTATCAGCTGTGTTTCTCTAGGAGTAATGCAAGATACTTCAGAAAACTACAATGGATACAAATAGTTGAAGTCACTTTTCCCATCTTTTTCCTCAGGGGCTCTTATTTTTACAATTAGTCATACACACTGCAGATATTCAATGTGATTAATAACCTTGTTACTTTCAGGTTTTCATCATTCAGCATATACATTTGGAATAGAGTCTCATATATCACAAAGCAACATTAATGGAGCATTGGTACCACCTGCAGCACTCCTGAACATACTTCAAAAGGGCTTACAGTATACTGAAGCTGAAATCATCATCGGAGAAGATGGTAACTGTAATGCAAACCATCATTATCCTCTACTATAACTTTATTATACAAGATATACCAAGCACTGAATGTTTTGTATAATACATTTCAGGCACTGAAACACGGCTCACGGAGAGTCTCAGCCTAATTGATGCTGTCACCCCTGACATAGTAGCAGCAAGACAGAATGCTCATAATGCTCAGAAGCAAGCAGTCAAAGCTGAAGCTAGCTCTGGCAGTGAACAAAATGGGGTTGAAGTAAGTGGTTGATGAACAAAACATTTGATTTAGTTCTTGACATATAAGAAGAGATATGAATTTCCTGCTGCAACATGAGTCCTCAAGGAAAATACAAACATAATATAACTGCCTTCTGTAACACAACTTTTCATAAAGCTGCCACAGGAGACAGAACTCTTCCTATATTTTGTACCTACTACCTATTTCACGAAACAAATGATTTGTATTTGTTAGAAATATTAGTTTGTTTTATTATCAATCCATGCAATTATGTCTGTTACATTAAATTTCTGTTTTTTTTTTGCAGGCCACAACTTGTATTACAACAACATCTGTCACAACAACCCCTACAACCAGCACTAGCACTGTCACAACCACTCCAATTGCCCTTCCAGAGAACATGGAGGTGGACACATCCATAGAGATCCCTGCCAGCAAAGCAACTATACTCAGGGGGCATGAGTCCGAAGTGTTTATTTGTGCCTGGAACCCTAGCACCGACTTGCTGGCTAGTGGCTCTGGTGATAGTACTGCCAGGTAAACAATAATACACCAGTATTTTGTTCTTAAATCATTTTCATCATCTTCCTGTCCTTATCCCACCTAAGTGGGGTCAGGACAACATGTATTTTCCTTCCAATTCCCTCTATCAGTAGTCATCTCAACACTCATTCCTTTCTTACCCATGTCATCTTTCACAAAGTCCATCCATCTTTTCTTTGGCCTACCTTCTACATCCATCCACCTTCATTCTAATACATGTTAAATTGTCTTCTACAAATTTGCCTGATTTTGGTGACATAATTTACATGTTTTTTTTAGAATATGGGACATGTCAGACAATCCTGCCACTACCCCCAATCAGTTAGTACTCAGACATTGCATTCAAAAAGGTGGTGCCGAAGTACCCAGTAACAAAGATGTTACATCACTGGATTGGAATGTATGTTTACTTATACCAGGAATAATGGATTATTGTAAAGATACAAAACTTTATCTGCTATGCTTGTCTTTCAGTGTGATGGCAATCTTCTAGCAACAGGATCATATGATGGCTATGCAAGAATCTGGACAACAGATGGCACATTGGCATCAACACTTGGTCAACACAAAGGGCCTATTTTTGCACTAAAGTGGAATAAAAGGGGAAATTACATTTTGAGTGCAGGGGTATGGATATTACCACAGTTTATCTAATTTTATTGACTACTAGCGACCCGCCCCGGCTTCGCACGAGTAGCATGTTATTATACATATAAACCTTCCTCCTGAATCACTCTATCTATTAAAAAAAACCGCATCAAAATCCGTTGTGTAGTTTTAAAGATATAAGCAAACATACATACATACATATGCGGGAAGGGGAAAGCGACTGCTTTATACTATGTAGTGATTATACCTACTGTTGAGTTAGATCTTAGATAGAAAATATTTTATTGCACACCACAAAGACAATGACATAAGAAATCCAACTTAAAAATAACTTAAAAAATAGAAATATACCTACTAACAAAGTTTTTTCTTAGGTTGACAAGACAACAATTATTTGGGATGCATCAACAGGACAATGCACCCAACAATTCTCCTTCCATTTGGCTCCAGCCCTTGATGTGGACTGGCAGACCAATACATCATTTGCATCATGCTCCACTGATCAATGCATTCATGTATGTAAGCTGAATGCTGACAAGCCAATCAAGAGCTTCCAAGGGCACACTGTAAGTACATTTGCTTAATCGTAAGTATGTTGTATTCCTTACTTGATTAATTCTCATAGAAAAAAATATTATTACAACTTTAATCCCCAAAATTGGTATCTAAATATACACTCAGATCTCCAGGTGCCTAAATCCTTGAACATGTTAAAAGGTGGTAGTTAGGCATGTCAAAACATTATATTTATCACATATTTGGCAGTAGTTAGCATTCCATTAAAATGTTTTTTTTTCATTTTAGAATGAAGTAAATGCTATAAAGTGGGATCCTCAAGGAAAACTACTTGCATCATGCTCTGATGACATGACATTGAAGATCTGGTCAATGAACCAGGACACCTGTGTCCATGACTTGCAAGCTCACTCAAAAGAGATCTACACCATCAAGTGGTCACCTACCGGCCCAGGAACTCAAAATCCCAACATGAACTTGATACTAGCAAGTGCTTCCTTCGACTCCACTGTCAGGTTGTGGGATGTTGAGAGAGGTGTCTGCATACACACATTGACTAAGCACACCGAGCCTGTTTACAGTGTGGCATTCTCGCCAGATGGGAAGTTTTTAGCAAGTGGTTCGTTTGATAAATGTGTCCACATTTGGTCCACTCAGACTGGAGGTCTAGTGCACTCTTACAAGGGAACAGGCGGCATTTTCGAAGTCTGTTGGAATTCCAGAGGCACCAAGGTTGGCGCCAGTGCCAGTGACGGCAGTGTGTTTGTGTTGGATTTGCGCAAACTCTGAGATTTGTAGACCTTTTTAGTTGACTTTTTGATTATTTTAACATTATCGTTCTTTACCTATCCAATAACTTAACATGTTGACTGTCCATACATTATATATACATAATGCATTTTTGGTCTTGCTGAGAAGTTCGTGCATTACACGTAATGCATTTGTCAAAGGCAACTGAACTGCGTTTCCTGAGATGAAAGTGTGAGCTAGTAAATTGATTTTCTAGGGACTAAACAATTAATTGGCAAAAAAAAAAAGAATTGGAAGTACCAAGCAAATACCCAGAATAGCACCGACAGTCAAAGTGTTAATATACTATATGTGTAATACTACTACACTTTTTGTGTAATTTATGTACTTATTTGAATTGCATTGAAAGTATGTACTGCAGTGATACTGCTATTTATTCATGGTTTTTTGTCAAGTCTAATCAAACTGGCAGTAATTAACTTTATGAGTATCTTTATAATATTAATGTAAAATTCTAATAAAATTTATTGGATAAATATGTATAATACCTATGGAGCTATAGGTAGTAATATTAGTAGTAATATTAATATTAGTAGTAGTAGTAATATTTTTATGTAAGTATAGTAATAAAAGTAAGATAATTTTTGTAGTTTCTTTATTATTTTTTACGTACCATCAGCCTTACCCCTCTAGTAAATGCTTTTTTGTGTAAATAAAATATGTTAGTTATGTCATGGGCCTCTTGTAGGCTAGTAAGTCATCGTGTTTATATAGTGAATGTAATTTCTCATACATGTATTTGAAGAAGTACAGTAAATTATCATATTGACCACTGTATGGCTTGCAGTGTGCATGGTCATCTTCATGAACAGGGTAATCCTTGGTAAGATCTGATTTGTAATTTTCACTACAACCCCAAGCACATAAATGCAACTCTAGCATAAGTTGATGCAAAGCCTCTACAGTTGAAAGGTACCATCTGGGACTTCCTTTTTGATGCCTCCAAAATTGTGATGGCCTATTTTGTAACACTATTTTGGGAATTTTCTTTAGCCTTTCATCTGAATAAATGCCTCTGCTTTGATTCCAAGTACTGTCTATTAATACTACTCTGTCAATAGGCAAGTTTTTAACATGAAAAATTTGATTTTCAGTATTTTTATTCATAATTTTTGTTCTAAGTGTGCCTACATTATATCCAGCTGGCAGTTGTGAGAGCATGAACTCAGAGTAGGATGGTTCCTGTTGGTTTGTGAATAGTTCTGGTACAGTTTTAGCATCAGCTCCAGGATATAAAAGTACAGTTTTGCCAAAAAGAGCATCATAATCAGGGACATCCGGGTAGGTGTAAACATTTATATCGTTAGGAGCAAGGACCGCCGCATGCGCTGCTGTGCTTTTACCATCGATCTCTTTTCTGTGCTTGATTATATCGACTTTTATTGGTAACTGAAAATAAACTCATGATTTTTAAGCATACAACTAAAAAGCTGAAAAATTGGTTGTGTTATATGATAGAATTATGGATCTTACAGTGCATACCGGAATTTGACCTTGTAGTAAGGATACAGGAACGAAGCAAGTATAACAAAAATACATTCGCGATTTGCCACAACGTGGACATGGACTTCTGGAATTTAGCTTCTCAAGTGGTTCAGAGCCCCCTATAGCCATGCCTTCAAAAGGTTTTTCATCGCGGCTTCTCGCCTCTTCACACTTGGGATTCATAAATGAAGTGATTTCGAGGTAATTTTAAATCTCGATAATCTGAATTGACTTGCCTGACAGACGTGACATACATATATGCTCTTTGGACGTGACAGACGACTAGATGAGATTTGAGATTTGAGATGACTCCCTGACAGACGGCAAAGGCAGACGGACAACAAAAAGAAGTCAGGCAGGCTGCAGGCTACTAATAATTGTTGTTATTGTGATTGATTGGTTTCATTTCTGTTCGATGATCGCCTTCCCTCACGAACGAATTTGTGACATTGAAATGAAAGTTGACATTAGGAGAGGAGGTTTTAATTCTATTAAAAGTCACTGTCAACTTTTTCAAAAGTTGTTGTTGCTTTGGCTTGTTCGGTTCGATCGTTTAGCGAGTTTGATTCGGTTTAATTATTTTCGATCTAACGAGGATATTAGCCGCTGAATACAACACATCAACACATAACTTCCAAATAATAATAAAAGTACAATGTAAATGTAATTTTCTTCCTCATGAGTGATCAGAACATCTTACAAAAACATAAAAATTGAAATTGTAATGCGTTGAAAGTTTACCAGTGCTCAACCCAACTACACCAGCCCAAAAATAATGTGTGGCAATTGGCAAATGTAAATAGTATATTTATCTAAATTATGGAGTCTTCGAGTGCTATAGCCGGTCATCTTCGAAAACTGTGCTTGGGATTATCAGCTGATCCAGGTAGGTAGGACCATACAAATTCCATATTCAAAACAATAACATCAACCTTTCAAACAGACTGAAATCTCTTTAAAATCTGTCATCCAAGTCAATAATAGCCAATTTATTAAATTTCCTTATTTTCTTTGTATTTTTGTACAATATCTATTTCACTCCTTCATTTGTATCATATGAATAACATACAAGATTATTTCAAAGACCTTTTACATAAATACAGAAAAGGTATACCTATTCCATAGTTATTATGTGCAAATTAAGTTTGTAGGTACTAATAGTTTGTTTTTATCTAATTCAGATGGAGCTTATGAATTGGCAGTCTCATATCTCTCTTCCTTTGGAGAGAAATCTCGCACAGTCCAAGATGAGAAGCTGTTGTGTCAGAAAATCCAAACAAGGCTGTCAAGTCAATCGGCCAGGGACACCGATAAATTCAATGAATGCTATTCAAAACTAAAGAATTCAGTAAGCATTAGACTGAAGAAATAAATTTTTATTCATATCTTCTTGTCAAAAATATCTATGTAACAGCCAGAATATATTATAAATGTTTTAATTTCAGTTTATATTAAAACAAAGGGTGTCAGTCTTGGCTCTGATGCTAGCTCTATCTGAAACACCCCAACAGTCGGAGTCAACACAACAACTGTTTCCTATACCATTTCTGGCAACAAGTGTAAGTATAAATCACAATGGCAGCTATATTACCACTAAGCTTATTGTAGTTATTTAGGTATTTATTAGCTTAAACCCATGGCTTCAATAGCATGTCATCTGGATTAAAAGTAAGACCTATATTAGTACAGGTCACAAGCTAGTTTTCCAGCATGGAGGAATCATTTTTGAAACCTGGAATTGACATTTCATAAATATTCAAGAGCTTTTGTATTTAAAAGTTCAAATAAATAAGTAATAAGTTAATTCCCATTTCATTTCTACTAGAAATCAGTGATGGGTGTTTCTGAAGCCACTTCAAGCACAAGCAAGAGTACCATCGGCTCAGCCAGCTGGGGCGGCAGCAACGCCGTAAAACAGCAGGGCTCCAATCAAAGTCTTCCATCCAACAACAGCAACATGGCTATTGTTTTGCAATCTGCTTGTAAGATTATTTACTGACCTAAGAGTTGGAATGTATTAAAATTGTAAAAAAAAATGTGTGTATGTTTTGAACTCTGTGCTTGAATGCCATTGCAGTAGTTGCAAAGTGGGTATTTTCCTAATATGTTTGGACATACTGACTACATCCCTTAGACATCTTTACTTCAAGGAGCTTGGAGGAAGTCATACTTTGCTTAGGGTTTTTTCTTAATATTATTGTAAGTATGTAAGATCTTAATTTTTAGAGATTAATTTTGTGGACAGCGGACAGTAACAATGAGCGCGCATGCGTCCGAGACGCTGTGTTGGCGGCGACGGGTGTGAAAGCGAGAGGCGCCGGCAACACGTCCCGTCCCGCTCAGGCGTTGCACGCCAGAATCGCCCATCTTGGCTTCCTGCACGACCGACTGAAGGAGTTCATTGATCCTTCTTCTGGACTCATGCCCCAGGGTAAGAAATAAACAGGGGTTAAGTATACTTATTCTTTTAATTTTAAACATTCCCAACCAATTAAACAAGACTTTTTAATTACTAACTTTCCCCCCTGGCTTAGCTTGAGTGGTACCATGATAAATAAGTATCCTTAAATATCATATGTTTCATTCAAAGTTATAATCTATCTTTAACAAATTTCGAAATTGGTTCTGAGTAACAAACACATAATGTTTGGGTTTGGAATAGAGGAGGAGAATACATTTTATTTTATGCCTGCAGGTCTAATGGGCGAAGGTCTCGTGTCTTCTATACGCGACGAGCTGACTGAATATTACCGGAGTGTTGCCATGCTACAGTCACAAGTAAGAAAATCATTGTTCCAAGAGGATCTGGAGGATGTCTACAGTACTTGGGGCTTGATATCTAAAGCTTCTAGCAAGATCCTTGGGTTTTGTTATGCAAATGTTTTTGTTTTGTTTGATATGAGATCAACTCATTTTAATCAAGCCAAAACGATAACCAATTCTATTTTCTTAGGTTCATAATTGTTTGTGATTTAAATGAATAATTTGTTAAAAAAAAATTGTCTGAACTATTGTTGTAGGCTTGTGAAAGTGAAGGCGGCGGCGGCACACTTCGAAGGGTGTGCGTTTGGGCGCAAGAGCCATTGCATCGACTCACGTGGCTCGCTAATATAGCACATGCTGCTCACCATAAGAAAGGTATCTTGCAGTTTGTTTGTTTGACAATGACGTCACTATTTTTGTCTTTGCCTTATCTTTTCCCGTTTAGCCATGCAAAATATATCAAGATTGCAAGTTTCACACTACATACTTACTAGTTATTTCTTTCGCTATAAAACATTATAAGAAATAATGAATATCAAAACTTTGTTTTTCGCAATTGTGCCAATTTGTTGTCTCGACAAACTGATATTTTTTTGTAGAATAGGATTCTGATTTTAAACTGTTACTCTAATCTAAGGTTTATACGCTAAATTATACTTTAACTTGAACAAAATAAGGTCGTGCTTAATATAATACATTTTAGTAAGTTTGTCGAGACAACAGAATTCTGACAGATATCGAAAAAAATTTAACTTTGAAATAAATTATTTCTTGTTTATGTTTATGAAATAAATTATTATTTTTAAACTTTAATTTACCCGAAATGTATCATAAACAAATTGATATTTATTCTTCTAGGAGGAGAATTAGCGTCGTGCGTACATCGATTCGTCCGACATGGCGATGAAAAAGTAGCCATCTTAGCGAGGCGCCTTCTTACCGCACTTACATATCCACTGCTGCTGATGCTGACGAGATGGCTCTTGCACGGTAAATGCACTGACAACAAATAGATTATCTTGGAAGTGGTATGACACAAAAATGATCTACCTATACATCATACAACTTTACTAAGTACACCTGCTTACATGCTCTCGAGGGAAGATTGAACTGTCGATTTTTAGTATGATCATAACTGTTATTTCTAAGTATGGTAGACATCCACTGATATCTCCAGGAGCTTAGATCCTTGGACGTATCTAAAGCGTTTATTAGAAGCACGTCCAAACATCACATTTTGCAGAAGCTTTCATACCATACGTGACGGGTAGCAAGGCCAACGCTGCTTTTTATACTAACTGCACGCCTCGCGATGTTTTTTTTCCGCGACTTTAGAATTAAAACCGGCCAAGTGCGAGTCTGACTCGCGCACGAAGGGTTCCGTACCATTATCTATAAATACAACAAAAAAGTCACGTTTGTTGTGTGGGAGCCCCCCTTAAATTTATTTATTTTATTCTGTTTTTAGTATTTGTTGTTATAGCAGCAACATAAATAGATAATCTGTGAAAATTTCAACTGTCTAGCTATCACGGTTCATGAGATACAGCCCTGTGACAGACAGACGGACGGACAGACAGACAGACGGACAGCGAAGTCTTAGTAATAGGGTCCCGTTTTTACTCTTTGGGTACGGAACTCTAAACATCAAGAAAACTCGCACTCAGCCAACAAAGTTAATAAAAAAAAAACTTATATAGTGCTAGGTAGGGTAGAACACAATTGAATATGGCATCACACATAATATTGTTTTGTTTCAGGAGAGATCGATGATCCATTCAACGAGTTCTTTATCGAAAGCAGAAGCGGTGTGCCCATAGACAGAATGTGGCATGACAAATACAGAGTTAGGTAAGATATTTTTACAATTGAAATGTTTTTGCACGGTGAAGCGATGATGAACTTGCAGCCTGTTTATGAAATGCTAATTACTGCTGTCGTAATACGACACAACATTTGTGTCCAACAGATGCGACAAAATTCAAACGCAGCATTTCGAATTATTATAATTTTAATAAAATTACAAGGATCACTTTGTAACGTCTTAGGAGCTAGGTGAAGCTACGCCTGTTCCTCGCGGTCAAGCCCAAAAGAATCAGCCAACAAATACGGCATGGAGCCAATATTTTTTTCAATGATCCTAGAAGAGCACTAGTGAACTAGTGCACCAGGTGCAGAATCGGGTTGTAGTTGTAGTCCTTTTTTTTTCAGAGAATGGATGGTGCCGTCGTTCATGTCACGGGAACAAGCCGCGCAAATTCTAGCTACTGGAAAGAGCGTTGTGTTTATGCGCGAGGCGTGCGGCGACGAGCCAGGGTCCAGCGACCATGCGCATCAATTACACGCGCTGCTCAAAGCGCACACAGGTATCTATAACGGGGCTTATCACGCCAATATTATAAACGTGAAAGTTTTGATGTTTGTTTGTTGCTCACGAAACGCCTGAACCGATTTCGATGATGAAATTTAATGTATATGGTAGATTATAATCGGGATTAAAACATAGGCAACAAAAATATGGCCGACTTCTAGAATATGGAGATTATCCTATCAATCATCAAACTTTACTAGGGGTCTACTCTTGAAAACGATAAACGATATATCGGGACAAACATCTTTGCATCTTTTCTGACTATATTTTACATTCTACTACGATGGAAGCCGATTTCTAAGAGTGCGGCTTGACTGAAATATCGGAGCACTGTTAAATCGTTTCGATAATGTCGAAATCGTTTTGCAGCGTAAGTTACCTAACCTACCCGCATATTATAAATTTATCTGAACAGATATGTGAAAAGACATTTATTTCACAGGAGGTGGTACGGAAGAAGTAGGCGGCGTCGCCTGGTGGGAGGCGGAAGGTCTTCGCGCAGGCGTAGAAGCGGCACACGAAGCGGCATCGCGACGTTTACTTGTTGCTCTTTCCACCCACCATCACTTGTTGGACCATCTGGCAGCGCATCGGAGATACTTATTGCTGGCACAGGGAGACTTCCACCATCATCTCATGACCCTGCTGCAGTGAGTACCGAGTGCAGTTAATCTTACTAATATTATTGACTGAACTGCAGGTACTGTCTGTCTGTCTGTGACGTTATCACGGCTAAACTGCTGGGCCGATTGTGATGAAATTTCATATAAGAGATAGTTTTAAGCCTTGGGACGGACATAGACTACTTTTATACCAATATTTTCTTTATATTTTCAGGAATTTTAATGTTCAATCAATCAACCTCGAACAAGAGGAACCTTTTATAGTGGTTGTTTTTTTTTCTTATTCGTTACGGAACCCTAAACTCTATTTCTTTTAGAGGATTTACAGTAGATAGTACATAATTAATGTATTTCAGGGAGGAATTGAGCAAGCCCGCCTCGTCACTCTACGTTCACAATCTGTCTTGCACATTAGAGGCGGCAGTGCGGGCTACCAACGCACAGTTTGAGCCGCCACATGTATTAGCGAGGCTGCATGTCAACCTATATCCCAATTGTGAGTACATCTACAGCTTACTTAAGGTGCTTACATACGATCTTTATTTATTTATTAAGGCAGCGCCAACAGCACACTTATTCACATTAAATACGTAAACGTTCATGAAAAAGTATTATAGTATGTGAGCCAATTACAGGCATGCACAGTTGCACAGCATTACTAATAAAAAGACAGACACAGGATAAAATTGAACAAAAAGAATATAATTCAAGGTAAGAACCTACAACATAAGAATAAAAAATAAAAATTAAATCTTCTAGATTTATTAAGTAAGTTAGTATAATGCGACGACACCTGTAGAGGAATGCTAGCTATAGGTGTTGGTTTGTTTAACTACAGAGGGAATATTTAAGTAAGTAAGTTACATTAATATTGTCTTGGTCGCGAAGAACAGGCGTAGCTTCACCTTCGTAAGACGTTTCTAAGTGATCCTTATGATTTTATTAATACCTTTTGAGTTTGACTTAACTGTACTTCATCTAAAATAACTTTAAAAACTTCATTGATTTGATTAACTCAATGTTTATGGTATATTACTGCTTATCTTTATGAGGGAAAATAAATAAACTTTATTATTGTTATTAAATTTACCATGTTGACCCATAGACTAATCTCTATCAGTTTGTTAAAATGAGAGACCCTATATAATACAGACTGGTTTATATGTATCCAGGTGACGGGCGCGAGGACTCCGGCTGGGACGTATTCGCCTTGCAGTACCGAGTGGACGGTCCTCTCGGGACCTTATTCCCAGCTACGGCCGCGGCTCGATACCGCGCACTCTTCACTCAGCTGTGGCGTGTGAAGCGAATAGAGTACAGCTTGCACGAGGCGTGGCGAGAGCATACTATACTGCACAAGCGGCTCAAGTATATGTCTGGTATGTGTCGATTGCTACCGTCATTCTAAGTGTTATTTATTTATTTATATATTACGGCATGCGCCGAATATAGTGTTTGGAGGTGCCTCTGACTATCCCCTTTAGGCATCTTCAAGGAAGGATATTTTGTTAGCTTCTATGTAAGTATCATAACTGAAAATTACTTTATCCTCTGTAAAGGTAGGGTAAGTATGACGTAAATGAAAAAAATACCGTGATCAGCCCCTGGATTAACGAAGTTTTGTTGCCACCTATTTCTATTTGAAACCGGGAATACTTTACCTTATCACAAGTATATTCGACATTTTCGAATACGAATACACCACATCGTTCAAAGTACATAATTAATTATAATTAGTTTATTTTCTTAGCAGAGGTGGGGGGTATAATGCGTCGCGTATCCTGCCTTCGCGCGGAGGCTCTACGTCTCTGCGGCGCGTTACAGGAGGCCGGGGGCGTTGGCGCCGAAGGGGCGTGGCGCGAGCTTCTAGCTGCTGCCGCTAATCGCGAGCATCTCGACACTTTGTTGCAACTACACACGCGCGCGCTAGACAAGCACTCCATCCACGCCATGATACACCACACCACGCAGGTAATTAGCAGGTGTGACGTCATAATACACCTCACCACGCAGAAAAGTAGCAGGCGTGGCGTCATAGCCTACCATACCATGCAGGAAAGTAGAAGCCGTGGTGTCATGATACACCTTACCACGCAGGTAAGTAGCAGAAGTGGTTGCGTGTTACACCTCACCACACAAGAATAGCAGGTCGTGATACATCTCACCATGCAGGTGACTAGTAAGCAAACACTTCACAATCCTAATAATATTATAAATGTGAAAGTTTGTGAGTTTGTATGTATGTTTGTGCCTTAATCAGGCCTAAACGACAAAACGGATTAAGTTGAAATTTGCTGTAGATGTAGATATAATGCTAGAAAAAAAACATATTTATTATATGAAAAATATCCCTAAAATGATAAAAAAAACGCAAAAGGCATGATTTCGGTATAGATGGCTGGTTTGCAAAAAATCTGACACAGACTATTCAGACATTCAGTCTTTTCTATTCGATTATTGAAATTTGACATGACAACGTCTGTCACGGGTCGGCTAGTATACCATAATGTATAGCAAAATGTTGTCTTCCAACAGGAGCTGCAGTCGTACCTCGGCAACGTGCTGAACGAAACTTTGGCTCTGCGTAGCTTTGAAGCATCACTTCACGCCGGAATACACGCTGAGCTCGAACGACGAGACGCTATCGAGCAGATGAAGGCAGAGAGAGTGGCAAGAGGTATAGCCACATTAAAAGTAGATGATGACGCCCTAATAGGATGTCTACTGTACTGTACTTGGGGATTACAGTTGTGATCCTATTTATTAATTTATCATTTACTAGCGACCCGCCCCGGCTTCGCACGGGTAGCATGTTATTATACATATAAACCTTCCTCCTGAATCACTCTATCTATTAAAAAAAACCGCATCGAAATCCGTTGTGTAGTTTTAAAGATATAAGCAAACATACATACAGACATACAGACGCGGGAAGCGGAAAGCGACTTTGCTTTATACTATGTAGTGATTGTAATCGCCAGTATTGTAAAGTTTAACGTGCCTGCCTTTGTTTTTGTGTATCTGTGCGCCTGGCTGTGGCATCGTCGCTCTTAAACCAATAGTTCGATTTTGATGCGGTTTTTTTTGTTTGAAAGTTTACTTGATTGACATGGTTCTTATTCTTAGCTATAATCGTTGAAGGGATGTTGAAGCAACTTCTACTGGTCTGATCGATTCAAAATGTAGTATCAAATAAAAACAGAGGCGGGTATTTTTTTAAATTTTAATATAATATTATGTGAATAGTTTTATAAGAAAATGTTTCTTTCAGGTGAATACGCGTTCACAGCGGCAGACGAAGTGCAAGATAAAGACAAGAGAAAGATCTTCCTTCAATTCTTAGCGGCACGCAAAGCAGATCTGAATGTTTGGGCCCGATCTTACAGGTAAATAAACATTATCTCTACACTTCATCTATACTAATATTAAAAAGAGATTTTGTAAGTTCTGAAAGTTCAATCATTATTATGTAGTAACATTATCCGTCAGTGTTAAATGCTGTTTTTTAATTCTATAAAAGTTATTCTCGTGGATGTAACCGCGGGACGACACTAGTTTGATTACCAATTTAATCGAAATCTGTTTAGCCGTTGCGACGTGATTGAGTAACAAACAAACATACAAACTTCTGCTTTTTTGATATATGATATTGGATTATGAATAAGGCGAAAAAAAATATATAGTTTTAGAACTGCTTTTCTCTAAGAGTTTCAAAACGTCAATGACCTAGAATCGTAGTGAAAAGTATTGTACAATCGCAATAAGTCGGCAAAGGAAGTAACTAGAATGATGTGAGCTATGGTGAGTAAGGCATTCAAGATTTACCCTCGTATTCAAGAACGACACTATGAGAACACGCACCCACAGTGGACGAAATCTTTTTTCAAAAATCACTTTATGTGTTGTGCGACACTGCATAGTGTGACTAGAGGCACATTGTCGTGTGCCTCTAGCAAAAGTTGAGCTCTAAAGGCACACGGTATCGTGCGCCATAGTGCCGCTCAACATATAAAGTGATGTTTATGAAAAAAGATTTCGTCCACTGTGGTTGCGTGTTCTGATAGTGTCATTCTTGAAGTCTCCTTAGTCATCCATTTTAAACTACACTTCATCATTCGTATTACTAATAACATTATGTGATGACTACTTAATAGTCATTTATACTACCTACGTACAAAAAAAGTGAGGCATGTTAGCCTAGTTAGTAAAAAGTGAAATAAACGAATCGCGCTTAAAACGGCAAAAGAAAACTTAGTTAGGAAACGGTATATAAAAGTCACTATACTTAAAACCATTTTTTTTTATTAAACGTCTTTAGATTTGGAAATAGAAATATAATACATGTTGTGCCGACCCCATTTAAGTGGGTTAAGGGCAGGATGATGATGATTATTTAGTAGATTTAATTGTTTTTTTGTCACATTGCAGAGGACACGTGACCACGCTGATACTGAAGCTGGCGCTTCACGCGGAGGTATCTCTACAAACGCTGGCGTTCCGGCTCGATTATAGTGACTTTTACAAACGCGGCAACGCGAAACTACACGAGCCGCTGACATATCAACACAAGCGCCTCAGCGAGATTGGACTCAACTTAGCTAAGGTAAGCTTCAATAGGCCCTCGGCATTCTCGGTGATGAGTGTTGCTTAGCCATTTGTAAGTGTAGTCGAAACTGACACGACAGCCTTCCAAAGACACCTTGACATCACGTTGACGCCTTGTAAATACCTGGCGAGGACTCCAAATCACACACGATAGTGTGTACCTCTATGCTGAATGACGACCGATTTATTTGTCACGATTTATAACACGTTTTCGATATCATTTCTTGTGTCTGATGTAATTTGTTTGAGAGTCAACATAAACGATTCTATGCTATTCTATATTCTAACACCTTCACAATGAATCGATGCAAATAACAAAAACCGGCTAAGTGCAAGTCGGACTCGCGCACCTAGGGTTCCGTACCATTATCTATAAAAAACCGGCCAAGTGCGAGTCGGACTCGCGCAAAGTATCATAAATTTCAACCAAACCTAGCCAGGACGAATCACTATCGTATCGTCATCCAAATGTCAAAACTTATACAATACATGAAATGTCAGATTGGACGATAATATGTCGATACGATAGTGGTTCGTAATCAGGCAACAGGTTTATCAATCTATATACCAAATTTTATCGAAATCGGAACGACGTGATCGCGTAACAAAACTTCTAAACTTTTTATTAACTTATTATAATTAAGTTGGTATGATTTATTTTGCTACCACTTATCATTGTTTTTGTTTCAGAGCAAACTGATAGACCGTACTAAGAAAAAGTGACAGTAAACTCAACGAGCCAAACGGTACTAACACATTCGCGTATTAACTCGATTATAATGTACCTAACATGCACGCATCCCACGCGGAGTTCACTACACCAAGGAATTTGATATCATCCCATCTGCAAATTGATAACTACAGTTATTATAACGACAAAATTTACTCGATCTAACTATAAACTATCGAATATTAATATTAAAAGTATGTTCTCGAATTGTCTTGTGAATCTCAGTGCATAATTCCACTCCAAAGATATATTTGTATTAAATGGATAACAGTTGAGTTGTTAATTGTTGAAGTCAAATTTTTTCATGACATTTTTTTTTGTAATAAAATTAAATCTATCTCGAATGTATGTTTTTTTGTCGCTCCTTAGATAATAAGGTAAACTCCTACCTAGCCCTATGTGATTCCCAATGCTCGTTATTTTAAACTGTGATCGAATCAACAGGTAAAATCTACTGTTTTTCAGAACACATTTTATTGTAATGACTACAATAATAAAATAAACTAAGCTTAAAGCTTTTGATATTTATTTAATACTTATTCACTAATAATATATATTATATTAAGTATTTTTGGTACAATCTTTGCAGGTTTTTTTATGATTATCGCGGTAATAATAATCACTTAAACTGCTCGCTTGCTATTTGGTATAGGTACCTATTAAGTTATACAATTGGAATGTCGACCATGAAATACGTGAAGTTTTGGTAGTTTACCTAAATATTGAATTAAAACTGTACAAAACATGAATAAATACATTCTACGCTCTAAATGCAATTGACTGATTGACTAATCTAAAGTTATGAGTTCCTTGAGAATGGTTTCCGCTTAGAACTGCAACTCATAGAGTACCTAATGAGTGAGCAACAGTTGAAACATTTGCTTTCATTGATATGAACAGTTGGAGAGTAGGAAGTGGTGGGAGGCATCACACGCCTCGTTGACGGGATCTAGGACCGAAAGTAGCACGCGTGATAACAATATAACAACTCACGACGGTTTAATAGTTCAATCCTGTGCCAGCAGTGTTTCTGTCACGCTATAAATCAGCTTATGACGGAATTCGCGAGTTTCATTTACCCTAACTTAATACCATGTGGTTGTTTACATTTTGAGCGATGCGGTTTTCAATAAATTATGTACATAGCCTCGCGGTCAAAGGTAGTTGCAGGTCCTTTGTTTGGGTTTTTTCTGCTTCTTGAGGGCGGCTCTAACCGCCTCTTCGAAAACTTGGTCCATATTCTGCCTCGCTAGCGCTGAGCATTCTACTAACTGGACAGCACTGAAACAATAAAAATGCGTTATCTTCAACTTCAAGTAAAATTGCGATAACTCGATGAATTGCAATTCATATCCACAGAGCGTTCTAAGGACGAGGGATCGTCAATTGACCGATTATCTCTTTACCACACGGTAGAAATCTACTATTCTAACTCAAATTCTCGACACATTATTTGAAGCGCTGCAAAGATGACGAGATGATGAAGAGGTATAATATATTGATATCCATAGGCAAAACTAGGTACATGCACAATATATTGTCCAGCAATGTCGTCATACTGCTTCACCTTATAAGAGAACATTCATACGCATGAAATGGCGTCAGAGCAACTAGATTCGTACGTAAAGAAACGTGAACATAATCCAGTTAAAACGAGGAAAATGAAAAGTACCGTAAAACCGCGGTCGGATCAGAATGTTTTTGTTTATTTCCAATCGCGAAATAAAAACAATTTTGCAAATATTGTTTTAAGATCGTGGCTATGTAAACATATCTGAAATCTGCTAATTAGTTGACCGGTAATGTTTATACGCGTCCCTTTCGTCATATTAGGAGTTTGCATTATCAGCTCGCGGCGAGATAAGAGACGATAACGCAGCTGCCGACGCTTGCGCACGATAACTTGTCAATTTTCACTATAAAAAATATTATCATTTTATTTTAAATGGCTTGTTTTAGTTTTTATATATCCTGAAATTAATTTTTGGGAAGCTTTTTAAATAGGAATATTACCACCCTCGAATCGTATAGCGCTGTCATGAACGATTAGGCGAAATTCTTTGACTTTCTACTTGAGATAATAGTCTTACTTGCAGAGAACCACATAATTGGAGCCTAATAATATCAACGAATCAGCAATCGATTCATAAGCTTAAGAAACTGGTTAACTTACATTAATTAGCTCTTTCTCCATACATGCATATTTCCGAAAAACCTGTGCACTAAATGAGATCCTAGACTCCTCCATGACTGTTAATTGAGGATATAATGGTTATAAATAATGGAAAAAATGTTGTTGCTTTATAATTAAATAAAAGTTACACTATTTTTTTACAATTAAACGAAATGTTGGGACGTTCATCTATTGGTCCAACTACCCTAACTTACCTATAACACCTGTCCGTAACACCTGTGCACTAAATGAGCTCCTAGATTCCTCCATGACTGTTAATTGACGATTTATTGGTTGTAAATGAAGTGAAAAGTGTTGTCGCTTCAAAAAAAATAAGCCACTGCATCTACTGGGGAGCGTACATCTATTGAACCAACTACCCTACCTATTATTGTTTTGATATTATTTTAGAACATTGTGGTATGGCCTATAGTGTTATTTATGATTTAAGTATGAAAGCGTGTGTTGCTTTTTGAATTTGTGCTGAAGCTCTTTAGTTATTTTTTTTTATTGCTGTACCTACGTACTTGAGTAGTAGGTACTTTTAACTTTTAATTATTATTCTTGTTTGAGCCTTCACCTTGTTCAATTGGCACCACACTGGAGCTCTACATAGCATTAAGGAAAGGATCATAAAAAAAAGGTAGACCCCAAGCCGTGTTTGTTGCCTGATTCTTCTAGGCTTGGTCGCGTGGAATCGGCGTAGCTTCACCTAGTTCCTAAGACGTTTCAAAGTGATCCTTGTGATTTTATTGAAATAAATGATTTTTGAATTTGAATTTGAATTTGAAAGATATTTCTGTGTTTATTGCTTACCGAATTTTTTTCTTCAACTTTTTTCCTTCCTGTGTTGTAATTTCGGATTGTGAGTCTGGTGTCCTCAAATCTATTTTGGTCGCTAAAACAATACAAAGCCGGCAATCAATTATTAGAATATTGTTGTCGATTATGTTGGCTAAAAACGAATCTCCTAACGATAAGTTATTGCTGTCTCTTTTCCTACTATGTAGGTAGGTGTAGGTATACGATACAGAACGAGATGGTTGGTTTAGTCTAGTAACATAACTTATAGGTAGGTACCTAACTATCTAGATAATTAGGTACAATCTCATACGAAAGATGCGAGACAGATATTTTTTGCAACCTACTACAAATTAAGCCCATCCTCATTAACACATCCATTTGCCTAATGACTGCTAATTACATGTTTTTACAAATTCTAAAATTGGATTATGCTGAATTTAGAATGATCTATTGAGGGCGGTGGTGGTCGAGCGGACAGAAGCAACCTTACATTATGTCTAATCAAAAGTCGTTGGTTTGATATCGTTTCGTTGCATCTAAGAGTATGGGGTTTACCCACGGTTTACCCCGTACCTATTTCTGTTTATCTTAGCATTCAGGGCGCATATAGATAACCTGAGACGAAATATCAGCTTGACATTGTTTGCCTTTATTACTACCATTTTTTACTAACCTGTCATACTTTACCTATTTTATGAATAACTAGCTAACCCGGCGAACTTCATATTGCTTTAGAATGTTAATTTCCCGTTTCCGTTAAAAAAAATCTGTTTTCTTTCTGTTTCATGGTTCTAAGCTACCTCCCCACCAATTTTCAGCCAAATCGGTTCAGCCGTTCTTGAGTTATAAATAGCGTGACTAACACAACTTGCTTTTATATATAGTACTATAAATATATAGATTATTGTATACATGATTTACCTACTTAAATGGTATTTAGAGCATTTTATTTAAACATCTATGTTACCTTACCTACTAACACTATTGGAACTGCCTGGCTGAAATGCTTTAGTTCAGGATACCATTTGTGAATTACGTTCTCGTAGGAAGACCGGCTGCCGACCGAGTAGCAGACCAGGAAACAGTTCGTCTGAAATACAAAATTATTTTAGGTTTTCCAATCGAGGAAAGCGAACAACAGCAACCTATATACCTAATAACATGTACCTAACCAACTTATCGAATTTCTAAAACCCGAGGCTCGTGCATGACATCGGTCATTGTCCACTGCTGGGGCACTATTTTGTAGAAACTATGTTTATCATGTTATGGCTTTCAATGCTATTATTATGTCAGAATGCATTTTAGGCACATAGATTCTATAATAGTTAAGTTAGGTAGGTATCTACTATGAAATTGAAATATCCTCTAAAATCCTTATCCTAATCCGTATTTTTACGAAATAAGCTAGCGGAAATAGTGGACATGGCCACAGGATGTACACTATCATTATTGGGTATGCAAATCATGATGAGACTAAGTAGGTACCTACTTACAACCCGGTCAGAATATCTGTGCACCTCGCTGGAATGCGGCGCCTCTCCCGCTCTCTCTCTCTCCCGCCTCGCCCGTACCATGACGTCACGAGGTCAGGTGCACAGATATTGTGACCGGGTTGTACCTAGGTACCTACCAATAGCTTTTATATACCTACCTAATAAAATTACCTAGGTATGACAATAAAATTTAAGTCGCAGGTATCAGTACCTACAAACATGGCAGTTTTAAAATATTTGAGAAGAACCGAAATAGTCAAAGAAGTTGTACTCACATGAGTGTATGAGAGCGGCCTCAGTCGTTCGTAGTCTTCTTGGCCCGCTGTGTCCCAGAGTGCCATTTCAACATCCTCACCGTCAACCGTGATGTGTCCCACGTAGTTGTCGAAACTGAAAACAAAGATACAGGTGGGTAATTTATTGTGGCCAATCAATGTTGTTAGAAAGAGGTATTACTAGTATATATATACCTATCTAGCCTAGTTACGGGAAACAGGCTTGGTTTTACCGCTAGCCTTAATCACGTTTCAAAGTGATTCCTGCGATTTTTATAAATAAAATATCATTGATTTTGAGTAGTAAGTATGTTGTGTTTTATTACTATAATAAACTGAAAATAAAACGTATAGTACTTTTCTATGGTAGATACATGTTTAGTTTGCTTATTAGCAGTTACGTGAAAATAGAAGATGCTAATTACACTACCGTAACGAAGTGCAGTAATCTAAAATACTTATGTACTGTACGTATTTACGTATGTATGTAGGTATTGTTAAGAGTAGGTAAATAAAATGTGCAATTATATTTGATAACATTGTGAGAGTTCAATCTCACAATAACATGATTGATTAAGATGTTTATGCGATGTTCAAAACAATAAATAACGAAAGTTATATTAATTATTATTCATACAATACATAGTGACCGCAACGAATATATATGCCCAGGGTCTAATGGTAAACAAAACAAAACAATCATATTTATTATTACCGCATGTTACCTACATATCTATCTATTTTTAAGTACCTACCTACGTTACCCATAAATAAATAACACCCAACATCAAACATCCTACGACGGGTACCTACTTACATTAACCCCACACTATAGGATTCCCTTTGTCGTGTAACAAAAACGATAATTTACCACACCACCTATCTACTAGTCCAGGAACAAACACAAAGACTTGGCTATCACCCGTTTTCGGTTTGACGTCAACTTACGGGACACCCTGTATGTGTATTGTGTGCACTGGGCATTGCAGACATTGCAGTGCAGATCATGCAAACATTTGTTCCGCAGCGGGGATCGAATCCGCACTTCTATTTGTCATATAGTTAAAAAAATATTTTTAGAGAAGTAAATAATTATTTAACCCATGTGAATAAGTCACCGAGATGATGTGATATTTTTACATACATATGTAAAATGAACCGTCTATGTCATAGACTTACACACAATTAATATAACAAAATCGATATTTCTAGCTTCATAATTTAATAACTACATCGTGTTGCTTTACTAATAAGCGTTGGTCCATTGTTATTTGCCAGACAAACATATATAGCATGTACCTAGGTAGGTATGTGCCTAAGGAAATCGGGCTTGCCGAAGGCGACCAGATTCATAAGAAGGAAGCATATCGATCGTGCAGATACAATACAACAATGCTATGTAGCTATTTGACTTTATAAATAGTGCAATTCCCAATGCGAAGCAAGAGTTCATTATAGCAGGCGACCGTTGCCAAAAACTTTAGTTCCAATCCATCCACAAGAATGATATGAATGTGTCAACTAAAATGTAGTATGTATGTAGACGTTTTGAGTAGGGTAAAAAAATCCACGATAATTATTTTTTGGTTTTTAAAGTAAAAAGTGACCACAACCCGTTCATCGCATGCAACGATATCAAATGTGGTGGATCAATTAACTCTGTTTCAACTATTAGTTACCGTCAATAATAGGTACTTATTAGTCACAGGAACTTAGGTAAGTACTTTTACACATTTTTTAATGTGGAATTTTTAGGTTGGTACTCTGGAATTCTGCATATTATGATTTATGACCAAATAGAAGACTACACTAGACTTATTAAATAAAAAAAATTGCATAAATAGGTTCACGACTGTAATCCCCAGGTATACGGTAGACATCTTCTCAGATCTCCAGGCGCTTAGATAATTGAAGATGACATGTCTAGAGGGGGTAGTCAGAGGCACGTCCAGATATTATATTTGGCGCATGCCATGCCCACATGTTGAAGTAGTTATCATTACATACGTGACAGGTTGCAAGCCTACTAACTGGTTTCTCATGATGTTTTCCTTCGCCGTTTTGAGCACGTGTTTTGATGAGCATATACCTACATTTTTCAAACAGATAAATCCATTGATACGCGCCGGGATTCAAACCCATGACCTTCGAAATGAAAATCAAGGTACCTAGACCACAACTCTACTAGATCACAACTCATACGAAAACGATACCTACCTACTTAGAAGAATTACTGGTTTGCTTAGTGGTTTTATTGATTTATTAGTCATGTATGATGAACCTAACTTTACAGATGACGTAAGAAATAGGTACTTAATACTAATTTATTATCACTTCCTTCTCAATTACGATGATCAAGGTAAACAGTGAATCAAGTTTATGTTCGTACAGGTAAAACCATATAAAACGTAAATAACTATAGAAGAGTTTTCATTTATTAATTTATGCTTTTCAATTTACGTCGAAAACAGACGCATTTCATTGCACTCGCATTATTAGTGTACCTACATGATAAATTCATTTCCATGTAATTTTATTAATAAACGCATCTAATTTACTTGCTAATTTTATTTTAAAATAATATATATTAAAACATTTTCAAAATCATGATCGGAATGCATTGTTCCAGTTTTTATGAGTAATTCGATGATGCCGTGTACCTATAAAACCCATAGAACCTAACTCGTACATAGTACTATACTATTCCAGTTTACCACACATGAGTCAGTTACGTGATAACCAGTTGCATATTGTGAATCGTAAGGAAAACATTAGTCCGTACGTAAAATCCACATAATGCTGGTGTGTGTACTCATGTTGCCACCGTAAATATCTACAAACCCATATCAATACGTAGTAGAATAATATAACAGCGACCATGACGACACAAAGTTAATCACACCATTTATCGCGCAGGAGATAATGATAACGATGTTACCGCATCCACCCGCTAAGCGAGAGGAGACGCGGTCGCCCTAATGATCCTAGACGTGTCGTCGTCACACCTGCCTTAAAGCCGCAGAAACATACCGTAGCTAATCAATTTCACCAGCTACAACTGCTACAAGTACTCGAGTAGATACTCACACTGTGGGCACGTATTCTTCTGGAAACTCGTTTCTAGTGTACACGTACAGCAGGCAGGTCTTACCGACCATACCATCGCCGACGACAGTGATCTTCAATCTCTTCGCCGTCCCCATAGTGCGTGCCGCAACATAGATTACACAAATCAAATGCAAACTTCAGTTGGTCGTCAACACAGAATTTCAGCACTGAATGTTAAACAGAAGAAATGTCCGGCGTATTGTTCGAATGTAATTCGATCCTTGGCGTTTCTTATCACAGTGATACAATGATCTTATCAATCTTGAAACATTCGCGATAGCGAAATGACTTGAGTAGAACAAGGCGCGCGCGCGGTTTGACGTGCGAGTGTTGAATGATCGCGGACATCGCGGTGAATCAGCGGCGCGCGAGTGGCGCTGTTTCACGCAAATGCCACAGAACCCTTTAGTTCCTAATTAATTCTATGAGCGTACAGCCTGATTCGGCGGACACACGCACTCAATTGTGTTTAGCGTCATCGGTCGCACATCTCTATTGAGGTTCGCTATTGTTAACGAAAAGCGTCACAGGAATATTAGGAAATAACCAACGTGTAATGTCATGCTAGTTATTTTCTTTCATCATGAGTTTGTCATTATCCTAGTCTTCATAAAATAAAACATAATATTTAAAAAATATATGAATGATATTAGATAAAAACTTTAACAATGTAGGAACTTAGTAGTTACAAATTAAGGCACTTAATAGTGGATATTATCAGCTACCAAACATTAATTAAAATACAAATTTTCCCTATTAATCTAGGGTATTTTTAGTCACAACCACAGTCAAACATTCTCCTCCTAAATAAGCAAGCATTTAGACAGTTATTTCAGGTAACATGTTACAAACATTATCACAATTATTAAAACTTATAGCTACAAAACTTAGGTGTAAATTGTACAATGGCAAGTAATCTTATTCTAAAAACTTAATACTGATCAATATTTCACAGATGATTTTAAAATGAGCCTCTTTAGGGTGATTTGATAAGCAAATCATTTTATTAGACATGCTTTTAGTTGCAGAAATGTCTAAAAGAGCTGCCAATACTTCAAAGTTAAAATATCTATTGATTTCAGAAAGATAACAATTAGTTTTTTATTTTTTGTAAATTTTGTTGTATGAATAATCATTTACTTTTTCTGTTATTTTATGATACATTCAGGTGTATATTTATTACCATATTTGACTTGAAGAATAAATTATTAGTAGCCTAGAATAAAAAAAAACAAAATACACCGAAAATTCTTGTCTGAATTTTACACACAAAAACAAATTATTTCTTAGTAGCATCATCAATTTTATAATGCTGCAGTCCTCCTAGAATTATTTCCTCCTTCATACTTAAGACCTCTCTAAGCAAGTCTTGGTTGTTTCTTTGCAACTTTGCAATAACAACTTTCTGATGTTTTTCCCTTTCCTTCAGTTGATGGAGAGTCATATCACATCCTTCACTGCAGGGTGGAGAATCTGGAAATAATAGTATTGCATTTCAAAAATGTTATTACATGAATAATTAATATTATAACTTTTTCGATCCCCTACTGGCCGTAGGGCCTACGGCCTCTTCATTTGTTCCAATTATTATATCTGAAAGAATAATAAATACTTTGTGATGCATAAAGTATTATTTATAATTTCACTTTCAAAACTTTTGCAAGACACATTATGAGAAAACACAGGGATTACTCACATAAAAATTAACATGAGTAATTTCAAAATTTTTACATGAGTAATTCCCATGAAATTCCTGTGTTTTCTCATCTAAATATATAAAACTCTTGCATTACTGACTGAATGATCTTTGGATGGTGTAATGTATTTTAGTGTGTAGAGGTGCACTAAGAAAGGAATTTCCTAAACTCAACGGCTAAAGGACTGCAATTGGGGTTGAAGTCTATTTGAAAATAACTTCATGTGAACGAAGTTTTGAGGGTTTCCAATAGTAACCAATAAAAAATCAGAACCTACTTTTACTCCTAACTCTATCAAGCAGTTTTTCATTCTCCAGCTTAAGTCGTGTGATTTCATTTTTTAAGTTCCTTTCACCAGCCTCTTTCTGCTTAGTAAGCTGAGTCAGTTTAGAGCGAGTTTCTGTCAGCTTCTGCAGCATCACATCTGAATTGTCAGCTATTCTTTGAGCGGAGGCCACACAGGCCTTTGATTCATTTTTCTCAGTGCTTAGTTTGCCTTTCAGCTTACCAAGCATAGCCTGAGGACAAAAAAATAATTATTAATAAAAATAAGCTGGCATATTTCAAATTTCAAACTAGAGTGAAATTAATCAACACAAATTTAAATACTAAAGAGGGTAATTCAATTTTAATTCTCTTGATTTTTTTGATAGAGAACAAGGTATGCAACATTACCTATATGGTAACATTAAATTTGGTAAAGCTCTGATGATGATCTTGGGAACTATAAAACAAAATTCTTCCAATGTCACTTTTTTATTTGAACATAATTGTTACTTAATTTTCTTATTTTACTAGCTTCCACCAGCAGCTTAGCCCGTGTGGTAGGAACCTGGATAAAAAGTAGCCTATGTGTTATTCTGTTGTTTATGCTATATTACTGTAAAGTTTCATCTAAATCCGTTCAGTAATTTTAGCATGAAAGAGTAACAAACACACACAACCACTCACAAACTTTCGCATTTATAATATTACAAGCTGACCCCGCGAACTTCGTATGCTTTAGAATTAACAAATCGTCGGTTTAAAGGTAAAATTCATTAAGGTGACATAATTGATCAAATTCATTAAATTCGTGAAACGGTCTCACCAGGGCAATATCTACAAAACAAAGCAGTTACAAAAGCAACCTAATAATCTAAAAACAAAATCAAACTCAATAGGATTGCATTTAAAACTATGAGCAAAATGCAATCTTTTGCAAAAAATAATTATTATCGCTTATAACTCCATACTAGTTTTTCGCATTTAATGAATTTTACCTCTAAACCGACGAAATGTTGTCTTCCGTTCCCGTTCCTATTCCCGTTCCCGTTACAATTCCCATTCAATAGTTTTTGTAGCGCACACGAAGAAAGCAAAATTTTTAGCAATTTTCTACACCTTGCTTCAAACTATCGTCATTCTTATAAAGAATATATTACTTTTTCAAAATAAAAAATAAGTAGCTTGGTAATGGTGAAAGAATTTTTGAAATCGGTTCAGTAGTTTTTGAGTTTATCCATTACAAACTTACAAAAAAAACAAAAATCAATACTTTTCTCTTTATGATATTAGTATAGAAGTATAGATGTAGGATATACCTTTCACTAAGTAGCTACACCCAGCTAAGATATTTGTAATTCATAGTATGTATGTACATACTTACATTCAATTGTTTATTGTTCTGTTCAAGGATGTGGTTCTGCTCCATTAAATTCTCTGCCTTCTCTGATAAGTTTTTGTAATAGTGTAACAATGTCCAAGCTGCGTTGATCAATTTAACAAGAGCACCCGCATGCATAACGTTTTCATCTAAATCAATGTGTGGGTTAAACACGTAGTTTATATTAAGAAGACCCAATTCCTGAAACAATTTAGAATAGATTATGGTAGCTCTACATAGTTATGTGAACTTAACCTCATACTCACTCAATGCACTTCAAAAGTAGGTAGATACGTTAGACGGATTTAGTAGGGTACTTACTTCATTTAGACCAATTAGGCACTCCCTAAAGTTTTGAAGTGTACATGGTTCGTATGTTGTAGCTTTTTTATATTTGTAGTTTTTTAAAAGTTCTTGCACTTCTTCATCCAGAGTTTCTAACTCGCTATAGAGAGACATTTTTAGATTGGATATTTCAATTATGTACTTAGTGGAAAGGTAGCAAGTAAATTGTGAATAACAAAACACAATCAAAAACAGAACTACCCCAATAATTTTATCGAAACAAAAACATTTCGATTCCATTAAGTACAAACAATCAAAACAAAACAAATCAAATAAAACGGAAATACGATTGAATTGAAGGAAATGAATGAATGAGAGAGAACGAACAAATTTTATTAAAAAACTTGGCGGAAACGGAAACACATTTACGTGTCGTGTCGTGCGTGCGTGGGTGGCGTGCCGTGTAATTTACACGGCACGCCACCCACGCAGAGATGGGCACTTACCCGGTAAAAATAATTTTTACCCATTCATTCCTATTTATACCCATTTATACCGGGTAAAAATGATTACATCTTTTTTTTTTACTTTTTTGACACTTATCTAATTATGGATCACGATTTTCATATTTTCATTAGTTTAGATCTTTCGAAGATGTCTAGTGGGGGTAGTCAAAGGCACGTCCAAACATTATATTTGGTACATGCCCACATTTTGCAGTAGTTAGCATTCCAAACGTGACAGGTTGCAAGCCCATCGCCGCTTATAAGAATACTAACTGGTTAATACTAATTAATTATGGTGTTTTCTTGTTATTTTTTAATTTGGATTATAATTATTCAGACTTTAGTAAAGAAATAAGAGCGGTCGTTTTTAGGAATTTTAAGTTTAGCGTGGAGACAACAGAATCTCCACCAACAATGTAACAAAATCAAACTTAATACAAATTCCATAAAATATTACCGAAATTCTATCTATTTTGATTATTCATAATATGCATGGTTGTGTAGATTGTTTGTCCTGCCTCTATGACGTGTAATCTATAAAAAACCGGCCAAGTGCGAGTTGTACTCACGCACGAAGGGTTCCGTACTATTATCAAAACGGCAAAAAATCACGTTTGTTGTACGGAAGTCCCACTTAAATATTTATTTTATGCTGTTTTTAGAGAAATACATCATCTGTGAAAATTTCAACAGTCTAGCTATCACGGTTCATGAGATACAGCCCTGTGACAGACAGACGGACAGACAGACGGACAGACAGACAGACGGACAGAGAGACGGACAGACAGACGGACAGACAGACAGACAGACGGACAGAGAGACAGACGGACAGAGAGACGGACAGACAGACGGACAGACAGACAGACGGACAGACAGACGGATAGACAGTCGGACAGACAGACGGACAGGCAGACGGACAGACAGACGGACAGACAGACGGACAGACAGACGGACGGACAGATGGGCGATGGGCTTGCAACCTGTCACGTATGGAATGCTAACTACTGCAAAATGTGGGCATGTACCAAATATAATGTTTGGCCCTATAAATGTGCCTCTGACTACCCCCACTAGACATTTTCGAAAGATCTAAACTAATGAAAATATGAAAATCGTGATCCATAATTAGTTAAGTGTCAAAAAAGTAAAAAAAAAGATGCAATCATTTTTACCCGATATAAATTGGGTATAAATAGGAATGAATGGGTAAGAATGACGTAATTTTTACCCGAAATAAATTGGGTATAAATAGGAATGAATGGGTAAGAATGACGTCATTTTTACCCGATATAAAATGGAATGAATGGGTAAGAATGAGAATGGGTAAGAATGACTTCATTCTTACCCATTCATTCCTATTTATATCCAATTTATATCGGGTAAAAATGATTGCATCTTTTTTTTAACTTTTTTGACACTTTCAAGAATACTAACAGGTTTCCTCACGATGTTTTCCTTCACAGTTATAAACACGTGTAACGCGCATATATACATTTTTCAAACAGAAATATCCATTGATGCATGGCCAGGATTCGAACTCGAAATTAATTTGAAATTAATAATATCTACCTAGGTACCTATTTCTAACTACATGAATTCAATAATTCAATTTCAAACTTTTTAGTCGATCATGTAAAGTACCACTTACTTTACCGATAGTGGTAAAATAGCGCCACCTGCCAGCGGAATTGCGAATCATTGTTTTACCTCTCAAACCCCGAGCGATCGCATGAGACTGCGAAAAGTACCTAATAATAACGTAGTAACATCAAATGAAACTAGATGGCGCTAGAATGCGAAAATCACGTTTGTTGTCTTAAATATTTATTTTATTCTGATTTTAGTATTTGTTGTTAGAGCAGCAATAGAAATACATAATCTGTGAAAATTTCTACTGTCTAGCTATCATGGTTCATGAGATACAGCCCTGTGACAGACAGACAGACAGACGGACAGACGGACAGCGAAGTCTTAGTAATAGGGTTCCGATTTTACCCTTTGGGTACGGAACCCTAAAAAATGAACAAAGATCCATATCTCCAAATATAAGTAACAAACACTGATTGTTGCCGGTGTCTGCGAAACCAATGGCAAACATCGACCTACCTACACTTTTAAGTAGTTAAGCACGGTACATTTGGCCGATCAAAGGTGCGGTCACATACGTGTCCATTCACTAGCGCGTTCAACGAGCACGGGCATGTGAACCGGTTGCTTTTTGAATTTGAACGTGAATTGCATTGAACCGATGCGCTCTCCATTCAACGACCAATTCAACAATCAATTCAAACCACCGAGCTTGTGAACACGTTGATTTTGAATGAGCTCGTGAATCCGTCCGATCCATCGATTGTCGGTATTTCGACAAAACATCAAAGTGGAATTGCTTGGCGCTCGATGACAAATTAGGTAGGTACTGACCTCGGTTTTCAATCCGATGGTTATGGGTTCGAATCTCGACAGGTCAAGCGATGGCGTACTATTTTATACCTACCTTTATCTATGTAGGTAGATGTAGGAATACCTACAAGCAAAACACCTCCCTTCCTACTTACTAGCCATTATTATTATAATGCTGTAGCCAAATGTAATGTTTGGACGTGCCTCTGACTGACTCCTTTAGTATTTTTTTTGTGGATCTGAGATCTACCGTACTTAGTAACCCACCTACTTAGATTAAAGTCGTGATCCTAAGTATTTAATTTCATTTTTTAATAATTATTACCTACCTACTTCCTACCTACTTAGTACTTGGTATTAGCTAAAAATAAATGAAATAAAATATATAGTTAGGATCATGACTGCAATCCCTAAGAAGAAATCCTCTCAGATGTCCAGGCGCTTAGGGGGTAGCCAGAGGCATGTCCAAACATTGTATTAGGCATATGCCCTCATTTTCAAGTAGGTAGGTACCTACCTACTTATTTAGCATTCCATACGTGATACATATAGTTAGTTAGTTATAACTAATAATACGCGATGTACCTACCTACCTACTTATAAGTACTTAGGTAGGTAGGTGTATAATAATATATAAAATAATAACATGTGACTATGGTACTCTCATTAGAACCTATACTAATATTATAAATACTAACGTAGGTAACTGTCTGTCTGTAGGTACCAGCGTTGCCAGACTTCCCTATATATATATATTATATTATACTCATAATTTTATTACATTACTCAACACATAAGTAAAAAAACAAAACACCTCCTCCTTTTTTGAAGTCGGTTAAAAAAATTGCTTTGATCGGCGCTCGGCACTCGGCACTCGTTTACACGCTTCGATTTGAACGCCGCCGCGTTGAATGTTGAATTGCTTGGTGCTTTGAATGGCGAGGCCCGATCGCCTGTTCACACGCGGCTTGCTGCACGCCTAGATGAATGGACGTTTAAACGCGCGTGTGTGAACGTGCGCGGGAGCGCGCACGTACGTCTAGTAGAGGTGGTGCGTATTTACTCGACCAGGTTTGCAAACCTGGTATAGGCAATAGGCATAAAAAAAAATACGTACCAGGTATTACGACACAGTTTGAACGCGTATTTTGTACTTGAAAGTATTTTTGAAAAATACTCAAGTATTTCTGTACTTAAAAGTAATTTTGTACGTACTTCAGTGTTTTTCAACAAATTACCAATCCTAGGTGGGGGGGATGCTGGGTGGAGAGTTGGTTCGCCTGAAACTAAATACTTTAAAGTATTTTAAACCTGGTATTTCAACCTGGTATTTGATGGAGGTGGTATTAATTAGACCTGGTACGTCAAAACACAAGTACCCACCTCTAACGTCTAGGTACTAAACAAAATGGCCGCAGTACCAAGTACAACGCAATGCATCCCCCACCCACCCCATCTTCCCGTTAAACTTGTCTCTAGCCACTCAAACCCCGGCCGCAACGTCGGAATGTATGGCGCAGTGACGTCACAGCGCGAACGCCGGCATTCGCTTGGGGATTGACGGGCTAGTCTACTTTTTTCCAAAGTACCTACTCGTACCTACGCTCGACACAAAACAATATATTTAAATATGTTACCTAAACACTAAGTGCTTATATGAAATACTACTTGTTTAAGTTATTTTTAGATTACTTATTATAGATTAAACCTCAAAGTACCGATATAAATAATATTCCGATATAAATTGGGTATAAATAGGAATGAATGGGTAAGAATGATTGGGTAAGAATGACGTCATTCTTACCCGATATAAATTAGGTATAAATAGAAATGAATGGGTAAGAATGACGTCATTCTTACCCATTCATTCCTATTTATACCCAATTTATATCGGGTAAAAATGATTGCATCTTTTTTTTTACTTTTTTGACACTTAACTAATTATGGATCACGATTTTAATATTTTCATTAGTTTAGATCTTTCGAAAATGTCTAGTGGGGGTAGTCAGAGGCACGTCCAAACATTATATTTGGTACATGCCCACATTTTGCAGTAGTTAGCATTCCAAACGTGACAGGTTGCAAGCCCATCGCCCATCTGTCCGTCCGTCTGTCTGTCTGTCTGTCCGTCTGTCTGTCCGTCTGTCTGTCCGTCTGTCTGTCTGCAGGTCTGTCTGTCCGTCTGCCTGTCCGTCTGTCTGTCCGACTGTCTATCCGTCTGTCTGTCCGTCTGTCTGTCTGTCTGTCCGTCTGTCTGTCTGTCCGTCTGTCTGTCCGTCTCTCTCTCCGTCTGTCTGTCCGTCTGTCTGTCACAGGGCTGTATCTCATGAACCGTGATAGCTAGACTGTTGAAATTTTCACAGATGATGTATTTCTCTAAAAACAGCATAAAATAAATATTTAAGTGGGACTTCCGTACAACAAACGTGATTTTTTGCCGTTTTGATAATAGTACGGAACCCTTCGTGCGTGAGTCCGACTCGCACTTGGCCGGTTTTTATAGATTACACGTCAAAGAGGCAGGACAAACAATCTACACAACCATGCATAATATGAATAATCAAAATAGATAGAATTTCGGTAATATTTTATGGAATTTGTATTAAGTTTAATTTTATTACATTGGTGGAGATTCTGTTGTCTCCACGCTAAACTTGAAATTCCTAAAAACGACCGCTCTTATTTCTTTACTAAAGTCTGAATAATTATAATCCAAATTAAAAAATTACAAGAAAACACCATAATTAATTAGTATTAACCAGTTAGTATTCTTATAAGCGGCGATGGGCTTGCAACCTGTCACGTTTGGAATGCTAACTACTGCAAAATGTGAGCATGTACCAAATATAATGTTTGGACGTGCCTCTGACTACCCCCACTAGACATCTTCGAAAGATCTAAACTAATGAAAATATGAAAATCGTGATCCATAATTAGATAAGTGTCAAAAAAGTAAAAAAAAAAGATGTAATCATTTTTACCCGGTATAAATGGGTATAAATAGGAATGAATGGGTAAAAATTATTTTTACCGGGTAAGTGCCCATCTCTGCACCCACGACGTGTAAAGCATTTTATTGTCGTAGATGTATGTACTTTATTATGACGGTCTACTTTTGGATATATATTTTATTCTATACTAGCGACCCGAGCCGGCTTCGCACGGGTGCAAGGCTGATACCAAAATATATTACAGAATGTCTTTGTATACTCGTTAACAGCATTTAAAATTTAAAAAAAAAGTCGCGCTGATTTGAAATCTAAGCATGTTATTATACATATAAACCTTCCTCCTGAATCTCTCTATCTATTAAAAAAAACCACATCAAAATCCGTTGTGTAGTTTTAAAGATATAAGCAAACATACATACAGACGCGGGAAGCGGAAAGCGACTTTGCTTTATACTATGTAGTGATAGTGAAGTTGTATTATGCCGGAGACACACTTACGTGTCGTGGCGCGGCGTGTCGCGCCACTAGCCAATCGCAAGACAGCGTTTGCGACACGACACGACACCCAAATATGTCTCTAACCATACTAACCCTCGTATTCAAGAACGACACTATGAGAACACGCACCCACAGTGGACGAAATCTTTTTTCATAAACATCACTTTATGTGTTGTGCGACACTGCATAGTGTGACTAGAGGCACATTGTCGTGTGCCTCTAGCCAAAGTTGAGCTCTAAAGGCACACGGTAGCGTGCGCTAGTACCGCACAACACATAAAGTGATGTTTATGAAAAAAGATTTCGTCCACTGTGGGTGCGTGTTCTCATAGTGTCGTTCTTGAATACGAGGGTTAATGTATGAAAGCGATTAGCTAGTGGCGTGTCGCGCCACGACACGACTCATGGCAGAGACACACTTACGTGTCGTGTCGTGGCGCGACACGCCACTAGCTAATCGCTTTCATACATTTAGTATGGTTAGAGACACATTTGGGTGTCGTGTCGTGTCGCAGCGCTATCTGTCGTGGCGCGACAGCTCGCCACTGATTGCGCCAGAGCGGTGGTGGGGGCTATGACGTGACACGAGACAACAGGCAAATGTGTTTCTATACTGGCGCGTGCCTCGTGGCGCGAACGACACGTAAGTGTGTCTCCGCCATCACGACACGTAAGTGTGTCTCCGCCATTATGTTGGTATTATGGCAGAGACACATGGCGCCGGCACACTTACGTGTCGTGGCGCGGCGTGTCGCGCCATTCTTACGTGTCGTGTCGTGGCGCGACACGCCACTAGCGTGGGGTGGGTGTGCACACTAATGTGTCGTGTCGTGTCGCGCTCTGGCGTTTTTTCTGAACAGAACATAACTAACCTTTGCAGGGTTCAAACATACATAATGCTTTCTTCTGATTTGGATAGTAATTTTGATGAAAACCTTCAATTTCTCTTAGCATTTAAACTACTAGAGGGCAAAAAAAAATTTCGTTGACGTTTAAGTTCAATAAGGTCGTCAATCATTATGCTGCAAATTAAATTAAATATGTCTGCTAGGTGTTCGCGCCAAGAGGCACGCGCCAGTATAGAAACACATTTGCCTGTTGTGTCGTGTCGCGTCATAACCCCCACCACCGCTCTGGCGCAATCGGTAGCGAGCTGTCGCGCCACGACAGATAGCGCTGCGACACGACACGACGCCCAAATGTGTCTCTAACCATACTAAATGTATGAAAGCGATTAGCTAGTGGCGTGTCGCGCCACGACACGACACGTAAGTGTGTCTCTGCCATTATGATTGCGAGTGAACATGTTGAATCATATTATACTCTCTGGCTGTTGGTAGTCTGTGATAGCGTGTAAATAGTTGAATAAATCATTCATTCATTGATTGATTTCATTTGTACGTCGTGTCGTGATGCTGCTGCGTGTTATTTCTGATAACAAATTTTAACTCTTTTTGGAGTTCCTATTTTGTCGTTATTCTATGAAAGATTTGTTATACTTATAAAACCGTGTTAGTCCCTGACATAAATTCATAATGAAGCGATCATTTGATGCTATGAATTCTGCGATAGAAATAAGTTCCTATCGTGACCAACATTTCAAGGTATTTATTTTGATCTTTCTTTAGAATTATCTTTTCTAGGCAATACATTGTTCACGTCCTCGCGAACCTGGTAAAGGTAGGATTCAAAGATCTCAATAAATTGAATTTAGCACAAGAAGCAATGAGACAGCTGTTTTTAGGATTTCTTCTCTAACAGCACAGACTCCAACTGTACAGGATAGATCAATTCCACCACTTATATGTTAATTTTTGATGACAAAGTGACAAAAACATTCAGTAAAAAATATAAAGACACTTCACAATAGCAACAAGTGTAAATGGATAATTTTTTTATTTCAGGGTTCAAGAAATGAACAAGAAAAACTATTACGAGCAACATCTACCCTTTATATTGGTAATTTGTCATTTTACACCACCGAAGAACAACTTTATGAATTATTTTCGAGAACGGGAGACATACGAAGAGTTGTAATGGGCTTGGACAAGTACAAAAAAACACCCTGTGGATTTTGCTTTTTAGAATACTATACGAGAGAGGATGCAGAAAACTGTATGAGGTTAGCAATGGTTTTCACTATAATAATATAATTTTACATGTTACCGATAATATAGAACCAAATTGTGATTTGAAAAAATCTTTTTTTGAAATTTTTGATATTGTATTACTAATGCATGAAAATGTTTCAGGTTCATAAATGGTACAAGATTAGATGATAGAATAATAAGATGTGACTGGGACGCTGGTTTTATAGAAGGCCGGCAGTATGGACGTGGAAAAACTGGTGGACAGGTATGCATTCGATTTTAAAGAATACTGCATGTTTAACAGTAATTTTGGTAGATGGACCTAGTGCACCCACAGATAATGAATACATTTCCTGTGCAGTTAAGATTTAGGAATCTACCTCTTATGTACAAACAAGTTTTTAATTTCACTGTATTTAAAAGTAATAACAATCATGTGTTAAAGCATACAAGTCATTCAAATTGTATGGGCTCATGCTCTAATGGTGCAAGCATATACACAAGTAACTCAAAATGCCATGGGGCATGCACTGCACAGGGAACATATTAATTTTAATATCATGATCAATTTTATCTCTTCCTGATTTTAATAATAATTATTTTACAGGTGAGAGACGAATACAGAACTGACTATGACGGGGGCCGTGGTGGCTATGGAAAAATAATAGCTCAGAAAATTCCAAACACAATGGATCGCTGATTGTTAATTTATAAGTGTGTGAGCTAATGTAATATTGATTAATTTCATTAATGGACTTTTACAAATGTGTAAGACTGCAAGAAATGTTAGCAAAATGTATTCAACTTTGTCCAAATGTAAGAATAAATATTATTTAAGAAACTTGGTTAGGTTTGGAATAAAAAAAAAACAAACATAATTTAAACATTTTAATACATAGTAAAAGCAATATAAAATTATAACAAAATCTCTTATTTGTTGGAACTTAAAATAACAGATGATAAATGCTAGAAAATAAGAATGCTTCATAAGCTATCTATGCTCTTCATAATATTCCAATAATGATTTTGGAAAATATTAAAAAAACCTAAAATTAAAACTTGTGCATGGACTTGAAAAATTGTACAAAATGAAAGCATACAATTTATAGATAACAAACTTTTGTAAAATCATAAATATGTACAAACAAACAATTTGTGTATATCAATATATTTGTTAACTAATTAACAGTTTCTCATAAGAATCTCATCTGAATATGCATCAAAAATGTTAGATTTAAAAAAGGCTATATCCATCACTTTCTTACTTAAAGTTAAGCGTTTATCTATATAGAATATAAAACTTAACAGTTGTAATCATAATATTATATGAATAGAAGATATACATTCATTATAGTTTTAAGTTATAACATCAGATCAGTTATGGCGAAAACAATCAGATCCAAACATGTTAGGTCAATAAATAAAGATCATAAGTACTGCAGCGTGTATTACTAAAACATGCATATTAGTTAATGGGTGCTTCAGGCATGAGGTCAAACCACAGAGTCTTCGCTTCACGGAATTCATATTGGTTTAGGTGTACAACAACCTGAAATAAAAAAAAATATATGTTTCTATTGATGGTATTTATGCAGACTTTTTCTGACCATCTAATTGTGTGACTAAAGTAAAAAAAACTTTCACATTAACTGATTAGAATCAACTTGATTTAAATAGCCTCAATAATAAGTCAACCTGTTTATAAACTGCAAAGCGCACCAGGCATACTTGAAGGTAACAGGTAATGGTAAAAGGTTTGGTTGCGCGGCAGACAATTTTCGACCTTATGCACTGACATAAAAAACTATTTTTGCATGTCTAAGTTAACGTTTGCCTAGATCTACTGTCCGTATTGTACGATTGGTTCTGGTAAAAAGAATGAAGGCACCATATTACCTGTCCGATGATAGGACTGCCACCCAAGAAGCCCTTGTGAGTGCAGACGGTGATCTCCACTTGTCTCGAATGCAACTCAGCGTGGGGGATCACCCACTCGAACTGCTCGTCGTATTCCGGCTGGCAGCTATCCTTTATGACCTGAAACACATTATTTGTAGAGTATACATAATACTTAGATGTTCTCTTCACCCGCATTGCAATGAGGATTTGATTGCATGAGGAATACTCGATGTTATTACAAATAAAAATCAGCTGACTGGTCGTTCCGAAGATTAGCGCGTTCAAACAAACTCTTCAGCTTAAGACTTACCACTGTCTTGCGTTTCGAGTCCTTTGAGCGGCCAGGCAGTAAATACAACTTCACATAAGGATCAGGCACATTGGTAGGATCCTTTAGAGGTATGTTCCTGTAAGAATACAAGATAAGATTAGTTTTTCATTTTATTTACATATTTTTTGGGGTGGTTTGCCTTTTCGGGCCTTAGGGTTGCATACCCAAAGGGTAAAATCGGAACCCTATTACTAAAACTTCGCTGTCCGTCGTGTCCTCGCAGGGCTGTATCTCATGAACCGTGATAGCTAGACAGTTGAAATTTTCACAGATGTATTATTGTTGCCGCTATAACAACAAATACTAAAAACAGCATAAAATAAACGTGATTTTTTTTTTGCCGTTTTGTATAGATAATAGTACGGAACCCTTCGTGCGCGAGTCCGACTCGCACTTGGCCGGTTTTATTTACTTACATAATTTTGTGCACAACAATGAACAAAGTTTGATTTTGCATGCTGTAACGAAGCGACAGCAAGATGCGGCCAAGACCAGCTTCACCAGCAGATCTGTAAAAATATGTGCGAACAAGCAGTGGCGTAACTATACCATCTGGGGCCCGTGGCAAATTCTTTTGATGGGGCCCTATCAGTCACGTTGTACTCAGTTTAATTTTAATTAACTTAGAGATTTTCAGCGTACTCAATTACATGTTGTATATATCCCACTAATGGCCATAGGCCTCTAAAGGTGGGTCGTACTTGTGTTTTGACGTAGGTACCAGTGGCCTGAGCACGAAACTCTATCGTATCGACAACGTATCGTATCGTAAAAACTATACAAAAAATGTCCGTTTTGACATTAGGACGATACGTTGTCGATACGATACTGGTTCATGCTAACCCCCCAGGTCTAATAAATACCACCTCCATCAAATACCAGGTTGATAAATCAGTTTTAAATACTTTAAAGTAATTGGTTTCAGACCAACCAACTCGTTCAGCACCCATCGGTTTTTTTACGGTTATAAGTACTTACGTAAAATTACTCGTCACGGGTAACGGTAACCTATCTCTAAAAATGAATCAACATCTTTTTGTTTAGGTTGGTTGAAATGCAACGATTAACTTAAAATTGTATTATGGTCTTCAGTTTTCTCACTTTGGATTTTAAACAGAACTTATAAAAATATACTTTTCAAATAAAATAAAATACTCAATGTAAAAAAATATTTTTGAGCTCGCGGCCTCTTGGGCCGGGGCCCTCTTGGGTCGGGGGCCCGTGGCATTTTGCCAGCCCTGCCACCCTATTGTTACGCCACTGCGAACAAGATTATTTTAGTTTCTGAGTACTCGGACAAAACCTGCGGGGTGATTTTGTAAAAAACATGAATATCATGTTATGATGTTGAATGCAATACCTAATGTTAGAGAATACCTAATCTGTACACTTTTCATAGTAACTATGCAAAGTTTATGCACCTATACTTACGCTTCTGCGTAGGTATTGTATTGGAAGCGTAGGTATAGGTGCTTAAACAGCATAAAAAGCGTAGGTATTATGGCATTCAGTACCATGACATGATAATCATGTTTTTACAAAATCACCCCGCTGGTTAGCTTTTAGGGTACATTACACTACTACGATTAAAGTTATGTGACTCACCAATTTTTTTATTCTATTGTACACTAACCAAATGCTAATCAGATTTTTTATCTAGAGCTGTTTTAAAAACTCGCAAGCTCGTTAGTAACTGACAAGGTGCGAAACGACGATCGTAAACTTACGTAGTAATTGACGAGGTTCTGTGGACTAATTTCGGAGTATCATTTTCTGACGGCGGCTGGGATTCTTGAGGGACATCTGGAAACAAGCGACATTTGAAGCACATAGTTAAAAACAAGTGAATTACCATTCTGTACTGCGAGATTTTTAAAATAAGCCTTAAATCATTGATTTATTTCTGTTTTTCAACTAAGGTTCATTTGACCACAGACTCCATAAATTGTAATGTTATGGGACTTACCAACTTCCTTCTCAATGTGCTCAACGGGTATAGACCTCTGTGACGCGTTGTCCGGAAGCGGATCATCAATGTTCTTTAACTCAGCGGCAGTAGAGTGCAGATCTGAAAGCACAAAAATATATTCTCATATACACAAAAACAATATACCTACCTACGTTTGTAGCTATAATGGTATACGATAACCAGCCGATGAAGCAGTGTTTTCTGCCTATTTGATGATTCTCTTTACCGTTTAAAGGTCAACTTACCTGCGAATAACGCGAGTGGCGCAGTCGGTAGGATGTTTCTGTCTGTAGCGGGCCGCTGTAGTGACGACAGCGCCGGCGCTAAGTTGACAGTAGGTTCGGAGCCTAGAGCCGAGGGAAACAAAAATTAAACCTCTTCCATCTCTTCTACACGAGTCATAAAATTCTCATTAAATTCGCTACAACATTCTTTTTTTTTCTCTTTTTTCGCTTTTTGTTTCGACAGCTTATGACTTACAAACTGCACAACTGGAAGGTTTCTGCCGACGGAGCCTTTGTTCCTGTAGCGCGTAGCGAAGAAATTTGAAGGGTGGGCCTGGGTCTTCATTCACTAATAATCACCTGCAATCTTCTGATGGCTTGTTACTAACCTGCATATGGCGCGAGTGGTGCAGTAGGTGGAAGGTTTCCATCGACGGCCTCAGCATCGAGCGGCGAGGACAACTGAGGCGAAGGAACTTCGCGCGTGGGCGGAGGGCTTGGAGCCGCCAATTGCTCCTCAATCTCTTCTACTTCCTCCTCTCTGACAGCTTCTTTCAGTATCTGTTCGAAGTCATGTCCTAGCATTATCATTTGTTTGAAAGCATCGGTAAAAATAATCGGATTTAGTTATCTGTGAAATTAATTTGTTCAAAATATTATGCTATTTTGGAGCTAAGGCCATAATATTGCTTGCCTATTTGTTTAGTTCCTTCTACAATAGTTCGCAAAACCAACTAAAGCTGGTGAGTAAGGTTGGGGTAAAAAACATAGGAAATAGCCATCAATCTCTACGTTTTACGGCATGAAGTGACAACTTGGTGAACATATGACATTGTAACAGTTGCAGGAAGTATTGCGTGGATGATGGCGGCTTACAGTCGTTCGTCATATTCTAGATTGAAAAAAGGTTTGTCCGTGTGTATTAGTACAATAGACGGACATATCTAACAAATACAATATGTCACTGACCTTCAACTGAAGTGAAATGATGATCTTGGACTCGGGGCCGGATTTCTGTAGCATCAGCGGCTGCGTGAGCAAGGTGAGGTCCCTCAGCTTCAGCAGGGTAGAGAGGCTGTATGTTAGCTGACCCAGGGAGTTCCCAGTCTTCTGGTCCAACACCTGTGATTGGACAATTGTTATTATAGGCAAGTTGGATGAAATTTTATACAAGTAGGTATACGTTCGTTCTATGTTTGACGAATTTATCTGCTACTAGCAAAAAAATTATAGGCAAATTTTGTATACCTTAGGTTACATTATTGCAACGTTGATGAGGATGTCATTACATCTACACGTCGTAACAAAGATACCTATCATAATAAACCTTTTCAATTATAATATCGGGATAGTAGGATGTGGGCCTACGGTCAACAACAATTAATATAGGTACCTGTATCTCTAGGTTGTCTATTTCAGGGTTCTGCACCAGGTAAGAGTACCCGATTTCGTAGACCGGAGAGTCGGTCCTCATCTGCACTCCTGTGTTTTCAGTCTTCTTGCCAACCGTTACCGTCAGGTAAGGATCGGGCTTGGATTGCGCGCGCGCATTCTGTAGATACAAATAATCTTTAATTTAGAAATAAGTTTGAATATGCCATTTCTGAGTTGTATAAAAATGCAAAAATAAAATTGGAACACGACTGTATTCGTGTCTGAGGCACGTGCAAATATTACATTTGGCACATGCCCACATTTCGCAGTAGTAGCATTAGCATTCTACACGTAACAGGTTGTAAGCTCATCGCCGCTTATAAGCATGCTACCTGGTTTCTTTACGATGTTTTCCTACACCATTTTTGAGCACGAATTTCAATGGATAGACAATAATATGCCCATTATTAAACCACTAGATCCACACCTATTTAGAGTATTTTATTAAGTTTTGTACTAGATTATCTTACCGGCAGCCTCTTGCAAGAGTCAATGTAGACCGACAGCACAGCAGAGCTGATATCGCCAGTTTTGATGAGTAGCGTCTCAGTCAGAGCCTGAAATTCGTGTAATTTGTGTCAGTAAAGAAAATAGTCTTTTTCATAACTACAGTCAATTTGTTCTTTTGAATTTGGATGTCTGCCTAAACAGCCAGTCATGTACCTAGCTGGTATTTCAAGGTTTAGGGTGCGTTTCCACTCACGCGAAGAGGAGTAAAGCGGACCGTGGATTGACCAATCACAACGCTCGAAATTTTTGGCTCAATTATTTCGAGCACTGTAATTGGTCATTCACGGTCCACTCCGCACAGCTCCTCGTCAGTGGCAACCTACTCTTAGGAATGAACCTTGCGTTATAGCGATAAACAATTTATGTATAAGTAAGGTATATACATTTGTTATCCAGAGAAAAGATAGAGTAAAGTGGAACAAGATTAGAGGATTTTTTTTTGTTATATTTTTAAGGAACATTGCGTTGGTTTCCGCCGATGTCTGTTCCATCGTATCTTCTTAGTACATACACAAGAGTAGAGGATGGGTGAAGAAAAAGTGGCATAATAGGTACTTACGCGGCTCAGTTCAGTCACGTTAGTGGTCAATCGGTGCCAAGAAAGGCGCATATGCACTTTACCATGCTTTGCTTGCTGAAGGGTTTGCACCTAAAAGTAAAATGTAATTTAAAATTTAATGTGCGTTAAGTTTTCTTGGAATAAAGGGAATATTATTTTACTGATGCCCAAAATATCAACCTAATTAGTTTCTCGCAAGCCTAGAGTATATTTACATTTATCTACATAAAAAAAATGATAAAAGATCATCACTTGAGACGAGAACGACTCGACCGATTAAGCAGATTTTTTTGTGTACGTAATTATCAGGACAACTTAGCCAATTTTTTTTAGGCTAAAAGAATTGGTATAGTTAAAAAAATCGGATAAAACTAAAAGTGTTTTTATCAATGGACATATTTAATATTTGAGGACAACGTCTGCCAGGATTGCTTGTTATCAATAAGGATACGTAGGATTAACTTACTGTGTCCAAACGGCCAAAGCGCACTACTTGGGAAATGTCCAATGAACATCTGAAAATCATAGCTTTTAGTTTTAATACATTACATTTTCAATAATAAACCCTGTATATACAATATGATATTTATAAACATTATATTAAAGATAGAAAAAGAAAGTATATTTTTCTGAGTTTTGTTACTCATAAAAAAATACTTATTAATTTTCTTAAAAATATAACAATTAAAATCTCATGCAACAGACAAAGACAGTAAATACAATATCGGGTGTTTATAAACTACTCTCGAAAACTGAAGACAAGTACATCGGTATTTTGGAATAGGACCAAATTGTAAATTGAAAAAATGTACCACTTTTGATTATTATTTTTTTTCGTTGATAATCGATCAAGATGCATGCTTTGAACATCCAATTTCAGATTTCGGGAGTGGTCTTAATCCACCCTTTATAACGAAATAGACAAAATAACAAACATGACTAGCACAATTTACTGAAAGCAAAGCCCTTTTCGATTAAGGTATAAACACAAGGTATAATGCATGGGTAGGTACCTGAATTATTTCGCTTCGTATTTTGGCTAATTAAATCAATGAATCTATTGTTAGTTCCGTTGTTATTATGATTTTTATGCAAAGTTATTTGGTAAATGATTATGAGCGTGTATGTATTTGTGCTTTTTAGTGTCATGTCTTTGCGGCGGCATTAGGTTTTGGGTTTAGCACAGCGTTGTATGGCGTTACTACTCGAGTGAAATGTTTACAAAAATCTACAGATAGATACGCAATTTAGTTGGCATTATTTGTAGTTTATAATGTTATTCAAGATTGTACAGATTGTGTATAAAGTGGCAGTCAATATAAAGCTTCTGTGCTGTGCAGTGGTCATTCGGTGTTTCATAGAATTTCGAAATATATTTTGCACATTCGTATTGTGGTCAACATACTGTACCAACAGGCATGAAAGTGTCCAGTCGAGCGTGACTCTTCGGAATGTTTATCATGAGTTCTGAGGAAAGTTTAACATCTTGAACATGGTTTATCCATAGCTGACTTTGCCTTCGGTCTGGGGGGGCTAGCACGAATCACTATAGTATCGTTCAAATGTAAAAACTGACACATAAACAATAAGTTTCAGGGTTGACATTAGGACGATACGATAGTGATTCGTGGCCACTGAAGTGGGACACGGCACATTGAAAGAGAAATTACATAAATATATTACGTAGGTTTTTTCGAACTCTATTAAAAATCAAATGAGCAATATATAAAATCCATTGGTTGTCTTGTGAACTTGTGAGCTAATGAAAATAATGTAATCTTTACTACATAGTATAAAGCAAAGTCGCTTCCCGCTTCCCGCGTCTGTATGTATGCTTATATCTTTAAAACTACACAACGGATTTGGATGCGGTTTTTTTAAATAGATAGAGTGATTCAGGAGGAAGGTTTATAGGAATCAGCTTTGCACCCGTGCGAAGCCGGGGCGGGTCGCTAGTATAATATAATCCTAACGTTGAAGAATCTTTAGTTTCATTCATTCCGAAGAGGTGACACTTTTGAACATTCCGGCGCAGTACTCAAACTAAATGTGTATTTCTAGCATCATACTGTTAGTTGTGTATACATGTACATGTACAGTAACAATACATAACAGTAGGTACGGGTATGTTGTATGGCAGCGACCGACCTGCCCAGGTTTTCGTCTCGGCCCGCGCGGTCCCAGTCGTAAAGCTTGATGTCTAACCTCGTCGCGGTGTTCCGAAGCATTGACTGTCACACACAACCCACCGAATTTAAACACACACACATATACACCTAAATTAGTACACATATACATAAGCTTTATAAAATAGTTTTATTGTTATTATGTTGGGTTATTTCAAGGATAATATACATAAGAGTAGGTATACGTTTAGAAGTCTGCATGTTAGTATTTTTGTGTAATATTTAGTTGCCACTCAGTTATTTAATTTGTAAAGTGTCGAAGGGTCTGTTGTGCCGCCAAACTTGACCGGATTGTCAGAAAAACACGCCAAAATACAAAAATAAATAAACACCCAGATGTTAAAATTATATTGTCCATTAAAAATATCTTAGTATCACCGTTACAACCTAAATTAGACAAGAAATATTCATCTTCATTGGATAATATTAGTTTTTTTTTTCTGTTGTATTGGTGCTACTAAAATTATACACAATAAACAAAAAAAAATAGGAAATGAATTAATGTCGCTAATGTGACCAAGCACATGTGGTAGCGAGGACGGACCTGCCAAGGAAATCGTCATTTTGTATTCCCATTCCTGGGTCCCAGTCCCAGACATCGCACTGGAGCACTTGACTCTTCCTCGAGCTTATTATGGCCTTGGGACAAATCATAAGACATGGAAACATTAGTTTTTACGGAAACATCGTATGTTGTGGTTAATTTTAAATTTTGAATTGGCGGGCACTTTTTATCCTAAAAAAACTTATTTTCTCAACATGAATTAATGACAACATAAGGGTGATTGTAGACTTCATGAATATTGTAAAGTATAAACCAGAGAAAATAATAATACACATAATGAAAATCTTAGAGAAGAAATAGTATTTATTAGGAAAGGTGAAAATAATATTTAGGAAACTTACCTTGCTGAAAAGCACACAATTTAGCTAAATCTAAGTGCAACTAAACTAAACATGCGTTAAAAGCAGTAATGGTTTTAAATAAAAGGACGCTTATTTGTTGCTGCATCGTCAGTAAGAGTACTGTGTCTGTGGGTCTGGGATGAATCACTATCGTATCGTCAAAACGTCAAAAATGACACTTATTGTGTTGTATAAGTGTCAGAATTTGACGTTTTGACGATACGATAGTGATCCAAGCTAGCCTCCCCGGCCCTCAAAGAAACCTCCTTTTATTTATGGCGCACCAATGACCGATTATGTCCTTCCGTTGATAATTAATAACCGTTACCCGTCGAGTCTATAATATCACCTATATTATAGAACTAGCATTACCATGGTCAAGCGTGCTACTACAGCTAGCCACCGTCACCTGCCCCCCACCCCCCTTATCCGTGGCCCCCCTACCCCTCGCCCGCATCCCTTGCTCCGTGCGCGGTGCAAGACTCACCTGCCGAGCTTGTCATCGTTGTTGCCTTCGTCCTTGTCGAGCACCTCGATTTCCAACGCTTGACCCATAGATTGCATTATACGCGCCTTTACGCCAAACGTCCCGCGCAAACATAAGTAAAAACAAAAACTTATTTGCAACTACTTGAAGGGACGACACGATATTATCCACTGGCACAGAAATAAGATCGGCGCGCTTCACACGTGTTAAGCGTAAGAATATTCAGGATAATAAATTATTAGTATAATAAAGAAAACACCTTGTACTGGCAACTCTTGTTTAGTATTGGCACACATGAGTTTGCTGCATTTACTGTATCTATAGATTATTATTCTATAAAAAAAATACTACAAAAAAAATACTTAGATATTTGTAAAGAATAATAAAATACACAAATCAACTCTTTTCTTTTATTTATATTTGAAGCATGCTTTCTTCTTTTAATTATAAAAAGTAGGTAAATATTATATTTACAAATTAAAATCTCAAAAGCATTATGTTGCAGCCAGACCAAAAGTAAACAATATTGCCAAGCTACACGTGTCATCCAGAATATATAAAATACTTAAAATAATTAAAATTAAAATTGTAAACAAACTCCGAGGTAAAATATGCAATAATGAAAGATGCTTGAACGCACATGCTCATTCCTGATAATTGAAATGAAATATGACTGAAACTATTATGTCGAATACGAGTCAATAGTACAGGAGAATTGGTCGTGAATACGGACTCATGACAAGTACACGCCGGAAGTTGCAGTGAAACTCCAGCGTGATAGATTAATTAACTCTGACTACCCTCATCTCCGACATATAAAAATATAGGTACTAGCCTAATTTTAATTTAGAAGCTGATACAATTTTAATCAGTTCGATGCTAATGAATTATCGTCACAGCGTGTAACTAAATGCATTTAGCTATGAAATAGAGTATCATAGTATCAGAAATGAGCTTCAAATTCAAACATTATTAAATAAAACCGTAACCGTTATATTCAAATTTTCAATACTAGGATAAGCAAGCATTTAAAATATTCAAAAAGGTGCACTCTACAAATCTGTTTAAGATTAATATAATAGAACTAAGTAAATAATGTAGTTTAATAAAAAGTAAAGGAGGCCGGCTCAAGATGTTTCACAGGATCTATGCCTCGATTATATAGAGCTAGTGATATTTAATCTGTAGTTAAACTGACCAGTCAAACTCGCCGTTAGGAGGCACCCTAAGCCTTGTCTATAATTTACATATAATTATTTTAAGCAGCTGAGAACTATACTTTTAAAATAGGTGTATTGCAAGACCTCTAGTAACCTCTAGCTTCCACTATCGTGATGTCCCGTACCGAGGCAGATTGGATAAAAGATTAATCGCCCCCGGCAGCCCTAGCCGGAGTTTTGAGACAGCTGTTTTAACAAGAAGGCCGACCTCCATTAGGGTTAGGGTCAACGCAGGCAAGAAAACTGTTTAAGCATTTTTATTTACCTTTATGATTATAGGATCACGACTGTAATCCCTAATCTCTTAGCTCTCCATCTATATCGACTTTATATTCATATAAGTTTAAAATACAACGCAAGTGATATCCAATTGTCTCTTAAACTTTATTTGATTGGATAAGGTCGATTATCTGTAGAAAAAATGCTTTAGCAATTTCCACTTAACCCCCTTGTGCACCATTCCGATTCAGTGCCGTTTTAGTGTCCTTTTTTGTCAAAGGAAAGGTACAAAGAACTCTTAATCGGAATATCGGGTACTATAATAAAAAAAAGTCTTAGAAGGTGACCTACCTCGCACCAGTATTCCCAGCGCGGGTTCACGTCGTTATCGATATGCTTCGTCTTCCATTGCTGTGCGCCCACTGTTATTATGGCGTACGGGTCCGACTTACCCTTACCTGGAATGGAAACATTTTGTTTAGACATAGTGTATTTCAACTTTAACGCCATAGTAGTAACTTGAATATTTATTCAATAATTATATCATAGTTGATTATTTCAAGAGCGCTAGTATTTTAGTAAATTTTAGTCAGTTTGTCGATCATCAAAATTGCCACCACTAATATGCCGCAAATATTTGTTCTAAATGGGAATCGAACACATAACCTACAGGGCAGAAGGCAGAGTTACTACGCTGTGAAGTTCATTTTGAATGCCTTCAAATTTAATGATATAGATAATTTAATATCATCTTCCAAGACCTGAGCGCCTGGAGATCTAGATGTGTACCTTACATGGGGATTACAGTCTTGCGTGATCTTATTTCATATATAATTTAATGTTTAAATATATTATGTTACCTAGCATAGAAACATCTTTCTTCATGAGATTCTCGCCCCTAACGAGATGTATACGTAGGACTCCTTCTGGCTCGGGCATGCGTAGATCGACGGTTGGTATCTCATCGCTCAGCTTTATTGGCAGCTTGTTGGGCAACACCATCATTTTTGCGATCTGTTCCACTATGCATCGGCGGAGGATGTCACTGGAATAAACCAAGAATTTGACAATCAAGAACTTGCCAAAAGGCAGGCTCGATCTATGCATCAAAGAAAACAAAGGAAATAGGAGGATTGTAATCTCCAACTTCAATAGACATTTTCTAAGCTATCTGGGAACTTAGAAGATGCTTAAATGGGGTATTCAGGAACGTGGAAACGATATATTTGGCACATGCCCACATTTTGCAGTAGTTAGTACTCCATAAGTTGCTAGTCCATCGCCGCTTATACTAACTGGTTTCTTCGCGATGTTTTCCTTCATCTATCTGAGCATAAAAATGCGCATGACCGTTCGCGACCATGACTTTTGTAACATAGTCAAAACGACAGGTAAATAAATGAAGGGTAATTCCTTTATAGTACATATTACGCCTTACCTACATGTAAATTGTTATAATTATAAGGTCTTGTGTAATTTACCTAAAACCAGGCATGTCTAGAACATCACACGCTCCGACCAAGTTGAAGTCGATCGAAGGATTGTTGAGGAAGAAGATCTGAAGGCCTCCGACCAGCGGTATCTTAGTGATGAGGGGCTTCATCACGACGCGAAGCATACCGTGAATCTGCAATACAAATTATACTATACCATTAAAACTGTCGTGGCTGTATAACAATGTATAATAATGCAGACGTTTCGAGACGATTCAGAAGCTATTCATGAGCAACGCCCGCTACTGCGATCAACGGTATCGGATATATGCGATAATCGGATCGGCGCGGCGATTACTTTTTAATACTTTAGGCATCTGAATTGTCTATGAAACGACAGCAATACAGAGTAAAACGTGGTATATAGCCGCATTTCTAGTTAAAATATACTATACCAGTTGGATATTATTAGCTATTTTATTATGGTATTGACTGCGGGCATATATTATACTAGCTTTTGCCAACGACTGCTCACATGGTACCTGGATAAAAAGAAGCCTATATGCTATTCCAGGATATGTCATGTTATGTATATTCCATGTGTTATTCAAATCTGTTTGGTCGTGATTAAATACATAGCCCACTTGGAAAATAAATGCTATTGCATAATAAAGGATTTTTATTCAGATACCACGCGTTTGGAGGTTTGTTTATGTGGCGAAGAACATACATTATATACACACTAACTATGAATTAACAAAAAAAAAATATTTAAGTATTCTATCAGTTATCTGGATCCCATAGTACAAGCTTCGCTTAGTTGTAAGAGCCGCCAATATTTATTGAACTATATACTTGTGCTATAAAACATGATATTACCTGCAAATCTTTGATGCCTCCTCTGATGCGTTGCAGGACGAATGAAATATCGCAGTCACCGGCATAGCTTAAAAAAATACATAATTGCTAGTGTATTGTACTTTTTTAATGTATTCTGTCTGACTAAGGTCCGTAGGCTTCTAGACATCTCAGATAAAAAAAAATGCCTAAAGGGACAGTTACAAGGCATTTGTAAAATTGTGAAATGACAACATTTTGTAAAAAAAAAAAAAAAAAAAAAAAGGATCACGACTGTAATCCCCAAATACGGTAGACATCCTCTCAGATCTCCAGACGCTTCGATCCTTTGAAGATGTCTAGTGGGGGTAGTCAGAGGCACGTCCAAACATTATATATGGCACATGCCCACATTTTGCAGTAGTTAGCATTCCATACGTGACAGGTTGCAAGCCCATCGCCGCTTATAAGAATACTAACTGGTTTCCTCACGATGTTTTCCTTCACCGTTTTGAGCGCGTGTTTCTGATGCGCATATAAATTTTTCGAACAGAAAAATCCATTGATGCACGCCGGGATTCGAACCCACGACCTTCATATTGAAAGTCGAGGTACCTCCCACTCGGCCAACAATGCTAGTTGTTAACATCTTGTAGTAGTTAACATTCCATACGAAGCACTTCCAACGATCCAATGCAGTTTATAAGAATTAAGAAACTTTTTACGTTTTCTGACTGTGTTAATGCGTCTATTCTATAATACTATGTAGAAAAAACCTAATGTAGTCATATTTGGCTTGGGGTTTTTTACAACCGGCCGCTTGCCTGTCAACCCTCTTCGGGAATACTTTAAATGGGTCCAGCAGTGGCGGACTTACACATTTGCCGCCAGTAGGCTATTGAATTGCAGAGATTATTTTTACAATCCAACGATTTAGTTAAAAGTGATGATTCCTGTAGGAGGAAGGCATCTGTCCTGTAGTGTCACGATAAAAGCTAAAATAAATAGTGATGTTTGAAATAAACCCAAATTTGCCGCCCCCTAAAATCTGCCGCCCTAGGCCCCAGACTACTCAGCCTAGTGGTAAATCCGCCACTGGGGTCCAGCTTAATATTACTTACAATAAATCAACATCCATGATGATTTCATCCCTAGAAAGGTTCATATCGTAAACTTTCACTCCGCCAACACGAGGTGCCTGGAAACGGAACATTCCATTGCCATTAGCGTTAATAGCCTCTTAAAGCAAATACATACAAGATTAGAATTGTAAATGAGAGTGCGCTCGAGTGTGTTTATAGTCTGATTAATGTGTTAGTGATGACCTCGCCTTAAATGAACAGAGGTCGGTCAAGTTGGAGGTAATACGACTTTCAATCTGAAGGTTGTTGGTTCATATCCCGACAGTGCGTGCTTCAATTCAAATTGATCTTTCTGATTTTATTGAAATAAGTAACTTTTATCTTTGACTTTGATGGTTTTTGAGCTTTTATTTGACTTTCCATGTTAGTTCGTTTGTTAGTATGTGCGCGTAAAATCTTACAATTGAATTTTAAACTAGTTTCCCCAACCAATTAAGCTAAAATTTAGCATACTTATACTTCGGTGACAATACAATAATATGGTGACAACGAGCTGATCTGATGATAGATTCAGGAGCTGTTCAACGGCATATTCATATCACAACGAAACTCCATAAATATATACTTGTATAGTAACTGACCAGTGGTCTTACGCAATAGAGCTACTTACAATAGTTCCTAGGATCATTCTTTCGAACTTGAACCCGCTGAGCCTTAAGTTAGCGAGACTCTCGGCCACGGCTGGCTCGATGGTGTCCTTTAGAAGGTTGCGTGCGTAGTGGTTCACATTGGGCCACACTTGAAGCAGGATCTATAAAACAAAGTCTTTTGAAGATAAGGTACACTCGTAGTAAAGCTATAGTCGAACAGATGCCGACGCGATGTGACTAATGTCGATCTACATTCAAAATACGATCCGTATTTGATACGGATGGTATTTTTAAATAAATAACCTATGACAGATCAAGCGTTTATACAAAACGTGATATATACATAAACTTAATGGTTACCGATGAATCTCTATACTTTCCGGACGCTCGTTGATTGTTACTTGAAAATAGCAAAATATGACTTCAACTAAGCGCGGATCCACCGTTGTGGGCATTATGGGCATGCCCACAACCCTAATAGACTTGTGACGTCATCATTTTATTTTAATAATTTTAATAGTGCCGTTTTAGAGTTCCGTAACCAAAGAGTAAAAACGGGACCCTATTACTAAAATTCCGCTGTCCGTCCGTCTGTCTGTCTGCACCCATACAACAAACGTTATCGGTTCTTTCGTGACTGTGACCGCAACCTTTTTTAAGGAATGGATCCGCGCCTGACTTCGACGCAGCATCACTCTGTTTCTCAGAGTGATAGGCAGAGACCACGGCTTGCCATTTAATATGATCCTAACATACCTCTTTTGCTTTATTCACTCTCATCATATTTTTCATGCATACTCATGTTTTTAAATTGTCTTTTTTGTAAGTTTTGAGACAGGGAGTAGTATAATACATACGTGGTTGGCGGCCAAAGATGATCTTTGTTATATCAAAAGTGTACAGAAAACGCATGTAGGTACTGCTATACCGGTAAATGCTAATTTTGCACAGAATTTCTGAGCCATATCTTTAACGGGGTAGGTGTGCATTGTGTATTCTTAAAGATTAAAATGATCGGATAGAGAATTTAGACGGTAAACAGAATGACGCAATGTAATGACACCGTTTTAGACAGCAAATGTTTGAATTGCAGATGACTGTAGACGGCTAATCTCGGCAACTTTATATTTAGATTTTAAATTGTTTAGTTTCTGTGTGCGAAATTCTTCGTAGTCTGAGGCTAATGAATAGAGATCGCCGAAGGAAATGTAAAAACTGTAACACCGCTGTAACTTGTAAATAATAAAAGCAATAACTTACCCTGTTCAACCATTCAGCGCGTTCCACATCAGGGAAGAAAACCTGTTAGGAAAAAGTTTAGAATCAGCCATATTTTTTACCGGTTCGATTTATGAACAGTTTGTAATTACCTACTGTACATAAATGTTAATGCTTCAGAGGATAGTGTTCGGCTGAAACCATATTAGATGAGAAGTACATGATGTGGCACAGCCACGTATAAAGTATGTATTAAATGGAATGGAGACCTTAGGCGCTTAGGTAAGCGAAGTGTTGGACGCACTCCAGCCATTTGCAGCGATGGTCTTCGAAATGTCTTCGGCCAGGGATGGGAAGAGCCGAAGATCGGGCTCAGTGGCGCGTTTTAGGAGAGACCTTATATCCAGCAGTGAACTACTTTAGGTTTATGATAATGTATAGTAATCTTACCCATGCAGGTAAGTCATCGAGCTTAGCAAGTACGACATCTTTTTCCGAAGAAAGTGCAGACGCCTTAGCGAGGTTCCGCCGGTACTCGCTCTCCTTGCGCCATTGGTCGCGCATCACGGAGAGTATGACAGGAGTGATGAGCCATGCCACGCTCCATTGCATGTAGCCCACGAGGTAGACCACACCGACTACAGACACCTGCGGCAAAGGATAGCGAACCTTGAGATTATGTCGTTTACTACCTAAATAGGGTTATAAGAAACTTGGTGATCAGACGCGAATACAGCCATAAGGATCTTTAAGGATAGTACATACATGACTTCTGACCATGAAGAACATTAAGATAAAAACCTAGGTATTCCGTAGTGTATCATAAATAGAAATAAACTTTCCCCAAGGTGCGATATGGACAAGAAAGATAAAATCCAGCCGAATCAAGGGTGATCTACCCCCTTGACCTTAATGGATGGCCCACTTAGATGTGGGATAAGAATGATCGATTGTATAATGGAACTAAGTGCGTGTTGATTGGATATGATAGTAGTTTCAAGTTTGTAAATAGGGCATCAGTGGAATAAATGGCAGAGGAAAGACAACATGACGTGTTACATTATCATCTGTAACATATTTAAACCAGTAGAAGGTTTACCCTCGTATTCAATAACGACACTATGAGAACACGCACCCACAGTGGACGAAATCTTTTTTCATAAACATCATTTTATGTATTGAGCGGTCGTTCTTGAATACGAGGGTTAATCACTTTGGCTATTACCAAGTGACAGCGCTTTGTTTGCTTTGAAATATTGTTCTATTCGTTTAGTAGACAAGTTACAAATGCTTTAGACTTCTCCACAGTCCATTGCATAAATTACATTTACATTAATTAACATGTAAAGTAACTACTGCAAGTAAAGTAGGTGGGTACCTACAGAAGATACAGTTAGGAACTAGAGATTGGTAGAACTATTGTCTGGCACGGCATTATGTTCCGATTGGTGTACTATTTTTGTAGGAGTCTTTAGTGCAGGAATTTCATTCAACGCAAATAAACGAGAAAACTAAGGTTACATACCTTAACAAACAAATTAAAGAGCATACTTGTATATAAAATACTTTATCACTGTTATCAAATTCTAAAACGTTGAACAAACGGAAGAGATATTGTGGTATTTCACGTTATTTTATGTTTTGTTTAGATAAACTATATTTTATACCAGTTTTATGAGTTAGCTTTATAAGTTTATAAGTTGATGCCTAAAACGAATCAATATAGGCACCTTCATATCGTCAATGATTCGAATGACTGATAAACTAATATTATGATAAGAGACACATCTTTTTTAGGTAAACTTTGATAAACTGATAGCAACAACGATATTCTTTTGAGTAGGTAGGTACTTTCAGTGATTTAAGATAGTGTTTGTTCATATTAATTTATTGATTCAAGTTGGTAGGTTCGGAAAAATATATTAAAATGCCGCTGCAATTTTTTTTCTACAGTTCTCAAATCAAATTGTAATTAACCCCAGGTAAGTACTTACCTACGTTAGTGGCCTTGTGTAATAAAGAGGTCGTACCTACCCATTATGTAACAGAATGTCGGTAAAGTTCGGGTAATTTATAATACCAAATAGTGTAAAAGAAACGAATTTAGTTCTAAAATCGAATCAAAACTAATGGCAGAGACACACTTACGTGTCGTGTCGTGGCGCGACACGCCACTAGCTAATCGCTTTCATACATTTAGTATGGTTAGAGACACATTTGAGTGTCGTGTCGTGTCGCAAACGCTGTCTTGCGATTGGCTAGTGGCGCGACAGGCCGCGCCACGACACGTAAGTGTGCCGGCGGCGTAAGCCTTTCTAAGTCCGTATACTGTTAAACCTATTTGTTAAGCTGTAGGTGTCTGTCGAATAGGTAATAACTGAAGCACACCCGCATAATAACAGTTCTTTAACTGAATGACGTCATTAGGCTTAGTAGAACCTACACGCGCGGATCCACCGTTGTGGGCACTATGGGCATGCCCACAACCCAAATATACTTCTGACGTCATCATTTTATTTTTGCAATTTAATAGTGTCGTTTTTTGAGTTAACCCTATTACTTTCCCTCGTACCTATTCAAGAACGACACTATGAGAACACGCACCCACAGTGGACGAAATCTTTTTTCATAAACATCACTTTATGTGTTGTGCGACACTGCATAGTGTGACTAGAGGCACATTGTCGTGTGCCTCTAGCCAAAGTTGAGCTCTTAAGGCACACGGTAAACACATAAAGGTGATGTTATGAAAAAAGATTTCGTCCACTGTGGGTGCGTGTTCTCATAGTGTCGTTCTTGAATATGAGGGTTTGACTTCGCTGTCAGTCTGCCTGTCTGGCAAGGCTGTATCTCATGAACCGTGATAGCTAGACAATTGAAATTTTCTTAGATGATGTAGGTATTTATTTTGCCGCTATAACAATTATTACTATAAATAGAATAAAATAAATATTTCGTGTAATAATAAATTTTCGGGTTCTTTCGTGACTGTGACCACAACTTTTTTTGAGGGCAGGATCCGCGCCTGTACACATTCGGGTTTTTTTTTTCAGCAGATAACATTGTAGCAAACAGACAACATTATTGTACGTCTAAAAACCTAACTTTGTTGTGTATTTTTAACGTGTTAGGTCAACCGATTAAGTTACGTGACGCAAAAACTGTAGGTAGGTATGCCGCCAGGCTACATATATATATTTACTACTACTATATATATATAAATGCCGGCTATAATATATATACCTACCTACTAATTCAGACTATCAAAAGGAATAAAAATCGTAGATCAATGACTTCGATGTTGTTATTAGTTCGTCAACTAAGCAGGTTTTTCGTTCAAGGTAGGCAGGTAGGATAAAAATTTGATAAGTTTATAAAATGTATAAAGCTAGTAGTTAGTTAGGTAGGAAAAACATAAAAATTAAAATAAATATGTATAGGTACATGTATGTAGGTAGGTATATAGTAAGTAAGTATACCAATGCGAAAATTGAGTAGGTACGTTTGCATGTTTGGTGTTTTAATCGCGGCGTTACGGCTGAACCGAATTTAGAAGTTCTAACTAACACAGTTCGTCAATTGGATTAGCGTACTTATAATAAACTAGCGACCCGCCCGGGCTTCGCACGGGTGCAATGCTGATACTAAATATACTACAGAATGTCTTTATATAAAACGTTTTTTTTCACAGCTTTTTTGTCATTAGACAATTATTGATGATTTCTTTTTTTCTCGAACGTTCGCGACCGACCGAACTGCGCGTTTGACGCCTAGCTGCTAGGCCGGTCGCGAACGTTCGAGAATGTTCGTTTTACGAAGCTACTCGCTAGGTGACTCGCTAGCCTCTAGGTGCCAAGCAAGCCGCCTGCCTGTGCGTTCGCGTTTTTAATTAGGGATGACTGAGAGTGTTATAAACGTAAGAGTAGACAAATATAATCAGAAAGCTTCGAACTGCTAAGCTATCGGGAGTTACACGTGTTATTGTGAGTCAACCATAAAAGATAGACATATGCTGTCGTGGAATATTTTTTATATAATTTTAAGGAGAACATTTCTGTCATACATGAATTCTGTGTAGCTTTAACCATTAAATTGCACACGCGACGGAAGCTTAAAAAATGGAGTAACTTCTCCCGTTTTCCCAACATTTTCCTTCACTGCTCTGCTCCTATTGATTGCAGCGTGATAAAATGTATACTATAACCAGCTCAGGAGTATGAAAAATAATTGTACCAAGTTTCGTTAAAATCCGTCGAGTAGTTTTTGTTTCTATAACGGTTATACAGACAGACAGACAGACAAAAATTTTACTGATTGCATTTTTGGCATCAGTATCGATCCCTAATCACCCCCTGATAGTTATTTTGGAAATATATTTCATGTACAGAATGGACCTCTCTACAGATTTATTATAAGTATAGATTATGTTGTTTTATATCTTACCGAGAACTACACGAGCGTAGCCGCGAACACAAGCTAAAAGAACTTGACCTTCAAAGCTGACCAGTTTTTTTCTACCGTCAACGAACTACCTACATTGAACATACTTCCTGTCCTGTGGGAACATAGTTTTGTGCGCATGATGTCATTGTTATCAACGCGCCGAGTAAACTAGCATGCCATACCCACCTAGTAAACCTATACCTACTTACCTTTTAGTTATTTGTGTAAGTACCTACTTCCCAGCCCATAAAGCCCCACTAATAACTATCTATAATAATATTACTTCAATTGTCACCAAATTAAAGCTGACCTCATAAACTGTATTTACATTTTTAGTAAAGGATTAGGTTGGAAAACATTGGGTAAAACCCAATAGAATAGAATCAAAGCCAAAAATGTTAGACTGTAGGTACCTAATTTGTATATTCATTGGATATTATTATATCCTATATGAACTAGTGGTATTTTATTTTATTTAAAAAACCCTTTTCAGATATATTTAATTAAGTATACTGAAGAAAATCTCCTTAGAAATTACCAAGAATCTGAGGGTCTAGAGATCTTCATGCTTGGGCATTACAGTTGTAATCATATTTTTTTCATTTTATTGCCGAAGACTGTAGGTTTAGGTTTTAGTGCCTCATCCCATAAGAATTGATCATGCACTATAGAAATACTGCTACTGTACTGTACTGTACTGATATAAACCTCTTATTAACAAACCTCATCAATAATCAAAACATCAGAAGGTCAAATCTTATGATTCAGCAAGTAGAGCCAGCCTCAAGGTTGCACTTGACTCATAAGCTTACTCATGAGTTTGAGCATTGCTGATGCATTATTGTTTGCCTCTCAAAAGGAGTTTGTGTAGGTACCTACAATATAATGTTTGCTTGATGCCATCTAATTGAAATGAGTTTCTGAGTCACAAAACAATAATTTACAGGTTACAGGTATGTTTTTTTTGTTACCTTTTTGGTGACACTTTGTTGGTACTTATGTGTTATTATATTAGTAAAAGTAATGTACTTATATAAAAAAAATCTGTTTACTATGTCTTAGTAGGATAATTATTTTCATACTTTTCTAATTAATATTTTGAATAAAATTTGAATGTATTAATATTGATTTTTTTAATTTTAATTTATATTTTAATAGGTGTTTGAAACAAATTACTTGGATAGGACTTCTTTTTTTCTATAAAATAACTGATAAAGACTAGTCCTTACCTTTTTAAAGAATCTGTAAATCAAAGTCAGCATGCTATTACTTTCATCACTGCTCGGAGGAAGAGCAGTTTTGCTTGCGGACACCATCTTGTCCCCTTCCTAAAAAACATAAATTCATAAATGACAGCATTATATATTTTATTTTGGATAGGTTGGATACATAGATTTTGAAAATTAAAATATTAAGCTTAATTTTCAGCAAGTATACTTACATATTATATTACATAAATAAATAGGTACCTATTATCATTTAAGTAGGTACCTACCTAGGTATCCTGAAAAAGTGATTTTAATTGGCAAATAATATCTCCTTACTTACCTGCTGTGCTTATGCTTTATCAGTGTTAAAAGTAGATAGGTAATACAAATAAGGAGCTAACCAACCTACTGTTAATTTTAGCAATAATAGACATTTTCATGTTGCTATTTTAGATATTAATTGTATGCAATGGCATTCCCTAGAAGCAGAAAGAAAAAAAACCTATAATATCAGTTTTTTACCATGGCTCTTCCACGTTATTCCAGTGCTTACGATAAAGATGCGGTCACTTTTATTAATAGATTCAGTTTAAGCGGTCAAGGATATTACTCACTCAATACACATCTGCTAATAAAAAACTATAAAAGTAAGCAATATATAAAATGCCGGTGAGACACGTACCATGTTTTAAGCAGTGCCGCAATATTGTACTGTACTGCGGAGTGGACGAAACGAAAAGGGAGTGAACAAATAAAAACACTACACGAAACAAAAAGCTATTACCGAAAGCTAATTTCCTGATGCGTGTAAACCAATCAATTAGAGCATTGCAAATTGATTTAGGTACGGACCATTCAGCGACATGAGTAACCCTTCATAACTTTACACGTTTGATGGATAGATCTATGTTTGTATTCTGAAAAACCTGAAATAAAACTTTAAAATTACTGTGCACTATCACACCATAGCATTTTTTGAACAGCTGAGCTGACTGATTTTGACGTTGACTATTGTAATAAAGTTGACATGTAATTTACGTTCCGTTTTAGTCCGTATTTAATTGTAAGAATTACTAGTCTCCTTTCATAGCGCGCGATTGAAACGATATCTAGATAAAATGTTATTAACCGAAGAGCATAATAATAACTACGTTTTATATTAACTACTTACATTTAAATATTAGCTCATAAATAAAAAACAAATAAATTGCTTGTGTAATTTGACTAGCATAAAAAGTAAGAACGGAGCGTAAAGACAAAAAAATGTAGGTTGGCACGGTAGTAGGTTGGTGTGGGTTGGTGCACTTAGCACAGATCACAGAAGGCGCCAAAATTGGATTTGTTTGCTATCATCATTGTGTTCTGTGGACTTATATGCTCTTTGTTCTGTGGCTAATGTGGCTATCATCCATGGGCTGGGAAATCATCAGCAAAATGTACGGAGAAAAGTTTTTTTTTCTAGAACGCAGAGTGTTATGCTATCTATCTATGTTATTCCAAAGTTCGAATCCCAGGTATACAAGTGCCCCAAAAATTACGTCGATCCCAGAGTCATAATACGGTAAAATTATAAAGTCAAACAAATGCAGTCTAACATAAAAACTTTATTACTAGAAAAAAACTAAAATAATTTCTATATAAGTAGGTACTTTCTGAATTTTTCGTTGCTACCAGACAATAATAAGCAAGCGACAGAAGCAGTAAGAAGAGGTTGCACTAGTATCTAAATATACAATTTTCATTCGTAATTCAACAGAATCATATTTAGAATTCCTATCTTTTCGCTGGTAATTTGTAGACAATTAAAACTGGTTTCGAGTAGGTATCTACATCATTTAATATATACATAATAATAATTTTCTTACGAAGGTACTTCTATCTAGCGTTAACTTCTAACACTTACCTATTCATTTACAATAAATTTAAACATGTGGAATGAAATCACAAATACAAATATAAACAGAAATTTACCAATTCAATCTATTTAATCTTCAACCAAGCGCTAAGGTATTCAGAATTATCTATTTGATATCAACTAAAACAATAAAAACATAAAATTAGAAGACATAAGAACACAAATTACTTGATAAATGAGCTAAGGATTCAGGGCTCGGACTAAAACTGATTTAGAACTCTTAACATTTTTTTTTTTACTTGATCCTCTATTCTGCTAATGAATGAGTTTTGTTCTATAAACCAGTATAGAACGAAATTGATTCACTCTTTCTCTAGATATGTCGCCGTCAAAAGCTCAACCAAGAAGTTTATTATGATTTTGAATAAGGGTTTAATAAGAATAATAGAACGGTTTTTAACCGCTACCAAGCCCCGATAGGAACAATATTGAAGCTAATAGTTAAAATCTCAATTTACAATGGAATGTGACGGCAAAACTGTAACAGTCATACATTAATTCATTATTTGGTACGTGTATTTACATTTTCAACAATCATAATACAAATCTCATTAAACATGCTAAAAATAAACTTCACATTGAACTAGATGTGTGAAATGTGCACCAATATTTATTTATTTATTATTAACTACCTTTATAACACTGTTATAGTATAAGACACGTGTTACGTGAATCAAGCTCTTATTATCAACTAGCGACCCGCCCCGGCTTCGCACGGGTAGTATGTTATTATACATATAAACATTCCTCCTGAATCACTCTATCTATTAAAAAAAACCGCATCAAAATCCGTTGTGTAGTTTTAAAGATATAAGCAAACATACATACATACATACAGACGCGGGAAGCGGAAAGCGACTTTGCTTTATACTATGTAGTGATAATTTCATTCCAATTAGATGGTCTTATGTTTTTTTGACACCATACCACAAGCACGAACAATTCTAGTATTCGTAATGTAACCGTTACGTATTTACAGCGCCAAGCTGTGAAGTACACTTTAACACAATTAAATTAAGGTTGAGTTACGTTTGATCGATTTACGATAATTATACAAAGCAAGGTTATTATCGATTCACGGGCAAATATAGTGCCTACATCATACAAAACATGTACTATTTTTACGTTATTATAACATTACTGTAGGTGACCAAGCTTGAGGTACGGTAATAATAGAAAAAAAATGTAGTCGACTAATTTATAACCTTCCTGTTTTTTAAGTCTGTTAAGAAGAAAAATCTTTTTCAGTCTCACTTTTCACAAAACACATTGATCTTATACTACTTACACTATATCATAATATACAACATTAATATTTACCCTTCATAGAGTCTGTATAAAAATAAATATTATGACATATCTTTTGTCGCCGGTTGTAAAACACTAAGCCAAATTCTTTTGCAACATGTTTTTCTACATGTTGTGCCGACCCCACATTAAATGGGATAAGGATAAGAAGATGATAATGATAGTGGTGTAAAATTATTGATTCCATTTACGAACAAAGATGTTTGACGCGTTCCAATAAAGCGTCGCACGTCTTCTTAGCATCACCCAGTAGCATAGCCGTGTTCGGATTGTAGAATATCGGGTTATCAACCGCAGCGTATCCAACGCCCATTGACCGCTTCATTACAACCACCTAAAAGATAAAAACATTTAAAAACAACATTCAAATGATAAGAGTGCATTCACTTGAATATCACGTCATTTACAATCGATTCTATTGGTTATTCCAAAAGATCAAAAACAAATGGTATGGCAATTTCCCATGTTGTGAGTTTAGATTGTATTTTATGAATGAATTCTACTAATATTATAATCTACCGCGCGTTTGTGGCTCTTAGCACTTAGCGATGTCAATTTGTACGAAAAAACATCTAGTGTTCTAAAGGTAACTTACCTGATTCGACTTCCAAACTTTAAGTACAGGCATTCCCGCAATTGGCGAGTTGGGGTCGTCTTCCGCAGCGCTGTTTACAGTATCGTTCGCTCCTGTAAACAAAATTTATTTAAATTTTACCAATTTCATTATCATCAACATCATTCACTAAGTAGTGACTTTTGTGTTTCTGTGATTCAGGAAGCTCTGGATTTCGCCTGACACACTTTTTGGGAAACTGTTTATTTTTTTTATGCAAACCAAATATTTTTCTAGTCTACCTGAATTGTTATGACAATAAATTTTATTTGGAAGAGAAAGAAGCCTCTTCGCTGCAATGGGACAATCACAGCAAAACAAAACCGGATAAATCCAATAATATTTACCAATGACTAGTACAAGGTCCGTATCGGGGAATTCATCGTTGATTTCCTCCATTTCGAAAACATCGTCGTAAGGTACCCCTGCTTCCGCGAGCAGTACGTTTAGTTGACCCGGCATGCGTCCTGAAAATACGAAAAACAACTGAGATATGGAACTGACAGTTAGAAATCTTTAGCATTATACTCGTAGCCTGATAAATCGTTAACGAAAACAATAAGAAAAATGAAAAATTAAAAATGAAATTGGATCACGACCGTCCTCATCCTTAAGTAAGGTTAAGGATATTCTCTCAGTTCTCTAGGCGATTAGATGTCTAAGGGGTAGTTAAAGCACTAAAAATAGAACTAGAACATTTTAAATATACTCGTAATCAGCCATGCAGATGGTCAATCAGAGAAGAAGGTGATCGCGTCATCTGGTTCATCAGAGGCGTGTTTTAGCTACAACTGAGAGTATATAGAATTGACAGTGATGGTGTGACCTTACCTGCAACAGGGTGAATGGCAAAACGAACTTTTTTCCCAACTTTCTTCAGGACATCCACCAACTCAGCAATGGGGTATTGAGCTTTCGCAACACAGAGTCCGTATCCTGTAAGGAAAAGATTTACATTGTCATAACTAGCCTACTAAACCCTACAACCTACAATACTAGTTGTTAGCAGTAACATTATAGGGACCTAAGAGTGCGTATCTCTAGGAATACTAGATACCTACGCACAACAACACACACATACATACACACACACACACACACACACACACACACACACACACACACACACACACACACACACACACACACACACACACACACACATACATACACCCTGACTCTCTGATCAGAAACCGCTTAAGAGGCTCCCAGTCGCTGATTGCTCTTTTTCGAAACGAAAAAAGCAATACTTCTGAACAAGCCACATCTCCTATTTTTTTAAGTATATTACTTCAGGTTCCTACCTAGATTTCTATTAAGCTGAAAACATAATAGCAGAAACTTTTCACGATAAAGATATTATTTCAAAATGATACGTTTTAGAATTTATGATCGAAATATTTTATATACCTACTATTAAAATCAACTTGTGATTTATTGTTAAAGATAGGTAATATGTAGATCTAGATTTCTATTAGAATAGATTTTTGATAAGTAATTATACATAATTTATATCATTAATTTATTCGAAAAGCTAAGGTGGACCACGCTCCGACGTGTGTTCGTCGTCTTTGCAGCGGTCGGTAGGATTATTTATCGAAGTGATTAAAGATGGGTACATCTTTATTCACATATACTATACATTATAAAATAGGAGATGTGGCTTGTTCACAAGTATTTATTTTTTCGTTTCGAACAAAAACAATCGTCGACTGGGAGCGCCTTAAAGCTTTAGCTTTAATAAGCCAACGTTTTTAAAATGGGTTTCGGGGAATAATAGTGGTAGTCGAAATTTAAAACAACACGTCCTGAATTGTTTTAATTGTTACCTGGGGTGATAATAATGTTGGAAGCTCGGTGTATGAGTTCAGCTACGGAGTCCATGTTCAGTTCTGTGTGAACCAAGTCAGTGGGTCGCGCAGAGCTGCTTGTTGTCACCCCATAGCCTCCCAGAATCACGTTTGGTAGAGATCGGTTCATAGCCTGAATATAAAGATATTTTTAATAAAAAAAATCAAGCTTTAGTTTACCTAGACAATTGTTGTATTGTCATTGGAACTTGACAGGTATGCAAAGTTTTAACTCTTTTAGACTACACCGATCATATCATAGTATTGTCACCGAAGTTATAATATGGTTTTTGGAAGAGCAAGACAAATATACAAAAGTAAAAAAAACACGATTAATCCCCAAGTCTAAAGGGTAGTTAGAGGCAAGTCTAAAAGCTTGTAAAATAGTTGGCTTACCTTGCACATAATATACGATAGGATAGCACCTGAGCTGCCAATGAGCGCTCCGACAATGGTCATCAGGGAGTTATTGAGCATGAATCCTTCAGCGCACAGCGCCCAGCCAGAGTAACTGTTCAGTACGGTGATAACTACTGGCATATCCGCACCTATGTAGATTACCAATAGATATTTGAATTAATAAATAATTAAATATTGGCAGACATTTCACAGAGCGCCATCTAGCCTCAAACTAAACATGTACTTACTATGGAAACTAGATAGCTTATTTATAACATGACAACAAAAACAGAACAAAATATCTATGTTCATCACATAATTTTATTGTTTGTCCTGGGTGGGAATCGGACCCATAACCTACAGCACAGAAGGAAGAGCAGTAACTTAAACTAGAACAAAACTGTAGGTACAATGAGCGATCTTATCGCCACAAAGCGATCTCTTCCAGACATTCTTATGATGGAGAGAACATAAAGATGAATGGAAGATTGGTTGGGGTATATACTTATCTAATGTTAGAAAGAGACAAAGCAAGCTTTGAAAGCTTGCTTATTAGGGTTCCGTACCCAAAGGGTAAAAACGGAACCCTATTACTAAGACTTCGCTGTCCGTCTGTCTGTCTGTCCGTCTGTCCGTCTGTCTGTCTGTCTGTCTGTCTGTCACAGGGATGTATCTCATGAACCGTGATAGCTAGACAGTTGAAATTTTCACAGATTATGTATTTCTGTGGCTGCTCTAACAACAAATACTAAAAACAGAATAAAATAAATATTTAAGGGGGGCTCCCATACAACAAACATGATTTTTTTGCCGTTTTTATAGATAATGGTACGGAACCCTTTGTGCGCGAGTCCGACTCGCACTTGGCCGGTTTTTAAATAATAGAACTAATTCTTAGCACAATACTAACCGCCAATCGCAGCGGTGAGTGTCAATCCCTGGATACCACTGAGCGCAGCCACTGCGCCGAGCAACGGCAGGCCTGGGGCTTCGGGGAAGGCCAGTAGGGCTCCGCCACAGCCGAGCGCACCTGCCAATAGGCTTGCGTTGATGGCATGGCGACCCGGGAGCATGAGCGGTGCCGAGGAGAGCGAGCCTTGGAGTTTGCCGTAGGCTACTAGTGACCCTCTAAAATAAAAACTCTGTTTTAACTCCTGACGCAAAATGAGGAGTGTTGTAAGTTTGCGTGTGTGTCTGTGTGTACAGAGAGACACATTCTTCGTTGCTTTTAAGCTGATTTTAATTTAGTTTGTTTTTGTTAAAAAGCTAACTTGATCGAGAGTGTTCGTAGCTGAGTGAGTATGGCTGAAGAATCTGTTGAGCTGTTTAAAGATCATCAGTTGTTGAAAGGAGAGTGTTCTATCTATGATTAAATAAAATATGTTTAGAAAACCTAGATGCGGCCTTGGATAATAAGAAATATCATGAATACAAAATATTTAAAACAAAACAACTTACGTGAAAGTAATTCCACCGATGTAAGTTCCCAGGAATAGGGAAGTCTTCAGCGTAGCGGCTGTGGGATCGAACGCCATTGCTGGGAAGTCGTGCATGTATGTGGCGATGCACGTAAGAACGGCAGCCATTCCTACCAAACTGTTGACAAATTATACGTTTATTTTGTAGAAATCTACTAATATACTTAGGTATACGTTTTGTTACTTACGATATGTTTGGAGTAAATAATAAAATGGGAATCCCAAGTGTCCTTTCGTGTTCCAAATCTCAATGTTCCTTATATCGTTACGAACAACGGACCAACATTGAGTCCAAATGCGGAAAAGGGAGTCCACATACATATATACATTCTGTATAATGATTGGGTAAACTGGAGCCCTTGATATGATGTACATTATGTCAAATTAATAATATCTAAAGTCACATAATAGTCTTAAACCCATGTCGCTGATGGTATCTCAAATTTAAATTACAATCTACAACACCCAAACCCAGAGTACATAACATTCAAAGATCATTCAAACGTTCGCCCTCCGCAGGGATATAAGCCGCACCTTTTGCGCCTCATACTGTCACACGACCGACGAGGTCTTCGTAAGCAAGTATGAACATACCTGTGGAAACCAGCCACAAGCTGTGGTAAATCAGTGATATCAATCTTCTTAGCAATGGTGCTACCAAGAAGGCCGCCAATACCAGCCACTCCAATCATTTGCGCCAAAACTTCGGTACTCGGCGTCAGCGAACCAAGCGTCGCTGCAATACCACCAGCCACACCAATCTAAGGGATTTTCAGCCATATTACAAGGGGGAAAAGGATGATAATAATGTTGGGTTAGAGGGAACTGCAGCCTCATATTACTAAAGTATCATCAAGATTGTAGTGACGAGCTGAACTCAAGTTGCCTCGTTGGTTAGAGTCTGTGCAGTATTGACTGAACACCGCTGTTTACTTTACCAACTAGTGTTGTATGGATAGTCAATATTGAACTGAACAGGACAACATTATTGCATCGAGAACTAACAGATTTAGTAAAAATGATTTACAAAAGATGAACGATATAATAATATAAGTACAACTTGCTATGATGTGACAAAGACTAAGTAATTGAAGAGTAAGGATGGAGTAATATTGTTTCTATATTCAATGCTGTCTCAATGGTTTTACAATGGTCAAAAGATTTAGGCTTTTGCCATCAAGATTACAATGAGCGGGTCTTGAGTCGAGTCTATAGCTACGTGCACTTGATATTTTCTTATGCTTGCCTTTCTAATCATCGGTTGCAGTAAGTATTTTAAAAAAGTTTTTCTTATGCTGTGGATACATTATCATTATCATTATATAAATATTATTACCATGCCAAGGTAGTTTCCTTTCCGGGCAGTGGTTTGCGAGGCAAGTCCGGCCAGAGCTCCGACGCAGCATAGCGATGAAGCCAAGTACGCGATCTGATGTACTTCTGGGTAACCCTAGAAAGATACATAAAATCACGACTGTAATTCCCAAACACTGTAGACCCTGATCTTCAGGCGCCTTGCGTTTCTTGAAGATATCTAAAGGAGGTAGTAAAAGGCACGTCTAAATATTATATTTGGCACTTGTCTACATTCATATTCATATTCATTTATTGCTCCAGTTGGTACAATGTACATTTTGCTGTAGTTAGCAATCAATACGTGAGATGTTCAAATAAATGTATAAATATTAAACTTACCGCCGCAGCTGTAGCAAGGTATCCTCCCATTAGAGCCGCAGCAGGGATAGCGTAGAGATATCCATATTCTGGCGGGTCAGTAGGCCTAAAAACAATTAATTTTACACTTAGATACTCATTTATTTCACTCTATTACATTCAAGTTTCATTTAGTATTTAATGCATGAAATCTACGTGCATCTTTAATCTATCTACCATACCTCATTAGTCATTGACTAGAAAGGTGACCAAGAAGAAACTAGTAACACAAAAAGCAAGCAACATTTACCTTTTGAACATATCCAGCATCCGCTGAGTCACGAGGAATCCACCAAACACGTTGACGAATGAAATGAGCGCTGCCGTACTTGCCAGCCACTAAAAACAAAAAAAAAAAGGAAATGTACACATAGGTAGTATGAGAGCCAACGGTCTAGATGACATTGCATCGTTTTACGGCCAAAGCCGTATTAAATCGTTAGATAAGTTCCTAAAGACGACTAGGTGGGCAGAGGTGGGCAGTACCGATCAGGAATGTCATAGTTTTATTGTCCACTGGCTTCTAGGTTTTTTTATTTTATAGTCACACGTTTATGTCGATAAAAGTAGTAAAACTCATACGTTTACAAGCATTTAAAACAGTATGGTCGCGTGCCCTATCTATAGGGCATGCACAGGAAAGGTGGGATACATTCATATTTCTTTATTGTTCCAGTTGGTTTTATAGGTACAAAGTTACGTATATAGAGAGATAATTTGTTTTAACTATAGATTTTGACACGGGTCTTTATCACGTAATTACCTTTAATTTACTTTCCCGACGTTTCGGCTATGTTACAATAACCATGGTCGCGGGCAGACTGGAGTACTCGGAGCTACCGTCGAGAAGCGGAGGCAGTTGAAGAAACTAATTAATAATTTGTTTTACCTGAACTGGCGTCTCAGGTACATAACCTCCTCCCATGAGCAGCAGACCGCCCACAGCGGTTATACCGGACACGGCGTTTGTGACGGACATTAGCGGGGAGTGAAGTGCTGGCACCACGCCCCAAACCGTGTGGTATCCGACCACACCTGGAAAATATCAATTTTAAAGTACTCTTACACGTTGTACACGTACACATTAAGCTATTGGTAACTGTGTAAAAACGCGGATCTGCGCTAAGCTGTGCGGACCAGATAGAGCGCTGGACTTTTTAAACTCGAATATTTGAGCGCTGTCATTGGTTCGCTCCGCACAGCCCCGCGTAGGTGGAAACTAACCCTAAGGCTCTATATAGATAGTTTCAATCCAGAGTTCGAATTCTTACTGTGTTACTTGTAAGCCCACGGTAAGGATTATGTATTACATAGGTATGCAATGTTAACTACTGCAAAATGTGGATAAGTGCCTAACATTTTGACATCATGTCTGCGTAATGGCTTAACAGCCGGGACCTATAGCTTAACGTGTCCAACGGTCACAACTACGTTCTTCAACAAAAAGTACCTTAAACAAAGTAAGAGCAATGGAATAACTAAGATTTATTTTACCTGATAATGCCAAAGTTGTTGTCATAGTTGTAAACGCTGGATTGGGTGAAGCCATACCCATTCCAATCAGCGACGCTAAACCTGAAAACAAAAAAAAATTAAAACAATCGAATTTCAAATAGAATCATCATAATGGAATGTTAATTACTGCAAAGAGTGGGCATGTGCCAAATGTAATGTTTGGACCAGCCTCTGACTTAGTCATCTCAACGGATCTGAGCGCCTGGAGATCCGAGTAGATATCTACCGTACTTAGGGATTATAGTCGTGGTCCATCTTCATTTTTTTTCTAGTCATAGTGCGATGAAAATATAGATTTGTGTCACGTACCTACTAATATTATGAATCCGTATGAATAATTTTATCCAGGCGCGAGCGAAACCGTAGTTTGAAGGTAGTGTTTTAATAAGAGTAATTTACCTGTTGAGTACAAAAAGGCATCTTTCAAAGTCTCATTCAAGGGATTCGGCGGTTCAGGCTTTGCCACTGCTGTTGGCTTAGCCGCAATTTGCGCGACCGCCATGCTAGGTGGCGGAGGTGCAGGCCAAAGTAGCTCTCCGGCCTTTAGGACTATGGCACCACGGGTCACTTCATCCTCCAAGTTAATATGGAAATGGTCCTTTGTTCCTGAAAAATATTATACGCAATGCTGGAGTGTTCGTTGATAACAGAAGACGGTAAACTTCTGCTCTAATCCAGAAGATTCAAATTGCTGTCTAGGTACTACAAGTATCAATGTCTATTAAATAAAGTGAAAAAATACTGTTTAACATTTTTGGATTTAGAACTAAAATGTTAATGTGGTGGTGTTTTAAAACCATAAAATTATCCTAGCACAAGCTGACCCGGCGAACTTCGTATCGCTTTAGAATTAACAAATGCTGTGTTAAGTTCCCGTTCCTGTTTTCCTGCTTTTCTCTTGATATTTTTCCAACGAATGCAAAACCGTGGAAATCAGTTCGTGCGTTCTGGAGTTATAGCGTCAGGAAGGAAAACCCGACTTATTTTTATATTATAGATAAAATCAATGCTGTAAGTAAAGCTTTAGTAAAACACGGCCGAAATGCCAAAAAATTACAACCTCACCTTAACCGAGATCACTTAATTCAACATCCAACCTACTTTAAAAAACGTGGCGATGTGATTACTCGGCAAAAAAGGCCTAAATTTAAAAATTTACTCTACAACCACCAGTGCCATAAGGATATTTATAAGAGAAATAGTTATAACATGTGCATCACAATCTACAATAAATTACCGGAAGAATTAAAAGAACTAAATGGAAATATGTTTAGGAAAAAGTTAAGTGGTTGGCTAATTGAAGAATGTTTTTACAGTGTGAAAGAGTATTTGGAAAATTGAATTGTAACCTAATGACTAATACTTAATTCTAATTATATGACTCACAAAACATTTGCACGCCTGCGTGCAGGCTGAATACAATCTACCATAATAGTTTTAAGATCTGACATGTAAAATAATAATGTATTCTTGCAAATAAATGATTTGATTTGATTTGATTAATAATTGAGATATTATTTAATGATGATTTATATTTTGTTGATAATATAGATACTCGTAGGTACATTAAATAAAGTAACAATACATCCAACTATCACATTGACATACATAATTCCGGGACGAGAGTATAATGAAACATTACAGCAAAATTTAGAGCAAATGCGATGTCTTACCTAAGCTCAACAAGAATCCAGATATATTATTCGCATAAAGCGTAGACGCGTGCGCCGGCATCCGACTCGGAAGGTCTGTCAGACCGATGTGAGTTACTCCGTGCACTTTGGTAATAAAGCCTTTCTTGGTTGTCTGGATGTTGCCTCCCATTTCAGCTGCTAAATCCACGATGACGCTTCCGGGAGCCATATCACGGACCGCATCCTGAACAAAAACAAAAGACATTTTATTTAGTTGCTTCGTTAGATATCGTAAAAAACCGGCCAAGTGCGAGTCGGACTCGCGCACGAAGGGTTCCGTACCATTATCTATAAAAAACGGCCAAAAAATCACGTTTGTTGTATGAGAGCCACCCTTATACATTTATTTTATTCTGTTTTTAGTATTTGTTGTTATAGCAGCAACAGAAATACATATTCTGTGAAAATTTCAACTGTCTAGCTATTACGGTTCATGAGATACCCTGTGACAGACAGACGGACAGACGGACAGCGAAGTCTTTGTAATAGGGTCCCGTTTTTACCCTATGGGTACGGAACCCTAAAAAGAGGGCTTCTTCTTCTTATCGTTTCAATGTTTTATTTAGCTTTTTATTGTTTTTAAATGGTTTTAGAGTATTAGGTGGCTGGCTCGACTGCTTTATCTGTAGCCTAGTCTAGGTCATTCAGTGCAGATATGGTAAGGGTTGATTTGGATTGATCAATTTTTCAATACAACACAGTTGGTTGTAACTCTGCCTTCTGCGCTGTAGGTTGTGGGTTCGAATCCCACATAGGACAAACATTTGTGTGATGAACATAGATATCTATAATATAAAAATCTATAATATAAAAATAAGTCGGGTTTTCCTTCCTGACGCTATAACTCCAGAACGCACGAACCGATTTCCACGGTTTTGCATTCGTTGGAAAGGTCTCGGGCTCCGTGAGGTTTATAGCAAAGAAAATTCAGGAAAAATTTCAAGAGAAAAGCAGGAAAATAGGAACGGGAACTTAAGACAATTGTTAATCCTAAAGCGATACGAAGTACGCGGGGTCAGCTTGTTATGTAATGATATTCGAGTTGCCGTACACATTGTGTGAAATGCGTTATTTAATTGCTCTCAAACTTGAATTTAGGAGTGGGCGCGCTATTTTAGATTGGAAGTTTTATACCTACTAAATTAACGTAAGAGGGGGCGATAATAATGTCGGTGACATTACCGACAAACAACCTTCTAAAGAACCACTGTATCAATAATTTGTCGATTTTGTTAGGTATTTTGTGACAATTTTTTTTCGAAATGTTTATTTTCATACCAATAACCACTTGTACAGATAAGCGTAATGTATTCGTTGTTTATAATCTAAACTGTCAGACATCTCTATAGCTATCTTTAAATCGATAATATAAAGTATGAGGACAACGCCCGAAACTACACGTGCGAAACATCGCATGGTTTTTAAAAATAGTACCTACCTACCTAGTTGTTCGTTACGAGGTCAACGATCTCAGGTCAAGATAAGTTATTCAGTGTGATATCGTCTACAGAATAAATAATACCGGCACACCGAAACTAACTGAGCGTCTATTGATGTGAAAAAAACACATGTGGCACATAAACCGAAATAAAGGCGTAACCATTTGCAAAATTAGCATCTCGGCGCGTATATTTCAGTATTTTCTTTAGATTTAACAATAATTGGCAAATTAGTCATAATTTATGAAAACTCATACATTTTTAGTATCAACAAGCTGACCCGGCGAACTTCGTATCGCTTTAGAATTAACAAATGCTGTGTTAAGTTCCCGTTCCCGTTCTCTATCCCTATCCCTTTCCTATGTACCAAATATAATATTTGGACGTGCCTCTGACTGCTATCGACAATTAACTCATGACAACACTTCCCATCCCTAGTGAATCACGTCATCTTGAACCGGCCAATCAGAATGCATTTTTTCCCACTCCCCCCGTACCGCATACCTCACCGACTTGACAGAGTTGTTTGTTTGAAGTAATGAAGGCATTAGGCGTCTATGTGTAAGCATCGACTACATACTATGTAGTCGATGCTCACACATAGACGCTCACACACCACATACTGGCGCCGTTGTAGTACATGCTATGTATCAGAGATGGCGCTGTATGTGAAAAAATATTTTCCCTGTTTTCCTGCATTTCTCTTGAAATTTTTCCTGAATTTTCTTTGCTATAAACCTCACGGAGCCCGAGACCTTTCCAACGAATGCAAAACCGTGGAAATCGGTTCGTGCATTCTGGAGTTATAACGTCAGGAAGGAAAACCCGACTTATTTTTATATTATAGATTTATCTTGCAAATAAAATTTACAACTTTAGTTACAAGGATTCTCCAGAACTGACCTCTAAAATAAGCACAGGCGCCGGTTTCCCAGGAATAAGGGCAGTACTGATAATCACGTCGGATGTCCTTGCTTCTCTGCCAAGAAGCGTTCTTTCATCGTTCAGGAATGCTTCGCTCATTTCTTTGGCGTAACCACCAGAGCCCGCTCCTTCTTCCTGCATTAATTTTAACGGTGTAAGTCTGTGTTTAAAACATTTAAAATGTATTTAATATTAAATTAAAGCAGATAAAATTACGTTTCAATGAGTCAAGGTCACGAGCGTTAGTTTGCGTAGCCATAAGAACATAAGTAACTATTATTCTCTCTATCCAATAGATGTCTTGTATTATTATTCACCAAACATGCTTACGAATAGCGCTCGACAACATTGTCCAATCTTAATTAAAACATAAATATGACATCATCCACTGGAACTTATCCTTGAAATGTATTTAGTTTTAAATGAGAAAGTATAGCATATTTTCAAAGTTACCTAGACGTAGGTAATCTAGAATGAATGATGTAAAGAATGTTACGTAAAAAATGGATGTCACAAAACTAGCCAACATGATAAAACATGAACGCAAATAATATTGTTTGACTATTTAATTATCATACAGTTTAGCACTTGCGGGATGCACTGCAAATGATAAGAATAAACCTAATTGCGCTACTCTAACACTAATCTCTAAAGTAGGTTACACTAGAGAATTACCATTGGCGAGCTGCCAAGGCGTGGGAAGCTGCACCCCAACCACTATGGATTAGGGCACACCCACCTCTGAAAAGCAAAATTTCATACACAATACTTTCATTCAACAAATTGTTTACGTAAATTATGGTCATATCAGACAATATGTGATCATAACATAATTAACCTTCCCCGTACGCTGAGGTTACATTAATGTGATTCGACGAATGTCTACGTTTTGCGTTTCGTCTACGCTAATAGGTCGCCGTAGCCCGATAATGTTGCCTCAGCATCAGTGTATGATACTATATTGATAACATAAGCATGCAATAAAGTAGGTACTACATTATGCAACAAGTTCAGTTACTCTAGGCCTCAGAATAAATAAACAATCTTGTATTCTGAGCTCTAGGCTAGAGTGGCGTCAAATGGTGGCAGATGAAATATGAGAGAAGCTAGATTGTGGTGCATTGTAACCATGAAACACAAGTAGTTATCAACTCATATGGAACATTATGGTAGGGCCACATAATTTGATATACTAGACGGGTTATTGTTGCTTCACAACGTCAGTGAAACATGAACCTAACCTACGGATCATGCCTATCTCACATCAGCTCTAATTCGTTATATGAACAAGGCTTAGCAAATAATAACATAACTATGCAAACACCATTTTACAATAATCGATTATTTCCATTATGCGGAAATTTGTGTGTTGTCTGTGCAGATCAGGCGAAGAATAGCTTGACCATTATTGCACTGAGTATAAAACATCGACCCTATTCAATTCAAACGTTTTGAAAATTAAACAAAATATCTAGTGTAATAGAACTAGCCTTTACATTCTATCTAACAAATAACTAACCACTTGAAGGCAGAACATGCAGATGGTCAAGCTTCTAAACACTTCAGTGGAAAAAATTGCGAGCAATTCTCCGCCATATCAGCGCCTATCCTAAATTTTACTAATATTATAAATCCGAAAGTTTATGAGGATGTTTGTTTGTTTATGCCTCAATCACGACCAAACGGATTTGAATGAAACTTGAAATACACATAGGCTATACCCTGGAACAGCAAATAGAGTAACGTTGTATCTCGGTGTAGGTAAGCTAGTCGTTTAAAAAGGAATTCTAACCTTCATCTCCATAGTGATAAACTGCGCTCCAAGACTCTCGATTTGCTCGCGAACTGCAGGCCTAGTATCGAAGGCGCGGACCGCGGCGCCCATGCACCGCGCTTGTGCCGCGGCCGCCAATCCGGCCACACCACCACCTATGACCAGCACGCGGCAAGGAGGCACCCGGCCTGCTGCTGTCATTTGACCTAGGGTAAACAACCATCATATTGAAACATACCCTGCCAAAAATTCTGTGGTCTGAGCGCGAACCACTATCGTATCGACATCGTGTCGTCCAAATGTCAAAACTGACACTTTTTGAACAAACTCACCAACAGATTGTCGCTTAGTCACCGTTATCCCTCTAGGTCTAAATATACCTAATAGTATTAAGGCTGCTTTTAAGCATCGTAGTCAATTCTATTCTTTCAGATCTCTAGGGAGCTAAGCTAGATCCTTGAATATGCGAAATAGGTGTTGTCAGAGGCTCGTTCAAACATTTAATCGTACATTTCCACTTTTTTCAATGGTTGGTTTCCCACTACGTCACAGGTTGCAACTTCCAAATTATTTACGTCTTATAAATCTTAATTTTGCTACAGAAGAGGCGCGCTTTATTCTTTGCTGTTAACTTCAATTAGTTGCAAATAATTTGTTTGACCTTCAGATAGGTTCCACATATGGTTGGCGACCTCAGAACCATTGCTGCCCATGAATGGGTCCAGCAATCAATTAGTTTTTAGCTATGCAGAATGTGAGCGCGCGGACATGTCTCGTGAAAACTTTAAAATAGTTTCATAACACGTCAAGTCATAACATGATAAGGTCATGGACTATAATGTTATGATATGAGCCTATCTTTATTTAACGTAAACACAAGTAAATTCATAACTATACATACATATCGACTTTAAGAAACCTCTGCTTTATTTTCGTCGAAAATGACATTGAACTTCTAATTATTGTGAGTGAGATTTTTTGTGAAATCCTTAGGCTAAAACATGTTTTCAAAGAACGAGTAATGTACTTAATTCGACAAGTTTGCAAAGTGGTTTTCTTGATTTCGATTTTTTGTGTACTTACCAGAGAAGAATCTTGGGTAATTGGCAGCGGCTTCGATGACGGCTCTATAACCCGCCACGTTAGCCATCGAGCTCAGAGCGTCAAACGCTTGAGCTCGACTTATACGGGGAATGCAGTCCATTGCTGGAACACAGTAGACCCATTAAGCTGTTGGTACTTGCAATATAAATACAAAATAATTTTGAAACGAGAAGATCGATGTAAAAACAAAAGAAAGTTATTCATCAATGAGGCGGAAAAAAACATACCAAATGCATCAACTTTCTTAGCAGCCAGCTTCTTTATCAAATCTTGATTTTGTGCCGGATACAAGAACGATATGAGCGCGCCTTCATCCCTGACGTATTGAAGCTCACTCTCTGCTACTGGACGGACTTTTAAAATAATATCTGAAACAAAGATAAGTTTTTAATAATCATACCCAACTTACGGCCAGTTTGTCGAAGGAAAACCGGCTCAGGTAAATCACCCACCGACTCTGTATTCCATCTATGGACACAATTATCGGGGCATTTTAAATCTCATTGTTCTCGAGTCTTTAATTTTCTTTTACATTTTAAGACATTTAAAAGACGTCTATATATTTAAGATACTTACTAGATTGGAATGTATCTTTCAAGCTGGTAACTTTGGCGCCTGCTTCCTCGTACGCCTTATTCGGAAAATTTGCTAGAGCACCGGCATTCTCTTCTATGTTAACGCTGAAGCCTTTCTTCACTAATTTGCTAACTACGGCTGGTACTATGGCAACTCTGAAATCACGCATCATTAAATATTATTCGTGCCAAGTGGAATGTAGTCATATCTCTCGATATGACTTTGTCTTCTAGATATATCAGTGGAGAATCAAAAATAATACATAAAGTGCGTTGACCCTACCAATTACAACTCTTCTCTGATAGTTCTACTAATAAATAAATATTGGTGGACATTATCACACAGCGCCATCTAGCCCTAAACTAAGCACAGCTTGTACTATGGGAACCAGATCACTGATAGAATACTTAATTACTTTTTTTGTTAAAACATCTTATGATTATGATACATAATAACAACCAGATATAGAATAAACATCCATGCTTAATCACACAAATATTTGTTCCGGGTGGGAATCGAACCCACAACCTACAGCGCAGAAAGCAGAGTTACTACCAACTGAGCTATAAGGCCAGTCAAGTTAGCCATTAGAGAAGTTAGATCTGCGAATTGTGCTACTTATAGTTTCTGTGTACCTTCGTTCATCCTGCCAAATCTCCTTCGGCACTCCTATGCTAAGATTAGTGTAAGGAACTCCTGGAGTCGGCGCACCAGCAGCTGAAGTCGTGCTTGACAAGCGGCAAGCCCATTGTCGACGCAACGGCTTCGAAGCGCGCAGAATACGCACGCAACCACACATCTTGATTATCTTGATAACTAAAAAATATCCTATCATAAGCATTTTGTAGATAATAAATATTTAATTATTACTCTTATCGGCATCATGAGTTGCATTATTTGTGCTAAATGTGTGGCCTTGCCTTTACTACGCTCCAATTATATTAAACTAGCAGTCCGCCCCGGCGCCGGCGCCGGCGCAGCGTCGTAGCGCGTATGTAATTTTATGGGTATTTTTTTACACCGTGGGTTACATTATTGAAGTTTTAGTAGGGATCCCTATTTTTTTCTTCTTATTCAGAGATAATGCAGGATTCAATTGGTGAAGAAATTGTTAAAATCGGTTCTGTAGATTTTGAGTTTATTCGTTATAAACATACAAATGTTTAAGTAGTAGTAGGTATATTAGTATAACTATGTAGATTGTAGGCTTCATTTCAACGCAATAAGCTACATCACGCACACATCTGTTGGTCGTAACGTAACGCTTATCAATCAGCATTTGGTAGCTTTATATTTCGTAGGCGTCGGTGAATAAACGCTTTATTGGCTCCAATTAACGGTAAACAACAAAAATGCGAAATCGACTCAACAGTGGCTTTAAGTATAAGTACCTACCAGACATGCTCTCACGCTTTGCGACTGTCGTGGTATTTTCAGCTGCTCGTAATTTAATTACACGACCTTTACAATCGTTGCTACCTTTAATATATAGCTATAGATATTCTGTTATTTATCTTAGTCTGTAACGAAAATCAAGTCTGTTTTTGGTATGTGTATGCGTCATAAAACCATAGCAAATTATTTTTGTTATTATGGCAATGCTCGCTTAACATTGGCACAACATATTGAATGAAGATAGTATTCAAATTATGTAACAACGAATAAATTTAGTCAGTGAGTAAAATAAGAGATTCGAAGGAAAGTTTAGGACTTCTTTCTTTTAACTTTTCTATTTATTCTCTCAAATTACTACACTCTGAAGTTTTAGATTATTGCAGTGGGCGAGAAGTGGTGCTACGAGTACATACCTACTCGTTCATAATTTCTAGGTGCCCGTTACGAATAATGTTGTAAGTAGGTAGGTATGACCTAATTAATTATTTTGGTCAACCAGAAGTAATAAGTAATTGTTTTTAAAGCTCGTTGTCTTTTTGTTAGAGACATTCGTCATCTCGCGGATCACAAACACGCTGGAATCCGCGAGTTGGCACCTTCCGATTTTACCTAATTTTATTGTTGTCAACTCGCGGGCCTATATAAAGTACAGTCATAACAAAAATGGATTGAAACCAGAGTAAGTACCGACCATCTAAAGACCTTATAAAAAATAAAATAAACATCAAGAGTGAAATTCCACAATTTAATCCCAAAAATATTATAATTGACTTCGAGAAGCCTGCAATGTTGGCAATCAAAGATATATTCCCTGAAACAAGCATCAGCGGGTGTTTCTTTCATTTCACACGATGTTTGTGGCGGAAAGCAGATAAAATCGGAATAAAAAAATCGGTATTGTTTAGGAAACACATAAAGAAGAGGTGTGTTGTTTTGGCACATTTGCCCAAAGAAGCTATTGAGAGTGGTTGGTTGTACGTAATGTCACATTGTCCAAAAGATTAAAATATTTTCAAATTTAATGATTACTAGCTGACCCGTGCCCGCTTCGCTGTGCGTAAGACATTTCTAATACCATCGTGGACTTTTTTGTAGACGTTTTTAAGGTATACAATACTGTAGTACATTATTTTGATATATCTCGTGGGGTTCAGCCAGCATTTGCAATGTAAGCGCAAAAAAATGTGTTTATTTACGACATCACATTAGAAACCTCTAAAATTATCAGTGTTTCTCTACTATATTATGCATGTAATATACATATAAACCTTCCTCTTGAATCACTCTATTTATAAAAAAAAACCGCATCAAAATCCGTTGTGTAGTTTTAAAGATATAAGCAAACATACATACATACATATTACATATTACATACAGACGCGGGAAGCGGAAAGCGACTTTGCTTTATACTATGTAGTGATTTTGTAAATACATGGTTAAATGAGACTTCGTTTTTTGCCGACAAATGGTCTTGCATTAACATGCAACACCGTACTACAAATAAATATTTTCGAGAGCTGGCATTCTACTGTAAACAAAAAAATCAACAGTAAACCCATGAGCATTGCACATTTTTTGACCATCTTACAAAAAGAAGATAATTACTATCAAACATTATAGTTAAAAGGGGGCTCATATAACAGTAAAATTAAAGGAAACCTGCGCTATTGATGAACACGTCACCTTCACCATTAACGAATTTATACAAGGAGTTATAAGTATTGATTTATGTATTGAACTTTTAATTTATTGATGTTTAAATTTAAGACATGTAGCATAGTTTTTAATGGTAACGTTTGTTATAAAAATCATTATAGCAAAACCTGATCCGTGATTTTGAAAATATTAGTATTGATTTAGATAAAGCACTTCTAATCTTGTGATTTTTTTTTGACATAGCATAGTTTTAATTAGTAATGCTTGTTACAAAAATCATTTATAACAAGCTTAGTCCGTGATTTTTATAGTTCCTAAGACTGTGATTGATTTTATTTTATGAATCTCAAAAACTAAATTTTCTTTTATTTGAAACTCAAATAATATTGTATTCTATGGTACATTCAAAGTAGTTAACTTTTTTGTAGATGACTATACATGAATACGTCGAATATTTAAGATCACGCGAGTTGACAACAAAAAAAATAGGTAAAATCGGAAGGTGCCAACTCGCGGATTCCAGCGAGTTTGAGATCCGCGAGATGACGAATGACTCTTTTGTTAAACACAATTTGTACCTATATTACAAACAATTTAGAAAAAGAACATGCACTAGGTACTAAATACTTGCAGCCAGATGGTATTTTAAAATAGATATTATTTGGAGCATACATTTATTTTTACACTAACTACCTACTTACTGCGACCGTAATACAGCTTGTGATAAAAAAATCCTGTTTTGGTGGACGATGCAGTCTACGGCCGGGCAGTCAAGTCAAGATGCATGTTGGATAACCCGTTGCATTGTCGATGTGCGAATGACGGGAGCGAGGGTTGAGCCATATCAGTGTTATTTACGAGTTTGCGGGTAAGATAATATGAATGGCTTCGTTCGTGCAGTTTGCGGTTGACGTAGACCGCAAAGGTAAAATAATAAAATTGACTTACGTATTCGCGATAGTTTCCGGCCGTTGTGGCCGGCTACACCGCACACAACACAGATTCAAAACACACACACGCAAGTGTACCGGCAGCCGGCCGGCGAAGAGTGGTTATCTCGGGTGGGGGCGGGCAAAGCTGCGGGCCGAGGGGGAGCTCAGGCAGGCGCAGGTCAGAGCCACAGTATAAATACATCAGAAGTGATATTTCTAAAATATTGAGAAGCTCAGAATACCACTGGGCAAAATTATATTGCGACCGAGAAGGAAACTAAAGGTTCCACTTCCAAAACAGATCTGCTACATCCTCACTCGTACATCATGAGTGGGAATACAGAATGCTTATAACAAACCTACAATTCGGGTTGAACATTGTCAACAGCTGTTCGGACGCTCGATGTGGGGTTGTTGACCTAAAGTTCGAACGCACTAAAGGGGTGAGGGCCACTTGTGCGAGCGCGACAGCAATATATTTGTGCGCGAGTGACAGAGATAAGTAATGACAGGGCCATTGTAGGTACGAAATTAATTCTGCGACAAGTCTTTACCCGCAGTAGTTTTAGGTGACCCAAGTGTCTTCGTCTAGTTTACCAATAGTCTAACTGCCAACTGCATACACTGTGTCCCAAACTGACATCGATAAAAGGTGTGAGATGGTAAAATCGAGTTACGAACATTGCTATGATATCGAGTTGAAAATAGTAAAAAGTTAAAATCATTGAATTGAAACTACTAATCTTTAGTAGAATTATTATCGTAGGTAGGTATCTACAAAGATCATTTATCATAATAATGTTGATAGGTGCCTACCTACCTAATTTTTATAACATAAGTAATTAATTATCTAGGCTTCCTAGATTATTATCGCATGTAATCAATTCAATACCTAAAGTCCGGTCGCGAAGCATAAATAATTTCATACTTACCATGACCCATCATGAGTGCCGCCTGTGTAGGTAGGTACGAAATTATTCCAACTCTGATACTAAACTTCCAAAAATGAATATAATTATACAATCATTTCGTATTTTTTAATAAGAAGTAAAGCATCAAAACGTTGAATTTCCTATCAGTTCAGATACCATAATGTAGTGAATTAAAATAATCGATAGTGCCAACGACGACGGATTCGATAATCACGTTGACGTACATCACTAGGGTTTTCAAACTCGCGTCCCCTATATCCGTCTCACTCGCTCTACAACCTCTCGCTTCATCCAGTTGGCAACTGTTTGATACTGTGGTGATCCTGCTTGAGTTGAGCGAGTATTACCGTGAATGGTTGATTGTTGTGTGCGGAATAAATTATTACATCGCCACGTTAGCTCAAATCATGTCTGGGAACAACGCAAGACAGTTATTGAAAAATGTGACTGAAATCGGCCTCATAAAAAGAAATTGTGAGTATACAAACTTATGTCCTTTTAATGGTTAGGTAACTGCCCTTATCATTTTTTATAGAATTGATAAAAAGTAACAAAACGAAAGCAACAAGTGGGTAGCAATTGGCAGCAATTAAATTTAATTAAGAAGTGAAGACCAAATTGGAGCTCTAGCACTGTTCAAAGTCCAAGTTCTAGAAAATATTTTAGGTCTATAAAAATATAAAAACGTCTTTGGTCTAGTAAATAAAATTGGAGGGTAGGTACCTTTCCTAGTAACACCACTATATTATATTTGCCAAACACTGTAGCTAGATTGGATTGGAAGAAAATTAAATATTTATTTTATTCTGTTTTTAGTATTTGTTGTTATTGCGACAACAGAAATACCTACATCATCTGTGAAAATTTCAACTGTCTAGCTATCACGGTTCATGAGATACAGCCCTGTGACAGACAGACGGAAAGACAGACGGATTGCGAAGTCTTAGTAGGTAATAGGGTCCCGTTTTTACCCTTTGGATATGGAACCCTTAAAAGATTTTTTATTTTATTTTATTTTATTCGGAAAACAAACAGTTTTACAATCTAAATAAAAAACACATAATGAAATTAATAACCAATACAGTATGTTTTCGCCTATAGGAATTAAAAAACCGGCCAAGTGCGAGTCGGACTCGCGCACGAAGGGTTCCGTACTATTATCAAAACGGCAAAAAAATCACGTTTGTTGTACGGGAGTCTCACTTAAATATTTATTTTATGCTGATTTTAGAGAAATACATCATCTGTGAAAATTTCAACTGTCTAGCTATCACGGTTCACGAGATACAGCCTGGTAACAGACAGACGGACAGCGGTGTCTTAGTAGTCCCGTTTTTTACCCTTTAGATACGGAACCCTAGAAACATAAAAAATAATTCATAATATCTCGTAACCTACCTATTTACCTAACTACGTAGTTAGCATTCCACACGTGACAGGTTGCAATCCCGTCGCCGCTTTCAAGAATACTAACAGGTTTCCTCACGATGTTTTCCTTCACTGTTATAAACACGTGTAACGCGCATATTGGTACATTTTTCGAACAGAAATATCCATTGATGCACGGCCAGGATTCGAACTCGAAATTAATTGGAAATTAATAATATCTACCTAGGTACCTATTTACCTAACTACATGAATTCAATAATTCAATTTCAAACTTTTTATTCGATCATGTGAAGTACCACCTATTTACCGACTTACTTTACCGATAGTGGTAAAATAGCGCCACCTGCCAGCGGAATCGCAAACCTCTTTCATCTTACCTCTCAAACCCCGAGCGGTCGCGAAAAGTACCTATAATACGTAGTAACATCAAATGAAACTAGATGGCGCTGGAATGCAAAAATCAAGTTTGTTGTATGGGAGCCCCCCTTAAATATTTATTTTATTCTGTTTTTAGTATTTGTTGTTCGAGCAGCAATAGAAATACATAATCTGTGAAAATTTCAACTGTCTAGCTATCATGGTTCATGAGATACAGCCCTGTGACAGACAGACGGACAGACGGACAGACGGACAGCGAAGTCTTAGTAATAGGGTTCCGATTTTACCCTTTGGGTACGGAACCCTAAAAAGATAAACTTGTTTGAGAGAAAATGAAAAAACTTAAAAATCTAGCTAGAAATTAATATAAAACAAAAATAACCTTTATTAAACAGTTATAGAACCGAATCAAACTAAACCAATAAATATGATAACGGTTGAATCGCCAAAAAGGAATTATCTTATCTCGACAAATAGGTATACGTAAAGAATATAATATACCTACCTAATTATCTATGCCTGTCTGCTAAGTTGATACCTACATAAACTTATATACGTTTTGTGGGGACTTTAAGAAACCAGAACACATTAATTAAACCTCCGAGAGATTTAGTTAAACCTGTTTTTCCAGATTGAGAGCCTCGCGCCAAAACACGAGACAATTTTACAGCAACCCAATTAATTAAACGTGAGACCACAATACCTACGAGTACATTCAAATAATTACGTTTCAAATTAACTATAACCGACTTTAAATACGAGAAAATCATAAGTCAAGACTTGACAAGAGATCAAAATTACTTGCAATTATCCAGCGGAACTAAAAACAAAACTGACTTCATGCATGTTGTTATAAATTGAATTGAATAAGTCCAATACAAAATTTCATCCTTATTTTTTCACCCTTAAAAGTAGTATTTTTTCCTCAAATTTAAATGGGAAATCAAATTAACAAACATAAAAAAAACAGTCGAATTGAGAACCTCCTCCTATTTTTGAAGACGGTTAAAAATAAGCAATATTACGTAATAACTTAAGACAGAAGGACCCTTAAAGTAGGGACTGATTAAATTAACCGACTTGGTATAACATGGATCTCACAACTTTTACGGTAGAAGAACTGAATCACTCAAGCGAATCTAATGATCCAGAAGGGCGTACCATCACAACTGAAGTGTGTGCATATCAATTAATCAACAAAATGTTCCGATAAATTGAAAATGTTATGTGTCGACGAGTTATAAAGTTTTATAGAAAAGCTACTCATCCCACATGATGAAATTTATAGGAACCTAACATCGAGGGTTAGGTTCTCTCTACTTCGGAAAATCGGAATAAAAAAATCGGTATTGTTTAGGAAACACATAAAGAAGAGGTGTGTTGTTTTGGCACATTTGCCCAAAGAAGCTATTGAGAGTGGTTGGTTGTACGTAATGTCACATTGTCCAAAAGATTAAAATATTTTCAAATTTAATGATTACTAGCTGACCCGTGCTCGCTTCGCTGTGCGTAAGACATTTCTAATACCATCGTGGACTTTTTTGTAGACGTTTTTAAGGTGTACAATACTGTAGTACATTATTTTGATATATCTCGTGGGGTTCAGCCAGCATTTGCAATGAAAGCGCAAAAAAATGTGTTTATTTACGACATCACATTAGAAACCTCTAAAATTATCAGTGTTTCTCTACTATATTATGCATGTATTACACATATAAACCTTCCTCCTGAATTACTCTATCTATTAAAAAAAACCGCATCAAAATCCGTTGTGTAGTTTTAAAGATATAAGCAAACATACATACATACATACATACATATTACATACAGACGCGGGAAGCGGAAAGCGACTTTGCTTTATACTATGTAGTGATTCACAAGTTAATATTATTTTATTATTATATATTATTATAGATGGATCAGCCAAAAGAGTGGTGGCTGCAAAGCCCATCGTGGAAATGGACGGAGACGAGATGACTCGCATCATCTGGGCCAAGATAAAGGAGAGACTCATATTTCCCTATGTTAAGGTAAAATGTTCAAGGTTATAGTATACTATCAAACAAACAGGTTATTCTTAGACATAATGCAAACACGCAGTAAGCCAATTAAAAGGAATTTCTTCATATCTAGCAAATAGCAATAGGTTATCGTGTTGTTACTATTCCTCTAGTTATCGACCAGTCTATGTAGGTCAATGGTAACAGCTATGTTCCGATTCAAGCACCTATATAAACACATACTGTTTATATCTTCTACAAGCTGACCCCGCGAACTTCGTATCGCTTTAGAATTAACAAATGTTGTCTTAAGTTTCCGTCCCCGTTCCCGTATTCTCAAACCTAATAAAGCAAATTGACTCTACGTTTTAGTTAGAAAACTTTTGTATGGGAAAAAGAAAAGGGCTGTTTTTAGGGTTTTCCCGGCAATTATTCGATTTTTTTCACCTTATTTCACCTTTTAAACCTTCCCTAGACCTCTACGAACATTTCAAGACCAAGATAAGATAAATCCGTTCAGCCGTTCTCGAGTTTTAGCTAGACTAACGAACAGCAATTGATTTTTATATATATATAGATGAAACACAACATGTACTTAACTTATGAATGTGTTTATAATACAACTTGTCTCATTATCAATTTCATTGGCTTCTTTCTTACACATTTGTTTGTGTTGCCTCATCTGACATTGAGTTTTATGCTGAGGGGTAGTTTTTATTTCCTGTTTCTATTCTATGTTAAGTAGCTACTCGTAATATTATAAAGATGAAATGTCTGTCAGCTTAAGTTTGAATGTAGGGGGGTAATCTCCGGAATAACAGGTGTCAATTGTAATGTATCTATTGTTATTAACTGTGTGGATGTGTGGTAATCAATAAAGTGTTATCTATCTATCTCTCTATCTTCATCTAGTTCTTACGTTTCAAAGTGACCATTGTGATTTTATTGAAATACTTACCTTTTTTTCATCGGCCAATCGGCATCAGCCGTTATGAAACACAGACAAACAAACATTCAAACTCATAAACTCACACATACTCGTATTTTCGTATTCACCTTATAGAAGCTTTGTTTGCAACTCCTCTATAAAGAAAAATATAATCATGACTGATAATCCTCAATTACGGTAGACAATCATAAATTATTAGTTTATAGAATCGTAAATTCCCGATTTCCGACGAAGCTTTGCAGCCTAAAATTTTGTAACAAACTAACATAATTTAAACAAAGTTTCTTGGGTGCTCCTAGTCAAATTACTAAAACTGACCTTGTAATACAGCTGGACTGCCTGTACTTCGACTTGGGCTTGCCTCACCGCGATGCAACCGACGACCAGGTCACTATTGACTCTGCTCTTGCGATGCTGAAGCACAACGTCGGCATCAAGTGCGCCACCATCACCCCTGATGAACAAAGAGTTGAAGGTAACATACAGAAATAAATGCACAAACACCAAGAGCTTGCTTCTATTTGAACATAAAACTTTCATAGACTGCGATAGCGAAGTTTCTGATAACCGACCTCTGACGACCTTAGGCGAGTGCCCAAATGAGACGCAATAGGGGCGGGTTGATTGGTTGGTGGGGTGTTTTTATGTTTGTATGATCTGTTATTATTTGTACGTAGTTTTTGATACCCATGATACAGAGAATCTTTGAGTGGGGTCAGGACTATATTGTATGTGAGGTTGTGTGTTTTTGTACAGCGTAACAGCGAAAAGCTGGTGGATTTCCAAATTTTGCTTTTAAAGACTATGTTTTCTATGTTTTTTTAGAATTCAAACTAAAGAAAATGTGGCTAAGCCCGAACGGAACGATCCGTAACATTCTTGGAGGCACCGTGTTCCGTGAACCTATTCTTTGCAAGAACATTCCCCGGCTGGTCCCGGGATGGACCCAGACGATGGTCATTGGACGTCACGCGCACGGCGATCAATATAAAGCGCAGGATATGGTTATAACTCAACCAGGAAAGGTAATACGGCATTCAGAAATAGTTTTAACAAAAAAAGTCTGTATTGAAAATTAAAAAGGCCTCAGAAAAGATCCTTGTGGGACGCTATAATTCAAAGTTAATCAATCCGGGACATTTTTTTCTGATACCGTTTGAACTGCTGATGACACCCTTGTAGAAATACTATACGACCTTTGCAACAATAGAACGTAATGATAAAGTAAATACAATAAAACAGTCGTATCAGAGGCTGTTGACGTGTCTAAATAACGATAAGTGTCTTGAAAAAACTAAACAAACAACTTGATAGCAAATTGCTTACTTGTTATTTTTACTCAAACAGATGGAACTTGTTTTTACGGCGGAAGATGGTTCTGTTGACAAACGCTTATTGTATGACTTCAAGACCCCTGGAGTCGCTATGGGCATGTATAATACAGATGAATCCATCCGCGCATTCGCACATTCCAGCTTCCAGGTAAGAAGCTTTGTTTTTATATAGTACCTTTTTTTGCAAAGAATAGAATTATAACAATAGAATATTTATACAGGTTGCTCTGCAAAAGAAATGGCCGCTATACCTTTCTACAAAAAATACAATTCTCAAAAAATACGACGGTCGCTTCAAGGACATATTCGAAGAAATATACCAAAGGTCAGTGAACAAAATAAGAACCGGTAAAACTGCCATAAAATTAAAATGAACACATGTATTTTTACCGACAGGTAGATAACTACATTACCTACTGTATCAAGTACATTAATCATAACAACTCAACTCAATTACATTTGAAGGAGAGAGACTATACATACTTAACAGGTAGTTAGAATTTGTAAGCCTATTGTGCGATAAAGTTGCACGTAGCTGATGAAAGGAATTTTCTTTCATTATTCAAGATGTTCTGCTGATATCCGAGACAATTACAAACAAATTAAAGCAGTGTTTTTTTGATTTAAATAAAAATCCATACATGCACGACTGGGACTCGATTCCACCTCGACCTTCGAATTGAAAGTCGAGGTACAAAAACTGAAATCGCTAAACATACATGGGGTAAGGGTGCTCTACCTCTGGATTTCAGATTGACACATTTTTATGAAACATGTATACTTTTATGAATATATAATAGGTATATCAATTATTTGCAGTGACTACAAGGCCCAGTTCGAACAGAACAAGATTTGGTACGAGCACCGTCTGATCGATGACATGGTCGCGCAAGCGATGAAGAGTGCTGGAGGGTTTGTATGGGCTTGCAAAAACTACGACGGAGACGTGCAATCTGATGTCGTTGCTCAGGTAATATTTTAAATCAGCAAAAATCTGTGTGTTCTAACTAGGTTGCCCATTCATATAATTTTTCTGGGCTTTTGTCTATTAATCACTAGCTTATGATCGCGGTTTAAGTCGTAGCCATAATGCTATTACAGGGCTATGTATAGTCCAAGTTTCATCCAAAATTGTTTTGCCATTTGGGCGTGATTGAGCTACAAATATATAAATACATCCTATGAATATAATATATACATAATATACAAACATACTAATAAATACATCCTCATCTACTTTCGGATTTATAATATTAGTACTATTGATGATTTTTTTCGACCAGGGTTACGGCTCATTGGGAATGATGACGTCAGTGCTGATGTGCCCTGATGGACGCACTGTGGAGTCGGAAGCGGCCCACGGGACCGTCACCCGCCACTACCGTATGCATCAACAAGGGAAGCCGACATCTACCAATCCCGTGGCTTCGATCTACGCTTGGACAAGAGGACTCGCTCATCGCGCTAAATTGGACAATACTCCGGAATTGGACCGCTTCGCTAATGCTCTTGAGGAGGTGTGTCAAATTGATGAGTAATTTAATTTAACTAAGCATTAGTCCTGCTTCGCTTATTCCGAGCGATGATTTGATTGCTTTGATAATATTGGAATTACTTGATTACAACTTAAAGGTTTTCATCCATTTATAATTCAAATTGTGACGCTGCGCTGTACGTCTACGGTTTTTATTGAAATTTGACGCCGCATTATCCTTATCTGCTTTTGCACTAACTATATCAAACAATCAATCCATTGCGATAGAGACGTGACTGCCGAAAACAACACACCTATAATCAGAAATTTCTTAAAATTTATCGTACATACGATCAATCGTCTATCTCTGGCAATAGTACTATAGCATACTGTACTATAGCAGGGGATTTTAAGCTGTACAAAAACATTGATTAGATTCTCGGAAATCGGAGTATTTGTAAATAATCTTAAGTTAAGTTATATAATAAGTTATGCACCTAAATAAGACAAGTAATCTTCAAATGACGCACCTTGATTTGTTAAATCTGATTGCAGGCCTGCGTCGAATGCATCAATAGCGGCAAAATGACCAAGGATTTGGTTATTTGCATCCATGGAATGAAGAATACAAAGGAGGGAATGTACTTACACACCGAAGACTTCCTTGAGGCGATCGCTGATACACTAGACCGTAAACTCACCAAGTAGAATAAAATCAATTTATTGAAGAGCAGACTTCATGTAGGCGACTTAGAAAATCTGCAATTGGAGATTGATTACAATAGTGATACTTGTATCAACATCAAAACAATCCAACGGACTAACCCTCGTATTCAAGAACGACACTATGAGAACACGCACCCACAGTGGACGAAATCTTTTTTCATAAAAATCACTTTATGTGTTTAGCGGCACTATTGCGCACGCTACCGTGTGCCTTTAGAGCTCAACTTTGGCTAGAGGCACACGACAATGTGCCTCTAGTCACACTATGCAGTGTCGCACAAAATATAAAGTGATTTTTATGAAAAAAGATTTCGTCCACTGTGGGTGCGTGTTCTCATAGTGTCGTTCTTGAATACGAGGGTATGAGTGTTATAGTGAGGCAGCCAAAACCGACTTATATTGTCAACTTTCTATTATTTTCCGACAATGGAACTTTGTTTACGACGATTACGGTTATTAGTTCAATTAAAAAATAACCCTTTGATCAGAAACGAACTTGGCTTTGCCAGAAGTCTCGCTCAAGGACCTCATTTACGGGTACTGAGCCATAACCGAGTCTGAACACTTGTCACTCCAATTCATTTGAATACTAGCCAATTTATCACTTTTAACTTAGCAAATTCTTACTTTGATTTAGATAGGCCAAAATATATCACTGTCAAACCACGCATGCACTGTAGCAATAACAATACTATAGACACGCACTTAATCTAATATAGGTACCTATTTGGTATGACCAATGAGTTATATAAGCCTTTAATTTATCATAGCTTCATAGAACTGTCCATTTTACCATAGTAAAATATACTTTCTGTGATAATCATTTCCCATAGAATCATATATGATTCATAAATGTATGTATTGTATGCTAAAATCATGCACACTTTGTTTGTTGTTTAGCAAGTATTATTATCTCTGTAAAATTACTTTTGTAAAAAGATGACTTTTAAAATTGGATTTGGCATGTTAAGAATGTTCGAAAAGATGTTACATGATATTGAATTTTGTTTTTTTTTTTAATCAGGTGTTGCTTAAATCGAAATTATAAAAAAGGTACTGAACAGTTGGGGACAAGAGTTGTGTTCCTATTTGAATATTTACAGTATTTCAATATAAGATTACTTATTACTTTGGTATGATTCTTAAAAATTACAACATATTAAATTGAATAAAATATTTTTGCTATGATAATCAGCTTTGTTGATTGTGTTATTTTGAACCCATAGTAATTATAATGAACTAAATGTAAAGGGGCTTTATGATTTGCTTATTAATAAAACAATTGAATACAATCCAACAGATTTATAAACTGAGTTGAACCAATAGATTATATAGTTTAGTTTATCAAAATGAGATCTTTATCCTTCATCACTTCATATTTTACAAGTTTAGCATAATTCTTCAGCAACTTACGCCAATAGCATTTCACATCTTTGTCCGTGAGATTCTCCCATATATGCTCAAATCCTCTCTCAGCTATCTCCTTGGCTATTGAGTCATTCTCTTTGAAGTACTCAATGTACATCTTAATTTCCTCTTTTGATGCTGTTGGACTTATCGGTACATAGTGAACCCAAGGTTTCAAAGAGGGGTAGTAGAATTCGAGCCATGCATCTCCCACATGGAATACTAGAGACTTGCACAGGAATAGGTGTTTGAATCTGAAGCTAGCAGCAACTCCTTTGTAGTTGAACAGATATTTATACTGACAGTGATCTTCAAAGGAGATTTCCGATGCTGCTGGTGCATACAGAGTATCCTAAAAAAAATCACTGAATGTACAATTGTTTAGGTAAAATTTGTAAAATAAAATAATATATAAAAATAAAATACTTTAATCTTTATGGTCATGATTATTTCTCTAGAATCTAGAAATATAAGCATAAACCTATTGTTAGGTGTAGACAGGTATAACTGTAATATTAATATATGATAATATTGTATTTATAACTTACAGCATCAGATTTCCATGCTTGATTTTTAGTGTACTGGGCATCAACCAGTTCTGGGTCCGAACGAGACAAATATACAAGAGGATCTCTTTCTTCACTGGTCCTTGATCCTCTGAAGAACGCTTTAGTTTCCTTCTTCTCCCATGGCCATCTGAAAGGAAAAGTTTGCAGTTTAGAAACTTTATAAAATTTGGGGTAACTTGGTCTTCTTGGTTGGATACCTAATTCAAGAATATTCATGTCATTGTTTATTGCAATAGCTCCTTAGCTAATAACTACAACACTACTAAACTATTTGAACTTAGATGTGTATAAATGGTAAAAAATACAAAAAGTTGTGGAATTTCTCTACTTGCTTCTCAGCTGTTGCAGATATGCTGATGCGGTGCTTGTCCCAGCGGCCTATGCCAGTTGGATATAAGGATATAGCAGGGCCTCCTTCCCAGAAACTCCAGGCAGGGTACATTATGTCACAGTAATCACGAGTCTGAAAACAAAAGGAGTTTTTTCCTATGCTGTAATGATCAATTTAAAATAAACACACACACTTATAATAAACAGTTATTAATAAACTAGAATGTTATATGTTTTGTGATAAGAACCTTACTGAAAGACAGCACAGGAGCTTTAGCTTGACCCCAGGCTTGGTTCAGCTGTGGCCAATCTCTTGTGTTGATCGCCATCTCCATATCTGGCATCTTCGGGGCCAATGAAGCAAGGTAATGTTCTATTCCAGCACATCTTGCTGGAAAATGACAATCTTTATCCCTGAATAGTTTACCTTGTATTATCTAAAATTAAAATATAAATATGAAACAGGTTAAATAAAAAGAAAACACAACTCATACATTTTTCATGTTGTAAATATATAGGTACCTGGTACTTTGTTCCTTTACTCCGAGCAACGTCAAATTGTTCTTTTGTTATACCATTCTTGAATGGTGCCAAGTCAGAGTTTATTACTGATTTGTGACAGCTACAGTTACCTTGTTTACAAGGAATATATTGTTCTAGAGCAGAGGTTATTTTCGATAATATTGCATTCGACTCTGTAAACAAAAAACTATTTCAAATTCCTAAATACCTGATAAACTTAAAATAGAGGACTGTGTGTGGACTGAGGGCGTAAGGTTTCGGATAACAATTTTACCTTTGCTATATTTTTCATGATTTTTATCAGCTTTGCAGAATCCATCTTGAGAGCAATACTCTTCACAGCTAAGAGTATGCATCAACGGTATGATAACAAGAACAGCTAAATAAAAGCTAACCATGGCTACGAAGTAGGTTAATTAAAAAATTAAAAAAAAAATATACACTAAACTAAAATAATACCATACAGCATGTTTTGTTTTGATAAAAAATGCTCGAAGGAAAATTGCCGGCAAGGGCGGCAAGAAAGTAAAACAAGCTCTTTGAAAGTAAATAGAAAGAAAACGTGGGCCGTTGGCAACAAGCAAAAGCAACAACACGTAGGGATGCAAATAGGGATGCAAACGATACATCGATGTTTTAAAAACACCGAGGTATCGTTCATAAACATCGATGTTAACATCGATGTATTTATCAGCGATGTATCGCCGATACATCGTTCATGTTCGGCATAAACATCGACATCGTTAATCGTTGTCTTTTCAGTCGGCTCGCGAACGTAACGCTAATAACACGTCGTTTTATGCGCATACTTCGATTTGCCGACAGAAATTTCAAGATTTTTGAACTTGAAAAAATAAGTAACATTACTAAATTGGTTTTTGAAATAAATATTTTTGCATACTAAAATGTTTTGTTCTTGTTTGACAGGGAATAACTTGTAAAAAATTATACATTTTATTATTATTTATTAATTCAATTTTTTTTTTACTTTTATTTATATTTTATTAATTTAGATTTATATAACGATATTTCTTGTTACCAATGAATCGTAAGGTAAAAACAAAACATCGATAAAACATCGATGCATCGTTCTTATGACCGATGTTTTTTTAACATCGATGTTTTTGTTTGAACATCGATGTTATTATACATCGATGTTTTTAAGAGCGATGTTGCATCCCTAGATGCAAACGATACATCGATGTTTTAAAAACATCGAGGTATCGTTAATAAACATCGATGTTAACATCGATGTATTTATCAGCGATGTATCGCCGATACATCGTTCATGTTCGGCATAAACATCGACATCGTTAATCGTTGTCTTTTCAGTCGGCTCGCGAACGTAACGCTAATAACACGTCGTTTTATGCGCATACTTCGATTTGCCGACAGAAATTTCAAGATTTTTGAACTCGAAAAAATAAGTAACATTACTAAATTGGTTTTTGAAAAAAATATTTTTGCATACTAAAATGTTTTGTTCTTGTTTGACAGGGAATAACTTGTAAAAAATTATACATTTTATTATTATTTATTAATTCAATTTTTTTTTACTTTTATTTATATTTTATTAATTTAGATTTATATAACCATATTTCTTGTTACCAATGAATCGTAAAGTAAAAACAAAACATCGATAAAACATCGATGCATCGTTCTTATGACTGATGTTTTTTTAACATCGATGTTTTTGTTTGAACATCGATGTTTTTAAGAGCGATGTTGCATCCCTAACAACACGCAATCACGCAATTTGAACACAAATAAAACTTTTTTAAATTCTGTCAACTTTGTCATCTACATCTTCAATGTCAATGTCAAGTAATTGTATCTGTAAAAGTCAATCAATAGTTGCTGGACGTCACGTGCTAGACAATGAATGGGAATGAACTTTGAGTGAGTTACTGAAATTGTCATGTCATACGTCAAAAACGAACGACATTTATGATATCGTATCGATCCGATTGATGAATTTGATGATTTCCATCTTTGTTTTTTCTTTGTGAATTGAATTGAATTTGTGGATTTTGTATTGTTTGTCTCGTTTATAGTATATAACCAGATATTAATAAGATCGTTTTGAAATATACGCGTAATTAATTAGTGGGCATCCCTACATAATGGGAGCAGTGCTTGGTCTTTGTTCAGCAGCTCAGGTAATAAAAACAATTTTGTTTTTATCCATCTTTAAGCCATGACGAAGGCTTCTCTGGAGTTTTGGTGACCTATAAACTCTGTTACCAGAGCTGACCGCTAGATTAGACTGCTGACGTTTGTTGAATTTTGTTTTATCTTTTTTTTTACAAGCATTAAACAACAAAGAGTTATTGAGTATCTACATGAGTACTATTGAGCTCCAAACCAAATTCAGAAATTGTTTTCAAAACAATATCTTGCAGGTCCCAAACGGCAAGAGTACACCCTACAATGCACTGCCTTACATTTGCCAACTCGAGGCATAGAGGTGTTAAGCCTCTTAGGCCTGTAATTTCACTGGCAACCATATCCTTTTAACCAGAACTCATTGATTCTGGAGTTGTAGGTACAACAAAACTTAATAAATAGTCTTAACAAAACTTAATAAAGTTGAAACTTTGCATGCTTGTCAAGCTCTGATGACAATGTAATATTGTGGTAAAAGTGATTTATTTAATGGTGGAGCTCAAAGGTAATACAACATGGGGGTGTACATCATAACTCCATTGTTTTTAGGCTTGAGATTTGTTTTGATGACAATACAATATGATAGCTAGCTGTATTGATAATGGAATCAGGACCTGTTCATAGAACTCCTCAGCAGATAACAGTTCATTTGAATTTATCATTTGAATGTTAAATTTTCTTATTTGCTAAGCCTGATAAAATCTTTTATTAGATTTAAATCTTCATTTTCCAAAAATATATTGGGTAATTTTATTAAAATTTGAAAAAATAGAAAAATTATGATCTATATTTACTAAATAGTAAAATCAATAAACATGTATAAAACAAAGTTGGCATAGTTAAGAATGAGAACTACTGTGATTATTCCATTCACTAGCTGGCATGTTGCTGTGGAAGTGCAGCATGCTCTCTGTGCTGCTCTGCCTGCCCATCATGCGCCAACTCCACCTCCACCCGCCTTATGTATGCTGTGATGCTGCTACTTGTGATGGTGGCGGCTAGTGTCACCTTGGCTCCCGGACTACAGAATGAATTGAAAAAGGTAATGACTGTTATCCTAGTCACATTGCTTGTTTGTGTTTGTTCATAAGCATTCTGATTGTTTGTTCTGTTTGTCATAACAGAGGCCTTTTAAAACTCCATCACTAGAGTTGGCCAATAGCTCATACAACGTTACTTACTTTTATAGCTATCATAAAACAAATTTCAGGTACCATTTTGTGAGAATTCCACGGCGATGATACCAGGCACCTTCAAAGTGGACTGCGACCATGCTATCGGTTTTTTAGCGGTTTACCGGTAATACATCACTACAATAATGCAATTCATCTTAATTCATTATTTTCTTACATTAATTTATGAAAATCTTTACTTTCAGCATTTGTTTTGCAACATGTCTCTTCTTCGTACTTATGGCATTGATTACAATTGGCGTAAAGTCTTCTAAGGATCCACGGGCAGGAATACAAAATGGGTAAGTTTATTAGCTTAACTCACTATCCTACATATAAAAACATTTTGTAGAATCCCTTAAAACTTTAACCATTTCAAATTAGGGATTCTAATGAGCCCAATACACAGAAAATTTCCCAAAAAAAAAAAGTTTTAAATGAAAGTTTTTTGTAAAAACCAAAATTCCTTCATTTAGACATAGAGAGAGCTTGGAGTAAATTTTACAGTTTTAAAATAACAGGAAATCATTCGTTTTTTTAGCTTTTGGGGCATCAAGTATATGCTGGTCATTGGCGGTATCATCGGAGCATTCTTCATCCCCGAGGGGTCGTTTGCGGCCACTTGGATGGTGTTCGGCATGATCGGCGGCTTCTGTTACATCATCATACAGCTGATACTGATCGTTGACTTTGCTCACACTTGGGCCGAGAGCTGGGTTTGTAAGTACAATAACATAATTTGATTAGCAGTTCGCCCTGAACAGAGACATAGGCAAAAGCCATAAAATCACACTTTACAAAAATCTTAAGAACTAGGTTCTGAGGTGACCTGTTCCTCTCGACCAAGTCTAAGGTAGAGTTCTAGTGTGATGCCGATCAAACAAAATAGGTAGAAATTATGTAAATACTAGTACATAAGAAATACAGTCAGTTGTTCAGCAATTACAAATGAATTTTAATGTCCAGTATTTCCATCGGCTACTTTTTTTTTTTTTTTTGGAACGAAGTTCCTTATTTAAAACTCCATGTATCTCAATACAATAAACAAAAAATGTTGGGGAAATACAGATATAAACACGTCATGCAAATACCTAGTATGTGCTTGATAGCAGAATTATTGTGTCAGTCATTTACGAGTATGAATCATCTTAGTATTTTAGTGACGCGATATACCTTTGTAGGGTTTTAGTTTCTATGTCCTTGATTGGGGTGATACGTATCTCTGGACTTTCGCATGACACTATTTTTTGGAATAATATTTTGAAATAGGTATTCTCAAATTCGACTGAAGTTCAGAGCTCTGGCAATGAAAATCAGTGGGTGAATATCGATTTTTACGAAATAAGCCCGCTGTATCAGTCTCAGTAAAATCAGTCTGTCTAATATGTGACGAAGTATTTAGATTGGCTTAATACCTCTTTCGTTGTATTAAAATAAAAACACACTATAAAGTTGCAATGTTTTGATACAGCTAAATATGAAGAGACGGAATCGCGCGGCTGGTACGCGGCGCTTCTGCTCGGTATGCTTACGTGCTTCGCGCTCGCTCTCACCGGAGTCGTGCTGCTTTATGTTTACTACACTAAAGTAAGTTATTCTCTAGTTATTTTTGTTATCTACTCTAGTGTATCAATTTTAGCAGCGTTACTAAAACGGTAAATATATCAGAAATGAAAACGGCATTATATTTACTAAATACTTCTGAAAATAGATAGGGAGATGAGAGTCGACCCCCGCAGCGAGACAAATGTTTGCATGATCTGCAAATATTTTTTCTGTTAAGTATAGGTTTTGTGGTACTTCCGAGTACCACTCGGAAGTTTTGAATATCTGTGTAATATAATATGTAAGTATGTAGGAATATAATATGTGACTGTTGGATGTATATATTATTTATTTATTTATTACTAGCTGTCCCCGACAGACGTTGTCCTGTCAATTTACAGTTTTTCCCGAACTGTATGCTACCCTGCTACCCTTACCAGTTAGGGGTATAAAAAATACTCTACGACCATACCAATATGAAAAAAAAAACATAAATATGAACAAAAAAATAATAAAAATCGGTACAAACACTGTGACACGAGAATGTTTTAAAAATGATTTAATATCTTGCCAATATTACTTGTACGATCACATATCAAGTAATATTGACTATCAGTTGATAGCTTATAAGTAATTATATTATTTCTGTTCTAAATACGTATCTATATATTGTTACCCACAGTCCAGCGGCTGCGATCTCTCCAAATTCTTCATCTCGATCAACCTTATCCTGGTGGTGGTAGCGAGTGGCATTTCTATTCTGCCATCGGTCCAAGAACACCAGCCTCGCTCCGGCCTGCTGCAGTCTTCAGTTGTATCTCTCTATGTGATGTACCTGACTTGGTCTGCACTTTCAAATGCTGATGGAGAGTGCAATAGCATCACTGGGGGAACTCCTCAGGTGAGTTTTGAAGCTGCTTAAGTTATGGTGGCTATGGCCGTATAAAATAAACATAAATTTGCATAGTAATTAAGTATTAAATAATTGATCAAATACAAAATTAAGAATGGATTTCGCCCTCCCACGGCTTGTTTTAAGTTTCGGGTATCATACCTTCTAATTATAATTGTTCGAAAATGCTTTACCAGGATCCAAAAGGAGAATATTGGGTATGTGAAATGAAAACATATATTGCTAATCGTCCAATACCTTTATTTTCCACTTCTCCAGTTTTCAAGCATGACCCACGTCCTTTGATTATTATTACTTACCACAAACACAATACTTCATTATCATTACATCAGTCTGTTGTATTTTTATTTCCTGATTGTGATCCTATTTAATTTTATTTTTCTATTTTTTTTTAAGGTAAGTACTAAAATTATTTTTTAAACTATCGTGATTCGTATTAATAGTTATGTACATAACTATTCATTTTTACAATATAAATTAAAGATGCGTGTAAAAATCGATAGTTAAGACGAGTAATAAATGTTTTTGATGAATGCAGAATAGTTTTTTCTTGATAACTGCAAAACATACAGTTTTGTTTTTTATGACAAAGATAACTTAAGGATATAATCTAGATTAATTACAGAGAGAATCACGATTGGTGAAACTTTTCACGATAGATTTATTTTCCAAAGTTGGTTCTTCAAAAACACTAGTTTCGTTAATCTAATTCGTTAATCAATACTATAAATAGCTAAACAGTTAATTTTTACATTAGTCGTTAGATAATCGTACTAGCTAAGTAAATTATATATAGTTTCTTTTTAAGTTTGATGGTTTTCAAAATAATGCAGTTTTATCACTTTTTCCGTCATATCCGGATAGACTCAGCCCATACAAAACGTCAAAAATGTCACCTATCACCTTAAGTAATAAAATTGTTTTGTACAGGCTTCCTTCGACAAGCAGTCGATCATCGGGCTGATCATTTGGGCGTGCAGCGTACTGTACTCGAGCATCCGCACCGCATCGTCCTCCTCCAAGATCACCATGTCCGACCAAATCCTCGCTAAGGAGGGCTCTGGAGGTGAATATTGTTTTGATACTACTCTGTGGCTAATGTGATGAGCTATAAACTGCGATTTCGCATAGAGTTATTTTACAAACCTTTATCCCACCACTGCAACTCTTAAGATCAATTACATGGATTATTTCGAACGAAGGGTTCCGTACCATTATCTATAAAAAATCACGCACGTTTGTTGTATGGGATCCCCACTTAAATATTTATTTTATTCTGTATTTGTTGTTATAGCGGCAACAGAAATGCATTATCTGTGCAAATTTTAACTGTTTGGCTATCGCGGTTCATGAGATTCAGCCTTGTGACAGACAGACAGCGAAGTCTTAGTAATAGGGTCCCGTTTTTACCCTTTGGGTACGGAACCCTAAAAAACAATCATCTTTTACTAATCAATGCCTTTTTAGAGCCCCAGTTCGTTCGGTGCTTACTTCACTACATAGTATAAAGCAAAGTCGCTTTCCGCTTCCCGCGTCTGTATGTATGATGTATGTTTGCTTATATCTTTAAAACTACACAACGGATTTTGATGCGGTTTTTTTTAATAGATAGAGTGATTCAGGAGGAAGGTTTATATGTATAATAACATGCTACCCGTGCGAAGCCGGGGCGGGTCGCTAGTAAATAGTAAATAAAATATACATAAGCATCAAACATACGTTAACATAGTCCTGACACCACATTCTTTCACCAAGATTTCTCGTGTTGTGGGTACAATGAACTAAGAGTACCATAGTACCACAACACCTTGACCCAAAACCTGGATTTACAGATCACGCAAAAATATATTCCGCTGTGGATTTGAACCAGCACAACTTGCTTCTCACCTCGTCAGTGAGGTAATAAATAGTCTCATCACATTAGTCACTGAACACGGAGTCTGCAATAAAATTTTACACAATATTATAATTTTGTAATTTACATGCAAATAACAGCATGGATTTTACTTATTTTGAGTTGTCTCTGTAAAACTTTCACTTTTATTTTGTTTTAATTAACTTTCTGATCCGACAGATTTTGTTCTGTCCAAATTTCAATTTACAATTTTAGTTTATGATTTTATTATCAAATTGTAAATTTGAATTAATAGCAATAATAATAACAATTAAAGTTAGTTGTACCAAAAATGTTCTAGGCAACTTTACTAATGTTTATTTCTTTTAAAATGATAAAAGTCATGCGCTTACTAATGGACAGCATTTAATTTTGTCCATATAGATTTTAAATATATGTTTATTTGAAACTAACCCTATTTGCATTCCTTGCGGCGAACGCGCGACGTCGACTCTGCGTAAGGGCCTGGAGGTCTCATTGCTAATGAAGGTATGAATGATAAAACTTGCGCATATCATAACATTACTAACTATCATTCTGTAGACTATGCGGGGCAGAATGGCAGCAAACGCAAGTGTGAGCTAAATTGGTGTCGGGTCTGTACATTATTCTCTGATAAACTAACTAACGAAAAATACAGGGTCTATTAAAACGTTTGTATTATCTTGATCGTTTTTTTCCGAAAAAAATGGCTAATTTATCAGCTTCTTAATTTAGTGTTTTTCCAAAATCAGATTGCCCCGAACAAAAATAGTAATTTTTCAGTTAATTAGCGGCCGTTGTTGCCTCTTCTTTTGCCTCGAGCATTGCCATTATCATAGAATTCATACAAAAATAGTCAAAAGTAGAACTAGAACACTAGGTATTGGTATGCCTTCAGTTTTCGGGAGTCATCTCAATACACCCTGTATAAATGAAATAGAGAAATAGTACTTTTAGTAGTTACGAAAACTTGCAAAATGAATGTTCTATTAGAGAATATTGAAATATAAGTTCTTTTGTTTGCAAAGAAACATCGGACTTTTACCTCTAATCGACCGTTTAATCTATAAATTAGATAATAAAATAACATTTTTGTCTCTAGCAATAGCAACACTGGTTTCTCCCTTCACCTAGTTTGTATTACTGTAATATTGCTTGTGCCTTGTACAGTAAAGAATAAACTTACCAAATAACCGATGATTGGTCGTCTTCTGTATTCTGTCCATAAAAAAACAGAAATGTAAAGCAACTAATACATATTATTTGTAACATAATCATTTTTATGTATGTGTTGTGTTTATGTTTCTGTTATTGTGATTATAACAGTACTGCCGTCCGATCACTAAAAGGTCGTTAAGTAACATTTGATTTTGACACGGGTCTTGATCACGTAATTACCTTTAATTTACTTTCTCGACGTTTCGGCTATGTTACAATAACCATGATCGCGGTCATTCATGGTCTGCCCCGCGACCATGGTGTTTGTAACATAGCCGAAACGTCGGGAAAGTAAATTAAAAGTAAATAAGTGATCAAGACCCGTGTCAAAATCAAATGTTACTTAACGGCCTTTTAGTGATCGGACGGCAGAGTAACCGTACCCTCGTGTTTGTATTTTCTAGCCATAGTATGCGTTCATTTTTAGTTAATTACCGTAGGTTTAAAACTCCTGCCTGCTTTGGTGATGTTTCAGATTAAAATTGGTCGGATCTCTTGAGTACATACATTTTTTCTTTAGCTCGCTTTGTATTTTTCAGCGGTGAAAGAAACGCCAAGTAATATCTCCAAGAAAAAGTCAGGTTTAAATTTAAATTCATGAATCAAATTATATATACCCACCCATGTATTGGCATTATTTCCAAAACCATGCGTTGATTTCAATCATGACTTCATTTCTCATCGTCTAATAACATCACGCTTTTGTTCTTGAATTTGACCACAGACGACAAATTTTTTAAAATATTATTAATGGTCTGTGGTTTGATCGTTATTTTTATTTAAACGCTCGTAAAGAACCATTGTTTAAATATTAGTACATTATATCATTGGTAAACTAGCGTCATCGGCGCGAAAAGTTCGCGTTTATTGTCAATGCAGTTCTGAACTAAAGGCCAACTTGTTATTATTTAGTGTATTGCATAAGAAACTCATTGGATAACAAATCCTACTTATAAGTATCGGATTTCGCCGATGTTAGAACTTCACTGACGATAATTTCTACTGGCCGATTGTGATTTTCACTTGACAATCAATTGAAGATATTTGTTTGCTGAATATTTATTGACATCTTAAGTGCCTCCGATTCAATTGATCTTCAATCAATACTTTATCTACTCTATTTATCTGATTTTTTTTGTTTCGAAGTACGAGTTACGAGTAAATCAGTAAAATTGTAAACGCTGAATTGCTAACGTTAATGTGCCTATTACGTATCCATTGCCAAACAAGCCTAACAAGTAATAAGAGCATGTTTTTCTATGTCCGTATAATCTCTGTCGAAAGTCAAGTGGAACATTCACAATCGGTCAATTGAATAACAAATGCAACAATTTTAATGCTTGCATGTATGGCTCGTACTGAGCGCAGGTTATGATTCCATAGAGGGCGCTGACGGTGGCGAGGCAGGCCGCACTGAGGAGACCAAGGTGTTCGACAACGAAGGCGAGGGCACCGCTTACTCCTGGTGCTTCTTCCACTGCGTGTTTGCCCTGGCTACTCTGTACATTATGATGACACTTACCAACTGGTACAAGTGAGTATTTTTAGACTTCTGAATCATTATGGTGAAGTGGAACTATTATGGTGCGAATTCGTTCGTCCGTCCGTCCGTCTGTCGCGCATTATTATTTCAGCAATATATATTAAAAGCTACCAACAAAATTTTTTTTATAGTTAATCCTACTTGCCCTTCTTAACGTAAGTAAAAAATTGAAAATCATTTACTACCTGCCAAATAGGAATAGTTAACGTTTGAAAGTAGGGGGATGGGGGAAGGGGTTATTGTGGTTTAAGATGTTTATTTCTCAAAGAACGAAGTTCACTTATAGAGAATACAATATTTTAACATAAGGTACATAGTGTACTGGATGTATGTAGTTCAGTATTGTAACAGTTACATGACATAGTTCCTAGTTAAACTGGGTTGTATGGAATTTTTTCCAGTATATAATCTTTTAATCTTTTTTTAAAAATAAATAGAGAAGTGGCTTCTTTTATATTGCTAGGTAGTTTATTAAATAGTTGTGCTCCCTCGTAGGTTATGCTTTTCTTTCCATAATTTGTTCTTGGCTGTATTAGTACAAAGTTTTTTGAATTTCTAGTGTTGTATTTGTGTATTTGATTCTTTCTTTTGAATGTTATATCCGTGTGTATATCTTTTTTAATAATTTTTCGTATGAGACAGCAAGTATTATAAGTATAGATTTGATTTACACTCATTATTTTGGTTTCCTTATTATACAGTTTGTGTGTTCGTGTGAAGAAATCATAGTGGAATAAGACTTTAATAATCTTGTTTTGGGCTGTTTGTAGCTCCTTTAAATTAGATTTGGACGCAGTTCCCCATACCTCAATTAAATATTCTAAATTTTTTATTAGGTAGGTGTGATGTATTATATAAAAGGACTTGAAATTATAATTAAGTTTCTTTTTATGGGACACGCGCTTTGGCTAGGCGAAAGCAAACCGAGCGCCTCTTTGTGATGACATTGCATTCATATTATAATTGACACGTTTCTTTTCCAGCCCGAGCTCGCAGCTGACGAAGGAGAACGTAGCCTCGATGTGGATTAAGATCACATCCTCCTGGGTATGCGTCGGTCTTTACGTGTGGACCCTGGTCGCACCAGCCCTGTTTCCCAATCGCGACTTCAATTAGACAATGGTGTCGATTTTTTTGGTGGCAGACTAAACTAAATTTAACGGCATCCTCTGTTTCGTATAGAGTGAAAGAGACACCAATAGGTATAAATACGTCTCAATCGTTTTTAGCTTAGTTTGGTTGGTGCCAAAAGAATTGACATTATTACCACACGATCGAACATCCGTTGCTTTTGCAAATCTCGTCTTCCAGAATTAAAACCAAACTGAATCTAGAAAGCGTAGATTGTTTGACAGCTCACTAAAGATGACAATGTATACTCAAGTCATGGTTCTCACTGGAGCACGAATTTGGAATACGGGACTTATTACCTGAAGACTTTGTCGTTCGGTCGCTAGTATTCGTACAGACCTAGTATGGAGCAATAGAAAACTATTTGCCTACAGGATATATTTTATTGAATGCAACGATATTGTTTCTGATCTGTTTAAGCATGTAAATTCTCGATGCTCTCGATTCTCATTCTTTATAGTTACGTCATTTTGTCAATTTAAAAAAAAAGTCTTTCCGGGTTCTTATGCTAGGCCCATTATTCATAAAATCATCGTCTTCTTCTTCATCTTCTATTTTTATAATCGCGTTTTGTTTATAGTAGTGTTAGTGATTAGTAGTGATTTAAGTGCAATTTCTATTTTTTGCATTCTGCGTCTTTTTATCTTAAATTTTAAGATCTCAATTTATGCCTTTCTCCTCTAACATTCTTCTCGTGTACCTATATTTAATTTAAATTGAAGTAAAAACTGTGAATGAGATTTATTATTATTTGTATTAAGTACATTGTTACGAATTATTTTTAATACACGTCATAAACTAGAAAAATTGTTTTATTTATTTGTTTGTTTGTAAATATTTATAGACATTCATAGTAAAATATGATTTTCACATTCGATAGGTAATCGATTCCAAGCGTAATCATAGCTATTAGCGTTGCCTTCCTTTCAATAGGTATGCTACGAACGTTTATGTAGGTACCAACTCATTAATAAACAAAACGAGAAGTTAACAACCACGATAATTTAATTTTATTATTATTATTTTATTAAAATGGATTGCCAACAATCTTTTTAGTTATACATGTTTAGGGTTATGTATCATGTGTACAATTCCGATACAAAAATCAATTACAGGCGATCACAACAATTCCGATACAATAGCCAATCTATATAAAGCCTATTCTAAAATAGAAATGCTTAGATCATTTTTGTGGTACTTACCTAATAGGCAGGTAATCTGCGTAGTGTCTCGTAGGATCTCATAGTTCGTAGTAGGCACCTACGAAGATGCGAATTAGACTGTCTCCTGCACCGACGCGACGTATAGATAAAAACTTATTTTTTTTAGTTAAAGCAGAGATTTATCTAATTTCTGAGTATGGCATCGTAAGAATGAACGAAAAAAGATATTTCAAAACTTGCCTCGACCATAATTTCACGTCTCGGGTCTATGGCGCTATATTTAATTCGTTTCTATTCTTTCGTAGACTTACCTCTATACTTAATACTTACTTTTATTTTTTCACTGGTCTTCGCTTTGTCACTCTGCGTTAGGTCAATGACCAGGTTGAGGTGCTTAATTTCTTTTAGCATACTCTAGCTCTAGCTAGACTATAGATATGGTTCTTAGCTAATCTCAGGGGTAGTTAAAATACTTGCGGAAATAATACAACTGCGATTCTAATATTTGAAATATATTTTTCAAGACACACAAAATTCATACTAAACTTATTGAGGTATAATATTTCAGGCAAATAGAACTACTTCAAGTAGCACATAATAAAATAATAACATTTTTCTCTTTTATATTTTCAATAAACTGTTTATTCATAATTTTCTCGAGTAGATAAATATGCAGTCAAATTTAGTTCGCAATGAAATGCAATATGTAATAATAATCTTTATTATTAATAGTACATTTAGAGAGCTCAAGATACGCGATGTATAAGGCTGGTAAAAGTGATGTTTGTTACGTTCAAACATTGATTTTACATTGCACAATCAGGGTGATACAATTTACTTTTACAATTTTATACTTTAACATTACTTAACAAAAAACGTCTCAATAAAATTGTAATATTCAAAATCAAATATTTGGAACACATCTGGACCTTTCCATTGATACATAATACATCATAAAATAACATATCTAATTCTACGTCAATTTATATTTTATAGATTTCATAGTAAATATAAATAATTGAAAAAATAATAAATATAATTATTAATATCACAGTAGAATAACTGCCAGCATGTTTCTACCTCTAAAATGCTTATTTAGGTTACACACGTGGATATTTTGATAAATGTGATGAATGTAAAATGAACAAAGTAGGTAAACGCTGACAGTTTCGGTCAAAAAACTGCTGTGGTATTGACAATAAACAAGAAGAATTTATTAATCAAAATCAACACATCTTTTGATCATGTTACAATCTTAAATCTACTGGTAACTATTAAAACCAACGCGACAACAACCCTTTCTGGCTTCAACGATAGATGATCAAAACTGGTGTTCTTCTCAATACCTACTGATATATTATATATATTCACATTTTTATATATAATCAATCAAAGCATTGAGTAAGTATTACCTACTTACCTCATGTAGGTAAACCATTGCTAAGTATATACACCGAGTCAATCAAATCAGATTGAATTTAGTTTATAAACTTCCAATTATCTATGTATGTTGGTAAATATATACTTACCTACCTTAAATATTTTTACATACAAAATGGGGCTGATTGGTAGATGCAATCTACATTTTTTAAGTTTCATTTATTTTATGAATATGAGAATGGTGTGAATGTTTTTGATGATGTTGATAACATAGGTAGGTAATATTATGATAAGACACATACCTAAACACAATAATATGCAATGAATGTAGTTTTGTAAATAGGTACCTACTACATATACAATATTCCATAGTATTGAATTGTGGTCATCGTTTAACAGCGACAACTACCTTAAATAAATAATGCCTATTTTGGTAAGTAGGTATCTACATAACTGTAACCAGGAGACATATTTTTATAAATAATAATTGCCCACATATAATATTACTTAACTCAATCTATTATTTTAAAATATTTTATGTGTGTCTTATACTAAAATCATGAGAGAGATGAGAATTCCAATGTTACTTGTAGCACACAATATTGTAGAGCAGCAAACTAAGTTCAACATTTTATATGTACAGTGCATAATATTTTATTATTAAAAAACAGGTAGGTGTAAACATGAATTGAATTCATGATTTAGTTATTAAATCGCAGATGATCTCTGCCACTTCTAATGCCTTGATTATTTTAGATCAATCAAGATTAGCGGCTGAATTCTGATGAGTTGAGTATGAATAAAATATTTCGTGTTACCGAATGATAATGGTCTTTTGAATGAGAAGGTGATATACTCCAAAGTCTAATAGCCCCTACTAAATATTACTTTTTATTAGAATAATCGTACATTTGATGCGTCTCCGAATGAAAGGAGACTGTAAACTATTTAAAACATTTTTGTAGGGAATTAATTAGGTACTAAACTATAATATTCACATTTAATTAGCAGCAATTAAGTGTATCTAAGTGTGGATAACGTACATACATTTCACGTTAATTTTTGTAAATATGAGAATATAAATTATTTAAATTATGCAACTAATGTAAGTACAACAGCGTAGAAAAATAGGCGTGTCAAGTACCTATATTTTATGAGTAGCAATAACAAGAAAGGCTACTCTAGGTACCTATAATAATATATTATTTACAAGGTAGTGTTTATCAACTTATTGCGCTCTATAGCTTTTGTAGAATGAAGTTGTCCCATCAGTGACAGAAGGCCTCTAAATTCATAACACAGTTTATTATTTTACTTTTAACTACCTAGGTGCTAAAATTAAATTAAATTTACAGCTATTTTTCGGTATAATTGGCAGAACTTAAGGTAGGTTTTTTTTAATCATCACAAAATATAAAAACCTTTTATTCAAAACAATTCAGCAAAAAACACAACGCATTAGGTACCTTAAACATGTATACGTGCTTTTGAAATCTAATAAAAGCCATATAGATGTTTAGAACTCTTGTTTCGGCTCAGTATTTTGTGGAGATCAAGTCTTGCTAAGAAACATCCGCAAAGCATCGCAAATAGTTTTAGTACATAAGGTACCTACAATGATGTTCGAAGTAATATTAAGTTTTTAAATTTTGATTGTGAATTTTTTTATTATTATGCATAATATTGTGTTAAAATTATGCATTTTGTACTGATATGTAATCATTTTGTTTAGTATTATGACTTTGGTGTTGGTTGAATACAAAATTGAGCAAAATTTTGGCTATAAATTATCATTATTACGGTATGTACCTACATTAATATAACTAAAAATAATGTCTTTAAAAAAACTATACAATTTTCTAGTTATTTTGTTAAATAAAATAAAATATGAAATTCTACAATATATGTTTATGTATTCAAACATCACATATAAATCTAATAGCTTCAAAATAATAATTATAATTGAGATCGGTATCGTGTTTTATGTAATAAAAAACTAGTGTAACTACATGAATGGGTTAATATATAATTTTAATTACATATATATATTTAATTTATATGAAATTTGAATTACATATTAAACATTTTCGGTCCTTGTAAGGGTAAAAACGGAATAACGATATCAAAAATAGTTACCCTAGTGGCATAGGATATCGGAGATGGCTGCTGGCGATAAGACATGCAAGCTGCTTAGAATATTCATAGAGAATTGTGTTTTTTTTACATTATATAATCGGCTTCTGGTCATCGAAACTTTATCAAGTCTTGTTCAAGCCCAGTGACTTTTATTTAAATACGTAGGTTTGTACTTAAGGATAGAAAAATAGCGGCCAAAACATGGATTTAAAACTTTGATCTTACCTATCATTATTAACGAAAATTGCAAAATGATACGATAGTTTCATAAAGAACCACCATTGCTTTAGATTTATACAATGCCGCTTTAACATGTGATGTACCAAACTACATAATTATATAAACTTATTACAAAACTACACTTTGTATTGTACCTTACGTTATTAAATACTATTATTATGACTTGAAATAATTTATAACTAAGCTACAATATGTAAGCCGCAGAACATTACATCTAGAACTTACAATATGGCAGTTGTCACTAAAGTTAGCTGAGTTGTTTCATCTCTTACTAACTACCGTTATCATTTGGTAATTTTGGTATGGAGCGCGGGATCTCAGTGTTTCAGACTGTACCTAGTAAATGACAACTTCATGATTTTTTTATCACAACCATTATTGCAAAGAAAACTTGTATTTGGTAATGTTTGCAGGTAGGTACCTACATCACGCCAAAATCACTAATTACATCGGAAAAATAAGAAATCGGCAAGATGCAAGTTCGAGTTTCGAATAAGACTTCAATTTATTTCATTGGTTACTGAATTGCAAGTGGTGAAGTTATGATGAACACTTTCAAAATTTTCAGTGATCTTACAGGTACTTATAATTTAGGTTATACCTAATCTAAATATTTTTTAAGCTACGACATTGTGTTGATAAAAAAAATCTAATGTAATAATTATCTGTTAAAATATTTTACGTCAAAACGAATACAACGATGGAAATAACATATTTTACGAGTATGTACAATTTAAACCGCCGAGCATCGAACCGGCACACGCGCAGTAGGTTAATTTATTATGTAGTGAGTAGTGCGTATGTCATAATTATAATAAAATAGGTGATGTAGAGATCTAAAATGCACTCAATATTCTACGATTGGCACAATTTGAATATTAACATCGTATCCTTGTACCTTAAAGTTTCGTTATTTGGAACATTATTTGCATTTGATTTTGTATCTTTTTAACACGCTTTTTGATTTAATGTTTATGTGAAAATTCGATAATATAAAAAAATGTGTCAGAAAGCCGTTCTAAACCTACTGATCAGTAAGTTTGTTTGATCCCTTATAAACATAGTTAGCTGCGTGGCTTTAGGCACACGTTTTTTTACATAATCATTATCTAATTTAAAATTTTGAATATATGTGATCGGAACTTAGGTCTCAACATTATAATATTTTATGTTAACAAACGTGTCAAGTTGAGGATCATTATTTTGTTTAATTATTAATTATATTTTTGTCTTTACAAAGAATGTTACTCGGGTCTTGTCTTTTTGCTCAATATAAATCATATTTTATGTAAATTTACGACTTTGTGAGTCATAAATGAAAATAATATGTATGAGTGTTTGTTACACATCTTAAAATATCTCTATTTATTAAACTTACCATACCTATAATTAAAAATTCATAATGTCGCAATATATTTTTTCGATTTAATACTAATTTTAAGTAACAATTTAAGGTATAACATTTTCTTAAACAATAAAAATATTTACACACCCAAAATTTGCTTACAATCAATAGTAGGTATATGGTACCTACCCTATATTAAGAATAAAGTGTATATAATTTACTACTTATTTAATAAAAGATTTTAAGTATTTACAACTCAATCAATAATACTTAAACTTTAAAAATAATATTGCATCTCGCAATCGCCTTCACTTACATTTATTTTCATCTTGTCGCTGCCTTTACGGCCCCGGAAGACCAAATCGACGGAGACCACACGCGATCCACACCCACGTATTTTAGTCTCGTGCTGGTTACCCTTTACGTGTATAAAGTCGCCAAGATTCTACAATAGTTCATACTATTCGCGTAGGTTCTGGCGTATATTTGTCCAACATATTTGAGTACGTTGGCGTTCCCATTAAATAGGGGGAGCGTACCGACCCGTCCTCGTTGGCACACGCTTGTCTCAGCGCAGCCTCGACGTCGATTGGTCATTTTGTCTGCTCCAAAGCTTCCGACAAGCTCACCATCCCTTAAAGTCATAGCCATCTGTATCTCTGCTCGGTCGCCTTGACGACGCTCGCTCATTTGCGCGAGAACTTTGAGTATTTTCTCCTTGTTCTAGTTACTCCACTTTTGTATACGACGCAGATATGTCCATAAAAATTTAAATCTAAACATGTTTATAGTCTTTTAGTCGAATCAGAGATAGCTTACAAGTCTAGTATCATATATTACGTGGTTTTCTTTTATAATCTAGTTAGTCAGTCGATACGCAAATATTCTAGTGATTAATATCACTGAAGACTTTCAACTGGATTTCACTTTAATTTATCTTTTGTGAATCCAGTTGATATATATATATTTTCACCTGGAGCATACTCGTTGGAGTTAATATGCATCAGTGTGAAATCATTTTTGCAGTTCTTCCATCTAAATATTGCACATTCGAAAATGTGGACGGAATAACTTGACTGTTCATAGTAAACTGTAGTACGTCACAGGTTTATATATAAATACGTATCAAATATTACTCACCTATTGGTAAGCAGGCATCCTATCTCATAATTTCTGGAAGCTACCCTTGCACTATCGGTTCCTTCGAGCCATCTGGCTTAGGTTTAATGCGGTATATATCTTAAATTTGATGCCAATAGGTTCGTAGATGCTACGTATTTGTTGAACATAAACGGAATACAGCAAATATTTCACACTGCTTATGTCAGTCTATCTTAAACCTATTCATCTTACATCTAATATTCACAGTCTCCGACTGACATAGGCGCAATCCGCATACAACTCGCATGTTGTGTCACAGTAAAGGCGAATCTACTGCGCTACAAAAATACGTGGGCAATGTCTATGTAGTCAAAATACCAGCCACATATAAAGAGCAAAAATATGTCTCCTTTTAAAATTTACATATCTTAATACCTTAGATAAAACTCTCATATATCTTCGTAAAATGTATCTACGCTAATCACTCACTCACTTGGAACAGTTGTCGCACACTGCGAATGTTTCCCGGAGTCTGCTGAGGCAAACAGTCTGAGTGTCCGCTATTGTAATAGCGAGTGTTCATTTTGGATGCACTGCACGCGCGGCGGCGTGAGCCGTTCGCGTACGCTAGTCGCCGAAGCGAGTGCACGCCTTCTTCCACTTGCACTGTGTGCACCAGAGGTCGCGCTGATCCATGCCGTACACTTTACGGCACTTCTTGTTGTCGGAGCGCGGCCGCCTGCCAGGGCTGCTCGGGGAGCCGCCTCCGCCACCGCCGCTTGTCAAACGCATGTGCTTCTGCAAAAAATATTTTACTTATTAAACAATCACATAACTGACTGGCAATCGACGAAGAGCCAAACCATTATCCGTATTAGTTGAATCTGAAAGGTCAGCCCATTAACTGAAGATTAAATCGCGAGTTTAATAATCTGAAAGCAAGGTTCCGAAATTCAATCCCCATGGGGGTTTGATTGGTGTCTGAAGTTTGTAAATGCTGGTGCTAAGGAACAATAAGGCTTAGGCTTAGAATTTCGCTACAGAAAGATAAGTATTTGGGTAGGGGCTTACCGGTGAGTGCGAAGTAGACCAGGAATGCGATACAGGAATGCTTATTGTCCTCGCCGTTCCATTTTGCATTAGCAGCCCTTGCCTGCAAACAAAAAAGCAATCTTAATACACAACTATCACAAAAGTTTTAATGTTTAAAAAAAAAGATAATGTTTGTGATGGTTACCTATAGGAGCCAACTAGTTGGCGCTGGTACTCAGGGTCCTCATGGGGCGGGCGGCACATGTCTCGGTGGGATAGCGTCGGTGGCGGCGCTGGGGCCATAACCTCACGCTCTGTGTAGTAAAACTCCTCCTCGTGGTCGCTGTCACCTTCCTTTTTCGGTCTGAAACAATTCAAACCCACCATATAACCGACATCTTTCACAATTACTAAATCATTCTGTCAACAAAAACAGACAGATAGGACCACGACTGTAATCCCCAAGTACTGTAGCGTCTTCTCAGATCTTCAGTTGTTCAGATCCTTGAGTATTCCTCAAGGGAGTAATCCTAAATTTTGCGTTTTTTAAGTGACAAGGTGCAAGCCCACTGTCTCTTACAGGAATACCAACTAATTGGTATCCTCACGATTTTTTCCTTCACCTTTTTGAGCGCGTGTTACTATGTATATTTTTCGAACAGAAGAATTAATTGATTCTCGACCGGGATTCGAACTCACGACCTTCGGTTAGTCGATACCTACAAACATAGTAACTGCCTCATTCATCGATCCTGATCCCTTCGACCCGGCCATTGTTGAGCAATTGATCATTGAATGCCTATCAACTTTATGTTTCCGTATCTCCCTGTTGTGTTATTTTATTCAACATTCTAATCTTATTATTAATGAATTCCTGAGCCCTGAATTTATGCGGTGTAAGCAACTTTCTGACCGACTTCCTCTACCGAATAGAAGGCGTGGGTTCAAAATACTAAGAACCACATGTTCAAAATATCAAGCATAGAAACCGACATGCTCGAGAACTGATGATTCGAAGACATAAGAATTCTCAAGCCGCATTTGTTGGTGAAACCCGACTTCTCTCTTATAGGTTATGCCATGACTCACACAATGTTAACTTAATATGCTGTTTAGGCCGATCAAGAAACATTTTGAACCTATAAGGTAGTTCCAGAAATATCCCTGTAATTTCTAATGTTGACTTGTAATGACAGTTTAAATATCACGTTAGCCTTGTTATTGAGTAAATAGTTGGATGCATGATCATCGGTATTAAAAGAACTGTAGGGCAGAGTTACGTAAGCGGGCGGAGTGCGGGCGACCTTGTAGCGTTGCGGGGCGCGGGCGCGGGCGCGGGTTCTCGTGTGCTGCAACCTTGTCGCGGAGCCCGCTTCCGGGTCACAAGGGCTGGCCTTTCAGCGTTCTAACTACGAGTACCAACATTCCCTATAAATATCAACCTTTCATTTAATTTCTGACCATAAAAACACCTCGGCAAAAAAAAGGTCGCTTGATTTTTATTGCACTTTGTGAGATTTTTAACACTGATATTTCCTTGTTTTGCAATACGAGTCAGAAAATTAAGACTACAATACTAGAACGCACATCGTAAATTAATATGTAAGGCCACATTACTAGGTTTCATAGAATAGAGCTCGTTTTCGATGCCTGTCAAGTTTCGTTTGAAACGTATTCTGGTAATAATTTAGGCATCAAGCCATCATAAAACAGTCAGCGATAACAATACCTTTCTTTATTGATGTAGGAAATGAGATGTTTGCAGTGCATGCGAGCCGCAACCTTGCCAGCTGGCTGCCATTGCACAATTATTGCTGTTGATAGGCGCACATACACGTGTAGCCCCGCGCAAACGTCACAAGAGAACACGTGACCGATGCGTATATTTGCAGAGTTATCTACTAACATCCGTGATCTCCATATTATACCTATGATCTATTTTATCATTTCAGTTGCGTCACCGGAGACAAACAGGAGTTTATTATATAATATTCATAATCTGAACTTACCCCAAGTGAGTGTTTCTTATGTGCGCTTCAATGGATGAGCATGTGGTGGTGTTGTGTCCGCATCCTCTCCAAGTGCACTCGAATACAACGCTGTTCATCTGCAACAAGCAAAATGAAAAAATATATATCACGCCTATAACAATTTTTATTCAGCTGTTGGAATGTGGAAGCAACGCAAGGTTGTCCTCGCGTAGCGGGCCCTCAGCACCTATTTCTACTCTATTCCTGTCGTACCATCTACAGACCGGCACGTCCGGAAGCCAACCAAAGTGATTCTGAAGAACGTGACAACATCCTAGTTTCTTCCTTGACACAATATGGAACGCCTTTAGATGGATTCATTGTACCTAATTGCATAGTAAAATATTATTATTTCAATTGTAACGAATTTAACAAAACGAAGCAACGCACGAAACCTCGCGGCCTCGGTATGTGCTGTTGCCAAAGATTCTGCATTGACCTTCTGCTCAATACCACATCATTTCAAAGTTGAGGCGCACACATGTGTGTTGGTGTATTCTCTGCTGTTACCCTGAAGCCAGGCTAAAATTATCTATTTTCGCTTGTTAAACTTGCTATAGCAAGTATCTTGAATATAGTCAGATGCAGTGCTAATAAAGGCATTGTAACGTGCGATTCATCGATAGCTGATGCCCGTAGTACCGCAGCCTCAAAGCCGAGGCTATAGGTACCTATATCAAGTGCATTTCGAAGTAGGTCAGGTCACGGGAAAACGAGGTAGCGGGTGTTGGCGGGGAGGGGGGATAAAGGCCGCGAACTAGGTCGCAGCACCACGGCCAAGGGTGGTCCGCGAAGGTTGCGTTCCTTTGTCTCTGTCGAGGGCCACTTCTCGTAAAATTTAATTGCAGCATACGCGAAGCTTCTCTTCACAAATCTTTATCTTAACGGCTTGTAATTTTTTTAGGGTATACCTTAGCGAACACGCCTAGGTTCAGATCACACGCATTGTCTATCTATATAAAAGACAGTGCTGCCGCAATTTGTCCAGATTAAAATTATTGCTTTGGATCGAATCTTTTCATTATTATTATTATATCCTTTCATATTTGTCATCGAAATAAGTATATAGGTAGAGCACGGACAAAATAATATTACTAATTACCTACCATAGATGAATCACAGCGGTAAATCCTTAGGGACATGACGCCATTATATTTCCAGAACGTTTGATAAATTATTTGTAACAGGAAAGAACAGAAAACATTGCAATAGCTATTGGCTTTTTAACATTTTTAGAAAACTACGAAAAATATAGCATAGGAATGGAAATTTGAATGAAAATAGATTAGGAGAAATCATTTGAAAAGGCTATACTTTGCACAGGTAGGTACCTATTTGACTCTTCGAATTACCGTGCCCTTCAACTCTTACTGGAAACATCGATCGATACTGTGGCAATGTCGTTGAGTGCTATTTCGCTTGTGGTCAAATGAAAAAAGGCAAGACACTAATGAAAAATGGCACGTGATGTTTCTACATAAATTGCAAGTTAATTTTGAAGACCATTCGGTTGCCTACCTATTATTGTAGGTAAGCTAGTTGGAATTTTATGTTTGCAATGGTTTTATAGCAAATATCTTGGTATGAGTACCTATCGTTAAATATATAGGTTCGTACAAACTAAATTCCGCGAATTCATACTTTTAAAATACAATGCGTGTCAAACCTATTGATTAAATTGTGGTTTAGGGATTTTTATGACCAAAAAACTTGTTCGCCATAGTTAAAATCATATTCAATTAATTAATTGTGGCCATCCCTTGAATTCAGGGTGGATAAAGAGGAGGGGAAATAGCGCTACAGGAGGGGTCTCCCCTCTCTCCATTGCACCGTTGACCTACTTTCTGCCTCCAATAAACTTTATCAATCTAGGTACCTATCTATCTACGTAGGTACTAAGTTATGATTTTGTTTGTTTGATTAGGTATATTATAAAACACTTGAGTGAATTTTATTACAAAACCAGTTAAATGAATCCCTTGTAAGTAATTGAAGGTCTAACTCTAAACGAAACGAAGTAAATTGTCATAAATGTAAACATTACTTTATTTGTGCTTGTTTACCTTACAAAGGTCTCGCTGCATTTCCATATGCATATGAACAAATTATAACTGTTAGAATAGGTTCGTAAATCGTTGCGGGATGGCAGCAATACAGTGAATATGCATCCTTATGCGCGCTTGTGTGGGTGTTGTGTAGACAGCTTACACGTGCCGGTTTCTAAGTATGTGTGCACTGCAGGCGCACTGTGCCAGTGTGCAGTGGTTATTTGTGCATTCGGAAGATACACATAAAATACTAATGCACTGAACACTGCGACCAGAATAATTATCTTCTGCCAAGCTCATTATAAAACTATTAACCGAATACATTTCTTATATCAGCAAACAGGAATTGCAAGTACCTACCTAATGGATGAGATCACAGAATGAGTTCTAAACATTATTTTTAATGGAACACACTTTTTACTTAAAATTCTTTTATTTATTGTTTTCGTGTTTATAAACACTTAAAAACTTTGTTTCCCAAAGCCAATGGATGAAAAATTCCTGCATGGGCCATAGCAATTGTTTCGTTGTACCTAGCAGGTAACTGGAAATGGGTTAGTTTGTTCTGAGGGGGGCAATGGGAGTCCGCACGTGTCGCAGTGGGGTATACTGACACGCGGAAATAAGGTTCGCTAGAGGGAAGGGGACTTGGTAATTTGTATTGTGTTTGTCACGCTGCAGTGTGGCCTATTGTTTCGAGAAGCAAAAATGTTACTAAGGTCCTGATTTCTAGTGAATTAGACCAACCACGCCTTTATTATTATTATGAACATCTTTAATGTACAAATTTGCGAAATACCGAAAAGTTTTTAAAAGTAAATGCATTGTTGTATCTTAAATATTATGTTGTTTTATCTCTCTACTGTCTAATATCGGTTATATGTAATTTTATCAATGAAAACGAAATGTCAATGCAATATGTAAAACGTGTGAAAGGTGGGAGATAAGCGAAGTAGCTTGCGACCATTTTATAGCACAATATATAATCAATAATAATTCCTATCTACCTAACATCGAGAACAGCACCTAACCGGAGCGTTCTTCGTTTAAATATGTAAAAGGAAACTGTATTCAAGCAGGAAGTGTTAGAGCTCATAGTTGAATAGAAGAATGTGTCTTAAAACGGACCGGCATAAAATGCCGGTTTGTTGTTGCGCTATCCCACTCAAACGCAAACCGTGTCGAGATGATATTGATTTGTTTTCATTGCGTCTCTCTTTTGCCCACGAGCGCACATGCTATGTCGGTTTCGCCCGCGTGACCTTACTTATTCACACATACAATTCCTCACTCACACAAGCGTTGCTGGATAAGTTGTTTTCCCTGGCAGTAAGAAAGAACGAGGAAGCCGCGGCCGCCCGGTACTTTTATGCGCACCGTGCTTAGCCATTCTATAGTTGAGTTAGTGATCTTAGCACAAATCTACCGAGTATTATGATTCCATTGGTTTGATCTTTAGTAGGCCAATGAACGACTACATCAACGGCCTGGTAGAACCGGTCGGAAACCCAAATCAAACAATGCTTAGCCATAACACCTATCTAGGTACCTGAAAATAAGCAGTATGTCTAAGTTTGATTTGTAGGAAAAATATCCAAATTAGCCTAATCAAACGTAGGTACTTATGCACAGCTTAGCACATCAAATCAATGAGTAAACAATATTGAAAACGTTTTGGCAGAGTGTTACATAATACTAATTCTAGGTGATTCCCACGTACTTCTTATACCTTCAATATGTTATTCTCGAGTAATATTGTATCTTAAGGACCTTTGTATTATTTATAAGTATTTAACTTTCAAAACTGTTTAAGTTCTTACAATACTTTTGTTTAAATAAATTATTAGGATAAGTGGCTCAGTTGTCTACAACTGATAGTTTATGGATACTTTACATTCCCGACCATGTAAATCCCCAACATATGTCTAAATATTCCCACACCTTTCTTAGTATAAATAAGTGGCATTAGAATAAGCAAGTCACTTCACTTCCAACATCCAAATTCGACACATCTCATTGTACTAAGTTCGTAATACTAAGTTCTAAATCTAGTAAAAGTGTAAATACTAAGTTCTAAATCTAATAAAGTATTTTAAAAGTAAATTGTGCTAATTACTACATAACATTTTGGCGCAGCCGGTAGGAATGCAAAAATCGCGAATAAAAGTCGGAGATAACGTTTCTACGGTTTAACTAAACAAAAGACTAACAGTGAAACGGTGCCTACAGGGTTTTAATCTTCTCCGCCGAACCAACGATGTGCATCCGCAAAACATTTATTGTGTTACTGTGGTAAGTGGCTCATTCTTATATGCTCCTTTGTTCTATTTCCTAATCCTACAACATTCATCTCGATTCCTTTAATTATTCGATCATCGATTCATTATGTCCATCGACTCTAAAACAACTGAAGCGGAATCCGCTACAATGGATATAGACTTCAGAATGCTTTTGCAACTTATTCCTGAATTCGACACCCTCAAACCTACTCAAGAAGTTTATCGATTCATTAGATCGTGTGACTCAGCTTTTGAATTAGCATCAAAATCTCAAATTAAGATACTTTTAACATACGCATTAAACAAAATCACGGGACCAGGGTCGTCAGACGTCCACACGAAGCGGTTTCAGACATGGCCCGATTTAAAATGTTTTTTAATTCAAAAGTACTCGCATACAAAGACGCTGGGACACTTACAACTAGAGTTACAATCTCTTTTTCAAAAACCCAGTGAATCCATCACCGATTATTTTCATAGGGTCGATATGTGTAGGAGCAAACTCGTTGAAAAATTATCCACTGAAACGAAAGACAATACATTGGAAGGCCGCGTGGCCACCACCGAAGAAATGGCACTAAACGTCTTTATTAACGGGTTAAACTCAGATATAGGTATAATGCTTAGGGTTCACACTATATCTAACCTCACCGACGCAGGAAACTTGGCTATTCAAGAAGAAAAAATTAGAAACATGAACAACGCTAGACAAATTCTATATAAGAAAAGCGTCCCAAACCCAACAAACAACTTCCGCACAGATAATAGCATGCGTACGAACGAAATTAGACAGACACAAAACAGGAATAGCATCCCACAGCAATCACAGAGCCATACTAAAGTTTGCAACTATTGCAAATATCCGGGACACTTAATCTCGGAGTGCCGTAAACGCGCTTATAACAACAACCTAAGACAAAATCTTAACTCTGTTCAACAAACGTCTCAACAACGGCCTGCGGCCCCTGCTAGAGTAAATAATTTAAACTCTCAAGCGGCCGGAGAGATGGGCACTACTCCGGAAACCGCTTCGATTTGCTACTCCAATGCCCGGACACTGATGTCAAGCCCCAATTCGAACCAGAACATGGATATCGAGGCGGAGGCACTCCAACTAGGATGGTAAAACCTAAACCAACCCTAGATAGTAATCTTAGGAATCATGGGTTGCCTCATTCAGTCCATCGGGGACAGGCACCCGTGCTTCAGCTCAACAAGAATCGCATAATGGCACCACAAAATAGACCAGTCTATCGGAGACAATTTTGTGATGCCAGCACTCAAACTGAAATCCTAAATCTGACTCAATCAAATACTAACTCCCAAATCAATACTAGTCCAAATTCTATTTCTACCAAATCTGATGCAAAATCCAAATCAAACTCTGAATCAAAATCGACTCAATCAAATACTAACTCCCAAATCAATACTAATTCAAATTCCATTTCTACCAAATCTAAATCAAACTCTAAATCAAAACCTAAATCAAAATCGAAATCAAACCCTCAATCAAAATATACCAAACCCGCTGTACCTATTACTATTTCCTCACTTAACGTACCTCCAGAAAATCTTCTACATTGCCAATTCCATATCGAAGGAAACCCAGTCACGCTACTCGTTGATACAGGAGCCTCTATTTCGGTCATAAATAAAGCGAAAATAGGAATGGCACCTCTAGATGTATCGAACATCGTATCAATCGTAGGTATCTCGGGTAACCAATCCTCAATTCAAAGTTTTGGAACGGCTCAAATATCACTAGACAATTTTCCTAAATTCAAATTCCATGTAGCTAACCTCAACATTCAAGTCGACGGTATCATAGGTAACGATTTCATGTCAAAATTCAACGTTAACATCTATGTCCAATCAAAATCCATGAGAATCCATGATCGCTCTTACAAACTCTTCTATGTCGGCGAAAAAGGATTAGCCAATAATAAAAACGAACAGTTCGTGGGTCAACGCTCAGAAACCGTTATCACATGTTTTACTAATGATATTCAAGACGGATACGCTGTAATCAACAAACAACAAATTCAAAGCGATATCTCCATTCCTAACGCGTTAGTCGCAGTCAAAAACCACAAATTCTTAATCACTTGCGTAAATTCTAGTAACGAAGACAAAATTATTTCTATTCCCATAGTTCAAGCGACTCCATTATTATCAAACGACGATAAGTCATTAAACAATCTCAAATTCCCAGTAAATCTATCAAAAACGATTAACAGTAACGGCACTAGTAACAGACTTATACGGCAAGACCATTTGAACGCCGAAGAGAAAGACTCTCTCGACAAAATCATCTACGAATTTTCAGATATATTTTATTATGAAGGCGAAACTTTGACATTCACAAACCACACTAAACATTCGATCCCTACAACTTCAGAGATACCGATTCATACGAAAACCTACAGGTTCCCTTTCGTTCATCAACAAGAAGTCAAAACTCAAGTTCAGAAAATGCTAGATCAAAACATAATTCGACCTAGCACCTCCCCTTGGAGTAGTCCTATCTGGGTAGTACCAAAGAAATTGGATGCCTCAGAGAAACAAAAGTGGCGTGTAGTTATCGACTATCGTAAACTCAACGACATAACAGTAGGAGACAGCTATCCCTTACCCAATATTTCCGATATTTTAGATAAACTAGGTCACTCAATCTATTTCACGACAATAGATCTAGCCTCAGGATTCCACCAAATAGAGATGGACCCTAAAGATGTCCCTAAAACAGCTTTCAATACACCTTACGGTCATTACGAGTACCTTAGAATGCCTTTTGGCCTTAAAAACGGACCAGCCACGTTCCAACGTGCCATGGACAGTGTCCTCCATGGATTGCAAGGTGAACGCTGTTTCATCTACCTTGACGACATCGTTGTTTTCGCATCTAGTCTTCAAGAACATGAACAAAAACTCACTGAAGTCTTTAATCGCCTTAGAGAACATGGTTTAAAAATCCAGCCAGATAAATGCGAATTCATGAGAAAAGAAGTAGCTTACCTAGGTCACATAATCTCTAACGAAGGTGTAAAACCGAATCCTGACAAGGTAAAAGCTGTTAAGGAATTTCCAGTCCCAAAATCCTGTAAAGACATAAAATCATTCCTAGGACTTGCTGGTTACTACCGCAGGTTCATTCCGAATTTTAGCAAACTCACGAAAGCTATGACAAGCCTTCTTAAAAAAGATGTCCCATTCGTTTGGAGTGAAGAACAACAACGCGCATTCGATAGTTGTAAGGACATCCTTACAACGACACCTATTTTACAATATCCCGATTTCAACAGAGAATTCAATTTAACGACTGATGCTTCAAAATACGCGATAGGTGCAATTCTTTCACAAGGAGAAGTCAGCAAAGACTTGCCAATTGCATATGCTTCACGTACACTAAATAAAGCCGAGTCTAATTATTCTACTATAGAACGCGAATTATTAGCCATAGTGTGGGCAGTTAAGCATTTTCGACCTTACCTTTTTGGTCGAAGGTTTAAGATACTCACGGACCATAAACCTCTAGTTTGGCTTATGAACATCAAAGACCCAGGTAGCCGCCTAGTTCGTTGGAGATTAAAACTCGAAGAGTACGACTACGAGATAGTATATAAATCGGGTAAAACCAACACTAATGCAGACGCTCTTTCCCGCCCTCCGGTTATGAACTCTAACATCATTGACTTAACAAACTCGACTCCAAATTCTCCATCAGAGGAGTATCTCCAACTCAATTATGAACATTATGCAGCCTTAGATATAAGAGAACGCAATTGTTTTGAATCCTCTAAAGTCAAGTTCTCACCTGACCGATTATTAGATCCCAGACATAAAAATGTCTTTATTCCCACATCTTGCAAACTCTCAGATCAAAACGAAATATTCAACGAAGCTTTAAGCTTGTGCTCCGGTGTAGAGCACTATGTAGCAAAAATCAAAAACCTTTATGGCACGGATATCCTAATTTCAAATGAAAAACAAAATCTTATATTTTGCTGTACTAGGCCAAATCACTTCGACCCATGGGATGCTGAAAGCTATTTCAAAGCTCTGCTTTCCTGTCTTCAACAACATACTATCTCCCAACTTTTTGTCCCAGATCTTAAAAATGACCACACCTGTAAACTAGTCAATAATGAACAAATTCATATCTCAACATACTTGGCTGAAAACTATGATTGCGAAATCACAATTTGCGAAAATAAAGTTAAGTATCCAAAGTCAGAAGATATCCCTGATATCCTGAAAACCTATCACGATGAACCTCTATCAGGACATCGTGGTGTAGTCGAAACTACCAGGAAAATTAGAAACGAATTCTTTTGGAAAGGGATGACCAATGACATAAAAACTTACGTCGAATCTTGCGTTATCTGCCAACGTAATAAAATACAAAGAAAATCTTTTCAAGCTCCCATGGTCATAACCTCCCAATCAACCGAATCTTTCGAACGCGTTTCAATGGACTTAGTCTCTTACTCGGACATCAGTGAAGGCAATAACAAATATGTTTTAACTCTCCAAGACGATCTTACGAGATATGTACAAGCATACCCGATCCCAGACAAAGAAGCGGTAACTGTAGCACGGCAATTGCTTAACTTTTGCCAACACTACGGAGTACCAAAGAGATTCCATTCAGATCAAGGCACCGAATTTACGAATAATGTAATAAAACAACTGATGAAATTCTTCGGCTCTAATCACACTTTCAATACAACTTACCATCCTCAAACTAACGGTGCCCTCGAACGATTTCACGCAACTCTACGAGATCACATTCGCATGTACCATAATCGACGGTTAAAGAATTGGGATCAAATCATTCCATTCGCAATCATGTGTCATAACACCTCGATTAATAGCTCCACGGGTTATACGCCGCATGAACTTCTTTTCGGATACAAACCGCGTCCATTCTATTCCATTAAGCCAATTTCTGATTACACTGCATGCGATTATTTAAAAGACCTTAATGAACGTCTAAACGCATCTCGTGAAACTGCACTCAAAAACATCGAAAACATGAAAGAAAAAGCAAAAGAGCGCTACGATAGCAAAATTAGAAATACTATCGAATATAAAATAGGTGATAAGGTAATGTTAAGGGTCCCTAACCCAAATAATTTAGATTCTAAGTGGGAAGGTCCGTGCGAAATAATACGTGTAGGCTTCAACGAAAACTATTTAATTAAGAAAGCAGGCAAAAATCAATTAGTGCATGCCAATCGCCTACGGCCTTATGTCCACTAAGTTAAGTATAGGTATATAATAAAATTAGGTTTAAATTTATATTAGAACTCTTCTATTTTCCTAACTCGTCAATTACTTCTATTCCAGCGTAACCACGAAAATCGTTGCTCAAATGATAATATCCGATTCCCTTACCTCACATGCTGGTATTTTTTATGACAAAGAAGGACAAATTTCAATATCTGATGGATCATGGAAGCTTATCGTCTATAAAGACATAAAACCACTATTCATATCTTTCGAATCCCTAACTCGCCTTTCCAACAACTTCCAAGCGACATCAGCTCAATATCAATTTCTTCCTAACGTTCAATCGACCAAATCTTACCTTAACGTAAATCTAAATAAAATCGAATCAAAACTAGCTGAACTCTACATGTACTTAGGAAAGAACTTTCGTGTTAAAAGAGAACTCTTAGACGACTTTGGTTCTGTTCTTAAGTGGCTTATAGGTACACCTGATGCAAAAGATGCAAAACGCTACGACGAATGCATCGATAAACTTGAACGAAATGAGTTGGATCTAAGCAATCTCATGCAAAAACAGTTGCAAATTACATCTTCTACTGTAAGAAATTTTAATGAAACAATCTTTAAAATTACCTTTGACGAACAAGTAATTAATGAAAACATTAATCGTCTCAACTCCTACCTCAACAAGACAGATACTCTTATCTTCGACATCAAAGTAAACGAAGATATCTCTACTATTTCTTTGCAAATCCTAGAGCTTGTTACAAGCCTAGAAAACGAAATTGACGATTGTCTAGCTAGTATTCTTTTTGCTAAATGTAATATAGTTCATCCTTCAATCATAAGCTCTAAAAAGTTGTTCAATGAGCTTCTTAAATCGAATAAAATTAGAACAAACAGAAGGCTAGTCACTTCGGTCACTACTAATAACTTACATACTTTACTAGATTCTTCCTTCTTGACAGCCTATGTTTATTCGAATCGATTAGTCTATATTCTAGAATTTCCTCTCGTCATGAATGATCCTTTAACCTTGTATCATACCTATTCTATTCCAATACAACATCCTAACTCCTCATACTATTCCACAATCATTCCTGAGCATATATACCTGGCTACTAATCCAAGTGGGCAATATTATGTTTCGACGAGTTCACTAGACAACTGCATCACCTTCGCTATGAGAAACAGAGTCTGCAAAGATCTTGTGGTCTACGACTCAGCGGAGCGTCCCATCTGCGAGCTACAACTACTTCTTAGCAAGAAAACTACTATTCCTGAAACCTGCACGGCGACAACATTTCCTGCGGAAATCCAGACGTTTCAACCATTGCATCACAACAGATGGCTCTACATCTTGACCACCGAAACCAGCTGCGTTCTACACTGCGACAATGAAGTTTCAAATCATAAGCTTCAAGGATCAGGCATTATAACACTATCACAAGGGTGTACGCTTCACACAGGCTACAGCACACTTTCGGCATATCAATCAATGGAAGAAAACGCGACGAGTCCCATTATAATTCCCGACATAAGGACGGATGATTGCTTTGAGATAACAAAGAACATTGAAGCACCACCACATCTTCTTCCCATCAAGATCAACGACATGCCCTTGGATTCGCTTAACAAAATCAAGACTCACCTCGATAAATACTCAGACGAATTGAAGAAGATCCAAGCTAATTCTAAGTCACAATCGTTCCTAGATAGAAACAACTCTACCTTCATGTGGTTCTATTTTACGATAGGCATCATACTCCCTTCTTATTTTCTTATCAAACTCTGCAAACGATGTCCAATCGGTTTCAATCAAACAAGACGATCATCGGACGGAAGAGGATACGTTCAAATATTCAACAACTGCTTCGACAACTCCCGAAGAGAGCGCAGCACACATATCGCCATCCCGCTTAGAAATATACATCAGACGTCTTCCCGCGTAACAGACGACGAAGAAATCAACACTGAAAACCCTCTAACATCACCTCATTCCCAAAGATTAGGCACTAACGCCCAATCTTTATTCTAAGAGGGGAGATGTTACATAATACTAATTCTAGGTGATTCCCACGTACTTCTTATACCTTCAATATGTTATTCTCGAGTAATATTGTATCTTAAGGACCTTTGTATTATTTATAAGTATTTAACTTTCAAAACTGTTTAAGTTCTTACAATACTTTTGTTTAAATAAATTATTAGGATAAGTGGCTCAGTTGTCTACAACTGATAGTTTATGGATACTTTACATTCCCGACCATGTAAATCCCCAACATATGTCTAAATATTCCCACACCTTTCTTAGTATAAATAAGTGGCATTAGAATAAGCAAGTCACTTCACTTCCAACATCCAAATTCGACACATCTCATTGTACTAAGTTCGTAATACTAAGTTCTAAATCTAGTAAAAGTGTAAATACTAAGTTCTAAATCTAATAAAGTATTTTAAAAGTAAATTGTGCTAATTACTACATAACAAGAGATGTAGAACGAGAGTAATCACGTGGCCGTTCACACCGCGACCGTCCGCGTTTCAAAACATGCTTTGTCAGCTTGCTGCATGTTTACAAACAAAGAACCTCTAATGGTAGGCTGAGTTTTGAACAAGCCTTCCGGGTGAAATATGGAAAGTATTTACCTTACCCTACTTACTACTATTTTGTTTTATATGACGAAATCTTGTAACATTTATAGTTATTGGGAATTTACCTAATACAATCAACAAAGGAATCAACTTCGCTTGTCACACAAAGAATTTAGATGAGATAGCATGATGCATCGAGCGAGAGGGCGGCAAATGCGCCATGCGGCGTGCACCCCATGAAGCCAAGGGACTTTGTGGGTCACTGAACTTTTGATAGTAGCTACAACCCCTCGCGCCTCTAAAGTTTGTAAAATGTTATTAGGTTAGCTTCCTGGTGGGATTATCAATGAATTGGTTATTTAAGGTTATCTTTGCTATCTTGTTTTGATGACGTTTAATTAAAGATTATGCGAATATTCTTTTGTTTTCATTCGTTTTTTTTTTCATTATCATTGTTATTATCCGTTTTGAACGTCAGAGGGTAGATATGCCTTACCTACTCATTTAGTTGTAACTTAATTACCATCTACAGGTGGCGTCTTAAAAGCAAAGCAATGAACCCAGGTCCGAAACATGGCGCGACCTGTTCCCTTGCGCCCCCTTCCTCGGCGGTGGTTCACCCTCATCACTTGACGTTTTTCTCTCAACTTTCCAGCCGACTCACACAAACAACCCACAACGTGAACTTTACACATGAAAAATACCCGGTGGGTGGTGGCAAGAAACTACGCAGCGTTCGTTCGCCTCATCTTACTGTGAGAAGTGAGTTGCGTTAGCTATTGTATGTTACGAAGCGATCGATATTTTGAAAATAATCAAAATTCGCTCTCAAATATAGAAGGAACAGTATTTTGGTCAAGTGGTAAACAATGCAGCTGTTTAGGAGGGGCTTGTTTAGTTTACAAATTCCAATTCAGATTAGAACTACTTAGGAACCACGTACCAACTACATAAATAAACGTCTTTTTAGGGTTCCGTACCCAAAGGGTAAAAACGGGACCCTATTACTAAGACTTCGCTGTCCGTCTGTCTGTCACAGGGCTATATCTCATGAACCATGATAGGCTAGACGGTTGAAATTTTCACAGATTATGTATTTCTGTTGCTGCTCTAACAAAAAATACTAAAAACAGAATAAAATAAATATTTAAGGGAGGCTCCCATACAACAAACATGTTTTTTTTTGCCGTTTTTATAGATAATGGTACGGAACCCTTCGTTCGCGAGTCCGACTCGCACTTGGCCGGTTTTTGATTTTAAACCGATCTCATTAGGTTTTTTTTTTAGTTCTTGTTTAAACAATTATATAGGTACCTACCCACAGTGATTTGGCTTGCATTGCTCACTTCAAATTGTCTGAAAATCACATCCAAATGACGCACAGAATTCACTTCCGGCACTGCTTCCTTTACAATAAGATAAGTAGAATTATTTTTATAATAAAGTAATCAGAAGTATTCAGGACGCATCGATGCAAATATCTTGGTGCGAAAGACGTTGTATTTGGGTACCCACAATTACCTCTACAATCTACATCAAACCGATCGAAATATCGGATTCATGTAACCTACAAATTAAATTACTAACATCTTGATATCATTAAATTAAATTAGAACACCGCAAGGAAAGATGCACGTGGCCGAGTCAAAGGTGACTGGCGTCATATTTATTATTTGTCCTAGTGAAATGTGTTTGCGAATGTGCGTCACCATCACTGTTGCCTACTGCGTTGTATAATGGGTTCAGTTCAGATTGTTTTCATGTAGAGATTACCTTTCGGCGACGAATTAATGTTTGATATGACAATGAAAACAACAAAGTGAGTTCCATTACTATGAGTCACTGGCTCGAGCGGCCGACGGCATCGATCTTGGAAGGTGGTTAGATGACGAATCAGTCGCATGGGGCAGTCGAGTCGCCATTCGCTGTAGAGCCGGGGTGGAGCGCCGGCTCTTGGTCACCGACCTCTACAGGTTCCAACTTGTTACCATTTCACTTTTTCTTTCTACCCGACAGGATAAAATTACTGCTCTCAGGCGTCTCTCTCATTAATCGTAGGAAATTAAGACTTAGCATTAGAATTTAATTTTCTGAATTTTAAAGAACTCTTTGTGGCACAAAAACGAGTTGAAACGACAGTTAAAAATCAAACGCTTTTGCATTTAAATGTAGTTACTCAATGGCAAAGAAGTTATGGCATTACGAAGAGATTTGGCAACATCTCAAGGTGTGAAAAAGACAATTCAAATCGTATTAAACGAGGCGCAAGAGGAATTCGCCGTTACAGTTTCTAAAATTGCAAATTGACATGATTTCGTGAAATGGTGAGTTTGTTGAACCCGCGGGACTACTTATTATCGCGACTGATGAACTCGTCACTGCCATTGTTCCAGACTGCGATACCTTTTCGATACCTACGTAACGTCGCCATTATGTTCTCCTATCAGTTGAATACCTACCTATTGTATTCAGTCACAAACATGGACGAAAAAGGTCACAAATTATTTAAAGTCGTAAGTACTTTTGAACTAGTGAGTTGAACTCGATCTGTCACATCTTATAAAAAAGAAAACGCATAGAAAGGGTGCTATTAAATAGAAATTGGTACTCAACAATAAGTATGCAGTCCATATCACGGTTCCATCCACAGACGGTGTTGATATCCTGATTTGGAGCGATCTGAAGTGCATAGCGAAAGATCCTCTACATTAAAGCATAAGTGTAAACAGTTGAACTGTCAAGAACGGGCAGTGAACCGGGCTCGGAGTCATTGCCCTGCCAATGCCGGTTAAAAAAAACGCATTGCCTCATTCTATTTATCCGGCGACGATGATGCGAGACATGCGTTTATATCAAGAAAAACCGCTGCCAATAACCACTTATGTTATATTCCTGATAATTCATAGTGCGTAAATACAGTAACTGATGACAAATAATCTTTAAAAAAAATACAAGTACTTCATAAACAAAGGCCATCCTTCGTGCGCACTTAATCGTAAAAAATTCATAGATTGCGTAATTAAGATTTATGTAAATTAATAATCCTTTGCTACTGACGCTGAAACTATTGGTAAAGCTCTAAAACTGTTAGTAAAATTGCCATTGCCACCCACGGTTTGTCGTGTGACACGCAAAACGGTAACTATAGTGCTTCCTTTGTTCATTTTAATTGTGCAAGGTGGTAGAAATAATTGACCAATGTGGTTACACACCCATAATGACCGTAACCGCATCTGGTGCCGTCCTACAGTTCGGTGCTGGTCAATGTCTCCTCGGACGGTGCTTTTGACCGCACCAAGGCCGTCAGGATAGGGGTACGTGAACTTTATGACGTCTTGGCTCTTTTGCCTATTTTTATTTTGTAAACTTGTTACTGTGCGTAAATTAGGACCCGGTATGAACGTAGGTTTTTATTTTGCAGCAAAGATAAAATATGGTATATACAGTTTTTTTTAAAGGGTATCTGGGTACGTGAACTTTATGACTACTTGATTTTTTTGAAAATTTTTTTGGAAGTTTATTAATCGTGCGGTGCGTTATAAGGACCTGATTTGAACATAGGATTTTATTTGCAGCAAAGATAAAATAACCTACTGATATGCACAGGGTTATTAGAACGAGGGACTTGAGCGGTGTGGGGACGATGACCTGTAGAGGGAGACAGAGCGACAACAACTGTGAAGTTCGTGCGGCTCTCTAGCAGGAGACAAAAGATTTCGGTTTCTTTTTGCATCTATCCAAAATAGGTGAGTGACTTTATCATAAAAATGTTTTTTTATTCGAGCCTAGAATATTGGCAAGTTCTACTGCTTCAGAAGTGCAAGCTATTTATTATTAAATCTAGCTGAAGCTCAACACAAAGAATCAAACCAGTTGCTGGCCTAAGTAGATGCCTATTCGTATGCAAGTAGGTCGTCCGTGGCTACAGGTACCTAGGCATATGAGTTTAACCTATTTTGCTTGTTGCACAACTCCATCCTACATATCTGGTTGAATTAGGTAAATATCTGTTATTCCAGATGCTGTTTATTTCATAAACTTGTATAGAAAGAGTTTAATTTATTAATTATGTCTATTGTTTATCTGCCCAAAAGAAAGCGCCCTTATTTAAATTATAACTAAGACCTTTTTAGAAGAAGTCGTAGTCAAGGTGTATTTATTTTAGGTAATAAAATCACAAGGATCACTTTGAATCGTCTAAGGAGCTAGTTGTTTCTCGCGACCAAACTAAGAAGAATATTTGTAAGTTTATCTAGTTTTGCTCATCTCTACTCAATCCCGCTGTGGACTGTCTCAAATCAAGCCAAACCTTCTAATCTGTAGCACATGTTGATCCATGGTCTAAAAGTAATAAAGTACTTGTTCCTATCAAGTGTGTTTGACACTGTGCGACCCACTTTAACGACACACATTGATACTGTAATCGCTCTTAGAGTCTCGTGTAATATTTTTTTGACGCCATCCACAGTTGGTTCCTTTGTAGTCTAATAGGTGTGAGGGTCGCTTCTAGTTACTGCTTCCCTACTTAGTTGTTATAATACACCTAGATTATGTACCTCAATCAAAAACATAAAACATTATTACTAAGAGTACGTATAATAAACCATACAAAGTAGAAGTAGAAGTGTGGAAAACACTAATATTATGATGTAGTAGTTAATCTGAGTAATCTTGCTGTACATACGAATATACGCTTTGGTCACGATAATTTGACTGTTTATTGTAATCGTTCGGTATTGCGTAACGTAACTCGTCAATTGACGCGCAATTGGTTGACAAAGCGGTACGCTGTTCTATTCGCCAGTGCTCCGTGGCCGAGCTGAGAGATCGAGCATAACGCCCGTTACCCACACACCATACATGCCGGTAGTGGCGACATTCAGGTTTGTAGATATTATGCTAATTTATTTTAGACGCTGCCGTCGTCGCTTCTCGTCGCCATACTAAGCAACGCTTCTTTAATCAAGGGCCGGTTGCTATCCGGCTTAAAGGATCACCAAAATGTATGATCAGTTTTATTGATTATTAAATCAAAGTAGTTGACGATCGGATGGAGGTCATTCAAGCTGCAGGTAGGCTGCAGAGCGTGTCAGGTTCGCAGCAAGGCGACTAGTTCCGCGGTTGCTATTAAACACGATTAAAATAATATATTGTAACTGTTCAGCTTGCGGGGCGCGATCCACGCTTCTAGCGCTGCTGTGCCTTCCGCGTTTCAAAATAGATACACGAAGGTCGTGCCATTATTTGAGTTGAATCTTACCGCTATCATTTAATACAACATAAAACTTGAATCAAAACGTAACGTACATAAAATATAGTACATATTTTTTTCAATTTGAAAACTAACGGAGCATGTTTTGAGGCTGTAAACATAAACAGGTATTGCGAACTGAGTTGCGTATAGTTTATTGTTAAGGTGTTATTTCAAGGTATTTATGGGCTTAATAAACAATTCATTGTCGTGTGAGGTGTCTTTATTTAGGTAGAGTCACGTTGCGCACGCGCGCTACTGATATTTCTCAACTCACGTGAGCTTCCCTTGCAAGGCCCGTGCGCTTATCGATGCTTCACGCTATCGATTTATTTTAGAGATAGATCACGATTATAAAAATATGAATATATTGCATAGAATAGATGTAGAAACTTAATGCAAAGGTAAGATATTTAAAATCATTCGAACGTTTCTTTATGTTCTTAACTAAAACTTCTTTATTATCAGAATGACATCTTAATTGATGGAACCACGCAGTGACGCGTTACTGACATGTAGGTACCTAACCTACTGTAATTACAGTGACCGTGAGTACGCGGAAGTCTCCTTGCCGCCTCGCAGATAACGTTTGCCGTACTTTATCAGTGGTGAGCGATAATATGGCCTTCGTGTAACACGTTTCTAGTTTTTGCCACAATGTCACAGATAGAAAAATAATATCTGCGTTCGATTTTGAACTCTATCAACTGATTAGATGATAATTTAATACTTAAAGTTATTCGATGGAAGGAGATACATAGGCATAGATCATAACGGAAATACGAGAAGTTGCTTTGCTGATTCAGCCACCCAGATTAGCGACAGCAAAACAAATAATTTAAATATTTATTGTCTCTGTTCAGAATTACCAGAACTGTAGATAGGATAGTACAGTACCACTTTGTTAAATATCTATCATTAGAGCTTGAACAAAATACGATAATATCGTGATAAACGCACTGCAGCAGCTGTTGAATTGTCTTGTCTAAACAATATTCTTGTTTATAAACGCAATCGACGAAGGTATTGTTCAAACGACGAACTAATTATGATAACTCGTATGAATATTAAAATACACAGCAAAATGCCTGGACTTATTATATTACTGCTAGAAATAAAAAAAAACTAGTTAGATATAGTTTAGTTCCGTGTAGAATAATTAGTTTTACTTTAGAATTTTATGATTATATTACCTAGCCTTGCCTATGGTTGCCCAAGCATGATCTATTTCACCGCTATCCGGACTTACGCATCGCTTTGTTCCGCTTAAACGTATGGAAGCTTTCCGCTCATTGATTACTACCCGTAGTCTGTAGGCATCTAGGTATTGCTATGGGGATTTATTACGTACTTGGTTGGAGGTTACACGTGTGCAAGATAATGCCACTCGTGCGATTTTAAATGGTGCATGCGCAAACTCTTGATTTACCTTATCAGCAATATGTCTCGGTACTGACTTCTACGGTAAACGTACGGCAACGGCCGTGTGCTGACATTTCCGTAATAATATGGTAATGCAAGGTTGCAGCGCGACAGAACATAATTTTTATATTTTAAATCTGCGTTCAATTCTGTATTATAAAACGTATTTTATTGCAGTTCATGAAAATAAAAACGTTCACTTTTAAAAGGGCAACTTTATGCAAATTACTTATACGACAAATTGGCAAAGCAGATTATGCAACGACCTGCGTTCTAAGTGGGTAGGTGGTACGTATGAGTTGTGATGCAACTCGTAGGTATATTGTTACGCTGGTAACCAGCAATGACGTCATTAATAGCTGGCACTAGCCTAGCTGCGAGAATGTAACGCTCGCCAGCAGTGGGCATGAACACGAATTATGACGACCACTGATAACTAACGACGCCTGCCCGTTATCTGCTGATGCCTATGCTGTTTTATAGCCACCACCTATCTAACGCCCATTTCTACGCGTACCTTGCTTGGGATTTTTAAAGTATCTAATAATACAAGAAGAAAATCGCGATGACATCAAAAGCATTTCAAATTGGCGCAACTAATTATAGCTGCGAATTGCATTGCAACAGTTGCGCCGGCTGCGGCATGGCAACCCGTTCTTGGAAAGAATTATTGAAGCTAGGAATGAACATCGCTCGGCCGCGGTGCGGTAGGCTGCTGGCATCATAACAAACGCAGTCCGGCCTTATTAAACTCGGTTATTGCTGTGCACTTTTATGCAGAACAAAGGGTTTCTGGGAACCATTACCGCGCCTAACATACTGCAAAGACGGTTGCCACCGCTAATTTAATATTACTAGTGCATTGTCTGCTTTATAACTATATAAACGCAGCGGTTTATTTTTTGCAGCGCAATATTTTTTCTAGCTGTCAGAAACCAGCTAGTTGGAGTTAAGGTTTTGAATACGGATATACAAACTGAGTGCGCTTATAATAATTTGCATAGCATGCAGGCAGAGTGCTGGCAAGGCCGCGCTTCGCTCTAATAGCTGTGTCCTCAGCCAAGGTCTGCAAGCTGACGTCAGGGAACTACGCTCAGTAACAAGAGATTTTGCACCTACTTATAAACATTACACTGCGGTTGCTAACTAACACGGGTTATAAACGGCGCCGATTCGGGAAAATGATGGACGAGACGTGTGGATAGGAGTCGTGATATACTATGGATCGGGCAGGTAGAGCGATGGCGCTGGGCAGCGGGCCGGTTAGCGTAAGTGGTGCGCAGGAACAGGTTCCGCACGGAACACATGTGGGCAGGTCGCCGACCCCAGGGACGATAATCCGAGATGGCACCCGCGCCGGCCACAGGCCACCACCGGCACTCCGCCCGGTTGCTGACACCAAGCCCGATGAGAAAAACCCATTTATCAATGCAAAACATGACGAATTTGTTTTTTCACATTTGCTTTACCTTAACTTAACTTTTTATAAATATTATGTGAATATTTATAAAGGTTGAACAATCAAATTATAACTACAGGGTAATTTTTTTTCCCGTACTCAAAATACCCCACATTTTTACACAAAGGAATGTAGTCGTTTTAATACCACGAAGCCGGGCGAGCTCCGTCCGGATATTCTATGGATATTATTATTATGGATTCAAATGGTATGATGAAGGTTGTTAAAAATTATGATTAAATTTCAAACTTCAGTGTCGGACAGCATTGTAAAAAGAGCTAGAATAGTTGGCAAAATAATATGATTATCTAGTCTGGCGACACAGCGTCTGGGGCATACCATTGTGTTTTGCTGCACCAATAACACTCGGTGAGCAAAGTCTAACGTTTGTGTGGGCGGCAGACACCGGTGCGAGCTTAGATAATACACATTTAGATATTATTCCGATACCAGATGTCTCCTGTGTATTAGGACGGGGAAGTTCCAGAATATCAAAATACCACAACCTTGCTGTAATGTTTGCAAATTTGAATAATAAAGCTGAAAAACAATTGTCTCAAGGAGATAATTGGATTCTTCCTTGATAGCAATAGTTTTCCGTAACTAAACTTTGATTGTTATTACTTCATTATTTCCACATTATTATATGTATTTCTATTGTTTGATATACTGTCCTCGATTGTGACTTCTTGTTACGCGAAACAAAGAAAATAATTATTGTCGTATATGGAATGCGATTGATCTGATTAATTCCAACTCTATAAGTTGTTGTTAATTTATTATTCTTTTATCTTGATTGGTCGTACTTACTTGTAGGTTATGAATTTTTGAGAGCTCTACAATTATAAGACCGAGAATATAGTAAAAACCAATTACGTCATTGGTCTTTCGCCCGTATTCACATTTCATTCGCAGTTAAATCGGTTATGAAAGTTCTACTTTCATAACCGATTTAACTGAAAAACTTTTGATTACTTATGAACTTGGTCAGCGTTTTAAATTTTTTTGAATTATATCGGTTTAGAGGCAAAAACTGGTTGATTCTGCTTTAGCATTATCACACTAATATTATAGTTGCAAAAGTTTGGATGTTAGTTAGTAACACAATCAAGTTGTAACAGACTGAACCAATTTTAATGAGAACTAAAGTGGGTTCAGGACTATGTAAGTATGTGTGTTGGTGATCTCGCTTTACTACGTTAAACTGTTTTTGGGATCGTAGCACTCGTCGATTTTATCGTAGCACTGAAACAACACCTTAATTATTTTTGATGATTCATCGAAGACGCGTATAATTCAATATGTTTAGTCTGAATAAAGTTTGGAGCACGCACTTTATCATCGTAAAATAGGTGTTACGCAACAATAAGACGAGTCTCTGGTCCGCCCACCAGCATCGCAAGCATTTGGCCGCCAACAACGTGTGCAAGGTTACAGCCACAGATTTCATAAAGTTTACTTCACGCGTGGGCTTGCCAACACAAGAATACAGTACATACTTATGTTTTTAACGGCTACTGTGTTATTCTCAAAAAACGAATAAAGAGTTATGTTTTAATGGTGCTTTGACGATACGATTACGATACAATATCCTAATAATATTATAAATGCGAAAGTTTGTGAATTTGTATGTATGTTTGTTCCTCAATCAGGCCTAAACAACAAAACAGATTAAGTTGAAATTTGCTGTCGATGTAGATATAATGCCCGAATAAATAATAGACTACTTTAAAATATGAAAAACATCCCCAAAATGATAAAAAACGCAAAAGGGATGATTTCTGTATAGATGGCGCTGGTGTGCAACAAATCTGACATCACAAACCATAAACATTCAGTCTTTTCTATTCAATTATTGAATTTTGACAGGACAACGTCTATCACGGGTAGGCTAGTTACTGATAAATAATGCCATTACTTTTATGACGTTTTAAACAAACTTTTGACATAGCAAAAGTTACAGCTTAGATTTGATGGCAATGATAATCAGATTTTTGCTATTCAAATTTAAAACATGACTGGTATAACTTTATATTTTATTTATATTTTAAAGTTAACTCATTTATTCTGCCTAGATACTAAAACCAAAACTTTTGACATAGGATAGCCCTATTCAATTATTAGCGACGCAGAATTAATACCAAGGTTCCAATTGTTTTCATGGTCGGCAGTACTGCGAGGGCCGAGCGAGCGTAGGCGTATGGCACACAACCAACACACGGTCTTCTCCACAACGCAATACACCTCACGCTAATGTGTGCATAAATAAATTCCGTTCTAGTGTCACTCGACGACAGCGTTGTGTGTCAACTTCTGTCCAGAACACAACAACCGAGAATCAGTGATACTCGTAGGTACTTGTTAAAACGAACCAGTTTGCGTTTAATTATGTATCATAATCATGAGGTGAACGTGTGACTGGCTAATGCGTTAGTAACGAGAGGTGTCATAAAATATCAGTGGAGCTGTTTGCTGCGGTTGTCGATAACTCGCGCGGCAATAAACACTTTATGTCAATTTTACAATGGTGTTGCATAACCGGCCGCTGCGCAGTGCCTTGACATTGTACGACACAGTGAACTACGCACGTGGATCGTAAATCATAATATTATGTGCACACGCGTGAATGCTGTTTATCTGTGTTTCAGCGAGCAGGCTGCCCTTCCAACTGCTCCACTCGATAAACACGAATCGAAACAGAGTGCAGTGTGCAACCATCTTAATTCTAGAACTAATTTATGTAGCGAGATAATTCAGTTAATTCGGTACGGAACTGATAAGATCACTTCAAGCAGTATATTTTATTTACCTACATTTTTTTTTATTATAGGTAAGTAATTATACAAGGTGTCTCAAAAGAAAGTTCACATTTAAATCTTTTTTTAAAAGAAAAGTCTTAGCTTTATTGAAAAAATGTTTATTATATATTGAAGTACAATGTTTGGGAATTTATTTTTTAAAAATAACATCGTCCAAATGTAAACCGTTGCGCTCTCGGCATTCATTTAGTCGGGCACTAAAATTGCCTATGATAGCTTGGCAGGTAGTCTCCGTGATGGCGTGGAGGCCAATTTATGTCACCTCGCCTGGAGATTAATTTGTTCGGAAAAAATTCTCGAGCTCGAGGCAGAGATCTGTTGGACGTGTGTGAAGTTGCTCCATCCTGCTGGAACCATGTTCTTTGGTTGTAACCAGGAAAGTTTTGCAGTTGGGGCACGAAAAACTCGTCTAACATCTCCACATAACGCTCTGAATTCACTGTGAGCGTGCGTCCCCTTCCATCTTCAAAAAAGTAAGGGCCGATAATTCCTCGCGCCGACATCGCTGCCCATACGGTGACTTTGGGTGAATGTAGCGGTTTCTGATGTTTTTGTTTTGGATTGGTTGCACTCCAGTAACGACAATTTTGCTTGTTTACATGCCCATTCAGGTGAAAATGGGCTTCATCGGAAAACAAGATGTTGGTGAACGTTGGAAAGCGCTCAATCATCTGATTTACAAAGTCAAGCCTCTGACCAGCATCTTGAGGCTTCAGTTCTTGCACCAACTGAATTTTGTACGGGTGCAGCTTTAAATCTTTGTGTAAAATGCGGCATAATGAAGATCTGTGCACATTTAAAGCAACAACACGCTTCCGAATCGAGAGGTTTGGATCATCTCGAATAGACTGAGTAAAACTGTCCACGTTTTCGGCTGTTCTTGATGTTCTTGGCCGCCCAGATTTTGGTTTCTCCAGAGTTGACCCAGTCTCTTCAAACTTCTCAACCCATTTTGCAATGAGTCGAGTGCTAGGCGCATCATTTAAGTGACGAATATGTCGAATACTGCAGAATTTTCTACGCGCTACAGTCGCCGAATTACCTTTTTTGTAAAACTCACGTACGCACAACGCACGGTCCGCACCAGAGAAACGCTCCATAGCGACTAAATTCCCAAGAGCCAGACTACCGACTGACATACCCCCCGCGCCCCTCAGAATAGTTGCTTTCGCGTAATAAGATAAGCAAATGTGAACTTACTTTTGAGACACCTTGTATAATAACAGAGTTTATCAAACTCTGACTTGCATGTTCAAATCAAATGTTATTTAAATGCGTTACCATTATATTTATTGGTTTGCATTTATAACATTCGTAAGCAAACGTTTTTGTTGTAAAAATTGCAATACATTGCAGTAAATTATAATAATTACTGCCATGTCTTGCTATCAACAAAGTGCACAATACGAGTACGTCAGTGACTCCTTATCTATCATGACTTTGGAATAGACAATAACATTTTATTGGATTAATCGGCGTGTGCAAATCAAAGTACAAAGTATGTTATGGCAGAAGAATAACCAAAGAAAACAGTAGAGTTGGTTTTCATGCTTGAAATCGAATTGTATTTTGTAAGATTTTTGATTTTCCAGTTTAGTAGGTATTAGATATCCTGCTTTAGCTAGTCAGAGTCGTGATGTAATGGCATTCAGTGGGACGTGCACGGGTACTACCAACGAACACCTGTTGCCAGAGAAAGTTGCACTAAACGACCATTCTAGAAATATCTCGTCGAAGCCAAGCTAATAATCGTACTTTGGCTCAAAAGGAAATTGAACAAAGGAAACTGATACGTAATTATCTACCGGTTGCAAATTTGCAACACAATAGATTATCTGCTAAATGTCAGGAGTCAGCGATTTGAAGTGCATCTGTGGATTGAGTCATGTATGCGTCACAGAGAGGTTTTATTAAACTAGCTAAGTATCATCCAGTACGGTATCAGTTGAAGTCCAGTTCAAGTAATGTTATTTACCAATAACGTAACATAATTTTCCGTTTAAAATCAAACACAACATAATTCATTGCATTATAATGCGGAATTGAAACATTAGGTTTGGTAGCAACCTTTGTTGTTGAAACTGCAGTGTCATGTATATTAATTACAGAAAACCTAAATAAGGAAATTTGCAAGATGCAAATATACTGTAGTGAGGTGAGCACACGCCGGCTGTAATACGAAAGCGAGGACAAAAGTGTGTCACGGTCTAATTGGAGTTTGTGACCGGCCACGTTCCGCGAGACATATTTATATAATCAAATCTAATTACTATCTCTTACCTGCATTGAAGCACGCTAGAACGATTACAGAAATTGTTACAATCATAATTGGTTCAGTAACTGAGAATTTCCATAAAGGTCTTTGTTCATGCTTCTTGCTGGAGAACTCCACGTCGGTTTCCGCGTTTTTGTTATAGCTATTTTGCGTTGGTCTTGATAGTGTAAGTAGGTAGATGTACGTACAAATAAACTTACCCGCTTCTTGCGCGGGTGGAGATCCTCGTAGTCCATTGCGATGCCTTCGTCGCTGAAGGAAGAGGAGGCGGGCGGCGGCGAGGGTGTGCCAGAGCGCCATGACGAGCCTGAGCTGCTGCTGGCACCAGGAGATACTGACGAGCGATCTCCCCATCCCGCACCTGTACATGAACATTCATATTAAACATTGGCAGACATTTCACACAGCGCCGTATAAAAATAAAAATAATAAATAAATAGGATCACGACTGTAATCCCCAAGTACGGTAGACATCTTCTCAGATCTCCAGATGCTTAGATTCTTTGAAAATGTCTAGTGGGGGTAGTCAGAGGCACGTCCAAACATTATATTTGGCTTGCTCACAATTTGTAGAAGTTAGCATTCCAGATAACAGATAACTGATAGAATACTATAAACTTTTATTCGTGAATACAGTCATACTATAATACTCGGACTCGAAATGTTTGTCCTGGTTGGGGATCGAACCCATAACCTATACTCTACAGTACAGAAGTTAGAGCTGCTACCAACCGAGCTGTGAGGCCAATCTAATCAGTTGACCCTTGATTCTCGTTACTTCTCCTAAAGCCACTGGTTACCAATTAAACGGACGGTTTCATCATTTATTGTATGACCCTCAGACTTAATACTGTGGCTTATGTTAGTGAGGACTTTCAGCCTATTCAGTCTTTTCATGTACAGACTTACCCTCGTATTCAAGAACGACACTATGAGAACACGCACCCACAGTGGACAAAATATTTTTTCATAAAAATCATTTTATGTGTTGTGCGACACTGCATAGTGTGACTAGAGGCACATTATCGTGTGCCTCTAGCCAAAGTTGAGCTCTAAAGGCACACGGTAGCGTGCGCCATAGTGCCGCTCAACACATAAAGTGATGTTTATGAAAAAAGATTTCGTACACTATGGGTGCGTGTTCTCATAGTGTCGTTCTTGAATACGAGGGTTAGTCTCAAATGGAAAAACATGATTGTTAATTAATGAATGCGAGCCACCTGTATTAGTTTTCTTAGAAACACTCATTGATTCCAGGTGTGCATAGTAAAATTAAATGCAAGTATAAATCCTAATAAGTCTATGCAAATTCATGACGGTATGGTTTTGAAATAGTGAGTTCATCTTTTTTCTAAACAACCAATGAATCTAAAGAGATTTGTATACATTTTCCTGTAATATGATGTGGTAGATCACTTTCACTGTAATGGAGCTGGCTATTTTCTAGCGCAAGCAGAATCAACAGTCGCAGCTCTCAAGAGGAATCGTAAAGTTTTATGGTGGTATAGGCGGACGAAGCTCTGCATTACGATTGCATAATTGGACCATGTGCGTGCATCCAAATTGGTGGCATCGTGATAAATTAAAGGAAGAGTCAATGTTTATCGTTAATGTTTGTCAATGTTTATTTATATCTACAGGCATGTACCAGGTGGTTGTTCGTAATATGCTAGTTGTATCATAGGACAACTGCATTCTACGATATTTTAATGTGTTTTTATCGCGCATTTGCAGCTGAAACGGAATCGAAAAAATTAAAAAATCATTAACAATATGTATGCTAGACAAATTGTATTAAGAACAAAAAGACAACTAGGGATCATAATACAGTACAGTTTGTTTGAGCAACAAAAGTTTAGAGCAAGTAAATTGCTTTAAATATGCTAGTCAAGCATGAGCACATTTGATAGGTGCTCATCATGAGAACAGTGTTACACCAAATACCTGTCTAGACTGTGTCTAGACGTTGTCTAGACGCCATCCACATTTTGTAGATTTTACTCAACCACCACGGGTCTGCTGTTTTAATAAAACGAATAATACCCTTAGTGTAACAGTAACTTAATCTTAGACCGGTGTTATATTAAAACTACACAAGACGAAGCTCGAAATAAGTTCGTAACTAAACTACCATGTTTATTTGCATTATGTAAGTAAAGTACCAGAGCCACCACTGGGCGATGGAATTTACGGACGCATAACATTGCATGACGTGACGTAACGGTGATGCGATAACAATGCTTGTGGGAATGAGTGAGTACCGCTGCTCATATTGCTCTAGGTTCAAGGAACAGTTGAGTAGGGCTAAGGGTGTTCGCAGCTACTTACTGGGGCGCGGCGAGTTGGGCGAGCAGCTGAGCGACATGAGAACGAGAGCTGCGTTGCATTCGTTCATCTGGTCGTTTGGCTCACCGTAGCCTAGGTCACAAGAGCTGCTTGGCCCTCGCTTGCGGGATCTGGAACAGAAAGATACTGTCAGTATTGCAGGGACACTGTTTCAATAATGGAGAATGGAGAATGGAGATATAATACATTAAACCTTTACCTATACCTCTATGACTGGCCTCACAGCTTAGTTGGTAGTAACTCTGCCTTCTACGCTGTAGGTTGTGGGTTCGATCCCCACCCAGGGCAAACATTTGTGTGATGAACATAGATGTTTGTTCTGTGTCTGGGTGTTACTATGTATAATAAGTATGTATTTACAAAAAAAAAGTTATCAGTTATCTGGTTCCCATAGTACAAGCTTTGCTTAGTTTGGGGATAGATAGTGTTGTGTGTAAAGTCCGCCAATAATAAAAAAAAAATATACCACTGCTGTTGTTACGTACTGAGCGTATCACTGAGGCGTTATCGTAAGTCAAGCAGTAATGATTATGTTCTCGTATGTCTGAGTTGCAGCAGAAGATATCCAGCACACCTAAAATGCAAGTCGATTTGAAAGCAGCTGTGGCTGATCCATTTCTATGAATAAAAGTTTGAAAGAGTTTAATTTAGGAATTTTGTGCGCATGATAGAGTCGAGGAAAGAAAAATACAAAATTATGAAAATCTGTCGAAAATTATAAAAAGAATAAATAAAATACTACTTAAAATCCGCTCGGTATAAAAACCGGGAATACTGTGGTTGCCAGACAGGGCGATCGATACTTCGGAGAACAGAAAGGTCGATACTTAATCCTTTCTGAGAAAAATCAATAGTGAATTTAGTTTGGTTTCTACACTGAATTCTTAGTCGAACAAAAAATAGATACTGGCAATGAACACGCGAAGAACTTTGTTTAAGATTAAAGTAGTATCAAAAGATTTTAAATTGAATCTAAGTTATAAATTATTCAAACTTTAGAAGTCAAAATCAGTGACATAAGATTTAGAGCGAAGCCTCAACGAAAAATGTGACACAATCAACAAGTCTAGACTAGGTCTAAATACGTTTGTTGACCCTGAGAGATAAAGTTTTTGGAGGAACGGGTCGGTGATCGTAGGGAGGCCGAAAAGGGAGCGTCAAGGTGTTACGTAACCGGCGGCGACCTAAAAAGAGTCGTTCTATCAAGTCTCATAAGGACGAAGGCTTTGGCCGGAGCGATCACCCTGCACCACCTTCCACAAGGAGGTTCGTTCAACTCATACTTCGCGAGTTTGTTGAACGACCTACCCCAGTACAGGTTATGTATTGTCTAGTCTAGGCATTTTAAATCATCCGTTTTCTAGACATGTGGCAGGGACCTAATGGTTCAGACGGCTCAATACACAATCCATCTATAATAATCTTTGATATATACAACTTTGGTTGATTTTAACAAGGGAAAATCCAGTGGGTACTTTAATTTTAACACTGACTACTGATAACTGCCATAGAGTCTGTTGACTAATGGCTCGTACAGAAGATTTCAACGCGCTACCGACTCTAAAAACATGTGTGACTTTCATGAAGCAAACTGCATGAGAAATATCTAGAATTCATTGCACTCGTGTGTTTACAATAGTTTGTTTTCAACAAATACTATTTAAAACACTGAATAATATCAAAGGTTGTTTGCGCTGCCAATGACTTTAGTATGACGCAGTTGTAAGCTCATTCATACGACGTGCCTAAATAATTCAGAAACAGTTGAGCACAGTGTCAACACACTAAGTATATATCCGCCGATTTCACTTGACCGATTAATCATATTTTCAAGGTCTGTCATATTGGCAAATATGTTAACTAAACGTCAATAATGTTCAATACCGTACTACCTTTAGTCTTATTCCTCAACCAACTTGATTTAATTGATGCATCTAGAATGACACGTAAAAACTGTATGGCAAGCAATGACCGTAGGTGTGACAACGACATTGCAGGCTTTGAACTCTATTCTATTGAACTCGTAGGCAATGTTCGGGAGATCGGGAGGCAAGCGCGACGCAAACGGGGCGGCGGCGGGAGCCGGCCGGCGCCGGTCGCCGGCCGGAGCGCAAGCCATTGACTCCAGGCTTCAGCGACCTAAAGTTCGAGACCTAAGCAAGCACTCCTCAAATATAACAAAATTATTATAAAGGTCATCATTCCATCTTGCTTATTCATACGCAATTAACTCCCAAAGAGCAAGGAATTTATTTTAAATAACAAGTAGCCAGAACCAGATATTGTCGGATTGCATTAAATAATGCCCAACGCGTGTCACTTGGCTTTTGACCAAGCGATATAATCTTGCAATGTAACAAATTCGTATTAATTTCGCGAGTTGGCCGAACAGGAATTCGAATAAACTTATAATAAAAACGCTACAACGACCTACGAACGCACCCTAGATACAAAGTGTATTCACCCCGCGTCGCTTTGACCTTCCACCAGGTTCGACAGCCGATCTGAAATAGATGATAATTACTCGTATGTATGGGTAGCTCCCCGTAGGTCGTCTACCATCCTACTATTAGCATCGCAACAATAGGTAGGTACTCATATTAATTGATTTGTAGGTTAATCATCGATTTACACAAGAAACGATTTGTTTTCGAGCGTTCGCTTCACCGGATGCGGTGTCCTGTTAACCAAATCGTTTCGCTTCAGGCTCTAATACATTATGCATTGAATGAAATTTACGTCCAGTCGCTGAACCCTGCCTCTACGAGTAATATAGAAGATTGTTTCAAAGAAGCAGATAATGGAGATTGTTTCTAGTCATCGTTAGCTATGATAAATTCATAGCCGGAGGTGAGGTGAGGTGAGGCAGTCGATGCAGGTCGTCATTGGATGCCAGTGGACGAACGCCTTGATTCTCGGAGGTGACTTTGTTTTTGTCCGCGATAATGGGGATGTTCGCCGGCCGCTGCCGCCGGTGCCACGCGCCCGTCACACAAATAGCATCGTGACGTAACGCAGCGGTGACGTAACACGCTAGATACGTTGCACATTTCGATTTCACATTTAAATTGATTGCAATGAGAAAATAAATTGATGTTTACTTCGTCAGGAAGGGGCTGACGTCAGTTTCGAAGGTGACGACGTTGACGTTGGTTTACCACTTGTTTTTAACAATTGCACTTTTCCTTTAGTAACAGCAGTGATACTATTATGCTTCTCCACGGTCACCGGCCGGCGTAGTGACAGCTGTGCACATACTTGCCACACGTCCCGGTGCCGCCGTGGCGTAGGTAGGTACTACACATCGCACACGTAACATTGAGAACGGCCTTGCCGCTCGTTGCCGGCTTCGAAATCACCAGATTGTACGCTAGTTGCAAAAAGATTTTCATTATGTGCAACATTTTATTAGTTTTTATCTTTATCTTTTTTTGATAGTTTTGTCTAGCAACTATCGAGCTTTATCAGAGTTCTTAGGTGATAGTGTATTTATTATATTATCTCTGGTCGCTCTTCAAAGTGTTCAAAGTAAATGCGAGTACCGGGCTAATTTGTAAATAATCCCCATTATAGAAAACTAGCGGTACGTCTTGATGGTTCTAATATGGCCGAAGCGAACGGAACCTAATGGCGATTTCTCTTCACTACGTCCGCTTTCGTTGATTTTCTTTTGCACCACGCTTCGTGCATACACGGTATCGTTTAATGTATAGTCATAGTCATCATAAAATCTCACACTGCAAACATTCCACAACTTACGTAACTTGCGGACGTATGAGTAGTAAAGATAAGATGTAAACGTAGTTTCACAAACATTATACCTAAACGTGCTTGAACTGTCGCTACTAGCTCGAACATTTACATCAGTGTTTATGCATTACATAATATTAAACGCTTCCTTGTCGACTCAATGTCATATTATGATAATGAATTTGAAAAATACTCGCAAACTGAAGACCTTCAGCAACCTATTGTTCGTATAAGTTGTCTGTCAATGCTGGTGATTGTCGTTTCGTTCGGACTCGGAGCTAATGTCTGTTTTGCTCCGTTGATGTAGGTCGGGAGCGCTTTTTGCGTTATAAAAACTGAGATCCGCTGTAATCGAGCTAGCCGCATGCCTCAAGCCTGCTCCTCCCTCGAATGACATCACCCTGCTCGCTTCACTACAAGCTGGTATTTGGCAGGAGATAATTTATAGATAGTAGTTTATGAATACACGTGGCAATGACAAACTACAAAATATGTTTGTATACTTTATCAATATTTTTTGTAATTTTCAAGCTTTCTATCAAACAACATTAAGCTAAATAGAGGCCACAAAAATAAGTCATGCTGTCAAAGTCAGAGGTTGAGGTGACCTATAATATGCCGAAGCGGGCAAGGTCATTAAAACTTTGTTGGATTGGCGTTATTAGTACTTGTCATACCGTGACGTACAAGCACAATGAAACAGCAATTAGAGTACAACACGACTCAGTTCTCTGAAAATTGAAGAATAATTGGCGTTCAACAGTTTTTGTTCCCGCGAATCGGTGGAATAACCTGCAGGTAGGTCGGCGCAAAGTCAGATGCCGGCGGACGCTCAGGGTGAGTAATTGTTCCCGGTACATGACGTGCACACGAGTTCTTTGTTCAATGCCAATTTCGTTTTGGCATAACCTGGTTTTACGTCGATAGCTTATTTAACTTCTTCGAATCTAGTGGAATTCACACGTTAATTCGGGGGCTGAATAGATGAGTTTTTAAAATTCTTATTCTGTTGCATAATGTTGATTGAATACATTTTTGTAACACTTTCCCAAGGTAGCGGCACCTGCCAAATGAGATAACGGGCCTCCATAGCGCCAACGAAAGCAAACGTATACTCAGCGAGAAAGTGGCACCCCACCACTGCCCGCGGCCAACCCGTCGCGCGCCTTCTCTTTGCATGTTGCGCAAACGCACGCGGAATGTAACTTAATGTCTTTCAACTTTATTTATTTTTAAGCTGCGAAATGGTTCACATAATTAATTACGCTCTCGTTTTGAAAACTTTAATCAGTTAAAAACGAAATCGCGTTCTATAGATATACAGATATGGCATCAGGTACATTGGGTCCGTGATCCGTGACACTGAAATACCTCATTAGCATACCACAGTTCGCAATCTATAATCAGTTACACATTAAGACCCAAAAGCAAATGTTGACCGCATAAGGATCTTCAAGGGTTAGTTATTCTATGAGTGTATCAATAGATAATTTGATCCTCAACAGAGGACTAATTTTATTCATTTACATTTAAATAATGGTGATCTGATATGCCCGAGTCTAAATCAATCTTCTTTATAAGTGTTTGTAGATTTGCGATACGAGCTGACATTGAGCTACGATTAAAGTCTCAAAGGTGTTGCTAGCCGTTTGCGACATTAAAATGCGAACCGTAGTGCTGCCCTACTGCCCGACTCAGGATGCTGCTGCACCGACGTCTTTGGAATCCATCCACGTATAAGTTGTTTCAATTTATATCTTCAACTGCTTCTTTATAATGTACAGTAGCTTCGGACTCAATTCGAACATTTAAAATGTTCTATTTACATTGGTTCTATTGATTACCCAAATTAGGTGTTGCTTCGGTGTAGCGTTCGCGGATATCATTGTATGCGGTATTTTTCTAGTGTGTGTGCCGTTCCATTTCGAAACTAGGTCACTGTGTCACATGGCGGCCGCGCCAAGTATCAGCCGAATGCGACGCCATCTTTGAATTTGGTTGATTCATGGTCCTATCAAAATATGTTAGAAACTAAACCTTGAGACGACGGCGCAGCTCACAAAACACTAGAAGCATTCCTCTATTTTCTTTAAAAGTCAAATGGAAATAATTAAAAGTATAGTTACATGGCAGCAAACAACTAAAAGAAAACGAATGCTTGCGAACTTTCACTTTGCTATGGTCCGGCCCCGTGATTGCGAAATCTGTTCCAATCGTCGATGGAATCTTTAGCGCAGATACATCCAAGAAAGCTATAATGCAAGTTGGTACTATTCCTTGTAAATATAATGGATACACAGTTCGTGTAACTATTTAGATAATCTTTCCTCTTTGTAATGTACTTTCTATCATTTATCGTGCAGGGTATGTTGCTGTTGTTAGGGATATTTGATTAAGTATGATAGGTCACATTATGATTAAGCTAGGCTGCAATAAAATATGGGAAATTCTAGCAGACACTTCTGAGATTTAGTGACAAGTTTGCATAATTCGTATGATGTATGATTTAAATTAAGTTATAAAGCCATCTTTATTATATTCTTTACATATATAAGAGACCTTCATTCCAAGATAACATTGTCACTTTATGTTTACACCGATGTAGAGTATGTAAAGTATTGTAGGGTTCATATCATACTCGTATCGTATGTATACAATTTACTACAAAAAATATGATTGTTGAGTATACCATCGTCTATTGGATATTAAGCAAAGATTCGTTCGCACTGCCGAATTAGAAAGTGTATACCGTCGTAGTAGTTCAATTAGTGATGAAGATACTGCGATCTGAAAGCAGATTACTCCTTTAAGCGTCTGTTTCGTTGGTTGTTGTGAAATTTGGACCGTGAGCGGAGACCTCGCCTCTCACCTCGGCGTGATCACGATGAAAAGTGAAACTACGGCGTCGACAGGCGTCACGTCTCTGCCACTTGATGCCATTTGTTCCGGTTTTACTGTATTAGCTACATCATGTTCCTTTTTACCACCTACGTTTATGAAAGCATTTTTGCTCGCACATGAAATATTTGCACGGTCACACTTTTCAAAATTTACAAGTAACGGTACCGTGACGGACGCGTCCGAGCTAGATGGCGAAAGGATGCCATTTTGCCAGTCGCGGACAACATGTTGATTTACCGTGTTTCGCAGCGTCGCGGCCTATTGGTAATTTGTAATCTACTGGATTTTTAATAGTTCTCACAATAATGTTGCATTGTCTGTCCCTGTTCGAGGCACGCGGAGGGGAGAGCGGCGCGGGCGGTGGGCTCCGGCCGCAGAATGTAGGCAAGTGTGACAAGGACACGCCCGTACTCTGCGCTAACACTTCCATCCAGTTTCTAACGTGCTCGGTGCGAGTTTCGCAACGCTCGCCCGCGCCCGGCCCGGCCCCACTTCGCCCGATGCACACAGTGCACACTCGTGAGCGATTACTCCTACCTACAAGGTAACCGCCGCAATACATACCGCTTAATACCACCTCGAGTGAGAGGAAGCTTTTCGTACCAATTTGTGTTCAGTACGGCTGTACTCTGAAAGCTCCGGTAGGTAACACAGCTGAGTTACTATGCAGTAATGATGCAATTGACATCAGTAACTGAATAGATACGCAATGAGGTCGGTTTTCCTTGTAAAAGCAGAACCGAACGATGACCTATTTCCTGTTTATACGGCAAACAAAATGTGGTAGAGTCCAGACCAAATTTGCAAGGCAGCGAGCGGGCATTAGAAATGCGATGGCCTTCCTTCCAACTCACGGCGAGGTGAGCCACTAGCTCAAGGCGAAATAACATTGATATTTGTTAATTAGGCTCACTATTCTTCTGACTTTACGATTTTACCAATAGTCGTGATTATACTGCCCTTATTTTTGTTGGTAGGTGATATGAAGTGTGTTGCGTTCATTCAATTCAACGCTAAATATTTTGTACGCTTAGATTAAAAGTATAATTTGTGTATGTTGACTTACACTTGTATGTGGAGTGTGGGTGTTGGTGGTACTTCGATGGTGGCGGAGGCGCGACGGCGGTCGCCAGCCATGTCTGCGAGTCGAGCAAAATCTGTGTCAACATCTGCAAGCCTGGCAGACTTGCGCGACTCCAGTAGTCTTATTTCATCCAGTCGTTTCTTCAGCTCAATAGGTGCCTGGCAACAACAGAGAAACATATTTACATTCAAACACACTTGGTTTCTTTCATACCAAAGTTATTAAAAGTATTGACGAGGCCCTTGGTAACGTGGCAGGCGAGCCTGCCTGAGACATGAGAGGTTTAGGTTATATTCCCGTAACGGAAGAAATGTTTGCAATACTTGTTTTGGTTCGGGGTGTTGTAGTCGAAATTTCTGATACCCACGCAAAACATATAACATCCTAGTGTGAGGTCAGGACTATTTATGTGACTTTTGGTGTTTATTATGTATTAATATACATGTACTTAAACGTAACATTAATCGAATATTATAAGGATAAATAAATGCTTTGTGCAGTTGTGCTAGTGACACACTTATCGCAATTTCGCCAAAGACCTTGAGTTAACTGCAGTAATAATATTTTAGTAGATATGTGAAATTCGGTGTAACTGGCATGGCAACAATAGCCGGAGATCAATATGAAGCGACCTTCGAAGCGGTCCGTGGTTGGGTGGACGTGACGTCAGGCCGGGTGGAAATAGAGCGAGTTGCATGCCGTGTCAGGGACTCGGCACTTTGTGCGCTGCTCCATATACCGTCGCTATCGCTACGTAATACAGCCGCTCACCGATTTAGTTTTCCAACTGACCGGTTAAATGCTCGTAGGTATATGTTCCATTATAGTTGCAGCAAATATCTAATATGGCTAAATAAGCACCTAAAAACAGGAAACTTATACTATTAAATAGTTGACTGGTATAGATAATAGTAATATTTACTGATATGATAATAGTAATAGTAATATTTATCTCTTATTGCCTTTTATTTACTTTTGACACGTTTGTTTTTTTTATTATGTTATGTTGGAGAAAGTAGTATATCTGTATAATGGTCAATTTTCTGCTAGAAATATATCAAATTGACTCCAGTGGTACTAGCCATTTCAGCACTACCCCTGCAGCATATTCAAGCTCCGATATGAATCGTTTGAAACTATTTTAGGGCTGTTAAGCTATAAAAGTCTGGTAGGTTGACATAACTTTCGAATCCTATAAAACGATTCCGGTTATGATGCTTTAACATAACACTGAATGAACTTGAAAGGCTTATGAAACTCGTGCGTATGACGCATAATGTAACATATCACACACCGGTTAAGTTGTTCCGATCGCGGTCGCTCTCTCGGTCAATTATGAGAGCGGTCGACATTGGCTGCCTTTTCGGTAGCTTCCTTCTGCAGACACCTTCGCGTGTTTGACACGTTATGCGAGTACACGACATACCTACACGTTGGTATGTCTGTCTACGTTACTACGTCAGTAACCTTGGAGTGTTTAGCGCAAATTTAAGGTGAGGTTGTTCCTTGGCTGGTTCGTCAATAAACCTACTATTTGCACGATCGATCTATTTGAACCTTTAGCACAAGACAACAACTTAATTGAGGATTTTTATTTATAAATGTTACTATGTGTAGGTAGGTACTCGTATCGTAGTACAGTACAGAACCTTAATGTGCTCTAATGGACCGTATTTGACCTCCTTCACTAACGTACGCAGCGACCCTATTCCGGATAATTAGCCTTAATCTTCGACTAGGTATATTTTTAGAATTTCCAAGATTCCTTTTCCGTTCATAAGTATTTTAGAACAAAGATAATTTATATACTCGTATATATGTATAATGAATCGTGAAAAGTTGGAAGCTGAATGGTCACAACATACGAACTGAGGGGTCCGTTATAATAGTTGTAATAGTAGTCGATCGTCAAGTGGCTTATCACATCATACTTTCACTTTTACGTGATTTCGTGCAAGTGTGGCCGTCATGAGACGATTGACGTCGGCCCCTCACTCGCACCGGAACAATGAAAGTTGCATTAATGAGCATCTTTGTGATCATTGTATGACACACATTCGCTTTTGTTTGTTATTAAAATTCAGAGTTTTTTCTACGGGAAAGAGTTAGGTATAGTCAAATACAGAAAACAGTCTTGATAGGTCTTCCAAGCCGACATAGAGACAAGGATAACAGTACCAATTTAGGACTGTCATTTTAAGTTTCCTCTAATTTAGACTTCATCATGAACAGAATAAGACTGATCGTATCTTACTCGTATTTAGACTGTGTTTGTAACAAAATTGCCAGTCTTCAAATTAGGACAGTGTAGTATTTTCTTTTTAGCATATTTTACACATCTAAGTTTCATATTTCTAAATAACAATACGAACATCGAACATTTTACAATAATGAAAGTTTACAACACAACGCAACGTCATCTACACCATCTTGCAATAACTCATAGGTATTGTCCAGTTGCAGTGGTTCTATCGGTTCTCGCACCCGATAACACGTTATGTAAAAAGCGACAGCTATTGCACAATTGCTTTATTCGATGGCGAAACGGCCGCTTTGAAATGCCAGTGAAAGTCACCGAGTGACTTTGGCACGCAGCGATAATGCAGCCGCCGATATTTTTATTGTAACGTTAGTTAAACATATTTAAATGGCGCAATATCTTTGTTACTAGGTACTTTTAATTAACTATTATGTGCAACTATTTTGCATTTATGTTGTAATTAATAGCATAACTCATCTAAATATTAAAACTGACAGATCTATAGCCACAACAACTAGCTAGTCCTAGAAACTTGAATTTGGAGGGTGCAGAGAAATGTGAAGTTCTTTTTGGTTTTTAGGGGTGTAGTAATAAAGGTTTTTTTTTTTAATTCAACCCCAAGAGGGATCTGCGGGGTTTGAAGTCTGTTTGAAAATAACTTCACGTGAACGAAGTCGCGAGGGTATCCACTAGTACCTAGGTACCTATATAATTTGAGGATCATTGTCGTTAGTAATTGTTATTCAGTGATTAGTGAAGTCATAATAGCGGACAAAAGAATGTCGTGAATTATCTGTTTCTGGTTTGGCAAACAAAACTGGAATTTGATAGAACTTTCGTGATGGTTTGCCTTCACAATGCAATTCTGGTCGGTGCTCTTGGTGCGTATTGCGAAAACGTTTGCTTCGCTGCGCGTCATAGTTGCTGCGCTAAATAGATTATCTCCGGTGGTTACATCTTCTAGATGTTAAAACTGAACCGATATTTATCGTCTATGATGATAGGTCCGAAGATTGGCGAAGGCGCGTTCTACACCAATGTTTTGCCATGACCTGGTAAATGCAGATTTTAATAAAATATTTTTCGACTATTGAATGAATCAACACTTGGAAGGATTTTCTAGGTGGGTGTGGGGGTGTACTTGTTTGTGCTATATAAATGGTTCCTTAGCTCATGAGGCATTGACTGCGGGGTGTCAATGGCAGTAGCCGTAAAGGTTTTGTGGAGGCGTTGGCGGTGGGGTTGAATGGATCAGTTGAGATCAAAGACGCGCCTGCGTGAATTTATACGGCCATCAACTAAAGCCAGCATAAGTACCTACCTACTGATGACGGGCGGCTTAAAAATATTTTAAAAATGAATTTCTTTGTGTTAAATTAGAAAGGACTGGTCGGCCTCAAGGGTTCTTTTAAAATAAGAATCATGACTATAATTCCCGAATGCGGCAGATACCCCCTCAGATGTCCTCAGAAGTTAAGGCCAGAGGCACGTCCAAACATTAAATGTGGCACATGCCCACATTTTGCAGCAATTAGCATTCCATACGTTACAGGTTGCAAGACCATTGACGCTAATAAGTTACCGGATTAACATCTCAACCTGGTTTTATTAAAATATAAAACTGTTTGTGTATTAAATAAACAGATTGCCTTAAAGGTAGCTATAACGCAAGTCCACAATCGTAGCGGCAGGTAGGTACGAGCCTATTTGGAGAGAAAACGTCATACATTTCACTTATCGGCCGAACGGACCTGGACCCCGCTCTATGACAGGACAATGCACTTAGAATACATTACCTTGTAGCAGAGAACAATAGTTCACCTAAATAACAACGACCGGTAAGATTTTGAATCCTTCGTATTTTGTGACACATAATATCATCGAAAATTTCGTTTTAGGGTTTCGTTGTTAAAACAAAAACTACTATTTTATTTATACACGATTTGTGATATGTCACGTATGATATGTATGGAATGTTAACTACTGCAAAATGTGATGTTTGGACGTGTCTCTGACTACCCCCTTTAGTTATCTTCAAGGATCTGAGTGGATGTCTACAATACTAGGGAATTACAGTCGTGATCATATTTCATTTTGATTGAATGAACAAGGTAAATTGGTAAAGGATTTATTAACAGTAGCTGGTTTATCAGGGTGTCATCTATGGCGGTTTTACATACATTACATATGCAGAGCGAGGTGCAGCGAGGTGCAGTTAAAGTCACGGTAAGAAACGCATGTATAAACAATATGGTTGACAACGAGCGATGATCATCTATCAATAGCTATACATTTAGAGAAAAAGACAAAGCGTTGTAAAAAAAATAAAAATTGATGAAAACTGTAATTATGTACAAATAAGGCGCGCGTTCAAATCTTTTTGTCGGACATAACTGACCTTTCTCACTTCACAGTATTTCTTAATTGCAGGAGTTTCCCAATCAACAAGAACGTATTTTCCTTTTAAAATAAATAGGTATGTAGGTAACTACATAAAATTTTTAGCTTGATAAACATTAACGTACTGGCTAAAGCTGGGAACATCCAAAAACAGATGCATGAATAATTTTGTATGGGATGTGTATTGGATATATTCAATGATTAATTTCAGTCGCCGAGTAAATTATTTCGTAGGTGTACTCGTAAGTGTTTATTCGACTTTAGTTTTACTTACTTCCCGCTGAAGAATAAGTGCTAAGTTTGAATTTGTACGCACACTTTGATTAGTTGCAACTTTGCAGTTGGTTACATTTAATCGCATAGTCACGTACAATATTTAGACCGATCGTTGTAATCGAATTAGCCATTCCATTCGGATGTGTGCGGTTTGGCTGGTTAATCAGTCGGCACGGTGCGGCGGCCTTGTATGATTAGTGAATACAAACAGCGAATTGCAAAGCGGATGCAGTGGAAGCAGGGCAGGCCACGCGAGTGCAGCCTTACCGCTGCTAACCTTGCCCAAAATCCGTGACCTACATTAGCACGTCAAAATTCAGCCAACATTTGTATTGTACAACCATTCTCCTTCCATAAACCGTTTAACTTGCTAAATACCTACAAAATGTAGAGCTACATTTCTACACGGAGAAATCAGGCGACCGTCGCTAATTGGTTATCGAAACGTTCACTAGTTTCGCTATTTGAATTAATTTCAATATGATCGAAGGCGTCCTAGCTTTGCGACGTCATTAGAGTAAGCGGGTTGAGTTCATCGATTGCACAGGACGAACTAGCGGCCTAGTTGGCCCAGTTGGCGAGCGCAGGGCGCGGGTCGCGATCCTAAAATCTAGGCGCCCTGCATTCGCAGCCCGGGTAACCTCACTTTGCTCTATTTCTGGATCTAGTACGGTCATCGTTTAAGTGTGTAGGTACTCTATGCACTTCCATTGCTGTAGTAAAGCTAATGACACACTTAGTATTGATCTATTCAAACATCGTAAAGTTACAAAATTTTATGTAATCAATATCTACCTAAGCATGTACGATTAGTTAAGTGTAATAAAATTAGGTAATGACATGCTCGTTTAGGTCTAATTATTATCCAGCATTAGTAGGGAGAGGTGGGCGTAGAAATTATCTAATTATAAAGATAGTATTTGATAATGGCTACGTCAGAGACAGTGATTAAGTTCTTTTTAACCGGTGACGTCATACGCGTTGGCGGAGAGAAGTCGGCGTAGGCGCGACGCGACAGTGACGTCACAGGTAAAATGCTACGCTTCGCCAAGCTGCGCGCGGGGGCGCCGCGCCGGGCGCGAGTAGGCGGATGCGCGTAGCACAGTGCTCACGTAAATAATATCGCGCCTCATTATGTAATTGAACGTGAAATCTGCACAAGGACGCGACGCCGATGTTTCGAAATCATCGTCGACACCCGCTGCTGTGCCATAATAGCATCGTTTACGTGCTACGCTTAGAAAAGTGAGCGTTTCACCTTGAGATAGGTGGTAGAGAGGCAAAGCTTGCGGGGGGCAAGCTTTGCCTCTCTATTCTTGGACATCGAAACATCGCGGATTATGCTTGGGGGAGGACGCCGAGCACGCAGGCGTCATGACCCAACCTGACCCAAAAACGGAGTGCGACCCACCGCGCCCTACTCACCAGTTGATAACGGATACAGGAACCTGTTCGCTATGTAAGATACGCGAACGAACATATGCACTACCGATAGGCAACATTTACCGTTGTTGTGGTGACTTTACCTACATTGTCGTCGATTTGCCATTGACTTTAACCTTTCGATGTAACTTGTTTCTTATGGCCTTAAAAAAGTTGAAGTTGGCTAATAACTTCCATCGTTTTCATTGGTTAGGTAGGTACTTGCGAGTACTATAACTTAAATCAGGTAATGCAACGTAAAGAATAGAAACAGAATGAAATAAGAGGAAAACTTGAGTGGAGGTCGGATTTCGAATACGGGCTGTGCGTCGTCGCCGGCACCGGTTCAATATCAGCGATTCTGGGTCAGTGGGTCACCGTGCCGAGCGGCCGCTCCCCGCGCGCCTCGCGCACTTGCAATTAAACTCGCTCTTTATATGAATATGTCGCGCTGGCGGCAGTCAGACGACGGCCGAGTCAGCAGACTCATTGCATCTACTTGCAGCAATCATTTCAGGGTCAACGTGCACACAAAACGACACTTCCGCCAGATATAAGTTGACATCAATCAGTACGCGCAGGTGCTGCGGCGACAACAACCGATAACAATTGAGTTTTAACTTCCAAAATGAAGTCTCACGGCCTTAGCTCACCTTTGACCAAAACATGAAGCGGTTATATCCTACCTATTGTTTACTAAATCGTGATTGACCTTTGTTCAAGAACAAAGCGATGCGTTATAAGTAGCCTTTTTGGCATACGAATAGGGAGGATGCCAGCGTGTAATCGTGGCTAAACAGCGAGTGTCGCCCACGCAGTAACGGTCACGGTGTGTTACTGTTACCTCAAATCCAAAAACGAGTTATTTTGCGTTACTGAGTCAGCCCGCAACACCTCCGCATACGTGACGCTAAACACCGAATGTACCGCGATGCTTGATAGGGGAGAATGCTCATAGTCTGGGCAATAACCAAATGATTACAGCAGGAATTTCGCACTTAGTGAATTTAAACAGATGCGTCCTAATTCAAACACAGCATCGAGATTCACGCCTCATTCTGCCAGCTGTTTAGATAAGAGGCTTATAAATCATGTAACTATTCCAAGGCGAGTGTAATGAGGTCACTTACAAAGGGCCTTGCCTTCACAGTCGACTTGTAGGAGGATGGAGACCAATTCCTAAATTCAAAGACAGCAAACTTCAAACAACTCAGACTGACCTGACCAGGCTTAAAACTTCCTAAGCTTATTTTCATAAAGTTTAATCTCCCAATAAAAAGTTTTCAATTCCTTCATAGTCAAAACAAAAAGTGAATTACATTAAATTACTAGCTGCCCGACAGACGTTGTCCTGTCAACTTTGAATAATCCCACAGAAAAAAGCACTATCTGTTTTATCCGAACTTCACGCTGGATTTTCTGGCACCTACCTATTTATTACAAAATCAGCAACGGTTTCTGACGACATTATTCTAGTTATGGTCAATCATTATATGGTTTAATTTACGTCGAATATATTAGTCACACTATTTTATAATCAAGCAGGAGAACTTCTTGTTGACAAATGTTAACAAGCGGGAGTTAATAGAGATAGATTAACATAGTATAGAGACAAGACGATTAAAGTTGGTACTTAACGGAACTTTTTTTGGTTTAATATGTTAAACAGACAGTCATAGCCGAATAGAGATATTGCGTTGGAGAAGCTACTAAGCACCTAAATAAAAAAAATATTAAGATCGGCATTTACATAACAAAGATAAACGTGTCTCAATAGTCTTCACGCAGAAGCACCGCTATGATTTGGAGCCATCCAAATTTGAGGTTAAGGCGCTCCCAGTCGACGATTGTTTTTGTTCGAAACGAAAAAATAAATACTTGTGAACAAGCCACATCTCCTATTTTATAATGTATAGTATATGTGAATAAAGATGTACCCATCTTTAATCACTTCGATAAATAATCCTACCGACCGCTGCAATGACGACAAACACACGTCGGCGCGTGGTCCGCCTTAGCTTTTCGAATAAATTAATGATATAAATTATGTATAATTAATTATTAAAAATCTATTCTAATAGAAATCTAGATCTACATATTACCTATCTTTAACAATAAATCACAAGTTGATTTTAATAGTAGGTATATAAAATATTTCGATCATAAATTCTAAAACGTATCATTTTGAAATAATATCTTTATCGTGAAAAGTTTCTGCTATTATGTTTTCAGCTTAATAGAAATCTAGGTAGGAACCTGAAGTAATATACTTATAAAAATAGGAGATGTAGCTTGTTCAGAAGTATTTCTTTTTTCGTTTCGAAAAAGAGCAATCAGCGACTGGGAGCCCCTTAACCGTATAATTAAAGCTCATATTTACATTGACTTAATGTATCTTGAGATTTCGGATCCTCTCCGCAAATTAAATTAACTAACACAAAATAAGAACCTCACTATTTTCTTTTTTAATTTCTCTTAATTGTTTTAATCGTTTATCTTTTTTAGCATTTCCTTCCTGCTTCTACAATAGTTGCAACTTTACAGCTTTAACGATTTACAACGTTTGATTAGATAATGTTCTTAGTTTAGTTGAGCTCAATTATCCTGTAATTCGGAATTAGATAATTCTATGTTAATCCCTATTTGCTATTTACATAGTTAAAGGAAAAAGTAATTTTGTATGAGCTAGTGGACCATTGTTGTTGTATATTATACTCGTACAAATTCAAATTCAAATTCAAAAATCATTTATTTAAATAAAATCACAAGGATCACTTTGAAACGTCTTAGGAACTAGGTGAAGCTACGCCGATTCCACGCGACCAAGCCTAGAAGAATCAGGCAACAAACACGGCTTGGGGTCTACCTTTTTTTTAATGATCCTTTTCTTAAAGCTATGTAGAGCTCCAGTGTGATGCCAATCGAACAAGGTGAAGGCTCAAACAAGAATAATTATTATAAGTACTACTCAAGTACGTCAACAATAAAAAAATAATAATAATAACAATAACTAAAGAGCCTCCGCACAAATTCAAAAAGCAGCACACGCTACACTTGATTTAGAAATAAAACTTAAAGATAAAATAACTATTTGCTTAAAAATAATTAAAGTAGACAAATGTTACACAAAATAAAATAGTGCAGATTAAGTAAATTAACTGTACCTACTGTCTTATCATTGTTGGATACCTAACATTAAAAATAAATAAATAATTGATTCCTGGGGCAGTTCGAACTAATTCTTTATTTATATGGACAAACATCAACTCTGATTTACTGTTTTACAAAATTATTGGTAGCTCTACATGTGCAATGGTGTTAATAAACTGTATTATCAATTATTTTATCGAATCAATTATGCAACTTCGATTGTAGGCAGGATGATTAACGCAACTGCGGTAGATTTCAAGCTATAACTAAAATGGAGCCTGGTGTGCTTAAATGATTAAAATAATTGTATAAACATAATATCAAGGTAATGCGAAATATTATAACCGATGTAGGCGGGCATAGCTCGCGACCTACATTGGAGTCTAAAGCACTAAGTAATCTGTAGTTATCAGTCTCCTGCTGGGTGTCTCGAACAAACAATAACTATCTCTATCAATACGCTGTCAACCTTGATATATATACGTGTTGGTAACCACCATTATAGTTATCAATTTGCACATAAATTTATATGTTAAACAGTTTGTCAATGAAATATAGATGTTCTAAAAAAAATACGCAGGCAAGCACGCTACGCATATACAGTGAAGCGTTAGCGCATAACAGGGGCTCGGGTGCCGATTTCTCTTCCCATGGTTTCTTCTAAGACGAACTAAACAGAAGTTTAGATCGCATTACATACTTAAATGCTCGGTAGGTAATAATACTAAAACAAAACAAAATTGAGGGTCTTGACTACCACGTAAGTAGCATCAATAAATTTATGTAACTGTTTATATTATTTTGTATAAAGTACTTACATTTTCCAATAACAATAAGGAAAACCTGTAAGTTTAAAATTCAAAAGAATTTGTTTTAAGAACCATTTATTGTAATCAAGGAAAACATAAATCCGAGTGCGTACAGTGAGTATAACTTTATCGAAGTGAAATTTGCGTCGAACACGCCACCACTCCACGCAACGCTAAGCGCCATAGGCGTTCAACTGTTTTCAGTGCATTGGAAAAAAAATAACTGGACTGGAAATTCTGGATAACGCACTTGTAATTTGCTTTTAAATTGTAAATACTTTCGCCGGCAGTGTTAGTTACTCGTATGCGATATTAATTACATAGTTGGCAAGTTGTTATTGCCCGATTCTTCGCGTACCTGTTCTTATAGTTCGAGCACGCGCGTTAAGTTTTTTATTGGTCTAAGCATGTAATAATTTACGGCTAAAAAAGGCAATCAATGTGTTTAGTTTATGCACTTTCAATGCTTCACGTATATACGAGTACATCGTCAACAGATAATTGAACTTATTTTATTGTTTACCTCGTTCAATTTATTTTAGTTATTATATTCCTCAAAGCGATGGGTTTAGGCTCTGAGCTCATGCAAAAGCATGAAGACGAGGAGCGCTCTAAAATAAATTGTAATGCTCTTATACCTATATCGTGCAACATAAGCCCTTATTTTTTCGTTTAGTCTACAATCAAACAATACCAGACCCAACAGACGCATACATAATATTCCTGATCCCACACTAGGATCCCTAACTGTAAGTATCAGAAACTTCGAATACCGTGGTACCACATCAATGCGAAAAATATTGAGTGCGGCCGATCCCTGCGATCGAACCCACACTACGAGGTTTTCCATAAAATTATGTTATAATTTATCCTATTAACGTTTCTAACTGTTCTGTTAGTTATCCTTCTTTGACTCTACCGTATCCGGAGCGCAAATATAGATACTCAGTTTATTCTACAGCATTAATTGATCGAGCATTATAAGATCTCTGGAACAAACAGTTGAACCGTTGATCCGATCTACGTGAAATTTAGAAGGTTAATAGGTGTCACTATCAAGTGTAGCTAGTAAGTATATTAACTAAATCGGTCAAGGAGTTGTTAAGATATCGGGGTCCGAATGGGGTTCAAAACAAGTGAAATTTTGTCAAGTAGGATACCATGAAAGGGTTTGCTATATACAATACATATCAAAAAGGTTTTCTAAGAGTATCCGCAATATGTCTGTGCTTCTGCGCAATAAGCAAGTCGTTCCCGGTTTAGGTAGTAGTAAGGACCTCAGGACTAAGTGTGTAGTAAACTAATTAGCCTGCCACATGAGAAACTAGGTTCATTATTAGGTACCTACAACAAAACGGATTATCGCTAAATCTCAGTTTGGAGCGAGCTATTAGTGTTGGAAAATATAATTTCTATTGTTTGGTTTGGATTACTCATAAATCTTCGTACAGCTGCCCCAGCAAAGCATTGTTTAAATAAAGTGAGTCTGAAACAGTTACCAGTGTTACCACAGATACCTCTGTACATGGACAACGCAGGTGTGAGTGGAGTGAGTGGCACTTTCACACTCGACGCGGGCGAGCGCAGGCGCAAGCAGAGTCGCGTCACGTCGACCAATATCACAGATTCAGTCGTCCGTTTCGTAGGAATTACGCTACCGTCGTCGTCGTCACGCCCGTGACCAATACGAGCCTCCAATTACAAACTCTCAAAGAAACTAATATCGCTTCGCGAGAGAAATCTTATAAGTGCCATTTACGTAACTCCGCAAGCTCGAGAACTTTGTTATTTTATAGCGGCCTTTAACTGTTGGAAAAGTTTGTCCTTTAGATCGTAGCTAACGTAACGGATTGAGCTTTCCTTAGGCATTTGCGATGTCCCACTTTGCGAGCGAGTCTGCGGCAAGGTTAGCCTGGTTGCCCCATCGCCAGCGGCTAACGGTTCGCCCGCCACTCGGCGCCGTGCACGTGAAAATAATTCTTGACGCGATGATTTTGTAATGAACACCGTTACTCGGTTCCGGGCCTGCCGGTGACCTTATTTCTCGGGCGAGCACTCTTTATTTTTATATCTTATTGCCTGACATCATTAAAGCTGACTGCGAAATAAAGAACTTAGCAACACGTTGATTTTAGTTATAACACGCTGGATCGGATTACAACCTTGCTTTGAAATGGTTTTTTGAAAGCCTACGGCTGATGCTGCTTTTATTTTGGTAGAGTCAGTCATCTTTTACTTTGTCAACTTTCAACATTGTTACATATTACGTAATTTGTCCTCTTTTGCCGGTAGATATCTAAATGGATGTTTATACCGGCAAGCTATGAGTCAGCGAGTAGATGCGATCTGATTCCGAGCGCAGTGTATTCGCAAAGTAGATATTCTACCATATTGAGTGGGTGGGTAAATAATGTGTGACGCGATTCTGTACTATCATAAAAACGGGTAATACCACGCGTCATTATGATTTGTTTTAAGGTTTTTCTTTTATGCGTTATTCCCAAGTTCATACAAACAAATAAGTAGTGTTTTAGGGATTTTCCCTTTTAATGTTCAATTTTATTAAACAATTATACCACACGAGTGAAATCTCGAGTGAGAAGGTAATGATGTCTCAGAAAATAACAAGGCGAAGTTGTTTTCCTTAATAACGCATTGTTATCTTTTATTTGTTTAGATTAAGTGCGCGTCCCATGTAGCGAGTAGTGTGACGCAAAAAATATTGTTTACAGTCAGATACACAAAACACACCAACTTTCTTTATCATCGAAACCAATCAACAATCACGACCTCCTAAACTTACAAACAACTTCCATCCTCATAGAAGTAATTTGTACTTATGTACATTTTAGAATTAAGAATCATCATAAATATTCAAACAGCGATAAAACTAGCACAAGTGGTAGATATCACGAGTCAGCGTCATGACAATACCGCGTGCTACGTCACAATTTACGCACAAAGAATGGCACAAGGCCTGCGCACGCGCAATGCCGTTTCCTTATTGTGGTTCGTTATGTTATCTACTAGGTTTATGTGTTTGGGTATTTCAGATTTTATTAACAAAATAATTTGTAAACTCAATTGTAAAGTCTAGTGTCTAACTAAAGTAACATTTATAATTCTATGACTCTGCACAAAGAATTGAAGTAGAACATTTTATACAGTCAACTTATCGAACCTAGGTAAACAAATTAACGGTCAGATAGTGTGTTGTGTAGTCGGGTCAGTCTTGTAATTATCTTGTTTGTAAGTACTCGAATATATTGTACACAAATGAACAATGTACCATGATAAGGTACCGGGCACGGTGTAAATGATGATGACGTATGGTTTAGCCGACGCGACGCTATGCGCGCGCAGTGCTTATGCCGGCCGGCATCCGCTTTCAAACCAAAACAAGAACAACACACAACACAGGCTTACTCGCTCTATCCGAGAGTTACAAAGCAAACTGTGGCCCAGGTACTCACCAGTATCTGGCCGGCTACTTTAATATGAACCACAATTTAGAACCGACGGAGGTGATTATTGTAATCTTTGCTCCGGCTACTTGTTACATTGAACACAGTTATTCGTAGCATAACGGTGCGGCCGGATTTATAAAATTTAGCGCATGCGTGTAGTCCACGACGACGAAGCCAAGACGTGCGACGCATTAACCCTCACATGATGCGCTTTCAACTTATGCGAAAAGACATGTATAGTATACTAGGCATTAGATTACCTATAGTAGACACGACACGTGTAGTCTATTGTTTATCTAGTCACCTGCACTCATTCCGAACAATGAATTTTAGAGAGCTTACGGCACTCACTGGTAGCTCATTTTATCTAATCTGACATGTATCAAGAATACTACGCGCGTTTTTAAGTAAATAATATATCCGAAGATAATTACGACATTGCTTTGTCTATACAACATTAATAGGCGCATTTGATAAAGTTATCGGTGTCTTGATGCTAAGCTATTTCGATTTCCATTTATTGAGTAGCCTAAAACACTGTTACATTCGCATTACGGTTGTTGATGATTTATACTTCTCTACTTAAATAAAACCTTTCCTGTTTTGCTAACGACATTGATAAGCGTGTCTGTTTAATAGAGAAACCATTAATAATTATGACGCACAGAGACATACTCGTAGTTTAGGTAGGTAAGTAAAGTACCAACATAACGCTGTGGATTTACCAGTGATGAAAACAAGTCGAGATTAATATTGTTCCGATATCAGTGGTGTGCGGTATTTGTTACTTTCCGCGTTCACAAATGCATGATGCTATCGAAGATAAAATAATCGGCGTATCAGAAATTAATCAAAGAACAGCAAGAGGTCACCCTAACGTGTAGAGGGCACGATGCGATGCGTTGTTCCAGAATACCATATACGGAGATCCAGTGCGCGCTAGTTCATGATGCACCGGGCCTGCACGCCGAGCACTGCACGTGGAGGGGTCAATAGCTCAGTGCACGCGCCCGCCTCCGCCCAACATTACACAACAAACCTTTGTCTCGACGCACCTATTCAGATTCATTTTGTTACAGCTCACATATACCGGTAAAAGTATATTTCCTTCAACTAATTTACGCCGCGCCGGCTCTGCAAAAAGCCGGTCGGGCTCTGCAAAAAGCCGGTCCACAGACTATAGTGATGTAGAGCACGTTTTTGTGCCAAAAAAAGTGCGCGTTGAAGTCTTTTGTATGGATATGAAACGGCATGCAAAAAAACTTGAACCCGGTTTTTTTTTCGTTAGTTTATTGGAGGGTACGTCGGGATTCGGGGCTTTGTCCCTTTGTTCGTGGATGTTGGACGTCGGCGGGTGGCGCGGAATGCGGTAGGTACTAACCTCAGCGGCGGGCGCGTGGACCTGCACGCGCAGCTCGTCCGTCTGATGGTCGTGCGCGAGCACGTCGGCGCGCACTTCACGTCCGTTGTAGGTAAGGAAGACGCGCTGCGTGGGCTGCAGCTTGACGCCTTGCATGCCGCGGAAGCCGGGCCCGATGAGCTCAGCGTCGCGGTACTCGCGAGTGCTCTTGCTGCCGTCGAAGCGCACCGTGTAGCGCGTGTTCGGCGTCAGGTTTATGCAGTTGTTGTTCTCCGGGAAAGGAGCCGGCGTCTTTACCGCCTGGATCATTCCCGAATTGTATAGTCCATCGTCAACGAGCGCGGCCACCCGCGTACCGATGATGGACCGCTTCGCTAGACGCTTGCCGGTCGACATTATCACGTTTTCGTCCTCGCTTTTAACTCTAAAAACACACCAGCAGGCGTCCGTGGCCCGCTCCGTAAACTATTCTCACAAAGGTTCACTGAAGAATTTCAAATCGCCCGGCGAACTCGCTTCGCGGGATAACCGTCACAGAATTTAGGGAAATTGGGAGAGTTTCGTCGCGATTCCGTGCCCTGCGCGCGGTCCGGCTTCTCAATGGGCCGGGGCTGATCGCAGCACTCACGCGGAAACATAATACGACGGCTGGTCCTCAAAGATCGGGACGAAGGAGAATCCTTTCGAGGTATTAATCTTAGTAGGGAGCTCGCGGCAGACGACCTCGATACGCGCGGTCTCGAAGAGAACTGGCGCGAGTGGTTCGCGGAGTGCGGCGGCGGCGCGGGGCGGCCGGCGACACCGGCCGGCCGGCGAGCGGGAGCGGCGACCGCCCGTCTCGCTCCTTTGTTTTGATACTCAGCTGTTCGAGCGAGCGAGAGGGGCGGGATGTGTCAGGCGCTTGCAAGAGAGAAGACCGACACTGGTTCGGTCGCACTCGGCTCGCGATTGTACTTCGGGCGAACTCACTATTTTCAGCGGGCGGGCGCGCGGCGAAGGGCGGCCGGCCGCCCACGGGCGACATTGAGGCGCGCCGGCTCGGTTCGCACGTGGAGAGCTAACGGGATTGCACAACGCACCTCGCAACTCGCCTCGCCGACCGACCGACGATGCGAGCCCGGTACCCGCTGCCGCTGCTTAATACGTGACACAGTTTCTATTCGGATTCGGGGTCGATTCAAATGTCAAGCAGATGCACCCACTTATGCAACGGTCGTCTTGACCTAACTGCATCTAAATATGTACAATCAATTAAAACTAAGACAAAACCAATTAGATATCCTACGTAACTTTTACAACGTTCTATTCTACTCAATACAACTACCTACCTATTACCTATCCAAGACTGTATGTTTCAGGAGTTGCATTCTTCAGATTAAGTCTCATAAAGCTATCATTGAAATTACGTTGTTAATATTTTGTTAGTAGGTAGGTACTTAATTACCTACTAAAGAATGTCTGAATGTAAACTGTTGAGGATCAAGAACACGCGATTAAAATGCGAGGCAATTACATTTCATTTTAAGCTGCGTTGAAATTCATTTTAAGCTGCGTTGAAGTCTTCCTTTACAAAATGGGGTCAAAAACAATACTAACTTTTAGAGGCCAATGCAAAGGTAAACAATAAAAACTTTCTACTAAATTTTCTTTCTATTATTGGAATATAGAACATATCTACAAACCACGAACAGCGTAAAAGTCATAGCGATTGACTTCTAAGGTTCAGTAAATTCCTAAAATTGTATTGTATAGAAACGTACGGGAAACCTGACAAAGTCTGTTTCGATTCGAAGAAAACAAAATGACGAGCGTATTTTTTTAGATTTGAATCATTGGTTAAGATCTACGATTAAGAAATTTTGCCAGAATCAGCATCAGAAATTATGGTTTACAAGCGAAATCACCTATATTTATGTATCCAAGATCGACATTTTTTAATGATGTCCACAGTCCCGGCAAATTTAAATAACGCTGTTTAAAAATCAATTCGCTCATTCAATTGAACGAAACGCGCTTAGTGCATTTTGTTGTAATAACTTAAAGAGTTTTAATTTAAACTCGACCAAAATCGTTTGCAGCACATTTGTGTACAAACATTTTGTGCCGAACAGAAATAATGAACACATTGAGTCCCATTTTACCTATAAATACGGCTAATTACAACGTTTCTTGTTGTATTGCTGACGTTTCGTGACAATTCAGATGCTCTTCATCATGAGCATCGCCCGCGACCGCGATCAACGGCATTGAGTCCCCCTAAGAGAAACATTTATTTTCACACTTATTTTTGTTCATAGATTGGATGGACTAATATTACTGCTTTTACAAGTTTTAAAATATTTCTAGTTCTGTTGCGTTCTATTTGTCGACTATTGATAAACAAAAACGAATGAGTAGATTTGTTTTTAATACAAAATAGTTTGGGTATTGTTGTATTTACAGTCTCAGCAGAAAGTCTGCGGCGTCATATTCAAATGATTTCACAAATAGAAGCTGTGTCACGCATTCGCATCTTATTAGTGTCTATTTATCAAGTTGATGGTCAGTTTTGTTTATTTTCGACTACCACTTATTTAAGCAATGCATTTCGTCATAGACGAGTAACTAAAGTTTTGAGTGGCGGTCAATGTTTATCTAACGAGTGTTAAAAATGGTATGTACAAAACAGAACCGGTAGCCGGCGCTCGCAGTAGCTACCATGAAAATGCCGTTCCATGAGTTTAAATTGTATTCAAATTCAATGATATCATACTTGTAGAAGAGCGTAATCAATCAGGTATGGTAAGAAATACAGACGTACGAATTGGTATCACGAAAATGTACAAGACACTTATCTACAATAAACTACATTGATTGGAAGTACCTAAAGATGGTAATTTAGCGAGTAACATTTAAATATTCAAAAGAAAGCACGTTCAAATCAAAATCACGTCCCATGAAAGTGAAATGCAATAAAATCACGTATTGTGTAATATAGAACATTAACACGTGTAATTACGACAGACGGCTTTTTATTTCCTTAAAGAAGTTTTCGAAATGTGGAAGTCCGTTCGCGTTCTTAGTTACTGAGTAACATTCCTCATTCAAAATACGATAAGGTAGGCGTAATCCTTGAAAGGTTCCTTCTTAGAAAATACTTGGAAAAATAGTACTCGTAGCCTATTTAATAAGGCCTTTGCTCTTTACAAGCATGCCTACTAATGTACGTTCGTAAGATGTTTTTGGAACTCCAAATGTTAAAGTTCAAATAATACATAGGTTAGCCACATTGACGTGTTTATTTTCAAATTTCTGATTTATTACTGTCAGAATAAAACAAATCGGAACGCGTTACGACGGACGTGGCTTATGGCGGCTGCACGGACCGAAATAAGAAAAAAACTTAGTTTTATTTGTGATTGCCGCTCCGAAAATGAGTTTGCAAATTGAAGGCTAACTTTCACTACATTTACAAACATACGAAACGCTACTAGCGTTTAGAAGTTTATATACAGTTTCGTTCAAATTATTTAATGAAGTAAGTACATGTCTCGACTCACGATTTAGACCTCTTAGATTTGCCTAAAATTGGTGCAACCCCGTTGCACCAATTTTAGGCAAATCTAGCAAATCAAATCACAGTTTGTATGGAATATTTTTAACGGGTAATCTAATTATTTACTTATCTTAAAATACAAGGGTTTAGGTAGGTTCAAATTACCCCGAAAAAGTTGTGCAAAGGGGTTTGTCAATCAACGTTTATGTTAGAGATAATTTACAATGTAAATAACTAAATAATTACGGTGTTTAAAACTACCCCAAAATATAAGGTACGGTGGGGAATTAATTTTAGTTTAAACAATTAGTTTGTATCGTTAATCATAACGCGGTATGCTACTTACTTCAAACTTTAGAATAAAGCACACGCAAACGAAGTTGCAAGCGGGTCAGGTAGTGAAAATAAACAATAAGTTGACTTACTTACTAACTTTTAAATAATATAACAAAGAATAACATCATATTTTTCCGAAAATGTAGGTACTTTGCCTATGTAGGTACCTTGTCGGTACAGAAATATCGATCAAACGTAAGGTGTTATTCTCAAAGGCGATTGAGGTAAACACACTCGGAATTCGTTTAGAAAAACCTATTCATCCACTGCCGGATTAGAACCCCATGACCTTCCGACTGAACATCACGCTACCTTCCACTAAGTCGACGCTGTTTTTTTGTAATAAGCAATCAAACGGATTTAGAGTAATTTATTGTAAATTTCCATAATTTATTGTTTTACATAAATAGGTCGTTGGAACGTTAAAAAAATACGCAGTATCATAATTACTGACCTTAATATTTTATTGAACAATAATATTATTCAAATCATAGGTACACACCCTGTGTACAGTGGTTATTTTGCGGTAAAGACAGAGTTAAACAAAAACAATTAACGTATTGATTGCTTTCGAGACAGAACAATAGTATAAAGATTGATGACGTGCTTTTTGTATATTACTTACTACGTATTTAACAATTGAGTTACTTATAATTTATTATTGCTGGTAAATGTTGCTAGCACTAGGTGATGCTTAAATTATTTGTTTTTTTCGTACGACTTCGACTTCGACCTCGACCTCGACCTCGACCTCGACCTCCACTTCCACCTCGACCTCGACCTCGACACAATTAATATATGACTTAATAGATAATAATTATTAATTATATGACAGCCTCACAGCTCAGTTGGTAGTTTGGAAGAGTCAAATTTGGAAAATAAATCTATCGAGAAAAGTTTCACCAATAGTGTTTCTGTCTATAATTTATCTAAATTAAATCCTTAAATTATCTTTAAAAAAAACTGTATAGTTTGCGGTTAATGAGAAAAAAAACAATTCTGCATTCATAAAAAAAATTTTTTACTCGTCTTTATAAAACCAATTGATTACTGAGCATTGACATCATTTTATATGGTGACTTACTAATACGTAATAGAAACCTACGCAGTTGATTGTCGTATGACGTTCTTAGATACTCGTATTACATAAGAGATATTGTGCGCATATTTGTTTAATTAAATGAACTATAATTCTCTTACATTGCGTTTTTTATAATTCTATCAAAAAACATTGCCGTAACGAGTATTCAGTACAATTTAGAGATAAGACACGAATGCTAATTACGAAGAATCACCTAAAATTTTAAATGAACTCAATTAAAGAATATAATTAACACATGTTTAAGCAAATAAATATCTTTATCTTTATCTTTATCTACATTTTTGCTTTGATCGAATTATTTTTATTACGACTTTAGCGAAATGAGCAACTGTGAATTTGGAAAATAATAAAAAAAAAACTTGGTACATGGATCAAGGCTATAAAACTGAACTTTTAACCCAAGCCAACTTCTATGATCAAGGTAAAGTTGTCAAAAGTTATATTAAAGTGGCGGAAGCTTATTTAAAATTGAAAAGTTTATTTATTGTAGCACATTTGGAGCCATGGAACGTGTAACTAAGAGGTAGCGTTTTTTTATGCCTGTGGGGGATCAAACTAGTTTCAAGGGGAGATTTGGACCAATCAGAGGACAACATTTCACGTGGATTTGTTGACTGGATCAGCTGTTCGGAGAATGTAAACAAAAAATATCAACAAACCTGCACCGGTACAGACCCTAGCCAGGTAAAGGCAGTAAAAGGAATATAATAATAATTATTCAATGGAATTTGCTTTTCTTTGGGTGCTCATTGTAGGGTGAAATGTCGAGGAACAAAAGATTATTGAAGATAATTCGAGTGCGGCTAGTTGAAACTAAGTTTTAAAAGAGATTTAAGTGCTTAGAGAGTAGGTAGAGACAGGGACAGAGGAAATAATAATATTGAGTTGTTGGGCCATTAAAAGAAAATAGCAAAATGTACCTAGTATAAAGAAATGCTTTGTTAGCTGTGTGCTTTTAAGTTTATACTCAATACAAATTCTCAAAGATTTATTGTTTTGTTGAATTTAGCAGATGACCTAACTAATACAGTAAAAAACTCGCCATCCTTTATAAACCTCCGTATAGAAGGATTGAACTTTTTATCGTGACCAAAATCTGCCTAAGTCAATAAGCAAACTACCTACACAATAGTTTTTTGAAAGTCGGTTATAATCCGGATTTCTTTAGATAGAATCGATGAAGGTTATGAGAAACGCGACAGAAACAAAGGCGTGAAGGCTTGCAAACCCGCATTGAGATAACATTACGACGCGAACTAGCAACGCGAGAAACCGCGATAAAAATCTGTACCTACATAACATCCGGTGGCTTGATAACTGACCTGACGGACCATAGTACATTTTTCTTACCACACTGGTAAAACCGCAAGACTACAATTTTATCAGTACATATTTATACCTTATCGTTGGGAAAAAGTAAATGTGCAGATAACAATATAATAATAATGTTATGAAACAATGCGTGTGGATAAGTGAGGGAGATAGAGTTATTATTATTGAGTGCTAAACAAAATTTTGGAGGCGCCGGGTATCGATCCCGGTACCTCTCGCATGCTAAGCGAGCGCTCTACCATCTGAGCTACGCCCCCGGTGGACAGAACGACGAAACTGCCGGTCCTAATCAAATATTTGTTTGTTGCTTAGCTGCAATACTTGGCAAGGATTTATAAATGTATTTATTTGAGTTTGTTCATTGAAAAACTATTAGGATATAAGATATGCGATCATAGGCATAAACAGTTTTTGACCTTTATCATCTAGGCAGACATTTTATTATGATAACTAAAATTATTATTCGATACGTGTCTAAACGAATAACAGGTTATATCGTTAAATTAGCATTTTTAACGCTGGTTTGTGTAAATAAAATGAAATTTAAATAAGTAAATATAATATTACTATCAAAATGTGAATGAGAGAGACAAAGGTTTTCTAATGCAAAACATATTAATACTGTCGAAAAACATGTTTTTATTAAAAAAAAATACCTATATACCTACTTACAATACTACAAACAACCGTCATAGACTTATTTTGATATGTTAATGAATCCCATGACTAAATAATATTATTTAATGAAATAAGGAATTGGTATTGGTAGCATACATTGTTACAGTTATTAGTTTTAATTAAATCCTCATAATTTACATCATTATTTTTAGGACATTATCATTAACTACTTAAATTTTATTAGCACAGTATAATATATTCCTTAGATTAAACATTTGATATGTTTTGAAATACCCTGTTACATAACATTGCTAGGTAAAAGTCGGCAAGTCTTACTCATATACCAAAACTACACAATAAAATTAGTCCCCTGTGATTTGAATTATTTTAAACTTACTGCTAATAAATGGAAATGCCGAGTTTGTGAAAACCCAAAAACTACTTAGAATGACTACATACATATTATTATATAAATATATACTTAGAAAAATCAACTATCACCTTCAAGCAATACAACGTTGGCGCCCTTTCCGACAGCATCGCCGAGTTTGAATGGCGCCAGATTTGCAACAACGCCATCTCTCGGCGAGCGCACGACGTACTCCATCTTCATAGCTATTACCACGAATAAGGGCTGTCCTTTCACCACCTGAGGAAACGTTTCATTTATATGGTAAATAATAGCTATAGAAATTATATAAAAAAGAAACTTCATTTAAATTGCTTTAAATTTTTTTTTCACGATGTTTTTAATTTTTTTTATCAAAAAAAAAATTTATTACGCCTATTTTTTTTTTCCTAAAAATGTTATTTACACTCTGAAATGCGTTTATAGATAAGTTTGTAGGAAATTTCACGGAGAATCCAAAAATATATAGATGTCTATACCTTTTCATGCAAAATAACGAGATATAGGTGAAATAGTGCATGTCGGGCGTGACGGCGCGTGACGGCGCGTGACGGCGACGTGACGGGGCGTAGATTCAAAATAGTTTCCTGCCAACTAGAGTTTTCGGAGATAAATATCTCTGCCACTCTAAGAGATAGGAGACTCAAATAGGGCTATAAATATATTATGAAATTAATGCATAATAGAGATGGAGTTTTATGGACGGACCGTAGTAAGGAAACAAGGTATGATACTTCGGGCAGAGACACTAGCCACGTCACATCCGGTTACCATTTAATTTAAGCAATCCCCAGATATGAGAAAATATTTTCTTTAACGTATTTTTATATATTATATACTTATGATTACACACTACTGGTCGCTGCCAGCTATAAACGAGCGACATTTTGTAGTGATTATCTTTGTCTAATAACATTAATAAAATGCTTGGTTGCACCATTCGAAACTGTAAGAGTAGAATTATAAAATATTTTTTCATTTCCCATTAAAGAGTCTGTAGGCAATCATGGTTATAAAACCGTGAAGTTTTGTATATTTTCATTTTGTTATAGAACCATGAAGTTTTTAATAAAATATTCACGCAGAAATTAAGATTATACACAACGGCAGTAAAGCAGTGATAAAGTCTTTATACCTTGTTTTCTCATACCATGCATCGAACTAACGATTCCATGATCCTCACTCTCAAATTTAGTATTTTACTTATTTTGTGTTATGTTATAGTTAATTATTATTATAAATGGTGTTTAGGTTAATGTGTGTTATATTTTATGTTTAGCTACTTTGTGTCTTTATGTCCGTGAAATCAAAACTGGTCTCAGCAGAATACCAGCGCTGCAACATGGTAACATGTTGTAGTATATGCTGAGCTGAAGACCTTTTCACCACCACACAACTAATAACCGTTTTCTGTTGAATTTATTTATTTATTTTGTTACATCTGTTTTTAATTTATTTTATGTTTTCTTTTTATATTATTGTGGTGGTATGAATAAACGTTTTTCTTTTCTTTCTATTAGGTGTAGGTCCTATTTACAGCATTTGTTTTCGAAATAGGCTGACGAATGTTGATCATAATAGGAGAATAAGTCCCACCAAGGACAAACATTTGTGTGACGACCATAGATGTTTGTTCTGTGTCTGGGTATTATCACTACATAGTATAAAGCAAAGTCGCTTCCCGCTTCCCGCGTCTGTATGTATGCTTATATCTTTAAAACTACACAACGGATTTTGATGCGGTTTTTTTTAATAGATAAGAGTGATTCAGGAGGAAGGTTTATATGTATTAAACCCGTGCGAAGCCGGGGCGGGTCGCTAGTTACTAGTTATGTATTATAAAAAAAAATATAAATAATTCTATGAGTAATCTGGTTCCCATAGTACAAGCTTTGCTTAGTTTGGGGCTAGATGGTACTGTGTGTATTTATTATTATTTGTGTGTGCAAAAAGTGCAAATTTTTGTACAGATATTGTTCCATGATACTTACTTTGTCTCCCTTATTGACCAGAACGCGTTCCAATATCCCATGCGTGGGTGACGACGCACTGTTAGCTGCCGCTGTAGTATCCACCGCGCTAGCCGCTTGGTATTTAGCCTTAGGAATCTCCACTATTGTCTGACCGGACTGCAAAATTGTAACAGTTTTAGGGAATAAGCAAAATAGATTAGTAGCATGAACACATGCACATTGAACACATGCGTTTAACCAAAGTTGCAAAAATCATGCAACCAACAAGTGAAGCAAACCAAGAAACAAGCAAAAGCAAAATAATATCAAGACCAAATGAAGAATCAGGCAACATCACAGCTTGTTTAAATGATTTTTCATAACATAGTCGTGAGGATTAGTAATCCTTAGGATTTTTATATAACACCAGCTGAGTTTATATTAGATTTGACAAAAATAAAATATACACTGCATGCATTTTAGTAAAACTGGACAAGTCATAGCAAACAATACATAAGTGTTGATGTGGTAAAATAAATCGTAAAAAGTTATTGTCATTGAAGAGGTTATAGGCTAAGAAAGGCACATTATGTGCAAAAGTGCAATGGTCAACAAAACATGCAAAGCAAGCCAAGACATCAAATACAGCACAGCATAACATTTTGCAAGCAAATTAAAGTAAGCCGAAGATGAAGCATAATGTTAAATTTTAGGAAAAGTGATGTCATAAAATACGAGTATCATTAGATTACCGCCTAGACGAGTGGCCATCGAAGAAAAATAACTATTTGTAAAGTTTAATGTGCGCGATTTTTAAATGGATACCTGAAAAAGCGTCGGGTTTGGTGTTATGTGTTTGAGAAGGAATGGTGGGTCACCACCAATGACAGATATAAATGTAATGGTTTAAGAAATCCTGTGTACCATATAGATATCAACCACAATGCATTTCGCAGCAATTATTTCCATCGACAGCCACTATTCTAACAATGCTGATATTTGTAGCGCTAAGCTCATATGGTCACTGTCTCATACTTATGACGTCACTTCCTTGCTCGAGCAGAATTACTGGTACCTCATCATAAACGTGAACTTGGTTCTCGTGTGTGAGCAGTCCGACGTTGCTCCTCTTGTCTTCTATAACTGCACTCAGACGCAAGCCAAGCGCAGAAGTTTGCAATGAGGCTTCGACATGGCGCCACTCACCGTCGTTTACTTTGACGCTGTATGTGTTGGGGGTGTCTTCGTATTTGACAGTTACGTTTAGATCTAAAACACAATCAAGATGAGACGCGCGGAAGGAAAGAGGAACGAATGAATGAACAATTTAATTTGCAGGCTTCTGATTGGTCTAGTTGTTTGATTTTGACGCTACACGCAATAATAACTGCGTAAGATGTTATGGAAATAGGTTTGCTTTTGTAACTGAGAACTAAATGCTGGGTCAAACAGGATGCGTGACAGCTCCCATTGCGAGTTTCATACATTACAACCGGTGCGTGGCATATCACGCCACAAACCTGGTCTGCATTGGCCTTTAAATATTGGGTTTGTGCGGTTCCCATAAATTTTGTGGAAAGAGTAAAGTACTTTTCAGGATACGCGCCAGTAATATTTCAATAGTAATACCGTGAAATACATAAGGCTAGTAAATTACCTCGCTCATCAAACCTCAGCGGTATTGTCTTCTGCGCATTATAATTCGGCCTCCACGTCGTAGGCTCAACGGAGATTCCTTTCCATGAGCCGTTAGCGGCGCTTTCACTTTTACTGACCAGCAACTATAATAAACGTTGTGTCACTGATTAATGATTCATGATCATGATGTAAACTCATTATGCTCTAACACGGACTCAATTGATATATTGGAGTCTATTCGATGCAATTTATTATGGTGATAATATACTGAATAACTCATTTTGCAGTGAAAGTATTCAAAGCGTTTCGTCACTACGGGACCGGCAAGTTTATTACAAGTACCTACGTATCTCGCGATAGGTCTGCAGGAGGCGTGAGTTGTGCAATCATTGCTGTCAAACGTATGTCGTCTTTTTGATGATACATGTGAGAGTGACAGATTGTGTATTGCTATTACATTATGTTAGTGTTCTAGCATTATCAAATAGTATCGAAATATCTATGGGATTAGTGACAAGATAGACTAAACTAGCCCCTTGTTTTTCCAACATAATAATCGTAAACACACTTTCCAGTTTCTAAATAGCCAACTACACGTTTGCACTGAGTGTAAACCGAGAGTCATAATATCGTTTTTCATGTTCATAAGTTTGAGAGGCTATATATCTATCTACTGATAGATAGAAAATTCTTTATTGCATAATACAAAAACACGATGAATGATAAAAGGAAATATACCAAATAAAAGTTTGCATATTCTTCCAGCAATCCTTAATGTAACCTGGAAAAGCGTAGTGCTTTGTAAGACGGAGTTAATTGAATGTTATATTTATACACATACTAAACATAAACGGTGCTATTAATAAAAATTTACTTATCCAAAGATCATCTGAGGTTACACCAAGACTTGTTAATACCAGCTTATTGTAAGCAACTCCATTTCTAATCCTTGTTTATTAATATTGAATTCGACTAGTCCAAACGTAAGCGTTGTACTAAATTTAATCCTGCGCTAGTCTACGTTTATTAATGAGACGGAAAGTGAATACTAACGTGTCCCAAAGCAGCTTGAATCGCGCGGTTCTCGGGGAGTACAGAGTCCGATTTAGGAAACAGCTCAGCCTCGTGTTGTGGAATGAAAGAGGTGTGTACATCGCCCGATACGAAGGCGCTCGCACCGCTTAAGCGTAGCAGGAAGTTGACGTTGGTTTCTAGTCCTGCTACCTGAAGTAAAAAGAGAACGAGTAAAAGAACAGATTTTTAGATTACTACTATAATCTTCAAGGTTACGCTAATTTTGACTTTAAAGTAAAATGAGTAAGGATTATCGCTTTTAGCGTGGATACAACAGAATCGCCACCAACAACCCTAAAATTTAAATCACTTTTTAGGGTTCTGTACCCAAAGGGTAAAAACGGGACCCTATTACTAAGACTTCGATGTCCGTCTGTCTGTCACAGGGCTGTATTTGTGCGCGAGTCCGACTCGCACTTGGCCGGTTTTTTTAATTTTATTAAAATACTTACTTGGTATTCCTGAAGCTTCGCTCTAGTCTTGGCCAAAGCTTCATTCCGATCGCGGCCCCATACCACAAGTTTAGCAATCATGGGATCGTAATGAACCGAAACCTCTTGACCCTCTCGTACACCAGTTTCGACCTACAACATGAAATCTAAATGAATATTTGTCTGTTTGTTCGTCTTTTATGCATTCCTATACTGCTTATGACTAAATTGGACTATTTACTAGGGAGTTTCGTTGTACAGCTCTTTAGTTATTTTTTTTATTGTTTACGTACTTGAGTAGTACTTTTAATTATTATTCTTGTTTGAGCCTTCACCTTGTTCGATTGGCATCACACTGGAGCTCTACATAGCTTTAAGGAAAGGATCATTAAAAAAAAGGTAGACCCCAAGCCGTGTTTGTTGCCTGATTCTTCTAGGCTTGGTCGCGTGGAATCGGCGTAGCTTCACCTAGTTCCTAAGACGTTTCAAAGTGATCCTTGTGATTTTATTGAAATAAATGATTTTTGAATTTTAATTTGAATTTGCTCTTGACTCCATTATCAGATCAGCTCCTCACTGCTACCGTCACCCGCGGTGACTTTATTCAGTGGACATAAGAATGAAAACATAAAATTTGTTTCGCCCACAGTTAGAGACTTATGATTACTCATCATCGTCTTGCCCTTATTGAATTTGTTTTGATAATTATGAAAAGACTATGCGACATAAAAAGTTCATCTTATGTACTACAATATGACGGGTCTTTTATGCATATTTATCTTAAATGAAAAGAGACATTCAAAAAGCAATTGGGGACGCCACTGGACGCTCGGAGCCCTTTTAATGAATACTTACTCTAACAAATTCTTCAGGCAGCGGCTGCGTTAGTCTATGCAGAGTACCCGCGCGTGGTAGGAATCCCGCTCTAGGTTCCTCTGCGTAAATTCTGCATTCGACTGCGTGTCCGCGACGAATTATCTCTTCTTGTGTCAACGGCAATAATTCCCCAGCCGCTACACGCAACTGCCATTCTACTAAATCCGTACCTGGAAGAGCAAGAGAGGATTTTAATAGTGTCTTCCATCAGTTATCTAGCACAAGTTGTGGTTGGTTTGGGGCTAGATGGCGCTGTGAAAAATGTCCACCAATATTTATATAATTACTAGCCGACCCGTGACAGACGTTGTCCTGTAAAATTTCAATAATCGAATAGAAAAGACTGAATGTTTTTAGTCTGTAATGTCAGATTTGTTGCACAGCAGCGCCATCTATACATAAATCATCTCTTTTACGTTTTTTTATCGTTTTGAGGATGTTTTTCATATTTTAAAGTAGTCTATTATTTATTAGGGCATTATATCTACATCAACAGCAAATTTCAACTTAATCCGTTTTGTCGTTTAGGCCTGATTGAGAAACAAACATACATACAAACTCACAAACTTTCACATTTATAATATTTTTAGGATAAGCTAGGATTCAAAAATGGTGGAGTTCTCACCTGTGATCATCTCAGTGATAGGATGTTCGACTTGCAACCTTGTATTCATCTCCATAAAGTGGAAATCGTGTGTGGTGCGGTGAAGGATAAACTCCACAGTTCCCGCGCCGACGTATCCTACGGCGCGAGCTGCCCTTACCGCAGCCTCTCCTAGTGATCTGCGAGTTTCTTCTGATAATCCTGGCTGTCAAAGAGTCAAGTATTTCTGGTTACATCTCCTATCGGCCAAGAAACACTACATTTTATTATGCGCAACTGCATCGAGATCTCAACCTCGAGACCATAGCCTACCAATTCATGAAACACGCTTTCAAGTGGTTTTATAACTGAAGTGTATTAAATAGAAGGTAAGATGGACCAGATATCGTCTGCAACCGACGCGATATTCTTTAGATGAAAATGGTTTAATAACTATGCACTGCATCACCCTCCCTTTTTTACATCTCTAATAATCCAATGAAGCCACCTCATCCTTATACAAGATATACATATATCAAAACAAAAATAAATATCATATTCTTACCTAGTGATGAAATAAATATTATACTTACAGCTGGAGCTTCCTCTATAATTTTCTGATGACGCCTTTGAACAGAACAGTCCCTTTCGAAGAGATGAACGGCGTTACCGTGCATATCAGCAAACACCTGAAATGATATTGAAAATAAACCTAAGACACAAAGCAAGTAACGGTACAGGCAAATTGGCCAATAATCGCAAACTAATCTTACTAATATAATAAATCTGAAAGTCTTTAAGAATGTTTGTGTCACAATCACGGATCATCCAACGGATCAGGATGAAACTTGGAATATACATAGTTTATATCCTGGAATAATATATTTAAGGTAGATTTTATACAGGTACCGCGCGAAAAACCGCGGACGGAAGCTAGTGCTAAAATAAATAAATGAAAAAAGACACAACTAAAAATCAATGTAGTATAAAATAAAATAAATAGGATCACGACTGTAATCCCCAAGCAAGGTAGATATCATCTCAGATCTCCAAAGACTTTGATCCTTTGAAGATATCTAGTGGGTGTAGTCAGAGGCACGTCCAAACATTATATTTGTTACATGCCCACATTATGCAGTATATTTATGTATATTTCCCAACTTATATTTTAAAATTGGCAAATTTGGCAAGTTTATGAATGACTTTTACCTGAACTTCCACATGCCTTGGATCCGTGATGTACTGCTCTAGCAGCATATTGTCATCACCAAACGATTTTAGAGATTCCCTTTTCGCTGATTCTAGCTGAGGTAGGAAATCGGCTTCAGTCATTGCAATCCTCATTCCCTAAAAAATAAAGAACCAATGAATTTGTGTTAGTATTAGATGTAAGTTCTTACTGTAAATCAAGGTTTTTTCATATAATTTATGTTATGCAAGTTCTTAATAGGTTAGAAGCCAAATCTGATGAGGATATGGCCTAAAGATTTGTGTTTTGGCATGGAAAGTAGTGATTTTAAAACAATTTTCTCAAATAGACAGCCAATATTATTTTATTTTGTATTTTTACCTTTCCACCACCACCGCGGACTGCTTTGATCATGAGAGGAAATCCAACTTTTTTAGCTTCAGCCTGCAGTTTTTCAATGCTCTGCTCTTCTCCATGATACCCCTTGACTATTGGCACACCTGCTGCTGACATGATTGCTTTTGATGTACTGGAAATAGCATTACATTTTATTATTTATCTGGATACATTATAGTAATTTCATAAACTGACATTATGAAGATCATTTATTTACTTATGAGTACTTAACTTCTATTACAGAAATAAATCACATCTAATATATAATATTACAAAATACACAAGAACCAGTTAAGCTATCTCTAAGACTGTTGCAAACAGTCTATAAGTAGCTCAAGTGATCCTAAGACACTGGCTGTATTGCCATGCTGGACAGCATTAATTGACTATAGGTTTTTCATATTGTTATAGTATGATCTTTATTTTTAACTCACCTTTTGATACCCATATCCCTAATAGCACCAGTAGGGGGTCCAATAAATATGATATCTTCCTGGGCACACTTTTCACAGAACTCTACATTCTCGGAGAGGAAGCCATAACCTGGATGCACAGCATGGCTGTTAGACTTTTTAGCTACTTCCAGTATTTTTTCTGCATTCAGGTAACTTTGGGTTGCTGGAGCTGGTCCAATGTGATAAGCTTCATCTGCCTGAAAATTACCAAAGAAAAAAGGTTGAATATGACTAAAAGAGGAGTGTTTATGTATATTTGCAATTAACATGATATAAATTTATATCAAAATAAAATGATATTAAATAGGATCACAACTGTAATCCTCAAGTACGGTAGACATTCTCTCAGATCTCCAGGTGGCTGACCACATCCTCAAGGAACTGCACCCTTGAGAATGTCTAAATCAGAGGTTAATCAGAGCCACATTGAAACATTACATTTTGCAGTAGTTAGCAATTAATCTATGTTGGTTTGTCTATATCAATAATCTACATTTAGATCACTATCAGTTCTGATAACACACATTTTTACCATTTCAACATGCATGGCATGTTTGTCAGCATCGGAGAACACAGCAACAGTTCTTATACCAAGCTTCTTAGCAGTTCTCATGACTCTGCATGCAATCTCTCCACGGTTTGCAATCAGCACTTTGCTGATCTGCCTTTGGCTTATTTCTTCTTTGATATTTTGTGCATGTTTGAATCTTGCTGACAAGGGAAGGTTTGTTGAGACACTGAAAAACAAAACCATTTACTGAAGGTAGGTACTTCATATTTTAATAATTATATCAGTAGTTGAAGATTTAAAATTTCGCTCACATGGAAGTTCATGAAATCTGATGAATGGTAATATAGGTTTAATAAACAGCAACAGCAACAGTTTAATAAGTTAGTCTTAAATTACAACAAATAACTCACCATTGCCGGGAAATATATCTTAAATAGGACATTTTGGCTCACACGTAGCTAATGTGCTACTGATGATAAAGCTTTATTCAAGAAATCAGTGTTGTTTTTACTTGATAACACAGTTCAAGATTACGTCAGTTGCCAGGCCCCTGGTAAATTTATTTTGTTACATAGTGAATTTTAATTACGTTATCTGTAATTTTATCAACACATTAGCATTGTAATAAATAAATCTAAGTAGGTACTTACCTACGTATATATCTACCTACCATTATATCAATCATTATGTAAATAAATGTTTATGTTGGTACCTAGATTAGCAAGACAGAACTGCCGATTTTCAAGAACACCACGGATCGAGGGTACAAATTACACCAGTTATAGTTTTGTACTTGTGATGAGATCTTATTTCAGTTACCCTTTCCCTGCTTTGTATTATTTGCTCCATTTTAGAAAATTCAAACTTTGGAAATTTCTTTTTGTTTTTGTTTGTAAATGAATACCAAATGAAAGAAATCTGACACTGACAGACGTGCGTGACACTCACTTACTACTCAGTTTGTCAAACTCACAGAGTTGTCAAAAAATATTTCTAACTTTTGCACTTTACAAATTAACAAATTGTTTATTGTTTTTTGTTTGTTTATTTAAACTGAGATCCGATCATCCGATCCGCCGGCCGACCGTACCGTACTGGACGAACCGTACCACATTACAAACACTTTCGAAGAAATTAATATTTTGTTTTTAATAAATCATAAATAAATTAAATGATGACTAAATCATAATGCAAGCAAAGCTATGGGTATCAAGGGCTTGTGGACTGTTTTAACGCCATTTAGTGAAAAGAAGTCTCTATTCGAAGTAAGCCAATCCAATTAATAACACACACATGTCATGGTTTTAGTCTATGTGAGAACACTACATATATTTAATAAGTTCAAGATACATAGCAGTTATGACAATGTTTTCAGATCAGAGGAGAGACACTCGCTGTAGACCTTTCTGGTTGGGTGTGTGATAGTCAGAATGTCACAGAATACCATATCCAACCCAAATTATATCTCAGGTAAGATAAAACTGAATAGGTATGGTTGAAAATGGGTACCTGCTATCTTACATATTTTTAACTAATATCTAAATTACAATCTATATTAATCAAAGACATCCTGGAAATTACAATTGAGAAAGTGCTTTATTTTAAGTGGCCGTCTTATAATGTGACCCTTGTTGAATATTATCAGTGATCATGCACAATTATTATTAGTTCCTTATCTCATCCTATCCCTGCTTTTGATCTAATAAAGCAAAAATTGTTCTAGAAACCTCTTCTTCAGGACAATTTACTTGCTACTGGCTGATATTACCCCGATTTTTGTACTGGAAGGAGAAGCACCTCAACTAAAGCAAAATGTTATGGCGGCTCGTAATGCCATTCAGTTCCGAGGAGCAGCCCCTAAAGCTGATAATGTTACAACTAAACGGCCGGATGTGACAAGAAGAAGATTTGCTGGTGTTCTTAGAGAAGTATGTCCAACACTTATGCCATAGCTTGTTAGATGAAAAACAAAGAAATATGATTATATTTTATGTTTTCAGTGTGAAACACTTCTAAGGTGTATGGGTGTGAATTGTGTCAAAGGAAGAGGAGAAGCAGAGGCAACATGTGCGGAGCTCAATGCGCAAGGTGTTTGTATTTATTAACCCTTTTTTCTTATGTAGGTACCTATAACAACCTACTTGCAGCCTTACTACGATTTGTCAACTCGTACAATCATATAATAGTTACAAATAGATTGCATAGTCTACCCGCAACTACGATTGTTGTATCACAGACGAAATGTTGGGACAAATACTCAATTGAACTATTTATGAATATGAATCATGGAAGCATTTAGTTTTAAAAACATAAAAACATAGACACTTAATTTAAAATAAATATGTTTTATATAATGCATACTTGGACTGTCAGATTTATTAAATACTTACGTCAATTTGTCTTTAACAGTTGGTAGATGCAGTAATATCGCAGGATTCTGACTGCTTCGCGTATGGAGCGCGTCGCGTTTACCGTAACTTTAGCGTTTCGAGCGCAGCCGGAGGAGGCGCTATGCACGGCTCCGTTGACTGCTACGATGCTGAAGAAATGTATGAAAAGAATGGTATGTGATCTGATAAACTACTTTGTTTTGTCCATCGAAATCACTAATACAAACTGTTGGATATTTAGGTATATACTTATATCATTGTTACTGTTTATTTATTTAGGAAAGCCAATAATAAAGACCCACTCTAATATCGAAAATTCTAAATTATTTCCGTGCTGGACTGCTGGCCGAGTGGGAGGTACATAGATCTTCAATACGAAGGTCGTGGGTTTGAATCCTGGTAGAGGATCAATGGATTTTTCGAAAAATTATGTGCTTTAACAAGTTTTGTTTATCCATTTTCGATTTAGACACAAAAATTTTATGATTTGATTTTACGATTTTATGCCTGTCAGCGCTGTAGCAACATAATTAAAATTTTGTAATGTAACAGCTAACAAACTTATAAAAATGATTTAATAATTAAAATAATGTTTTTTTTCTAACCCCATTACTACATAACAAAAAAAAAATATTTTAACAAAAAGCAGGTAACCATTTGATTTATGACCAATAAGTTTGACTGTTTATATTCTCTCTTTTACTGTTTTTGTTATTAATTAATTGTTTACCTAATCGAATTATTCTGCCTAAGGTTTTGGACGTAAAAAAATGGTAGCATTGGCCCTTCTCTGTGGATGTGACTATGGCGTTGGTGCATGCGGTACGGCAATCAACACGGTGGTAACTTTTCTGCACACTGTACCTGAAAATGACGTCATACCCAGGTAATACATATTCCTGATGTTTAGTTATTTGACGATTTAGATGAAGTGTGGCGAGTGGCCGATTGAGATTCAGGAGTTGTGGATGTTCATGTTTGGTTTATGTTTGCATGATGTATGTGACCCATGTGACTGTTGGGTGTTATTTAAATATTTAGAAGATGAAATTAATTTATATATTTTGAAAGACTACGCTAAAAAAGCCCTTACAGAACCACTATATCTGGTAACTAAGTTCAGTATTCTCAGATCTTCAGGTACTCAGATTCTTTAAGATGACTAATGGTAGATGCACTTCCAAACATAAAGTTTGGCACATACGGTATGTGTATGTGACATACCCTCATTTTGCAGTAATTAGCATTCCATACGTGTTGTTGTATGTTGAACTTGCGCCTAATACTAAAGCTACCATCAGGCTGCTATCATGGGTGACAGATAAAGACCACTTCGATGAAAGGACCCGATGGGCAGCGGCGCCTGGTCGCTGTGATCGCTGCGGTCACGTGGGCCGAACGCATCTGAAGAAAGGCTGTCCTGTATGCGCTACGAATAAAGGCTGCAACGATTATGGGCATAAGTAAGTTCCTATGGCTAATAAGTCATCATTTTCCTGCCCTTATCCCATTGAAGTGGGTCGGCAGTAGTCGGCACAGCAGGTATTTTTCATATATCCCTCTATCAGCAGTAATTTCATCACTCTTTTGGTTTGCCTACTTTTTTTCCACTGACGTGGGGCTGTGCGGAGCGTACCGTGAATGGACTAATCACAGTGCTCGAAATAGTTGAGCCAATAATTACGGGCGCTGTGATTGGTCAATTCACGGTCCGCTACGTACAGCAAAATAATTGCGGAGCTGACTTATTATGGTTAGAAATTTATTTACTCATTCAACATTGCATTTGTTTTCTTTTTGTTTTTTTTTATTTACATACCTATGGTTACTTGATTCACAGGGCGAAGGTAGCGGAGGTGAAGCGGGAACTGTCGTTACGTTCTAAAGCACTAACATGCGGTAATCTGTTTCCCGAACCTAAGGTGATGAAGGAATTTTTGAATACCGATCCAGAATCTATTGACTTAAACAGTCTGAAGAAACCCGCGCCAAGCTTAATTCAGTTTGTGGTAAGTACATCATTAATTAATTTAAAAAAGACGTGTTGACCATAGGGAGGTACCTTGACTTGCAATCCGAAGCTCGTCGGTTGGAATCTCGGCGGAGCATCAATAGATTTTTCTATCCAAAAAAAATCTACTTCAAAATGTGGACAAAGTGGACATGTGTGAAATATAACGTTTAAACGTGCCACTGACTATTCTTTTTAAACATCTTCATAGATCTATGAGCCTGATGATATAGGTAAGAATATGTCTAACGTACTTGGAAATTACAGTCGTTATCCTATTTCTATTTTCATATTATTTTAAAGGGACTTCACATAGACTTCTTAGTGCAAAAGCAAAATTTAAAATACTAGTTTTAAACAAGCGCTTTTTGAACTTCATATTAATATTGAAAATAACCTGTTATATCTTTCTACTAGACAAAGGAATATTTTTTGTATACTTTCCCTCATAAAAGTTATAAAATTCAAAACACGAGTTCAATTTTTACTCTCAAGTGAACTACCGAACAACCGGCAAACTTTCTTGAAGAAATAAAGAGCCGATGAAGTTCATCAAGTCGAATAAAGAAACTGCATGAACTATGTATACAATAAGATAAGTTCTTTTCGTTATAAATTATCAAGAGCTGTTACTAGCTACTTTCCGATAAAAATATTCTGTACTTTGAGTGCTCGTTTCGTCTCGTTTGAGAGTATCTGAAGACACAGGATACTACATTTTTAAACGATGAGACCAGTTGAAGTTTCTTTAAAATCCCTTCAACAACCATAGAATCTACGATGCCACAGCTGTCTGTGGCTGTGTGTGTCTGTACACACAGATACACAGACAGACACATCAAACTTATGACACTCCTCTTTTTGCGTCTTGGATTAAACAATGTTCCTCTGATTACCCCTTTTAGACATGTTCAAGGATTTGAGCACCTGGCGATATGAGAGTATGTCTACCGTACTTAGAGATAATCTCTAAGTACGTCATGATCCTATTCCATTTTCACTTTTTAGGGTTCCGTACCCAAAGGGTAAAAACGCGACCCTATTACTAAGACTTAGCTGTCCGTCTGTCTGTCCGTCTGTCTGTCACAGGGCTGTATCTCATGAACCGTGCTAGCTAGACAGTTAAAATGTTTCTGTTGCCGCTATAACAACAAATACTAAAAACAGAACAAAATAAATATCTAAATGGGGCTCCCATATAACAAACGTGATTTTTTTGCCGTTTTTATAGATAATGGTACGGAACCCTTCGTGCGCGAGTCCGACTCGCACTTGGCCGGTTTTTTTAATGTGTGATGTTTTCAGAAAGTAATGTCGAACAAATTGGACTGGCCAGAAAGATATTGCGTGGAAAAGTTCTTACCTTTGCTGACTAAGTGGCATCTGCAAGAGAAGGTTCCTTGTAGAACTATCAAACCGATTGCTATCAATAAGAAGAGAAATCCCAAAGGTAAGTTTCTTAGACGAAGCACCTACTCGTATGATTTTTAACAAGCTTTTATTAGCTTCACCTTTATCGAACTATGTTAGAAAGATTTTTGGTAGTTGCGTATAGGTTCTGATGACAATACATCATTATGATATTAACCTAATGACGCAGCTAAGAGCTCCTCATGATGAAACTCATCAATGGAAACTTCTCTACTCAAGACGCACTCAGTTGCTTAATAAAGTAGTACTATAAATAAAATAGTGTTTTTTAGTTTTTAGGGTTCCGTACCCAAAGGGTAAAATCGGAACCCTATTACTAAGACTTCGCTGTCCGTCTGTCTGTCCGTCTGTCCGTCTGTCCGTCTGTCCGTCTGTCCGTCTGTCCGTCTGTCCGTCTGTCCGTCTGTCCGTCTGTCTGTCTGTCACAGGGCTGTATCTCATGAACCATGATAGCTAGACAGTTGAAATTTTCACAGATTATGTATTTCTATTGCTGCTCGAACAACAAATACTAAAAACAGAATAAAATAAATATTTAAGGGGGGCCTCCCATACAACAAACTTGATTTTTGCATTCCAGCGCCATCTAGTTTCATTTAATGTTACTACGTATTATAGGTACTTTTCGGTACTCGGGGTTTTTGAGGTAAGATGAAAGAGGTTTGCGATTCCGCTGGCAGGTGGCGCTATTTTACCACTATCGGTAAAGTAAGTCGGTAAATTTCACATGATCGAATAAAAAGTTTGAAATTGAATTATTGAATTCATGTAGTTAGGTAAATAGGTACCTAGGTAGATATTATTAATTTCCAATTAATTTCGAGTTCGAATCCTGGCCGTGCATCAATGGATATTTCTGTTCGAAAAATGTACCTATATGCGCGTTACACGTGTTTATAACAGTGAAGGAAAACATCGTGAGGAAACCTGTTAGTATTCTTGAAAGCGGCGACGGGATTGCAACCTGTCACGTGTGGAATGCTAACTACGTAGTTAGGTAAATAGGTAGGTTACGAGATATTATGAATTATTTTTTATGTTTCTAGGGTTCCGTATCTAAAGGGTAAAAAACGGAACTACTAAGACACCGCTGTCCGTCTGTCTGTTACCAGGCTACAGATGATGTATTTCTCTAAAATCAGCATAAAATAAATATTTAAGTGAGACTCCCGTACAACAAACGTGATTTTTTTGCCGTTTTGATAATAGTACGGAACCCTTCGTGCGCGAGTCCGACTCGCACTTGGCCGGTTTTTTAATATACAATTTTATTTATTTGACATTGTTTTGTTTGAATTTTTGTCCAACAGATTTGTTATTATTTTTTCATACATTCACAGTAATAATAAATATTTTATTGTTACAGGCGTGCCAAGCTTTGAAGTCGTGTGGGCAGATATTGATGGACAATATGACGCGTTGATTCCCGATGGTCAGTATGAAGGTAATAACTTTTGAAATCACAACTCTTGTTTCCTTCAGTATTTATAAAGTTGTTATATAGAATTTTCTTTTAGATGATGAAGATCGATCATTGCCTTGGACATCAACAGAGCGGCAAGACTTAATGCGTCAACATTATTCAGAACTAGTTGATGCTTATGAAGAGTCTATCAAAAAACCACTCAAAGAAAAGAAAACTAGAGGCAAAAAGAAAACAGATGTCGAAAACACGGATAAACCAAAACGGAAATACAACAGAAAGCTTAAGAAAGTAGAGAACTCAAACATAAATGATTCTTTAAAAAATCGCGAACTAAACTCGAGCAAAGCAAATGTTAGTGTGAGTGTGAATAAACTAAAGAGGAAGATTAGAACTACGTTAAAGAACTCGCAGAAAACAATTGACAGCTACATAGCTAAGAAAAGGAAGAAATCTATCATCGACCCACTAATTTCGATACGACACAGTCTCGGGAATTTGTCATTGCAGGATATTCCGAAATGCAATTCGCCATATAAGGAAAATACTCTAACAGACAATTGGCTCAGTATCTTAGGTAAAAGCGTTGACGATGAAAACGAAAGCGATTTATCTGAAGTTATAGAAAGAATGGTAACCAAACCATCTTCCACGAAAACTGTGAAGGTAGACAACAGACTAGTTAGACTTGTGTTCGATAGTTATTCGACTCCCAAAAAGCCAAGGAAAAGCGTATTGGCGGAAATCCACAATCATTGCTCAACGCCCAAAGACAGTCCGAGACGAAAATCCTTATTGAATTTAAAATCGGGAACCAATGGATTGGATAGTTCTGTGATTTCTAAAGTAAATACTAGTTTCTTTTTCGATAAGTTGACGGAGAATTGCGATGCGTTCGAAATGTCATTGGGACACAAAAGTGAAATTTTAAACTTGGATGAGACTGTCGATTATAGCTTGCCTGATGTTTGTTTGTAAATGATGTGTTTAAGAGAATAAAGTACCAATTTTTTATTTTAATTATTTCTTTATCAAATATTTTTCAACCTATCGTGAAAATTAATACACATAACATTGACCTATCGATAACAAATAACTATAGATTTTTATACGGGAGTTTACCACCTTCAATTGATTTTTCATCCCATTTATTAGAAATGAACGACTTGGTTCGCCTTTAAGTGCACCCAAAGGTAGTGTCTTCTATAAGAAACTTTTAGCGGGCAATGCCCGCTGCGGGCAGTAATGAGTTTTTAATCCTCTTTATAAGTGCGCACAGTGGTTCCTCCGTAGGTCATAAATGCAAAAATTTCATCATCAATTACCCCCAATTTAATTATCTATAATGATTTACCGATAAACAAGCTACCCAAAAGTATAAATATGTCACCCATTTTACCTAATTATCACTTATTTTTCTACCTCCGAAGTGAACACATCATTACGTTGCGCGCGCATTATCAGTAACTCATTAGCGGTACTGTTCGTTTAACTGTGAATTCTCAGAATTGCATTGTTTTTGAGTGGTGTTTGTGACATGGATTTTCAAGATCAAGGTATGTTTTTACTAAATAGTTATATTTTTAAGTTTTATTTTACTTATTATGACGTATTTTTACATGCTACGCCACACAGTATTTCTACCAAATTTGTATCTTATAGTTGACTTCACATAGACCTACAAAAAATTTCAACCATAATCGAATACTCTCACATATCTTATATTAAAGATTGAACTGTCTATTTTGAAAATCTAAAAGGTTTTTTTGCGCCCTTTTGCGCCTATAATCGCTATATAACCTCTACGTCTGCGTAGGCTCTGGCGTAGCACGGTCTACGAAACTTACGAAAATAAATAATATTTTTTTTCCAGGTACTTTGGTTAAATGTTCTTTCTCAAGGATGCATTTCTTTGAGATTTGGTCTGCCATAACTGGAACTGTTCCTCAAAAACATCAACACGTGTTGGAAACTATTCTAGCTTCACTGGATGAGGTCGAAAATGTAGACATTAAGAACTTAGATAGTAAGATACTCAATTTATGTAAAAGTCTTGATAGATTTTGGAAAATTGTCTCTAGAAGTAAATCAAAATTTTTGGATAAGTACTCAGATTGGTTAAATGAAATTGAATGTGTTGAATTAGTAAGGGGTAATGAGAAGTGCATTCAAGAAAACGCGAACCAGCCCGGGCCATCTTGCGAACGCGGACGTCCGTTACGTTTCAGAATTCAACACTCTTTACAGTTAACTATGGTGGATGGTAAAGTGTGTACTGCTTTGAGTGAATCGTCATCCTGTAAGTGTTACATTTATTTGTGGAGCACCTCCCAAAGAAATGAACAAAATAGACGTTTGCTTACTGAAACAACCTGATGAAAGTAGGTTTGAGTTTGGCCTATCTCCTTTACATTCTTGGATTCGCTTTTTCGAATATTTTGTTCATCTTGCTTACAGGATAGATGTTAAGAAGTGGCAGGTTAGGTCGGATGATGAGAAGAGACAAGTAGCAGATAGAAAATCGTATGTACAGAATGAGTTTAGACGTAGATTAGGTTTAAAAATTATAAGGCCTTCAGACGGGATCACACGAGAAAAATGTCGCGAGAACTTACGAATACGGACTTACTTATCAGACTTTTACTTAGCTCAGACCCATTCATTACTGGTCTTCGGAAACTTCCCCGTAAGAAAAAGAGCGTTATGACAAGGCAGGTTTTAGATTTATTAAAAATTTAGTTTAAATTCAAATTAGGTTAGTTGTTGTACTTATTTAACTTAGTTGTGGTTATGATGACGTTTGTAAATATATTATGTAAATTGTAGTTTTAGTTTTCTTGCCTTTTGTTGTACATAATATGTATAATATATAAAAGAATACATATTTAATGATAACCCCTTCATAAGCAGCGTTATTATCTTATTCAGATGTATTTCCGAGCGAGGGAGAATAAATCTCAAATACTGACAATTTAAATGTATATTAAACATTACATTATTTTACAGTTTATTGTACATAATGTATTAAATTATGTAAATAAAGCATTAATGTACATTAGTGAAGTATTTTTTTATTATTTACCCTTCAGAAAACATCCCATTTAACAAACTTAATAAAGTAAGATATTTATGACCGCCCTTGTAGGGCGCTTGGACCACCGTGGTGCGCCGCAATTATCTTTGCCGCGCACTTTTTGAATTTGGAACTATTATATACTTTTTTTTTCTCTTAGTAGAGTGTATAAATGGACTCTACTTTTCATCACCCAAAATATATTTTAGGCTTGGGCGACGTACTTTGAATCCCATGCTACGTTCAGGATTCTACTAAAGAATCCCACACTTCGCTCTGGACTTATTCTAAAAAGTTCCCTCGACGTAAAAATATTATTTTGCTCACTTATGATAATCTGACAATCTACTATTCCCGACTAGGTTACAATAGTCATGGTCGCGTGCAGATTTCTGTATATTACGCATAAGCATCTACGAGTATTTGTGTTGTTTTGATGTTTGTGACCAAGTGGTCAACATCAAAACAACACAAATAGTCCCAAGTCAAAAATAATCCCAAGTAAGAGGTATCTCGACTTTCAATCCCAAGGTCCCAAGGTCCGAATCCTAGCTGTGCATAAATGGATTATTTATTTCTCTTTCAAAACTTTCGTGAGTTGTACTACACATTATTAAAACAACGGGAAATTACTCACGTAAATGATAAATTGTCAATGATACCCTGCTCGCATTGCCGTCTCGCAATGCGAGCAGGGTAGCGCGCGCGTCTAATGGTCCACTCACCCTGAAGAAGATTCTCTAGATGAATCGAAACATTGTCGGTGTCCTCATTGACAATTTATCATTTACGTGAGTAATTTCCCGTTGTTGTAATAATGTGGATTATTTATGTTTAAAAAATGTATATGTGCATTAGCATGTGTTTGAAACAGTGAAGAATCATATCGTGAGGAAACCAGTTAGTATTGTTATAAGCGGCGATGGGCTTACAACCTATCATCCACGTGCTAAGTAGTTAGCACGTGGATGATAGGTTGTAAGCAAAAGTACGGCCACGTGCCGAATGTTATGTTTGGACATGTCCCTGACTCCCCCATTAGACGTCTTGCAAGGAACTAAACGCCTGGAAATCTGAGAGGATGTATACCGCACTAGATGTGAACCGCGAGTAATACAAGTATAATTTTATTTGAAAAAAAAAAAAACAATTAAAGATACAAAAATGTACGTAAATTGCAAAAATGTATCAAAATTTACCTATATTCTACATTAATACTCCTATGCAAGTTTGGGCGGCGGGTGTTTTTATATTTCACAAAAAAATATCCCGTAATATCGAACAATCTCGAAATTTAAATGATTCAATGTTGATAAAAATCTTGATTGCGTTGCCTAGTTCGCTAACATTTAATCCCAACACAACCGACGCCTGTTTATCTTGCAAAGTTTGTGAATAACTACTCACTATTGCTTTTAGTTGTGGTCGGGGCTTGCCGCAAATCCATTTGTAATGCTGATTTTCGAAAGCTGGAAACCACAGTGTTACGTCTCGATTCGCACCCGCCATAATTAATTCATGTTTCACTATTATTATTTGTATGCGTGCCAAATAAACGTAACTATGCTGACACCATTTTACAAACAAAGAAATCTTTGTTTTTCTTCCATTGTGCTGGATGTTTAGTGTTGTATCTATTCAGATTTTGTCACGTATGGAATGTTAACTACTGCAAAATGTGAGCATCTGTGAATGTAAAGTTTGGACGTGCTTCTGACTACCCCTTAAATACATTTTCAATGTGTCTTGTGATCTGAGGGCATGTCTACCATACTTGGAGTTTACAGTCGTATTCCTATTTAATTTCAGATTGTGGTTTGAATTTAGTTGAAGATAAAGGTATAGGAAACGCGTCTGATTAGCGTGCGATGCCACATTTGCCACATACGAAAAATAATAAAAAAATGTTGAAACTATATTATTCGTAGTAACATCGTAATGTCTTGCGATTTATTAATAGCAGGTTCGTCAAATATTCTTCGTACGATAATATAGATCTATACTTATAATAAATCTGTAGAGAGGTCAATTCTGTACATGAAATATATTTCGAAAATAACTATCAGGGGGTGATTAGGGATCGATACTGATGCCAAAAATGCAATCAGTAAAATTTTTGTCTGTCTGTCTGTCTGTATAACCGTTATAGAAACAAAAACTACTCGACGGATTTTAACGAAACTTGGTACAATTATTTTTCATACTCCTGAGCTGGTTATAGTATACTTTTCATCACGCTACAATCAATAGGAGCAGAGCAGTGAAGGGAAATGTTGGGAAAACGGGAGAAGTTACTCCATTTTTTAAGCTTCCGTCGCGTGTGGAACCTTAATGGTTAAAGCTACACAGAAATCATGTATTACGGAAATGTTCTCCTTAAAATTATATAAAAAATATCCCACCACAGCATATGTCTATCTTTTATGGTTGACTTGTAACTCCCGATAGCTTAGCAGTTCGAAACTTTCTGATTATATGTGTCTACTCTTACGTTTATAACACTCTCAGTCATCCCTCATTAAAAAAAGTTAACATTATTAACTATTCCATAAAAAAAGAATCATAGAAATCGTGTGATACTACGCAGCCGGACCCACCGTGGATAAGGGTTAATTTTAATGCAGTTACAAATCTATGGAATTGTACGAATTGTACTCCAAAAATCAGCAATTGTACTAGAAGGGGTCAAAAAAGCTGTGAAAAAAAACGTTTTATATAAAGACATTCTGTAGTATATTTAGTATCAGCATTGCACCCGTGCGAAGCCCGGGCGCGTCGCTTGTCGCTAGTCGCTAGTATATAATATAGTCTGATACAATTATAAAATACCTCTACAATTCTATATGCCAACCCTGCGTTGAAATTTTATTGGGGAAGTTGGATTTATATTTAGTGAGATTAGACTACAGGTTGTAAATGTCACCAAGACACTTCCGTGTATACCATTAAATCCGCTTATATACCTTTTGATCTTGTGCAATAAAGGATCTTATAGACATCATTGGGTTCCACTACCACCGATCTGGCTCTTCTACTCGTATGTCAACATTTAGTTATGATTTTGTTGTGCTCTAAAACACTGTTCCTTGAATTTGTAGTTTCGCAGTTGAAAAGTTCGACTTTGAACTGAGATAACGTTTTTTATTGGTTTTCTTTTTATAGACATACTTCCTTTAGTAGTCTGCAAAATCATAAATCTTGTTAAGATGTTACTTCGAGTTAACTATGGATAGTTGATAACTATAAAAAGTAGAAAAGATGAAGTTTTAGTAGGTAGTTGAAGTTTTCTTTAGGTGCTACATAGCCGTTACCATCTCTACGTGCTACGAAGTCGTAACTGTAGCATTATCTATGTGCTAATAAGTTTTATACTACTTTAAGCTATTGCTACGCGCTATGTAGTCGTAGCTTTCTTTATATTATGTTCCAAAGTCGTAGCTTATCTACAGGCTACGAAGTCGTAGCTAACTCTACGCAATACGAAAGTCGTAGCTTTTTCCACGCGCTAAAGAAATCTTGGCAAACTTAATGTGCTACGGCGTAGCAATCACTACAAGCTACAGAGTCGTAGCATTCTCTACGCGCTAAATTTGTAGCCCTACGCCACATAGTAAATGCGGGAGATGTTGTTTTGCATAATTTTCAAAATCAAGGAAAAACAACAAGAGGACCAAATACAAGATTGTTTACGTGTGGTGTTAGATTTTTTGAGTAAGTATGGTATTATTAATTAAATACTTTGTTTGCATTTTGGAGTTGCCATGCTGATATTTTTTTTTAAATTTGCCGCTTTAATCTCTTTGCTTTCATTAACAATACTAGCTTATACTACGACGCAGCTCTACAAAACAATACTGAGAGTATTGTTTGTGTGTAGAAGATATGTAACAAACCGTCGACATATTCCAAAGAAAACATTTTCATTGTGTTTTAGAAACACCGAGCGCCTTTGTTTTAATTCTATTTTTGTTTTCTTTGTGTAGTAAGCGAAGCTGTGGTGCCATGGTCTGCGTTTCCACAGTCAATTCTATTTTTCAATCGCATTAATGTTGCATGAAAAACCATTTAAAGTGTGCTTAAGGTGCTCCTACACGAGCTTACACCTTCACGTGTGATTAAAATTGCTTGATTCTAGAAAACACAAGATAGAAAAGTAGTAGAAAATAACTATTTTATATTCTAAAAATTGGCTAAATTTATTTTCTTATGATTTTATTTTAGCCTGTATTGTCCCACAAGGCAAAAGCCTGCTTCCTTCTTTCCAAGTTAAATTTCTCCACCATATTTTAAAGCAATAATTTCGTGGAAAATTCCCTAGAATGAGCATAATATTATTTATAAAAACGTAGAGCAATTTGTAATACTCGTAGTGAAGCCCGCTAAAGATCGGCGAAACGTCGGCTCGGTTGCCGGTAGTCGGCATCGTTTGTGTTTTTGCTCGAGCGCGCGACACCTGCCGCTTTCCCAGGGATATCAATTTGCGCCATTTTAATCGTTTTCCAACAGTTTATTGATAAGAATTTAAACTGTTCCAACTGCTATTAGAAGACGGTAGTAAAAGCATAGTCAAACTGGTCTATAATTTATTCAGTTTAATTTAGTTTGCAGTTCCAATTTCACTTAATTTACATAGCATGCAGCGCTGAATCTCGTCGAGCTTATTATTTCTATTTCGTTTAAGACCTCGCACCGTAGCACGTCTAGTCTCTAATTCGATATTAAAGCAATCAGGGCTACTTCACTGCATGCTTGCCACGTTGCGCGTTGCTATCCCCATACCTGCCACAACACGCCTCAAAGATAGAAGAGAACTTTTACACAGACAATTCACAACTAAGATGTCTAGATTTACAAAATATACAACATAAAGGGCGATCGAACCGTAAAATGCTACGAGTAAGTCTAAATCCTTTTTAACCTCATCACTGTGTTAGAAGGAGAAGCGTGGCGGGTTTGTTCACCCCAGTCGTGAGATATCGCGAAGGGTCGGGGTGGATCGGGAGGCTGCGGCGCAGAGCGCGCGCGCGTACCCGGCCGTTTCGTCATTGCGACGGAGGCTGTCGTGTGTCGGCGCTGGTCCGTGCTAGCGGCCGTCCTAAGCATCCGTGCCGAGCCTCCGTGCTGCCGTGGTGTCGCGCCGCGAACACGCCCTCGAGCCGCCGCCGACCTGACCAGTGCTAACTCGTGCTGACCCGTGCCAGCGAACCGCGCAGTGCTTGTGTCCATCCTCAGTGACCACACTCCCCGGACCGGCAATTCTGGCGCGATGTAAAGGACCCGCGACCGTGAATTTATGTGTAAGTGGGTGCGTTGCTTTCATTATACGATACTCGCTTGGCTAGTCGGTATTCCGAGAGCCAAGCTTTGGCAAATGCCATTCGGTGAAATTAATGAATAACGAAGCAACCCCGGAGAATTGTCGTTGTATTTTAACCTCTACTAGCAGGGGACAGAGTCTCGCACGTGCGCTGTTGTGCTCGAACAATACGCGCTTAGGCGCTCTCATTCCGAGAAACAATAAAATATATAAAGTAATTAGTTCCACAAATGGCAAGGAGCATTCGAATAGTAACGTTCAAACCGCTATGTAACAGGTGTTCAAATCGATGCGAATCAAGTTTAATTTCGTATCGCGGAGTTATTTTCATAAAATCAATATCATTTCATTATACAGACCGAGGCTTGACAGAGATACAGCCTTGTAATGTATTGCCAAATCAGAAAGGGAGAGGCACTGTGAATATTAAATAAGACCAAGAAGTTGTCTCATTGACTATCCCGATTTCACTTGTCTCTTATTAAATTACATCTTTAAGACTCCCTTGTCTGGTAAGTGGAGCACGATTGATGTCCCCATTCTTTGTAATATAATAAAAATCGTAAGCTCTAAAATCTTTGAAGATGTTGTTTTACTTCTCGAAGTTTATTTATTCCTGTCTGCTTTCAGTCATGTTTATTTAAAAAGCTGAAAAAAGTAACACATATATCTGACTCTCAGTCGTAGCTGTAATGCGATACAGCTGAGCTGGCTGATGTTGGGTTCTGATGACGTTTCAGTCGGTAAATACGGACTTGATATCGCCTATCGTAGCCAATTAGTTCATTGTCTGCTCATTACTCGAGTATTATATGTTTTAATTGATCCCCTTTCATTATTATACTGTCACTACCCATCCCATTCAATGGCTGTTCCCATTCGGTAGTTCTCTCTGACATGTTTTCGTACACTGACTGTCTTTGTCAACGGTTAACGTTCCGAATCAATATTATTTTACCGTCCAACTGTATATTAAAAACCGGCCAAGTGCGAGTCGGACTCGCGCACGAAGGGTTCCGTACCATTATCTATAAAAAACGGCAAAAACACGTTTGTTGTATGGAAATATTTATTTATTAAATATTTATTTTATTCAGTTTTTAGTATTTGTTGTTATAGCAGCAACAGAAATACATAATCTGTGAAAATTTCAACTATTTAGCTATCACGGTTCATGAGATGTATCTCAGGGCTGTAGCCCTGTGACAGACTGACGGACAGACGGACAGGCGGGCAGACGGGCAGACGGACAGACGGACAGCGAAGTCTTAGTAATAGGGTCCCGTTTTTACCCTTTGGGTACGGAACCCTAAAATGGTACATGAACAAAATTAAACTTTTTACATATAGCCGATTACATACAAAATAGATTTTGTAGGTAAGTAAGTTGATTTATGCATCAACATAAAAATATATTAGACATCCTCTCAGATCTCTTGTTAACGGAGGCTAAGAGGAAGCCCGTGCATCTAATACCGCCCGTGCAAGAGCACTTTATTCGTAAATTAATCTAGGCATCAAATTAACTGCACTGAAACTGTAACCGGGCCTTTCTTATCAAAAATCTAATCAAAAAAACAAGGACGGCTAATGTAAAGACCAAATAAATAATAACGCGAAGCTCATAGGATTTCTGGGATTTATTAAATAGGAAACCGTCTTGGTACAAAAGTAGGATTCGTTTGGTTTTCAACCCTTTTCACTTACCATTATTTTTTTCACAAAACTATAGAGAAACACTTCTCAAAAGTTACTTGTTAAATGGTTGGTAGTTTGTGAGATAATACCTTAAACCGATAACCCTTTTGATAGTTTCCTCCCGGTTAATTTTCAACTACTTTATTGTAACTTTATGAACTTGATTGTTTTGAATGAACGAACTTGATTGATTGATTGAACGAAACTGAACCACGAACGCAATGCTCTAATCCTATCGTATTGCGCTAATGAGTATAATAGAATGACGATTAGAATTGGAACGTTAACGTTGCCAAAGACGTTATTGTGTCTATTTGTGTAAATTGGTAGACGTTTGAACTTTAGCGTGATCCCGAAATGACGCACAGCTGAAGTTAAACTTTACCGTTGTCGCAACAGAAACCGATTACAAACTGTTAATTTACCGCCATTAGGCTGCCTGTCACTAAGGAATGTACTACATTAAACATAATGGCAAGTCACTCATAACGGCCTTGTTTAAGAAGTCAATTTCAATTTGAAAACGGTTAACTGCTCTGAGGTAGGTACTTAGAAAAGTTAACCGTAAAATAATACAGAACAGAATATAGAGAAGATAAACGTCTTTCATTGGCGTTGACTAGATATTGTAATAACTTTTAAAATAGATAATAACTCAGAAAGCGACGGGGAAATCATTTCGTTGTAAAAACTTTTGACTTCAAGTTTGAAGAATAATTTATTTTGATCCTATTTGCACTAAGCACGATTAGCTATGAACCCAGCAATAGCTAATTGACCTGCTTGCTTGCTAGGTTTGCTGTTTATTTTGCTAAAACACATTAGTTTTGCCATTAAATATTACAAAACATTTTGTGTTTATTAACAAAATGATTAATGATAGATATTCAGTCAGTTGGATATTTCTAACGAGGTTTTATTAATCTCAGGGGTATATATTTAATATAGGTACCCCTAACTTTTATGGAAATCGACTTATCCGAACATCCTCTACGAGATAGGTATTAAAAATCATTGAAATCGGACCAGCCGGAGTAATCGGTGTACATACATGAATGGACATGGCTCCCAAATTGATAACCTCCTCGTTTTTTTGAAGACGGTTAATAATACCCGCGAAGGCGGGGATAAGCAAAGTCGTAAGAGGCGAAATCGAATGAATTTTGCAGGGGAAATGAAAAAAACATATCTGAATAGCGCACAACAACAATATTCTCCAACAAATCTTGTGTTTATTTAGCTTACTCCAAGAATAAATGTGCTGTTGGATCTTGCATGATTTTACATGATATTTCAGTTGTGTGATTTTGATCCGACTTCGAGCAACTCAATAAACAAGGATTGTACGTACGTTCCTACATTTCAATACAGATTTTCTTCTACTGTATTTAAACCTGTATTATATCAGGCTATTGAATAACTAGTCTAATATGCTACAGTGGATTATTATTAAATTACTGAACCATAGTGATTGAGTAAGTACATCCTTTAGTTAGAGGGTACAAAATATAAGATGTTCTGAGCACCGAGCGTTCCGTTGCATGTACTGTACCTATCGCTCGGTTAGTATGTTGTAGAAAAGCTTTTAGCGGTACCCCGTTGGGGTGCTCCGGCTATCGCCTATGCCTGTACTGATAAATATATGGGTAAATGGAATATCGGTAAACGTGCAGATCAGCTATAAATACATCATGACAGCATAGCCTCGATACGGGCTCGATACTTACGTAGGTATTTCATAATGTCGCGTAATAACATTCTTGGAAGTCCGCAACGGCCATTACCTCTAAAACTTATGGTGCCGACATTACCGGCATAAATATGAAGGGGTCCGCGGTGCGACACAAATAGATTTCCTAATTTTACAGCGACGCGAACGACATTTAATATACGGAACCAGGAACTGTGAAATGGTAATGTGAAGCGAATGCTATTTTCGAGACCATTGCCGTACATTAAGATGAATGGCACCCACAATGGGAGCAGTCAAAGAAATGACAGTATGAGAATGCCCGCCAGTTTACTATGCAGGAATGGTTTTTGGAGCACGGTTGGCTTTGGCAAGTACTTGTACTCGTACATCGGGAATTTGGAAGTTCGTATTTGGCGCGGCGCGGCCTTAATGACGTGTATGGAGGTCTGGCTGTTTCTCCCTCGACTGAACAACGAAAAAATTCGGAGAATGAGGTTGCGTCGGTACTAGTCCCTGTGCTTTTGTTTCGCGCGTCACAATCGCAGAACAAGCAATGGAATTTTTAAACTCTGTTATACCTGAAACTTTCAAATAAATGACTCACGTATGTTTTAGTGGTTAGGCAACTGTTCACCAACACAAACAGTTATTACAAACATCGGTTTATTGTGGTTTATCTATGAAAACCTCTATCGAATAGAATCTGTTAGGGTAAGCAGCCTTTGAATGGTTTGTCAGTCATGTGTTGGTCATTTCTAGCCTTATTATGTCTAGCTGGTATTAGTAATACAATACCGGGAATAGGTAATACTGATTCCTAAATCAGTATCCGTTTTGTCTCATCTATACATATAATAAAACTGTGGAAGAGTTAAATTCTGTACATTGAATATAAACTGAAAAAAATACTCCTAGGGGTCTTCATACAAGTAACACAGGCAAAAAAAAAAATATTGAATTTTTTGTCTGTCTGTCTGTCTGTCTGTCTGTCTGTCTGTTGTCAGGCTTTCACGCAAAAACTACTGGACGGATTTTGATGAAAGTTTTTTTGTTATATAGCTATTAGTCCTCGGCAACATATAGGCTATAATATGAAACTATCTGTCGACCAGCGAAGCGGGCACGGGTCAGCTAGTCTATTATAAATTATCACAATGAAGCACAAACTATCGATACTTTCATTCACCATATTGAAAGTAGGTAATATAATAAAGGGTTGTAATAGTATGACAAATAGTCAAGCTATATTTAATGTAGTTAAATATGAGGCGTTTAAATAAAAGTAAAAGTTAGAAACCAGAATAGTATCTAAACTCTAGAAATATTTTATTTATAGAATTTATTGGAAAATAAAATGTAAAAACATTTCAATTTTTTTCACAAATGACACACATCTCGATCTCGGGATCCTGTTTCCTTGCTGTTCAGTGTAAGTGAAACCTTCAAGGCTGACTAAAGCTGTTGCTGCCTTGCTAAGTGCTAAACATGCAAGGCACCCCAACAGTTTCACCAAGTGTTACTAGTATTAATAAACAATGTTCTCACTCCAAAACATATTTATCATTTAATAACTTTATAACAAACAAGCTGACCCCGCGAACTTCGTATCGCTTTAGAATTAACAAATGTTGTCTTCCGTTCCCGTTCCCGTTTTCGTTCCCGTTCCCGTTCCCGTTCCCGTTCCCGTTCCCGTTCCCGTTCCCGTTCCCGTTCCCGTTCCCGTTCCCGTTCCCGTTCCCGTTCCCGTTCCCGTTCCCGTTCCCGTTCCCGTTCCCGTTCCCGTTCCCGTTCCCGTTCCCGTTCCCGTTCCCGTTCCCGTTCCCGTTCCCGTTCCCGTTACAATTCCCGTTCAATAGTTTTTGTAGCGCACACGAAAAAAATCTAGTCTTTTTAGCGACAAGGGGATAAAAACAATAAGCCGGTAGAAGACCGTTATAAAAGTTAGTAGAAGTATTCGCGCTATATTACACTACCTATTTTTAAGTTGGATGATTAATTTATTTTCCCTTTGTCTCTTTGAACACCGAAGAATTTATCAATTACGTCTTCTTTATTTCCAGCGAAGTTATCAGGTAGATTTCACTGGTGTGCTTTATGCCCTCTGTGAAGTAGATTAGAGTAGATAATTGGATTCGCTTAACTAATAAATTAACATTTGCTGCATGGCTAAATTATATGAAAATTATATAAGCTAGGAAACGTTTGCCGTCAATGGTTAAGCCGTCACAATCGGCTTAACCGTTTGATTATATTGTCATTACATTATTACATCACTACATAGTATAAAGCAAAGTCGCTTTCCGCTTCCCGCGTCTGTATGTATGTATGTTTGCTTACATCTTTAAAACTACACAACGGATTTTGATGCGGTTTTTTTTAATAGATAGACTGATTCAGGAGGAAGGTTTATATGTATAATAACATGCTACCCGTGCGAAGCCGGGGCGGGTCGCTAGTTATCAATATAATGATAGGCTTTTGGTAGACTTAATTTCAAAAAAAAATTAAAGTAGTTTAATAATCATTATCATTACATAGTATAAAGCAATGTCGCTTTCCGCTTCCCGCGTCTGTATGTATGTATGTATGTTTGCTTATATCTTTAAAACTAAACAACGGATTTTGATGCGGTTTTTTTTAATAGATAGAGTGATTCAGGAGGAAGGTTTATATGTATAATAACATGCTACCCGTGCGAAGCCGGGGCGGGTCGCTAGTCTTACATAAATAGACATAATGATGTCAATAAGTATAGAAATAAAAAACATGTAGATACTTCTAATAAACAGCCGCGCCTACGTAGGTACGTGGCAACGACATGTTCTGACTCCTGTGCTACTGCCTAATTGCTTGTTATTTTTGTCTCGTCTCTCACGGTACGTTCTTATTAGCGGATGGTAGAGGCGTGTATTTCCTGTTGACACAATGCTTTGAAATAACAGTTTTTTGGTCTCTTTTGCCCAGGTGTTCATTGTGTTTGAAGCAGAAACGTGTGTTGTGGGTTAGCGTGTCTTTTGCCAATCGAACTACAATGTGGATGATGTTTTTTTTACCGTTTATTCTATGGTTGTACGTAAATATTTGTTTAGAGGCACTACGTTGTAAAATAAATATTGTTTCAAATAGCGCCAATTAGTCTCAAACTAAGCATAGCTTGTATGCAAACCAGATAACTGATAGAATACATATTTTTTCAAATTATTTTTTATACGATTACAATAATAATATCCAGAAACAGAACAAACATCTATTCTCATCTCACATATGTTTGTCCTGGGAATCGAACCCACAACCTACGATGCAGGTAGAGCTACTTGCTACCAACTGAGTTGTGTGTGGACAGAGAGTCTTTTATTGTCTCAGATGCTGAATAAGTTAGCTTTGCCTGCTTTTTGTAGATAGGGTATTAGGTCGTTCTGAAACGTTAACCTTCTTTCATTCAGAATCTAAATCTAACTGAATAGCATAGTAACATGTAGGTACGTTTAATGTTACCACTATTAGGACGCCTGCTGAGACACCCGCTCCCTACGGAGAGATTCTATTTCATAGCAATGCTTTATTTTATTCTCCGGTGCTTGTACCATTGATACAAATACATTTGTACCTACATTCTTTGGCAGTAGATTCATTAATAAAATTTAAACTATGCAGGGAAGATTAGCATGGCTCCTGCGCAAGGATAACACATTTTTACAAATAAATGTCATTCATACAATACTTTTAGTAAATTTCTGTTTTATTTTTCACTTACAATAGATAAATTGCATCCCCATCACAAGTCACGTAATCCTAGTTGTTATTCTAAACATTCACTATTTGCTATTGGAGCCAGTCTTCCTTTATCATATCATCTCGATATGGTGCAAACAATCGGTCGACTTCCATAAACAAAAGGCATGGAATATGAATGAGTTATCTGCAAACAAAGTTCCTCTTACCGCATGTTTCACCACAATGCCCACAGTCTATGGGAGCGGGCAGCTTGCTCAATCGAGTCAGGTTTTACGCTTGAATGTGTTTGTCAGTCAGTCAGAAACGTAACGATTAATTACTATGAATAACTAGCGTAAACTCTCGAGACTTCGTTCACGTGAAGTTATTTTTAAACATGCTACGACCTTCCTTTCTTAGTGCACCTCTACACATCAAAAGGAATATACCCTCCTAATTTTAAGATTCTAGCACCGGTGGATTATGCTAGATCGATCGGTTAGTCAGTCAGTCATTAAGGCAACAGTTTTATATATTTAGATGTTACTTTGCCTAGGATTACTTAGATACCTACGGGTATATTGGCAGCTATCATTACTACAGCTTCGTTATTTATTACTAACATTTTATTGATGTGTCTTAAAATGGACTAGCTCTTCCCCTGAGGCGTGACACGACCGCGGCAGCGTGTCAGTGTGATCTGTGAACTTTAGCCATTTCCTTTTTCACCTACATGTGTTCACTAGTTAAAACTATTTGCTGTTTTAATTGAATTCGGTGTGAGTCTGTTAGTGACTAATTCGAGGTCACACCACCATTAAGGTTTGACTTGTTTATCAACACATTGTTTTGGGAAATTAATGTATGTTTGTACGTACTGTTCAGAATTTAGTGGATGCGTTTTCATCAATTACATACATCAAAAAAGACTAAGCGTAATTGTATTTTTTTTTTAATATTTCTAGTGGTGTGAATTTAGTGAGAAAAGAAAAAGGATTTTAAATTAGTCATTTCGATTAATTTATAGAAATCTTTAGATGTATATGTTTTTTTCAACACAACAAAATGTTCTCTATAAAATAGCCAGTACACGAGTAGTCATTTATCACATCGTGCCCCTCGTAGGTTGCATTAATAAAGTATCAATCGATCCAGCGAGCCTTCTCCCGTTTTAGAGCCAATGTATTCGAACTGGCCACATATATTTTTAAACTGCCTCTCGTGCGCTATTTTATTTTAATTTATTTCAGCTGCAGTAGTAAATTCTAAATTCGTTTTTTTACGTTGAAAATAAAATCGCTTTTATCTCCGTGATCCATAATTTTGTTGGATTGCGAGTCTTTTAATTTTGCATTAGACAATTTATTGAAGGAGAGCCATCAATACCGAAAGTATTCTTCAAAGTTCAAAGGGCATTTCATTATTGTGCGGGCTAGGTACAATTTACCTTATAAATTGAAGATGAAAGTCGTTTGTTGTCTGACGATGATTTGATAGGTGTTTTTGCAGGGCCCAGGGTAGAAACGGCTTTCATGATTGTTCAAACAGTTTAATGCAGATTTTTTGGGTTATACCTACCTACGCGTCTTATACGTAAGGAGCAGGACGCGTCTCTCAGCAAAATCAGATCAGATCAAATCTCTCAGCAAAACGATTCGAGAATGTATCATTATTTAAGTTTTTTAAAAGTTCTATCACAGAGTTCACCAGACAAACGTTTCACAAAAAACCCATAGCGGTTCATGATGGCATGCAATTAAAAGCTTTTGCAAAACTAACGCCGACTTTTACATCGATTTATTTCAGTCACCGATCGTTATTTTTCGCCACGCAATGGAATTTAGATACTTTTATTTGAAACGTAGCTGTGATAAACAATAAACTAGTTTAGACTGACATGTGGTATTGATAGTATCGTCATAAAGTTAAGCTCATCTACGTCACATATTCGCTTAGCTTTTTGAATTGTTTATGAATGAATATTGGATGGAAGCTGCGTAACCGAAATGTGTGCGTGGAATAGAAATGCGTTGTCTCTCTGCATACAGTAAAATAATAAACTCTGCTGCTCGTATTTTGGATATTTGTGTACACACTTTGGATTTTAGATAGATACGTTGCCTTTCGTTACCGTTTTTGATTAAAATAGGGTAGAAATGGTCGGCGCCTTCAAGTGATACACAATGTTCCAGAATAGGTGTAGTAACTTGAAAAGGACTTCTTCCACGCACAATATAAGGAGCCTTTACTGATTAAAAAATATAAAGATACAAGATGTTCCAAAAATTGGTGTAGTAATCTGAAAAATGTTTTTTCAAACACTTTAAATTGAAGTGAGAAAAAAGAACACTGAAATTAATTGGTTTGGGTTTAAAATAATGAATTAGACCAAGCACTTAAATCTAAATGTTTGTGCAGACGCAGTGCGGTGAGAGACAACGTGCGCCGACGAGATGGCTGCGCCGTCCAGCTGATAGCATGCGGGCGGCGGCGCGCCGGCCCGCCCCGACCTAGCCGATCCCACCACGAGCGACGTATCCACGGGTAAATGTCATACTTTAAGAGCCATTACGCACTGTCGACTGGCAACTTGGTCGACGGCGACTGCGACTTTCTATAGTTTAAATAAGTGTTTACGCACTTGGTTGCCGGTCGCACGCCTATTTTTTGGTCGCCGAGAGACCAATGTATAACAGCTCTAAGGCCCGTATCAAAGCAGCAAACTTATGTTTTGTATTACAACGTTAAAACCGCAGTGTACGATCTTTGAGTATTTCGTTCGTACGCCACATAGAACAACATAACACAAAACAAATTCATCCTCCTCTGAAACAGCTCAAAATGAATCTAGACTAGAGAATCTAGACATGGATCAACAAAGTTTGTAATAAAATAAATATCATTTCTTCAGATCTTTTATTCAAGATTAAAGGTATCATACGGTACCATTGCGGTATTGACTCGTACGGAGTGTACAAATTAAAAAAGTGAAAGATCAGTCACACATCAGTCACACATGGAAACACCCGTTAAAAAAGTTAAAAAGTTGCCGAACCGACATTACATTGGTCGGCGGAAAACAGATGAGGTCGGTAGGAAACTTCGTAAAATCCAGCACGTGGCAGAAATACATTTTACGTTGCAAGATCTATAAAATATCGTGGTAAACATTTTTATTGTAAGTAAGGAAATAAGGCGAGGCTCTTCTCTGCACTGCCTCCCAACATTGCGTGTCTCAAACCGTATTTATCTATTACAAGTTTACTTTTATTAGTATTTCGTCTATTACAAGAATAATCATTGTTTTACTTTAGTAAAAGCTTGTAACAAAATTATCAAAATTATCTCAAACTTGACACTTGATATTTTAATACTGTGAGTATTTTTTCAATCTAAATACATACATACTGTCTTAAACTTGTCAAATGGGAGCTAATGGGTAGAGCACTCTTAGGTATCGGACTCAGCCCTAATGCAACCACTAAGAGGGGGGAAAGAGGTAAAAACGGTTGTAAGAAAAATTGTATTCCTTGTACTTATAATACTTGGAATAAATATTCTTTAGAACAAAAATGATAAACGACTCAATGTTTTTATCCAAAACTACCCCCTGCTAGCAAAAGAGAGTAAAGTTTCTATGAAAACTTTTTACGCGTTGGGATAGGTGCTTCATATTTAGTACACTTTAAACACAAAATATTGATAAAGTTTTTCAAGGTTTTTCCAAACAACCTCTAGAATTGGTTATCCTATTCTTACACAAATCTGAAAGTTGGTGTAAAAATAATATTTTTCAATGATAAAAAGAACTGATAAACAAAAACAAAACTACCATTACAAGAAGGCGCAGTAGAGTATCAAAGTTTATATGGAAACTCTTAAATACTACGCGATTTGCTTCAAACATGACTTGCATACTTTAAATACACAATTATTGAATACTAGCCGACCCGTGACAGACGTTGTCCTGTCAAATTTCAATAATCGAATAGAAAAGACTTACCCTCGTATTCAAGAACGACACTGAGAACACGCACCCACAGTGGACGAAATCATTTTTCATAAACATCACTTTATGTGTTGAGCGACACTATGGCGCACGCTACCGTGTGCCTTTAGAGCTCAACTTTGGCTAGAGGCACCCGACAATGTGCCTCTAGTCACACTATGCAGTGTCGCACAGCACATAAAGTGATTTTTATGAAAAAAGATTTCGTCCACTGTGGGTGCGTGTTCTCATAGTGTCGTTCTTGAATACGAGGGTGAATGTTTTTAGTCTGTGATGTCAGATTTGTTGCACACCAGCGCCATCTATATCCAAATGATCCCTTTTGCGTTTTTTTATAATTTTGGGGATGGTTCATATTATAAAGTAAGTAGTCTATATTTTATTCTGGCATTATATCTACATCTACAGCAAATTAGATTTAATCAGCTTTGTCGTTGAAGCCTGATTGAGGCACAAATATACATAGGTACAAACTCACAAACTTTCACATTGATAATATTATAAGGATGTCTTTTAGGGTTTTTAGAACAACCTTTTAAAGTAGTGTAACGGCGTGTCAAGTTTTCATGGAATATTTTTGATGCCTGATGCGATTAACTCCAAACTTTGGGTAAATATTCTTCAAAGTTAGTAATGAATTGTGGGTATAGTGATTTCTCAAAACTGTAAGAGACCAACAACGTTCAATTAATATTAATTATTTATTTTCAGTCTTTCTACTGCAAATTTTTGTGATATAATTGTATTTACCTGTTTTGCGAGTTATTTGCTTGCTATCTCTTTTTATAAAAAAAAAAAACAAAAACTTAAGAAATAACTATTAAAGATAGCTATGAATTTAATCCAAACTTTCATAATAAAACGAAAAAAAAAATACTGGAAAATCTGTATGTACCATCTGTAGAATCTGTATTTTGTGTGTAATTTATTTAGTCATTAATGAAGGTATCATCAAATTGTCATCAGTTTATCATCATAAAGTTGAACCCAAAAAGCCTCTATAGGTACTAATAAATCTTATGGAACAAAAAATGTAGGCAGTAAATAGTTCACTTAGTGAGAGGTATTGAGTTAGGCATTGTCAGGATTCAGGAAGTGACGACCATTAACTCCTCTATCTTATTGATTTATTCAGCCGCCTCATTCCTTGTTGCCAGAATTTTCTTCAAATTGGCCTCAGTTGTTTGATATAAAGTTTGCGCATTGTTTTATTTTCAAGTTTTTGATTACGTTATCCCGAAGGATAGTTACCCAAAAGGATATTTATGATCGCCTTATCGGTTTTCGACATTACGACAGACTAGCTTAAACCCGCGTCTTGGCTCGCGTAGATCACGAATAAATAGTAGCATACGATATTCGAGGTCACGGCGAACATTTATTTTTCATCATCAAACCAAGTATCCAACCAATTAGTTTATTTCTGAAATGTGTTCATGTCACGTGTAAGTTATAAAAATCCTACTTACGATTTTCTAATTACAGAATGTTTTTGTTTTACACGGAACTCATCGTTTTGGATTCCAGACTTTTTAGGGAGATTTTTAAAATTCCATCTTAATTGTACCTTGCGCGCTTCATAAAAATACATACTCTAAATTTCAAGTCTCTACGACCAGCTGTGTGTTGTCTATGAGTCAGTCAGTCAGTCAGTTAGGTCGGACAAAAAATCTTATTGTATGTGATACGATTGCTCTAATTCGCAAACTTAGTTACAAGGGTCGTAGCTATCGAGTTGTAGCCGCAAACTTAGGCGCGTAGCTGAAGGCAGCGTAGGTATGCTTCGGGGAGCCTTTATCGGAAACATAACTTTCCTTAATACAATAAACTCACTTACGGGATTTGGATTTGATAATCAATTCAAAAGTTTGCACATTAAACGTAATTTCTAGGGAATGGTAATAAATAAATATTCATATTTTGTAAGCTCAGACATAAAGCGTACCACATTCACAGTTCTAAATGGGTAATTATAATTTAATAATCTTTAGATTCTTAGAATAAAAGAAGTCCTAATTTGAACACCCCTGCTATTATCATCCCAATTTTCTCTAGTTTCTTCTGAAATTGCAAAATGTCGAGCTAAAATCGATACTCAAAACGGAAACTACTCTATCCTCGTCCGACGGCCTCAAGTCAAGGCTCATGGGAAATTGTCGAATTCTGTCGATGTTTAACAATTTATGTATGTATACTATAGTTAACACAGCCTTGCTCGCACACTCGGTAAAAATAAAACACTGAGAGACGGGTCGACCGGGCCCGGGGGAAATTGCCGATCATTTGTGTCAGCGGACTAGTCTCCTCGTCGATACACGTGTCGCTTATATCGTTTCTTTTGATTGACACCATCTGTTTCAATAAATTACTATCAATAACCTTCCCTATTATTAATGTACAGCTAAACAATAAAATAAATATCCAGCAGCAACTGTGAGACAATACATCTACATACATCCATTCGTAAAAACAAGCGTTGCACAAGATATACATAATGCATAGGTTTCCCGCTGTTCCGAAGTGGTTGCTTTGCTAGAATAGAAACATATCCTTGTTTGACGTTTCAATCAGGCATACGATCTCGGTAGCATATTTGATGTTTGAATATTCAATTTCAAAGAACTCAAGTAAGCCAATACATCACCCAAATAAACCTTAACTTCAGATCCGAATCAAATACATATCTTAGAAGGTCAAATATTTGAATTGAATCGTAACCCCTAGCATGCAAAGTATCTCTCAATATGCGGTTGCAAATCACTGTGTATTCTGGTAAAGTTAAGTACACTCATGCTCAAAAGCGATTGCGATCGGGCGGAAATAACGTTTTCGTTCAGAGACTAGCAACGCTTTGGAATCATTAATTATGTTGTCAGACAATTTGTCTAGCAGTTTGTAAAGGAGTTCCTATTTCTCATTACTCAGCCTCTCATTAACGTCCATCGGTGAAAGCAGGACGATGCTTATTAATTTTTCTAATGAAACGGCACATGGCTTAATTAGAACGGGCGTTGTATAAACTGCCTACGGAGAAAAGTTTGGAACGTTCCCATGACGGGTCCTGTGTCAAGCGCAACTTAACACGGGGATGTATAAAACAAAAAGTTATCCACTCTCTAGAGAGCAATGTACATTGTGAATTCTGTTTTAATTCCAATTCCCGTTTCATTACCTATGTCAAGGTGATAAATTGTGTTTCGTCCCTTTGATAAAATACGAGTGTAACATTCGGTTTCCTGTAGGCTATTCTCATAGTACAAGTACTCCTGATGCGGTAGAAACGAATGTTTTAAATTTATTTCGAAGCACGCAAAATAAATGTGGAAACGAATACGTAACTGGGTCAATAATAATAATAACCTACTGCTTGAACTAATATTCCGAGGGCACTTTTGAAAACTTTGGGCAAAGAGCATGCACGAGCGCACCACACCAAACGACAAACCACCCTTACAACAAGCGTACAACACGCATGAATAAGTAAAGGCTCTAGTCGAAGAAAATGAGGGATTTTCCGGCAGTTCAGTTTAAAGCAGTACTCAAGTCATGTAACTTATGTTTGGAAAGGACGGCCAACAGCCTCACTTCTATAATGGAGCATTGTTAACTATTTGCTCGAGCGCGACCCTTTTCGAAACATTAAAAAGCTACATAAAAATAAGTGAAATGCTCCGGATGTGAACTTTATTTAGAAGTATTATGTAATGCTTTCTATAAACGGGTACTTGGCGAAAGAGGGAAATGTAATTAAATCCGCGTTGCTCCCTTGTTTGCAGAGGACTTAGACGATATTGCAGGAGTAAATATATTTACAACCCTTTCACTCTATTACGTGGCGTGTCATTTTGTGCAGGTATCCGCCGCTCTCCATTACGTAGAATGTTTGCATATTAAACACAAAGTTTTACTCATTCGATTCCAATTGCCAATTTAGTACACCAGGCTTTATTCGGGCTTATATTTCAATTTGAACCAGCTTTTACTTTACACGTAAAATGTGATGAATTTCAATATCGCCATTGATTTCTTACTTTATAAACATTATGATATCAATGTAAACTCACTGGATACATCGTAAAAATAAACTTTTATGCGATACGGCAAAAGCTGAAATTGAAAAATATACGCAAGCGAACATCATTTAGTATGATAATGCACTTCAAACGGGAGTGGAACGGGATATGTTTTCTCAAATGCTGTCTTCCAAGCTATTGAATAGACATAGAATAACATTACGATTGTTGAGTCGGAATTTTCTTTGAATTATACAAACTGTATAAGTTTTGTCTATCAAAATAATAAAACTAACTACTCGTTACGTAGGTACTGACTGTAAAATGAAGACATTAGAAAAAAAAAGTTGTTTCTACTAATGATATTTTTCTCGTACGTTCATGCTATGTTTTGTTGCTTTATACTCGTATAAGAAGTATAAGAAGAAAAACGCATTGAATAATAAAATGTTTATGTGCAAACAAAAGTATAAATCTGCGCTTTACATTAGGCCAACGTGTTAATAATGTACCAGCTACAAGGGAAGCTATGAACCTTACGTTTTCACAAAGGTGCGACGCTTTTAATGATGCTAAAATAAAGCGAGCTCCTGTTTGCGGATTCACACGTCAATCAAGATACACGAAATTTAACGTATTAATAGATGGGACCTTCCCTCCCCCTTTAGACGTTTTTGAGGATCACAGCGCTTACTGATCTGAGAGGATGTCTATCATGCTTAAGGATTGAAGTATTATATTATTTAAGCATTAGTCTGAATAAAAAAAACATTTTTAACTAGAGTATTGTTCTTATGTGTAATAATCTTCTATATAAAACGCGTGAACGGCTGGACCAATTTTGTTAATTCTTTTTTTGTTGTATTCGTTATTATCAGGAGAAATAAAAAATAATGGAAAAAAATTTTGTACAAAAAGTTGTAATTTGACAGAACTACGTCTACTACTAAATTTAACAAAAATATACTTTAAACAAGAAGTATATAACACACTAATACATTTTCTTTTGACTTGACTAAATGCTTTATAATAGGATTGTTTAAATTAATTATATTACGTGGTATTTTTAGAATTTCCTGTTAACAAAATTTTGTCTTTTTGTGCACTGATGTTCCATGAAGGTGGTATTCATACCTACAGCCCGCACTAAAGGTCGCAAAAGCCTGGATGTACGGCATACAACACTCGTCGTAAACTACACATGTTTACGACTGTACCAGTACACTCTCTCGTAAAATGGAAATAGACCCGCTTGATTATGCGTTACTAAATGCCTTTTTCAATAATTGTTCGGTTGTAATTGAAAATGTGGCTTGGATACTACAGTAAACAACGGTAATAACTGCCTGTCGGTTATCAGCCAATAATATCGGATATTGTTAGTACACTGACGTAGTATCGCGAAATTTTGCGAAATATCGTGCGCTCTGTCATCCTGATAATATTATAAATGCGAAAGTTTGTGAGTTTGTATGTATGTTTGTTCCTCAATTAGGCTTAAACGACAAAACGGATTGAGTTGAAATTTGCTGTAGATGTAGATATAATGCCAGAATAAATAATAGACTACTTTAAAATATGAAAAACATCCCAAAAGCGATAAAAAAACGCAAAAGGGATGATTTTGGTATAGATGGCGCTGGTGTGCAACAAATCTGATACCACAGACTAAAAACATTCAGTCTTTTTCTATTTGATTATTGAAATTTGACAGGACATCGTCTGTCTCGGGTCGGCTAGTGATTTATAAAAGCATTGTTTTATTACTTGGTAGAACTATCGGTTTCTCCTGCGTATACGAACCAATAACTTTTAAATTATCTTATAATTATTTTATGCACTGTCCCGAAAAATAGTGTCGCAAAAGGAAACAGAAGTTAAGAGGTAGAGCCTCCTTAGGGATAACCAAATCATCCCCATATCTAAAAAAAGTTAAGTAACTTTTATTTTTAAATCAACCCTAAATATTTAGGTAACATTTAAGATACCAATTTTGTAACAATTTAATACTTTGTTTTTTTTTTTAAAGTAATTAGAATAGGCATTATTGTTAGGTGTGAACTTTTTATGCATCCGCTATAACTTGAAAACTCCAAAAAATCGGGAAAAATACACACATCACTCTTTAATTTTACATGACACATATTTCTATTACAAATGTAATTCGTCGTGGTCATATAAGCCAGTGGGCATTGTATTGCGCTCGATTGCCCCATAAGTCAATATTGTGTACAAAGTGACGATAAAAAATAATATATAGCAACAGCATAGCAAAAGTAGGTATACTTCATACTGGTCATCCTACATGCATTCGCTCGTATCTCGACCCATGAAATTGTTGATGAAAGAACATAAAACTAAGTATGAAATCTTCAGCAAACAGGCATGCTCTCGCTTATCTGGGCCCAAACAGCTGAAAATGTTGCCGTTGCGCGTTATATCGCGGTCCCTTTGTCAGTTAACCTCACCACCCACGCCTCACATCCCTTGGGCCAAGTTAAAATAAAGGATGGCAGTGATAAAATCAGGACAAAAACCTACGACAGTAATCCCAATAAAAACATACGTGGTGGATAACTTAGATAACTGCATGGAAGTCGTAATTTATCATGTATTCGAAGTAGTCACGCGGTTTTATGGGATCGAATAGGTCATCGACTTGTTTTAACGAAATTCCCCAAAACTGCGTTCATAAAACGTTGCTACGACCAACGATATTTTGTATGCATTCGTTTAGATTTAGACGTGAATGATGAGATTGATTTGCGGTCTGGGTATTTTACTTGTGTTTATTTAAAATTCTGTTTTTAAATTAAATAAATTTCTCGAGTTTGCTAAGTCTATTGCGTATTATAACATGCGTTACTTTTTCTGATAATTATAAGGTTATCTATAATAAGGATATCGCGCGGGAGAAATGGCATGCTGCAAAAACGCTTTGATGAAGTGGGATGACAACCACAAAATGCGAAAGAGGTACTTCGTGGTAGGGGCCAACCGTTACATACGCCACGCGCCACACCGCTCGGCGTCAGCGCTAGGCGTCACATACGAGTATGTGCGTCAGAGATAGGACGTGACGACGCGACCTTCGTATTTATTCAGAGCTCACTGCAGCAACTGACAAATGGTATCCAGGCCAATTCTCTTACTAAAATATAGTTAAACTAGCTTGCGATTTAGTAAGCATCGTGATGAAACATAAATGGCTGTCCTTTCCCAGGGTTGAAATTAAATACCTATCCATACTACATCAAAAGCGCTTTTTTCACTGTTATTCATCACAAGAGCATTTTAAAAATAATCTTGACTGCCTAGAGAACTGACAGGATGTCTACTGCTTGGGGATACAGTTTTAAGCTTGCGTCACACAATACAAACGTTATTTATCCGTTACACCACTATAAATAGTAAATTTTGTATATAAAGCATCTAAACCAAACACCACGCGTTTTTAAGTACAAACTTTTTTGTACCGACATCTGATTTTTCATACCTCATTCATGTTATCACTGCTTTTCATCCCGTTAGGATGATAATTATCAAAATTCCCTTATCCCTCCCTACACACTAAATAAAATACACTTTATATAATTTTTATATCAAGATTAATTCAAGTACGAGAAATCCTAAGATACGTTAGGGCTGCATAAAATGCACAATAATTTTATACTTGCTTATTACAAAAAACATGGTTGAATTTGTTTTTTCTTTCTTTGAGCATTATAAATAGACTATGACTTTGCTCTAGTTTACTTTACAAGCGGTTTAAATTACGAGTATGACTTGTCTCAACGGGTCGGTTTTTGCAATGCTAAGTTCTTTGTCTTTAGATACGCCTTGGCGGCTAGAGCGTTTGTTGCTGTAGTCTAACCTTAATGGTTGATTCTCTAGATAAGACTAGATAAATCTAGTGATGCGACAGGCGTTCTTGAAACTTTGGATAATAATCTAAATTCTTAAAGTTATTAGTGAGCATGATATGTTTAGGTTAGTAAATCCAGCGGTCTCGTTTAAAAACTGTTTAGCCTAACCGATTTCTCATAGGTTAGGAAAAGGTTCATACCCTTATCAAAATACCTAAACAAAGGCTCAACTTTTACCGACGATAGACCGGACTTTTTTATAACAGGAAAAGCGATGAGGGAATTGCTGTCGAGATTTACCAAGATCTATATAAATAAAAATCAATTGCTTTATGTATGAAAAATCATTAGGTACTCGACAACGGCTTGAACTTTAGCAATTCTTTTTTGTTGTGTTTGTAATTGTAGGATAAAATATAATACTTTATCAAATCGACGGAAATTTATTAAATTCGGTAATAACTAAACGTGTTTTTTGGGTTATTGAAACTTAGACAGGACAACGTCTGTCGGGTCAGCTAGTAGGTATGCTACTTTCGCTTTACTCTGCTCGGGACTGTAGGAAGTAATACAATTCCCAAGACTTAAAACCTACATGCAAATGTAGTTTCGTAATGGGTCAATGAGCCTCAGCCGTACTCGTCATGTGTGCGTCAGAGGGGACGTGACGTGTCGCGAAAGTCACGATCTTGCTATTTATTCAGCTCTCTGCACTACTTTTCACCCGATTATGGAAGGGTTATGAATCTGACAGACCATTGGGCTATGTTTGTATGTATGGGTGATACATAAAGTCACAATATTTAAAAATATATATATCTAGGAATATATTATATTAACCAAGTTCGTGCGAGTACGTATATTTTGTGTTAATTTTAAAACGCAAGACACAACTTTAAAAAATAAGGATAAACTATGTTCTTCTAATAAACCTATCCAACACCATACTCTGCCTTCGTTTACGCATATTATAAGGAGAAAACCTCAACCTGACATAAATATGTATATAACAAAAATAAACTCGCCTAGCCGTTCGCAGCCGATCCATGTAGGTGTGTCGTGAACTTTTTGATAGTAAAAGTTTGTTAGAATGTATACTCTAACTTCAGCTTCGATACGTGTTAAACTTTTTTCGATCCCGTAAGAATAAAGGCTCCTTACACGATACATTGTTCGTAAAATGGTTTATTAGATGTATTACGATTAGTTGGACAAAATAAGTCTAAGTAAGGCGTTCTAATTCTAAGAAATAAGATATTTACTTACGTTTTTATTAATTTTAATTGGAAAGAAAAATTAAAGATCTTTAATATACTCGTAGCACTCAGAGATAATGTAGCTGCCTACGAGTAAAAGATTTTTTAGTATCGAATCAATAGTTCCGTATTCGTACATTCAAAGTAATAAACAAATGATTACTTATGTTTTTAGTAGGCATAGATTTATTTTCGTTTATTATAAGATAAAGCAAAACCTTAGAAACCCCACCAAATAAGTGTTATTGTAGGAAATTGATATGTCAATAAATTCTTTGTTTTAGTTAATTATTGTTATAATTATCCTGAGGAGTTTTGATTGCTTAATAACTTTACGAATTTGAATGAGATGGAAACAGTGCCGGAAGTGGCGGAAACAGTGACGAGCACGCGCTATGCGCAAAAACAACGCGTATACGCGTTAATAATTTGTACATGTTGCGTTTGATATGTAATTACAAACCTACTACAAAGTATCTTCATAAATTAATGTTTTATTTACAATTTACTTTTAATTCTGAATAAACGTTTTAACAAGTTTCTGTTTTCACGTTTTCTTAATAGTAATGACTTCTAGTATGCTACCTTTGCAGTTTTATTTTAAAAGCACAGCACGTATCCTTTATTTATTTACCTATCTGTGATTGCAGCATTTCTAACTCACTATTTACTTTTGTTGGTGCATTTTAATTGTCATTCGTCACATTGGTAGTGTCGGTTTCCATTAAATGGGCCCTCTGTGTTGGATCCTACTTATACATAGATCCAGGTATTTTTTCACATTTCTCTAAAACTGAGTGTTAATGGTATATTCTTTTGATGGTTTGAAAAAGTGCATCTACGTCTTCGAGCTACCCAAGGATTAATTGGTGCATTGTAACCGTGCGGTATTTATGTTAGACGTGGAAAAACTACAGGTTCGACGTATGGCTCGATTATTTCTGCCCACTCAATGAGCGAGAATCGTTGCTGAAGTGAATCTTCCTTTATCCTTTATCAGGTAAAGGGGTTTCATGTGTCTACATTTACATATGCGTTGTGTTGATTAACCAGACCCTTTCGAGTGAAGATGCATATATCTGTCGTTTAGGATCCTCTAACATCTTCGCACAAAAGGTAGCAGGGAGCTGCTAATCCCCTATGTCACCTCCTGTAGTGATATGGACGTTGATCGTGGGCTTTTAGCACTTAGCAAACGAAACTGGCGCAAGCCGCGTCTTGACTAGGTATAGTTCTATCTCACGCGGGTTGGTGTTGCGTAATTGTGTGTGTAGATGCACGTGGCACAATGTTTCTGTGTACATATCACAACTACAAGTGCTGTTCACCCGTCTTCGTGAGATATAACAACTATACTGGCTAATCTATTTTCTTGAAAATAATATAGTATTCGTTCCTTAAGGCCCTGTATGTCGACGATTGCTCTTTTTCGAAACGAAAAAAGAAATACTTCTGAACAAGCCACATCTCCGTTTTTATAATGTAGTATATGTGAATAAAGATGTACCCATCTTTAATCACTTCGATAAATAATCCTACCGACCGCTGCACGTGGTACTGATCCATGGGCTGCGCGTGGTCCGCCTTTGCTTTTCGAATAAATTAATATTAATAAATTATATAAATTATGTATAGGTAATTACTTATCAAAAATCTATTCTAGTAGAAATCTAGATCTACATATTACCTATCTTTAACAATAAATCACAAGTTGATCTTAATAGTAGGTATCAAAGTATTTCGATCATACATTCAAAAACGTATCATTTTGAAATAATATCTTTATCGTGAAAAGTTTCTGCTATTATTTTCAGCTTAATAGAAATCTAGGTAGGAACCTGAAGTAATATATTTATAAAAATAGGAGATGTGGCTTGTTCAGAAGTATTACTTTTTTCGTTTCGAAAAAGAGCAATCGTCGACATACAGGGCCTTAACCATTTCTCGATCTCAGCTATTTCTCCTGTCCACGGCTGTCAAAGGCCCCAACGAGCCGTAATCCCACAGTATTTGTGTGGCCGCCTACATTGTTCGGTTGGACTTCCGTTTTTTATCTTGATTGATTATTGACCATACGAGAATTTTGATTAATGCGACTTCTTTACGTGAAATTTGCAAAAAAAGTAATTATGTTCGGCAGATATCATGCATTTTTAGACACAAAAAATAATAATTTGAGAAAATTAACCTAAAAGTAGATAGATCGATTTTACTCATGTTTTTATTCAATCTATATTTTGGTTATTTCAAAAGGGGGTTGTATAAGTTTGAGGTACATATTTATTTATGAAACTAGCCCGGTCAGGTGCGAGTTTTCTCGCACCAAGGGTTTCGTATCGAAGCTCTAGGTAATTTAAATTATTAATGATTTTACTGAGCATATATTTGTACTAAAATTTGAAACTTTTGCAACATAATAAATGAAAATACAACGTGCAAGACAAGCCCTTTCAAGGGATACCCCACTTGACCCCCTTCAAGTTTACTGTTTATTGAGTTTTCAATAAAGCGTGCTGGTTAGGGATTTTTTTAAGCTATTGCATAGCTTCTATCGCGGGCCTTGAGCGTGGAGACCGAATCCAGAAATTTCGTAACGAAAATTTACGAGACACTCACACTCACGCAATATGTGTGAGTGTGAGTGTTAGAGATTTCTCTTTTTGGATTTCAAAAAATCGATTTTTAAAAAATCGATTATGTAAATTACACATATAAATCGATTTTTGTAAACTAAGTTTTCCGAACGCGAACCGAATCGTTCGTTGGCCATTTTCCCGGACGTGAACCTACATATAGTCGCCTCCCAAACGGAAACCGACTCATCGGTCTTGTCTCCGAACGCAAACCGAACCATTGATCGTTTTTCCGAACGTGATCCGACCAATAGTCGCTTCACAAACGGGAACCGACCCATCGATCGTCTCTCCGAAAGCGATCCGAACCATATAATTAGATTTTTTGGAAAATCGATTTATTTGTAGGGACAAAAAATCGATTATTAATTAATAGATTTTTTTCAATCAATATTACATCCCTATGACTCATGTCATGCCTGCTTAGAGTCCTCGCCACCACTCATGTCCTGCGACGAAAACCAAAACTAAATTTGACAGCAACGACATCTTATCTCATGTCAGAGTGCTCTATGAAATTAGCGTCCATGGTTTTTCCCAATATTTTCTTGAAATCTGCGTGAAATTGTCGCGTAAAGTGGTGAAAAGCTCGTGAAATGATTCTTATAGTAAAAGAGTTTTGTGAGTTGGAGCAGAGGAATAAAGACGTTTTGATCCCTTTAAATAATATACAAAAAAGAGTCGCTGCCATGACAGGTAAATTTTAGGGATATCAGAGTATAAGTTTTTGTCTAACAATAGGTAAAATATGACTATAAATTAAAACACTAATTAAATTATTTTGTATTTTAGGTGTTTCAGAGGAAACGGTAACTCGAATTACGAAAGAAGGAAGAGTGGCAGCAAGCACTTCAAAAAGAATTGTAATATTTCAAAAATGATGGACTGGTAGATGAAGAAATAGAAAGATTCTTAATATCAACAGCCAGTGATAGCGACACTGATTCTGATCATGGCAGTGAATTTCAAGAGACAAGTGACAGCGATATGTCTGGAATGCAAGTAATAAATGATGAAGACCATAATTATGTATTGTATAAAAATAATTTAATAAAATTTACCTATATCGTGAAACTAGGTTCATTTCATTGTTTCCCTACATAACTACACTACTATTACAAAGAGGTAAAATTTCTAGTTTTATATTTTTGTTTGTACCGGATAAATAATCAAAAGCTTCATTAGGAGCGAATATCACTACATAGTAGAAAACAAAGTCTCTTCCGCTGTCTGTCTAGCCTAGAATGTAATCTTACAGAAATAGAAATAAAATTATAATCGTAAGTACAATAAAAAAAAAAAATAGAGATCCCACGAAAATAGCAATAATGTAACAAAAGAAATAAAAAAATTGCCTATATTCTTCATTATTACAACCGTGCGAAGTCGAAGTGAACTGCTAGTAGTAAATAGTTTTAAAATGTAAACATTAGTTCGCCCTCCCTTTTAGTGTAAGGGGTAAATTATGGCTATCTTACTGGCATCATTATAATAGGCGATTGCGACGCCGCGTCTAGCGGACTTGAGTGGTGGCGCGGACTCTAGAGTGATTTTCGCATTCCAGCGCCATCTAGTTTCATTTGATGATACTACGTTATTATAGGTGCTTTTCGCGGTCTCATGCGAAAGCTCGGGGTTTGAGAGGTTCGCAATTCCGCTGGCAGGTGGCGCTATTTTACCACTATCGGTAAATAGGTGGTACTTCACAGACATGATCGACTAAAAAGTTTGAAATTGAATTATTGAATTCATGTAGTTAGGTAAATATCGAATCCTGGCCGTGCATCAATGGATATTTCTGTTCGAAAAATGTATATGCGCGTTACACGTGCTTATAACGGTGAAGGAAAACATCGTGAGGAAACCTGTTAGTATTCTTGAAAGCGACGACGGGCTTGCAACCTGTTACGTGTGGAATGCTAACGTTAGTTAGGTAAATAGGTAGGTTAAAGATTTTGACATCTATCGATGAATAGCAGAACTTTTAATGACTTTTTGAAATATCACGCTTGTCTCTTTAGTTTAGCAACTCGCCAATAGGTGGCATTGGTTGTATCGGCGTTACTGCGCATGCCTAATCCCCCTCTTCCCCCGCAATCTAGGGATGTAAAAAAAAAAAAAAAAAATTTTTTTTTTATTCTTTTTCTTTTCTACACACCACACGTCTTTTTTTTTTCCTGTAATCTATATAATACGTATATGAATCAAAGTCCTAACTGAAGTTGATATAGACAACGCATAACCTAACTCGCTGGTCGTACGTTTATAATACTTGTACATATCTATCTATACTTATGAAAACTGTAAGGAAAGTATCGCGGTCGTCTCCCGTTCGCAAGAAAGCATTGTACTTTTTTAAACTCGATTTCTGAAGCTCCTTCACGAATGTTCTGGTTCAGTGGTTCGGTAGACGCGATAAGTGACGTCACTGTTGGAGGTACAGGTTAATGGGTTCGCTTTCAGAGACTTCGGTGAGACGACTTTAGATGTTTCCGCACACCTGGTTTGATAAGTCGTGTTGCGGTGTACCTAGGCTATTTCGAAGGGCCTTCTAGACAATTCGACTTATAATCCGTATTCAGAATCTGTTTATTGTTAACTGTTTCAAATTACGTATTGAATATAGTTTTAGAATTCATTTTTTGCCGGTTTTCAATGCGATTCATCTGAAAATGTGCTCTGCACATACTGGTGTAACAGTCAATCTATATTAAATCCTTTTATGATATTCTGCTAAAATACTAGTCTCTGGAATAGTATTCCGTTGTAGCAACATGTACCTAACCTCGTAAAAATATGTACGATATGATATGAAATATGTTTCCATTTTAATAAAAAATAAATAGTTACGTACCTATGTAAATACTATTCTCAAAATTAAATCTGGTCTGCAATGCTTTTCACAGCTAATATCCGTTTAATTAAATGCCGGCGTAGTAGCCAATGAAGAGGTCAATCCACTGGCGTAGCTTCAGCTAATCTTGCTACCGTCTGCTAATACACCTACGAGCAAGATAATGTTGGGAATGTCAGTGATGTGTGTTGTCAGATTCAAATACGGATACGGAACATGTAGTGCTTATCTAGTAGGATAAGACCCTCAGAAAAACGAGACCCTTAAGCTAAATCTTACTTCACTTTTTTGTCTGTCTGTCTGTTACTGGTTTTTTTCTTGAAAGTAAAGAAACAAAAATATTTTAAATTCGGCACAGTTTTTGGAACCTGCGTGTACTTAAATAAACTAAAATGTTTTGAAACTTAGTTGATGTAGTAGATTGTTGAAAACCATTATTGCATGTCAGGAGTTCATCTGGCTAACTTTTATCCTTTCTACAAATTAAACGAGTTCGAGTTTACTTGTGCCCGCGCCTTTTACAAAACATAGACAAACAATAAAGTAAAGAAGAAACCTCAATCACTTAATTTAGCATTAAAGGAATTCGAATTGAATAAGAGAAATCCGGATAATCAGATCGAATATAAATTAGTTCGGCCAAGGCGAACCCCCAAGTAGGCCTTTTGCAACTCCCGATCGGCTTTCATTATAAAATGAACGTTATCGGGTTGCGTTCAGACTTACCCTCGTATTCAAGAACGACACTATGAGAACACGCACCCACAGTGGACGAAATCTTTTTTCATAAAAATCACTTTATGTGTTGAGCGACACTATGACGCACACTACCGTGTGCCTTTAGAGCTCAACTTTGGCTAGAGTCACACGACAATGTGCCTCTAGTCACACTATGCAGTGTCGCACAACACATAAAGTGATTTTTATTAAAAAAGATTTCGCCCACTGTGGGTGCGTATTCTCATAGTGTCGTTCTTGAATACGAGGGTAAATGTGGCTTGGAAAAAAAAAAATCGTTCGCACACTTGGCACCACTTGGCTCGTGTGTTTCTGTATAGAATGTTTCTTGTATACTGTATAGAAAATTAAACTTCTCTACGTTAGTGCTTACTACTATGCATTCTGTATAAGCTTATAGAGATCAGATGATATAGTGCCTGCGGTAATAGCTGTATTCTATTTTAAAGTCGTAGCCAAAATATTTTGGGAGGTATTTGCAACTTAGAATTATTATTTGCTAGTATTTTTAGGGTTCCGTACCCAAAGGGTAAAAACGGGACCCTATTACTAATGTATGATTATGTATTTCTGTTGACGCTATAACAACAAATACTAAAAACAGAATAAAATAAATATTTAAGTGGGGCTCCCATACAACAAACGTGAGTTATAGATAATGATACAGAACCCTTCGTGCGCGAGTCCGACTCGCACTTAGCCGGTTTTTTTTAGAGTAAGCTGTGATTAAAAGTCACTGATATTGTATATGGGTAGGCTACTGAAGTTACTTAAAGGAAAAGCAGGAAACATTGCCAGTCAGCTAAGAGGGTTTCATCACTGTTTTAACATTGTTTAAAATAGGTAATTGAAAGCGTCAATGTGGTGTAACCCAGCTTTCTTGACACGCCCTGGGTGCATCTGACTCAGTAATTTATACTTTAATCAACGGCCACCGTCCCTCTCCGGATATGATTGACATCCGCTTCGAAAGCGCCAATTCATTTAAATTTTCTATTAAAATTTTAAATTGCTTCTGATGTAAACGGCATTTACAGAACATGATTTGGGAATAAAACCATAATAACTTTGACGTTCGCTTAAATGATATGCCACTCATCTCCTGCAGAAGTAAGAATCATTAGTCACACAACGAACACTGTAAGTGTTCGTAACGCGAGTATTAATTAGAAAATTCGCAAAGAAAAGAGCACATTTATTGTAATACCTTTACTGGCCTCTGCGTAATCTTACGAGTACCAACAATAACAATAAGAGTATTTTTTTTACAAGATTGCAAGTATCGTGCTCATACATGAATTTAGTTCTTATAACGGTTGTTGGCTCGATTCCAAAAAGGAATTTAGGGGATGAAACTTTGTAGTCAGTAATCAACCGCCTTCCTTATTCCTATGTCCTACTCGTATTATAGTGATGTACCAGAACACTTAATTTGGGTATGAAAGAAAGAAAAAGCGCAGCTAATAATAATTATGACGAATATTGTAAAATCAACTGTTTCCCGAGGGATGATAAGACTGTGGCTTTCTACTTCCTAAGATTCTGACTACCTCCATTGCGTTTTTTATTCTTATCATATTCTTCATACATGGTCGTCAGTTTAGTCCTAACCTGGTTTTTTTCGAACTCATTTGGTCCAACTCATTTGGTAACATACGTCGAGGTTAGCCTCTTTCAACGGTTCCATTTTAGTAATGTATTTTTAAAGAATAAAATGTTAAATTTATTGTAGAAATAGTGGAAATATAGGTAATTAAAGTTAAAGTTTTATCCGAATAATATGTAAGCACGGTTTTTGCAAATTCGGAAACAATATCTTCAAGCTCCGTATCCAAATATCGAGATGAATATTAACTTACCACATCACTAGTACAGTAAGCTTCGAATTTGCTGTTATCAAACGTTAATGGTTTGAGTGGTGAGATAAATCATAAAAGAAAGCTTTTGTGTTCATTCGAAGGAAATTGGGTGTTTTGATATTCTCATATCTAACCGTAATTGTTAGTAAATGTACCCTAGTTTTTAAGCTATTGCATAGCTTCTATCGCGGGCCTTGAGCGTGGAGACCGAATCCAGAAATTCCGTAACGAAAATAATATGACGATTTGCGCATACGTAATCCCCCTCTTCGCCCCGCAATCTGGTGAATCATGCCTGCTTAGAGTGATTTTCGCATTCCAGCGCCATCTAGTTTCATTTGATGTTATTACGTTATTATAGGTACTTTTCGCGGTCTCATGCGACCGCTCGGAGTTTGAGAGGTAAGATGAAAGATGTTTGCAATTCCGCTGGCAGGTGGCGCTATTTTACCACTATCGGTAAAGTATGTCGGTAAATAGGTGGTACTTCACATGATCGACTAAAAAGTTTGAAATTGAATTATTGAATTCATGTAGTTAGGTAAATAGGTACCTAGGTAGATATTATTAATTTCAAAATGAATTTCTTGTTCAAATCCTGGCCGTGCATCAATGGATAGGTATTTCTGTTCGAAAAATGTATATGCGCGTTACACGTGTTTATAACGGTGAAGGAAAACATCGTGAGGAAACCTGTTAGTATTCTTGAAAGCGGCGACGGGCTTGCAACCTGTTACGTGTGGAATGCTAACTACGTAGTTAGGTAAATAGGTAGGTTACGAGATATTATGAATTATTTTTATATCGTACAACAAACGTGATTTTTTTGCCGTTTTGATAATAGTACGGAACCCTTCGTGCGCGAGTCCGACTCGCACTTGGCCGGTTTTTTATGTATAGGTACTTAATACACATTAATGCCGCGCAGAGAAAGTATAATATGGGGCATTCCACGTGAAGCGGGCAAGCAAAAAAAAGTGAGGTCGTGGATTTTGTTTATATTCCGGTCAATTTACACTTATAGCAGACCTACATAAGTTCACACAATTTTTTTTTCGTGTGATGCCTATTTGCTGAGTAATGGGTTTCTAAAGAATTTAGAAAATTTTGAGCAGAGTCATTTTAGACAGTTGATATTGGCATTAGTGAATTTATTATTAAATTAAATTACACTGGTTTTGAATAGTAAAAAGAATGTTCTTTTTAAATTTTAAGTTGAATTTGTTTTTTTTTTATTTTTTGGTACAGAAAACCGGAATTAAACATTTCAAATCAGATTTTCAGAAACTTCGACATATCTTTTTTTGTTATTTTAACTTCAATTTAAAGCTTTAAGTTTATTATTATTTCCCCAAAAAAATTATAACGGGATCGTCATTAGTTTCGGAGTTACATTAAATATGGTACCAAGCCGTCGCATGGAGCGCCATATAACTCAGCCGGTTTACGCCGAAAACATTCTAAAATTAAAATATTTATAATCTATAGGTACTAATAATATTATAAAGAGAAAAGTTTTGATTTTTTTTGTTTTTTTTTTGTTTTTTTGTATGTTTGTAACGGATAAACTCAAAAACTACTGAACCGATTTCAAAAATTCTTTCACCATTACCAAGCTACATTATCCCTGAGTAACATAGGCTATTTTTTATTTTGAAAAAGTAATAAATTCTTTATAAGAATGACGATAGTTTGAAGCAAGGTGTAAAAAATTGCCAAAGTTTTGCTTTCTTCGTGTGCGCTACAAAAACTATTGAACGGGAATTGTAACGGGAACGGGAACGGGAACGGGAACGGGAACGGGAACGGGAACTACAGGACCATTGCTGGAAAGACATCAAGCGTATCGGCTCCGAAGCGGTCCGAAGTGGCCTATTTCCCGACCCACGTTCAACTTTTACCTACTATTAACTCTTATACTCGTATTTGTCGATTCGAACTCGACTATAAAAGCTTTTCAAAATCTCTCTCTCTAAAAGTGTACATCGCACCGTCAGGTTATTGTGCGTATGTTAAAGTTTATCTCAAGTTCAGCTTTTGCAATAACACAGTAAATTTGTTCAGAGGTGGATTTATTGCCGGTGAACAAATAAAAAATCACTACATAGTATAAAGCAAAGTCGCTTTCCGCTTCCCGCGTATGTATGTATGTTTGCTTATATCTTTAAAACTACAAAACGGATTTTGATGCGGTTTTTTTTAATAGATAGAGTGATTCAGGAGGAAGGTTAATATGTATAATGCATGCATAATATAGTAGAGAAACACTGATAATTTTAGAGGTTTATAATGTGATGTCGTAAATAAACACATTTTTTTGCGCTTACATTGCAATTGCTGGCTGAACCCCACGAGATATATCAAAATAATGTACTACAGTATTGTACACCTTAAAAACGTCTACAAAAAAGTCCACGATGGTATTAGAAATGTCTTACGCACAGCGAAGCGGGCACGGGTCAGCTAGTAGTAATCACTACATAGTATAAAGCAAAGTCGCTTTCCGCTTCCCGCGTCTGTATGTAATATGTAATATGTATGTATGTATGTTTGCTTATATCTTTAAAACTACACAACGGATTTTGATGCGGTTTTTTTTTATAAATAGAGTGATTCAAGAGGAAGGTTTATATGTATAATACATGCATAATATAGTAGAGAAACACTGATAATTTTAGAGGTTTCTAATGTGATGTCGTAAATAAACACATTTTTTCTGGCTGAACCCCACGAGATATATCAAAATGATGTACTACAGTATTGTATACCTTAAAAAAGTCTACAAAAAAGTCCACGATGGTATTAGAAATGTCTTACGCACAGCGAAGCGGGCACGGGTCAGCTAGTATATAATAAAAACAATTAGGCGTAAGTTCCGTATAATATTTGTATATAACCTATATTAATAATAATAATAATAAGATCACGACTGTTGTAATCCCCAAGTACGGTAGACAATTAGACATCCTCTCAGATCTCCAGACGCTTAGTTCCTTTTAAAAATGTCTCGTGGGGGTAGTCAGAGGCACGTCCAAACATTATATTTGGCACATGCCCACATTTTGCAGTAGTTAGCATTCCATACGTGACAGGTTGCAAGCCCATCGCCGCTTATAAGAATACTAACTGGTTTCCTCACGATGTTTTCCTTCACCGTTTTGAGCACGTGTTTTTGATGCGCATATAAATTTTTCGAACAGAAAAATCCATTGATGCACGCCAGTATTCGAACCCACGACCTTCAGATTTTTTAAAGTGCCCTTAAACGTTCCCAAAGATTGAGGTTTGAGACTGTTGTGAATATAATATGAGCTTGTACCTGTAGAAATCTTGTGACCGATTCCGGTACGGTTCGTAAAATTTGCAGACATTTAAAGTATATGTTGGCAATCTGCTTTTGCATTTCTGGATTAGTTATTTATTTAGCTATTGAATGCTAATATACAAGTTAAAATTTGTGCTCTAGGAACGTTTCATTTTGCGTTAATGCCATACAACATCAGTTCCATACTACACTTTCGAGATATTCTAAAGGAATGTCAGAACGTCACTCTAACGTCTTTGAGACGCCTGATCAAACATTTTTCCGAGAGTACAATGTCAATGCTTCAGCGAACATTCAGATTTTTTACGAATCACAAAGCTGACAATAAAGTATGTAGGTAACGAACGCTGTATATGCAAATTCAGTTAAATGTTTCAACTTCATTCACTTTGCATTTTTATAGTTCTCTAGAATATTATGTAGTGACTGAATATCATCTCTGCAAGAGTATAAAGAATTCTTTAATAGATAAAACTAAACCTTCCTTCGGATTTTTCTTTGTGTTTTAAAGTATCGCTATCTACTTGCGTTTCAGTGTTTGAAACGATATAAAAATAAATTTGCTCTGAATGGTACGATAAACTCGTACCGATCTTATTTCCCTTATAATGCTTTTCAATAATGTAGCTGAAATTCAAACGTACACCTCACTCCTTGTAATTAAATGAGCGAACATAAATTGTTTTATGTGGTTTTTAATTAATTGAACAAAGGCAAGTACGTGCTTAGAGTTATAAGGGCGAATACAATGGCGCTATAAACGAGCACCCAGTAAATACGAATAAAAGGAATGATTTCATACATGTGTTGCCCACGCTATAAAAATGTTCATAAAAAAATATTCTCAAATACGTCTGAAACAGTAGGCCTAGAAATGTGGAAGTATTACAGCAATAAATTTACCTAACATGGTTCATAAGACCGGTCTGGACTGTCCAGCCAGCTGACATTATTTTGTAGTCCTAGCCAGTTGTAGTATTACAGGTGTATTGTCCGCAAGAATATTTTTTGCTACAACTTTTTGGACACTGAAATACGAGTATATTGTAAAACTTAAGTATATTCTGACGAGTGCTACTTTGTAAGATGATAATAGTTTTGGCACCATACCGTTAACAATATAAATCTCTTATACGAGTATATAAAAATAAATTGCTGTTCGTTAGTCTGGCTAAAACTCAAAAACGTCTGGACGGATTCGGTTAATTTTGGGTTTAAAATATTCGTGGAAGTTGAGGAAATATAAACAGTGAGAAAATACAGAAAAAAATGCGAGGAAAATAGTATTAACAACATTTTTATTTTTCCATACAAACTGTCAAACATTTTGAAGGATCGATGAATCCTAATCCTATCCTAATATCCTTCCTAATAATATTATAAATGCGAAAGTTTGTTATAACACTTATAAGTTTGTACCCCAATCAGGCTTAAACGACCAACCCAATAAAGATGAAATTTTCTGTAGTATGTAGATAAAAAATTAGATAAAAAACAGAAGGGGGAACTTATAATCCCCTAAAGGAAAAACAACCCCTAAATTATAAAAAAACGCATAATGGATGATTTTGGTATAGATGGCGCTGATGTGCAACAAATCTGACATCACAGACTAAAAACATTTAGTCGTCATAGCAACGCAGTTTTGATTGGTAAATAATACGCATTCTACCAAAATTCATAATGTATTTTATCAGAGATAATTAAAATAATATCACGATCACGACTGTAATCCCCAAGTACGGTAGACATCCTCTCAGATCTCCAGACGCTTAGATCCTTTGAATATGTCTAGTGGGGGTAGTCAGAGGCACGTCCAAACATTATATTTGGCACATGCCCACATTATTTATCAGGGCAAGGTTTATAATAGGGGAAAAAATTGAAGTTGCATGAAAGTGTTTTTTTCTATGCGATATTTGAAATTAATACAGGACAAAGTCTGTCTCGGGTCAGCTAGTAAGTATGTAATTTTTTTAGTTTGACTATTGTAAGCCTAAATATAAATCCTGAGACTTTTTGTCTCTTCCGTTTTGGCATTCTCGACAAACAACTTCGATGCGAGTAAAGTCACGGGCGTTCTGCTAATGTAACATAAATAATATTGAACGGTAGGTAGAAAATCTTTACAGCTACCTATTTGCGAGTAAATACGATAATTTCGGCGTAAAAAATTACCGCCTGCAAACCAGGTTTATAATTATGACCCATTTTCCTATAGATATTGTTACCTCATTCTCTGATTATGTTAAGTGATTATTTTGATTTTATCGCCCTGGAGCTTTTTACATCCAAATATTTACGAAGTGATTTAAATATACATTTCCAAATTACAGATTTCCAAAAATATTTTCTTTGTTATATGCAGGAAAATATTGTTCTAAGAATCAGAAAGCTACCTAGTGTGCATCAATACATTAATCAGCATTAAAAGGCAGTCAACTGTAACATATAGATTGATAATACAAGGGATTTATACCCTGTTTTTCATCTTGACCAGTCTTAGCCAAACTATAGATACTAGTTTTCGCCCGCGGCGTTGTCGCATGGTATAAGTATCTACATGATATTTATTTGACAATGAAGGTGTTTATTTGGATATTTATTTCAGATTCAAGATTTTTTTCTCCTAATTTTGCTATACGTCATAAATAATTTTTGTCGCGGAATTTGTAACACAATAGTTTTATATAAATAGAAGATCTATGCATCTCGCTCATTTAGTTTATTTTACTATCGTAATAAATTTGGAACAGGAACAGTCATATATACATGCCAGCTAGGTATGCGTGCAGTCACTCCATTTGCGTGTGTGAGACAAATCGCTACATTAGAAGGCATAAAGCATGAAGACGACTCCCTGAAGACCCGTTCGCACACATTTCGAATGTCCGCTATATCCTGAGCCCTTATCAACGGCACGTTATTGGAAACCAAAAAAGCCTATCGATATCCTGTCTCATTTTTGTCACCGCTGCTTATGTGGTTTGATGACGCATTTTGTCTTTAGGAAAACTATCGGTGGGCTTTGCCACCCTTAAATATACCACAAATATACACAATTCTGTAATAAAACAAACATAATAAAATTAACTTTGAATTTTGCCTCAATATTGCTTTATGAAACGATTGCATATAATTTTATTACACAACCAATGCAAGGATTACTCAAAAATACAATTTATAATGAGCTTTCGTTTATACAAGATTGAATACTTATTTTTAATACATATACACGAACGAAACTACCACACATAGGTAGGTGGCTGAATCATACGTGACAATTGGGAACATTTGTGAGACAGAAATGAATATTTATTTGACGTGGGATGACATCGACCTGGATAGTTCGTATTGATACCTCACGTTTTCTTTTAAAAGCTTTTTAAACGAATAATAAAATACTTTCATATCTAAAAGATCCGTAAATATTATATTCATTGCGCATCCCTGAAAACCAGCTTTAGAGCCACTGAAAATACGTAAACCTGCTGATCGACTTATTTAACCAAGAAAATGGCACGGATGGTGATTAGCAGGCTGTAATGAGCTTACTGTAATGAACTTACTCGAGGTTTCTGATATTACATATAGAAAGTCCGAGGGTGAGATCGGTAGCTAGATCGTTATTTGTTGTATTGTGTTTGAATTTTTCCTCTACTAATCTGTTTTCAAACAGAATATAACAAGTAATTTTTAATAGTGTTTGGAGTTTGAATATATTGTGATGTGTTGTTCTCAGGCGCGCTGGAGGGCGGCGCGCTGGGCGGCGGCGGCGGCGGCGGCGCGCTGCGAGCGCCCGGCTCGCCGCCCGCGCAGAGCCTCGGCGCCAGCCGGCACAGCCTCATAGGTAAGCAATCATCGTGACGTCATCACATATACCACCTCGAGCCACCAACCTTCACGTAAGCGTACCACACGAAACTATTACAATTTAATACATTCTGAGAACAATATTAGTGCCCTGAAAACCATGTACGACTACATTAAACCTGGAAGATGGATCATTCCATCTGACTAAAACCATTTCATAATTTTAAGCAATAGGCTCAATTCAACAAAATAGTTAATTACGTTCCAAATAGCTCCCGGCTTATAATTAATACTGTAATACTAAATACCGCGAGCGCTATTTCGGGCTTCAGGTGAATTTGTAACGGCAACATTTGAAGATTTATAATTTCCAGTAGCATAGCTTCGGCACATATTTGTGAGCCATACTCGGCATAATTTATTCATTCGAGTGTAATGCGCATACTTTCCGCAATATTCCGCGTTTAATTTGGCGGCGTAGTTTAATTAACAGGATTCCGAGTCGTATGTCCTGAGGAAATTGATGAGTTGTGTAGTGCGATTGTGGAGGCAGGAAGGATCAGGGGTGAAGGCGCGGGGAAGAGGGGACATCCATCGAGGCCTCTCGTAAATCTGCGCTACGTGGGTTGCCCTGCTTGATTAATTTATTTTCCGAGACTCCGTGTAACTCATCTGAAGCGTTATTCAGGTATTCTTGCTTTCTCACCCTAATTCCTCGCCTCGTATTCAGTCATGTATTCATGCAAAAGTCATCGGTAAATGGATACGGCCGTAATTATACGAGTGACTTGTTAAAGTCTCCAATATGAATTTATGATTCGCGCTAATGAATATATATGGGGTATGGTAATGTGATTTATTCCGACACACCTTTTCCATCATTTTATCATTAATGCGATGGCGTAAAGTAGCGTAATTAAATTTTGTGTCGATCGACAGATATTTCTCCTATCACGAAAGCATTTTGCAGTTTTAGGAATTTGAACTAGACAATGACGTTGTCGGATATGTTCAATGTTTGTATTCAAATCTAGTGTGTATGCGCCACACGTTGAGTTCAAAGGGCATTTTTACCGTGACCAGGGCTTTACAAAAAAGATTTGGTAGGTACATCTTTGACACGGCTGTTGTTAATTGACCCACCCGCATTCGCTTAGTACTTTTGTGTAACTTTTTGTTAAAAGCAAGCGGGCCTGTAAAACATTCGTCACAAAGAATACTTTATTGTGTGGGCGGAAAATTCTACGAATTAAAGTCGATATTGGAGTATAAAGCTTTACAAATAATTATTATTTAACGAAGCATTGTTTTACTTAGTAGGCTTGTTCGCTGGGCGGTTTTAGGAACTTATGTTTTCTTAGTTTTGCCAACGAAATTTTATAAATGCTGATTACCATTTACATGAGAAATTTACTGTTTACAATCTTTCAAGATTGTATTATTATATACTAGCAGTCCGCCCCGACTCCGCACGGGAGTAACGTATTATAACGATTTTATGGGTATTTTTTACCCAGGTTACATTATCGAAGTTTTAATAGGGATCCCTATTTTTTTCAAACAATAAATATGGCTTATGTTACTCAGAGATAATGTAGCATTCTAATAGTAAGCGATATTTGGAATCTATCCAGTAGTTTTTGGATTTATTCCATACAAATATACAAAACATCTTTCCTCATAATAATATTAGTACCTATAGATTATTACACTCATAATAACTTTTGAATGGTATGGAATTTGGGAATGGTATAATTAAAAAAGTAATTTACAGGTACTGATATGGCCTTGAAAATGAAGTGATTTTTTTGGATAAGGATTAATACCCAGGTACGAATAATGTGGCCTAGTTTGTACAGGCGGCGTTACCATTGCATATTTTAACATGAAAAAGTAGTTATTGTGACATAACTGTAATAGTTGGACATAATTATGGTATTGCTGACTTATTTGTTAATATTGATGTAATCTTTAAAACTGCAGTACTTACATCACTTTGATCTATTGTCAATAATTTTTGCAGCGTACGTGATATAAGGATTTTTTGCTTTTTATTTACACGTTGGGTTACATTATCGAAGTTTTTATACGGATCCCTAATAGTTAGACATATGGTATTGCTGACTTATTTGTAGATATTGATGTCTTCTTATAAACTGTAGTACATCACTTTGCTCTATTGTCAATAATTTCCGCAGCATACGCGATATAAAGATTTTTTTGGATTTTTTATCACACGTTGGGTTACATTATCGAAGTTTTCATACGGATCCCTAATAGTTAGACAAATTTTATTGTTGACTTATTTGTAGATATTGATGTCCTCTTTAAAACTGGAATACATTACTTTGCTCTTTTGTCAATAATTTCCGCAGCATACGCGATATAAAGATTTTTTTGGATTTTTTATCACACGTTGGGTTACATTATCGAAGTTTTCATACGGATCCCTAATAGTTAGACATATGGTATTGTTAACTTATTTGTAGATATTGATGTCTTCTTTAAAACTGTAGTACATCACTTTGCTCTATTGTCAATAACTTCCGCAGCGTACGCGTTATAAGGATTTTTTTTTAAATTTTTTTCACACCTTGGGTTACATTATCGCAGTTTTCATACGGATCCCTAACGTTTTTGAAAATATTCTAGCCTATTCTATTATAGCCTATGTTCATCAGGGATAATGTAGGATTCTAATGGTAAAAGAATTTTTCAAATCGGTCCAGTAGTTTCGGAGCCTATTCATTACAAACAAACAAACAAACAAACAATCAAATCTTTCCTCTTTATAATATATTATATTATATTATATAATTATATATTATATACATATATATATTATATTATATTATATATTTCAAAGCCTTGAAAATAACTCGTTATGTATACAGAAGTTCAATTCAAAGAATCGTTTTCAACTTTTATATTAATTTACATTTGGTCGCGAACATTTTCTAATCGCGCTTTCAAAATACAATTTCGCTGTTGTAATTTATGTTTCTTTATTTACTTACAAAGGTACGCTGGAGAGGTTTTGTTAGTAAACGTTTCATCTTTGTCGTTACCAAAGTCGCTATTAGCGTTCAGCAGTCTTATAAAAAACTCTTCTTGGATTTAATGAACTCTAAGAAAACTCTTGCGCTTAAAAAATCATTCCATTTTTTAGAAAATAGGTAGATTGAATATATTTTGATCACTGATTTGTCATGTTTAAATAACACTCAGTAAAACTGTGTCAGATATTTTAATATTAGAGTAGAATATGTACTATCTAAATATATAAAACTCTTGCGTTACTAACTGACTGAGCTATCAACTATCAACCACTGGTCCTAGACCCACATTAAGAAAGGAATTCCCGAAATCCAACCCCTAAGGGAGTGCAGCGGAAGTTGAAGTCTATTTGAAAATAACTTCACGTGGGCGAAGTCGCGAGGGTTTCCACTAGTTACCTATAATGAAAAAGTGTTGATGTTTACGGAACCCATTATGGTCCACACAATTTTCTATTTTTAACATTTTACTTTGTAGGTACCCAAAGCAATCACTGAGCTTTCATGTAAAATTGCGTTTCAGAATGGAGGCAGAATGTGATTACAGTTGTAATTTCCTGACGTCATTGCGGCGTTTGACAAGTTATCATAAATGCGCTACCAACAGTGCCACTACGGTCCTTATTCGAGAATCATATTTTTGACTGTAAGGGTGAGTTTCCACCTAAGCGGAGCTGTACAAAACTGTGCGGAGCGGACCAATGACAACGCACAAATATTCGAGTTTGAAAATGTCGAGCGCCGTGTTTGGTCCACTTCGCACAGCTTAGCGCAGCTCCGCTCAGCTCCACTTAGGTGGAAACTCACCCTTAAACGCCACGGGCATGCGATAACGCCGCATTAAAACTTGTCATTACCGCGTACGGTTTTGCAAAATCACAGGTAATAATTGGGTGTTCATTTATTCCGCTGTTGATAAAGACGCAAACAATGCGCGAAATGGAACTGTACCTAAATTCATTGTTCGCGGCGCTCGTTTTAATTTTTTAAACTCAATTTATCACTCGAAATAGCTCTTGTTCATATTTTGGTAAATATAATAAATAGATGAAAAGATCGACTTACTTCGATACGAGGAGGTTCGAATACTGACGGCGAGCACCTGTGGATTTTTTTGTTTGAAAAAAAAAAATTGCATTAACACCTGCTTATAACGGTAGAGGTAAAAATCGTAAAGAAACCGTTTGATATTCTTCCGTCACGCTTATGTCTGCTAATTTTACATTATTACACTTAATTGATTAGATAACGGGGCCACTTACGACTTACGAAAACTTAATAGCACATAATGTAGTTAAACTTTTTGAATATCACCTTCTTTACCATAAATAGATAACCTTATTTAGTAGGTTTCCAAATTTAGAGGAACGCCAGAGGCGGTTTGGGTGGTCCTGACCTTAAGTATTTCACTGTCTAACTGCAAATGATAAATAGAATGTAATAAATTTAAGTGTCTTAGAAAAGTTGGGGGCACGGCAGTGCCCCCGCCAAGTCGAGCGCGAAGCAAACACTGCCGTACCATCCTTTACTGGTTTACTGGAACCATTTCGCCGCATTTTCAGGCCCCTATTTGAGAACCTCTGGATAAGACCAGAACGCTGAAATTTTCGTCATCCAGTAAGCCATAATCACATACTTAAAATCCAAAATTTCAAGTCTGTAGGTCATTTAGTTACGAAGTTAAGCGAAAGCAAAGTTTCGCATTTTAGACATACACTCACTCACTCACTCTCTCACTCACTCATGATCATCAGAATAGAACTAGTACTTTCCATAAACTCAGAGAGCTGAAGTTTGGTACAGTGTTAGGGTTTAATGGCCACATAAAGGGAAAACCATAAAAACTAGGATAATCGAAGATCTGGAGTACCTGGTGACCCTGATAAGAAAACACAAGAGCCTAACCAAACTATTAGAGATCGACATACCGCCTTTACAAAAAATATTCAACTACTGGACCGACTTGAAAAATTCTTTCACCATTAGAATTCTACATTATCCCTGATGAACATAGGCTAAAGTATATTTTCAAAAATTAATTAAGGATCCGTAAATTAGGGATCCGTATGAAAACATCGATAATGTAATCCAAAGTGTGAAAAAATTAAAAAAAAATCCTTATATTGCGTTTGCTGCGGAAATTATTGACAATAGAGCAAAGTAATGTACTACACTTTTAAAGAGGACATCAATATCTACAAAAAAGTATGCAAATTTTATATGTCTAACTATTAGGGATCCGTATGAAAACTTCGATAATGTAACCCAACGTGTAAAAAAACCAAAAAAATCCTTATATCGCGTACGCTGCTAAAATTGTTGACAATAGAGCAAAGTGATGTATACAGATTTAAAGAAAACATCAATATCTACAAAAAAGTATGCAATACCATATGTCTCACTATTAGGAATCCGTATGAAAACTTCGATAATGTAACCCAACGTGTGAAAAAAATCCAAAAAAATCCTTATATCGCGTACTCTGCGGAAATTGTTGACAATAGAGCAAAGTGATGTACTACAGTTTTAAAGAGGACATCAATATCTACAAAAAAAGTCTGCGATACTAAATGTTTTATTAGGGATCCTTATGAAAAATTTGATAATGTAACCCAAGGTGTAAAAAAATTACCTATAATATCATTATTACATCCGTGCGACGCCGGGGCGGACTACTAGTACGCAATAAAATTAAAGGAAAACTCTGGATAAGACTAGACTGGCTTTTATAAACTTACTTAGACTTACTTTTATAAATTTACTTACTTAGACTTACAAGTTTACAGGAAGAAATAGTCGAACGATTAACTTTATTCTACTCGAACATTACACAAATTGAATAAACAAATTAACAAATTAAATAAACTAAAATATTAATTTCGCTCAAAATTTGATCAAAATATAATGCATTGGACTAAGAGTGTGCGGTGATACCCCCCGCACACGTCGCTAGATGGCGCTGACTGTATTTTAAACGCGCTTACGATTTGTTTTTATAATAAAAAAACTACTCATTAAAAGAAAAAAACTGTGTCAAATAAGAAAATCTAATAAAATAAATCAATAAGCCCACGTTTCTACAAAAAGAAGTGAAATCCCACCAAAAACATTCTGTAAAAAACATTATATGACATTATGTGACTCAACCAAGTCACACAACATTCTATAATAATAAAGAAATCGCAGTAAAGAACCTCAGACTTGACACGACTTTGTCTAGATTTCATTACTTTTTAGAGATAAACAAGCAGCTGCATCGAGACTTGGCTAGTTTTTTTACAGAATGTTTTTGGTGGGATATCTTTGTCTGCTTTTTGGATCTTGATAATATATTATTCCATGCACGACAAAACCATAATGCACTATTTGGTACCTATCACCTATCCGAGTTCATCCGTTGACATTTCAACTTTGAAATGTTTCGTTGAAAATATTCTATAAAATGTTCAAGTCACAAGTGTTGCCACTTCGTGGCACTCAGGTACGTTTTGAGATGCGATAAGAATCTAAATCTTACACTGGTTGTTGTGTGGCTCGTTGAGCGTTGAGGACACGTGTCGCTGGCAGAGCGCCGGAATCAGCATAATGTGCCACGGATAGCCGACGTGTGGCTACGTGACGACGTTCCATGTCTCAATATGCGCCTGTTATGTGCCACTCGTTTGCTGGTGGCCTGTGGCGCATCTATTGGATACTCGTATCTCGTGTAGGTATTCTTTGCTGAATTTAGCAGTGCGATATCGAAATTCGTTATCGTTATCCTGTTGACACTCTGTACGTGTGTAGTGGACGTTTATTGGGCGTTTGATTAGATACAGAATTTATTACTTCAAGCGAAAGTTATTATTTTCGTTCGCTTTAACCATGGGGTCACCACGAAAAAAAATCCTTGTTCAAATATGTCACAATAGATGGCGTTATAAGTATCGATTTAATATTTACATTTGTGTAAAATAAGAAATAAACAAAATTGTCCTGAAAAATGTATGCTAAGAATATCAAAAATGCGTTCTTCAATTTTTTATAGAAATCCATTATAATCGTCGTTCCACTGGTGACAATAAATACGTATGTAATGTTCCATTTTGAGAAAAAGGAAAAGGCCTAAAGCACCGGAACATTATAAAATGCGTTGTTTTTCAAATTTTAACAATACTCTATTATATCTTTGTTACAATAATAGATGGTGCTCGCGGTTACGAGCCATAATATAGGCCGAAGAATAACCCAAGTTATGGCGATCGCATTTCATTGTATGGTAAAAGGGGAAAAATATGTATTTGAATGTGATGCTAGTCTATCTCGAAATATCTCAGTTTGATCAAATTTCATGTTACGTTTTTGATGTAATTTCGAAATCAAATAATACATCAACTCAAACTTTGACGTTACAGCTCTAAATAATCTTTCAATCATTTTATTGATTGTAACTGTAAGGATGTAATTATGATGTAATACTCGAGCTATTAGAACTCCAGTTATTTCCCGGTATCGAGAATCAATTAACCCTTTAAATTCGGCGGAATGGTTTAAGCGGATAAATTGTGCCCCAAATTGTGTCCTCCATGATTGATCACGTTAGCGCTGGCAGTGGTTCGTACCCGAGCTGTCACTCGCTGTCACCTCCTGTCACGTGAGATTGTCCGCGATCGCCACAATACACGAATGGATTGATAGAAACTAAACCTATATTGATACTAATGTGACAAATTGAATTGATATTTGTGCTTTCACACAGAAAAGATCGCGAATTGGAAACGTTTTGCCAGTAATAGGATTCGTCGCTTGGCAACAACATTACCTACATAACGCTTCTTTCTACACGTATCTGAACACATTTTTATATGATTTACTTTTACATCATTATGTCTGTTTTGAAAATACTCATGCTATCAAAATCAAATACACATAGAAAACATTGAAATATTATTGACCAGAACTCAAAATAGCATTACAGCCTAAATAAGCCTCTTTAAAACGTTGACAGAGGGTCTGAAAAGGATTCAGGTGAGGGCCCTTTCCGCCAAATTGAACAAACACCTCAAGATCGGATTTGTAGATTCGCCTGCAGAATGTTCTAGTGTTGTTGGAATCATATCACTCGCTATTCCTGTTATAACGAACATACAAAAAAACAAAATATTTAGTTTGATGCTTTTGTTTAGCTAGATATAAACTATTTTAAAAGCAACAATCTCTAAAATACAAGTTCCTAAGCTTACAGTTACAGAAATGATAATACAGAAACAAAACAATTGAACAAAATAGTTTGTCACAACAAACTGACCTACAACAAACAAAATGTTAATACACTATGTTCCGAGGTTCATCATACGCATTGAAAAGGTGATGGAAATGTCCGTTACGAGTTTAATAAAAGCCAGCGGTGTCGACCCATTCAATGAAATATGACGTCCGTGTAATAGGTGCACGGGCAAGGACGTAAAAGTTTCATGGGTCTCCCAGGGCGGGTTTAAGTGTTTACCCTGGGGCAGTGAAAGTGTGGACATCACAACATTAAATCAACAGAAGATTGAATGCTCTATCTATATAATCATAAGTACTCTGTTTCTACTAAAAGTAAGTAATTTGCTAAGCAGATAAAACAGTAAATTTGATAGTCGGTCATTTAGCAGCTTACTGTTTTGATAATCTTAAGGTCTTTCGATCGCATTACCTTACAAACTATCAAACATAAAAAGAAATTTAGGATTTGGAGTTAAAACGAAATAAAGTGTTTTTGGAGTCATTTTCGAAAGGTTTTTAATAAATCTATCTAAAAATGCTTTACGAATTATTGTATATCAATTGAATAAAATAAAACCATACCATACCAACTATAACCAAATGTATGCCATAAAATTAAGGCTACAGGTAGGTAAACTAAGACATAAAACAAACAAATAAAAATAACAAGTGGCTTGATAGATTTTCACTACATAGTAGCAATGTCATGAAACAAATATTTTGCATGTGATTGAGTTTGGCCTTTGTTTGTCCCTTAATCCGGCCACGGCTCTCCCTCCCTCAATATCCGGCTGTAGCCTCACTGGGATGAGACTGGTAGCAGTATTTGTGACCGCCGCTTGGACTCGCTTCGAGCGTCTTTTATGTGGCGATTTTTCAACTTAACTGAAAACTGGGAGTGATGTTATTTTGTTAGAAACTATTTTTAACGAAATAAGAGCAAAATAAGATATTCTTTTGTTCGAAACTTTTACGGTAAAACGTATTTCGACGTTTCGGGTGCCTCTAGTCTCTACTACAAAACAGATGTTTAAAAAAATATATATATTTGGTATCTACTATTTGGTTCAATACTGGATGGCTTATGTTTTTTTTATTTGTTAGCAGGAGTTTTATTTGTTAGTAAGATAAACTGAGATCTAATCAACTTTATAAATGCACTTTCCTAGAAGTAATTTTCACTTTCTGAAATGAACTATTTTAATTTGACTTTAATTTGACATTAGTTAAGGTGCCTGTTAAATTTATGACAGCTCGCATTTTTTGTACTCGGTCGTATTCTGTGGCCGCACACTAAGAATGGTGCAAACGCACACATTGAAGCTACTTCACACTTCATTTACCAAGACTAAATAACTAGTCTTGATACTTGAAAATATTTGGTGCAATAGGTATGTCATATTTGTATAGGTAGGTATGTACTTAATAATTTTATAGGTTGCACTTGACAAAAAGAAAATAAATATAGAAAAAAATAATATATATTATAAGACAGGTTACAAATCGTAAAGTGTTACTACACAGTTACTAATATTTGACTGTGCAAAAAATATTTGTTAGGTACCTACTAATAAAATACATTATGACAAAACGGTAGGTATCGTTTTTTTACAAGCTCTTATTTAACTTGCAGTTTATGTACATATTTATGTATGTATGTTTGATAAGGTGGAATCTTGCAACTTAATTTTAAGCAGTTATCCCCAATCGATTGAGCTGAAATTTTGCATACATAATATGGTGACAGCGAGTTGATCTGATGATGGAGTCAGGAGCTGTTCAACGGAACCCTTCACTAAATAGTCGAATTGAGGCAAAACTTTGCATACCTATCAATCTCAATGACAATGTAAAATTATGGTACTAGCGAGCTGGTCTGATGATGGAGGTCGGATGTAGCCATCGGAACTCCTCAACTACACAACATAACCACGTCGCGTTTGGGCTCGTTATTTTTATCTTGACGAGAACTAGAGCACTAGACATTACAAAAGCTTGATTTAAAAAATATATTTTTAATAAAAAAACTTATTGTCATCTAAAATCGATGACGGCACCGTCAACGTTTCGAGTACCACTCACAGAAAGTTTTGAAAGTGAAATACTGATAAAATATGTAGGTATGCTTTTGAATATTGTGTGCGAGCTATGATCTCGAAGATCCATAGACCGCGCGTAGCGAGGGTCAACAAGTTCTGGAATTAAACAGTTATTGTAAAACTTTACTAATTAACCCTCCATAATATTTTCTTTCCAGAAAAATTAAATATGAATTTGTAAAAAGAGATGACCAGCTCTTTTTAAAAATTCATATTTTCCATTGTATTTGTACTAAATGACATCACAAACCTGCAATACTTTTTAAGACCTATCCAAAGACATGGAGAGTATGCGAGAAAAAAAAACATCTGAAAATATGTATTTATTTCTACCACATTGTCGGCGTGACTAATGTATATTCATGCCAAATTACAGCTTTCTAGTACTAAGAGTATCTGAGCTAAGCTGCGGACGAATGGACGAAAATGGCAAAACTATAAGGGTTTTTTTGTAAACTACGAAACACTAAAGAGCACTTTCAGTATTTAGAATTAAACAATTTTTCAGGACACTTTATTTTTCTTAAGTATATGCCATCAAAAACAACTTGTAAAAATAAAAATAAAAAGCCAATTCTCGCAACGCAACTCAGTTTATTTTTTTGTCTTTTTTTTGTTGGAACTATGCTCGTGTGTAGTAAACTTAACTTGTGAGATATTGTATAAGTAGCCTAAGATGACCAGAGATAATCTGTCGATGTCAGTCTCTCTTCCCTGTTCGCTTGTTACGGCTGGTCGTGTTCTATATCTCTACAATAAAGAATCCATATATATCACCCAGATCGTGTATAATTTAACCAAAAACCCATCAGTTCTCTCTCTCTATCGTAAAAAGTTGTGAGATTTCAATGTCTGTCTGTCTGTCTAAAAAATGGCCTGAACTGCTTCGAGAAAAGGATGGTACGACTGTGCCGCTTTTTTGCTTGTCTTGGCGGGGGCACTACCGTGCCCCAAGATAAACCTTGCTTTGATAATAACAAATACCGACCTTTTTAGAAGGTTCAACATTTTTGGTTCAATGCGTATCGTATCATTCGTCAGTCATTCATCAGTCGTCAAAATTGATTAATGCTAGATTTGTTGCACACCAGCACTCGGAGTCTTTTTATAGTTTTGAGGGTGTTTTTTAATTAAAAATAGCCTATTTATAAGCTAGAGGTATATTTACATCGACAGCAAATTTCAATTTCATCCGTTTAGTCGTTTAGGTCTGATTGAGGTACAAACATCCAAACATACTTAACATCCGCACAAACTTTAAGATTTATAATATTAAAGGTAGATAAATAATAATTATAAATTATATTCATAATCTGAAATTTATGTAATTTTTCTAAATCCAATTATAGATAAAGTATCATTTTTTTCCATCCATGTATAAAAAAACACGCTTGGTAATATAGGGTAGATCGGGTCTAAACGATACTGGTAAGGATCATGGTACCTTAGAACTTTCATTTCAGAACAGAAATGTATCAAATCAACATTTATATTTATTTAATAGGACTAATTAGGGACACTTCAAAAACCACAGCAAAAGACGTTGTCCAGAAAGTATTATCACTAAAATGGAAATAGGCCGGGCATGTGCCCGGCCAAAGATTACAAAATGAGAGGTGATCTAAAACAATTATGAATTGGGACCCAATACATAAAAAACGAAGAAGAGGAAGGCCTGCTATGCGATGGGATGATGACATCGTGAAAGTAGCAGGCAAAACATGGAGCAGAGCCGCTAGAGATCGGGAAAAATGGATAGAGCTGGCGGAGGCTTTTACCGCTGAAAGCGGTCCTTACACATAATTTTATATACCTATGCATAGATACATATTTAAGTTAATTTTATATTGTGCAAGGAAATAAAAGCTTTTATTATTTATTATTAATTAGGGACACAACCAGGTTAACATTTTCCTGAAATTTAATATTTTTATTAAAATAACAATCAAATACGAAACATCGGCTTATTTCGATTTTGCTCCGACGCGACGTATGCAAAAAGGTAAAACCGTATACTATTATCATATTGTTTCGAAACCAAACTCGATGAAACGCATCTTCTACAAAAAAAACCATCCAACTCTTTCAACAAATCATGCATTGTACCTAACCTTCATCTGTGTGGCTTGCACTAAATTCTTCAAGGCAATATATTATACAAATGTTATCATTAGTTTTGCATGTCCAGTATTTTACCCCGGTATTCCATTATGTAAGACCTCCTCTAAATTCGAAGAAAAATGTGACGTGGACGTGCTTCCCCGAGCGCGTCTGAGCGCTAACTGACGTGCCGACTTGAGGTGAATGTGAGTTTTGTATGGAAAAAATGTATGGAGAAGTTTTATTGCATTTTATATTGTTCATAAATGAAAAAGTAAATTATTTGAAAACAAGATAATGCCACGCGGTATAGAGAAATATAAAATCTACAATTTCGTATTATTTTCAAATAAAAATATGCTGTGGGTCTAAAGATATTGGTACCTAACCAGACCCCATTTTTCGACATTTTCAGCGGTTCTTGCGACGGTAAAAACGTATTTTTTTGAAAATATTGTATAGAACTGGCCAGTTTTTATTATCTACTATTAAAGATGAATATATTATCAGTAATTTTGTATCATTATATCCTCACAATTGTGATTCCTGGTTTTTAAATCGGTACCTGAAAATCATTGAAATACGTGTGTGGGTGTGAGCCGGGCCTTAAGGACTTTGGCTTCAGGGAGTCACGATCACACACTTAAAGTAATTAGTTCGCTTGTACGTAGTTATAAGCGTTTTTGTTTCACTTCAGGGCAAATCCAGGCGGACCTACATGTTGAGTACTGTGCCACGTCTACCCGTACGAAAGCGCAATCAATGTAAAATTACCAGAATTGTACCAAATTTGATTTTGACAAAAACAGGATTATCGGTAGCAAAACAGCGCAAAGAGAAGGAAAAGATCCTTCTATGACTATGACAGGTAGTTTTATAAAAAAATTATTCCCCAGTAACAGCCGTCCCCCAAAATAACCCCCTGGCCCGCAGGTATTACCGAGAAAAAACATTCGAAGTTGATTCTTTGTTTAGTAATTCATGAAGTTCGCCAAGATATGCTTATCTGTTTTGTTGTTGTTTTAAAGTTTCTCCAGAAGGTCATCAGAACTCTTCAGCAGTTTAAATTTCGAAGGAATAATATCTTCTTTTTTAATTGGGATAATTTTATGAATTCAATTAGCGTTTTCAATTAGGCTGAAGGTATCTTACCTGCGATTTTAAGGCTTGTAAGGTTTTAAGTGTCTGGGCTTGAACATATGTCGGGTGCATATAGACTGCTCTCGAAAACTGAAAATCCAAATACCTAAAAAAGTATCAGAAAGAATTAAGAACTTATGTCTGAACTTTTTTCTATATCAAATAGTTTTTTTTAAATATGCTATAATAATAGTCATTGCGTAGGCAATAATGGCCGCAAATAATCTGAATCCAATGCGAAAAATTATTACTGCAATTCAGTAATCGAAATTAGAATATATATATATATTACGAAGTTTAAATGTTTGCACTTGTTTTAATTTTAAATACAGTTTCAGTTATCAGGAGTGGTCTTAATACACCCTGTGCAATTTAGGTCTCAGTAGCAGAAAAGCAGCATTGCTGTGTGCTAGTTTAAATACAGTACTTAGCAGCTATAGTTGCCGGTGACAATACAGACGCAATACCTGCCTCAAGTTAGCGGATGTATTATATAATAGGGCGCGTTCTGGCTATGCTTGGCCTACGAGGTAGGTGCCTTGAGTTTTTACAAGCGATGATTATTGCTTAACAGCATGGTTTTAGATGTTAAAATAGTATCCTTGCACTGTATATTCCCTGGCAGATACATACATCTAAGCGAACGCTTGTGAGTTATGGGGTCCGTGTAACAGGTGTAGCGTAGGTGGTCCAACTATTTCGTCTTTTTGCGACTTGATCTTTGCCCCGGATGAATAAGTTCGGGAAGTTATTTATCATGAATATCAAATGGTACCTTAATATTTGATGGTATGTCTTTTTTCCTAAGCCGGGAATGTTATGTAACGAGTTCTTTCATTCCATACGTTGAATCATTACCGTTTAAGGAAATGGTGTTGTGGTTGAACATAAAGTGCCACCATTATCACCTTCGTCTGAGCGAGAATATTCTTTCGCTCCAATTTCTCTCTTTATTAATTTCTACCGCTATACTAATAAGATATTATTTCAATTCGAATTACATTTAAAGCATAAATTACTCTCAAGTCATTATAGGCTAGTTCATTTAGTAATTAATGTCGCTGTTTGTCATCTCAGGTCAGTGGTTCAGAGCGAATGACGATCGTGTTAAGTTGTAATAGTTTGCTTTGCCTACTTATTAGAGAGAACTTGCATTCACGAGCGAGACGAAAAATACATTTGAATACCAAAAACTACGTAAGTTAGCACGGTTGTTGTGTTGAGAATGTAGCCACCATAGTTCACAATCTTTATAAACAACGATAATTAATCCATGGACTTACCGGTTTATTTATATTTTTAAATAATTAGAAACTTTTAAATAAATACAAATGTAATGCGCCAATAGTTTTAAATGGATTCGAAATTGTATAAACATATTAGGCTCGTGACTGTACATTGTGCATTTCAGCATTTTGTTCAGCAAACTTTGTAGCCACATATGTACATTGGTTACTACGGTTTTAAATTGTTACAATACGAACAAACCGACCAATCTACAGACATACAGTTATTATATCTCTCGAATGCGGGAAAGTAGTATTTGTAGTTGTGACGCGCATTTGACAATACGGCTTGGAAAATACTGAGCGCTACACACACTCAATTAAGACCAACCCGTCTTCGTGAGACAGAACAACTGCATTTACTCCACATTTAAACAAAGTAAGCCAATATCAAATGACGTGACAATGGTGTTCTTAATTTATTATATAGATATTTGACAGACAATTCGAGTACCTATCAGAACTCCACCAATAAACTGCGTAGTCTTACAATGAAGACGTTATCTATGAGCACATGCTTGTAGCTATGTTGCTGCAGGTTCTTCACGGTACATTGGTTTCGAACAATTAATCAGGCATCGAGATTAATGAGGTACCTGTAATGTCAATAGGAGACAACCAAGATCCGTAGGCATAGCATTATGGATCATTGAACTAACTAGATAATGCATATTGTATTCAAGCATCCGCCATGATTGAGCCACAAACATTATAGGTACAGACATCCTCACAAACTCAAAACTTTCGGATATATTTATTAGTAAGTAGAATTGAATAAATAATCATATCTCCAGCAATATACACAATTGCGAAATGACATATATCTACTGAAAATAAAGAAATGTTTATAGACAAAAGCCAGGCATTTGTAATAGCGTTTTTGTGAGAAAATCGAACGCTCATAAAATTTTATTACAGCAGGAGTGTCTTCGAAGTACCTTCTGGTAGAACAAGGAACTGCATAACTTTCCACAAAGGTTTTAGATCGAGAAAGCCATTGTTCTAGCAGTCGTCTTTGCCGTCATAAAAGTACCCTTAATAATAACGTCGAGATTCTATTCCATCTCTCAGTTGAATTTGTAAATTCTCCGCCTATTCACAAAACGCAAAAGCGAGATAAACTAACTAGAAGAGTTTTGTCATGTTTTTAAATTGTTAATTATGACATCGAGGGCTGTCTTTAATTCATTACGGTTCAGGTCAAAGACTGAACGGCGCTTGCCGCTATCGATAAAATCTTCCGCTTGAAGTGGAAAAGTAATTTTATTTTTATTATAGCCGGCTGATGAGCGATCGTCTGCCGGCGGATCGTCCCGCCTGGCTCTGGGGAGCTATTCGACGTTTACGTGAAAAATACACAAAGTTCCAGTGGTTGATTATGTGCACGTGTCGTGAGCGGTAATGTGCCGCGCGGCGCACATATCTTCCGCCAACTTGCCTCCCGGAGGTGCCACTTTCTCAACATTCTCATTGTAGATGATTGAAAACATCCTGTACCCCTGGATCATTACATTACACAGTTACATTTTACACAGTTTATATTTCATAAATCAATTAACATTTTGAAAGATAAACAAGGAATTCAAGTAGCAGTGGAGGTTTTACGAGTATTTTAACTAGTTTTAGGTTTTCGAAAAGTGCGAAAGCAATTCGTTTATTTCAAATTCTTGAGGCTTATTTTCTTTAGCGGTCGGAGAGTTAATTGAAGCAATTAAATAATATTTCGGGTAGCGCTGTACAAAAAGGCAAATATCGTTGGGGCAGGCGCAGGAACGGTTATTGTAGGCATAATAATGAAAATCACCGTGATAGTAGGTACCGGGAAGCGCGGGACCGTGGGTGGAGGCGGCCGACTGCCGGCACGCGGACGCGTATCTACTAATTGAATCTGAGAGCTCGCTGAGAACTTTCCGAACTTGTGCAAAATTTGATTAGCTCGTCATCTTTCTTTGAGCGTCGAGTAATTTTTAACTCCGGATTACCTACCATCTCGAGATTAATCATGACGTCAGCTTAATCGCGTAAAATGCCACAAGTTTGGAGCTTTTTTTTCAGAGAACGGCGCAAGTTGGGCGTATTTTAATATTTAACTGACATTGTTATTAAAATTTATACTCAGTGCTGCTCTGTTGCTAAAATGGGAAAAGTACCTAACTAAATTCTAGCATAACTCATGATAAAGGTCTCGTATTTTAAAAATATCTTTAGATTATATTATTACCATTTATCACCATAACGTACGGACGGAATATTATTATTATTACGTATTACGAGTATTATTATTGTCCTAGTGGGATTTGCCTTTCTTTTGATCCGAAAGGTGTGAATCCCTTTCGTGCCCCAATGGATTGTTATTCAACTTGAAACTTGTATCAGAAACGCATAAAGTGATTTTTATGAAAAAAGATTTCGTCCACTGTGGTTGCGTGTTCTCATAGTGTCGTTCTTGAATACGAGGGTTAGTCTCTGAACAAATATTTGGAGATCGTGCGTTTCTCAGTCAAGCACTCTCCCACAATGCCATCGAGGTCGTCATCACGAAAAAGTCGTCGTAAACATGAAACACTTAGTTTATTACGAACAAACACTGCAACATGGAAATAAAATAAGCGTCAGTCAATATTGACGCTAAAGTTGCTACGGAATCTGTTGTTGCCGAGATTATTTACAATCAATCACAAAATTTGTCCGTGACCGCCACTGGAATAACTTTTTAAGTAATTTACTTAATTAGTTACTTCGTTGAAATGCCTACTGCAAACGAGTTTTGGACTGGCTTTTAGAGCTTGCTAAAATTAGGTTGTGTTGTTTTACCCGACTGCCTGAATGGAGGGTAATGTTTTTGGACTGGTTTTTAGAGCTTGCTAAAACTGGGGTCATGTCTTTGTTTATGTATGCTTTGGCGTATCTTGTAAGATAAACGGCTTGATGATTTTTTGATAGGATTGTCTTACTCACAAGAGGTATCCTTCTAATATTATAAACTAGCGACCCGCCCGGGCTTCGCACGGGTGCAATGCTGATACTAAATATTCTACAGAATGTCTTTATATAAAACGGTTTTTTTCACAGCTTATTTTGACCCCTTCTAGTACAATTGCTGATTTTTGGAGTACAATTCGTACAATTCCATAGATTTGTAACTGCATTAAAATTAACCCTTATCCACGGTGGGTCCGGCTGCGTAGTATCACACGATTTCTATGATTCTTTTTTTATGGAATAGTTAATAATGTTAACTTTTTTAATGAGGGATGACTGAGAGTGTTATAAACGTAAGAGTAGACACATAATCAGAAAGCTTCGAACTGCTAAGCTATCGGGAGTTACACGTGTTATTGTAAGTCAACCATAAAATATAGACATATGCTGTCGTGGGATATTTTTTATATAATTTTAAGGAGAACATTTCCGTCATACATGATTTTTGTGTAGCTTTAACCGTTAAAGTTGCACACGCGACGGAAGCTTAAAAAATGGAGTAACTTCTCCCGTTTTCCCTACATTTCCCTTCACTGCTCTGCTCCTATTGATTGTAGCGTGATGAAAAGTATACTATAACCAGCTCAGGAGTATGAAAAATAAGTATAGATAAATCCACAAGTTTTTTTTGTGAAGATGTTTGTACCTACGTTTGGGTGTTAGTGCCTCATTGCCTCAATCACGTCCAAACGAATTTGGATGAAATTTGAAATACACAAAGCTTATGTCTTGTATTGTTTATGGTATATCAATAATGTGGATACTTGAATAAAAGTAACATAGTCTGTGCACTGTTCGTACAATAAAATGGTCGTTTCATTATAGGTTATGGGCCCAGACTCAGATAAAATCGATTTAAGTTGGAATTAATAGATTTTTCGCCAGTAATCACTGTGTTTTAAAGTTGGCAGTAATAGGAACTTGTTCACGATCAGTTATTTATAGAATAGTAGTGTATTTTCAAAAAATGACATCGAACTACCTAGTCAACGTGCCCAAGCTCAAGGGACGCGAAAACTACAGTGAATGGGCTTTTGCCGCGGAGAATTTTCTGGTGCTTGAGGGCATGCTGCACTGCATATGTCCCTCTGAAAAAGCAGCAGGAGCCGCAGATGACGCAAAATCCAAGGCGAAACTAATCCTAACTATCGACTCCGCTCTCTACGTACATGTTCGAGATGTGAAAACTACCAAGGAACTATGGGACAAGCTGAAGGCTTTATTTGATGATTCAGGTTTCACGAGAAGAATAAGTCTATTGCGGCATCTGATCTCCGTACGCCTAGAAAATTGCAATTCAATGGCAGCCTACGTGACTCAAATCGTCGATACCGGGCAGAAATTGGCGGGAACCGGGTTCAACATTAATGATGAATGGATTGGGTCATTGTTGTTGGCTGGATTAACGGATAAATTTTCTCCGATGATTATGGCTATTGAGCATTCAGGCATGAAAATCACAACGGATTTCATCAAATCAAAATTAATGGATATGGAGGAAGTTGGTGAAGATGGCGGCGCTCTCGCAAGTTTTAGATACCAACCGAACAAGAAAAAAGATATGTCTATGAATGCAAAATGCGATAAAAATGGCGGTTCAAGTTCGAAGCAAATCAAATGTTACAAGTGTAAGCAAATTGGTCACTATAAAAACCAGTGTACTACTACTATGAAGAAAGATTCTAAAACGTCGGAAAGTACACCAAAACAAACTAACGCATTCAGTGTGGTTTTTCTAAGTGGCGGTTTCTCTAAAAATGATTGGTACATCGACTCGGGGGCGAGTGTACATTTGACGACGAACAAATTGTGGGTTTCTAATGCCAGAGAACCTCATACCAAAGAAATTATGGTGGCAGATCAGAACAAAGTACCCGTTTGTTGTTCTGGTGAAGTGAAAATTATAACCTCAACAGGTGATTCACAGTTTGAAGTGAATGTTGATGATGTGTTGTGTGTACCTAGTCTCACGACAAATCTTCTGTCAGTCAGTCAGCTCATTAGTAAAGGCAACAGAGTGCACTTTAGTAGAAATGGTTGCAATATTTACAACATGAAAAACACATTGGTTGCAAGGGCTTTGTTGGAGAATGGAGTGTACAGGCTCATTTTATCACAAAATGGATTGGCAGCTACCGTGGTGTCAGGAGATACATGGCATCGCAGATTGGGACATGTCAATAGCCATTACTTAAACAATATGACAGATGCAGTTGAAGGTATGAAACTGAATGAGAAAGTTAATATCAGCAAATCATCTTGCACAGTGTGCTGTCAAGAAGGAAGGTGTGATTCATCAAAAAACCAATGCATACACACCAGAGCAGAATGCTGTATCCGAACGCAATAATCGCACAATAGTAGAGAAAGCAAGGTGTCTGTTGTTTGATGCAAATCTTGGCAAAGAATTTTGGGCCGAAGCTACAAACACAGCTGTTTACCTGCAGAACAGAACTTCTATTACAGCATTGGAAAGAAAAACACCATATGAAACTTGGCATGGAAAGAAACCGGATGTAAGCCAAATACGTGTCTTTGGCAGTCCTGTGATGGTCCATGTACCCAAAGAGAAGAGGAAGAAATGGGACCAGAAAGCAGAGCAGCACATTCTTGTTGGATTTCCAGAGAATGTCAAAGGATATCGAGTTTATAACCCGAAGACAAGGAATGTAACTACCAGTAGAGATGTCATCATAATGGAAACTGAGAGGAAACCAGATGTTACTGTTCCAGTTCCAGTAGAGGAAGAAAACTCTGATGAAGTGGTGGAGTACAGCTCAGACAATGAGTACTCTGACCAGTCACAAGATACGGTGAAGCTTGACAGCTCCTTTACACCGGATGACACTACTTGGCATCACAGTTCTTCAGATGAGTTCTTCGATCCTGACAATGACCAACCTTTGAGAGAACCAAGTACTCGAGTCAAGAAAAAACCAGATAGATATGGCTACACAAGCATGTGTGTTGGTGATCAAAGTGTTCCTGATGATATTTCATATCATGATGCCACGAGTGGTCCAGAGAAGGAACAATGGATGCAGGCAGTCCATGATGAGTTAAACTCATTTAGTGAAAATGATGCATGGGTGCTTGTAGACAGGCTCCAAGACAAAAGTGTTGTGAGTTGTAAGTGGGTATTCAAAAAGAAAGTGGACATTGACAATAATGTGAGGTATCGTGCTAGACTGGTGGCGAAAGGTTTTACCCAGGTAGCTGGTGTGGACTATGAAGAAACCTTTTCTCCGGTGGTTAGGCATTCCACGTTAAGACTTTTGTTTGCTCTAAGTGTACAACTAGATTTTAGCATCACACATTTAGATGTTACAACAGCTTTTCTAAATGGCCACTTAAAAGAAGAAATTTATATGTGTTTACCTGAAGGTTTTCCTGTAAAAGGTCAGGGTCATAAGGTGTTAAAATTAAAAAAGGCTATTTATGGTTTGAAACAATCATCCTTGGCATGGTACCAAAGAGTGGATGAAACATTATGTAATTTAGGATATTCCAGAAGTAAATTAGAGCCATGTTTGTATTCTAAAGTAACTAATAATAATTTAAGAACTATAGTCGCATTGTATGTTGATGATTTTTTGATTTTTTCTAATAATACTCAGGAAACAGAATGTTTAAAAAATAAATTATGCTCAACATTTAAAATCAAAGATTTAGGAAATGTAAAGCAGTATCTTGGCATGAGAATAACTAGAAAAAATGGTGTTATTTGTATTGATCAACAGAATTATATTGAACAATTGTTATGTAAATTCAATATGTCAGATTGCAAAACTGCAGACACACCCATAGAATGTAAACTGAATGTAGAAAAAGCTGACGTGTCTGATAGTAAATTACCTTATCAAAAGTTAATAGGTAGCTTGATGTATCTTGCAGTACTTACTAGGCCAGACATTGCTTATTCAGTTAGCTACCTAAGTCAATTTAACAATGCATATTCCATTGTTCACTGGAATTATGCCAAAAGAATTTTAAAATATTTGCATAAAACTAAGAGTTTTTGTCTTAAGTATACCAAGGAGGCAGTAGATCTAGAAGGATATGCAGATGCAGATTGGGCAAGTGATAAGCTTGATAGGCGGTCATATACAGGGTTTTGTTTTATTATGTCTGGATCTGCTATCTCTTGGGAAAGCAAAAAGCAGAAAACTGTAGCTTTGAGCAGTACGGAGGCTGAGTATGTTTCTTTGTCAGAGGCTTGCAGAGAAGCCATATATTTAAGAAGATTAAAATGTGAAATAACTGGTGTTCTTTGTAAAATGATAATTTACAATGACAATCAGAGTGCATTGAAGTTGACAAAAACTTATCAATCACATAAGCGTTCTAAGCATATAGATGTTAAATACAACTTTATTCGTGAATTGATTGTAAATGGTACAGTTGAAGCCAAGTATTTGTCAACATCTGAAATGCCCGCTGATCTCCTTACTAAAGGGTTGTGTACTATCAAGCACAACAAGTTTATGAAAAAACTAGGTATTATAGAATGTTAGTAGTTTAAGTGGGGGATGTATTTTTGATATAAGTGGGGGTATTGTTTATGGTATATCAATAATGTGGATACTTGAATAAAAGTAACATAGTCTGTGCACTGTTCGTACAATAAAATGGTCGTTTCATTATATCTTGGAATTGCATATGCATATACTCATACCTAGGTCACTCTTTATCTGGCGGAAGTTAGTAGGATATAAATATAATAGTAATATAGTATAGGTAATTTATATATTGTACAAAGCCTTTTGTTGTGTTTTTTGTAAAATATTAACATATTATGTTAGATTTAAATAAAAAAACTTCTATAATTCAATTTCAATTCAATTTCTCTGTTACAAACCATATTAATAGGATTGCATATGATACGAGTATGACCTCAAATCAGCTAAAGCAACAATAGTACTAGATACTGTTTGTTCTCCTCCATTCAACCCGCGAATACGATTGTAGCTATCGATTACTTTATCGTTCACGAAACGCTATTTGCCTTCCGTGTGAGAGGAAGCATACAGCAGATACGATTTATACTGCGGATATGTTTTGGTTGAAATGTTAACATTATATACCAATCGGTATTCCGCAATGATAATTATCAATCGCTAGGAAAATTTGAATCAATCTTGAAATTTCTAGATACCACACCTATTAAAAGCTCAATACATTACACATAAAATTGTAATGATTTGTTTTCTGCCCAACAAAATTCTAAAGTGGGTGATAGACGTACGAGCAAGTACGCGTACTTATGGCTCGCCGACCTTTTTCGCTTGTGTGTCACCGTAAGTACGCGTACTTTAAAACCGCCGCGCAAAATCGTCGGCGATCCAACCGGTCTGAAATCTTGCTCGTAGCGTCGTAGCTCGTCATGGCTCGAACGTGTGGCAGCATTGCGAGCCGCGAGCCGCCATTTTGTTTCGACTTCGTTTCTTTTTTTTAGTTTTTAAAATGTAATACGATATTATTCCTAAATAACACAAAGCTTCTTCAGTCGACGACATCGCAATACAGAGTGAGTAAGCTTCACGTGTGTCACTAACGTCGAGCCGAGCAAGTTCGCGATCTTAAAAACCGCGTACTATAAGTTCGTACGTCTATCACCCACTTAACACTTATGATTTTTGCGTGCGAATATGACGCACCAACATCAATCAATTCGTATATTTTTTAACATTATTTCACCTCAATCAAAACGCTTCACAAAAAGTACCTTGCTCTCTGAGTAGAACATGTTTCAGCTTGATATATAATTAATAGATCGCTAGTTTTCACCCGCCCTCGGTTCATTTGGGATGCCGGCCAAGTCGCCATCCGTAACGTCCACAAAGATAACTGTCTCGAATAACATTGGAAAGTAAAATCGCGGTATCAGCTATTTTCTTATCATTTATCATTATTAATGAAATTACTTTAAATTAAATTGCTCTTTTATCGAATATTCGGTCTCTTCGAACATCTAGATAATCTCAGTTTATTAATTACTTTAATTTAGATGTTTGCGCGTTTTAGATACTTCTGAAAAGTTTCAAATTATTATAAAGATTAATTCTGATTTACTTCAAGGCATCATAAATGCTACTAGGTATCATACTCGTAGCTACAGTTAGCGATTCATGCACCGTATAGAGAATTGTTAGTTACAGAATTTTGCTACACTGTAATACAATACAAAAGTGATTGCGAATACACAATGTCGTTTAGAGTGACAAGGTGGGACAAAATCTATCAAGCTTTGTACTAAATTGTAGCTCTAAAGATGCTTTTTGTCCGTTTCACCAAAGATGTAGGTACCTACTTGTATGGTGGTTATCTCGCTTCTAGAATTTTTATACCCGGGCAAGATAGGTGCTCTTGTTCGTTTCGCCAAGACATAAGTTGTTTCAATTTATGTTCTTCTCCCTGAAATATCGATCGTCGCCTCCGCTTTTAATTGCCTACAGAACTCGCTTCACGGAAACGATAACAATAAAATGGATGCTCAATTTGGAAGGCTCGTTGAAATATTTCTAATTAGCTCGCTGTATAAAGCTTGCATTACAATCTGCATAATAAATGAATTTACATCCGCATTTGTTCGTAAATAACACAAAAATGCTTTCTTTGGTGCGAATACTTCATGGAGTTTTCCCGGTGCTCATATTTTATTCAAATATACTTGCGGTCTGGGAAATGTAGGTGAGAACAAGTTTGGGCGTGAGTAATCGCATGAAACCCTCTGAAACAACAATCAATTTTCGACTTTTACAGACCTGCCAATAGCATTTTCATAGATTAAAAAAGCGCAGGTCATTTTTTATTTATTGCGGAGTTGTGATCGTTTTACTTAAATTATTGTAGTTGGTTGCCAAGAAATCCTTACTATTGTACGAATATATGACGAACAAAATATCGAAAATGTGCTTGTACGTGGTTTGTTTCTCTTTGTTTTACGCTGCAACAGAGCAACGGATCGACATGATTTTTTGCATAAAGATACCTCATGGGTCAGAGAGTGTCATACATTTTGTCCGAGTACTACGCATACGAAGCCGAGGGTAGAAGCTAGTATTTAATAAAATGAATATATACTGTATTCATATGGAAGTTGTTAAAGTTACTTTACAGCTTTGAAGTGTCGTGATGTGTGCATCAGCGCTTGTTCTAAACTAGGAAAGTGCAATGGACTAAATCGAAGGCGCAAAGTTACTGACTTACTTGGCCAAACTTTACCCTTGGCAACAGGTTCAAAAATATAAAAAGTGTCCAGAATGATACCCCCATTTAAGCAGATACCGACAGTTAATCGTTAATCTCCCGTTCTCATGATTCATCTGGTAAATGATCGGTCGATGCTCGAGTAGCCTATGCTATTAATAAAGAAGTACTTTTCATCACAAGTTTTTCAATCTTTAAAAAGTATTATTTCCAAAGTGCAACTAAAAGTGAATCCTAATAATATTATAAATGTGAAAGTTTGTGAGTTTGTATGTATGTTTGTTCCTCAATCAGGCATAAACGACAAAACGGATTAAGTTGAAATTTCTCTGTAGATGTAGATATAATGCCCGAATAAATAATAGACTACTTTAAAATATGAAAAACATCCCCAAAACGGTAAAAAACGCAAAAGGGATGATTTCTGTATAGATGGCGCTGGTGTGCAACAAATCTGACATCACAGACTAAAAACATTCAGTCTTTTATATTAGATTATTGAAATTTGACAAGACAACGTCTGTCACGGGTCGGCTAGTGTATAATATAACCAGTATATTCTCAAATAAAGCTCGCTCGCTTTAAGTAAAGCAGAAAATCAGTTTGCAAATACTGCTTAGCGGGAAACGACAATGTTGGTTTACGCGTCATCTCCCACAAAACGCGGCTACCACGTTATGCTGTATCATTTCCCCTCCGCGATAAAACTATCGAGGTTAATTTACTCCGAGAGCCTGTGAGCCTGGTATATTTCTTACGCCATAATACTGAAGACGTGTTATTGAGACTAAAAAAGTCACTCTCTATTTGTATAATAATAGCTCGACGAAAGCAAAATGGAGCGATCGAACCTGTATCAAACGTTCAAGCTAGAACGGTCCTGACTTGAGCGAGCTAAGAAATTTACTCTGTCCTGTATCTACAGAATTTTTACTTTAGCATCATCTGTGCTGTGTAAAATCCTTTCGCTTTCGAGGTCAAAAGCGAGAATATTACTTTTTCGCCGATAACCAAGCGGCGGGCGTCGAGATCAACTATTGTGGTTTTCCCGTTCTTACCCACCCCAGTTCCTCTGATTTTTTACGGGTATTTTATTTTGTCTGCGAAGTGAAGCGTGTTACTCTTTTGTAGGTGAAACAACTTTTTATCGCATAAATTCGAGGAAACGCGATAAAGAGGCAAAAGAGAAAAGTTTTGGCCATATGCAGTTTAAACCAAGTTCTGGGGACCATCAAATTATTAGGGCGTTATTGGCTTTTTTACTTTGCTTGTTTATTGCTATTGGTTTGAATGTATGTAAAGTTAAACTTACACAAAATACCTTTACATTTCTAGATAAACTAAAGTATTTCGTAGAGTCAGTGTTATTTTTATATCAATCAGGTGATGGTTTATTTTTTTTCTCATTTTGATCATGTTCTGAATATTTGCAAGAGCTACAGATTTTATGGCAAAGATAACTTTTAGTTCTCTTGATATTTTTGAAAGCTCCATCCATCGACACCTCACATAATGGCTTAGGAAAAAAAAACTCTCTTTTTTACCAGGTACTCCAGAAAATGTTTATCCAAAGTTTCTATTTCACAATTTTGTTAGTCAAAAATATACTTCTGTGTAAAATTTCAGCATGATATGAAATGAGCAGATACTTATAGTTTCCGAGTAAAACACCACTGGTTAAGGACAAACTTGGCAAAACTATGAGGGTTCCTTGTCGAACTTCGGAACCCTAACGTTGTTAAACAAATGTGACGTTATTTAATACGACGATAATTTTGATGACTTTAGTGGCATAGTGGGCGCGTGCCCGACTCAGTATTATGAGTATCTATAAAATAATACTAGATAACGTATCCGTTTCGATATCATTACTTTGTCTTTGAAAAGTAGCACAATATGGCTTCATATTTCTAAATCATACTATTATGCTAATGTGCATTTACGAGTTGAACCGAGACCCGTATAGAAAGGGTAAAGTTTTATAGAGCTATAGAGTATAAAACGCTCGTATAGAAGCTAGGTTCTCACTAAAGAGAACATCAAACACAATAGTGCCCGTATGATGCAGTTATAATTTCTTTGGTAATGTTTTGACCTATAAGTCAAGTCAGTTAAACGCAAATGAGGTTTGCTTTTAGCCTAGAAGTTGTTTCATTAAACGACAATATAATTATACAACAATATAGGTATACGTTAGAGCGAACCAACACGAGACGCGGCATGTTATATTAATTAGAGATATAATCTTACCTCTTTATGCAGACATGTTCTTACCACACAACTAACGCTTAAGCACGTTGACCCACAGTTTTCTTGTATCATTTATAAAATACCTAACATAAGAATATACGAGTTGACTGAAAAACTTCCTCTTTCCTTTCGTTCGTGGAAAATAGTTTAGCATAGGAGCAACGATGAATCTGGGGTCTATCGGTGACTTCAAAAATAACGCTGTAACCAATAAAAAAAATTAAATATAATACAAAAACACATTTTTTTAATGAATACAAATTAATGTGTTAAAACGTTTTGTTTAAGTATGAGAGTTTGATATCATCAGGTAAAATTAGTATGAGTCGTTTGGTAATTTTTATTATTGATCACCATAATTATTGTATTTTCATCGTAAATATATATTTACAAAGTTTCAGAAAGATCTAGTATTGGATAAAATTTGGTTTCTTAGTTTTTTTTACAAACATTCCAGCGCGTGAATATAATAGTTATAATATTACTTTTAAAACATTTTTGTTATCATACGTTTTAATAAGAAAGTATTGTTATTATTGCTATTTGATGTAATACGTAAGAGTAATCTCTCACAGATTGTTGTACTTTTTATGTGTGGGAGAGTGAGAGTCACGACGCAGTGCGGCGCGCCCCGGGCGAAGAGTTATGTACGGTACAACAGCCTGACGCCACTTTGAAATAGGCCTGCAGCGATCCGAGTTCCACTTCAAACAACAAAAAATATCGAAAACAGTCAGCACTTTTTAATCCGAACTAGCTCATGCATCAAAATACGAAGCGAATAATGCTTTAACGACGAGCGTGAATATGTGTTTGCTGCCAACGATGATGATATATTTTATGGCATATCTATCCACTGTTATCGAACCATGAGCTACGCTCTATAATATCACGGAAGAATAATACAATAAAATCTAGCAAACCATATGTCGGCTCGTCAAAACATCAAATAAAAGAAATAGGAATTTAGCCGAAAGCTCTGAATCAGTGACAGGTTAGCAATAAACTTTGCATGTAAAAGCTATTCAAATCCACCCCGCATTTGAATCCTTATAAAACTGAGGAACTACTGGCGTGTAAATTTACAAAGGAGTTTTCACCAAACATCATGCCTATTTTTTTGCCGGTTATAGAGAATTATTTCTACGTGGGGAACAGCGCTGTTGCTTCAAAACTGACATTGTTTGAGTGGTGTTCGTGCGTGAGTTGCTTTTGAGCCGTTTTTAGGGTTTCGTAGTCAACAAGAAACCCATAAAGTTTCGCCATATTCGTCCGTCCGTCCGTCCGCAGCTTAGCTCAGAGACGCTTAGTGCTAGAAAGCTGTAATCACGTCAACAAAGTAGTAGAATAAAATCTTAAAAAAACATTTTTTAAGAGTACCTCCCCTACATGTAAAGTGGGGATGTTTTTTTTTTCTCGCGTACTCCATGGTGTTTGGTGACGGTAGATAGGTTTAAAAAAAATTGGTAAGCCGTTTGTGAAATATTAAGCTTTAAAGTGCAAATGTGCCTCAAAAAACTTAACCTATTGGTTTTGGAGGCGTGAAAAATTCACAATTCGTATAATGAAGTAATACATATAATGAAGTTAAAAGGAAAACTATCACAGCTAAGTAGGCTTTACAAGTTTATGAGTAATATACGTAATAGTCGACCAACTTATAAAATGTACTACAAGAAAAAATTATGGATTTATTTAATACAAATACCAATGAAAATTACATATTATAACGTTGTTAGCTGTGTAAACTACGAAACCTATATCACGCGTATCCCGACATGCACTTGGCCGGTTTTTTTTATACTAAGGCAATCTTCATGTGATTGACCTCGTGGAGGTTGGGGATTACAAAGGAGAATGTTTTGTTCATATGATTTGATTTCTTGTAATGAAACCGAATACAACGAGTACCGAATACCATAACACAATGAAATGAATAAACTGTTAAGTAAAACTGTTTTTCCCAGAAATCTCTATCAAGCTTGGTTTCCCTGCAATAATACCGATTAATTGACAAATTGAATGCGCCAATACAATCTCAATCTAAATAAATTAGGAAGTCGCTTTGTTAACGTAATTCGTGTAATGGCACGTGATAGCTCATAATTACATCGCGATTAATCGAACGACGACGTGGTGAGCTTATTCATGAGTAGCGTATGCAGTTTTAATGACATTTACAGCTGTGTTGAACGTTAATCAGACTCTAGAGAAAACATCGACGGTAAGCCACTCGTAATGTCATTTGATAATACAGGAGTTCTTATAAAACACTGTTCTTATAAAATCTATATATTAATACGGGTCGTCGTCTCGTACGTATTTTAGAGAGTTATCCTTACGTTTCGCAAAGATACATTATATATCGTTGTTTTTCATATTATAATGTATGTTTGTAGTGTTTCATCGTGATACTTGCAGTGGAACAAAGGTGAAAATCGGTAGAGTGAGAAAGTTAGGTGTATTTCCTTATAAAAATACCACCATTTTTGGACCACTTTTGTAATATGATTTTGTATCTACTCGTACATCTACAGCAAATTTCATCTTAATCTGTTCTGTCGTTTAGGCCTGATTGATTTTCAAACATGCAAACTTTCGCATTTATAATATTATTAGGATTAATTAATTATGTTGTATAAGATTTTACTTATTCACTTGCATTACATCGTGATATATGATTTAAAAAAAAATAATTACATTTTTTATACAATAAATTTCATAGTTCTGATGTGCTAAAGACTGTAAAGACTTTAGGATCTAGATTAAGATGTAAACCGAGTACCAGTTGAGTGAATTAATTCAAATCAAATTTACGCGTGTAAATACGTGAAATTGTCTAACTAAAGCCTATTACTTGAATAAATATGATAAGTAGATACGCCAACAAGATTCAGGATACCGCACTGCGCAACATACTACCATTAAAATATACCAAAACCAGTGTACCCGAAACAATCCACGTACGTTCTATTTACATACAACAATAGCTTTACGTTTTGGTAACGTAGTTCTCACTCACACAGTAAGTAGCGATAAATTAATTGCATATTTGCACCCAATTCCGCCGGTCGTTACCACAGCAACGGTAATTACCAGGATGGGCCTATTTGCGTATGCTGTTGTTGCGGCACCCGCCCCGTCTCGCGCCGGACCGGATTGCATCAAATTTTATTTTATTTTTAGTTCGTTAGGTAAGTTCGAAAAGTACGTTGGAGTTTTCTTTCGAATTCCGTAATTTGGTCCGGAACTTTCTGGGAGTGAGCGCTTCAATGAGCAAAATCGTGGTCGGCGGTTTATAAAAAGAAGGGCCGCAACAATGGACTCATTCGATTTACGCTTTATTCATTTTATTCGCTCCTCAAGATGGTTCCGTTTATTATCATTATTGTTTTCGCCTTTTGTTCGGTGACTGGCTGGCCCTTTGATATTGAGAGAGATGAACTTGTAATACTGACATGTTATATTAATAATTGGTTTTATTGTGCGCAGTTCTCTTTATATGCGGCGTTATTTGAGATAATAATGTTTAGTGATTGCCTTTATTTTGCATGTTGTATAACTACAATTAATTATATATTATTAAATCCTACCATACTTTACACTGTTGAAACAAGAATGCTATTTAAAATATCAAATAAATAGGCTTACGATTGTAAACCTTATCATTATGTAATTAATATTTTATGACCTGTAACTTATTTGTTATCAATAAATGAACACAAAATATCGCATGAACTACTTGTATGAACTATAAATTCCCAAGGAGATCCACTTAGATCACATGCCCACTTTTTCCATTCCGTACGAACCTCTCACTCGGCGATACCGCATAATAATAATTAATAATTATGTTTGGTTTGATACAGAAATGATGACGTGCCGGCTGGGGTCGCGGAGGCTTGGCGGCTCACGCGGTTCGCTACAGGGCGGCGCGTGCTCCGCCGCCAGCGAACTAGACCTTTCCTCACGCTCGCGTCGCGCGCACAAAGCACGGTAAGTTGGAAGTGTCACTTTAAGGCGAAGCTGTTCATTAGTTTAGGTATTTATTGCTACCTCAGCCCCTGCTCTTTGAGGGCGCAGCGTGTTCATTCAGGACAACACTACAGCTACTATGCGTCGCATGCCATAACCGCGTCCAGATTTATTTTCTATAGGCATGGTAGACATGCTCTTAGACCTCCAAGCGCTCAGATTATTAAAGATCTCTTAGGGCAGTAGTAAGATATATCAGGCTTTGAGTTTAAAGCCGTGTTGGCCGAGTGGGAGGTATCTTGACTTTTAATCTGAAGGTCGTGGGTTCGAATCCCGGCGTGCATCAATCGATTGTTCGAGTCGAATTTTTTTTTTGCGCATCAAAAACATTTGCTCAGAGCGGCGAAGGAAAACATCGTGAGAAAACCAGTTAGTATTCTTATAAGCGGCGATGGGCAATCTGTCACGTATAGAATGCTAACTACTGCAAAGTATCATGGGCATGGGCCAAATATCATGTTTGGACGTGTCTCTGACTACCCCAACTGGACATCTTCAAAGGATCTAAGCATCTGGAGTTTTGAGAGGATGTCTACCGTACCTGGGGATTACAGTCGTGATCTTATTTATTATTATTTGAGTTAAAGTCAAAGTCAAAAGTAAATACCTTTTACTTTTCAATAAAATCACTAGGATCACTTTGAAACGTCTTAGGAGCTAGGTGAAGCTACGCCTGGCCTTGTTTTTCTCAGAATAAGAAGAAGCAGGCAATAAACACGGCTTGGTACCAATCATTTTTAAAATATATTTTTCTTAAATCTGCCTAGAAACTGTATTGAAATGCACTTGGTGTGTCAAGTGATCACGACAAGATAAGTTGCAAAAGAAACTTTAGGTCTCGCGCCACTTGTTCTGTCATGTGACATGTCTGCTAAGTCGCCTTTTATCAATAGCTAAAGATGTAAGTACTCGTATTTGAACGAACGATGACAGTAGACTCGTTGAAGTCTATCATCAGAAGCTAAGTGCGACGTAGCACTGTCTACGGCGTAGCAGAAAATGCAACGTCATAGTTTATCAAGATATTGCGCATACATTTTCTCTGTGACATTTTAGATATTTTTCATAGATTATTTAGGTAAAACTCGAGTTTTATACCGTAAATATAAAACGCAATGTGTAAAATGTTTTTTAATCGGAAACGTCCACAACTTCACTTTTTATTTTTACACGGCTCGCGTCCACACTGCATGCACGAATAGGTTTGATTTTTGGTGGTATCTGAAAATATATTTAAAATGAAGTTTGATAATAAATTCGATTGGAAAAAAAATGAATCTCCAATCACAGCAAACTTCCGCAACAGCTCGAAGACATCTTATATCCACCTGTCGCTTAGGCATAGCCGACACTTTGACATTTTACATGCTCGTACTGCGACTGGCAATACTGAAGTTCTAAGTTCAAATTAGTTGTTGCGAACGATCACACGTTGGTTCGAATGATTTTTCTATTTCGAATGTGTATTTTTTTAATCGAAATGCACGTAGTTACAGATTTTAATGTAACAATGCAACATACATTTATTTAGTAGGTTCAAGTATTTTTACTATTTCAATTGGGTCTCTTTGGATTGCGTTATTTAATTTTCTCAATATATTGTGCATGTGCATAATTGTGATGTAGAAAATTCACGCTTTGATTCTAAGAAAATAATAAAGTGTGTGCAGTGCATTAAAATGATTATAATAAGATTTAAAGATAATACTTTTTGATCAAACAACCACACCGCTTTATGCAAGTCGGCACAAATATGTCCGTAAGATACCTGATTTAGCCAAACGTAGATAAAGCCCGAAGCACGACACGTTGGAACGATATTACCCATTCGATACGTCTGACTCGAATCTGTCAAACCACATATGATAAAGAAACACCATAACTCTTTCAGCCTCGGTGGGTTAAAGGGCCCATTTTTAACGTCTTTTCACATTAAAATCATGGTAGATGAGCGGCGTCACTTATACAAAGTCAATAGGTTCAGGTTCTTGCGTTTTATGATGCCGTAATTACCCAGCTTTATACTTAAATCACTTAAAATTGAATGCTGAGTACGATAACATTCTTTTCTGTTTAGGTATAGGACAAGTCTTATTTACTGTTGCGTATTCTTAAAAAAAATATAAAGCAGTTGTGAATTGTTTATATAAATATTCTAATTCCCTGTGAGTTTCATACACTACAGCACTAATTAAAGCAAGGTCCGAAAATACCCTAAAAAAATATTTTACGAGGTAAACGGCGGCGCCTCCATTAGGGCGTCAGTAAAGAGGTTCGAGTACCTGTCTCTTGTTTGTCCAGGCACCGAGAGCCCTTCTTGAGTGTCGCTTTAATCACGAGTGTTGACCCCTCGTGTGGGGGCAAAAAGACTCTCGTGCCCCGACGTTACAAATTATTTTTGATAGAAATAAAAATAAACGATTGCCCGTTTCTCTCGATCGATATTTTGTTGATAAAATATGTACGTAAAAGTAGTACCGTTGTATGTACACAAAATAAAAATAAACAAACGCCGTAACATTGTTATATTGTATATCATCTAATAAATAAATTCTCATAAAGCTAGAAATAAATCGGTATAAAGTCAATTTCTTGTCAGCTTTATAGTCTCCCGCTAAACGGTCCTAAACCACAAGAGATTATGTGGGTTAGGCACCTAACGTTTCGTTTTAATAGGGCTGTCGCTAATCAGAATTATATGAGAAGTTATTTTTAAACAATCCAACCCCCGCTGTACGCTCTTAAAGGTTGAGTATCGGGGATTACTTTCTTGGCGTACACCGACGATTCTTCTAATATAAAGGTATCCTATAAATTTTAACTCTCTTGCGACCAACAGTTTACTTTGCGTTATCAGACAGTGAGAAGTGTGTCATCCTATTTAAAAAAAACTTGATACAAACTTTGACACTAATTATGTCTACCTTGACTTGATTGTTTTATTAGATAATATTGATAAATGTTACATCTTTCCGAGAAATTCAGTATAAGAATAACAATATCCATTTTCAGTAACATAACAATACCATCAAAATAATAGAAACAACAGGCTGGCGATATTCTGAAATACGATAAATATCAAAGTTAGTATTACGCAGCACCCCTGGCGGTATAGTGCGATGTGTGTTCGCGGCGCCGCACCGCAATGGAACCGATCGCATTTTTGAGCGTTTTATATCTCATTTTACGGTACGACAGCTCTGTGTAAGAACCTTACTTTAGCCCTACCCCCCGCGAGATCGCATTGGAAAACCAATTTCTAACGGTAGCCGTTCGTGTGCTACTAAGTCGATTGGGTTTCAAACGATTTCGCCTTTTTCTATAAAAAATATGTACAGGTACATATCTTCGAAGATCCTGCGAATCTTCGTGTTTAAATTTTGATATAAAATTATCGATTTATTGTGCTGTGAAAGATTGAAATCTACGTATTGTATACAACCTGTTCTTCACCTTCTATCTTCTATCTATATCTCTATAAATAGAGTTGTAATACTTTTATGCAGGTTTAGATCATATTTAAAATAAATTGGATCTATCACAGCTGTTTTATTACACTGAAGACTTTAGTTTATCCGAAAAGAGATAAAATTACAATAAACTCTGTGCTTTTACTGCTAGTGTCACGGGACAACGTCTTCGGTGTATGAATTGTGCTCGACATTCTGTCAGCTACTATGATTCACTCTGCAAATTACGAGTAGAAAGTGTGAAACACACATGTCGTCACACGTTCTGTAATTTGATCTTTGTAAAACGCAAAAAAATGTGTCTTACGACCTACTTTTGTATTAGCATGATGAAAAGATTGGTTGTCCAGAACCAACGTGTTAGAACTTACTTATAAGTGAATCAAAGCTTTTATTGTACCAAAATATTTATTTTGTCTAGGTTAAAACTTCTTGGCGCGAGTGGGGAGGCGCCGCTACTCACTGGCTGGCGCAGCACGCCGCACACGCCGCACACGCCAGCCACGCCCGCACCGCACCAATCACAGAACCACCTCGCACCTTCACATTGCAATGGAACTGATAGGTAATATCACTCGCACTTAAATTTTACTGATAGGTAATATGATGCAGCTACTCACGGACAGTGAGGTTGGATTTCCACTGAAACGGAGCGGAATATTTGGGTCAACTATTTCGAGCACTCTGATTGGCCCGCTCCGCATAGCTCCGCGTCATTGGAATCTCACACCCACACTCGCGTCGCATCAATCATTATAACCACCTCGCAAATTCACACGGAATCGGAACTAATGGGTAATGTCCCATGCACTGCCGCAGAACTCATCAGTAATTTTATCTTTTTTTACGTGAGCAGCTTTTATTTCTTTCGTATCAATGGTTTGTTCTTTTAGTCACCAAGCTTGGATCAATGACCAACTCGTATGAACTTTTGTGCCGGAGGTAAAGGTAGCTCGCCCCTCCCTTACACTCGTTATTACCTGTTTATTATTGTAATGAAGTACCTAATTTGCAAAACCTATAAAGAGGGTCGTATTCAAATATTCGACCCAATGTTTGTAAATATTATATAAATACTCTTACCTGCGCTGATAATAATGACTGCCATTTAACATTTATTATATGTCCCTATTGTGCGATACACATAATGAACATAATAGCCGTTATCATCCTATTATTATCCAGTTGTGTATTGCCATAGCTTGCAAAGTTACCAGCTAGGTAACTCAACCAACGAAATCATGTAGTACAGTTACAATTTACAAAACAATGGCGCACTATTAAAAAAATATTTACAGATACAGGCAGATAGGCAGATTAAATATACTTACAGTCTAGTGCCTAAGAAAAAGACTGTCGGCTATTATCGTGATTTTCAAATTGAGTGACAAAGACGACTAGGTGAAAGAAAGTCTTTTTGACGATGATGAAGATGTGTAATATTTACAGCACCAGACTGTACTTTAGTTGGTTACGTTTATCTACAAGTGAACATATTGTTTTATTTGTTCTTCTTTTAAACATCGGTATACTAGAATATTACCAGGCATTGTATTAAGGCGCAATGAATCTTCGTTAATTCTGCCTGCGTTTCGATTCGCATGTAATATTCACGTTGCTAAACAGAAATGGTAATACAACCACAGAACGGGACATAGTTTTAGTGTATATATTATTCTGGGTTTAGCAGTTTAGTGTACTCTACTCGTACCTAATCGTTTCATTATTACACAGTTATTTTATCAGCTTTAATGAGACACTTACACTCGTACACATGCGAAAGGAGCATTCTGACCCTTCATTATAGTGTTGTGTTCAGCGTTCATACAACGTAGATGGCGCATCGTTAAAGTTCATAGTGATTCAAGTGTACCATTAAAACAACGTTCAGCTATGTCTTACGAGTACAACAAGCATCATAATAAAAGTACGTCTGTGCTGTAGGTAAATGAGAGCTATTGCTTAAATGAACTGATAATCCTAAACGGTTCAGTTACAACCGCCGTATTCCCAATGATAATTTGGCAGATAAAGCTGATTTCTATTACCAGTTCAGAATGTTGTTTCTTTGAGATGTTGATCTATGAGTAAGGCTTTTATTTGAGCAAAATTTTACCCCTAAAGTCGTAAAGCTTGTATATAAATAACTTTTTATCGAACGAATATTAAGTAAACACGTATTGGCCGTGTAGGAAGTCTTGGGTTCAAATCTTGGCTGCGTATTAGCACGTGCACAAAACGGCGAAAGAAAACATCGTGAGGAAACCAGTTGGTATTTTTATAAACAGCATACAAACTCTGCGAGCATTGATCTTTTTGTGGAACTCTCGTTACGTTTACTCGCCGGCATTTTAATTCTCAGGACGCTGCAGCGGTAAAGTTAAATTCAGCATGTTGGTGTAAAGTTAGCCGCTCAGTTTCCAGTACACATCAGGAAACGAGCAAGGTTTATTCGGAACTCAATCAATTCGCAATTACAAAGTGTTACCTACGGGAAGTGTCAAAGGGGAGCAAAATGTGTGGAGATAGATTTAGAACTACTTCAACTCTTGTATGTTTACAAACTGGCTTTAGAATAAATCAAAGCAATTAAACAACTATTTATTTTTACCTTTTCTATTTGTAATATTGTGACCCGTGAAAACTCTACATATTAAGAACACTCCCGCAAATTAAAGGCACATGCACCAATGGTCCTAGTGAAAACCAAATTGCTTTATTCTGAAGGTTTTTCAACCTTGACTGTTTTTATATCGAATCGAAAAATGAAAAGTTGTTTTTTTTCAGGAATACTATAATAATGGCAATAGTACAAACAATATAGGAGGGTATAATGGCGGCTAATGAACTAAACCTAAAGTGAAAAATTACTATTTTCAGGCATCTTGATTTTGGAAAATGCCAAATTATGAAGTTGAAAAATTTGCCACTTTTGTTTTAGTTTTTTTTCGGCGAAACATGATCAAAATGCATGGTCTGAACATCAAGTTTTAGATTTGGGGAGGGTCTTAACATACCCTATATAAAGGTACAATATCACACCAAGCCAAGCACTAAGATATTGAATTCTATCACCTTAACCACAGGACACTTTCTAACAACAATAAAATCTACACGATTATAGTCAAGAGCGGTCGCTATTAAATAAACACTTAAACTTCGCAGCTTTCTAATCTTACCACAATCCAATTATATCTACAACCATATAAAGGTTAAACCCGAATTATTATGGCTTGGAGCTGTTATTACCAGTGTGATGTTGGCGTGAGAGTCGTATAAAAATGGTTAATAAACTTTATATATTCATTACGTTCTATATACATCGATCCACCCCTCACGATTGTATTAACTCACAAGGGCGAGAGTTGCAAGAGAAACTCTACTAATTGGCTTGTTCCGTTTTTGACAGTAGTTTTGCTAGTTAGTACCTCGGACTGGTCGCGTTACCCCGCCGCTGCTACAGTTTATACTCCTGCTATTTGTGACGCTTATAAACTATGCAAAGGTTATTCGTATCGAACGTCCGATTCAGTTGAGATATTTTGAGATTTTACAGATGGCATAGACGCGCTCTCTATTCCTTAGTAAAGTAAATTCCAAATTTAAAAAATATATAAATCAGGATCACGACCTTAATATACAAGTACGGTAGATACCCTCAAGGAGGTAGTAAGGGGCATGTCCAAATAGTAGGTACATTTAGTACATTTTCCCTCTCATCTTCTTTATGCGTTTATTTATTACAGTATTTTATACAATATGCTACATGGATGCTGTGTATAGAAAGAGAGCAAATTTGAGAAATTTTTACTCTAAGGATGATAGAGATTAATGATTTTATTTTCGTTATCATCATTATTACAGCTCAGAAGTATGTTTTCATTACACAGACTACCTGGCCGCTATTTCTGTAACTAAATTGTAAACTATTCAAAGTTTATTTGCAACAGAGGACCAATAAAGTTGGGCAAACAATGTTTTGATCCAATGTAATTTGAAATAGGGATGCTGCTTATTCATGGAAGGTTTGGACCTTTTATTTTTGTTGTATCTGATTAGGTAGGTGAGTTCGCTGTACTTTAGATATGATCTCAATGTTGGCAGGCATTTCACCATCTCGCCCCCATCTTTACAATTTTCGCGGGGATCTATAACATAAAAAAAATATAATTCATGTTACTATTATATTAGTATAGATATAAATAGATTGAAAAAGCCCAAACAACCAAGTTATCTCATTTTATCTTTCTATCTGTGGAACTTTTAATTGGCCTTAAGCGTTCATGCATTTTGCATGTATCTATTGAAATTTGTTTTACTATTGAGTGCCTTGCTGTAAGTTTTCCTAAAATTCTAAAATTTGGGGGCACGGCAGTTCCCCCGCCAAGTCGAGCGCGAAGCAAACAAACACTGCCGTACCATCCTTTACAGGAACCATTTCGCCGCATTTTCAGGTCTCTATTTGAGAACCTCTGGATAATACCAGAACGCAGAAATTTTCGTCATCCAGTAAGCTATAATCACATACTTAAAATACAAAATTTCAAGTTTGTAGGTCATTTAGTTTCGAAGTTAAGCGAAAGCAAAGTTTCGCATTTTAGACACTCACTCACTCACTCACTCATGATCATCAGAATAGAACTAGTACTTCCCATAAACTCAGAGAGCTGAAATATGGTACAGAGTTAGGGTTTAATTGCCACATTAAGGGAAAACCATAAAAACCGGCCAAGTGCGAGTCGGACCATTATCTATAAAAACGGCAAAAAAATCACGTTTGTTGTATGGGAGCCCCCCCGTAAATATTTATTTTATTCTGTTTTTAGTATTTGTTGTTATAGCAGCAACCGAAATACATAATCTGTGAAAATTTCAAATGTCTAGCTATCATGGTTCATGAGATACAGCCCTGTGACAGACAGACGGACGGACGGACGGACAGTCAGACAAACAGACGGACAGCGAAGTCTTAGTAATAGGGTTCCGATTTTACCCTTTGGGCACGGAACCCTAAAAACTAGGATAATCGAAGATCTGGAGTACCTGGCGACCCTGATTAGAAAACACAAGAGCTTAACCAAACTATTAGAGATCGACATACCGCCTTTACAAAAAATATTCAACTTGATGGGCCGCTTCATTTGATGTCAAAAATCGAAGGTCTGAAGTATCTGATGAAGAACCCTCAGCTGGTCTCAGCTGTATTAGAGATATGGTACCCCTTCTACTATTGGTACATAAAAAAATCGACTGTCATTGCAAAAAAATATGTCAAAAAAACTGTGTCAAATAAGAAAATCTATTAAAATAAAATCAATAAACCCACGTTTCTACAAAAAGAAGTGAAATCCCACCAAAAACATTCTGTAAAAAACTAGCCAAGTCTCGATGGAGCTACTTGTTTATTTCTAAAAAGTAATGAAATCTAGACAAAGTCGTGCCAAGTCTGAGGTTCCTTACTGCAATTTCTTTATTATTATAGTTAAGTATGACTATAATAATAAAGAAATCGCAATGAACCTCAGACTTGGCACGACTTTGTCTAGATTTAATTAATTTTTAGAAATAAACAAGTAGCTCCATCGAGACTTGGCTAGTTTTTTACAGAATGTTTTTGGTGGGATTTCATAATATAATTACTGTAAATTTCATTGATACTTAGCAAGTTAGGACTTAACCTATCTCCGATTACCGTAGCTACAGTTTCAGTTCTTGGAGACGTTCTATCGTTGGGACCACAATAGTGGCTTACCGTTGTTTATACAGCCATTTCAGTTGCTGTGTGTGTGTACGAGTATATTGCAACGAGAAGTTGATAGAGCGAGAATGCAGTGGAAATTAAATCTTAGTGCAACTTAGTTAGTGAATATTTTGATTTCTTAATTTGAATAGTTATAAAATTTGCGTTGTTGAAAGTTTGAACAGTTTATTAAGAAAAAAAAATTGAAAGTTTGTTTGTGATGGGTAAAATAAAAACTATGGAACCAATTTTTTAAATATTTGACCTATCCAAAGCTACATTATCAGTGAGTAAAATAGACGAGATCCTCACAAAAATTGCAATAATGAAACTTAAGGTGTCCTAATAAGTTGCTCCTAATATCCTAGTAAGGTAATTAATCTAAATTTTGTCTATAATCATCATTATTACACCTGTGCAAAACGGGGGTGGGCAGTAAGTCTTCAATATTGCATGTCGATCCATTTGATTCCCTCTCGTACCTTGTTCGTTGAGATATTGCATGCATTTAACTTTAATTGAATTTACATCCATCGATGTCCTTGCGGTCCCAAGGTGTTGAGAGCGATATCCAATTATTGAGGCAAAATCACACACCTCTAGAGTTTCCTTGGTCAATCAGTTAACAAACAATCAACTAATGCAAACATCGACACAAGCTAAAGTAAAGGTGATTACATAATGGTTTGATATGGTAAAGCGACACGTTGTTCTTAATCAAATATTGCAGTACAGCATGTTTATGAACATAATAATTGACTGGCCTCACAGCTCATTTGTTAGTAACTCTGCCTTCTGCGTTGTAGGTTGTGGGTTCGATCCCCACCCAGGGCAAATATTTGTGCGATGAACATAGATGTTTGTTCTGTGTCTGGGTGTTAATACGAGTATGTATAATAAGTATGTATTTACAAAAAAAAAAGTATATAAGTATTCTATCAGTTATCTGGTTCCTATAGTACAAGCTTTGCTTAGTTTGGGGATAGATAGCGCTGTGTGTAAAGTCCACCAATATTTATATTTATTTTTTATAATAACCGATTTTTTAGCAATATCTGATGATGCAGTATTGTTGAATAAAGTAATTTGTGTGCTGTTTTGAACCGAAACTATTTATTATTGACTTTAAAATTGCTGATCTACTATATTGATTTGCAACCCATATAATTTGCAAAAACAGTATGCACCTATCTTTACAGATTATAACCAAACCGTTATTGACACGCAAACCAAGAAGACTACATTGTCACACTTTGTCGAACTATTAATATTTTTTTCAATCTTTTCAATTTCTATCAATCAAGTACTCTTTCGTAAACATTTTGTTTATCTGTCAAATCAATCTAAGGAATTTAATAAAGTACCTAACTAATGTATGCACTGCTTGAGTTTATTTTAACCCTCTCGAATCCCTACCATAAATTTCTTATCATGAAAGACCCTTTACAGCATCCAATTTGACTGTGCATTTGTAAGCTGGGTATAGCATATGTACTTTATGTAAACGAATTGGCTACCGATAGCCTGTATATCGAATTGAGTATGGATATATCTGGATTGTGCGCCCACTATTCAATTTAGATGGGCTGTAAACGGGTACCCTGAATTAATTCCTTGAGCTGAATATATTATGGTCACAATCTGTGGTTTATTGATTTGATTTGTTGCAATTTGCCAAACGCTTTATTTATAACTAGTATCCGCCTGTGGTTTCACATGCGTGTTGCGCGAGTATAGTATTAGCTTTTATGCTATTTTAGGTCACGAACCGGCTCTCGTTACGTTGAGATTAAAGTACACATTTCGGATATAATCTAATCGAGCTATTTTTATGGAAAGGATTTAACTTATTATTGATAATTATTATATATAAGTACTACTAACCGGATAAACTTACCCCGTGATTGATTTATTTAAATAAAACCTGTATTATATACATGTTTTTGAAAAATTTGAATGACTGTAACCGGCTTTGATTCTTCAATGCTTGGTCGCGAGAAACAGGCGGATTTCACCTGGCTCCTAAGGCGTTATAAGTAATCTATTTGGGGGCACGGCAGTGCCCCCGCCAAGTCGAGCGCGAAGCAAACAAACACTGCCGTACCATCCTTTACAGGAACCATTTCGCCGCATTTTCAGGTCCCTATTTGAGAACCTTCGGATAATACCAGAACGCAGAAATTTTCGTCATCCAGTAAGCTATAATCACATACTTCAAATCCAAAATTTCAAATCTGTAGGTCATTTAGTTTCGAAGTTAAGCGAAAGCAAAGTTTCGCATTTTAGACACTCACTCACTCACTCACTCATGATCATCAGAATAGAACTAGTATTTCCCATAAACTCAGAGAGCTGAAATTTGGTACAGAGTTAGGGTTTAATTGCCACATTAAGGGAAAACTATAAAAACCGGACAAGTGCGAGTCGGACCATTATCTATAAAAACGGCAAAAAAATCACGTTTGTTGTATGGGAGCCCCCCTTAAATATTTATTTTATTTTGTTTTTAGTATTTGTTGTTATAGCAGCAACCGAAATACATAATCTGTGAAAATTTCAACTGTCTAGCTATCACGGTTCATGAGATACAGCCCTGCGACAGACAGACGGACGGACGGACGGACGGACGGACAGACATACAAACAGACGGACAGCGAAGTCTTAGTAATAGGGTTCCGATTTTACCCTTTGGGTACGGAACCCTAAAAACTAGGATAATCGAAGATCTGGAGTACCTGGTGACCCTGATTAGAAAACACAAGAGCTTAACCAAACTATTAGAGATCGACATACCGCCTTTACAAAAAATATTCAACTTGATGGGCCGCTTCATTTGATGTCAAAAATCGAAGGTCTGAAGTATCTGATGAAGAACCCTCAGCTGGTCTCAGCTGTTTTAGAGATATGGTAATGCCCCCTTCTACTATTGGTACATAAAAATATCGACTGTCATTGCAAAAAACTATGTCAAAAAAACTGTGTCAAAGAAGAATATCTATTAAAATAAGTCAATAAGCCCACGTTTCTACAAAAAGAAGTGAAATCCCACCAAAAACATTTTGTAAAATTGTTTTAGTGTCTGACTTCGTGGTGACTATTATAGAAATACGAGTCTGCAAGCCTAAATAGTTAGTCTAGAACTCAATTAATATCTTACTGAATCTGCTTATAACTAGCCATTTCAACGACAATTGTATTTACCAATCAATGGTATGCCTGAATGCGCTTTAATTAGGTTACGCGTCAGATTCTCTAGTAATCGATATCTATATTCTGTTATCCTAAATTTATCAGAACAGCGCCTGAATGTTAAATCTGTTTCTGATATTCAATCCAATGTTTGAATGTACTTATAATTTTGAATGCACTATTGCACGCGAATTAATATAACTGGTAAAGACTATCAGACATTTTACGAGAATCGTGTTGGACTTGCCAGCATTTGTCAGATTTCTATATAACTATAGATAACTTTTTAAGCTATTGCATAGCTTCTATCGCGGGCCTTGAGCGTGGAGACCGAATCCAGAAATTTCGTAACGAAAATTTACGCAAAATTTTACGAGACACTCACACTCACGCAATATGCGTGAGTGTGAGTGTTAGAGAATTCTCTTTTTGGATTTCAAAAAATCGATTTTTAAAAAATCGATTATGTAAATTACACATATAAATCGATTTTTGTAAACTAAGTTTTCCGAACGCGAACCGAATCGTTCGTTGGCCATTTTCCCGGACGTGAACCTACATATAGTCGCCTCCCAAACGGAAACCGACTCATCGGTCTTGTCTCCGAACGCAAACCGAACCATTGATCGTTTTTCCGAACGTGATCCGACCAATAGTCGCTTCATAAACGGGAACCGACCCATCGATCGTCTCTCCGAAAACGATCCGAACCATATAATTCGATTTTTTGGAAAATCGATTTATTTGTAGGGACAAAAAATCGATTATTAATTAATAGATTTTTTTCAATCAATATTACATCCCTATGACTCATGTCATGCCTGCTTAGAGTGATTTTCGCATTCCAGCGCCATCTAGTTTCATTTGATGATACTACGTTATTATAGGTGCTTTTCGCGGTCTCATGCGAAAGCTCGGGGTTTGAGAGGTTCGCAATTCCGCTGGCAGGTGGCGCTTTTTTACCACTATCGGTAAATAGTGGTACTTCACAGACATGATCGACTAAAAAGTTTGAAATTGAATTATTGAATTCATGTAGTTAGGTAAATATCGAATCCTGGCCGTGCATCAATGGATATTTCTGTTCTAAAAATGTATATGCGCGTTACACGTGCTTATAACGGTGAAGGAAAACATCGTGAGGAAACCTGTTTTCTTGAAAGCGACGACGGGCTTGCAACCTGTTACGTGTGGAATGCTAACTACGTAGTTAGGTAAATAGGTAGGTTAAAGATTTTGACATCTATCGATGAATAGCAGAACTTTTAATGACTTTTTGAAATATCACGCTTGTCTCTTTAGTTTAGCAACTCGCCAATAGGTGGCATTGGTTGTATCGGCGTTACTGCGCATGCCTAATCCCCCTCTTCCCCCGCAATCTAGGGATGTAAAAAAAAAAATTTTTTTCTTTTTCTTTTCTTATCGGTCACCACGCTCAAAAAGTTGAATATCAAAGAAAAACAAAGGAAAAAATGATAAATAAAATAAATAAATAAATAATTATAAATACATAAGTTGATAAAAAATGTTATGCAATAGCTTTACCGCGGCAGTCTCCGAGTGCCACACGTCTTTTTTAATTTGTGTGTAACTTTGATTATGTTATGTTTTGTTTTATATTTTTTAGTGAATTAATAAAATATTAGTGGACATTTCATACAAAGTCAACTGTATGCCCCAAATGGAAGGAGGCAGAGATATTTCCAACTGAACTGTAAAGCCAGTCAAAAAGTCAGTCAAAGAGATTTGTTATCGCGACCGAATTTTACCCATATATACCTACCACAGTTCCTTCACAGTTACGATTTCATTTCCTTTCCCACGACAAAAAAGCGTTCATGCCCTTTGGTCTTTGTGGAAACCTTCGTATAGACAGGATGTCCCAAAAATAGGACCCCGGAAACAAGCGGAATTCCAGAGGTACCCGAGTCATATGCATGTACCGCGATTTTAATGTAGGTTTCGAGTTATGATGAGATATTGCGTGATTTTTCTTTCTAAATTAGCAGAATTAGTGAACCTAGCCTATGCATACAAATTTGTTACCAAAGATTTCATTTAAAAAAGTATTAAATTGTTCCAAAGTTAAAATCTTAAACGTTTGCTTATCACTACATAGTATAAAGCAAAGTCGCTTTCCGCTTCCCGCGTCTGTATGTAATATGTATGTATGTTTGCTTATATCTTTAAAACTACACAACGGATTTTGATGCGGTTTTTTTTAATAAATAGAGTGATTCAAGAGGAAGGTTTATATGTATAATACATGCATAATATAGTAGAGAAACACTGATAATTTTAGAGGTTTCTAATGTGATGTCGTAAATAAACACATTTTTTTGCGCTTACATTGCAAATGCTGGCTGAACCCCACGAGATATATCAAAATAATGTACTACAGTATTGTACACCTTAAAAACGTCTACAAAAAAGTCAACGATGGTATTAGAAATGTCTTACGCACAGCGAAGCGGGCACGGGTCAGCTAGTTCTTTGATAAATAAAAGACACTCAACTTTTTATACTTAGGGTTGTTCGGTTACCTCAAAGGGTGCTCTCGTACCAGAAACCTGGACACTCTTATTTGTCTTTGCTTTTGTTTCAGACCAAAGGAAAGCCTTGTCTTTTCAGAAGCCATTTAAATATTTTTCTGGTTATTTAAAATTGTCGATACTCTCTCAGAAATTTATATCACTTTTAGATTTATCACTGTTAGATAAATCTCATATTATATCGCGAGTAATGTTATCTTCAAACTGCAACCTATAGAAATACGATCTATCAAAGATAGAAGCACTATCGCTTTTGATAGACAACGTTTCATCTATACATTTTATAGTCTCAGCATCGTTATTTTGGTAACTTGATCGCAAAGTGTAGCATATTTTGCTCTGTAGTAAAATAAAAATACTACAATATCAAGAAAATACAAAATGCACACGTACCAGTTTAAGAGATAGAACCGAATCAAAGATAAGCAAATTTCAATGATGTACTCGTACTGTCAAAACACAATGGTATTCTGACAGTTGAAACTGATTACAATGACTAGTGCACTTACGTAACTGCACTGCTGGTGCTGGGACTATAATTTCGTTTACATAAAACATTATTTCTCTAGGCTAGTACTATTCTGTCGGGCATTACTTCATGTTACGGACGACGGAGTGCAATAAATAGGTCTTTTGCGGTTAACATGTTAAGCTCTTGGCATTCCAAGCTTTCACATCATAACGTTCATAAGGCTCTAAATGGTTTGGAATTTGCTTTACCTTTGAAAATAGTAAATCCTATTTCACTTTCAAAACTTTCGTGAGTTGTACTACACATTATTACATCCTTCTGAAAATCTCTTTGTCGAGTTTTCAATAACTCGTATAAGCTCTTATTACTTTGATCTTTGAGATTATATTTACCTACTCGTTGATAATGATCAAACTCATGAACATTTTATGAGTAGTTTTCGAAGTTTGATTCCACTTTACCATTGACTTGCCGTTTTTACTACTCGTAGCACGTTATTTTTTATATCCTTATCATAATTACCACCACTCAATAGTTAGTAGGTATTCCATAATTTTCAATATTAAGCTGCAATGCATTACCAAATTTTATAAGAATATATGCAGCAAAGTTAAAATGAGTGATAGAGTTTTTTTTTTGAGTTTTGCTGCCTTCCTCTTATCATAATGCAAGTACAGTAACATCAATTATGGAATGTATACATCATGGTACAGGCGACTGTACAGCGAGCGTAACTTGATTAACTTAAAATATGAAAAATATTTTAAACTTCAATATTTGCGTAGATCTTTTTTGCTCACGTTTATCATTTTTTTTTGCGGTACTAGTGATGCCGACACCACAATTTAAAATTGGTTCACTTCACTGTTATGCGCACCATTCTAGCAAATCAATTCATCCCTCTATGAAACCCGAAACAAAATACTTCAGCAGTTTTACCGCATTTTTTGCACATGCTTTTAATAATATACATTGTATGATATATGATACTTATACTGTGTATTTACATTTCATGATGCTTGTGTTATTGCGACCAAGATATCGGTGGCGCGACGGCAATTGAGTAACCTGCTAAAACCCCAGAGATGCGGCTTCAATTCCCGGTATAATCTAGTGGCCTACTATTGTCGCTACCGATCAGTGATTTCGACGAACGTTGCATAACTTAGTTGATCTATAAAAACCTAGAAAGACAGCATGAACAGACATTTATTTTTCATATTCTTTTTCCACAGTTGTAGCAGAGGAGGATTAAGAAGACGGTCCACGTACGCGAGCGGGCGGATACGAACGGGTTCCAAATGGTCATTCGTGTTTGACCCCGCGGGGAGACTGTGCTACTACTGGTCCATGGTTGTGTCACTAGCTTTCCTCTACAACCTCTGGGTTATAGTCTATAGGTTCGCTTTTCAAGAAATAAATGGTAAGTTTATATAGATGTATCTTATTATTCGTATACTTTATTTGACCTACGTTCATCAGGGTGACCCATGATTACTTCGAGTTTAAATAAAATTAATAATTTTACAAGGAATAGCGTTGTTTCTTGGTATTTGACTCCGCAGGAAGTCGTGCTGCTGATAGTCTATAGTTACCATTCTACCTGTTTAATGATACCGTGGCGATCTATTTTCTAAAATTCTAAACCAATTTTAAATATGTATTCAAAGCAAACCAAACAATCGATTATACTTCGCCCTCTTTCGAATACGAAAGGATGTTCTTAAAAGGATAAAAATCCAATTTTGACTGAGGATTTTGCAAAAGACGTCTCCATTTAGATAGCGAGTGAGATTAGCGGCGACGATCTGCACTGCGCCGTCTTTGGCTCGCATAGTTTCTGCTAACTTGCACCGACGGGAATTGAATTACTTACACCTTAATGGCTTTTAGAAGAATTTCTGGAAACAATGTAATATTTTTATTTTGGAAGATTACTTGAGATTTTACATTACAACGCTGTTCTCATCGCACCTTGGAGGCAAATCAATAAGTTTGTTTGACATGTAAACAAAAACGGGAGACATGATTGATGAAAGTTCCCTGCAAGCGTTTGAATCATCTCTTTGTCTCTGCCAGTTTATGCAGGGAACAGTAGTTGGCCCACGTACTAATTGGAATCAGCAAACCGAATGTGAGGTCTGCCAAAATCAAGTTGCACCGAGAATGAGTTACAAAATAGAATTTGTAGCGCCAAAGATAATGTAATACTTTGCAAAGATAACTGTTCCGATGTTTCGCCGGATTGGTTTCCAGTAGTTTCGTTTCCATTACCTCCCCGCAGCTCCGATGAGTTTTACTGTTGGCCACGTAATTGTATTTCCACTTCGTTTCAAAGTACTATTTGCAACCCTCTTTTTACCGCAACAAGAACTTAGTAAGATCGAATAATTTAATTGGAGTTTTAATTAAACTTTGCGGTTGGTCAACTGGATAACTTTGAAACTAAATATCTACTAATCAAATCAAATCATTTATTTGCAAGAATACATTATTATTTTACATGTCAGATCTTAAAACTATTATGGTAGATTGTATTCAGCCTGCACGCAGGCGTGCAAATGTTTTGTGAGTCATATAATTAGAATTAAGTATTAGTCATTAGGTTACAATTCAATTTTCCAAATACTCTTTCACACTGTAAAAACATTCTTCAATTAGCCAACCACTTAACTTTTTCCTAAACATATTTCCATTTAGTTCTTTTAATTCTTCCGGTAATTTATTGTAGATTGTGATGCACATGTTATAACTATTTCTCTTATAAATATCCTTATGGCACTAATATCATGTGTGTTTTTTTATCAAGTTTTATCTTTCCATACATGTATAAAGTTGCGAATATAGTGGGTGGGAAACTCTAAACTGTAGTATGGAATGTACAAATGACATAGCGACAGGGATTTCGGGGTTTTAACAATATCCTATAAAAATGTTTTATTTTAAAATTAATTGCCAATTGTTGCAAGGTCTAATAAATTGAAAAAGTATTTTGGTTTGTTAAAAAGGTGTTTTGTTTCAGGTGAAACGCTAATAGTATGGTTCTGTTTGGACTACTTGACGGACTTTCTGTACGTTGTGGACATACTTTTTCACTTCCGAACGGCGTATTTGGAGGACGGCGTGCTTCAGACGGACTCCTTGAAGCTGCGACAACACTACATGAATTCAACCACTTTCTACATCGACTGCCTCTGTCTCCTACCATTGGACTTTTTGTATCTCTCCATCGGATTCAACTCCATACTGCGGTCGTTCCGCCTTGTGAAAATATACCGGTTCTGGGCGTTTATGGACCGCACAGAACGGCATACGAACTATCCAAATCTGTTTAGATCAACAAGTTTAATACATTATTTGTTAGTGATATTCCATTGGAATGGGTGCTTGTACCATATAATTTATAAAAACAATGGGTTCGGTAGTAAAAACTGGGTGTATCATGACACTGAAACTGCTGATGTGGTGAAGCAATATTTGCAAAGTTATTATTGGTGTACGTTGGCGCTAACGACGATAGGTGAGTGTTTTTCCATTTTATTTTTAGAGTAACTTTTATATTTTATTATTAGTATTCAGTACCGAGAATTACGTAATTTTTTTTTATTTTCTATTTATTTACTTTAACTTACGTTAATGTACGGAAGTGATGTAACGTTATTAATATGTGAATAATTTCGCAGGAAATGCGAACTCCGGCGTTATACTGTTTTTCGAGTTGAAATCAGTCGGACTTCCAGCCAAAATTATTTATGGTTGCGTGCCCACAACTATTTCAATTATTTATGAGCGTCACGTGTGACTGTTAACACTATTTCATTGAACATCCGTGAGCGTAGCTACATTGTTATAAAACGTAGTCTCTGTGCCAAATGTGTTAGTATTCAACGTTGTACTTCCGCAGGCTCAGATTTTCAATTAATCGCTGGTGGAGTTCTGTTGCAGTTTTTTGGCAGTATTTAAAAAACTAAATTAAATGAAATTCTAGAATAAATAAATACAGTGAAGAAAAGATGTAGTAATGAAAAAAAAAATAGATCCCGTTTGTAATCCAAAAAGTACGGTAGACATCCTCTCAGATCTCAAGGCACTTAGATCTTTTGAAGATGCCTAGAGGGGGTAGTCAGAGGCAAGTCCAAACATTATATTTGGCACATGCCCATGTTTTGCAGTAGTTAGCATTCCATACGTGACAGGTTGCAAGCCAAAAACTACTTATCCGATATTGATGAAGTTTGTATGGAACCACTACACAACCTTCTGTACAATATGAATATAATTAAAAATATTAAAACCGGTCCAGCCGTTACGGAGTATCGGTGTACATACATGCAAAAAATAAACATACATGCACAGTGATGTATTGACGAGCCTCTGATTACCTCCTCTACGCATTTTCAAGAATTTTAGCACCCGGAGATCAGAAAAGATATCATACTTAGACGTTACAGTCGTATTTCTATTTCATTTCTTTTTTAATTTTACTACAGAATATAAATGAAAATAGAAGTAAGCTCAGTAGCCATCCTTTTACATCCAAGGTTCCTTGCACATGTTTGACTTCCAAACATCACATATGGCACAAGATTCACATTTAACAGTAGTTAGCATTACGTGAAATATTGCAAACCCATCGCCGCCTTTAATAATTTAACCCCTCGATTACGGTTTCAAATAGAAACTGATTGAGATTAATTGCAACAAAACTTACGTAATCGAGGGGTTGGTTTCCTAAGACGGTTTTCCTTCACTGTTTTGAACATATATTAATGCGCCCATAAATCTTTCGAATATAAAACTGAATGGTGCACGACCGGGATTAGAACCGTCGACATTGATTGAAAGTCGAGGTACCTTACGCAAAGCCAACAAGATATTTTCAACCAACGAAAAAATTTCGTTCTCAACTAATATATTTCTTGCCTGGTGATCGGATTTGGATAATTTATTTTATACTAGCCGACCCATGACAGACATTGTCCTGTCAAATTTCAATAATCGAATAGAAAAGACTGAATGTTTTTAGTCTGTGATGTCAGATTTGTTGCACACCAGCGCCATCTATACAGAAATTCTCCCTTTTGCATTTTTATCGCTTTTGGGATGTTTTTCATATTTTAAAGTAGTCTATTATTTATTCGGGCTTTATATCTACATCTACAGCAAATTTCAACTTAATCCGTTTTGTCGTTTAGGCCTGATTGAGGAACAAACATACATACAAACTCACAAACTTTCACATTTATAATATTATAGGATTGTGTTGATAAAAGTCAAAAGCTAGTTCTAATAGTAAGAGTAAAATTAATAGTTCCTTTATAAAACTTCAAAAGGAATATCGTCTCTTGACTATTCGATTGTCGATACAATTTCGTCGCATTTTCTATTTAGTTTTAAAAACGTAATTAATAAATAAATAAATAAATAAATATTGGCTGACTTTACACACAGCGCCATCTAGCCCCCAAACTAAGCAAAGCTTGTACTATGGGAACCAGATAACTGATAGAATACTTATATACTTTTTTTTGTAAATAAATACTTATAATATACTTACAATTATGGTACGATTATACGATTTTACCACAATACATATTTTTTGTCACCATAAACTAATAGCATTTCACCCCTCTGTAACCGAATCCACTGGCCCGTCGTTGTCGGTTAAAAATAAGTGGATGTCTTTTCGAAAACTCTCAGTTTCCTTACAGAAACTCATCGTAGACTTCGCCAAAGCGACAGCGATGTTACGAAACTTCCTCATTCGAGTGGCCATTGTTCTGCTCAAGTAACTCTACCACTTGGAGCTTCTTATCAGCCAAGTGAACGACTGCGGATAGATATTCTTTGTTGGTTCATGACAGATGCGATATCATTTAGGTACGTGTAGAACGTAATCCCGCGAACCCAGCAAATGTTGGGTAGCAGTTTTTTTTACAGTATTTTCGTAAATCACTACATAGTATAAAGCAAAGTCGCTTTCCGCTTCCCGCGTATGTATGTATGTTTGCTTATATCTTTAAAACTACACAACGGATTTTGATGCGGTTTTTTTTAATAGATAGAGTGATTCAGGAGGAAGGTTTATATGTATAATACATGCATAATATATTAGAGAAACACTGATAATTTTAGAGGTTTCTAATGTGATGTCGTAAATAAACACATTTTTTGCGCTTACATTGCAAATGCTGGCTGAACCCCACGAGATATATCAAAATAATGTACTACAGTATTGTACACCTTAAAAACGTCTACAAAAAAGTTCACGATTTTATTAGAAATGTCTTACGCACAGCGAAGCGGGCACGGGTCAGCTAGTAATATAATAATACGGTCGTAGGTTATTCTTGAATCCCGGCCGTGCATCGATGGACTTTTCTGTTTAACACGTGCTGCGTGAAGGAAAACATCGTTGAGGAAACCAGTTAGTATTCTTATAAGTGGCGACGGGCTTGCATCCTGTCACGAATAGAATACTAGCGACTGCAAAATGTGGGCAAAAAAATATCTCTGACTACCCGCATTAGACATCTTTAAGAATCTAAGCGCCTGAAGATCAGGAAGGATACCTACCGTACTTGGGGATTACCGTATAAATCTGGGAAAGTTATAATCATTTCTAGGTGATATGCAAAATGTTAAAGAAAATCGCAAAAAAAAAGAATGAACCACTTAATCCATGGAATTTTAAATTGAGATAAACAACCCACTTAAACTTTGATGCGATAAAGTCGCAAGCTTGAAATCTCAGGTAATTTATCTACCCTTCAAGCTAACGTTATAAGCGTTATAATGCCTGATTGCACAAACCCAATTTTGCGTGAAGAATATAATTTAATGGAACCGTTAAAAAAATGTGCGATTTTTAAGGATTTTTTATATTCCATCAAGTTATCAAGACCATTATTCGTCTTTGTCTTACGTCGTGCATGTAATGTTTATTAAAAATACACGTGCTTTCTACTTTATTTACGTCGTATGTACTCGTAGATGCGAAAACAAGCTATTCCAAAGTCAAATATCTTAAAATGGTAAGTGGAAAAACAAAACCAAAGATAACATTGGCTTGGTTTACAGTTGGTACAAAATTACAGTTGGATTGAGATGCCTTGTCAAGCTTCTGTCTTTGAGAAACCGGTGATAGATCGTCGTGTGCATCAAAGCCGGGAATCGATAGCTCGTCTCGTTTACAGTTCGTATCGTATTCGTAGACATATCTTGGAACAATCTAAACATACTCGGATTTCTGAACACACTTTTACAATATCTTTTCTCTAAAATATTTCTAACTTGCGAGTACAATCACGAACAACGTATAAATATATTATATAAGTCTTATATCAGTTATCTGGTTACCATAGTACAAGCTTTGCTTAGTTTGGGGATAGGTGATGCTGTGTGTGAAGTCCGCCAATATTTATTTTTATTACCTTCGACGAATCGAAGTTGATTAAACACTATTTATTAATTAAAATACCAACTCTTAAGATGTCTTTATTGATTGTTTCATTTGGTGTCTCAAAAATAATGTTTAACTGCCATTAGAACAATCAGTCAGAATCATAAATATTAACAAGAACATGATGTTCACCTATCTCCTACGTGAAGTAAGATTAATCGATTCAAAAATATGTTCGGGCACCACGCAACACGTACAACTAATTCCAATTCGATATTAATGTTTGACTTACAATTGAGAATACCGCGTATATATTTAGTGAACGTTCAGTTATAAACTACATAGTTTGACAAAGTTCTGAGTAATAAGATACATATATTGCCTGAAGATATGAACTTCGAACACCCACCCGCTGGCAATTTCCAATTTGCAATTTACCTTATAATTCTAAAGAATTTGTTAGACTCACGTCGAGATGGCTTATAGAGCCTTTGTGGTTCTAAGTTTTCTTATAAGGGGCCGGTTATCGGTTATGTTTGCTGGCTGCTATCGGTTATGAATCATTGTTAAGGTTCGAAAACATGTTTTTCAAATAAAATCATGTTATTTATTGACATTTAATCTATTCTATATTTATTACAAATTGAATTAAGAAAAATAATTGAAAGTGAAGGCTTATCGAGTTTAATTGAGGGTAATTGAGGGTTCAATGAAGGAAGGTCATTAACGTAATTGCTTTTGATGTGGCATTAATACTGCGTTTCGAATTATGCCCTTTGTTCTGCCCGGACTTGTGAACTCTTGTTGCTGTTAATTTTTATAGATACCCACCTTAGTGAACCACGCCTTTTCCACGACATTATTAGAGATTGTTCATGCTCCATAGTTTGGTTAACATAACTCTGGGGTTCTGCATTATGAATTCGCTACAAGTCGACATTAACATTTCGCCAACTCACAAACAAGTTCTAACGGTCTTGAATAGCTTTACAATTCGGTCGTGGATTCAATTCCAGTCGTACACTAATAGATTGTTCTCGAAAAACGTATGTTTGTATTAACACCTGCTAAAGTTCACTAGCAGTGGTGGTCAAAAGCCTGATTGGTCTAACTAAGCGTTTCTACACAAATTATATCTACTAGCTTCGCCCCAAGCTTCGCTAGCATGATACCTGAACAAAACTCATCGAAATCATCATCTAAATCTCCGCATATAATAATAGTAAATCCTTATATCTACGAGTACATCAATATGATTTATAGCTAGAGTTTACGTGTTGGTAAAGTTGGTTCTTAGCGGATCAACTTTATGGCAGGTTTCAGTATCTATCGGGTTTGATAAAGTTGCAAAGTTAGTTCAACAGAGCATCAATCACCTACGAAGCTCAGCTCAAAAAAATGGTAGAACACTTACATTAGGTCTACCGCAGAAATATATAAATTAACTCTACAAAATCAGGTCGAAGTACGTACGACTACGGTAGAACTGTATTGTATTGTATATAGTTTTAAAATATCTGATAGAAATAAGTACGACTAGCTGACCCGTGCCCGCTTCGCTGGGCGACAGACATTTCTAAATGTGATTATTTTGAATAGGTATGGCTATGGTATGGCTTAAATGGCGATAGGTATCCGCGGATATACGCAAGTGGTCCCGCTGCCGACCCCGTGAGTATAGTCATTGGTAGCCACGATTTTAGTATCCCGCAACTTTTATATCAGTACTTATGCCTTACCCATTAAGGAGTAAACCCGCTGCAGAGCATGCTGTGCGTGGCACGCAACGCATCTTAGCAGCGTGGGTTAATTTGTTTGACAATGTGAGTCTACATTTCCACAGCCGCACACGCTATACACGAATATGAATCCACAATCACAACTATGTAAAACTGTAGCGCAGCATAGTTTTGAATTTTGATTTTGAGCTACCTGAGCTTTATATTCGAGCAAGACATGCTTGCGAATAATGCTTGCTTGAGAATAATGCGTAGCGTGTCCGTGGGTTGCAATGGACACTATTACATACATATTCTTTTAAATCTGCCAACGCCATGCTCGCTGTGTACGCGATACACGCAGACGTGATGAACGTATGATTCAAAACTGTGCTGCGCTATAGTCGTACATAGTTGTGAGTTAATATTCCTGTATAGCGTGTGCAGCAGTGGAAATGTAGACTCACGTTATCAAACAAATGAACCCACGCAGCTAAAATGCGTCGCGTGCTGGTGTACAGCATGTTCCGCGGTGGTTTTACGGCTTAAAGCGAAACTTGTCGCACGTGCGTCGCCTCTCTGTGCGCCGTGGTGGGTTTGCGCCTTTACACTAATCACATGGTGAAAGTGCTCGAGTTTTCTAACAGGACGATAGGAATATCGCGACAGCTTTCATTTTGTTTTACTCATCATAACTTCAAAACACCGACATCGACCGATTTGAACAACTCAAAAAGTGGTTTACTCCTAAATTTATAGCCTTAATTGCTAATTAGTTAAGTTGGATAAGTAATATCATGATATGTATAGAAACAAAAACGGTTATTATATTTAACTATCGTAATATTTAGATAATATACCTCCTCGCAGACTTTCTTATGCGCAATAATGAGGACATTCAATAATGTATCATTTTTATAGATAATGGTACGGAACCCTTGGTGCGCGAGTCCGACTCGCACTTTGCCGGTTTTATTTTATTCCTTTTCTTTCGATTGTCGACAGCATGTTGACCAACTTTGCCTAAAGCAGTATATTAATATCTCTTATAGATTACCCAAACCCAGACCGCTATAGTTCCACATCTGGTATTCTGATCGTCCAAAATTATAGTCTATAAGTTGCCTAGGACTAATAGCTATATAACAAAAAAAGTTTCATCAAAATCCGTTCAGTAGTTTTTGCGTGAAAGCCTGACAACAGACAGATAGACAGACAGACAGACAGACCGACAGACAATAATTTCAAAATGTTTTTTTTTGGCTTGTGTTACTTGTATGAAGGCCCCTAGGAGTATTTTCTTTCGTTTTTATTAAATGTACAGAATTGAACTCTTCTACAGCTTTATTATATGTATAGATATAGATATAGATGTATAGATACGATATTTTTACTTGGTTGATTCTAAACTAGTAACAATATCATTTTTTTAATTTTCTCTTAAATCTGTAAATTCAACATCATGTGATATTTCTATTGGATATATATTTTCGGAACAAAATGTTTTTTTCTTCTCTCTACAAAAAGCTTTTTGACCATTACTTTCAATTACGTGTGAAAAAGTCTCATATCAGATTTCTTTCTCTGAAAGCTCGAATAATATATTCATCATAAACCCATGTAAATTGCATGCGTGGCAAATACGCAGCTTCCACCGAAAACAATTATAGCAGGATTTTAATAAATACGTACATTTTCATGTTTGCAGGTTTTTGTTAGATTTATAAAATATCGAAATCGCATTCGAATCGAAAACCTCCTCCTTTTTTTCGGTTTAGACGGGAATAGTATTGAATCAGTCAATGCTTTTCACTAAAAATACAATACGTTACAATTTCCCGTTTTTATGAACGTAATATTCAGATTCGTGAAAGTTATTTACTTGGGTTTACATTGTTGAAATATATTAGACACCTAAGGAAGCTATGTTGGCTTAGTACCTCGAATTGCGACCCCGAAGGTCGTAGATGTAATCCCAAAGGCATAAATGGATTTTTCTTAAAAAAAAGTATGTTCGTATTAACAGTCCTCAAAACTTCAGGTATTCTATACACAAAAAAAAATAGCAGTCAAATCCTCTTTCTTTTTTTGAAGTCTGATAAAAAAGAAATGTAAAAAACTTGAGAGGTGTCAAGGGACACCCGGATGGAACGAAGTTCTCACAAAATAACGTGGGACAAGGGAAGGGGAATCAACTTTGACTACGACTTCGACTTCGACCTCGACCTCGACTTCGACTTCGACTTCGACTTCGACCTCGACCTCGACCTCGACCTTGACCTCGACCACGACCTCGACCTCGACCTCGACCTCGACCTCGACCTCGACCTCGACCTCGACCTCGACCTCGACCTCGACCTCGACCTCGACCTCGACCTCGACCTCGACCTCGACCTCGACCTCGACCTCGACCTCGACCTCGACCTCGACCTCGACCTCGACCTCGACCTCGACCTCGACCTCGACCTCGACCTCGACCTCGACCTCGACCTCGACCTCGACCTCGACCTCGACCTCGACCTCGACCTCGACCTCGACCTCGACCTCGACCTCGACCTCGACCTCGACCTCGACCTCGACCTCGACCTCGACCTCGACCTCGACCTCGACCTCGACCTCGACCTCGACCTCGACCTCGACCTCGACCTCGACCTCGACCTCGACCTCGACCTCGACCTCGACCTCGACCTCGACCTCGACCTCGACCTCGACCTCGACCTCGACCTCCACCTCCACCTCCATCTCGACCTCCACTTCCACCTCGACCTCGACAGCGACACAATTAATAGATATATATATTAATAGATATATATATTAATAGATATACTATAGCAAAAAAGTGTCGTGACAACTTTTCGTGACAACTTTTCGTAAGAATTTTTTCCGTCTAGCCCCCTTTCACAACGCGCGATAAGGAACTTCGTTCAATAAGGAATAGCGCGATAAGGAACAATAAAAAGTTTATACTTGTTATTATAATTTTCTACTTTTTTACTACTTAAATAGCTTGATGTCTCCCAACAGCTGATTAATCGAGTTTGAACTGATTGAATTCCAAATACCTACAGCAGATTTTCGCTTAGTGATTTATCATGGAGTCGAATTTCCAAAAGTCGTTAAACTAAAGCCTATTGTGTGTAGAACCCTTTTCCGGCTTACTATATCTACGTATTCCAGAACACTGTGTGTAGATAACTTACTTACCATATTATTTATTTGAAAGCTTTCCAAATACCTACTGTACTGATGATCGCAACTACAGCGACTGACAATATAAAAAAAAATGTATACACAACTGTATAATAAATCTAGACCAATATTAGATATTGTTTCTTTGAAGTCAGTAGGTTCTTTCAAAGTTGTAAATACCATTTATTCTCAGTGGATTAGAAAACCAAATTTGATAACTGGTACTTGTCATTTATTTCTGTTTATTTTTCTACAACAAAATATCTTATTTTGCTTTCAAATAATTGAGTAAATTAAGCTAATAAAAAAAAATCTATTGATATTGTTATCCAAAAGAATAGCATAACATTCAAATACTTCTTTACCAAAGTAGACGTTCGATCAAAATGCGAGCATGGATAAAAATATTGGTACAACTTCATGACTCGAGCGTCATCTACATAAGGTGTGTACGTGCACTCCGCGAGAGTGGAGCCTGATCTCGAAGCACCGATCGGCGCTACGAAGCAAAAGTGCTCCATTCTGTTAGATTGATTGCATAATTCAAACGAAATTATGAGATACGAGTATAACTAATGAAATGCTACTGCAATAATTTAAAAAAAAATAAAAAAATAGAGACATTTAGTATGAGTAATTCATTTTGATTCTAATTTACACGAAGCACGAATGATTACCCTAACCCAGAATAGCTAGTTGACCTGCTCGTTTTTTTCCGTTTTTTTCTTGTTAAATCACAAAGTTTTGCCATAAAATATAACAAAAGATTTTGTGTTTATTTTACAAATGAATAATGTTTTGTTTTGACGTGCCTCTGATTGACCCTGAATTATTTTCAGGGATCTGAATATTACAAAATGTAACGTAATGTAATGAGGAACTCTTTCGGCGTTGGTCTGTTTTTCTAGTCTTTCCGTCTGTCTGTCACAGAGCTGTATCTCATGAACCGTTATAGCTAAACTGTTGAAATTTTCACAGATGATGTATTTCTGTTGCCGCTATAACAACAAATACTAAAAACTGAATAAAATGGTATTATTTGATAAATCATTTTAATGTTTATATTTGATAAATCATTTTAATGCTTTGTTCGGATTCATTTTATCGATTGCAAAAATGTTTATCATTATGAAATGCTGCGCTAACTTTCCATATCCTCCTGACTCTGCGAATTAAATCGATTAAAATGAGGTATACATTTTTTTAATTTAGATGGTTTTCAAGATAATTCGGTTTTACCACTTTGTCCGGGTAGACTCAGCACATACAAACAACCAAAAGATTCTAAAACAACATAAAATTTGTTAAAACATTAAAAAACAAAGCTCGTGTATCGAGAACTGACTTTTTTATAATAAAAAAAAGGTTTGAGAAGCTTCCTCGACTCGAGCGTCGTCGTGCTGAAGTGTCTACGTGCACTCCACTCCTGAGAGAGGGTTAAAGGAGTGTCCCGACGCGATCGTGAGATAGTTAAGATACTTGAATTAATTGGAAAATCGGTAAAAAGTATCAACGAAAATTAGTTTTATAGGTTTTCGGGAAAGGAAATTCTTTGAGATTTTCAGGCAATTGTTCGACATACTTAGAAAGGTTCCATAATTGATCGAGCGAGCAAAGCGCGATACCTGAATCAACTTGGACGAATCAGCATTTTTATGTATGTTTGAATTTTGTATGTTTATATATTTAGGAATTTACAAAACAAAACATCACGAGATCTGAGTTCAGGCCTACTTTAAATGTATCTATTTAAAATTCAGTCTAGGTTAACTGTAGGTCCTAGAAACCCTGTCCTACTCCTCCACTCCATTATAAAGTTTATGCTTTTAGATAGCAACCGAATGTTATTCGATATGGAGGTACAGCTCATATGCAATGCGTTAAAAGGTTTTGTAGTTATGATAAAAGATATGAGTAATCCCATTTTGTAGTGGCTAACCAATTTAAAAGTAAACATTTCGATTATAAAATATGTGGGTTTAAAATGATATCAGTATGTATGCAGCAACGTAGGTTCAGTAAAAGTAGAAAGGAAAACATTTTCCAATAGCGGAACAGGGACGCATAATAAGTTTTAATTAACCCTTTTCTCTTCAATATATCGTGTTTCCAACTCATAATGTAGGTTTAATAATACGGTGAAATGAAAACTCTTCTAGAACTAGGGTTGGCAGGCCTATAAAAATCTAAGTAAATATTAATAAAAAAAAATATTTTTGTCCAGTGTTTGTTTGAATACAAAGACATTATGCATATTATGTTATACGGTATGTGTAAGAATTGCTGTAAACAGTAACAGTTGGTACAGATTCTGTTTGAGAAAATCAGGAATTGAAATCATGTGTTTTACTTGGTGATTAAGATTTTATGGGGCAGCCCTATCTGGAACAGAGGCGCAACTTCCCGGGGTTGACACTTTCCGCTCATAAATAGGGAGATAATTGCAGGAAAGATACGCCGGTTTATATCGTTAATACGGTTTACATTATACGAGAAATTCTGCAAACGTATTTACTGAGCATATAGGATTGGATCTGAAAGTAAATAAGACCATTATTTGATTTTAAAGGGCATTCAAGCACCATTTTGACTATGTAACCTGACGAGTATTATCTAAATTCGACAACTACAGAATTAATGAATCGTCTCTATACTACTCGTATCTCATTTCATTTTTGTTTGGCAGATATTGAGATACAATCTACATTATAATATAAAACTACTTTTTCCGATTTTTTTATTGACATTAAAGCGAAGAAAAATATTAAAGTGAGGTATAATTTTTTTGTCATCAACCATTGTTCAATTCTTTTATCTCGTTCAGGACAAACGTTATAAACTCGAACTTATCTGACTGTTTTACAATCTTGAGGTGTATATAAAAGGTCTACAATCGATGTTTCTTCTAAAAAGGTTTCAAATTAAGAATTCCAATTGTAGTTTATGGTGTGATGACTTAGATAAAGAAATTTATTTTATCTTTACAACGAAGGGCCCTTTATTATCCTGAAAAGCTAAAAATCCTATTTGAAATTCATCAAAATTATTCATTTTAATTTATTATTATCTCTTGAGCATTCAATTAACGTTCTGACTGGTAGTTAAAAGTATTATCATATTTATGTAATTTTGGAAAGCAAATTAGGGCACATTTTGTGCAATATTTTGAAGACATATTGATTCAGACCAACAGATATTTCCTGGAGAAATATTTTTTTCTCATGTTATAAATCAAATGAATCAGCTCATGACATACAAAACAGAATATTCAAAAGAGCGATAACCTCATGATGTCATATGAAATATATTTTCAAATTAGCAAAGCATAGTGTAAATTGAAATAATAATGATTTGAACACGTTTTATAATCCAATTTATAAAAATACAGCCCACTATATCCTCACCGTTAAACTTGCAAAAACCCTGCAGGTGTTGCTGAATACTATATATACTACTAGCGACCTGCCCCGGCTTTACACGGGTTTAATACATATAAACCTTCCTCCTGAATCACTCTATCTATTAAAAAAAACCGCATCAAAATCCGTTGTGTAGTTTTAAAGATATAAGCAAACATACATACAGACGCGGGAAGCGGAAAGCGACTTTGCTTTATACTATGTAGTGATACATACATGTTCTGAAAGACGTATCCTTTGTATTCAATAGTTGGAATAAGTAACTACGAGAAGAAAAATAAGTATACTTAAGTTATTATAATAAGTGTGACTTTGTGCAACGCGAGGAGTTTCGAAGTAGTTGTAGTTAGTAGTTTGGAAACAGAAAACTTTGTTAGTAAACATTGCACATTAATATCATTTCTGAGAGGGTTTGGTGGAACTCATAACAATATTATTAGTGTTAACAGGAAATCTGGTCTTGTGTATTTACTGCCTGATACTGCAATTTTATACGTCCAATAACATTTTGGGAACTGAGGCAAACATGTGGGCTGATAGTGTCTTTAAAAATATGCAAATATTGAACCTAAATTATAATATAGGTTCAATACTTGTAAACTACTTGTTCTTACATGCACTGTAATCAGTCAGTTATCATCTGTCATCACTACATAGTATAAAGCAAAGTCGCTTCCCGCTTCCCGCGTCTGTATGTATGCTTATGTCTTTAAAACTACACAACGGATTTTGATGCGGTTTTTTTTAATAGATAGAGTGATTCAGGAGGAAGGTTTATATGTATTAAACCCGTGCGAAGCCGGGGCGGGTCGCTAGTTCTTGATAAAATAATACTAGTTAACATCATAATAGCGCATATGCCTTTATATTGTTTAGGCTTTACTAGATTTCGAAGTATTACAAAAACAATGCTACTGTAAGTTTATCGTAATTAATTTTGTCACCTAAATATGATTAATAGGGATTTTCATTTAAGCTCATCGGAAAACGTAGACGGGTCTTGACACATTTTAAGTTGCAGCTTAGCGCAGCCCCTTCATTGCTAATCCACTAAGATTATGTCCCAATACTCTTTATAATAACATTTGCAATATGCAATTACTCAGACTGTTTCAGCGATCGTAAAGCTTATTCTTGAAGTTCAATCAAAAAAATATAAAAGATACAAATGTGTATAAAGTATGGTAGACATCCTCTCAGATCTTCAGACGCTTAGATCCTTTGAAGATGTCTAGTGGAGGTAGTCAGAGGCACGTCCAAACATTATATTTGGCACATGGCCACATTTTGCAATAGTTAGCATTCCATACGTGACAGGTTGCAAGCCCATCGCCGCTTATAAGAACACTAACTGGTTTCCTCACGATGTTTTCCTTCACCGTTGTAAGCACGTGTTTGGGATGCGCATATAAATTTTTGAACAGAAAAATCCATTGATGCACGCCGGGATTTGATCCCACGACCTTCAGATTGAAAGTCGAGGTATATCCCACTCGGCCAACACGGCCGATATATAAATGCGAATTAAATCTATACAAGTTACTGCCAAGTAAAACGTGTTAAAAACGTTGCTTTTCTATGAACGCGTATGTGAGCCCTTTGTTGTAAAATTTTGGGTCATCCAAGAAAATAACAAGAAAAATACTGGGTCAACCCTTGCCCACAGGCTAGTTTTAAGGGCCAAGCCGATAAGCCGAGAAGAATAGTGGTATTTACGCAATGAGATACCGCTCATACATCTCAGTCTAGTCGTATTTCTACGAAAAACGGCACCCGTTGAAATACTGCCAACGACATACTTATAAAGAATCTCTTGAACTTCTACAAGTTTCATACCTACTTCAAAGTGACAGACTTGGCGCTCGCTGGGGTTGAGCGCTAGCGCTGAGCCTGACGAACGACGTGTGCCAACGTGTGACTTGCAAGCTTGCAATGAAGGTGCGCAATAATATTTGCATTCGACGATCTTTGCCTAGGACGGCTTTACTTCAAATCTCTCAAACGCTATAATTTTGCATTAGAATCGCCAAAAGAAGAACATACATGAACATGACAGTTAGAAAAGACAGAATGTTATAAACTTTCCACGTAAAATCACACAAAATAATACTAATACTACAGTTTATGTTAGTAGGCTAAGCTAATAATCTAGTTAGGTATTACCAGACGGGAAAGGGCCATCTGTATTTTAAAATTATTTCAAAGTGTTTGGTCGATACGACGCGTCACCAAGTGCTGGCTCTTATCTGGATTAGCGGATCAGTATTGCCCTCCAATGTAACAGCGCCTTGGGGGCGCTTTCGACTTTGGATCAGTTACTCGTATTTAAGTTTCTTGTAAATATTGTGAAATTTACTTTAATTACATTTATTTTCACTTATGATAAGACAATAATCGCTATATCACCTATGATTTGCTGGGGCTTTCACGATAAACACTCTATAAACTAGAAGTCGGTATTTATTTAGTTATTAGGATTCCTCACCCAAAGGGTAAAAACGGGACCCTATTACTAAGACTTAGCTGTCCGTCAGTCTGTCATAGGGCTGTATCTCATGAGCCAATAGCCAGACAGTTGAAATTTTCACAGATGATGTATTTCTGTTTCCGCTTTAGCAACAAATACTAAAAACAGAAAACTTTATTAACACAGGGCTGCATTTGAAGCATTGCTTTTGGTCCTTTGTGTTAATTCTCGACAGTCTTTGCATTTTCATTTATATTTTATGGCGAGAAATTGTTCGAGTAATATTTCAAAGAGTAGTTTAATTGTAGGTAATTTCTTTATTTATTGAAATGTTTATAGTTCAATTGATTTTATTACTATATATTCTCTATATCTTAGCCTATACTATATCCTCGGATTGAGATAGTTTGATAAACTGTGTACGTCATCATCATCAAATACCATAGAAATTTACTAATTAATAATAGTTGGCATCGTAATACGTTATAAACGCGGGAAAATTAAGGCAAGCGCAATTCAGTCAGAAATCGAAGCGCAACATGTTGGTAGATACACCTATTTACTTATAACCTGTACTATTTACCTATGTTCTGTTTATTGGAATGTTTCGATTCGACAAAACTATAAGTTCAACCACCGTAGGTATGTAGCTTCATACAATCACCTTGAGATAAACGGATTATTGAATGTACGAGTAATATCCATGTATAGTTTTTGTACTCTCTTACTCTCGTACTAATCTTCTTTACAAAATGTTTATGTAAAGTTGTATTTGTAAAATAAGTAAATAGCAATCCAAATTCTAGAAATATGAATATTTTCTAACGAATAATACTGAAAATTATTTCGTTTTTCGCCTTCCGCTCATTTCCCTAATCTCATCCGATAAAAGTTAGCATTCCCGCGCGTATGAAGCCAGAACAGTGCCACAGGTTAAAATTGAAAATGCTGGTTGGCTGGTTCAGTCTACAGCTTAAAACTTGTGGGTAACACATGGAATAAAGCACAGTGGAGTTTCAACCACGAAATATTAAACAACTTTTCTCAAATAAAAACTATTTATTTTTTAATTACAGCGTTCTTATAAGCCGCAACGGCTTTGCCTAACCTGTCACGTATGGAATGATAACTGCTGCAAAATGAGTGCATGTGTCAAATATAATGTTTGGACTTATATCTGAATACCCCCTTTAGACATTTTCTAGGATTTAAGCACCTTGAGATCTGAAAGGATTTTTACCGTACTTGGTATAAAATTTCACGTATAATAGGTATCCTTATGCATCACTCTTATGAGCCAAGAAGGACTATATCGCCTTTAATTTCATAGGGAAATTTTTATATAGAATAATTAATGTCAGATAAAACTATTATTATTCTACTACGAGATAAATTTCATGTAACCAACTCAAGAAATTCATAGTATCATTAATCATCCGCTCTCAAACTGTAGAAACGTATTAAGACTGTACATTGTGTATACCCTGTATTAAGTGAACTAGCCCATTCACCGAGCCAGCTTAATGCTAACGATGCATTTCACGAGCACAATAAAGGGTGTCACAATGTCTTTGAGTCTCCCTTTATTGGGTATCGTTTTGCAAGTTTGCCAAGTATCCTGTTCTAATCTAACCTCTAATGTGAAATGTTATTTTGATTGTTGCTTTGTGATAGTTACTCGTTATACTCATAGTTTACATTATTACCGCTCGTTTTCAGAAAAAGTAGCAAAAGGGTAATTTACAATAAATACGAGTAAAGATTTTTAGAATTGTGAATGAATAAATAAATGTCTTATAATTAAAAAGAAATTTTTCGAATTTGTATATTGTCATTAGAATTTATCAAAAAGCCCATAAATAAAAGTTATTCAAATTGATTTTGCATTGTGTGTGATCTGAAACGAATGAACTTGCCACTTTTATTATTACACCACCAAATAGTTTTTTCTACTATTCGTAGAACTCCGTAGCTCCTTCTACGAAACGTCTCCGTATTCATGCGTAGACATACAAGCCGTGTTGGCCGAGTGGGATGTACCTCGACTTTCAATAATCTGAAGGTCGTGGGTTCGAATCCCTGAGTGCATCAATGGATTTTTAAGTTCGAAAAATTTATATGCGCATCAAAAACACGTGCTTACAACGGTGAAGGAAAACATCGTGAGGAAACCAGTAAGTGTTCTTATAAGCGGCGATGGACTTGCAACCTGTCACGTATGGAATGCTAACTACTGCAAAATGTAGGCATGTGCCAAATATAATGTTTGGACGTACCTCTGGCTACCCCCACTAGACATCTTCAAAGGATCTAAGCGGCTGGAGATCTGAGAGGATGTCTACCGTACTTAGGGATTACAGTCGTGATCCTATTTATTGTATTTAGTTTTACATACAATTATCAGCGTAGTCACGAGAGTCGTTTCCCTTAGTTTGAAAACGACGCGGCGCGATTATTTGAAAATGGATTCTTCGCCGAGCTGGTTGTCACTGTCATTTCGTGAAGGGCCATCCGTCTTCCAGCCATGCTTATACCTGCTTATAATAATATCTTCTTATCGCTCTCGGGTACGCTGAGTCTCGAGCCCGGGAATTTATTCTGATATCCATTACAATAACGGGAACAAATATTTATCATGTTCAATATTCCTATTCTCTTTGCATTTCAATCGTTATATTGTATCGGAATGCTGGTTGAGAAACGGTAAACTTAAACTAGTTTTGCTTATGTAGGTTTGTTTAAATAGTTATCACGAAATAAAGTTTTGTATACCTTATGAGTTGAAATAAAGTATTATGATCCATTCCGAGAGCCACTTTGATTCAATAAAATATAAAACTTTCCCCAGCGCGATCTGCTATCGAACGAGAGATATGAAAAGGCACGTGATAAATAAACATCTGCGTCAAACGAGCATTAAAACGGTTATTTTAAAAATAAATTTCGCTTTTATCCGCGGCTTCTCCACACAGGTGGTAGGATAAAGTACTTACACACGGGGCTTAATCTGACATTGACTCGAACGAAGCAGGAATAAAAGAGAATCCGCCTCTCGCATATATTTTCCAAATTCATATTTACCGCAGTACGCGACCGGATCGGTGGCAAATAAACTTTTACCCCTGTTGAATACACACGTACATTTGTTCATTGAATTATTGAAAAATAAATAATAGGAATTTTATCCTGGAAAGGTACGGTTACCTATGTCCTGGCCGTTATTATGCTAACCGCACCATTATGAATTATCATTTGTGAAATATGCATATTCACAATTATTGATTTACTTTGACGTTGTATAATGTGTTTGTTTGCTAAATTCCGTTTCAATTGCTTTATTTAAGAGCCTCATTAAAACATTTCAGGTATTTAACTAAACACCTTTGTGTATTGTAAAGCCTAAATATAATGAAAGCTGATAGTTGTCTATAGCTAATGTACCTACAGATAGATGAATGTGTAAGAATGTTGCGTTGCGCTGATTTTGTTGGATACCGTTAGTCGCGTGTAACAAACACTTTGTTCTTTAAGTACTGCATTGCGGACGCTAACATCCGCGGCGCAGGAACAACTGCTCAGTTTAATCTGTTTATTTGCACAAACGACTGTATCCTGATGGAATGGGCAGTCTAAGGTATTTTGATTACGAGCTACTTATAAGATAATACATAAACAAGTCTGAAAGTCTTTCTAAAATCCTTGAGTATCAATAGATCTTTTATCAGAACATAAGGTATCACTGCGCCTAAGTTAGTTATGTTCCGTAATAAACGGAGGTTAGCATTGTAGCAAAATGCAAGCCAAAATAAAAATGACAAACTTTGTACTGTTATAGTTACGAGTATGTTTAAAAATAACATAAACTGTCTGCATTTTTAGTGCACACTTTCAGGCCAAAATATTCATAACAGAGAAGAAACTTGGCTTTAGTATTTTTTATAAAATTACCTGGAACTTTTATAAATTGATAAGTTGTTTTCACACTCAGCAATTTTTTTAAATATGAGTAGCGGCAAGTAAGTTTCAGGTTTTTGCTCAATAGGAGTTTGAGGTAGAGTATTTTGAAGCTAAGAAATGGCCTTCCTTAGAACTGGCTCTATAATAAAAAGTTGTCAAATACTATAATAATAATCTCGACGTATCTAAAAAAAACGTATTTTAAGAAATGAACACCAAACGCCTAATCATAAGGAACGTAAAAGGATTTTTAGGTAAAATAATCTACAAAGCAGTTATTTCGCAGGTGACCTGCCACGGCCACGGAGCAAAGGGGAGTACGTCTTCGTGATAGCGCAGCTATTGTTCGGCCTGCTGCTGTTTGCGACGGTCCTCGGACACGTCGCAAATATCGTCACGTCGGTCAGCACCGCTAGAAAAGAGTTCCAAGGTAACTAGTGACTAACTAAACGACGAACAAGTTTTTTACAGCATAAAAAGTAATTGTGCTAATTGTAGATAATCTCCATCTTCTAGCTCCTCCACTGCACTATACATAATATGGCTTCAAGGACTGGTGGAATTAAAACAGTTCTTATAAATTCTATTTTTATCCCACTTCTCCTTGAAACCATATTATTTGTAGTGTAGCGGCGACCTTGTCTGTAGGCAACTCCCGGAGCTTTCAATGTCACACACATTTTCCGCTCTATCTGAGTCCTTGATTCTGCTCGGCTTAAAATAAACACGAAGGAAAATAAATTCATCAAAATATGCTACTACACTTTCTCCAAGAAAAACGCAAGCTCGAGCATAAGAAACGTGGGTGCAATCTTCGTTATACATTGAATAAACGATAAATCATTGTGAGCGTGTGAGAAGGTTCAAAGAGCTCGGTCGGTGGGGTGAGGGCAGCGTGGCTGTCACATTAGCGTACTAAGCAGGTAGACGTGCCGGCACGCGCGTTACGTGAGCGAGCGCTTCGCCAGTTGACGTCATACGCTAGCCGGCTCTCTGAAACAATAGACTTTACTCTAACTAGCTACCGTAGAAAATATCCGTACGAATTGGAGGAAATTAATCGCAGCCGCAACAGTCGTCCATAATCAATTCTAAGGATGAGACCAGCATTTAAAAAGAGAAGCGGTAAAGTGTCGAGTACTTTAATTAGCGCTGCAGCTCGGTTAAAAGACAATGACGCCGCGACGGCAGAGAGCAGGCTGAATCCGTGACCTTCCTCGGCGGCGCTGCAGCGAAATAGGTCAGCGGCTTGAATGCTATAAATAGCTCGGCGAAAGTCGGGTGCCGCGCCCCATCCCAGCGGGAGAACGCGTCCCGCGCGCGTCCTCCTGACATCGATCTGCCGTCGTACCGCTCCCGCTCCCGGCCCCGCTTCCGCTGCAACTAGAGACGCCGCCTTTACGCTACCGCTTATACTCTGACGTCGTTGTATCGCTATTTCTGTCATTGCAGTTTCGGCCTAAGTGCATGCGCACACTACGTTTTATCAAATTTAATTTTCTTCTCTGCCATTTATATAGGTTTTGACAGCATTTTCGCTGACATTGCTTTTCTCATTGTTGGGTTTGCTTTTTCCCTCTTTGTGGTTGGCACTTTTTTTTCATATATTTTAGTATTTTAGAGATCTCGCACACAGTTGGCATTGGCACATGGTGGTCAATGGATGTTTTGAATGCTATGATATTGAACTCAAGTTTTTTACATAGACTTTTTTATGTTTGGATTTTTTTTGTAGCTTCGGCCAACAGTTCTTTATTGAACTTTTGGTTTATTATCAGGCAACTTGAATTGGTCATTAACGCCGATCGTATTTTTTCCCCCTAAAATGAATGTGTTGCTCGTCAATCCAGTCTCTTGTAACGGTAATTAATTTTGTTGCTGTCATTGAATCCTATGTTGATTGGTATTGTACAAAATTAATCGATCTTGTTAACGGCCCAAATGCACTATTATATTATATAAATATTCCGAACATCAACAAACAATTATCAAACATAGATAGTGTACTCATACAGATGCTAAGGACATCAAAAACGGCAAAGTTTGGATTCCCGCAAATCCATTTGGGACAATCTCACTGCACTCACTTCCCACTCGTAGATTAATATTATTCATAAGTTATACCGTTCTCGCTGGCTGTGCGAAAGCTATATGACTCCCTGCAACTAATAAGTCGTGGGTTTGCCAGTCTGGTAGTCTCGTCTCGACTAATTGCGTACTTACGTGTTCAACTGCATACTAGATCAGCTGTCGCGAGGTCGGATTCTTTGGGCATATAATAAAACGTCGACTCAGCCTACTTACACCTCTGCCTATTCAGACTTTGCGAAGACTATCATACAAAACGCAACACGTATTTTCTTTCAGTTCATCTGACTCTGTGTATACGTTAGGTACGGTCTTTTGATACGAAAATAACTTATCAGTCTCGTAAAATTCAGGGGATGCTTTTATTACGATGATTAAACCATGCATGAACAATATTTTCCTGAGGTTTTGTTATGATATTCTTGTCGTTAAGAGTTGTAATATCTTTTAAATAAGGCATGAGTATATCGGTCATGTCTCCATTATGCTTGAGTATATTAGATTAAACTATACGAATTATTATTCAGCCGGACCAAGTTTTATTGATATATTTAATAACGCGAAGTGAATGGCTAAAGTAATAAAACTATTCCGACATTTCCAATAGGCAATCGGCCACCTGAATCTTTCGTGACGTTAATGAGTCCGATCAAGTGCGCGCCGAGTGTACTTGGAGTTCAATTGAGAGTTTGTCGGCTGAGTCGGCGGGCGGGCGGGCCGGCCAAACAATCCGCTGCACTTCCTAGCGTTAGTACCTAGTTTATATTCAAATTGTTTGAGGCGTTTCTGCTCTTGCTTAGATTATGTACACAGTCACTGACTTCAACTACCCAGGTATTCCGTTTCAGCTTCAGATTTCATATTGATGGCTAGAATTATCATAACAACGATGTCCAAGAATCGAACGTAAAAATTCATACACTCCCACAGGTCGAACGATGAACACTTGGTGACTTTATAGTACGTGCGAGCAATTTATAGTCGCATTGTACGCTTGCGGTGCCGGCCGCTGTACAAAGTATATTCAATATGAAATGACTTTAAAATTCATAAAACGAGAGCAATCTCCTTGACCGTCGTGACTTTGTGTTGGTAGGTTTCAGCGGAAAACTTGTGCATGAAATTTTAAATTATTTAGACAACGCTCTTCATAAATTACAAAATCTCATCACGTTTTAATAAACTATGATATTTTTAACAAGCAAGACTTTTTTTACTCTTTCTGGAAAATGTGAAGCATCGAAACTAATGTATCGTGGCGCACATGGTTCGATGACAGCGGTTAGCGGCCGCATTGCTGCCGACCGCACTCCCCTCACTCAAATTGAGGAAGATTAAATTACTCCAAATGTCAACACGTATAATATAGTATCGGCCAAAATGCACTATTTAGAATAGTTAACATTATTAAAATAAATAACATTAATCTGGGGGCACGGCAGTGCCCCCGCCAAGTCAAGCATAATCTTAAGGGGCTCCCAGTCGCTGATTGCTCTTTTTCGAAACGAAAAAAGAAATACTTCTGAACAAGCCACATCTCCTATTTTTATAAGTATATTACTTCAGGTTCCTACCTAGATTTCTATTAAGCTGAAAACATAATAGCAGAAACTTTTCACGATAAAGATATTATTTCAAAATGATACGTTTTAGAATTTATGATCGAAATATTTTATATACCTACTATTAAAATCAACTTGTGATTTATTGTTAAAGATAGGTAATATGTAGATCTAGATTTCTATTAGAATAGATTTTTGATAAGTAATTATACATAATTTATATCATTAATTTATTCGAAAAGCTAAGGCGGACCACGCGCCGACGTGTGTTTGTCGTCATTGCAGCGGTCGATAGGATTATTTATCGAAGTGATTAAAGAAGGGTACATCTTTATTCACATATACTATACATTATAAAATAGGAGATGTGGCTTGTTCACAAGTATTTATTTTTTCGTTTCGAACAAAAACAATCGTCGACTGGGAGCGCCTTAATAATAAATGTAACTTCTACTTCTTTTTGGTGTTCGAGTAGTCACACATCGTACACACTTAGATTTCAAATTAAGTATTATTCAATAGCAAAAACAAGAAACTTGGCTTGTGTTTCTTTAGCAGCATTTTATTCTAAACTAGCGACCCGCCCCGGCTTCGCACGGGTAGCATGTTATTATACATATAAACCTTCCTCCTGAATCACTCTATCTATTAAAAAAAACCGCATCAAAATCCGTTGTGTAGTTTTAAAGATATAAGCAAACATACATACATACGCGGGAAGCGGAGAGCGACTTTGCTTTATACTATGTAGTGACGAGCCCCTTCAATGTGTACCTACTGCAAAAGCAAAGGGTAAAAGCACTGTTGACTCAACTCGTTTTTGTGCAGAACGTGTATTGTTGGTTGGCGTTGTTTCGTAAACAATCGTCAGTCGTCCCTTCATTCGTTGTTCGGATGTCGGACGCTTTGCTCCTGTGGTTTTCGCTTAATTTGCTAAATTAAACAGCGCTTGTACACGGTAATTTGTAGGCAGTGTTAGTTATACTTGCACCGTTGACGTCGGCGTAAAGTTTCACTACATAGTTTCTCACTTTTGAAGTCAAAACAACAGAAAAAAATGGATAATAGTAACATAATTTATAAATACTTAAACCATTATTTATTGTTTATCTTTTAATTTTTAGCAGTCCTAGGCGAGGAGCAGCCCTAAACTCTTAACTATTTGAAAGGCATGAAATTGCATCAAAACGAGTAAAACGAATAATTTAAATCACATCGAGCGCCAATTTTTTCGGAGCAAAATTCTCAAATCGTTATAAGGCGAGAGATTTTATACAATGCTATGTATTACGCTGGACGAAACGGTGCTGTCTTCATCTGACCTATATGCAGGCAGCATGAATCATACTCGTACAGTTATGTGTGTATGTGTTAAATTGTGAGTTTTTATATGACTATATTTTGCTAGTATAATTTGAAAATATGTATCTATTTACAAAACGTTTTTAGGAAGACTTGGTGTATGATAGCGTTTAAAAGTAGAGCTCAAACTTACTTACGGTAATTTTATTTGAAAAATAAACCATGTGAAAGAACGTGTAACGAATAAATAAATAACGAAAACATTATTTAGTAAAAGACTGTATGTACCGACAAGAAATTTGCTGTTCGTGAATCTCGTTTGCCGCAACCAACTGTAAAATTAATAATAAAGTAGGGTGTTAGGATTAGAGATGACATTTTACTCGCACAAAAAGAGTAAGTTTCACCAAAGTATGAAGCTGTTGCAGTGCCTTATGCGCATAAATCAAGATAATGAACCCCATGCCATTTTATATTTGTTGACGAAACTAGCAATAGCATCGATGATATATATGAATCTGACACACATGCTTTTTTTTTCAATAAGGCTTAGCTATTGTACATAGAATGTGGGCATGTGCCAAATGTAATGTTTGGACGTGCCTCTGACTACCCCCACTAGACATCTTCAAAGGATCTAAGCGTCTGGAGATCTGAAAGGATGTCTACCGTACTTGGGATTTACAGTCGTGATTCTATTTATATATTTTATTTTTATAAAAGTATTAAAGAGGCAGTATAGAGTATTGCATTAGGGGTTACCTTCGTAGAATATCTAAATTGGTTTGTCGTAATTCGGTTGTTTAACGTTCGATCCTCCAATATCTGCGATTAGCGTAAGCCCGCTGAACAGTGGGCTACTGTTACCCGAGCGATTAGTTTCAGCTCTTTGTTCAAACCTCTTTGTGTGGAACTTAACTAATAATTATTTTACCGCTCATAGAATTATGGTTGTTATAAAGTCAGAAAGATAAGAGTTATATTTATTCATTCTAAACATATTGAGTACGCACAGTACAGTTTGAATGTACGCTATAATGACTGAACTGATTTTGATAAGACTTAGAACAGATATTATACGTGATCAGTAATAATAATATAGAATACTTATGGACACGCGGGCGGAAATTAGTGATCCAAATGCCGTAAAATATTATTTGAGTTTTTTTCTATCTGCGCATTTGCTTACAAAAACTAAGCATCTAAGGTAAAACTAACAACAAACATTTCATAGATTATGACAGTTATACGAGTTGTTCGTAAGTTGACGGAAATTTAATGTAATCTACTCTCACTTTACGGAGGTCAAAAGTTTGTATCGTTGTAACTTTGTAGATGACCTTTCCACAGGCATGATATTCACCCATTTAAAATAGGTACATAAACGGTATGGAACATTCAAACTTTAGGCCCGTGTGTGGAATTCTACACATATACTCTCACAGTGCGAACCTATTTTGAGTCCCAGGAGTCGATCCAAAGATGATGGATGCGACTTATAATCAGTATTAACTAGTAACTAGAAAGCTATAAGAAGTTGGGCCCTCGGCGTTAATTTTTTACGACAAATTTTGGCTTCCTACATGTGTTTTCATAGACTATGACAGTTACAAGCTGGCGGCTCTGTGAGGCAAATACACTCACCTTAGGGGGGTCAAAAGTTTGTTTCGTTGTAACTTTGTAGGTAACCTTTCCGCCGGCTTAACGAAGTTGTGTAATATGTTGCAGGTTTCCGTTAGATGTATGAGGAAAACTGCTTACTATTAAATTCTTTGGATGGTAGAGTCTGGAAGAGATGATAGTCGTTCTTAGAAACTACACTCATGAAGCTCTTTATCGACTTCAATTTACAGTACCATAGCGTTGACGGCAGCATCTTAGCGTTTATAGTTGCTGGTCTGGTCATGGCTTGATACATTAAGGGAACGCATAGCCTTCACTACATAGTATAAAGCAAAGTCGCTTTCCGCTTCCCGCGTCTGTATGTATGTTTGCTTATATCTTTAAAACTACACAACGGATTTTGATGCAGTTTTTTTTAATAGATAGAGTGATTCAGGAGGAAGGTTTATATGTATAATAACATGCTACCCGTGCGAAGCCGGGGCGGGTCGCTAGTATAATATAAGAATATTAATATTATACGCCTAGCCTTATAATATAAGGCTATGCGTATATGTAGGCTGTATGTAGTGTGTATGTAGGCTTTTCATTGTTATAATATGTAAGTAAAAGGGCCTCTTAGATGTTGGTTGCGACCTCTCTAATGCCCTATAAAACCCAGGTCTAGACTGTGAATAAATAGTTCAAAAATATTACAAATTATCGAATCTTTGTCTATCTTTATTAGCAGAATAAAAACTCTTATATATATATATTATATATATCCGTTATACCACATATTATGTGGTCGATACAAAGGATATTTTTTGCATGGTATTTTTGGTCTTGAAAAAGTTATCGTTGATACCTTGATCGGTTGATACCTTTAAATGAACCTACATAATACGAGACTAATTGCTTTGACGTACTCGTACTTTAGCAAATACATTTGTTTTAATATTTTTTATGAACTTCATCCAAAACCTTTGTACCTATTTGTTGCAAATATTATCAATTGAATGCATAAACTCCACCATTATCGTAGAACTTTGTGTAAATCGATCTCATTTAACATATTTGTTAACAAAATGCAGCGTTCATTAGAGGGACGTGAAACCACACAGAAATTCACAGAATCGATGTATAATATAATATCAACGCTTCGATTTGCGTTTTGTGTTGACTAGTGAATTGAATTATTGGCGACATGTTTTGAAATTTCAAACACGCAGAGTGTTTGAAACTTTGAGCGAAAGCAAATAATATTCTACCAATCATTTTGTTATTTTTCTCCTCCCGTTGCGTAGAGAGAAAGGATCCTATTATTATCTCACGTCCACCACAACAATTTCCTATTATTATCTCACGTCTGATTATATTAATTACTCGTCCAAACATCGACTCGTATCTTGTAATTGACCATAATTAAAGACGACTATGTTAGCGATGGTATTATAACCAGTAAACAATTCCACAAGCCATTCAATACAACTTACAATTGAATACTTTTAGGACAAAACAAGCGGCACCTTGTTATTAATTCGACAGGTACGATTTAAAACAATATTAGTCAAGTTAACATCAAACTCGGCTTGCTTCGCCGAAGCAAGCACTCTAAAACTGTTTTGGTTAACTTGAGATTGCAATTATACGTCGTCAACGTCAAGTTAGCGAGACACACGAGACGCCCCACTTAGCCTAACTTAACTTATCCCGACGACAGGTGAGATTAATTGCGATTTACAAAACAGTATAATTTCATTTTGTCCCAAGAAACTTCATGGCGAAATGATAAATTGTGTTAAAGTATACATCCGGAGAAAGGTGTGGACGTTGAAAAATGTAGCCTGTTTACGAACTGCACGTTGGCGTCGGTTCAAAAGCACCTGAGTGAAATAAAGTTAATATTGAAATACTACTCACTGAATGCCGCGTGGTAAACCAAATGATGTTGACATTCACATTATCAAATAGCATAAACTCTCGAATAATTCAGTTTAAAATTCAGCAAATAAGATTTAATAATGATTAGTTATCATACAGTAGATATAGGTGCAATATAGATATTAAAGATTAGGTTTGTACATCCGGTCGACGCAATTGCAGACCGAAAATTATGTATTGGATCAAGCCTGATTAGTATATATTCAATATATTTTGTTTTTTCTAGCGAAACTAGATGGCGTGAAGACATACATGCGCATGCGACGGGTACCGACCCACTTGCAAGTGAAGGTGATCAAGTGGTTCGACTATCTGTGGCTCACGCAGAAGTGTTCGGACGAGGAGAAGGCGGTCTCTTGCCTGCCGGACAAACTGAAGGCAGAAATAGCTATTAATGTACACCTGGATACTCTGAAGAGGTAAACATACGTGTATAAAGATGGTTTGCCAAATCAAGTGCTTACTATAAATACTTTACTAAGCAGAATAGTACAATTTCAAATATAATTGGTGTAGGTATAGATAAAAAAATTATAATACATAGAAATCATGACTGCTGGGCTATTACTGGTACATTTTTATTCATGAAACTTAGAATACTCGAAGAATGTGTTTTTCTGTGGAATGTCGTAATGTAATGTACAAATAAGTGCTTATTACATTTTAAGTTTATGAGATTTACAACTACCTATAGGTAGTACCCGAGAAAATAGTGTTCATTCCACTCTTATTAAACAATAAACACATTCCCATTTATGAAACTTAAAAAATAAAATATAGCCGAATTTACGAAAGTTAACTTCAGTCTAGAGTCTAGACTTTACGACAGGAAGTCTTAGATGAACATTTTGATTACTGAGGTTCAAGTTAGTTAGTGGAGGAATTAAGACTAGTCTCTTGAATCTCGAAACTTAGAACTAAATAATTTCAGAACTATTTTAAGCGCGTATAACTTTATGAGAGGTGAACTTGTAAATGGTAGGTTGTAGCTTTTTGCAAACAACAATTGAAATCCAATGCATAGTAAAATTGGCTCATCTCAATCTCAGAGCTACGTTTTATGTAAAAACACGTGAACCAGTGCAAAAGTTGACTAATTGAAAACCATCCATCACCTGCAGATTCGGCAAATAATAATTTATAACAAAAAGTGTTTTGAATTCGGATTCACAACTTACACACACAAATAAACCTTCGTGTAGATAAAGTAAGTTCATTGAACGTTGTGTTTCACGTCTTGATACGAAATTGCAAAGAAGATACCTTTCGCTTGTGACAATGATAAAGGACAGGCTCAAGGAAACTTTGAGGATAATGAACTTGTCAGTGGATCAGCCACATTAGAAGGGCACCCGAACATCTGCTGCTAATGTGATTTGAATTTAGTTCAAATTGGAACAGTGTACTAAGTTTTCATCAGAAACTTCCAACTTAAACACGATACAAATTGCTTAGTAATAATGGTGACAGTTTAGTTGGATAACAGAGAAAGACAATCCACGAAAACCACAGCACAAATATTACATAAGAATTTAATGGATGAGGCATGATGAGCCAAGTGACATCTCGCATTAGATCCCTAAATATCACGTAGCCTAAGTCGGTAGCCATCACAGTGATATTGGAAAGAAGATTCAACTTTATTAGGTAGACCATCTGCCAGCTCGTGACTCATTTGCATAAAAAAACTTTTCTTTGTACAAGTTTGAGAGTTTGAGTTTGACGTAGCACCTCAATATTCATCAAAACGAAATGCAAATACTAAGATACTTTCCATTGTTTGTTTATACCTAGTCATTCAGTCACATTAATGCAGCGTGGCAGTTCAAGCTTAATACCCCGTGTTGTATAATTAAAAAGAGAAACATTCGCTTTTTACTTCCATGAATTATGCATAAGTGTTCGTTTATACGATCCGTAAATTTTAGTCGCCAAATGGCTCTTCCGAGTGTTTCTGTTTTTCAGCTGTAGCTCGCTTAAAGCGAACATTTTTGAGTCTGCACAGGTTATATTTAATGTACCTTTAGAATGACCGCGACCGCTGATTCATAAGTAATTTATGATAAAATTTTGCAGAGTGGAGATCTTTCAAAACACAGAGGCGGGGTTTTTGTGTGAGTTGGTTCTCAGGCTACGGCCGGTACTTTTCTCGCCCGGGGACTACATCTGTAGAAAAGGTAACCCACAAATTACAACAAGTATTCAAAAGTCGTTTCTGATCGTCGAACTCAATGCGAAATGTGTTTCCCAGGTGAAGTCGGAAAGGAGATGTATATAGTAAATCGAGGGAAACTGCAGGTGGTTGGAGACAATGGCAAGACAGTACTAGCAACATTAAAAGCGGGTTCTTATTTTGGCGAAATTTCAATATTGAACATGGGCACGGCAGGTAAACAACTTGGTAAATATCTCCACGGCCCGAGACGCCACGCCATTATTATTCTATTTTATTTTTCTTGTAAAAGTTTCGAAAAGCAAACATGTCGAGGCGACGCTGCAATCAGGGCCGAGGGAGCGGCCGCGACGCTACCAACAGGTTTTGGGACATCATCCTGAACGCGTTACCTTTCCTCACCTAGCGTGACATACTCGCTCTAGTCAACTTTCGACTCTACCTACAAACGTTTCTAAAGATGGCTGGGTGAGGGACTGGTAACTGGTTTGTGTTTAAAATTCTACGGGAATGCCTGGACATCTCTTTTTGTAATTCTAACGTTACTTCGCATTTTAGTCTATTATTTCAATTGTTTTACAATTTTCTTCAAACGATTTTTCTTTTTAACTGTAACTCGAACCATGATATTATGGTAAGCTTTACTTTATTATTTCGAGTTACATTTCTATCGCTTGATATTAGATCCTTCTCCAGGAATCGTAGCGTCTTGAATGTCATGTTGTTTGTTTGCGTTCTGTTTTATCTCCTTTGGTTGTATTGAAGGCAGTGTCCCCGAGCGCTTTGCATCCTCCCCGAGTACCTTTTGTTATTTGGCGTGACCTCTTGGTGCATGAGCCCTTAGTTTTAAGCGTCCCTCGCGTAATTATTTTTAAGATCCCGTCTCATTCCATCGGGCTCTCTGAAATTACTTTTCTTTAAAATTTGTCTGTGAAACCCTGCGCTACTTTAACTCGTAGAACTGCTTAGTTCTTTTACAGATTTCTCTAACATTTTAATAGATTTAGTCTAATTTTATCTACTTTAAAGCTTTATCTTTGTAATGGATAATGAAACCCCATAGTCATGGCTTCTTATTATTTTACTAAACGTTATGTATCCCCGGTATGATTCCTGCGTGATATCTTATGGTAGATCGAGCTTCTTTGTCCTTCTTTAAAAAGTGCCATGCCGCCGGTGTTTCGGTCTTCCCCGTAGTCATGCAATGGTCCTTTCTGGCAACTATCGAGTGTCGGAACGGTCCATGAGATCAGCTCAGACCGAGCACCGGTTGGCACGGAGTGTGTGGATGACACGTCGACAGGCAACCGGCGGACAGCATCGGTGCGCTCCGTCGGCTACTCGGACCTGTTCGTGCTGAGCAAGACGGATATGTGGGACGTGCTGAAGGAGTATCCCGCCGCCCGGGTGCGCCTAGAAGCCATCGCCGTCAAGAGACTTGAGAAGTATAAGAAAGCGCCACTTGAGAAAGGTAAGTTTAGTTTGTTAACTCGATGTGTAGAATAATAAACGTTATCAGAACAGGTAAACAAGTATTATGACAATTTAGTGTAGATGTGAACAAGTTTGAACAAGTTTAGAAAAGTATGTACATAATTAGTTTGTAGATGTTTGTGATAGAAAAATCATAGCCTGCACTGTGCAATAAGACACGGAAATATTTTGACCCAGTTGGAAGTTCTCCCGGAACACTCGGACATCCGGCTATAAAAATGGTTATAGTCAGGAAGTCGCCGCGCCATAAGTAGTAGATGTTTCGTACACGTACCGCTTGTATATTTGGTTGCTTTTGTTTTGGGTGCAGTGGCAATGGGCCGGTGCCAGTCGACGCCCGGGCTCGTGGAGACGGCCGGGCGCGTGCCCATCGAGGAGATGGAGTTGCTGGAAGCGCCGGCGCCGCCCCCACACCCTTCACACCCGCCTTCCTTCCGGGACCAGCTATATAGGTAATACACCGTGCAACAATCCACAGGGCAGGAGACAGACGCTGCCGGGTCTGCGGAAGACCTGCAGCAGCTCCCAGCGCCTTGCCCGCAGCCCCCTGCTCGCCCGGAGCGCCTGCCCCCTGAGGAGCGCTCCCAGTCCTCGCTGCACCCCCCACATCCGCCTCCCTACCATATATATAGGTAACATAGTACATAGTTGGTCTGGTAAATCACTTGTAGAAGACGCAACTAGAATAATCCTAAAGAGTATGACCAGCGTAAGCTTGATTTGGGATTAGAAAATTGATCACTACATTTATTCAGCCATCATGCCAGGCAGAGCTCGCAAAAAGTAGATTTAAAAGAAAAAACCTTCATCAACCCTTAACTCATTTTTTCATCCAGATCAAATCCCTAGACACTCAATTTGTTCCTTGTACTCATAGATCTTGTCCCAGTGCCACGAAGATCAACTCGAATCTTCTTTGAGACACTATGCTATGGAATGCTGCAGCGAATAATATATTTGTTGCAGTTCGTCAGTAAGCCCCCATCGCGTAGCGTCTCCAGTTGCGTCGCTAGCGTCAAGCGCACGTAGCAGCGCCGCCGGCGGTAGCGGCGTGCGGCCCAGCCCCCACGTCGTCGAGCATGATGCACTTGAATGCGAGATTAAGCGGCTGCGCGAGCGGCTCTACACGGTAGAGACAGAGAATGCGGCCATGTCGGCCAAGCTCAGCCAGCAGCAGTGGGAAGTGGACCAAAGGTGAGCTAAATCTAATATCCTACTAATGTCGGTCACTCTCGCATACAAACAATATGTACAATAACAATGTGTGGTATCATTAAAAACCCCAAAACATATTTAAATGTCTTATTTAATACAGTACAGCCTATTAAAATCTGAAAATGGAAATGTCTTTAAAAGCTTTGCTACGATTGAGGTTAAAAGCATATGTAGTCGATGGTTAAAAGGGATGATGGTAGGTAAGTATGTCGGCGTGACACAGCTGCAACAACGCTCATGCCTACTTCTCTAACAGGCTGCAAGAGATCGAGATGCAGATCTGCGGCGGCAGCTCGCTTAGCTCGCAGGAGGACAACGAGCGCAACCGCGAAAGCATCATCTAGCGGCGCGCCTCACGCCCCGCGCACCCTACACCCGTGCCCCTACCCGCACTGCCCTCGCATCGCATACTCAACCGACTCTCTCTCGTCTACTGAGAGAACCAGACTCAGTATAACTATAACTGTGTGGTGTTGCATGCCCCAACGCTCCCTAGTCTGCTGATGGGGCAGGCAAAATGAAACACGCGTATACAATATACGACGTGATCGTGTGGTGTGCGTGCCCTCTGGACTTCGAACGATGATTAGTGTTTTTACAAGTATTATTATGGTATATTTAAACACGAATTAACTTTATCAAATTTATATATACGTAGTATATACGACTCGCTAATATTTGACGAGTGCCGTGGAGTGAGATTAAGAAAAGACAATATTATATTTAAATTATAAAGAAGTTTAGATACATCGAGTGTTAGGAGTGATGATGCGGTAATGTAAATGTTCACTTTTCGGTTCGCGCGATCCGCCCTGAAAGGGCTTTTTGTTACGTAGCTGTACCTAGGTGTGACCTTATTCGTACTACCGTACCGATTATGTTCATCGATTCTATGAATTGAAAATTAAGTATATTGTTTATTTGATTTTGCTGATGTTTACAGAACTATGAACGGCGTAATGTTTGATATCTTGAGATGTGTACAAAAATATATCGTTTATCGTGTATGGCCAATGGGTAGAGTTACTGATACGATAGTGCCAAATGAACGGCCAAATTATTGTACTATTGATAAGATTTTTACGTTGTGACATTTAAAATGAGGTGGATATTTCCTTATCCATTAAATTTGAGCTTTAATTATCATAATATCCCGGAAGACTTGAACCATTAATTATAATCCATTTTATAATAATATAATTTACCCAATTTTTTATTAGTTTTATGGACAGTCTAGGGAATAATGAATTCACTCATGGTCATTTCATACGAATTATGATCACAAAATATACATTGTGTTATTTGTAAAAATGGTAATTGTGTACGATACTGAAATAACTTCTGCTCGTTTTCTGAACGTTAATATCAGTTAAAGGAAAACCGTTTCGTCATTGTTTTAATTAAATTTATTGATCTATAAATTAAGAATTGTAGAGTAAATCGAGTATTGAAGTCATTGTAAAATGAAGTTCACTACTGCCAAATAATATATAAGATTATAAAGATTGTTCTCATGTAAAACGACAATCGCCTAATATAATGTTTTATACTTACACCCTTTATACAAAATTATTCATTTTATGTTCCTTTTCGAAAATTTGGTATAATATCTCCTTACTTACATAATATTGTTAAAGCTTCCATAAGTTTATCTGCCAACATTATTTTATTTAAGCGGTTCCTATTAATTTCATTAATATCTACAGTAATTATAAGATTGTACCAAATCGTGAGATGTTAAAGAGATGAAAGTTGAATAAGAGAATTGTAAATATTCTAATATCTATGATACGTGTTTGTAAGCTGTTTTCGTTGGAACTTATTTATTTTGAAAGGCAGGTGACAGAACGTGGCGTACTATGGGCGTGGTTGGAGGAGTAGGCACTTTTGTTTAATTTCTATACAAATAGCTAGAAACTGTTCAAAGTTAAAAATAATTAATTGTGGCGGGACAGTAGCTTGTTCCAGCTGATTCTCACTCTTGAATGAGTTATAAATTAGTGAGTTTAATAATACCGTTTGTTTCCTAAACGCCCAAAGAAAATAGATAGGCGATAAAATTTTTGAACTGTAAATAAAATATTTATTTATTGTTATTATAATTCCATAAATTTTCTTCTTACGATTTCTCGATTATAAAACGATAAGAGAGATGCATTATGCGATTGAATAATTATATTTATCAAGAGACGAGTGCTTTGTACGATGTAGGTTTGTGCGCAGCCCGCAGCCTCAGTCGGCGACCAAGCGTTGTATTCCTTTTGTAACTTCAGTATTATAAGTGCTGTTTCTTTACGGGGTACCTTCACAGGTTTGAGGACGAATGGGTTGGAATGAGGTTCGTTATTCAACTGAAAGAGGCTTGTGCGGAGAATCAAAATTGGCAAATCAATTATGTATCGCACACGATTCATTTTATTGTTAATAAAAAGATAATGATAATACAAGAAACTGTTTTTTTACTTTATAAACCAACACGACCCCCAATTATATAAATTCATCTAATTATATACAAGAATACATAATAATACACTACTCCATCCCAGAATACACATGATAAAATTAATACAATAAATGTTCTTTAATTGATATGAAATCAAATTCTCAAATTGCCACATCTCAATTGGATCTCAAAATGGGTCACGTCATCCAAGTCATGATTCAAAAAGGTTTACTTAGGATAAAAGTTCTCAACATTTTTAATCCCGAACGAATAAGAATAGAATCTAGCAAAACGCAAAGTCTGAGAAAAAAATAAAAAGATTTGTTATATTGGCTGTCACTGGTTATAAATATAACCTAACTCAAAAGAGCACTTCACACTTAGGTATACTGTTGAGTTTTTCATAAAGAAATACTTATTTCCATAGACTGATTCAAGCTGCATTAGCTACGCAAGGCATACTCTTGCAAAAGTCTGAATAGAAATCCAAGTATTCACTCTTCACTCGCTTATAAGTACCTATAGAGTGAATACTTGCTCGTACCTTCGTGGAAAAACCCAATGAACAGAAAAAGGAAGTTGCGAGACTAGCTGCTTTGTGAGGTTACCGGGATTCTACCCCGCTTAAATATTTTATTTCGCTCTAGCGCGCAATCCGTTTCCCTACTGAGCATCTGTTACAAAATTTTTGTGTTTTCTTGATCTTTTGAATATCCGACAGAAATCCGCGCGGCGGGCGGTCTACTTATTTATTGAATTTGTGTAAGCTATCATAAAGAATTACTGGTTTAACCAAGCAGGAAGAGCTGTTATAAGATCAGGTTACAGGTAATTAGGTAAGTATGCTTTTATTGTATGTGCTTTATATTGTTAGTCCTTTTGATTGTTTAGTGACAGCATGACTAGTATTTTTAGTTACAACGGTTTGTGTTTTATAAAGGAGAAATAACAAAAATAGAATCAAACTCGCCATCAATTACGATGAAAAATATCAGTGCGGGTGAAATGACAAAAAAATACTTTACAAAAATACGGGAGAGTTTTAGATGAAAACACTCAAGGCGCTCTTGTTTTATGTTAAAAATGCGAAGTCTGTTCGTCAGCATTTTTTGTTTTTATGGTCGTAGTCTATTCACGAGTGGCCGTCTTACATTTTCTGTACACATGTCTCTTGGTTTATTTTTTTTATTGTTCCAATTCGGCATCGGGGAAAGTATTGTCATCGTCAAATGGAAAACTACGAACAAAAATATATAAATTCTTCCTCTTAGCATTTGCCTTTCTTCGTAGAACTTTATATAGATTATACATATTGTATTATACGAGTACAATATATTACATAGTGCATAGAGTCTAATGTAAGAATTAAATAATTACACACATTATTTGTTTCCGTGTTCTATAAGAGACAATAAAGTGCACTCAAAATTCCAGAGGAGCGGCATCTAATTATTATAGCTATAAGCTCGCATGAATATAGCACCAGGAGCTGCCTTAATCCCGCCTCTAAAGAAATATAATTCGTCTGCATTCCTCTCGCTTCGCTGAACTATCTACCGCAGAGCCTGTAGGTTGTAGGTACTGTCGACAACACTCTTACCATACATTAAGGTAAACAGAGCCAGAGTTTTCAGGAATGGCATCAAATTTAAACTCATCTTGATATTATGCAGAGGGTTTATAAATAAGATAATTTGTGTAACTTCGACCACGTGGTATGATCGTTTTATTTAGTTATTTGTTTTGTAAATAACGTAGAAAATAAAATTATACTTCTGGTCACTTTATGCTATAAAATGTTTATGAATACGAATTATTAATTAATATTATTAATAAATTAAGAAACAACTATTATTATCTTGAAATTGTTAAAAGAAATCATGAAACAGATTTCCAGCTTTCTGCGCCAATATTTATTTTGAATAAAAATGAAACTCTGCACTAATCTGTTTTTTTTTTTAGGTGCGAAACCTTGTTCACCCTTAACGAGGAAATCCAATTCAAAACTCGTTTGCGAATCCATCAATATTATTCGATAGACAAGAGATAATACAAACTCTGTAGGTAACAGGCGACGTGGGTCAAACCTCTAAGGAAAAGCAGTCACTTTGTCAGATGATCCAATTACCTGTCAATGTACATGATTTTATACCTTTCATGTCATGTTTGTGATTTTATTTAAGCTACCGTGTACGGTAAGTTCCTATATCCTCTTTGTCTATACCTATACCCACCTATAGGTCCTTTCTACTGTGGGCATATAGAGTAGTATTATTACCCGTCAGAAAAACCTATCGGGTCTAAAATCTTTACATGAACCATTTTATTATTTGCGTACAATTCATATTTAGCAATTATTGCTTTTATTATTGTTCGTTTTGAATAATTTAAAAGTTAAGTTACTATTACATTATTGCTATTATGAATCGTACGCGAATAATAATATTATATTTGTAGCATACGCATCCAGCCGAAATAGCACGGATGGCTTTCTGCTACTCTGGGAAGACCACCGGTGGTGACCTGACGATTATTCCCTATTTGAAGGACGATATTCAAAGTTTAGACCAGCCTTACACAGTAAAGATATATGCAATGTACATACCTCGGACTGCAACCAGCCTCGAATAGCTTCCAACGGTTTCTGGAGATGATGATGCAGGGATGTTCTTGGGGTAGATGGCAAAGATCACACGCGCACTCGCAGAGAATTGGATAAGATATCCCGGTAGTTAACGCGGCGCATGCGTTGCGGTTCGTGTTCACGACGAGAAGCTCAGTTCATAACTAATGAACTGTCACAGCTGTCACTCCAAGCTTTGACGGTTTATGTACTTGCATGACAACCAAATGATGGTGTCTCGATACTGCTGTCAGCTAGCTTAGAGAGAGACTTTGAATATCGTTGAATGAAAGAGATGAATGAATAATTGTGTAGGATGGATACGCTACGTTTCTAAAGTGGGTGATAGACGTACGAGCAAGTACGCGTACTTATGGCTCGCCGACCTTTTTCGCTTGTGTGTCACCGTAAGTACGCGTACTTTAAAACCGCCGCGCAAAATCGTCGGCGATCCAACCGGTCTGAAATCTTGCTCGTAGCTCGTCATGGCTCGAACGTGTGGCAGCATTGCGAGCCGCGAGCCGTCATTTTGTTTCGACTTCGTTTCTTTTTTTTAGTTTTTAAAATGTAATACGATATTATTCCTAAATAACACAAAGCTTCTTCAGTCGACGACATCGCAATACAGAGTGAGTAAGCTTCACGTGTGTCACTAACGTCGAGCCGAGTAAGTTCGCGATCTTAAAAACCGCGTACTATAAGTTCGTACGTCTATCACCCACTTAAGGGAACGGAACATCCCGCCCACCAAAATACCTATGGTATTTTCTAGTTAAAAAAGACTTCACAAGAACGATAAAGTTATGTATGACGATATGATGAGAGAGGACGATAGTAAAGAGAATTCAACTAGGATAAGAGTTACCTACACTACGATTTGCTTAAAACTAATATTTGTATAGATTACTGTGTAAACTAGTCCTCGAGAGGTAGAGGACATAGTTTTACTAATGGACGATTGAGTGTATGGTTGTTCGCATTTTTTACGGTTGCACTCCGAGCTATTCCGTCGTCACCACGTTGAAGAGCGACCACTCTTGCAAGGGTCCAATGTAATGGAGCGCGGTTGTCGTCTTTGATTATCACCATCGAACCGATCGATAAAGGTTTCGAATCTTTGGTCCATTTGGCACGTTGCGTTAGAGAGTTTAGATATTCGGTTTTCCATCTGGACCAGAAGTTCTGTTGAAAGGCTTGTAACATCTGCCACCGAGGAAGTCGTTTTATATTGATGTTAGAGATATCGTACTCGGGAACAGCTGTTAACGGTTCTAAGGTTAGGAAATGACCTGGCGTCAAACACGATAGGTCGTTCGGGTCGGAGCTGATTGGATACAGAGGTCTTGAATTTAAGATAGCTTCGATTTGAACGAAAAGGGTCGTAAGCTCTTCAAAAGTTAGGACCTGATCACCTACAACGCGATATAAGTGAGATTATGAGAGTTGAGAGTCTCATAACTGGAAATATTGACTCACCGAGTCTTTCCCACGCCGGCTAATTAGATCGGTAAAAACGTATAGAAATGGGCGCACCCAGTTACGTTCTCAAGATTATTTTGGGTTGGTAGGTACGTCCCGTATCCCATTCTGAATCAACCTGCCCTTCCATCAATGATCAATGTTCACAAAACCTTATCATTCTTGCAGCCAAACAATTGTCTTGCAATAATAGATCTCTCATGGATGGTAGGTACCTACTTTCACGTACCAATTAACGAAATGCGCAGATGGTTTCTATGTCTTTTGTACCGCCAAGAAGTAATAGAAATGAGTAGTCTGCTCTTCGAGCTAAACTCTGCATCATAAACCTAAACGTCTGGAAAGTAGATGGGTACAGATGCTCATCCAAAAACGGAATCAGAATTCTGGTGTAGGTATGTAGCAAGACGATTATTTGTTACAAATATTATTCTAGACTCATTCTTCTAAAAGAACACGTTGCCATAACGCTGAATGTGCTGAAATATATAGGTTGGGAAGTAAATTTCTTAAAATCCGTACTATGCCTGGGAGTCATATAGAATCCTTAGCTAAACAATAAGTTTATCTCCGAGAAAATGTTGCTAGATAAAGACAGCCATCTTATAGCAAATAGAAAATGGCACTTTGAAACGTGTCAACTTTCAAAGCCATGATATAAAGGTTGGGTAGTTACCACAATCCCTATTTTTGTCTCTCTGAATCGAAACGATAATTTAGTGGTTTAATCATCTATGAAGTTATTCCTAAACACTCTTCCCTCTTTGCGCACAAATTATTGTAACGAAATGCTTTATATATTAGCATGGGTGCTCTAAGAGACAACATGGAGTTGTCAAGGTATTGGCTGGTTGCAGAATAAAATTTGCATTCGAACATGAATGCTGCAGCTTCTTGTAATCCTGAATTTTTTAAGAGCAAGGTCCGAACCTACAATCTATTTTAAAACGCCTGCAATCAAATAACAAAACAGCTGTTGCTTGTTTATGCAATGACGGAGGTTTGAAGTCGCAAGGTTTGTTAAACTAGACCCACAAAGTCTATTCTTTCTTCGAATATGTATCAGATGGATCTAGTATCCTACCACATTCCCAGTGTATACAACGCCAAAGCAGTTCGTCTTGCAGATTGCGTCGCTTTCGAACTCTGCCAGAATGGCACCCGTTACCCGTTAAATAAAGCAATATTTTTATGATTATCATTATAGTTACTTTGTGTATACACTGTTATTTTTGAAATGGTATTATTCGTTAGCATGGGTATCTCTTCCTCCTTTCTTATTACCAAAGTCATCGTAATCACTGTCGCAATGTATACCTCAGTTGCACCAGGGTGTAAGAAAGTTTTCTGGCATCCAGCCCTTCGGAACGGGCAACGGCAGCACCTTGGTTCATTCAACCATCTTACTGGACGTCTCGACAGACAATCCTCCTTAGAATGTGCAGTAGTAGGACACCACAACAAAGTTAAAAGATTTCTTGATAGCGGGTGCCCTTCGAATGTAAATACTTATAAACCAGCATGGAGTAGGTGGATCTAGTAGTCTGAACCAGATAATGTTGTTAGCTGTACGCCCACCGGTCTGAGTTAGCTCGGTTTTTAGCAAATTTATTTTACAAGAAGAAACTGTCCTACAACACGTGTTTTGTTAGTAAGTACATATACATAAATATATGTACTTGGTGTCTAAACCTTGTGACCCATAACTTACTGAGCAGCTTGGTACCCACTCACTTGTAAAATAAATCTTAAAGTCGATAGCCGTAATCATATTCAGCTTCGACTAAACCTCCTCTATAGGATGTTGACCTAGTAGTAAATATCACAAGTAGACTGTTATACTGATAGTGTTTACTAATTATCTAAACAGCTATTTCACTTCTATATTCTGGAAGAAGAGTATATGATTTAACTCTTAGTATAAACTTTGAGAATTGCATTGTTAACAGTGATTTTGTAATTTTATAACCAGTTTTAAAAAACTGATTATCATCTGTCTAGCTGGTGGCTTAATTTAAAACCAAATAATAAGAGTTTAGTTTAATTTTATTGGATAAATCTGTTGAAAACGATTGGCGAAAGATATGTATATATATGCAGTTACAGTTAAGTCCAAACCGGCTATAATTATTATTAATTAGTATTGAAAAATACCGGTAGGTATAGTTTAAGTAACTACACCTAATACTTTTAAAGCTTCAGTTGCATCAAAAAGCTAGATCAAATATAATATGATTTAATTTATTTATTGAGGCAACGCCAACAGCACATTTATTTGAATATATATTAAATATTAACATGCATTGAAATTATAATAATAAGTGAGCCAATTACAGGCATGCACACACTAGTTGAAGATAGTCTCAAGAGGCATTTCAGATCGCAGAATAGGTAAAAATTTTTTAGCTGTCCGAATGATTCTAAAGACTGTGGTACAATCAAATAGTGATACCGTTAAACCAAACGCCAACTTTTCAGGCTATATAAATGACTTATTGGAAGTAGGTATCTTAATGTTAAATTGAGAATGAATAGCACATACCCTATTGCTTATTTTCTTAGAAACCATTTTATTTATGTTTTGTTTATCTAAACTTTTAAACATGAAAACAGCAATATTCGCCTATACCTAGTCGAGACATGATGAAGTAGATACTTATCTAAAGTCTTCTGTCAATCAATTGATCTAGAAGTGGCTTGTGTATATTGTAAATACTTATTTTATTTATATTTACTGTTGTGCTAATTGCAGAGGTTTCACAAGATATATATAAATATTCATATTCTACAATTCAATATTTTTGGAAGGTGCGTTCGGTGCACTATAACTGGTTACCTACGTTAAAACTTTTAATAAATAAAGCATATCCAAGCATTATTATTTTCATAGTCACATTGACGTCAACCACCACCACCAGGCGATAACAAACATATATCTATATATATATTGGACTTTGGATCACGGTACAGTCTTTTAATGCTAACGTTTTACCTGAAAATAAAACGTATATTAAAATACTTACCTGATCCAAAGTCCAATATTTTAAAATTCTGCCTGGTGTTAACGCAAAAACAACAGCCTTATGAGGAACAAATCGACTGTCATGGTACAGTCGCTGCCTGTGTGGTGGTGTGTGTGTGTGTGTGCGAAAAGGAAGGCGATACGCATTACTTTGGTAGGAAAGGGACAAAAGAAGCGCAAAACGATAGCTATATCTCTATATATATATTGGACTTTGGATCAGGTAAGTATTTTAATATACGTTTTATTTTCAGGTAAAACGTTAGCATTATTTATTATTCAAATGAAGATCTCTACCACGCTTGAAAATCATTTGATTTCATTGCAAAAAAAGTCTTATAATTGAAGAGAAATTGCAAAGGCACGAATTTAATTCCATCAAAATGAGGTTGCCCTACCTTCGAACATAAATAATACGACGAATTTGTAAGCCTCGTGAGCTTTTATCTTCCGACTGGACGTTTTCGACCTGAATTTATTGATGTATTACGACTGTGAATTGAAGGGCTTTATCAACGGCTAGTGGTAAACCCCGTGACTTTGTTCACGTGATGCTATTTCCAAACAAAGATCTAAATACTCATAAATATCGGTAATTATTGTACTTGTTAGGCTGAAACTTTTTTATTTGATTAATTACAGTCACGCTGTCATATAATAAATGGTTGGGATTACTTGAGTATTCATTTTAGGATAGGTAATAAAATAAAATTTAACATTGCCAATGCAAGATTATGAATAAACTGTTCATTATCTACTGAGAATTGTTTCCTCCGTACAATACATGGGTAGCTTAATAAATAACTAGTAAATATTTTTAGAAACGCCGTTAAATTTAACGGTATTCCATTATCCTTGCTTTAAATGCTCTCAACTAGGTGTCAAATAACTATTCCATTTAACGGACCCCATGCATAACAATGACCTGTAAATGCAGAATTCTTTTAAGTCCAGTGTGGCACCAAATCAGCTATAGCTAAGCACATTGAAATATTAGAACTAGAACTATTATGTAATAACTATTATGTATGAACATAATGTGTGCCTCTGACTTACAGACATCTTCAAAGGCCTGATCACCTAGAGATCTGAGAGAATATCTACCGTACCTAAGAGTTACAGTCGTGGTCCTAATTTATTTCTGGCTTTCAAAGCGACAACTACGAACTGCTACAAACCGCTACGAAATGCTACGAAATGCTACGAAAATAAAATATGTAACTCGCTCAAGTTACCCATTGGAAAATTTCGGACAGAAAAGATAAATGATTTCCATACCTCTTTCTAAAGGCTCATTAGCTTAGTGGAACGCGGAGGCTCGGCGGACAAATCGACGGCATTTACGTTGTGGTGGAGCTCATGCCAACCATTGCGCCAGCCAGTGCCCTCTGTAATGGACTGGTTTCATATCAAATTGCTCGCTAACCTCGAAAACATTCCCGCAATCACATACCAAAATGCTGGTTTGCGACAGCTATGTACAAATAAATAATCCAAACTCCAATATTTCGTGAACTTCAGAAATATCGTAAACGTAAGGAGGGTATGGCCCGAAGAGGTCACCTATAAATAATACTAACGGGTAGCGAATTATTCTTACTCGTATTTTAAAGATATCTTCGTTGTCCTCTCGGGGCATTCGTAAGGTAGCTTTTGCAGTCGAATAATTATGTATTATGAATTATTTGTAAAACATAAAGTAATCAACAAAAAATAATTTTGTAATATGTACACATTTCCCTTGTTGTACTTTCCCTTTACAACTGACTTTAAAAAAGGAGGACTATTTTTGAAAGTTGTATGTACGTTTTTTCTCCGTCAATTGTTACCCGATTATGATGACTTCCATTTTCAAGCGACGATGGGCTTACAACCTCATGTATGTAATGCAAACTACTGTATAATATAGGCATGCGCTAAATGTAACTTTTGGACGTTCATCTGACTACCATTCTAAGACCTTCAAGTTCTCGACCATATATTGGTATTTATTTTAATCGAAAGGTTGTATATTAGAATACATCACTACATAGTATAAAGCAAAGTCGCTTCCCGCTTCCCGCGTCTGTATGTATGCTTATATCTTTAAAACTACACAACGGATTTTGATGCGGTTTTTTTTAATAGATAATAGTGATTCAGGAGGAAGGTTTATATGTATTAAACCTGTGCGAAGCCGGGGCGGGTCGCTAGTTTTAGTATAAATCTGATTAAAATTTTCGGATAGCACAATATCTAAAGTCGTAGTCAGTTCTTTTTTTTTGAACTCAAGACTTAACTTCAAACATAACATAACGGAACAAATACGTACTTAATAAATTTAAATATAAAACAGCACTCACACTCACAATAGACAATAGACAAACTCCAAAGTATAGAAAAACAAACAAATCAACAAATCTTGCTACATTTTTTAAAATACACCAAAGCTTTCTCAGAAAAGCCGAACGACAGCTGCAAGTTGAGCGTGTAGGCAGGCTTATCCATGCGTAATGTGGTAGCTTCAACTAAAGAAATGCGAATAAAAACTAAAAATGTCTGCTTTAGTCGAGGTGTCCTTTTTGTCATTCTCCATTTACTTTTAAATAAAATAGCTAAGTAACTTTACAAAGTCATTTAAAATATGCTACTTTGCTGGTCTGTATCTCATTTAGTTTTATCACAAATTTAATATGAAGGCTTAAATGACGAGCCAACGGATACACCCGAAATCCTTTTTCTGGGCAGACGATTAAATAGGTAAACGGTATAACTAAAAAAAAAACAGGCCAAGTGCGAGTTGGACTCGCGCACAAAGGGTTCCGTACCATTATCTATAAAAACGGCAAAAAAAAAACATGTTTGTTGTATGGGAGCCCCTTAAATATTTATTTTATTCTGTTTTTAGTATTTGTTGTTAGAGCAGCAGCAGAAATACATCATCTGTGAAAATTTCAACTGTCTAGCTATCACGGTTTATGAGATACAGCCCTGTGACAGACAGACAGACGGACAGCGAAGTCTTAGTAATAGGGCCCCGTTTTTACCCTTTGGATACGGAACCCTAAAAAAGTAGCATGATATTAAAATAAGAATTACTTTCCTACTACTCTTCCCGGGAAACGCAAAATATTAGTATGTTTGGAATGCTAACTAGTGTTAAATGTGGACATGTGTCAAATGTAATCTATGAATGTGCCTCTGTCTACCTCCTTTAGATATCTTCAGGGATCTAAGCGCCTGAATGTCTGAGAGAATGTCTACTGTACTTGGGGATTACAGTCGTGATCCTATTTATTAATTTATTTTAAGCACTAATTTTACAACAAAACACGTTAAAACCGTAGTATCATTTTAAAAGTTAAATATTTAAATAAAACTAACTTCGGCACTAAACCAGACGCTCAAACTCCGTGATGCGTTTATTTTTAATTGCGTTCGGTAAAGTTTTGTCACAACTTTGTTCCGGATCGCTACACAAACCAAGCTTTTCATTTAACTAACAAGGCACTTTTCTTTTCATTTGTACGCATAGATTAAAAGTTATTTAAACTAATCAGAAGCTTAATTTTTCAACGAAAAAAAAACATACTTTAGTTAATAAATACCACAGTATAAAAAAAACATCATCAATATTAGACTGTGGTATTACTAAGCAAATAAACTTTAACACTGCTATCATCAAATTCTTAAATTCTTCTTGTATGTTTCAAGAATATTCAGATAAGTAAGAAAATATACACTTTATTTGTACCACTCAGCGAAAAGTTTACAATATTTTTGACAGTTAAAGTTAGTTTAGTCGTTCTTATTATATTTGGCAAACTACAGCAAAGCACTAGAAGGATCATTATCATAATATATTAGTTATTTACTTGTTCATCCGTCTCGTACAAGCAGCTGCAAAACTAGTTGTTTTCTTTGTGTCTTTGATTCTAAGAAAATAATGAGAAAGGTATTCGAAGTAAGTATCTCTTGTTTGTTGTTCCTTTACAATAAGCGAGTGGGTAAGTAGGTACTAACCTCTATTGGAGGAAGATAGCTGCAGGTGCTTTATATTGGAAAAGGAACGAGATTCTCGGTCTCATTAATGCCAAAGCAACCCGCGAATACAATGAATGGATGCCATTTGTAACTACTACATCACAATCTCCCGTGTTTATTACATTGCCTTTTTGTCTCGAGAATAATTATTGTGGAACCAATGTCTAAAGTTTGATGCGGTGTATTTGTTTTTCCGCGTATATAAATAAAAGCATCACCTACTTATCTTATTCGCGAACAATTTGAATAAAAGCTTCGCGGCTGTAAACGCTTTTCTGGGGTCTAAAGCTGTTTATATCATTTATCTTTCGGTGCTGAGGCGGATTGTGAATACTACTGTAGCGGGTATTCGATCTGCTTGATTAGTGCCTTTTCACAAATACACCACCACCCTATTTGTATTTTACTTTATGTACCTACGTGACTGACAACAAACTGTTTCTTCGAATCGAACCTTTCGTCGTATTTCCATCAAAACATCGCATTGCGTTAAAATACTGCGTTAAAAATATAAACTATCGCCATGTTCAATATTAAAATATATTCATATTTAGTTAGCTTGATTCGTACACCAATTGATGGGATAGTTGTTTCTCCAAACTATTCGAAATATTGTTTCCTAGTCAATACGTTTATTTGAGCAGCAAACGCGTGCATGTGATACAACACATACTGCGCCACCACCCTGCTCTGTAAGAGTAACAAGGCCCCTAAATAGTAAATAATTCATCCGGCGGTGAAGCGAGCATGTGGATCTTGAACTAATGGACGAGAATAAAATCCCGATCGTTACCTACTTTATTTGTCCGGGAGCAGAAAACACCTGGCCCCGCTCGCCCGGCAGCCTTCAATTTATACCTACAATACGCCACTACACCATATTTTCCTTTTTTACATAGTTTACCTATGAGGAAAACAGTATTATGTGAATACGAGTACCTACATGGTAACAAGTACAAGTACAACTAATAGATTATCTTTCCTAGAAATATCTAGGCAAGATAAGATTTGCATTGCTTTATTATGATAAACCAATTTTTAAATGTAATAATATTATAATTTACTTGTGACAACATGTCTAAATAGTTTTTGGGATTTAGTATGCAACAATACAGGTACAGTACCTACTTATCAATATCACTACATAGTATAAAGCAAAGTCGCTTCCCGCGTCTGTATGTATGCTTATATCTTTAAAACTACACAACGGATTTTGATGCGGTTTTTTTAAATAGATGAAGTGATTCAGGAGGAAGGTTTATATGTATTAAACCCGTGCGAAGCCGGGGCGGGTCGCTAGTCTCTAATAAAGGCAATATAAAAGCAAGTAAAAGTATTCCAAACACAAAAAATCGTCACACCGAATTAAGTTTTTATTATTATTTCCCGTCAAGAAAATTTCGAAGTAAGTAAACGATAAAACTTTTTGATGAAATTATTTCGGGTATTTTTAACGATCTTCGTAGCAATTTTTTTTTCCTGTTAAACGAACCCTCACCTTTTCCTTCGTAAAGTTATTGTTTTATTCTTAAAATTGGGTTGGCGCGACTACTTGTGTACCTACTAAATGCCTATGTTAATTTTTGCGTGTTTGTCTATTGTTTGTGAATTCAATCCCAATCAAATCACTAAAATCGGCCCTAAACGGAATTGCAAACTGAAAATTGACAAAACTGTGATCAAAGTACATTTTGCAGTGGTAATTTCATAGCGTGGCAGACCGCAATGCGCTCGTCACAGGCCCCCATTGACGCTCGCAGGAATACTGCATTGCTTGCACCACAAATTAATAATTTGCTGGACCAAAGCTGAAATGATTGTTGGGTAAAGTTAGTTGTTTGACTTGCCTTACATTGATGCAAAGTTTCCGGGGTGATTGTTTGGTAGGTACCATGAAAAGATTGAAGAAAATGGCGAATGCTTATTAGTACCGAGGTAAAACAGTAGCAACAAACTTATACGAGTAAGCTAAAGGCTAGTTGGTAAGTGAAACCTAGCCTAAAATTTTTTTCTGAGCTTGCTGTTTTGCAGGTTTTGTGGGTTTTCGCTGATTTTGCTAACTAGTGCGAATAGCGGCCATGTGCCAAATATAATATTTTGGACCTGCCTCTAACACCATTCTTAACATTTACAAGGATCACAGCGCAGATCTAAGGGGTTGTCTATTGTAAATGGGAATCACAGTATTGATCTTATTTATATCTTCTTCTTTTATATAAAATTCTCGTGTCACAATGTTAGTTACCTTACTCCTCCGAAACGGCTTTACCGATTTTTACCAAATTTTATATGCATATTCAGTAGGTCTGAGAATCGGCTATTATCTATTTTTCATACGCCTAAGTGATAAGGATGGCGTAAAGAGCGGGAAAAACGGAAAGTGCTTTTTTTCTGTGGGATTATTGATTTTTGACAGGACAACGTCGGTCGGGACAGCTAGTATGTTTATAAAAGTGTGAGCTGCCGAATCAGCTCGTTAATATGATTTATAGCCTGCGGTGGCACCCTTTGATTAATTACTACACCCGTGAGAAAACTATCGCGCTCTCACCGTCGCTTCATTTGTACGGAATAATGATTATTACTATAAAGATGATATTTTCAATTGATCGCATAATTGAATTCAGCATTTGGATATTAACACACACACACTGTATCCAACTGCTGTGCACCAGTTGTAGAAGGCGAAGAATCATAACTGGGGATTTTCCCCCCGTCAGTCAGCGAGCAAAAAAGCCCAAGGTTACCTTTTCTCGAAGCAACTCGCAACTCGACACTTTTCAGACCCCTATAACTTCGTTATGGGTTGGTTTGGAGCAATGTGCTGAAAATGCCACTAAGTCGTCATACTGTCCATAACTAAATTGCCTAAAGTTTGTAGCTTTAATAGTTTTCAAGGTACACTCACTGATTATCATCAAACAATCTTAAAATATTGATCAGATAAGTATGGGTCTCACTGGCATAAGACTCTTTGATGAAGCTCACACGCGAGGTTACGGTTTAAGAGAATGTAAAATTTATTTTAATCTGTCTACTAGTTATTGATAGGGTGCATTATGAATCTGAATCTTATGAATCTTTAAATTATGAATCTTTATAACAGAGTCAATAAAGTTCTAAATATTTACCCCTTACCTAAACGTCAATGCAAACTTAAATGTTTTCGTTGGCTCCTGTCCCTCTCATATGATGAAACAGAAGAATTATTATTAACTCCCAGTTAACTTTAACTTTGCTTAATTTCCTAAACTTACCTACGTAAACTACCTTAAGTAACACATTCTTTACACACACACACACACATTTATACAAACACACACACACATACGCACACATACCCACCACTCACTTATTATTCACAGTTTTTATGTTTTATACTTTCTTAAAACTCTTTTGTTATAAATTAGTTAGTTCTTATTTATTAAACAGAACTATGTTCGTGTTAAGGAGGCGAGCGTTGAAGCTGCTACACAGTTATTAACTTTTGTGGTTTCATCGTACACTTTGTAAAGTACACCCATGTATTTGTTCTGAATAAATGATTTGATTTGATTTGATTTGAATATCTTAAGGCTTTATATAGGTACTTTTACCGGACATGGTAAGTGGTTGTTGCCGTGTTTGGTAGATTCGTTTGAAGAATAGGGAGGAAACAGGGTGCATAAAGGACACATGAAACCTGAGACTTGACATGAGTATGAAATAATTGTGACAATAGGCGCAGTAGTCAAAAAACAAAAGAACTGTGGAGCTATTTTGTAAAAACATGATTATCATGTTATGGTACTGAATGCCATAATACCTACGCTTTTTATACTGTTTAGGCACCCATACCTACGTTTCCAATACAATACCTACGCAGAAGCGTAGGTATAGGTGTATAAACTGTGCATAGTTACTATGAAAAGTGGGGTTGCTGACGATTCGGACACAACAAATTCGGACACTGTGTCCGAATTGACACTTTTCAATTTTAATATTTTTTTCACTGACGATTCGGACACCACCAAAATATTGAAGCTGTTTTGTACAGTCAAGTAGAAAAGTTTTTAAATGATTTATTACTCCTAAGAAAAAGAGCGTTACCAACTGCGTATTTTAGGATAAGCCATAGCGCCATATTTTTGGCATCATAATTGTGGCATTGTAACTGTGTGTGATGGTGTTTCACTATAATTCACCATATTAGAATTGTTGAAATAAAAAACGGAAATAATTAAAAACGTGTAATGTAATATAAAAATCAACATCTTATAAATATAAAACCTACTTTGATCATAACATTACATAGTATAAAGCAAAGTCGCTTTCCGCTTCCCGCGTCTTACATACAGAATGTGTGTATGTTTGCTTATATCTTTAAAACTACACAACGGATTATGATGCGGTTTTTTTTTAATAGATAGAGTGATTCAGGAGGAAGGTTTATATGTATAATGACATGCTACCCGTGCGAAGCCGGGGCGGGTCGCTAGTAACATTATACTATAGTAAAGAATAACTCGACATCAACTATCACATTGATTGATTTTTTTCTCTTAGAATGTAGGTACAATAAAAATCACAGATAATAATCAGTTCTTGCACAGACTATCTATAACTACTACATATACCTATTTATTAGATTTACTAAACAAGCAATAAAAATCTTTTACAAAAAAATCAACAACAATCACAGTAGTTACACAGCATTTGGCACAATATTCGTATGTCATAATCTTACAAAATAACGCGTTCTATGCACAAATCAACACTTATTTCTCCTAACCTAAATTCAGTCATAGTAGCAGTATGGTTTTCATCGAACTCAGTTGTGGTTTTTAGTTTTTTTGTTATGTTAGAACCTTTCAGATATAGAGCTTGTTGATAATTGTTCTCTTTTTGTAATAACGTTAAAAAATGGGCAATATTATTTGGTTTTTTACATATTTTTTTATTTATTACAGAATGCCATGTTTCCAACATATTTGTAGTACGGTGCTGGCTATTGAAAACGCACCACTTATTGGCAAAAAACGAAGTTTTGTTTAGCCAAGTGTCTACTAAAGTAGAACTAGTTACAGTCTCGGGCGAAAAATTGATTAGTTGTATGCCAAAAATGACCACGATTATGAAAGGGATTTAAATTTCATAGTATAACCAGATGTACTTTTGAATTAAACCTAAAAGCGTAAATAATTAAAAAAAAACTCAATTTGTATTACTAATCAATAGATAATAACAAAAATACAGAAAAGAAGAAAAAATAATAAACATAATTTTCTAAATCTATCGATTTTTACTATTATTGTATACTCAGTAAAAATTAGTTGTTGATATTATTTAACTTACCTCCAAAAAACATAAAAAACAATATAAACTGCCACATATTCTTTTTTTACATAAATTGCACTTGCACTGACCTTGATTATGTGACGAATGGTTGGCAACTTTTCATCGGCCATGCGTTTGAACAAATAGAGCAAGAGAGCCCTATTGGTACGAGAAAAAGCGATAGAAAGGGGTGACTTTTCTATTCATTGTGATCTAAGTTTATGCATTAGCTCTCTCTCTCGCTCGTTACTGTACCTGCGTAAACATTTAATGTTATTTTTATTACCTAACTGCCAAGATGCATATTTAAGTATGTATGGGTTTGTAATATTCTCTATTACCCAAACGGCTATGCTGATGTTTAAGGTATCATTGGATTCCTTTTAGCAGTTTAAGTTTTTTTATCTGACTGTACAAAACATTGGTGTCCGAATCGTCAGTGAAAAAAATATTAAAATTGAAAAGTGTCAATTCGGACACAGTGTCCGAATTTCTTGTGTCCGAATCGTCAGCAACCCGAAAAGTGTACAGATTAGGTATTCTCTAACATTAGGTATTGCATTCAACATCATAACATGATATTCATGTTTTTTACAAAATAGCCTTGCAGAACTGACATAGCTATGGCATGTCAATAACACGATAATTGTTTCCTTTTAACAAGTTATAGTCATAGTATGAGCATTATCTAGATTTCGTGAAACCATTTCCAGCTCAAGCTCCAAAGCGTAACGAAGTTATAAGTAGGGCCTGAAAAGTGTCCGAGTTGCTTTGAGAAAACTAACTCTGCGGTTTCGCCCGCTAGACTTGGAGACTAGACGATATTAAGAGAAGCAATTCAAACATGAACCAATAATGTTCACTCAAAATAATATTGAGCAAACATTAAATAGTTATGGGAAAACCCAAAAGCCGCGTTAATCGAACTTTTACCATTTCGGAAAAGCTATTTCATAAGTCCCCACCTCGTGTGAACGGCGGGCCTACACGTCTGGGTCGCGTGATATATTTCATATAGATCTCGTTAAATACTCTCATCACCCGGACCATTGTTGTGCTGAAAGTTTGGGTTCAGACGGAATCAGAAATGTGTGTTCATTTTAATCTCATGGGAAATCGCACAGCCGCGCCGCAACAGCCTTTCCATATTAACAAAACTTTAATCTAACCGGTGAGCCCCAAAGGGGAGGCCGTAGTGTAGCGAAGCAAAATTTTTGTGGCCAGTAAATTTTCTTTAAGTCTACCTCGTGGCAGACGGCCAACGCTCGTGTGCTTCTAAAATATAATTTTATACCAGTGCTGGGAACTTTGTTAAATACACATCTGTATCACCTTTATTACCTCCCTTTAGCAGCGTACGAGTCGAGGGGCACCAATGTTGTCCCGTTTATACTCGTATTTACAAAACAAATGAACTTTTCCCGAAAAATAACTCATATAAAATACATCTTTATCGTATCGTATCGGTCGCTTGTTTTGTATTTATCCTTCTCTATTTTCTGTGAACAAAAAGCAGTAATGCATGTACCTACGGTAGAACAATCTCTTGACGGATTGCAAGCTGCATCGTAGTGTGCGTCGGTGTCTGTAGAGCGGACCTCGCCGACACCGCAGCGCCCGTCTAGACGTCACAGGACGTGCCTTATTCGAGCTCAAATGTGAATGTCTTCACATTGTTTGTGTAATCACAGAGCCAAATATACAGCATTAATTTTTAACATATAGCTAACTGTGACTAAACCATCATTTTAATACGTAATCGAAATCAAATTATAATAATTATTGATAATTCAGTAATATTTTAATCTATTAGAGATTTAAAGTCCATGTACCTAGACAACGCACAGCCTAAACAACTGCTAGTATACTTATAAAAATATAAGTTGTAGGTAATATAAGTATCTTCATAACGTACTCGTTAGTTTATCGCCATTTTTAAGAGCATTAAATGTCTGCATTATTTTTGCATGAACACTGGTAAAAGAACCAGAAGAAAAATACCTGTGGTTTTTATGCGACATAACTTTCAAGTCATTATTTAATAGCTCTCGGCTATATAATTAAAATTTTAATGACAATGAATATTGCCAAAACGGGCCACGTCCTAATGGAACGCGATAACGCGACCATCGCGCGAATACGCGATAAGATCATCGCACATTCGCGCAATGACAAGAATATTGTCGTCGTATCGCGTGTCGCATTGCATCGACGCTTGCGTCAGGCGCGACGCGAAAATTTGTCCGAACGTCAATTATGACACCTGTGTTCGACGCCTGTACGTTTGATCGCGGGATCGTACAAACTTGCAATGGATGCGCTATTCGCTATTCGGGTTCTATTAGAGTAACACGTTTTTGATAAAAGGCCTTTTGATTTTGATTTGGAAGACAATATAAAAGAGTGCAAAAATATATTTTCATCACGTGACTTGAATACAATTTATTTAAATCATTGTATTCGTTTAAAAATGACCCGGTCATTATAAAGGTATAATGATGTTGATGATATTATACAGTGAACGTAGACCATGAAACAAATATTTCCAAGGTCTCGACGATACACCTTTATACACACATTTGAAGATAATACAGAGCCCAAAAACATAAACCTCTCCGATATTCCCAACAAAATTGAACACAAAAAGAAATATTACCGATCAAACAGAAACACTATCGCAAATAGGTACGCCCGTGTTTTCGTGTTATCAGTAGTTCCCCACATATGGAAATGCGGCCTTATTTGATTTGCAGGGGTTTCAAAGGTAATCCTACAAACGCCTGTCGCGCTACTTTGGAGTCTGCGCTGTCAGTTGCTTTCGTAACACCGGCAGGTATCTCAGCCTACAAGCAGGTACCTACTTCACAATTTTTCACGGTAAGTGTGTTTCATCCATCAGCGTGTCGAGAAGCACATACCGACCGACGTATGTTACCGTTTCTACAATTGCACAACCGGTTTGTTGTTCATCATGCCTGCTTTGACGGAATAAGCCACTCTGTTTTGGCAATGTATTGCAGGATATTATGTCTTTAGGTGTAGGCTCGTTATGTGGGGTCTTGTCATGTTGCCCATTTTGGCTGCCAAGCAGTTAATGCCTGATTTATTGTGCTACATTTCGAGAAAATAAATAGTATAATAACAGCTTACAGTAGGTATTAAGCAAAAATAATGCAGTATTAAAATTATGTAGATATCCCTATTTATTACAAAATCAAGATAACCTTAAATTATTTGATTAATCCTAATTATTCGACGAAATATCTTACTTAGTAGGTAGGTATTAGCAGATATTTTTAAAATGATCTGTCCGTACCATACCTGAATATGGGCAAAGACCTCAGGGTGGCGATGAAAAAGTAATATGGATCTCGACAGAATCCCTAGACGAGACAAGGTATTTCAACTAAACGTTGAAATAGCTTGACAGCTTATCCTGACGTAAAGCCGCGAAGAGATCCCGCCGCCGCCGGTGGCACAATGGCTCTGCCATCCACAGGCCATCCCTCACAGATCCACTATATCATTCAGACTCCTGGAAATTTGTTTTTAGACCCATAATATGTAAGCATTAATTTCATGTAACAAATTACGATTTTTATTTTCTATTTATAACGTTCCGAAGTGTATCAATGTTTCGTCTATAGTTTCGACATTCTGTTTATCGTATTTATTAATTAATTCAGTAGGTCGTAAGCATTTGACTTTAACAAGTATATTTAAAATAAAAACGTTGTGTAAATAAAAGTTTATTTGGGGGTAAAAATAAACATAGGTACATGGAGTATTTCATGTGGAGTATTAATTGTTGGCTAGTTTTTCAAAATGCATTGTTATCATTTACTAAATGATTTTATATGGATACTTCACCCAGTTGTCTAACTATTGTAAGCCGTACTGGCTTTTGAAGTCATAGCTGTGCGATTTATTATTTTTATAATCTATTACAAGGTAAGTAGAAAATTTACCTAAAATGTAGAGTTCTATCAATGCCGGTGTTTTTATGCTTAAGCTTATTACTCAAGAAGGAGCGTCGGGTGGTAATTAATTTAATAGGTACATGACGGTGAGCCCAGGAGGGCATGCTCCAAAGAGCATCAAATATGTCTTTCTTGGGGGGTGAGCCACCTATTTTACTGATGTTATGGAAATGAGGCTCATCATGGGGCCGGATTTGTACCTCATTAGCAAAATAGAATAATTCAGTTGATCTTTCGTATCGTAATAATATTCGCCAGTTTCAAACCCGTACGAGATTTTGCTATTTAAACTCCGCAGCGAAATCGACGAATGAAGCACATCTTATAAAAATTATACTACTTACTATAATTTTTACTATAATAGCTGTACACTATATCATAGCTGTATAGTGTACTGTCATAAAAAAAACTGATTATGAAACCTTCATCTTCAATAGGTAAACAATGCCTACCTACTACAATGCAAAATACTGTGCGAATCCTACTAATATTATAAATGCGAAAGTTTGTGAGTGGTTGTCTGTGTTTGTTACTCTTTCACGCAATAACTACAGAAAGGATTTAGATGAAACTTTACAGTAATATAGCTTTTACATCAGAATAATACATAGGCTACTTTCTTGTCCAGATACCACGCGGCGAAGCCTCTGGCGGAAGCTAGTATAACAATAAAATCAACCCTTATTACCTACATCTAAGGCAATACTTTGAAACCATAAAAAGTGGCATAATAATAAGTATCTAATCTACGATCCCCGTTTTATTTTAACTTTCTCCAAAGATGCTGGCTGTCTTGGTATTTATAGAAGCTTCATTAATTCAAGTATCCGTACTGACTGGGCTGACAACTCGCTAAATCCATTATAATGGACGGCATTGTGATTTTTGCTTCCATTTCCAGCTGTCACCAATCCAAAACTAATTACCAGCTCAAGTGCAATAACCGACTTCAACAAGTTTCCATTTTCGAAACAATTTCACACCAAACAGAGCCCGTTCGAAGAAAAACTATAACACTATGCATTTTTTAATGCTGTAGCTCGAAAATTATGAACTTTATTCTATTCGACAGTTTTTTCAATCGGAAAGTACGGACAGAAGCTTTAACAACTTTTGTTGTTCAAAGTTGTATAATTTGTCTTTAAATAGGGCCCTGAAATCAACGTTTCTTTAAAATCCGCAAATTATGTAGATATGCGCCAGCTGGAATGGAAATCTGAGCTTTTTAAGAGTTGTCATTTTTGTCTTTTTAGTATTTCAAACTTTGTAGGAAAAAACAATTTTATCTTCAATTTGTGAATTTTCAAAGATTAGTAGGTTACTACACACCTACACTACACTAAATACACGACATATTTGGTTTAATCATTGAAAGAAATGATAATTCAATAATTTTCTTTGATATGGTGGAAATGTCAGAATTGAACCAATTTAATTTGCGGAAATGACGCAAAACGCCCTAACTTCAGTATCGCTCGCGAGTGATTTTCCGTGTCCTGTCTAATGACCGCGGGGCCTGTGCCGCCATTACGTACCGAACCATAAAAATATTAATTCCACACCAAATAAACGAGAAAACTCGAAATGCAAACGTGGCCACACAACTTGCGGCTTACTGCAGACGTAGCCTGCTCACTAGATTTTCCAGAATTTCCTCGAATCGGATAGGATTTTCAGATCGGCGTGATTGGTGAAGTGTTATATTGTGTACTAGCGACCCGCCCCGGCTTCGCACGGGTTTAATACATATAAACCTTCCTCCTGAATCACTCTATCTATTAAAAAAAACCGCATCAAAATCCGTTGTGTAGTTTTAAAGATATAAGCAAACATACATACAGATTACAGACGCGGGAAGCGGAAAGTGACTTTGCTTTATACTATGTAGTGACGAGAGCTTGATTGGCATCAAGGATTATTTCTGGATAAATATAATGACTGTAGCCGACCAAACCAATACATTTATGAAAATCTGATAAATGTTCGCAAAAATATTCGTTTGTAAGAAAATCACTGAGTAAATACCTTCTAAAAACAAAGATAAACTCGCTGTTTCCAATGTGTATTTTAACTTTTATAACAAAGTAAATAACGTGATAAAGCTGTCTATTAGCAAATGTAAAAACGATCTCTCTCTAAGAAAGCTACAAAACATCGATGACAAAAACGCATGGGACTGACTAATCATACTCCAATTATACTTTTTTTTTAAACTATTACCTACTTAAGGCGCTCCCAGTCGACGATTGTTTTTGTTCGAAACGAAAAAATAAATACTTGTGAACAAGCCACATCTCCTATTTTATAATGTATAGTATATGTGAATAAAGATGTACCCATCTTTAATCACTTCGATAAATAATCCTACCGACCGCTGCAATGACGACAAAAACACGTCGGCGCGTGGTCCGCCTTAGCTTTTCGAATAAATTAATGATATAAATTATGTATAATTACTTATCAAAAATCTATTCTAATAGAAATCTAGATCTACATATTACCTATCTTTAACAATAAATCACAAGTTGATTTTAATAGTAGGTATATAAAATATTTCGATCATAAATTCTAAAACGTATCATTTTGAAATAATATCTTTATCGTGAAAAGTTTCTGCTATTATGTTTTCAGCTTAATAGAAATCTAGATAGGAACCTGAAGTAATATACTTATAAAAATAGGAGATGTGGCTTGTTCAGAAGTATTTCTTTTTTCGTTTCGAAAAAGAGCAATCAGCGACTGGGAGCCCCATATATATATATATATTCGACGATTCTAAAATATAGTCCTAGTGGTTTCAATGAATAAATATTTTTCACATGGAATTTGAATTGGCGTAGTTAAGAAACACGTCATTGGGATCACTAAGGACGTGTCTTAATCCACGGATTATTTACAAATGACAGTGATTCGGGTAAGGGTGCTTTACCACTGGACATCCGCTTGCGACTATTTTTTGGGACAAACTCCCGCTTGTATATTGGGTGGGCTGTTTAAAATGCAATCCCATCTCATTTAGTATCAACATGATAAATACATGAGCTCAATGATAAGAAATTGGCAGCTCTTTACACCGTTAAAATTGGGCCAACTGCCCTGTTGGTATACTGTTTAACATCATAAGTTCTGTTACCAGTTTTGTACTGCAGTATAACCGCAGACTCAACCGTTCAGCGGTTAAACGAATTAAAGCTACGAGGTTACTAAAAATAAGGAAAAGCGGGTTGTCTGCCACATAAGCTTACCGCAAACTGTGTTTCAATTACCGTTAATTTAAAATAATTGTTATATACCTATAATAAATGCATTAAGCATTTGAGTAGACAAATAAGTTTGTATTAGCCAACTTTACTATGATTACGAGTTACGTATTTAAGCCGTTTTCAGCCGATCTCGGCGGCAGACATAAAGTTTGCATGACCTGCAATTATTTGTGTTACGAAATAGTAATCACCATACATAATCTAGATCCAGATGTACCTTCTCGTAATTTTTGTAATGCACAGGGGCTAGATAACGGCGACCAATCATCTTTTAGATGACTAAGAAAGTAACTCTACCTTAATGGTTAAAATTCCTTTACTCCTATCGTAACCATCATAAGATTCAAATAAAAATATTTATGAAGAAATCAGTTGCATCCAAAAATCGATTGCAACCTTTTTACAATAGGTATGTTATCGCGGAAGTTCTTGTCCATCCTATCTTCAAGCGAATCACGTAGCTACGAGTGGAAGACAGCTTGTCCCTAGAATGTCTAAGGAGCCAAAGAAAGACAACGTACTCGTACTTACGACGTGGGCTACTAAAGAACGTTGATTTAACTTACTTGTGCCCTGCAGGCAGCAGGTTTCATTGGGTATAAAATACAAGTCTAAACGACAACCGACCAACAATAGACTAACAAAGTCTAAATTGGTTTGGTGCAAGACGCAGTCTTCGTTTGTTTCAAGTTATTTTTGAAATAGGTACTATACACGTGACCAATCCAGTACCTACATAACCTAGCATTCTAGCTAGTATTGGAAGAAAGATATCTTCTCTATACAATAAATTAAATCTACTTTTCACTAGCATAACTCACGTTAATTTATTTATAAAGGGTGGGACGGCGATGGTGGTACAGACGCGCTATGATAATCTTATAAATTATGAAAAACAACGCGAAAGCCATAAATTGCAATTCACAATTCAGTTACCCGACACGGTAGGGTACGGGCAAGCGACCATTGAGCAGAATTTAACGCTGATGTAGAGAGAACGTTCACTAAACTTGGGGTAGGGTCTCGAACCGAATCCGAGAACAGACAAGAATGACGTTCGAGGGAGGAGGCTATTATGCCCAGCAGTGAGTGTCTATACGAACTGCCAACAATGATAAATAGCTTAAAAAAAGAGGAACTCGGCGCCTCGGTGTATTTTTTTACGATTACTTGCAAGTTTACATAAACGCTAATCATTACTTAAACCTACAAATCTAAATCAAGACCGAACATGAAATAACAATAAGTTATACTAACATTTTTGCTGTATTTATTATATGAAAAGTTTGTTCCATACTTTAACTTTACATTTTCATTCACGAGTTCTTTGCTTTATAAATTTTATACTACATACAAAAGTAGGTAAAAATACCCCGTATTTTACAAATTTTAGCAAGTAAGTAGTGGACACAACAGAATTGCTACCATTATCAACATTCAACCTTTCGCAACAAACTTTCATGCTCAGACAGTTATTGTCACCAACGTCCCTCCATTTCTAGCCATGTTGAAGGGAAGCTTAGCTACCTTTTTCTCTTAATTGTGGTGCTCGTGTAATCTCGGTCTTAACTCACGGCATTTAACTAGAAAACCTACAATATTAAACATGACATTATTATGTAACATGATAAAAACTGCGTGTCGAAGTTACGAAAATAAAGAGACTCTGATAAAACTCGTAAAAATCTGTGTTTTTTCTGTGTTATGTGTGGAGCAAAACAAAATCAAATAAGAGAAATTGTGATGCTATAGGTACGTTACAGTATGCAGTTTGTGTTCTAAATACCTTGCAGAGCAGCAAATATGCAGGCTCCTTGGTAGTAATGAGGTAATACCAGAGGCTCGACAGATTTACTAAGTTCAGAGATGTTCAGTTCATCTTGCAAGATGCGAGATTGCACTATTTTATTTAGTTCTGCAAGTTATGTTTATCTCTGTTTGTTCATTCGAAACTAGTAATGTACCAAAACTCTTTTTATCTTTTACCCCAAACGAACCTTTCACTTATTTATTTATTTAAAACATCTAGCTTTTTTCCCCAGGCTACTCAGAAAAGCCAAAGATTTTATAAATTTACAAGCGCGACACCAATTCCATTTCTCATTTATTGAAAATTTTCCTTCGTATGTTTCACCTGCGCCCAGTTATCACGAAAATTCAATTCGACTTTTACTATTTCAAAGTTAAATTGCAGATTTGACACATCGAAGCGTGTATTTTGGGATTTAGTTATAATAAAGTACGTAGGTACAAACATTATTATGTCCTATTTCAGCTTTTTTTAATATTTTAGGACTGCCTGAGCCTTATCAGAAACTACGAATACCATAATACCTACCACAACACCCCAAACAAATTGCAAAACATGCTAAAATTTTATCACAGAGATTGATCCCAACTCAAAACTCCTTGCGCCTTAGTAGTCGAGCACCACGCCACCGAGGTCGCCAAAGATTCCGTTTAGGTCGTCCTTAATAACGAAATAACAAGAGTCACTTACCACTTTTTCGGTCACGCCCTGACACAAAATATCACCAAACATAAACCTCAAATCTCAACTTTATTCAGTAAGCTAGAAACAATTAACCAACCAGCGTTTCCCTGAAACATTGCAAAATTATTCAATTAAGGTGAATAAAACCCTCATAAAAATGTCACTTGGCTGTACTAAAACGATGAATGTACCAAAGAATTTCTAATCGACAAAATTCTTTTTAACATAAAAGGTCTCGCTTGACCAGACCCGTATCAAATTAAACCTTCGACGACCCTTGAAACCAATTTAACTGTTCCGCTGTTATACCTACCTACACACAAGGCCTGTAGGTAGGTGTTCCAAATTATTTATGCGAACATCAATAACGAAATATGATCCTTGCTGTTTACAGCAAACAAGCAAATATTAAAACATAGCAAAAGTTTGTTAATTTTCTTTCACAAAGGACTTTCCTTAGATAGAAGATTAAGTCGACAAATTTTCATTATTTTGTTGTGTTTGGGGGCTCAGATACTTACATATGTATAAGGAGGTAGTCAGTGGAATGTTCAATATTACACTAATATCCAAATTATTCCCAATCCTCAGGATGCTATTTTGACCGTGTTTTTCGAATGATGGCATGAAAGCCATCTGTACCATTTAATCTCAAAGTTTAAACTTTTAGCTTGACTTCAATACCAACTGTTCCGTTTTTCTTTTAATGATTCGGGAACTTATAGTTTCCAAATATAGAGTTCGTTTGAGGACCTAGTTCCGTTGATTCATAACATTGGTCGGTAAGTTGTATTCATGTTACTTAGAATATGCATGACATAACTATGTTAATACGATCATAGATACTATGATCATTTCCATATTTAGATATGCAAACGATTTCTAAATAAGAAGCGTAAGAGCACGATTAGAAGGCTTCATCAGGCTCTTTCTATCACGAATGCAACAATTAAGTGCTTCTCTATCATAACAAAGAGAAAAACGTATTTTTTATACCATAGGTAGGTAGGTAGTAATCTTGTTTACTACCAAGTTTTATAACCACGAACGACATCCGAACAAATTACTTCAGCACCCATGTAATAATGCAGCAATAAAATTGGAATACTTTACAAGAAACCTTTGTTGTCGGCCGCAACATTCCGCGGAATTGCCTCGAGTCTCGAGTAAGAAAAGCATTTGGACGCTCTTTACGATTTCCCACACCTTGGTGCGATTCGCCACCTGCAATTATGGAATTCCATTGAAATAAGTTGATAGCGACGAGTGCAAGACACCATATGGCCGCGGTGGCCATCAACCATGTCCACAGACATAAATGGGCACGCTGTCGTCACGTCACAGCCGGAGTGGGTCTGCGCGGCTGGCGGCGCAGCGCAGGGGCAGCCTTGGCGCGCACGCGCGGGGGACGGGGCTCCCGCGCAACCTGCCGATGCCGCCACTCCGCGCCTCCGTCACTCACGCGGCCAGTGCCTTGCCGCGCCTGCGCACTCACGCCGCTCTCGACTTACTATCATTTAACAGTTTTCCGAAGAATAACACCAAGACGTGACAGGAAGAACTAGTGCAGTGCTCTTAAAGGTGTGAATGAAAACTAAACAGTGCGAAAATAATAGTCGTTTAGTTTTGTGCAGAAGTACACCCGACAAGGGCATTTACGAGTCAGCGGATATGCAGTTCGGTTATAATAATGATCGTAATCGAAGTTTATGACAATCTTGTGACTGGAAGCCACGGTAAGTAAACAACACCTTATTACCCTAGTAATTGTACGAGTATGTACATACTTAAGTAGTTTTAATTGCAAAACAGGTGTAGCTGTTTTTGTGAATGATTATGTTGGGCAAAGGACCGGTTGTCTTGCACAACTTGAGTTTATGGAGTAGTGTGTCATTGGAACCTTACTTTATGAGTAAGTGCGAGTGTCCCAGCACCGAAAGTGACAAAGATTACGAAGTGAGGTAATGACATCATCTGTTATGTGTTCGCATGCCACCCACAGCACACGTGTCTGAAGGCAGTACCTACTTAAATTTAGTAAGATTCTTATTTGTTCGAATTTCTTAAATTTACACTAAGCAGTGACTTCTTTGAGTTTCACTATATTAGATTAGAAGGAAAATATATTTTTTTATTAGTACAACAATGCCTTTAAAAACAAAGTTGCTTAATTATGTGTGAAGGATGTTCATATTCAGCATCATTGAGCTACAGTCAGCCCAATAAAAAACATTTTTAATAAAAATAGCCTTTTATAATATAAGAAAAATATGAAACCTACGCTAACAAATCTAATCCCACCAAAAACATTCTGTAAAAAACTAGCCAAGTCTCGATGGAGCTGCTTGTTTATCTCTAAAAAGTAATGAAATCTAGACAAAGTCGTGTCAAGTCTGAGGTTCTTTACTGCGATTTCTTTATTATTATAGAATGTTGTGTGACTTGGCCGTTGAACATTCTTTATACGTTAGTGGGTACAAGTCAATTTTGTTTACACGTAATGTTATATCTGTTGTAACTACAGATAATAGCCAATACAGGTATTGGTAATTGGACGTTAATGTCTTATTTTAGGCTGTTGTTGATCTTGCAACACATGCATTCAGCATTGACAATGCTGACTTCTGCTGTCTTCTTTTTGGAGCGTCAAATCGACCACCGATCTAACATAAAATAGACGTATTTTTTATACTGTTTGTTTCAGGCTCGCCTTTACATAAGTATTATTGAAATACGCAGCTTTATCAAGCCTACAATTGACTGGTTATTGAATCAACGTTTTCTAAGTGGCAATTTTCCATCGTTAATGGGTAGCGGTTCTGGCAACAGATTGGTGCAATGGTGTCATGGAGCACCTGGTTTTGTACCCTTGTGTACTCTTCAACGGCCAAGTCACATAACATTCTATAATAATAAAGAAATCGCAGTAAAGAACCTCAGACTTGACACGACTTTGTCTAGATTTCATTACTTTTTAGAGATAAACAAGCAGCTCCATCGAGACTTGGCTAGTTTTTTACAGAATGTTTTTGGTGGGATTTCACTTCTTTTTGTAGAAACGTGGGCTTATTGATTTATTTTATTAGATTTTCTTATTTGACACAGTTTTTTTTTCTTTTTATGAGTAGTTTTTTATTATAAAAACAAATCGTAAGCGCGTTTAAAATACAGTCAGCGCCATCTAGCGACGTGTGCGGGTATCACCGCCACTCTTAGTCCAATGCATTATATTTTGATCAAATTTTGAGCGAAATTAATATTTTAGTTTATTTAATTTGTTAATTTGTTTATTCAATTTGTGTAATGTTCGAGTAGAATAAAGTTAATCGTTCGACTATTTCTTCTTGTAAACTTGTAAGTATAAGTAAGTATAAAAGCCAGTCTAGTCTTATCCAGAGTTTTTCTTTAATTTTATTGCGTACTAGCGTCGCACGGATGTAATAATGATATTATAGGTAATTTTTTTACACCTTGGGTTACATTATCGAATTTTTCATAAGGATCCCTAATAAAACTTTTAGTATCGCAGACTTTTTTTGTAGATATTGATGTCCTCTTTAAAACTGTAGTACATCACTTTGCTCTATTGTCAACAATTTCCGCAGAGTACGCGATATAAGGATTTTTTTGGATTTTTTTCACACGTTGGGTTACATTATCGAAGTTTTCATACGGATCCCTAATAGTGAGACATATGGTAATGCATACTTTTTTGTAGATATTGATGTCCTCTTTAAAACTGTAGTACATCACTTTGCTCTATTGTCAACAATTTCAGCAGCGTACGCGATCTATGGATTATTTTGTTTTTTTTTACACGTTGGGTTACATTATCGAAGTTTTCATACGGATCCCTAATAGTTAGACATGTAGTATTGCATACTTTTTTGTAGATATTGATGTCCTATTTAAAACTGTCCTACATTACTTTGCTCTATTGTCAATAATTACCGCAGCAAACGCAATATAAGGATTTTTTTTAATTTTTTCACACTTTGGATTACATTATCGATGTTTTCATACGGATCCCTAATATTTTTGAAAATATACTATAGCCTATGTTCATCAGGGATAATGTAGGATTCTAATGGTGAACGAATTTTTCAATTCGGTCCAGTAGTTGAATATTTTTTGTAAAGGCGGTATGTCGATCTCTAATAGTTTGGTTAGGCTTTTGTGTTTTCTTATCAGGTACTCCAGATCTTCGATTATCCTAGTTTTTATGGTTTTCCCTTTATGTGGCCATTAAACCCTAAATCTGTGCCAAATTTCAGCTCTCTGAGTTTATGGGAAGTACTAGTTCTATTCTGATGATCATGAGTGAGTGAGTGAGTGAGTGAGTGTCTGTCTAAAATTCGAAACTTTGCTTTCGCTTAACTTCGTAACTAAATGACCTACAGACTTGAAATTTTGGATTTTAAGTATGTGATTATGGCTTACTGGATGACGAAAATTTCAGCGTTCTGGTCTTATCCAGAGGTTCTCAAATAGGGGCCTGAAAATGCGGCGAAATGGTTCCAGTAAAGGATGGTACGGCAGTGTTTGCTTCGCGCTCGACTTGGCGGGGGCACTGCCGTGCCCCCAAATGTGCCTAACTAGTTAGGTAGGTACTTTTTTTTAGGGAAAGGACAGTCAAAATGTTATGTATTTTACTTTTAACTCACCACTAACTTTATATTTTGAAACGTAACAATATAAAAAAACATATACAAAATAATTCAACATCAGAGTTTTTTTATCTACAAAATTTGAATTATGAAAACTAAGAGTTGCAGAGTTCGTACCTACTAAAGTAAACTTTTAGTAGACCTTGGTAAAGTTGGATTGATAGAAATATTGATTTCCTGATTTTTAACTGTAAGTATTGTAAATAAGCCGTTTCCGTTACTGTACCCATTTGCATATTATTAAATTTCGTTACTACGTCAACCGATATTTCGCATAAATTAGTTTATTCAATGAATAAAACAAATTTATTGGGATTTTCATTCATTTTCAATTTAATAAGCAGAGCTTTATCATAATCAACTTTCACGATCATACACGATTAAAAACGGTGCATAACTACATATAGGTACTTTACTAAGTAGAGTTATATTTTACTCGTAATATAAAACAGTTTACTTTTTGCTTAGCTCTATATACGATACTCGTACTAGACATGTTTTACCTATGCATTTTGATATAAATACTCCTTGCAGAGCTCATACTAGAGTCGTTCATCTAATGAGGCCCAGTTAGTTTCTACAGGGATAGATTTTTGTCTGCAAATCTCGCTCTTTTTCTCGCTTATATTTCTTTTTGTCTAAAGCTAAATGAGGTACCTACTGATATAATTCAATATAATTAACTGAGATCCTCGGCAAAGTCTGCTAACAAAGTAAAATACTAGTCTGGATTATAAAAGTAAAACGTATGAAGTTTTTAATTTTAAAAGTTTTGATGAACTTATACAAATTGAGCAAGAACATTATTTTTTAAGTTGAATCACTTTAAATATCCTTCTTCGGAATTATATAAAACATAGCGTCAGCGTACGATTATCAATACAAATACAAATGTTTTTATTGCATTCAAATATAGATCATTTTAATAAACGTAGCGTAGGTAACTACAGCATAAGCCTATCTATATAAAGTTCGTAAAGTTGTGTGGAATGATATAAAATGCGTTCGAACTTGTTAAATTGTGTACTTTTAACCTTTTCCCAGTGTACGGAAGTGTATCCACCTACAGATTCGACATCCGTTGCAGCAATGAGTATTTTCCGCAGAAAAGTTGACGCTTTAGTTTTTTAAAAGTCGTAAATTAATCCGCATGAGTGGGTTAAGGCGCTCCTACGCAGCGGTTATCTTTTATTGAGTAACATTTCGCAACTACGGCCGCGCCTCCTGCCATAGGTGCTAACTACCATTAGCCTTTGCAATCTAGAAATGTTTGCGAGTTACAAACTACAACGAACGAGTAATAGCTTACCTAGAGCTCAGGTTAAGTTAGCGCGAGTTTAAGTTGTAAAACTATGTAACAATATAGAAATACAGTGTATGTTGTTAGGTAAGAAACCTAGGAAATATTTTGCTAGAGATGAGCGGATCGCGTTTGATTTTGCAACTTAGTAATTAACTATTTTGTAATTAGACAGTTTAGATATTAACTATAGATTTTGACACGGGTCTTTATTCACCTTTACTTTACTTTCCCGACGTTAATAATATATAAGATACTAGCGACCCGCCCCGGCTTCACACGGGTAGCATGTTATTATACATATAAACCTTCCTCCTGAATCACTCTATCTATTAAAAAAAACCGCATCAAAATCCGTTGTGTAGTTTTAAAGATATAAGCAAACATACACACATACATACAGACGCGGGAAGCGGAAAGCGACTTTGCTTTATACTATGTAGTGAAGACGTTATAAGACCCGTGTCAAAATCTATAGTTATGTTATGATAGTTTGAAAAATAAGTTTAGATATTGTTTAAGTGTATTTTATGTATTTTGGTTTATTTACATAAAAAATAAACGTTGTAGGTACCATACTTAGTAAATTATAGACGGTCGTTTCTAGGTGGATGGCTCACATTATTGGAGGCAGCCGAGCACGAAGCAGGCTACGCTCGCAGACGCTTGTTAAAAATAAAATTATATAAATTTAAACACCACCTTTATTTGTTATGAACTTTCGTATTTATGAACAAACGTTATTTTGTAACGCAGTGATTATGCATATATTATTAACATACTTTGTACATTTTTTTGAGCATGATTGTTTTCAGTTTTAATAAGTTTAAAAAGGTTAAAAGGAATAAAACCGGTTTAAAGTGAGTGTTTTGTACTTAGCTTCTCGTCTTATATCACTTACTGTAGGTAAATACGTACAAGTAGGTCCAATTTTGTACAAAATGAAGAAACTGGTTACATTTTGGCAGTCTGGAAGACGGAGCGTGCAACCTTCAAATATATAAAAAATATCTTCCCAACACATCAAAAAATAACCTTGGTGTGTAAGGGGGCAATAACTCTTTGGTTTATTTAATTTGTTTTTCACAAAGACGTTTATCGGAATAAGCAAAATATGCTTAACCAGCGACCCGCCCCGGCTTCGCACGGGTAGCATGTTATTATACATATAAACCTTCCTCCTGAATCACTCTATCTATTAAAAAAAACCGCATCAAAATCCGTTGTGTAGTTTTAAAGATATAAGCAAACATACATACATACATATTACATACAGACGCGGGAAGCGGAAAGCGACTTTGCTATATACTATGTAGTGAAGAAAACATCAAATAAATATTTCAAACAATATTGAATAGTTCAAAAATACTACAAATGGTAGGCTACGTAAAATAGAGTTGCAGTAAGGTACAATGTGCTACCAACTTGTAAAATGTAAGTACAGATAGTTCGCTTAATTTGTCATACACATAGCAACCACGCAAGGGATTATCGAATGTACAAAATCATTGTTTTAATATAACTTACACTATATTATCAGTACTTAAGTATTTTTTCTAACCATCGACGACACAATCAACGATAATGATATCATGTGTCTCCGATGAGTTCAGATAAAAAGCTTAATCAAGCAAAAACGTGTTGTATAACACAACTAACTTGTGAGACAAAAACTACCTACCAATCATAAACCGAACAATGCTCATGCAAAACCAAGTACTTACGGCTTACCTACATGCCATCAATCTACGTCGAGCGTAGGCGGTGTGAACTTCACACACTAAACGAATATTCTTCCTGCATTTTGTATTTTCATCTCTTCACTTATGTACCTATCCCTTTTTGATGTGGATCTTAGGGGATATATTATTATCAATCTAACTAGCTGTCCTCCCTGGCTTCGCACTGGTGTACTAATGAGATTACGCAATTTCTTGATACTTAACATTATTGCAATTTTCCTGTAAATTAAATTTAGCTCAAGTTACTCGCTGATACTCGTAATGTAGCTTGCTTTTGATAAATTAAAGATTTTTTAAAATTGGTCAGTGTCCTAAGCACGAACCACTATTGTATCGACAACCTATCGTCCAAATGTCAAAACTGACACTTTTTTTGTAGTAAAAATGTCAGTAACCCCCCTGTAACTGTAATTTATTTATTACAAACATAAATATAAATTTTACTTCTTTATAATAATAGTGGTGTAGAAGTGTAGATGAGCCGTATGACAAAGTGGGTACTTCGACTTTTAATTCAAAAGTCGTGAGGTCGAATGCATGTTCGAACTCACGAGCAACAATGGTTTCTCTTAAAAAATACTATATGCGCATTTTAACACGAACTATAAAGAAAACCAGTTCATTTAAATTCTTGAGCTTGTAACCTGTGAAGTATGGAATGCTAATTACTGCAGAATGTGGCCATGTGCCGAATGTAATGTTTTGACGTGCCTCTAACTACTCTTTTGATTAAAGACCCTTCTAATCTTTAAAAATCTGTGCACCAGTTTGGAGGAGATCAAAGAAGATGTCTACCGTACACGGTGATTACAGTCGTGATTCTATTTAATGTTATTATCTATACAATACAAATTATTACAATAGGTTTTAAGAAGGTTAAAAAAGTACAAAAATATAAGAACCTACATGTAATGTATTCTTTCAGTAGTTTTCCGTCAATTTATTTGAAGCTTTTATGTTTTCTTTCAATACCTTCAACGTTCGTCATTCTGTGGTTGGGTGAGAGCATAAACAGTCTAGATGAGTAGGTACCTACCTATTCTTAGTTTCGTAAAATAATACCATTGTCACCCGTTATAATATTACCGTAACGGCACGCTTCATGACCGTGGCTCTGGTACGGAGCACTAGTATAATATTATTACTCACTAAATAACATTACAGTACCGCAGATTTGCTGGTGAATATTCTAAAAAAAACCGGCCAAGTGCGAGTCAAACTCGCGCACGAAGTTCGTTCCGTACCATTATCTATGAAAAACGGCAAAATAACACGTTTGTTGTATGGGAGCCCCACTTAAATATTTATTTTATTCTGTTTTTAGTATTTGTTGTTATAGCGGCATTAGAAATAAATCATGGGTGAAAATTTCAAATGTCTAGCTATCACGGTTCATGAGATACAGCCCTGTGACAGACAGACAGACGGACAGACAGACAGACAGACGGACAGCGAAGTCTTAGTAATAGGGTCCCGTTTTTACCCTTTGGGTACGGAACCCTAAAAATGCACATGCTCAAAACGGTGAAAGAGAAAATCGTTAGAGCATCGTGTAGATGATATAGATTTTGGGCGTCTTTATCATAAAACATTGAAATTACTGAAAATTTTGGAGAAAAAAGTAGCATATGTCCGTCCCAAGACTTTAAACAATCCCTATTAAATTTCATCACGATCGATCCAGCGCCAGCGGCCGTGATAACATCACAGACAGACAGAGTTACTTTCGCATTTATAATATTAGTATAGATGATAATTGGTTTACTGTACGCTAAAAAACGAAAGAATCGATTAATGGGAATATTCATTGCCTATAACGATAATGTCGTCCTGCTTCTTTCATAATGGTGCTCCTCCCTCTTGCTCTCTTCCCATTTGGGCCCTTCCATGGGTCCTCCTAATTGTCTTCTGTACGTACCAAGTATACGCCCACCTCCATAAGGCCTGTGCGTGTTGAAGAGCGTCTATTAGGTACTTTTTGTTCTACTTTGAATTAATGAGTTTCTTTGTTTATGTTGTAACTATATGTCTGCCAGACTTCTCTCCATCGCCCTTTGGCAAACTTGTATTTTATTTTTTGTTGTTTTAAGTTTGGCAAGCATATTATGTGGGGCATGGCAGTAAACATGAATTCATTACTTCAGTTTTTAGTCTGATTTCGATTTAATTATTTCTTTGTAGTTCCAGAACTTATTCCGGTTATGTTTATTCTTCGATAATTAGATTTTTCTAAAATATTTTGAAAATGTCATTAAGTTTTCCTAGTTATACATTACCTATATTATATCTAAGTTTAACTTTAGTTTTTGATATGTAGGCATTTTGAGGTGCTTAAACTAGAGTCAGTTTATTCGGTCGTTGTGTCTCTGATTATTTTGAAGTAAGGACTTTAAAACCCCTTGTGATCAATAGACAATAAGCCAATGATATGAATAATTGAAGTATTAAGGTTTCAGGCTTAGAGAGTATTTGGTTATACAAAATATCAAAGTGCAAAATTCACCTGTTTCTAAGAATACGTGTCAGCTGGGAAGTCCACTGTACAAGGCGTTAACTACTGTATCGCATACAAATCGATTCCTATTTGTTTACATCCCAACACATTCCAATGACCATTTACATCTCACTAGCTAACGACATTAATTTAAATAATGGAGCCTCTCATTTCATCAACAATAACATTAAATCAGTGGGGTAATAAAATATATTGGCGAAACACTTCTCAAATCACGCACAAAAGTAGGGGTAAGTAGTACAGTTGGTAGTAACTCTGCCTTCTTTCTGTAGGTTTTAGGTTCGATTCACTACCAAGACAAATACACATTAAGTAACGAACATAGATGTTTGTTCCCAGTCTGAGTGCTACCTATGTTGGTACTTTAATATCTTTATTATTAATTATTTTAATAACTTTAATATCTGGTTCTCATAGTACAAGCTTTGCATAGCGTTGTGTGAAATGTCCACCATATTTATTTATTATGCTACTTGAAACACTTCCGTATTAAATGTACATTTATGTATCGTATATGAGTTTTTTTAATAAGATGGAGCCAACAACGATCAACGATCAACAAGATCTCATAATGAGTTATCTAAATTTTATCAGGAATCAGGATGTAGGATCTATGTCGCTTTAGCATATAAACTAGAAGCCATAATATGATTTAAATCAGCTCACTGTGGGTGGCGGTAGGTACTTCATCGACACTTAATAACAATTAGCCCACAACGTAGAAGAATATTGTATAAAAAAATATAATATAGAGCTAGAACGGCCTTTTTTTCTCACATTCATATTCCCACTGCTGTTGGCAAGTGACAAACTGCCTATTTACAAGTCACTAGCCCAATTCTATATTTTTCTCATGGTACAATACATACCAAAAACCAAAGGGAAATAAGCAAAAGTATTACTGACCTCGAATGTCCATGTGTGAAATAAATAAATCTTTTTAAAAGAACCCTCAAGTCAAAAAAATATATTTTAATGCATTTCTGCGAATTTCCAATAGCTTTGACAAAATTCGCAATTTCTGTTACCAAACTCAATGCTAAATCCATTTTGTCGGGGTTTTACACAAAAAATAGAGTATACAAACTATACTCTCACTTTTATCACTACTTCAGCCGTTACGACAGCGTATATGAGTGTCAAAAAAATATAGATGTCATACAAAGTCAATGATGTAGGGACATAAATATTTTCTTTATACATAAATAAGGTACATTCAGCTGAAAAACTGAGCAAGAAAAGCTGTGATGTCTTTTGAGTTTTGCATCAATCTATAAAATATTGACAATACCATGATGGTTAGTAACCAAAAACAAAAATTATACCTATACCATTTACAACTTTGTCCAATCATCAACTACTTTTGATGTTGCTTGTACGAGTAGGTATCTACATAAAAACACTATCCGCGCATAGGGGAGATTGGATAAAACGAAGGAAATTGTCCCGGAAAATGGACCCTAGCGAATGTCGGCAAAACATAAAAATATAGATAGGTACCAATAACTTGTACCTACACGAAATTGTGATACTAAAAGAAGGTAGGTATGTCTTAGTCCATTTCCGAGTTATGAAGTTGATGAAGTGACCTAAGTTGATGAGTAATGATCTTCACAACAAATAAATTAATATTGGTGGATATTCCACACCGAACCATCTAGCCCCAAACTAGAGTACCTACTAGCTGATAAAATACTTATAAAACCCCTTGATTTTTGTAAATACCTACATAGGTACATAATAAACAATTTATGCATTGTAAACATATATGTACATATATGTACATCACAGAAATGTTTAGGAAAATACAAACAAAATCATAGCTGTATCTACTTTTCAATAGTATCTAGACAGAGTTAGGTAAGACTAAGGGTCCTAATTCCTACAGTTGTTCAAATCACTCAACTTGATAAACGATCGTCGGGCACCGGAGATCATCATTAAAGGTATTTAGTAGAAACTAGTGGAAACGCCCGCGGCTTCGATCGCGTGAATTTATTATCAAACAAACATTAACCCCTACTACACTGCCCTAGAGGTAGGATATTTCTACGTACTTTAACAGGTGTGACATAATCACAAATTACTCAATCAATTAACACATGGGATAAGATCTTTCCATTCAAACTTTGACAGTTTATTGCATCTACCGTAGTTTACAAATCATTTTTAATTATTTAGTTATAATTATTTAGTTTATAAAGTAAATAAAAACTATAAAGTTTCAAAATATGTGTAGTTGAGGAGATAAGGTACCTAAATAATATTAAAGCGAATCTAAGCCTTCGTACACTCAAACGAACTTGGGTCACCTAGTAGTAGGTATAATTATTTATTATATAGGTACCTACCTACTACTTACTAACAAAAACTACCAACATGATTCAGACAACGTCGTACCTCTAAAGCCTCTAAAAAAGGACAGATGTAGGTTAAATAGTAAGATGAATCAACTTACCTAATAAGGAACACAAGTTCACCTCAACAGTTGTACGGATTTAGCATAAATTCCACAATTTTATGCATTTTTTGTTTACATTTTGTCATAGCGTTTATATTTCAAGGTGATGACGTACAAAGGTCAAAATAGGTATGTATGACAGTCAGCTGGTTTATGCAGCACCATAGATCACACTAAGGTGCTAAAAACTAAAAATGGATGAATCACCCATACTCACAGAAAAGCATTGGTCAAAATAATGAATTTTTGATTTAAAGTTTAAATTCTAAAAATACCGTCGTGCGTCGATCGAGGAACGAGGAATGTAAGCAATTCTTTTAGTTATCCACAAATGATAATAATACCAACCCACGAATCGTTCTATCACAAATATATAGGTATGAACGTACCTACATGGCAGGTAGATATATTAACATTATCTTGTATCGGACGGACCAATTTAAAGAGCTGCAGCCCACGCGCAACCTACCTATGTATGAATATTGCTCATGGAATCCTAGTTACTAAGGTTCGTTTGATTGTTTTGTGTACCTTTGCTATATGCCCTGTAATCTTTATAAATTTTGCGGGACGTAATAAGACTGCTCCCGAAAACTGAACTGTTCAAACAATTGTATATTAATTTATACCTTTGCCTTCATTATTTGGGATTAGTTCAAATAAACTTACAACCATAATACACGGAAGAACTGCAACTAAATGTAACCACGTAATATTTAGACGTGCTCCTGACTACCCTGAGCGCCTGGAGATCTGAAAGGTAGACCGTAGTACCGTACTTTTTTATACAAGGAATATTTTCTAAATATGGGTGGCGTAAAGTTCGGATAAAACTAAGTGTTTTTTTTTCTGTGTGATTATTGAAATTTGATATTACAACGTCAGCCAGGATAGCTAGTTTATTTATACTTTTAAAGAAAGACGAGTTTAAAAAAAGAGACTAAAAATTCTGTGCGAAAAAAGAAGTCTCCTTTTCCTAAGTTATATAACTCTTGAATAGTGATCGGTCTAGTTTGTGGCTCTCTACGTGACTAAAGGGACGACAGGCCAGATGATACTCGTATAGCGATAAAAATGCGGGTAAAAAATGTTTTATGATCAAATATCATTGCCTCCATCAACTAGGAACAAATAGTATTTCTGTGGCCAGTGACCTCAGTACAAAAACTAGATACCTACTTATTTTCACGTTATGACGACGTTTTTACCTTTACCATACGATAATGGTTCTTTCTGGGCCACTGTATTGTACAATATACGAAGTACTCTATAATTAGTTTGTGTTGGTAGATCAGTTGCCACAAAATATGTATTTAGTAGGTACATATTTCAATCAACGAGGGAAATTAGCTTTGAAAATGATTTCCTACTTATAAGTAAACCTATCAAATATCTAACTAATTTGCGGAATATCAAAGTCAAAGTTTTTACGACCTGAAATACAGGTAAGTACCTGTATTTGTTAGGTAAGATGTAAATTTATTATAATTTTGACTGTAATAATAATAACAAGGTATGTACTATTTATAATATTACATAGAAATGTAAAATATAATAATAATTTCAAAGAAAAACCACTTATTACGTAAAATATTTTGTGGCCTTGTGGGGTGGGTGTACCTACATATTTTATTTCGGAAATGATTACCATTTTATAAGTAAAAGTGCTAAGGCAGGTAATCAAAACCCTCCTAACGCAGTGATTTAAGATCCTCCCGAAATCTTTCTTGCCGAATCTCGGGGGGATTGCCAAAGGGATTTAAGTCTCTTTTCTCATTTATTGCTCTGCTTTTCTTTTTCAAATAAGTGTGCCTTCGTTTTACATTCCTAGGGATATTATTTGTCCTCGCGATGTTTTCTCAACACAACCTTTTTAAATAAAATAAAATCGAAAAACATTTTTATAGTACAAGATGTGCTTGGCTCCGATAGAGCTCATTCAATTTTTCAAAACAAATTAGCGACAATTTGATCATTAAAATACATTCTTTATCAATACAATTTCTGGGTTATAAAAATGTAAATTAAATACACAAAGCAGAATTGCCTACCCACCTAGTTATTATTTCAAACATACCTACAAACAAAGTTGGAACCCCAACACATTTCTAATCTACAAGTTTATATTGTATTAACGAGCCCATGAATAAATTCCTCGGGGGTTTCAAAGCTTTTCCTAGTTAGAAAGTGTCCAATTTCCCAACTAAGGTAGCTTCTACCAAGCTTTATACCAGCCCGCGACCCCATACAGAAATAAGGAGATAGGTACATTTTGTATATAAATTAATTATTGATTTAAATAACATATCCAGCGTATATTGCTAAAGTTAGCGAACGCAAGGCAGTGCATCGTAGGGCGCGATCAGTGTATTCGTGATCAACGAGTTAGTGCTTTGTTATTAGGTACATGCCACATACGGCACGACCTTCGAGGCTTGTTCTACCTTCAAGTAGAATATAATAAAATAAAAATAAAAAAAAGCCGTGCGTATTTTAACACAAATCTTACACTATGTTCTCTCTTTTCTATTCCATCTGCTAGATATTATGTAAAATATATCATCATTGTATTTAAATAATTTATTTATCATTGTATTTTTTATTAAAACAGTCTGCAAAACGGACAAAGAAAAGTTATCTTTAGAGTCAGATGCACGGTGCATTATAAAGTACAACTCGTTGGGTGGTTGGAAAACTCATCAATCATCTCTGAAGAGACGCGTCATCAATCTGCTCTAAACTGGAGTGTGAGCTCTTTTCATTGGTGGTTTAAAATGCTGTAGTTTGTTTAAAATGTTTTCATTTTAAATTATATAACCGAATTGTTTATTTTACTACCCAAGGCGTAATATGGCACTGGAAGTTTATTCGTGATTTTGGCAAAGTGCTCTTGCTGTACCATATTTATCTTGGGCTACCGCATCTCAGTCTGCCATCATTTTGAATGTAGATATTTTTATGACCCACAATAGTTCCAAAACTAGCAAAAGCTTCTGTGATAGGTACCTAATACTTATTATTTTTTTATTTTTTTACAGATGAAGACTATGCGTAATACAAAAGGAAAAGCGAAAAAGCAATCAAGTTATAAATATTTGTGACGAATACACAATGGAAGGTGTACGGGTGTCACACCAGGGCCTACGGGCTCATTCTGCTGAGGGCTCAGCGGGACGGATCACCCAGGCAGGGCTGGCTGCTAGGAGCACGGCAGGGACTGCGGCTAAGGGCATGGCCATCAAGGGACATGAGGACCTATGGGTGGAGATCCAAGCCAACACCTTCAAGAATTGGGTGAACGAGACCTTAAAACCTGTTGATATAAAGGTGAGCTAAAGAACATATACATCGGGCAACATATCATCAGATCTATCCAAGGTTCCATTGTCATTAAAATAAACAAAATAAACATTCCTTTAGAACTTTTTAAGTAACGGAGGTCGAAATCAAAAACAATTGAACTGCAAAGTAAGTATATTTCGTTTGTTTGTGCTACAGTTTGTACCTTCCATAAAGTAGTGCAGCACTTTTAAAATGGTTAAATATACTAATACAACGGTTAATAACTTTTTTTTTTGGCTTCTATAAATTTCACATTGTAATAATATTGTGTGATTTTAAGTTGCTATCGAAGCTCTACGCTTTAACTTTGATGCGTGTTAAATTCGGGTGTTTATAAATTGTAAAATGGATTCTTGTTTACATTGCCATGTTTAACTGAACGTTACAGTACTTATAGATATAATAAATAAATAAATAAATAAATATTGGCGGACTTTACACACAACGCCATCTAGCCCCAAACTAAGCAAAGCTTGTACTATGGGAACCAGATAACTAGTAATTTAAATATACTTTTTTTTTGCAAATACATATTTATTATACATTTGATCATTTGTGATGTTATTTTTACCTGGCTTTTGATATTGGCCGTAAACATGAGATTGATATTCCCTTATTGTCCAGGTGGTGGACCTAGTAGAAGATTTACGAGACGGCACCATACTCTGTGCTCTGGTCGAGGCGCTCCAAGGCCGGAGGCTCAAAGGATGGAGTCCGAATCCCACCAACCAGCACCATAAATTAGAAAATGTAACCACCGCTCTCCAAGCCATTGAGGATGATGGCGTCAAATTAGTAAATATTGGTAAGGTATTCTTCAAGCATCTCATTTCCATAGAGATCTAATAATGCAAAACTTATGTAATTTGGTTTTAAAAATGATTTCTTTTGTAGGTAGTCTATCTCACGAAGGCGGGAGAGTAATACTTGTAGTTGTGATGTGTATTGACACGCGCTTTTGTGTGCGTGACTAATACTGAGCGCTTCCTATCTTAAGCACACAAAAACAATGTCATGTCGAATCTACACACATAATTAAGACCAACCCGTCTTCGTAAGATAGTACAACTAATATTTAATAAAGAGAGAAAAAAACTCCGTTTTACCAGTAAAAACTAAAAATATGCGAATTTGTTTAGACAACCTCTACCAGTATCTACCGTAGGTCTTAAAGTAAATAATTATAAAACGCACTAAGCATGACGGTCATCGTAGCGTATTCTAAGTTTATGATCTCAACATAGTTTTAAGTATAATAATTATTGTTTTCACTTCCTTACATTTTCAGCCGACGAAAATGGAGGTTCTCATTTTCGTCGTCGACGCGTACATTTATTTTTATTTCGATGTTTTTTTTATGTACCTCCCCATGTATTTATTACCGATTTGGATGATTTTTTATCCAAAAAAAATGGAACCACATTTAAATTGTAATAATGTAGGACTAATAGTTCCTTCTTAAAACTTCAAAAACCAATAACGTCTCTTTACGAGTCGTTCTCTCTTTCTTCAATTGGTTGAAACATTTTCATCGGTTTTCTTTTTAGTTTTTAAACCGTAATTATTTTCTTGCAGGTAATGTAGACATCGTAAATGGAAACCTGAAGTTGATATTGGGATTGATATGGTCACTTATCGTCCGGTACCAGATTGGAAGAAGCAAGTTCCCGCCGAGGTAACTTTTTCACTTTCAAATTAACTTTTCAAGTCGCTCAGTCACTGCAGCTTTGATTCTATTCTATTTTGAAGTACTATTATACGTAAGTATACTTATTATATGTAAGTAATATTATTTAGTTTAGTTAACTTAAAACGATATTCCATGAAAAGTTTATTTTTATTTTCAAACCATGAAAAATATTTCATTATTTTAATATTTTTTCTTGCTTGTCGAATTGCATGTATATGTATACTCTATTATACTATACTAGCAGTCCGCCCCGGCGTCGCACGCGTGTAATATTATAGGTAATTTTTTCACTCGTTGGGTTACATTAACGAAGTTTTCATACGGATCCCTAATAGTTAGACATATGGTATTGCATACTTTTTTGTAGATATTGTTGTCCTCTTTAAAACTGTAGTACATCACTTTGCTCTATTGTCAACAATTTCAGTAGCGTACGCGATATAAGGATTTTTTTCACACGTTGGGTTATATTATCGAAGTTTTCATACAGATCCTTAATAGTTAGACATATGGTATTGCATACTTTTTTGTAGATATTGATGTCCTATTTAAAACTGTAGTACCTACATCACTTTGCTCTATTGTCAATAATTTCCGCAGCAAACGCAATAAAAGGATTTTTTTTAATATTTTCACACTTTGGATTACATTATCGAAGTTTTCATACGGATCCCTAATATTTTTGAAAATATTCTATAGCCTATGTGCATCAGGGTTAATGTAGAATTCTAATGGTGAAATAATTTTTCAAATCGGTCCAGTAGTTTCGGAGCCTATTCGATACAAACAAACAAACAAACAAACAAACAATCAAATCTTTCCTCTTTATAATATTAGTATAGATAGTATAGATATAGATAATTAAATTCATATTTATTTATTTCAAACAATAATTCCCACTCGGTAGACCTTTGTCAGGTATACCTTTCTTTATCATAAAGAACATTTCATTTCATAGGTTCCTTATTACCTAAAGTTGTTGTGATGTTGATAAATTGCTCATAATATTATTTCTAAGTATAATCTAAGCGCCGGAAATATGATTGTCCTTAGATCTAATAGGTAAGCAAATTACGCTGTAATTGTAACGCAAAGTAACTAAGGTTTTCCTTACGGTATGCGACAACAATGATGTAATTTGTATAGTGTCTACCTACGTAATGTTCTGAGCCTTGAGCTCAAAGCTAAATGTATCTAAACAGCTGAAAACATTTATTGGTAAGGTCAATAATTAGCAAAGCAGGTGAATTAACCATGCAATGAACTAAATGAGAAGTATTGAACGCTAATTAGTAAGGCTGATTAGTTGCAGGTTGCTCGAACTGCTAAGTATTCTTAAACTAATTGGTTTAGCGAGCTTCATTTGTAACTATGTTTTACTTCGTCGTGTGTTAATGCTCATAACATTTGTAGCACATATAAACAAATAATAGGTGCACGGCTAGTATTAAATTACGTGTAAAATTGTAAATTTGTATTAGGTAAAATGTATTTTTTTAGAGATAATCACTATTAATAGCTTTTTAGATAGTGCGTTTTAAACACAATTTTTCGTCTTATCGGGTAGACACTGCCCATATAAAATCTGAAAATGAAGGTCGACCACGTGAATGAGCTTCATTCACGGAGAACCAAATGTCCAGATCTGAGAAACTGTAAAGAACTCTTTGTTTGATTACAGAAAGTTGATGTTATCATGGCTACAATCAGCTCTACCAGAATGCCGCGTCGGCAATTTGACAACCGACTGGAACACAGGTGTGCTTCTATCGGCCCTGGTTGACTATTGCAAGCCTGGAGCATTCCCCCACTGGCGGGAACTGAGTAAGTACATATCAAACAACATAATAATATTATTTCAAATTGTTGTAACCAGTTATTGGGATAATTTTGGGTTTGCGCTTCACCTAAAATCAATATATTTTTTTAATGCTTAAAATTATGCTGCTCCAATAACTCTCAACATAACACCAATTTTAACTTACTAACTCGTATGTAGTGACAAAATTTCGTGCCAAATTATTCCCTTCTGTATTCGTAATTTGACTACCAACATAACCATTCGTCGAGTTCATTTGTTTACCTAATAAAGTATTACCAACATATTTTCGTTAAATCTTTGTTTTCCGTTCCACTCGTCCCGTCTAGACAAACAACGATTCTCTCGACTTTTTGAAACGTAAACTTTTATTATTGTGAAGTTCGATGCGAACGGTGAATGCACTTCGTCTTGCACAGGTAATATACTGACGGTGCTTATGAGAAGTTATTTGCAAGCAACACGATCAAACTTCGTTTAGTTCGCTTCTCTGAAAGAAGTCTGTATCTTGTGTACTCAGGCGTGGTTTATTAGAAAACATTGCTCGATGTTATTGGTTCTGAGATATGAGAAATAAAGTAAAGTGAAGTGAAGGAAGGAAAACGTGTGATCTTCATTTTTAAAAGTCAATGCTTTCATCTGTTCTTGTTTGAGTAGTAGGTAGATACTCGTATTTTTCCTGGTATTCGAAATGTTATCAAAGTTTAGTGGATCCAATTTTTTTTATGGAACATGACATTATAGGATAATTGAGACAATTTTTTTTCGTTTAGTTAATTTATAATAAATAAATCTATTTTCCAAAATTGTTCTATGAAACATCTATGGAATCTATTATTAAATCTATTCTATAAAATCCTTTTTGTGAAGATAATCTAATCTAAACTCTTTAGTTATCAAACTGTCCACTAAGAAACTTGTCTTTTAAACATTTTTTTTACAGAGTTTGTATAGATAAATAAATAAATATTTGTAGGCATTTTACACAGCGCCATCTGACTCTAAGCTAAGCCAATCTTTTACTACGAGGACCTTTTGCTAATAGAATACTAAACGTTTTTTTTTTAATTAATTCAATGCATACTTAAAGTTAAAAACACGGTAATACACACGAACAAACATCTATGTTCTTCACAAATGTTTGTCCTGGAAGGGAATCGAATCCGCAGAAGATAGAGCTACTACGCTGAGCAGAAAAATACTGTTTTCAATTTTCCTTCAGAAACAATCTTTAGCAGCTTTTTTACTATATGAGGAATAATTTTTATTATATTACTATACTATTTCTCGAATAGAAGGTCTGAAAGGACGAATTTTGATTAGCCATACATTTAGGTTACATGCGCATTAGGCGACCTGGCCGCGGGGATTTTTATGTCAAAAGTAACGTGAACAATTTGGGAAAAATGATTCCTATTTAGTTCTATGACGTCACTGACAAATGGGATCGGATGAAATATAAATACTTGAAATATAAATACAGGTACTTAAGTAGTCCGATGACGTCATGTTCTATAGAACAAATGGAACCCGTTCTCAAAGTTCAATGTTCCATAGGGTGGATTTCAAAATGATACTTTTGTAAGAAATCAGTGGTCCGAATAAGATATGTAACGAAGGGACTAGTTTATTAAATTACCTGGAAATGCGTTAAATCGAAGAGTGGAAGGAGAGTAGAGGCTATTGCCTGCTAATATAAAATAAATAACTTACCTACAAATATATTTCCTTGTTTCTTAGATCGCCATGAAGCCGTCGAAAATTGCCGGCGTGCCATGAAATTAGCCCAAAGAGAGCTAGATGTACCCATGGTCTTAGAACCCGAGTACCTGGCATCCCCCTGGCTGGACGAGCTGTCTGGCATGACCTATTTGTCATACTTCTTGAAACCAGGCTCTTCTGGGTTTAAGTCTACTCTCGAATGGGTCAATTCAAGGCTGGAACGAGCCATTACTAATTTTACGGTAAGTTATTGAAACAGTCTGTTGCTATCTTAATAGATATAGATTCTGTTCTGCGGATTTAGTTTCTGAAATGAGCAAATATTATGATTAAATGCATAGCGGATTTGTATTCGGAATTTGTAACCTGACTCACCTGATATTAAGAACTTGAAACATACTGAATTGAAGATTCTACAAAATATGAGGTTTACTTATCCAAATGGAAATTTGTAGTCATACTACTTACGTCTCGAATTTATTTAAGTTCTTCGTCAGCTAACTACTGCAAAATATGGGCATGGGCCAAATGTAATTTTTGAAAGTGCATCTGACTAATAACTTTTTAGTCATCTTCATAGATCTGACACCTGCAGATCTAAGTAAATATCTACCGTACTTGGGAATTACAGTCGTGACCCTATTTAATTTTATTTTCATTTCTTTGTCAGCCATTAGAGTGGAAAAGTAGACAGAACAGACATTGAGCATCTTATTTAATATTGAGACATGGCGGCATGTATGTTTACCTTAACCTAACCTTGCATGTACATGTATTTATTCAAATCAAAAGCTTATACTCGAAGCTGAAGTTTGAAGGAGGTTTTACTTTGATGAGTAAGTGCAAATGCTTTATTAAGTTTTTTTTTTGTCCCAGACTGACTGGAATGACGGGCGAGTTGGAAATGAGCTGGTGCGATCATTGGGTGGTCCAGCGCCCCCGGCAAGTCGATTGCGGCGCGACCCCGCTCGATGGGAGGAGAACAATCAACAGGCTATTGATGCGGCCAAAAAGATTGGTAAAGTCACAGACAAATCGTATCACAGATGTAAAAATTACAGTTTATATTTTACACGCAAAATTTTCGCTTCACGCATCTCTCAAAACTCCACTACGAGATTCAGTTGGTTGTCCCAAGCCTAGCTCAAGCTTATGATATAGGTGTCTCTTCTGCCGATTTAAATACTGACTCTGACCCTTTTAAACATCTTCGGGAATCTAAAAGGTCTATCGTATATAGGTATTACAGTCGTGAGTCTATTTTATATAGTTGGCCTAATACTACCTTCGATCTCTATTACCTTGATATCTCAGGCTTTCGGAGATTATTTGGATTTAGAAATATAATAACACACAAATATTATATTAATTTTTTTGTAGGAGTTCAACCAGTTCTCTCTGCAAAGGTCATGAGCTCGAGCGATGTTGAGCATCTCGGAGTGATGGCGTGGGCCTCGCAGTTTAGAAACGTCCCTCCAAGACCACCAGTTCATGATATGCTGAAGCTCGCGTTAGACTCCACGTCTGGTAGAGTTGGTGAACCTGTGAGTAAAACATATTTTGTACAAAATAAACAATATCCTAAAGCTACTATACAAAGATAATCAAACTTTAACTTAGACAGAACATTATTGCATCCTATCTATCATAAAGATACCTACTTGGTGTCCTCAATAGAGAACAAGCTATAAGTGTATTCATTATAATATGTGCTCTCGTGGAGCAAGTTTCGGAACAGGAAATTATATTTTATCTAAACTTTGTCTCGAAACTAGTTGGTTTCAAAAATACATTTCGAAGCTATCACACGTTTCGATATACCTTGACAAAAAGTTTTTCACTGTTCAGGATTCATAAAGTATTTAACTTGGCAAGCAACAACATTAAAGCAGACACAAATAGACCCAATAAAAAATACAGGTTGTTTTTATAGTGTCGTTATTTCAGACCTTTATAAAAGTGGAGAGCATCTCAAATGAGCTGTCAGTGTCCGATATGAAGGTGTCCATAGTAAACCCTCTAGAGCAGGAGTCGCGGCTGAAAATAGACTCGAGAGGCGCTGGCGAGTTCGTGCCTGAACACGCCGGCATGCACGAGATCGTGCTCACTGTTGATGATGTTCGGTAAGAAACTCTAGTAAGTTCGTGCTTTGGTGATTGGGTTCATAGCCATTTAGTACCAATTGGGTAGGTATGAAATAAACGTGATAGGTATTTTTTTAAACACTTGACTAGCGTAGGTATTACAATAGGTGAGCGCTTGTGGAGTTATTAAATTCTTAGCGTGTGACATCCTTGAGAAGACTATAGGTTCATCCACACTGCCGAGCCTAGCGCGGTGGCAGCGACGGGCGCGATGTGTCAAACATATGAAAAGCGCCATCACTGCACTATGGCCGCAAAGGCGCGTTTCTTATGTTTGATACTTCGTGCCCTTCGTCGCAACCGCGCTAGGCTCGGCAGTGTGGTCGAACTTATAGTCCTTTCAAGGATCTATTCAAAGCTGTAAACCATAGTTGTTACTTACTATTGACTGACGTCTGCATTAGATAGGTACTCAATGTCGGTGTCAGTCAAGGTGTCAGTCAACAGTCATTTGCTGCCCTACTTTCTCTAGTTCAGTAAAACCGATCATCTACAAAAAAAGGTACAAAAGCTACAAAAGTAAATAGTCTTACTTACGATAAATTGGTAAGTAATTTGGTATTGAAACAAGAGACCCTTTCAAATCAATCAATCCTCTTCCAATATTTGACGTTCGCTGAACAATGTATAATCACTTTAATTCACCGCACCATTTTTGTAACGAAGCGGGATCAAGCATTTCACGACGTCACGTAACTTCAAGTTGTTTATAGGCATTCCCTCCCTCCCCCTGACCCCATTCCGTAACAGATGTCACATAAATAGTACGCTAAATCCACCATTTATGGAGGTATATAAATCAGGTAACTAAGGACCTATAATGAAAATACTAGCATTGTTATATTAGCTGGAATAGGTAGCATAAAATATTGCGGTTTCATAGCAATTACAGCATTCTGTTATCTTTCGCTTGTAGGATTTGCCGTTTTGAACTCTATTTAAATAACCCACCTGCGTTTAGTAGATTGGAGAACTTGAGCACAATTTAAGTAATAAGTTTGTAATATTTTACCTTAGTTTAGGTATATCATAATATTGAAGTAGCAAACATACTTATTTTATCTTACATGTCTACATGTATACTGTATCTTACATTCTATACTGGCTCTTAATTTTTAGGTATAGAATACGTTAGATAACTGAACAATAATACTAATTTATCAAACTATGTAGAGAAAACCTTAAAACATAAAAAAACTGTGTTCGTTTTATTTTTGAAATGAAACTAGGTTAGCTATTTTTATGCTCTATTTGTATGAAAAGTTAATTATGATAAAACGGAGTGGTACGCTCCGTGGAAATCGTAAAGGTTCAATGGGCTAATATGGCAGTTGAGTGAGAGCCAGGCTGATTTTCACATTGAAAATTTTCAAGGGTTGTTCGTCTTGGAGAGAATCTCTGACGGGTTTGTTAAATTAAACTTTATACTTTGGTATCGTGTTAAGTTCGATAACATTTGATATCCCGTGTTCTATCTTACCTTCGTTAACACGAACACTGTTATTATTTGAGAACTGCTTTAGCATGTAGTTTTACTAGTTGATTTTGTTTTATAATAAAGATTTTAATACATTTTTTTTGTATGTAGAGTGGATGGAAGATACTTCTTCAGGGTGTTACCGAGACTGGTCTCGGTGCCACCACCGGGCATGGCACCTTGCGCCGCCGGCAGCATCGTGGAAGTACTTGTCAGTGCCACTGGTGAGTGATTAACATGATTCGCAATTTATAGTTTTCTAAAACTTTGTTTTGTAGGTATACATGAAAACAGCCCGCACAATATGTTTAATATTTTTGGCTGCATAGAAATAACAAAACTGCGTAACAAAGACACTATTCCTTTAAAAGTACCCTAATTTTCTCGATCAAAAACGTCTGTGACATATAAACATAATTATGCAAGAGTGATTTTATAAGATGCAAATTTTTCCTTGTACGGTACAAACCCCTAAAAAGGTCTCCACTATCTTAATTTGACTACATCACAAATGGAGTGAAGCTATTTCTAGCTAAGCCAGGATTAGCTCGCCCGATTCGCGACTTATTTTCATAGCTCGAGCGCTACCGCGAAAGACGTTTCGTAAAACGATTGGAGCTCGCTGCTCCCGTTAGCTCATTCTTTTATCTTCGCTTACCGTAGAGCCCGGCTTATGAAAATCGATGACTTTGCTTTTATACTGCGGAAAAATTTAGGCCGCATCACCAATAATAAAGTAGGTTAACCTGAAAATTGCCTACTGCTCCAATAAACAAACTGGAACCATAAACTCTAGCAAAAACAGACGCAAACAACTATTATATTATTTTTATTAATTCACGGACGAAAAAATGCGTCACAAAGATTGACCACAACGCTCATAGTACTCATTCAGATATTCATATTTGTAGGAGCACCTCGAAGACAAGACATAGACGTGACAGCTCACTCCCCCAGTGGACGGGCAGTGCCACTAGAACCTCGGCATCCTCCCCAGTCTGCAGCCGGCACCACCGCCTCAAGCGCCACCTTCCAACCTGATGAGGCAGGCACTTGGACCATTGCTATCACATACAAAGGGGAACATATTCAGGTAAGCAAACACCATACGAGTATCAACAGGACGACAGTAATTAGGTAAGTACGTTGATTTCACAATTAGTAAGTTTTTGAGCATATCTACTTGATAAGTAAGGTAATTAATGAAATCGGATTATAGGTACTGTCAAAAATCCCAATAAATAAATATTTATATGGATGTATAATGGGTCTAAAAATGCCTATATACCTATAGGTGCAAAAGTTCTATCTGGTGCAAGGGGCTTGTTCCAAACAGTGCTAGCCTAACGAACTAGGTTTCAATATTAGATTGGAAGGTAATAATTGACTCTGCCAAAAAAGGGCCTTTTTCATTTAGTTTAATATTTTCCAGTTCGCTATTTGCAACATTGATTAGTTCGAAAGTTTATCTTTTTTATGGTTGATCAAGCGGATGGCGAGTCTTAAAAACCGTTTATTTTTTCCACTGATTCGAAAACTGTAAAGCGAAAATTCGAAACGAAATTATGGAGCGTAAACCGCGTCCCGCCTGCGACGCTTGCTTAATGAAATATCATTTAGCAACACAATTGGAAAACTTTGATGCGAGATTTAACTTTTAATAGACAAGAGTAAATAAAATGTGAGGGTTTGTATTTTACTTGTGACTATAATGAAGAAATATCCAGCACTTAAAACTTCTCTAGGTCTTGATTCATTAAAATCACAAGAAATTAATTGAACCAAAGAACACACAGAGACATTTTCATATATTTTTTGATATAGGGTGCTAATTTAACGGAATATTAGTATCTAATTTTGATACAAGAGTAATAAGTTGAGATTTACGTGTGCTTTTTGCTTATTTTTAGGGTGGTCCATTCACTTGCGAAGTCTTCGATCCAGCCGGAGTCCGGCTAAGCCAAGGCGCATTAGATGGCGCTGAACCCTTGAAGCCACACTCCTTCGAGCTGGACACCAGCGGTTGTGGAGTAAGGGGAGACTTGCAGCTGGATATAGTCCATGACAAGCGTAGTGTTAGGTGCGCACTCGAGAAGCTGTCTGCTACAAAGTGCCGCGCTACTTTCATGCCTAAAGCACCTGGAAAACACAGGGTGAGATATACGTATACAAATCAGTTTAAAAATCTAACAGCAGTCTTGTTCTTTATCTAGTACCTAAAGCTTTATTTAAAAAAACTAAATTTTATCATCCCAAGAGATATCAACCGAGTGGATTTCGACGACTGCCCCCTTGATACGATTCTCCACTTCGACAACTGCCCTAATTTCACGCCGCACCGTCGAACAGTTGGGATAATGACACGGGGCGCTGATATTTGTAATTCCTTCAGTGTTATGGGTTAAGCGCTTTACACTTTAAAAATAATGATACTCATGAGTGTACCCAGTAGTTTGCAGATTATTTGTTTATGCTCTATTCATTCAGAGATTTTTTATTAAAACATTGTAACTTTATCTTAAATTTTGCAGCTATACATCTACTTCAACGGGTACGATGTGCACGGTTCGCCTCACATGTTCCGGGTAGGATCACGAACTAAGAAGCCTCGTGACAGTTCTAGCCCAGCCCCGGCGTATGCCAGGATTTCTAGTCCAGGTACACTGAAAATGCCTTCTGCTTTGTACATAAATAAATACAATAAAATGATAACGAAAATATTTTCCGTTCATTTCAGTTACACGGCTGAGATCCGAAAGCCCGATGAATCAGTACAATTTGTACGATTCAAACACAACAAAGCACAACACGAGCTCAATCGATCGCCAAGACGAACGACGTGACTCGAGCGATTATTACAAATCCTCCTTCGGTTCCGATATCAAAGATAAAAGCTACGATATCGTCGACTCCGCGTACTCGACCTCGAGAGTAAATAAGAAGGAAACGATGAATACGAGATACGGTTCTGAAAGTCCTATGAATAGAACGGCGAGCCCGATAACTACTAAGCATTTGGGGAACGGGTCGCGTCTAGACGTCAATAGGTCTTCGAGCCCGTTTAGAGCGAGCAGTCCGTATCGAGCTACCAGTCCGTACAGAGCGACCAGTCCTGTGGGGCGGACATCGAGTCCGTTGACTAGAAAAGACAGTCCTTTGAACAGAACGTCGAGTCCAATTAACAGGTATCTACGTCCAAACCTACCAACGCTGCTCTGATTATATTTCGTTTTTCTATACCTTTTATTAGTCTAGTTAATATTTGCCGGGTGCGAAGAGAAAATGGGCCGTGAATGCTTAAATCAATTTCCAATCAGGCTCTCAATAGTCTATAGCGGGCTTGTGAACGAACGGGAGCCCATTTTATTTTGAAGAGCGATTTTATGCTCGCAAAGTGCTTAATGCAGCTCTCTAGTAAGCTATTCATATTAATTAGCCCTTGTAACATAAATCTATGAGCTATTTGGAGTAATCACATTACGGATAAATACATTGTACACCTAAGTACCTACACATTCGTATGTAGGTATTGTTAGCAATGTAAGCCTTTGTAAGCTTCTTCGGGCTTTCAATGAATGCAGGCACGAGTTTCGGAGAACCAAATATTTCATGTAGTACGTAATATATCTTATTTAAGGGTAAGCAGTCCAATAGAGCGGTACAGTCCAGTGACAACGACCAAACGAGTGGTGGAAAAACGGTCTAACTACAAATATAGCTCCTTCAGCGGCTCTCAGGACAACCTTGACCAAAGCCCACTATCCTCCTTGGAGGCTGACAGAGGACCCAGACTTGGGAGTCCTGGTAAGTTTTTGGGAACGAACCACAATTTTGTTTCTCTAATCAATCTTTTAAACTACCTTCAGGTATCGGCTAGCAACAATTACGGCTCTAATATTTAGGTAGAGCGAAAAAATGCAGTTTCGAACACGGAAATAATTTGTATATTTCGCGTCTTTATCGGAAAATTTACACCGCGAAAGTAACCATAAATGGAAGAGAATACTTAGTCCAAAATAATTTGTTCAAATTATAAAAAGAAGAAGTAGGCAGATACGTAATATTTATGACAGTAGATAAATACTTCAATGCACATTATATAAGCACCAACGAGCACCATAGGGCTTATTTTATGTCTTTCTTCAGGTACGGGAGATCCAGGTGGAAAACCTTATAGTGCCAGGAAAGATTCTTGGGATGCTGTTGAGAAAACCAGACAGATGATGGGTGCGAATACGTAAGTTAACATATCTACCTACCGTTTAAAACTAAAATCTATTAGTAACTAGTTCTTTAACATATGATTTTGTGTATTTTACAAGTATTTTGTGCAATAAAGTCGATTTGGTTGTTTTTGTGATAGTAAACATTAATTTGCTAATGATGGCGATTCTGTTGTGTCATTCTAAAATGTATCGCTCTCTTTGATCGAATTTAGACTTTAACGTAAAAGGAATCATAGTGACCGTGTTTTAGAAACAAAAATTTTAGGATGGACACGAAAGAATCGCCACTAATAAATGTGAATGTTTGAAAGTATGTTTGGACTTTGGATTAGCCATTTTATTTTCTTTAGGTTAGTGATAATACACCTAATACAGCCTGTGTATATTTGGCCTTTCTTCGCGAGCGTTGTATGAACTGAGTGAAGCTAAGCTTTAGAGCATGAGACGACGTTGATCCCTGATGAGGATTTTCAGTGCATTTACCCAGAAATGCAACATAGTAGCTTCCGAATTTGCATTATTATTTTATGCTAATTAAAATTCTCGGCTATTTGCTGTGGCACATTATGAAAAATTTTAACTATCATATCACCAACCTAGTTTTAAATAGTTTTAGATATTGTGGAACAGAACCGATGAAATATTTCTGTCTAGTCTTATAATAGTTATTGGTTATAGCATAAGTGAAGCATTTTGGGTGGTTGGTTAGGTTACATTATTGCAATTTTAGCAAGGATCTTTTTTTTGATAATAAAATATGACTCGTAATGTAATGATAATAATCTTCCTGATAATGCAGCTTTTGATAAGTAAAATATTTTTTTAAAATTGGTCTTGTAGTTTTTTTGTTTATCCATTACAAAAACATACATACAAAAAAAACAAAATACATTTTTTTTGCTTTTTATAATAATCGTAGGTATAGATATGACACGGGCACTATAAATGTACGGTTCCCATGCATTATATAAGTTAATTTACTCAATCAATATACCTACTTACTACCAGCTAGAGACGTCAAAGGAGACCTTCGTAATATTTACAGAATCAACTGCGGTTTCCCACTAAGTTACTGATTGGTAGGGTGAAAGCACTGGTTGAGGCCATTATATTGAGAATATTATTAAAACGTCGATTTTTAAACACATAGAATAGAGTATTTATCAATCTCTTAGGTTTAAGCAAAGGTTTTGTAACAGGCGATATTTTTTTATTAATTATTCATAATTAAATTGATAAAACGGGAAATATTTAGTTGTGGTCAATCAAGTCTAGATGTATAACGAATCACAACTGTCACTAATCAAAACGGATCATAGACAAAGAATTGTATTAACTATAGATTTTAAACAAGTTTGTTTGCTAAACTTAGTTATTGACTGCCAAAATTGAAAATGACCAAAACCCGGGTAGGCACCACAACCGGGTCTTTGACCCTATATATATGCATATATTGTACATTACGCTTCAGTACTTAGATCTGGCTAAGCAAGCAACTCTCAGTTACTTTGTACACGAGAGTCTATGCAAAATTAATTGAGTAGATACCGGACGTGTTGCCTTTGTAAATGGGTAAATTCTTCAATCGGTAAGTATCAGTGGGCTGCTAGAATTTGCAGTCAGGTATGCTACTGTACTTTTAGTTTGTATCTTAAGTATGTATGGCGTTTTCTAGTAAATAAATTACTATAGAGAATGAATGAAATAAGATTGACAAAACAGGTAAGAGTATATAAGGCGAGTGTAAATAAGTACGTTGGAAGAGGAAGCCCTCGGCGTATTTTCCTGGACCAAATTGGTGACCTTTTAAAAAAGGCCAGGTCAAGAGTACACTACTCTAAACCGACAAGCATGCATGAGGAAGGTGATGAGAGTGAATGAAGCAAAAGAAGTATGTCAGGATCGTAGCAAGTGGAAAGCCGTGGTCTCTACTTACCCCTCTGGAAAACAGGCGTGATTTTTTGTATGTATGTATTAGGTATTTCTCTAAATGAAAATATACCTACTAGCAGTATAATTTCGGTTCACGTCTCTGCTTTGCAGTAGCCGGTCGATTTTATTATTCAATCCTTACCTTATCCCATTGTGTAGACTGGAGCCGGTTCCAACCGAGCGGTTCGGGAACACCTTGGAGCGAGAAACGAAAAGGAATACGCAACTGAACAAGTTTAGCGATTTGTCGCGAGAATCCTTCAACCGGCAGCTGGACCGGTTGGCAGATAACCGAGACTCCGATACCTATACCAGTCGAGTGAGTAAACCCTTATTATTAATTGTACCTAAAATACTAGTTTTAATTTATGGTTACCATAAATAAATAACTTATTACTATCCATGTAATTAGTAATACAATTTTATTAAGACATTTTAACAGTTTAAATTTACAATATTAAGTGCATATAGTATATCATATTATGTGTTATGTATATTATATTATAATATAGGTGTAAATTTTCAGTTCTTACAAAAATATTAAATATTCTAACCATATAAATTTATGTTACTTTAGTACAGTTGCCAATTTGTGACTTCCTTTTTCTGAAGTTACCTTATTCGTAGCACTAAGCTGTTTCCAGCCAGTCTGACTTAATCTTGTAAGTAATATCCAATTAAAATGTATGAGACGATCACGAGAGAAAATATTAATTGGAGTACGTAGATAACGTGTACCTTACTGTTTCAAGGTTTTACGTAACAAGACTACTCGTATTATCCGTAATCTCCGAATTTTGCTTTACTTATTGTGTCAATTTCTAGAAAAATAAAGCGTTAATTTTAGTAGCTCGAAGCCGAATTTAATTCAAGGTTGAGAGGTCAAATTTTAATCATTAAATAGTAAATTGTCAAAATTACAGATTTTCCTACGTAACATTATTAATTAATGGTTGGTACTTTGATGATATTTAGGTGATACAATTTCAAATCACAACGTAGCACAAAAATACCATATATGAGTAAGTAGCCATTTATTGGCTCTAATTACAACTGTCTCTGTCTGAAAACCAGCGCTGCTCCACGTCATGGTTCATGGAGCAGCATAAAGCTGAGATAGAGTCCGTTTGATCCATGCAGTAGATAGTATGTGTTTTTATGTATCTTTCTTCTTCTTGTTATTAAGTTCCTATTTAACTATGTGCTTGTTAAAAAAATGTAGGTATTCAGGTATATTATTACTATTGAACGAGTTCATTCAATTCGTCCGGAAAAAACTATGTTTGCATGTAGCAATCGATGTTACATAGTTATTTGAGTCCCGCAGGCCCTTTGAATGATAACTTGCCAAGAACCGGCAACTATGTAAACTGTAGTGCGTGACGTATATGGCAGCCGCAGAGTAAGAAACCACAGGAAACAATCACAAAGTGTTTTTTACGATAACAACTACCTAACTTATACATAATTAATTTATTATCTTAGAAACTGGCAACGAATGCAGCTAATGCATTAATCTGATCTCTGATTTTATCGGATTCATAATACTTATAACACACTAGTTCTTTCAACAACGATATTTGACCTTTTTTAGGCTTACTATACACTATAGAACCAGTTACATAACAAGACAAGCAAAAAGGTAAGCAGGGTGACAATGTCATCATCCCTCCATTATTGAATAAACTCACATTTACATATACTTGATGATGGCACCGTTGGTAATAATACCCTGGATTGCAGACATAATCAAATGAAGAAAAAAAAGCAATTATAAAAATAATAATAATAATAAATTATAAAATAGCAATATTCCAGTAACAACTTATTTTATAGGGGGAAAGTTATTTCAATGAGCATTTGAGCAGTCTCTAGCATATCCTTTGTTTCTTCGTCGGACAAAGACTGCCATTCCAACCATTTAAGCTTGCATTTATAGCGAGGTAGTGGACAGGTATTGAGTTGGACTGGATTCTTAGAGAATTGCTAAGTTCCGGAACTCTTGCGAAATTCCGCATAACTGCAGAACGTTCCGCCCTCCTTTATCCTAGCTCCATTTATATTAAACGGGTGCTGATTACAGTCCGTCACTCATCCTATTTGCGGGATGGGATAAGGAACTTCCTGTGGACGAACATTGTTTCGGCCATTAGTTTAACGTCCTCGCATATACCTAATATTGTGCCCCAAATACTTTCGTTCCCGCGGTTCACTTTCATCCATTAAACAAAATAGTTAATGACCCTTCTGCCTTTTATCTTTGATGTGGTAGGGGTTTAGGGTTTGACATTATGTGGAATAGAAAAACCGTAGTAGTTTTTCATGTTTTCCATCATTTAACCTTACCCAGCAATAAATCCACGCTTCGATACCAATATCTTTTGGCTCAACTTCTTGGTACAGTTAGTTTTATTGTGATTGGAATTTTGCCGTCTGAATGTATTGATGCTATGAACATTCAATGTTAATCGCAGAGGGTTGCTTCTTATCCAACCATTTAACTACTTTTTTCATAGATATCATGCTTTGAACTTAAATTAGTGGGACAACTAGATAGCAAAACAAGATTTTAAACAGATTTTGTCGTGTCAAGGAGAATACATCCTAAAAATAAATTAACGGATTTTTTTAATGTTTCCTTTTCTAACAGCATGAAATAAAACGCGAGGTACGAGAGAGCTCTTCGTACATAGTCCGCGATTCCTCATACAGCAGTGTAGAGGAAAACAAACAACAGCAGCAGTCTTTTTTATCCAATAGGCCCCCCCGCGACCCTACCGGGGGGGCCCGCACTGAGACGGACGCAGCACACGAACGTTTCAGGTAAGTTACAGGTAAAGATTTAGTTTCTTTCGAAAAGCTTATTAAAAAAATTAGGCCCCAAATAAAGGTAAAGGCTAACGTAAAGGTTAGCTAATTACGTAATAACATAAGTCAGAAGGACCCTTAAAGTAGGGACTGAATAAATTAACCGACTTGGTATACATGGATCTCACAACTTTTTACGGTAGAAGAACTGAGTTGCGTTGCGAGACTTGGCTTTTTTTACAAGTTATGTTTTTTGATGGCATTAATCTTTCTAATTCAAAAAGAACCAATCAGAAGACAATGTAGCAAACTCTTATCTGAGCATGTTTAGTAATTCCATTATTGTAATTCAGTGGTAAGTAACTCAGTAGCAAGAACATTATTCTATTTTTTAACGTGTTCTAAATGTTTCCAAAAATATACTTTGAAACGGCGAAATTTCTTGATATAACCTTTAAAGTGTCTGTACTATGTTTTCCTCTTCCTTTTCGACTCAAGAATGGAGCTTTATCCCGCTATTTTGTTGCAGACCAATGCAAAGGGATAACAATAGAGGTGCCAGAGGAATAATCGTAAAACCAACTTACAAAGGTGTAGTTGGAAAACCTGTGGAGTTTATAGGTAAGTTACGATCTGTGCTATTCGTAACTCTATTTGTGTAATAGCTAAAACTCGTGTGTTTGCTGAGGAAACTCATCTGATATGCTACCTTGATTCTTTAACTACCAAATTTTATTGTTGTATTAGGTATCTACTGTTTTGAAGTTTTAAAGAATATTATTTCATAGCTATGGAGATATTATTTGAGTCATCAAACTTTTTAAAGTTCGTTTAAGCTAGAAGTCAAAACTGGGGCATTTAAAATTAAAACAGTAGGTATTACTCGCGGTGCTAAAGTGACAACGCTATACAAACTAGTAAACCCATTGAAGTTTGATTATTATTCACTTTTTCAAATCGTACTTTTGTTAAAGTGGATGGAAGTACAGCTGGCGCGGGACATTTGGAGCTGGAAGTGTCCGGGGGAAATGGAGCCTTGGTACCAAGCTCGGTGCGGGCTCTGGGGGGACACCGCTACGCAGCCGCATTCGTCCCGCAGATCTCCCGCCCACATACCGTACGCGTCACCTTCAACGACAAACACGTGCCAGGTATAGTTGAGCGGATCAAAGGTTACACAATGATAAAGCTCATTCTTTAGAAGAATAAAATAAAATCTCGACTTTAATCCCCAAGTACGGTAGATATCTTTTCAGATCCTTGAATATGCTTAAACTCCCCGTCAGGGGACGTCCAAACATTGCATTCTTTAGCGCGCATTTTTGTATTTCAGGCCATGATATCTATAATAACGTGACTAAACACTCTTTTTTACATTTGAAAATAGAAGTAGTTGGTTTCAAACAGGTTCCGCTAACGATGGTTTCTGTTAAACTGTCACTAGACGGCTAACGTGTAATTAAAATCGTGTAATTGCTCCAAAGCGTGCTTTTGCATGTAGTTTCGAAAAGGCTGAACCCAGCGCATTATCTTCGCTCCTCTTTCGCAACTCGCACTCGCAAATTGTATGTGATTGCGAGAACAAAGGCTAGCTTGCTACACATCGCACAACGAACATCCCGCGATGTTGGAGCAAATCAAAATTGCTACTTTGTGATGTACATCTATGCATTCTGAAGTAAATTTATACGAGACTTCTTGGGCTTGAAGAGAGCACTACTTTAGCTCCACAAGTGGAGCTATCTACTCGTATAACTCTTGTCGATCTCAGCTTGCATCTCAGCAGAATGAATAACTTTCTAATAAAATTGGCGTGGCAGCCGAATGGGAGTGGTACTCGTACTTACCAAGACTCTCAATCCAATGGTCGTGAGTTCGAATCCCAGAAGTGTACCTAATAACTACTGCAACCTGTGGGGTTGTGGTAAATGTTATACATTCGGACGTGCTTCCTCCCCTTGGCTGCCCCCTTAACCGTAATTTAATTGTACAGGTTCCCAATAATCTGTACAGTTTGTCACTACGAGTACCAACGAAAAAATAAAATTTTTAGGTATTTATCTCGGACATGGCGGAAGAGATATTAAAAACATATTAGATAGAGTTTTACTTTGTTTCATTCAGCCAAGCTCAAAATATAGAGGAGGTTGAAATAACAAGTTAAAAGTGCTGTTCCAAGGCACCACGTTTATTGGTACCAAAGGCACTTACTTGTTTTACATTTTTGTACCAACAAAGACGAATTTGTTCCAAGAAATATGACGGTTAAAATGCCTTTTTCTTCTAATTTGAATCACTGTCTGCCAACTCGTGTTGCTTTGTATCCCTCTCGGAAAATAGCTACAAAAGTTTTATTGCAAGACATTTTTACAGCTTTAAGTGCCTTCTTATTTTCATTTAAATAAAGGTAAAACACCTTCATATAGCTTCAAAACTTTACAGCATTAAAACATTACCTACAACAGCTGGCCGTTAATATTTATTACAAATTCGTAACCAACGTATCTACCAGCACAACGCTCATCATACCATAGTATTCGGAATCTTATGAAACCACAATCTTAATGTAAGTTGTTTACGTCTATCAATACAAATTACCTACACTTTCTATCCACTAGGCTTCCAATCTTTACTCGTGTGCCATTAAACGAATAAAAGATGTGCTGAAAGTATAATACTTACACAAGTAACTACTGGTTGTACAGTTCCGTTCGTAATCTTTAGAAATGTAGACGAATTCCTTATACGCAGTGACCTCAATGACGATTGTACATTTAAAGGAGACGCCTCAGAAATAGGTAGCTATTTATGTAGGTACTATTTATATTTTCGGTGAAGGAACGCAGCGCGAAAATAGAAAAAAGGTATATTAACAGATGTTACAACATCGCAACGTCAAGTGCATTTAACGGTGAAACACAGGCTTTATAGAAAGTGCATTGTAGTGTTATCATGGTGCGTGTAATCCGCCATGATTGCGAATAGAAAGAAAACCCATTGGCGTCGGGTCAGCCGAGCATACTCAAGAAAGTACCTAACAGCCACCTGTATTTACCTATATGTATGTGTATTTACCAAAGTACCTAGGTTGGTGCTTATTGCTGTTTTCCACTTTTCCAATTGAAATTAAAGTATTCATTGTATTTGTGGGATAGATCGAATTGAAATTAGATTACCACCTACAAACTGCTAGTTAAAATGCCGGCGACTTAGGCAATTGAGAAATGAGTTCTAAATTGCAAGATCTTGGTGTTTTTAGAACTTGCTGTCATTGAATCACTGAATACGTAGGTACGTAACGTATTCAGTGTTTCAGATAAAAATTACACCCGGTCATGTATATGACGGACGTTGATGAAAATTCTTAGATTTTAATTAGAAATTTGTAACTTGTTTTTCTAAAGGCAAAGATCAAGGCAAGTGTATTTTTACATTCAATTAGAGGACGAATAAAAAAGAGATTTTCTAGAAAATACGCCTTGAATTATTAACAGTTGACCTAGTTTTGTAATTAAGTATAATGGGGTGGTAGGTAGGTACCTACCTACGCCGTCGCCGTCGCCGGGGAAAACATTTTTTCCGCTCGCTCTCTAACCACAGTTAAACATAACTATAGATATCTATACTACCTAGGTACTTAAGTAAATGATTTATATTTTCGGCAAACGAGAGTTTTTACGATTTTCCTGGTTTAGTGACTGGAGCCCTCTCTGAAAAAGCTTTGAACTTTTGGGGGAGCTATAAAAACATGAACTATCACAAATAAATTATATTTTAAGTAAATTTATGAGGTGAAAATGAGGATCAGAAATCGTGTTGGTTTACCTAGTTAATGTAGTCAAAATCGACGCAACGTGACTAACCAACCGCTTTTGCTTCCACTACTAGTAGGCTCTCAAATTCCACGGCGCCATTTTGAATACCTGAGTGACGTCACGCAGGTGGGCGCGAGTGACTGCGCCAGCGCACCTCAACTGACATTTGTGTCGCGCCCGCGTCCGATTGAGGCTCTGCCTCCGAGTTAACAAAATGCAATTTCGACGCGTGTTCTTCCGCATATGTCGTAAATACTGAAGTAAAGTGCCTCTCTGATCTTTGTATCACCAAGAACAGTTGAGCCGCTTTACGGCTGCGTTTTGTGTAGTGAATGATATCTGAAAGTGTTGTTGTGATTTCTTTTCCCTTGTCTAGTGAAGTGTCCTAGATAGCTGACACTTTTGGGACACGAGATTGTCTCCGGAGGCCGTATCGCCCTCGATAAGTGAGTGTATTTGCATGCATTGTATTTCCACATCCGTAAACTGGTCAACTAGGTATATTAAAAAGTGGGCAAGACACGTCATTTACTTGTCTGCCTGCAATACCTTTTTAAGCGTGATGATTGTAATTCGGATACTAGGAATCTTTCAATATTGACCAACTCAAGTGCTTACCGTATATTATAGTACGTATATACGTACCTATATACCGTACCGTACCTATATACCGTATAATATACGTACCTAGGTACGTATATTATACGTACCTAGGTAGGGCCTACCTTAGTCGTAGCCTTAGTCGTACACAAACTCTCACAATATTCTATGAGTAAAATTCACAAATCGACGATGCGTTTACCTACATAGGTCAAACGACTAATCTTCGTAGCTTCTAATAAATTAAGTACCTAAGTAATTAGTCTCATTTAATAATCCACTTTTAACAATGAAATTCACGAAGCCTTACTCATTGTGGTCCTTATCTATAGGTAGGTACCTACATACTACATACTTTACGGACATCCTGAATGTAGGGTATGGTTTTGCACGACTGACTACCTACACATACAGCCCGTGCGTTGAACTCTTTTGTAAGGGCCGATTCTCACGCACACACCCTCTTTCACCAACACACTTGGCAACCTAAACTGTACTTTAAAACTATGTAGGTTAATGTTTATTATAAAAAATGTATACCCACAAAGATCGGATAGCGGATATTGTAAAGTTTTTATTTTACCTACGCGAAGAACACGAACAGCCGAACCTAGTATTCAAAGTCAAAGTCAAATGGTCAATTACAATAGAATTACAAGGTTGGATCACTTTAAAACGTCCTAGGAAGTAGGTGAAGCTATATCTGTTCCTCGCAGCCAAGCCTAGAACTTTTTATAGCTCTCACTCATCGCACCTAATCGCTCGCCGATGCCAAACAATATAGCGTGACTGCCTACCACAAGAATCGATGCAAAAAACTTCGCGTTATAAATGATATCTTATTTTTGTGTGGTGGGTATAATGACATAGCATGTTAATAAATACCTACAGCCAAAGTAGGTCGCATTCATAATTAATATCACGAATTTTATAAAATATGCTTGATTCCTTTTTTATTTAAATATATCCAACGTAGATACTAAATATTTCACATTTACACTTTTATCACGTATAAATCTTAATCATACCAAGATTCTAGATAGATCCTAAAACTAACAGCCATTTTATCATAGGTACCCGATAAAATGTTTAACCTCATAGGTAACTCGTAGGACCAAACGACTATCATCTTCATATATTTTGAAGTTTGGATATGATCTTACATAAGGGATTTAATTGAATACGTACCTAGGTATTAGGCAATTTTTCGTTTCGATAACTGAACCTTATTTTCAGTGGGTCGTAAACGACCCCTTGGGCTTATATGATGCAGCAATAGTAACCAGACAAGAAGTTATGGGTCGTTAAAGTGCTCCAGGGCATATACGAGTATGGGTACAATAATCACCCATGCAACTGCCAGCTTGACCATGATTGTAGAACAGAAACAGTTCCTTACATCACAGAAATTATTTACGTCATCTATACATATAATAAAGCTGTTGAAGAGTTCAATTCTGTACTTTGAATAAAAACGAAAAAAAATACTCCTAGGGGTCTTCATACAAGTAACACAAGCCAAAAAAAAACATTTTGAAATTTTTGTCTGTCTGTCTGTGTGTCTGTTGTCTGTCAGTTGTGTTTAACTCTGGTTTGGACTGGATCGCATCTCGCGATAAGATAAGATCCTCCCATATGAACTTTGCCACCTCGTTAAAACATCCAAAATGATTTTAAAAAACGAATATAATAATTTTTAATTATACTAATCTGCAAGTTATTTCCAGTTTCAAGTTTATAGAAAACGATTTTCTTAATTTTTTAATTATAGGTAGGTACACAATATAATGAACCCTCCAAATTTAAAGATTCTAGTACCAGAGGTACTGTTTTATGATTTTGGTATATTAAAATAAATCTGGATAATGTAAATTCAATATTAGTTTCACATTTTATTACGTTTGCATAAAAATTATGCAAAGTGTCAAACAAAAAGATTACGAAAAAGCCTCATAAGAGAAAGCACTCGACCGTATATAGCAAATGATATTTACTTACTTGCATAAGTAAAATAACCGAACGTAAACGTAAACTATCACTTTCTTGTTACATAACATGTGGCCAGAATACGGAACGGTGAAATGTTTAACGACCGACGAATTCGTGGGAGAACAGAAACGCCATGAAATTAGATATTAACATGACTAAACAAAGGAATAACTGCGAAAATATCTGATTATCGCTCATGAATTTCCTATAGAAGCATCGAAAAGCAGCACTTCGATAACTCGTTACCTATCGAGCAACGAAAAAGGCACTTTCCTATTGCTAAACGCAAACTTTTCAACAAGAGAGCAGACAGAAAATCCAGTCTGAAGCCAGTATTGTCATTTCCCGACTTACCAGAATCTACGTAACAAGCATGCTTCTCTTATCACGCCATCAATGCAACGGCAACATAATATTATATTAACATAACGTAACCATAACGTAACCTTGAGTCATTGTTGTATCTTTCTAGTTCCACAATATCAAAGTTTTAATTAAAAGCAGGTAGAGTAGCTAGTATATGAGTAAGAGCTAGCTATATATCGCTTGAGTAAGCTTAAGTTAGGTTCAAGTTTCCCCCAGACGTTTTGATTACGTGCACCGTGATGTGGGTAGGTACCTATCATGTTGCAACCGCACTACCTTCGTCCCTGGGAACTAAACCGATGGTTTTAAAAGAGGTTCAGGTTCATTGTGTTTTGGATACAAAGCTATTGGTTGGTCTGAGCGAGGTAAGAGGGGCATTCAGTTTAAGATGATACAGAAATATAAATGTTGTGGAAATATTATTGAAATCGAATTCTACGAGAAGTTATGTTATTTTCATAGGTTGAGACTCGAGTTATATTCATAAAACGCTCGTAAACCCATGTCTAATTCGTCATAAATATGATTGTCCAGCAGCTTGCAAATAAACTTGAAAGTTCTACCAAAAGTAGAGGCAACTCGACAGCTGCAGAAAACAGGTTAAAAACTACATTGCATCAGCTTTCGAAACACATGAGATAAACTAGTTTTTAATGTGCCTTATTCCCTTTTCGTAACTAAAACGAAATGAGTTTAATTAAACGCTCAACGGTTTCTAGTTCTACTTACTTATTCATAATTATCTTTATATTTTGCTGTGGGTTAGTCTCGCAAAAACTCGAAAATAGTTCGACCGATGTGGCGGATTTTTCTTTTGTTCTTTTATAAGAAATATAAAGAAAAAAATTAAGGGGCTGTATGTCGACGATTGCTCTTTTTCGAAACGAAAAAAGAAATACTTCTGAACAAGCCACATCTCCTATTTTTATAAATATATTACTTCAGGTTCCTACCTAGATTTCTATTAAGCTGAAAACATAATAGCAGAAACTTTTCACGATAAAGATATTATTTCAAAATGATACGATTTAGAATTTATGATCGAAATACTTTGATACCTACTATTAAGATCAACTTGTGATTTATTGCTAAAGATAGGTAATATGTAGATCTAGGCTTCCATTAGAATACGTTTTTGATAAGTAATTATACATAATTTATATCATTAATTTATTCGAAAAGCAAAGGCGGACAAAGAGAAAATGGTTATGAGGGGTGGGTAAAGCTACCCCTATTACTTGCCTACGTAGGTACCAGCAACGCGATCTCATAAAAACTGTCGATAATATTTACGATACGCATACGCCATCTAGAGCTTGCCGTTGTTAACTGTCTTAGTCGTTTCTGCCGCGGTTTTAGGAACTGGCAGCGCCTTAATAAAGTTGTCCAACAAAAAATAGTGAAATTCGTAAAATAAAACTTTTTAGGCCAAACAACATCGGGTCAGTAAGTTTCTAATACTTATTTATTTTATTTATTAACAACATTCATGAGCCACAATACATTAAAGTAACTTTTGCACTATTTTGGCATACATTACTTACTCTGCGTCTTGTTATCTGCAGAATCTACTCAAATTCACTAAACTAATCATGAGTAAAGCATCTAGGTAGTTAGTTTGATAGAAAGTCTAGGTACTTACTCTGTGTCTTGCTATCTGAGTAGATTCTATCAACTAAAATTAATTAAGCTTCTCACTAGTAAAGCACCTAGGTAGGTAGATACTTGGTAGAAAGTCTCAAAGGTATATGTTACAGAGGCTTTCGCGTGTGCTACTCAAACCGGACAAAATATAGTAATTTACATAATTATGATTTTCCGAGATGTGGAATTTTAATACAAAAGAATAATCAATCGATTGACACACATTCCAATTCAAATTTAATTACATAATTTAACTATTGCCACCTAGTTTCTGATCATCTCTCTAAATTATCTCGCATAACACAACCCAATTTAGAATCTAGATGTTATATTATAACAGATTTCCTGTGGCTGGTATACATAACATAGTAAACTTTCTATCATTCTTAGGGTTCCATACATCCGATGAAAAAATAAAACCTTTATAATATCTTATCTTTCTGTCTGTTTGTTGATTTATTACTTACATATTTTGAGTAAAGAAGAAAAAAGAAAATAAGGTACTGAACAATTAGGTGTTTCATGATTTTAGCGTATCGATGTCCCATCTAGAAATAAGTTAGGTTAGGTTTTAAACAAAGAATCTGTTTGTTATAAGTAGTAAGGTACCTATAGCTTTAGGCAAGTCCTACTTGTACCTAGTAATACCTTTCTACTTACCTACTTAGTGCAAATAGGTAGACCTCATGCTGTCAAAGGTACTGCTATAGAACGGAATCCCCTTCACATGAGTCTGACTCGCACTAGACCTGTTGTTTCCCTTCGTCATCCACAACCTGTTGGTGATAAAAATCCTGAATGTCTAGATGGATATGCTATGTCCATACCCATCTCTACTATACCTACTCAGTTTCCCGGTTTAAACTACTTGTATAATGTGATATGTAACTTGCTAAGTCTACACGGATGTAATTGCAGAGATAAATTCTAAGGCAATACAGTCGGAACGTTCTGGCTCTATTTTGAGGCCGAGTGGAGGCCGCAAGGACTGGCTGAGGACAACGGGGCTAGTTGTCTGACTAGCCTTTCAAGTTACTTGATAATTAACATGCTTTCGCATAGCTAACAAATAAATAGGTGTGTGTACTTATTTTGTTTTGCAATTTGTGAAGAGTCAAACATAGTCTAACATTACTTACTGGCTGAGCACGACTTCGTTCGCGTGGAACGGGTACGTTCTGTTTTAAATTTGATTCCTAGATAACTTTAAAAATAAATTATACTTTCGGCACATACTTCCGGTCACTCCTTGGACTATACGTTCTTACAATCTACCAACCAACATTACTGTTTTGTTTCTATGAAGATAAAAGGATGTAGGTATATGATAGCTTATTATTATTATTATTATTATTATTATTTATGAGCCTGTAGTGTCCCACTGCAGGGCAAAGGCCTCTCTTCCTTCTCTCCAATCATCTCTGTTCTGTGCAACTGTGGGCCTATAATTTATAGCTTATAATTCTATTTTAAAAAATATAAGTTCTTTTTAGCGGCTTTTTTGGCAATTGTTCGTGGAATCAGTATATAAGCAGGTCACCAGACGAGGTGCGGGTGAAACAATGCTGAATGTTACAAAGGCGATTCGAATTTAATGCAATTGAGTATAGGCGAGGCTTCAAGCCTATCACGGTGCTTGGAGCTAGACAATGGGACTATGGGAGTTTGTCCGAAAAATAAAATAAAATAAAACATGGTATTTTTCGGAATCTAGAATCGTATAGGTTCATAATGACACAAACAACACTAGCAAGATGATTATAGGTCATAGGTCTGTTGTTGCTTTAAACGAGCTATACAAAGCGGAAGTATTATGGTATCAAAACCAGGTGTGTTATGATTATAATACATCGTCAGGTGGAACTTTCTACTCGCTATCGGGACGCTGGCGCTGTAGTATCTGGGAGATGTTATAGATACTTAGTCTATATATACTTAATCGTGGCTTGCCCAGCACCCATACCCAGCTTCTCCTATAAGTCGGCCTCAGCTGACAAAGTCACGGGTTTCTTTCACATTTTTGGCACTTTTTTTTTTAACAAAACTGCATTATTTTTTTTTGGATCACAAAAACGAATGACACAATTCCTCGCATTGAAAGTCCAAATTGCAAGTCCACCACGGCCTAAACCTAAAGCTTTAAATATCCGCACAGTTTGATATTCATTTAGCAAATATACATCTCTAACACCCAGAGTCGTCAATTAAAAACCCGAGTTTCTAATTGATAAAAAAATAATACGATCTCTAATTGCGAATACATAAAATATTATTATTTTCTAGTAACCACTTTAATTTCTAGTTTTTATAATTACCTACCTGCTTACGATTTTGGAAGGGTAAAATAGGTAATTATTTTATTATAAAGAAAAAAAATTAAGCTACATTTTGTTCTACAAGTAATTACAGGAAATACGTGTACTTACTTAGTTTATATAATATTATACCAGGGTTATGCATCCCACAAACTAAAATTAAATTATCAGCATTGACTCCAATGCTGTTATTTTAATTTAAAGTCAAATTACTTAATTAATCATTTAATTGAATTTCATTATATTAGACCACCCATCACCACGGCTCTTTTTTTTAATTAGTAAAATCTCATTATCTTGTTTAGTAGCTAGCAGGTATATTAGTTATTGCTGGGAAAGAAGTTATTCCTCGTATTTAAAGTCGTTTAGGGTTCCGTACCCAAAGGGTAAAAACAGGACCCTATTACTAAGACTTCGATGTCCTTCTGTCTGTTACAGAGCTGTATCTTATGAACCGTGATAGCTAAACAGTTGAAATTTTCACAGATGATGTATTTCTGTTGCCGCTATAACAACTAAAAACAGAATAAAATAAATATCTAATTGGGGCTCCCATACAACAAACATGTTTTTTTGCCGTTTTTATAGATAATGGTACGGAAAACTTCGTGCACGAGTTCGACTTAAAATAGGCCAGTTTTTTTTAGGTTTTAAAACTAAATTATTACCTATATCATAATTTCCTTGGTTGGTGTTCAATTGTGCCGACCTGAACCGTGATCTTTCAATACACCATCAACTATAAATCAGCTGGCAAAGTAAGCTGGTACAGTCAGTGGACACGAGTGGCAAAAAATAGTTAACCCTGACATCCGCTCTCCCGGTATTAGGAAATGGAAAAGCCCTGCTTCGGAATTGGGAAACAACCTTTGTTCTACGAGTAAACAATCGGCGTGGTCTGTGTACTGACAAATGGTGAATGACCGATTTGAAATTCAGTGGTGTTTCAGTAGCTGCTAAAGAATAATGGTAACTGAAATTTTACAATTTTCTACTTAATCGGCAGCCTTTGCGTAAGCTTACTGATAATTATTGTAATCAATCGGCTTCAATTGTCAAATTCGCATTGTGTAACTGTCAATAGACAATGGGATTTTGACAGTTGAAGCTGATTACGATTACCAGTGAGCTTATATCGCGGATAATGATGACGCTTTTATGCGGGTTAATATAATATCAAAGTGCTTTGATCGCAAAAATATGTCACACTGTTCACTGTGTAATCACTGTTAATGTTTTGAAGTTGGAACATGTTTCTGTTTTAATTTACTATTATGCAATACATCATATCTATTTTCAAATATGTTTGATGATTACAATACAGCCTATTGTTTGAATGTTCACACACGTCTAGATGATTTGAGCGTTCACCTTGAGATAAACATCTTCATCCTACGTTGATAAGTACTGAATTATTGAGTAGTTAAGTATTTAAATTACAAAGGCACATCAGGCTGATCATTTTTGATGCTAGTTTTTGTTAAATGTATTTTAAATATCCTCTAATTACAGCCTCGCATGTTGCTTTAGTTAAATAATCTTAGGTATTTTTTTTAAATTGAGGTACAAAGAGGACATCTAAACATTCATAAAAATGTAGTATGACAAATTCAGAGCTAAAAAGATAGACAAAGCTAGATTAAGGCGCTCCCAGTCGACGATAGTTTTTTTCGAAACGAAAAAATAAATACTTGTGAACAAGCCACATCTCCTATTTTATAATGTATAGTATATGTGAATAAAGATGTACCCATCTTTAATCACTTCGATAAATAATCCTACCGACCGCTGCAATGACTACAAACACACGTCGGCGCGTGGTCTGCCTTAGCTTTTCGAATAAATTAATGATATAAATTATGTATAATTACTTATCAAAAATCTATTCTAATAGAAATCTAGATCTACATATTACCTATCTTTAACAATAAATCACAAGTTGATTTTAATAGTAGGTATATAAAATATTTCGATCATAAATTCTAAAACGTGTCATTTTGAAATAATACCTTTATCGTGAAAAGTTTCTGCTATTATGTTTTCAGCTTAATAGAAATCTAGGTAGGAACCTGAAGTAATATACTTATAAAAATAGGAGATGTGGCTTGTTCAGAAGTATTTCTTTTTTCGTTTCGAAAAAGAGCAATCAGCGACTGGGAGCCCCTTAAGAGTCCTATTTTGTTTCACAGTTAGCACTGATGATGGAATAATTGGCCCCTAAGAAACATAACTAAAACTATGTAAACTAGAGAACTAGTTGGGAGAAAACTAGTAAGTACCAACTAGGTACCTACGTAACCTTGGTAATGTGCGTCGGCACCTACAGGTCTTTTTACATTACAAAGGAAACGGGAGCTGGGCACGGTACGGAGAAGCATATATAACATGTTAGATTGTATTTATAATTTTTCGTACCTCTCGAAGACCAACTCATATACCTGCAGTTCGACAGTTTATCTCAGCTACGAGTAGGTAAACTATTTTACAATTGAATAAATATCAATATTTGCATCTGACTTCCAGGTATAAGTGTAGATTCCATTTTGCGAAAATGCATGCGCTTGCGTATTTCTTGTTTTATAACCACTTCGTTCCATTCTCGTTGAGTTATAAAAATACCTTGATACAGTTCATAAACAGACGATACCGAGCTCGTTGTACTAGCTCCCTCGAGCGTTAAGATTCCACGATAGGTAACAGAATAACTCGCAGAATAACTTTCATTTTGATAACTTTCGTAATAATGGTGTAATCGTGCAAATCGCCTTTCCACTACGCCATGTTTGCTCGCGATGTCTTCCGTTTTTTAACGACTTCACACCGACATAACATAGTAACATACAGTTCAATAAAATGCCTCACTCTCGTTCGATAGAGACATTTTGTATGTCAAAAATATACTGAGTTCTCCACCTGTTACTAAATGGCACATCAGTAATAAATAACTATCTTGTTATGTAATTGTGCCTACATAATGTAATATACCATAAAATGTGACCAATACAAATGAATTTACCAGTGTGAAAAGTCAACTCTGAAATGGCAGGCATATCCGCACTTCACGCATGATGTAACATGTTTTAGTTCGCATCTATATCAAAGCGTCGCGATTCGTTGATCTGCGAACATAATACATGTCCCCCAATCGAGGTATAACGGGCGGAAATTATGAGAGCCGGCTTTTCAAAGATTTCCTTACGAATAAATATTAATAAATATTATAAATGTTTGCAAACATTCTCGAACGAGCGCAGGAAACTATCGTCAGCGGCATGCGGTTTCACTATAAATGAAATTGCTTATGGAATTTGCTATTCCTTTTAACTGGCTGGGGAATTAAGGTAGAGTACAGCAGCAAACTTTTGCACGTAGAGTTATACACACGAGGATCAACTTAAAAAACCGGTCAAGTGCGAGTCGGTTTCGCGCACGAAGGTTTCCGTACCATTATCTATAAAACACTATTGATGTTGTATGAGAGCCCCACATAAATATTTATTTTATTCTGTTTTTAGAATTTTTGTTATAGCGGCAACAGAAATACATAACCTGCGAAAATTGCGAACTATCTAGCTATCACGGTTCATGAGATACAGCCTTATGACAGACAGACGGATAGCAAAGTCTTAGTAATAGGGTCCCGTTTTTACCCTTTGGGTACGGAACCCTAAAAAGGAGAAAAATGATTTTCATCATTTTCATATATGTTCGTAACGTGACTGACGACCGTAGATACCGCTACGAAGGGTCTACGAAAAATCGCAGTATTTACTTTCGCATGTGGACTACAGAATAATAAATTTATAGAAATTAGAGTTGAGTAGATAGGTATGTACATAATGTAGCACGTCGGTACAGTATCACAAGCCACTTGCAGTCCATCAAGTCATGCTTGGATAGTTCTAACGTTCTCAGGCAGGCAAGTAATTGCTAAGGTTGATGCTTATCAAAGCAAACCGGACTTCAGTAGATGACCAAACTAAGTATTCAAGCTCTAAATTACTTTAGTATTCATTCATGCTGAGGATTGTTTACCTTAAAAAGACGCGGATTCTAGTGCCTGTCTTCACCAATTATCTTTTGAATATACTTAGCGATGGTATGGAAATAATTTAAGTAAAAAGCATGATCTTAAAGTCAATATTATATTTCCACTAGTCGTCAGTCAGGTCAGTCTGCTTGCTGTAGGCATACGTAATTAACACCTGAACCAATGTTCATTATTTCCGCCATCATACCGTTAATGGGCATGGTCTAATGGTCACAGCGCACAAAGCAGAGGGTCGATGCAAGCGTCGTTCGTCGGTTGAATGCGGCTTTGACGTGAAACTCAATAACGTCCTATTTATTGGCACTAGATGAGTAATTTTCTAACCTAAAATGTTACACGTACAGTCAACATCAAAAGTATACAGAACTTTTGTGTTTTGTTACTATTAAAAACTATCACTGGATCTAGAAATATATTTTTTAAGTTTTAAAAATTGTATTAATGTTTGCTGTCATCTGCTTAGCAGCGGCCTTCACTACATAGTATAAAGCAAAGTGTCTTCCCGCTTCCCGCTTCCCGTATGCTTATATCTTTAAAACTACACAACGGATTTTGATGCGGTTTATTTTATGAGATACAGCAGCAGGAATTGATTCAGCAGGAAGGTTTATATGTATTAAACCCGTGCGAAGCCGGGGCGGGTCGCTAGTATATTATAAAGCGGTAAATTTCATTTTCATTATCAGCGAGTAACTATATATAGACTATATATTATTTTTTAAATAAGAGATCCCAACGAAAATTGCAATAATAAGGTATCATTTTTTTTTAACTAATGTTCTAATGTGCAAAGCCGGGACAGCTAGTTTTGAATATAAACTGGAAATATGTAACGATTCACACAACTGCTTCTGAAAGGTATTACCGATGTCAAATTAGAAGGATGACAAATTACTTGCCTTTATTATGTAAATACGGTGTATTGGTAATACCAGGATGGCAAGGCAGGTGGATAAAGTTTCCGAGCGGTGATCAATTACGTTGATACAACGTTCAACGAAGTAGGATTGAATCGAAAGCCAGATGAACGATGAAATCATTTATTGTTGATATTGCTGAACAATCAATTTAGTTAAAATACTAAGATCTTGTATTCTTTTAGGTTCGTTTGTTTAGCCATCGCGAGTGGAATTTAAAGGAATACTTTAAAATAATCATTGATGGAGGAAAGTGAAAAATACACTATTCAAAATACATGGTTCAGTTTAAATTGAGGGGAATATTAAGTACATTTATAAAAAAAAAAGGATCGAACACCTTGAATCCAATTTCAGTCTTCAAAAAACTATATCTCTGTAATATTAAGTTTAGTAAAGTATAAAGATTACTAGCTTGTCCGGACGATGTCCTGTCAAAATTCAATAATCCCACAGAAAAAAGCACTTTCAGTTTTACTCGAACTTTACGCCAATTATCACTTAAAAAAAATACCTTACGACCTATTCTCATACCTACCGAATATACAAAAAAAACATAGGAATCGGTCTAGACGTTTCGAAGGAGTTTAGTTACAAACACGTTGGGACACGAGAATTTTATATATAAAAAGATTATAATGTAGGTGTCTAAGGAATATAAAAAGTCAATTTTGCTATTAATCAAGCGGCGTCGCTGCGATCCGTTCAGCTCAATTGACCTCTTAGTTTCATATCTCCTTATAATTTAATGGTTATATACGAGTAGATACAAACTTTCGTAGACCGTTAATAATGCGATGGCCAACTACCAATTAAAAACTCAATGATTTACAAGTAACGATAAATCTATATCAAATCACACACTCCAAATCGAATTGAATATTTTTAGTATTATAAAACAGTATTTTAGAATGGATACATTTTTTATGAAGGTTTTATTTTGAATTATTCAATTTTTCAGAGCTGTGTTTGGCGTTTTTTTACAAACACAATAAAAAATATCGTGAAAATTACATTTAGTTTTTTTGGTATCGTTTAGCAACTTTTCAGCAATAAAATAAATGTACAAGTGAATGTTTGGCAACCTAACGAATATAAAAAGTCATTTTTGTGAATTACGCGTATATAGCGACCTCGTGGTGATCCGTTCTACTCTATTGACCTTTTTTTTGTTAAACAAATTTTTATTTAATATAGCTACAAATACAAACTTCAATAGGCCGTTGAAAATGCTAACTGCACTCAATCATTTACAAGTTGCAGCAATAAACCGATTTATCAATGAAAGATACTCGTACCTAGCGATGTTTTAAATGATGGACTGCCGGCCATCAATCAAATAAAAACTGTTATTAACCTGTTCGTGATCCCACAAAATGTTTTTTAATTTCTTGATAGCAGTGATTATCTTCTCATAAACACAAACCACTGGAGATGTGAAATTGATTTGTGCTAAATATTCATAGCAAGCTATCAATTACCAACGTGTGCATTTCCCAATACATCTCACCACCTGCATTTAGATGAACATCCGCAACAATTTTAATTAGATCCATTGCGCACTCGTTTACCTACATACCTACTAGCTATTTAAGTATTTGCTATAACGTGAACCAGGTATATTATGATTCCCAGGTGTGGTTTTTATGAACATGAACGTGCGTGCCAGCAATTTATAAACGCGCAATTTTCATAATTTGAGCTGCATTGGCTGTCATTACGGCCAATTTACACATTATTAGGAGGCCAGTTTTTTAAGAGTTCGGATATTTTAAAGACGATGAAATCTGAATTTTACAAAATATGCGCTTGGTGATGTCATCGAACAAAAACAATGAATTATACAGTCCATTATTAGCTCTCTATGAGATACCGGTACCTACTTATAATAGACCGGTTTCAGATCCTTAGCCTTGAAATTCTCTTCTGTCTATCTAATACCTACACCGTTACATTCACTGTCATGTTAATACTGACGTAAACATGACAGTTTTATTTGAAGACTTCGGTTGCATGGTATTTGGTGGCGAGGCTCTATTCCAGCTGCTGGTATTTTTTTTATTTACCTACTTGTACATTATCTGTAAATATTTGTTCCGTGTCTATATTATTACTATGGTTTTTGAGACAGGGAATCCAAGTGTTAGCTTAGGGCTATGTACGACTATTGGATGTTTATTTATATTATCTTTCCAGGATCCCCGTGGAAGGTCGAGGTGATGGCAGGGCCGGCGGGCGGCGGCGGCGGAGAGCCCACTAGGCTTATACCTGCACGAGTGCCGGCCGCCTTCGAGATATCCACCTCACCTGGTGCTGATAGCTTCACCAAGAACGATGTGAGTATACTGATTCGAAGATCGCCTTCTTCATCCTTTAACCTTATCCCACTTCTCGTGGGGTTGGCACTACATGTAGATTTTGCAAATAGATTTGGCTTGAGGTGTTTTACGACCAGCCGCCTGCCTGACATCAATCCTCCTTGGGAATGCTTGCTGGTTGTGCACTTCGTCGTTGTCGGTCGCAAAACGCCAGTAGTTACAAATTAATTAATGAATTAATCTACATTAGTATGCATATCCAAAGAGAATGTGATAACTACTCGTAGTGATAGACGTGTTATCCACTTACCCCTCTTACGTATTAGATAGTTGCCTGCAGATATTTTCCTCAATCATATGTAATTTTATTCGTTTAGAGTGAGTGTTGCTGTCAAAAACACTATGTGTTTTCTAACACTGTGAGTGAATTTCTAACGAATGTTTTGACTTTTCCAAAAAATAAACAGACCTGAAATATAAATTAAATTTCAGGTTAAAATATATCGCAAAAAATGCTTCAACCTGTTTTCGAATCGAAGTGACACTTAAATGTTTTTCAGGTAAAACTTTATTTAAAACTGATACATTGCAACGAGCGCCGCGTGACGCTCAATATTTTACACTTTGAAGCACTTACTCAATTTGTTCCGATTAATTAGACTGTTCATTCAAGCTTCGTATTGTAGTATCTACGAACTACTTGTGTAGCAAACGGTATTCTTTTGAGAACAAAGACTGGCGTTAATATTTGATAAGTATTTCTCTGAACGATTCCCAGTTCCAGAACAACGTTTCAATTAGGTATTTGTGAATATTTTTAACCGACGAAAAATGAGGAGGTTCTTAATTCGACATGTATATATATTTTAGCTTTTTTAGTTCCATACCCAAAGGGTAAAAACGGGATCCTATTACTAAGACTCCGCTGTCCTTCTGTCTGTCACAAGCTGTATCCCATGAACTGTGAAAGCTAGACAGTTGAAATTTTCGCAGATGATGTATTTCTGTTCCCGCTATAACAACAATTACTAAAAACAGATTAAATAAAATAATTAAATGGGGTCCCATACAACAAACGTGACTTTTTTTTTGCCGTTTTTATAGATAATGGTATACGAGTATATACCCTTCGTGCGCGAGTCGCGCTTACTTCGCGCCAATCTTTTTACCTTGTGATCCGATTTCGATATTTTTATGTGTAGAGAATAGTCTTAAGTTGGTCCCATTTAAATTATATTTATGTAGAACTAATAGTTTCTTCGTAGCACACCTGTGTACTAATTGGTCTTACTTCCAATGACGTCGATAACGAGCTCTTTGGTTTTGGTGCCGTAGTATGCCCTTTTTGTAGTAGATGGCGATATGTGTAGGTACTAGGTATAGGTACGTTGTTGATCACTAAAAGTTGCAAATCATTAAATTTGGGGTTATGTTTTTTGAATAGTTCACAATGGGGGTCCAACTGCCCTGTATTTTTCCACTTGTGTATATGCAATGAGTCCGTCTTGAGTTTGGTCCTCTAATCTGTACGAAGAGTCCTCAGGATGTTGCACTGGCGATTGGTTTGCACTTTAGATATATTCACTTTTTACTGTCTTTTGCTTGGGTTTAGAGTCAATGTTTTTAATGTAATACTGAGTTCGCTCAATAATCTGCCCTTTTACACTGTTAAATTTAACTAGATGCACTTTTTTATATTATTATTTTTATTTTTTTACGGAGTCGATGTTTACCGTGGCACAGTAGCGCCCTCGACACGGCTCGCTCGAGGGCGACACAGGTACCAAAACAAAGCTTGAAAGCTTGAACTTATAATCATGGAGGAAGTTTTGCACGCACTTAAAAATATACAAGAGGAACTAAATGACCAAAAAACAGCGATTCGGGAAAGTGGAATAAACGTGACGGAACAAGTAACACAAAATATTAACAAAATGTTGGAAGAAAATTTTGGTGTATGGGAGGAAAGACATGAAAAATTGAAAGAATTAGTGGAAAACCAAGAGAAAAGAATCTACTTCCTGGAAAAGCAGGCAAGACAGAGAAATATAGTATTTTTCGGTATTGAGGAGAAAGAATCAACATATGAGAGCTTGGAAAATAATATTACCAAATGGATTGAAACATATTTCTCTATCAAACTAGCCTACAGTGATATACAAGAGGTAAAACGAATAGGAAAAAAAGGTGAAAGACCGCGTCCAATTGTAGTAACATTCTCAACTCTCGGCATAAAAATTAAAATCTATAAACAAAAAGAGGCATTGAAAGAAACTCACTACTACATGAAAGAGGACTATCCACGATATGTATTAGAAAAGAGGAAAGAATTACAAGAACAGTTACAATTGGAGAGAGAGAAGGGAAATACAGCCACAATTAAATACGATAAACTGATTATAATCAAAACCAACAATAAAAGACCACTTCCTATATCACCTGAAAATAACCTACAACCACAAGTCGACAAAAATAAAAATACACAAGCCACTAAAAAGAACAAAACAAAACAACCTCACTCATCCATCCGAAGGTCAAGCAGTATCTCAGAAGGAGTCATAAAACCGGGCATGCTGAACTTTTTAGTAAACAAAAATGCAACTAATACAAACAAAAAACAAGATAACAAGGACAAGGACAAATAGCAACTAGCCCCCCCCTCCCGAACGAATCTCACAAACAAACATAATCAAGCAAACAACATAATACATCTTCCAACCCGGCTGGTCACCGTGGAAGATCATGACCACAACCCTCCAAAGAAGAACACACAAACAAAGAACAACAATACCAAACAAACTCAAATCCTATATTTGGGGGAGGCCTTCACCCACAAAGGGGTTCTTGCAGATTAAGTTAAATAAAAATAAGTTGTAGTAATTAAGTTAGTTGTTAGTAGTTAAATTTAAAAAGAAAGAAAGAAAAAAAAAACGATACTTAAACTATGAAACCTGCAGGAAATAAAGGCTTTTTTATTTTTTATTTTTATTTTTATTTTTTATTTTATTTATTAATAGTTTCTTCATAAAGCTTAAAAAACATCGTGCCTTGAATTTTCGATTGGTCGAAACATTTAGGTCGGTTTTCTTTTTAGTTTTTTAAACGTTATTATATGAGCTGTTTTTATATCTTTCACAGGTTGGAGTAACAGTGACAGCGCCCTCTCGCAGACCAGTGACCGCCCGTGTCCTGGACGTAGCGGAGCGGGCTGGCGCATACCGCATTGAGTTCACGCCTGACGAAGTGGGCACTCACCTGATCGATGTAAGCTAATCTGCATCAGACTCGTCGTAGTTTCAAATAGTTTAATCGATTTGTGTGCAATGTCTAAAAAAGTCAAAAGCAAATCAACCTGCCACGTATGGCATGCCAATTACTGCAAAATGTGTTCATGTAATGTAATGTTTGAACGTGACTCTAACTGCCTCTTTTAGAATTCTTCAAGGATCTTTTTTGATCATCAGGCTGAAAAAAGAACAGTCGTGATTTGACAATCCTATTTTTTTTTTTTTTTCAATTACATGTATATCTTTGAAACGTCTTAGAAGCTAGGTAAAGTTACGCCTGTTTCTCGCAATGGTATTTAATACCGCATTCAGTTCTCGACTGACGAAGTGATCGTGATCGATGGGTATCCTTAAAGTAGATATCCACTTTGAGAAAAAATACTACTGTTTGACAACAAACATTATTTGATAAAATGTTTGCGCTCGTAGCAGTGCTACGAGAGCGCTACGAGGGTTTAACTTTTTTTGTCATTTTAATCTTGTTGTATTTACGAGTACCAATAGGTATTTGCTTTGATTTTGTAGTACCGATAACTTAGGGCTTTATTTAAGCAAATAAGAGACAGAAAACTATGGGTAAAACTTTATGGCATAGATTTATCATTCGAAAATGGCTCCTAAACCCCACATTTTTTGTTTTAACTTCAAATCGAAAAATGTTTAACAGATGATTTAATCAACCTATCTTAAATAAAAGATTTTTAAGTGTTGATGATAATGCATTTTTATCACATTTTCCGTCTTTTTGATTATACCAAAACTTTGACCGTACAAAAACTGAAAAATTGTAAGTACCTAGATATCATCTTTAAGTGGTGCAAGAGACCTTTTTTGACAAATATTTATGAAGGGGAAAAGGCGGGAAGATAATGATGGTATACCCAATTTGTAAGACGTAGGCACTATGTAAAATAGCCACTTCAGGAACCTACCTGACTTGTTCAAACACTTTTCACTTCGGAAAATGTTAATAATATTATTAATCGGTAGGTTTGTGCGGATTTGCTTGTTTGTATGTTTGTGGTACAATCATGTCCAAACGACCAAATGGATTTGGAATAAACTTGTAAGGATACATTTTATCCAGGTAACACGAGCGAAGCCATAATACTCGTATAAAAACTCGGTAAAATTAACACAACGAATACACTGATTGCATAGATTACCCTTGAAAATATCATGTAACAACAGACAACACTGTACTTTCAAGTATCGGAGAACTCGTAAATGTCATCCATAGGGAGAACTTTGACCTTTACCTTATACTCGTAGGTCTCTGTCATAAAGCACAAGTACCTAAAAGTACGAGTATCATAAAAGTAACTCGTGTACCTATTCCTGTCCTCCTGAACTTTATCTGATGACACAAATATCTTGTAGGTAATAATAGATGACGTGACAGTCGGATCTGTCTCTAGTACGTATTCAAGGGGATATTTTTATAATCCCTAGGGAGCAGGTGAATCAAATAATAAATAATACAAAAAACCGGCCAAGTGCGAGTCGGATTCGCGCACGAAGGGTTCCGTACCTTTACCTATAAAAAACGGCAACAAAACACGTTTGTTGTATGGGAGCCCCACTTAAATGTTTATTTTATTCTGTTTTTAGTATTTGTTGTTATAGCGGCAACAGAAATACATAATGTGTGAAAATTTCAACAGCTAACACAGTTCATGAGATACAGCCCTGTGACAGACAGACGGACAGCGAAGTCTTAGTAATAGGGTCCCGTTTTTACCCTTTGCGTACGGAACTTTAAAAATAAACTCGTAAATGATTTATCTTTTGTTGTCTGTCAGGCACAGAGGTACTTCACTCGAAAGCTCAAAATTAGAGTAATAATAATAATAATAATAATCGTTTATTTCGGAACAAGTTATATGGTACAATATTAATAGAGAACGATGATAACTACAGTAGTTATTAAAACTGTGTCGCAGCTACCAACGCCCACCTCCTGGACAAGTGCAGTTTGTTCCTAACTGTATACAAAAATATACTGCAATAAAGTAATTTGAAAAAATAAATAAAAAGTATATATCCTAAAATAAAGCTCTTTATGTAAGTGTTTTTTAGTTTCTGTGTATATATATGTGTGTGTGTGTGTGTGTGTGTGTGTGTGTGTGTGTGTGTGTGAGTGCAAGTATTGTAATATCTATTTAATGACTCTCATTAAATCTTCAGTATCATCATAGGATAGTGATTGGAGCCAAGCAAACAAAGTGTAGTAATAATAATAGTTTCCTCATGGAATTTATACAGCAATCACCTGTGAACACTGTTGGTTTTTAAATCCTTTATACCAACATACCTAGATAGAACTAAATTACCCTGACTACGACCCTGTTTGATGAGCTCACGCGTTATGGATAGGTAGACCGCCCACCGCCGATCATTGTAACACTGTTGTCTATCAACTCATACCTTGTGTATGCTAATGTATTGAAATACGTGGCTAATTTGAAAATTCCTTCTTCCAAAGTTCAAGGGCGACGCATTAGCATTGTTCTCCGCAACATATAGATTTCCTAGTGGGTGGTACGTAAGTACCTTTCAAACCAAACGATCGAAGCCGAACGAAGACATTTTGTCGGTGGTACCTAAATAAAAAACATTTTTTCGACGAACATTCGTTTGCGTTCGTAACTTTCTTCGAGTGTCCTTACCTTTAGTTACTTAGGTACTATTCTGTGGCATGTTTCATAATAGTGCTCATTGATCTAAGCATTAGTGGCATATAAATTATAATTGCTAAATTAGCATAATAACTCAGTTTGTCTAAATGTAATACTGCGTAGGACATTAATGTCTGCGGTTACATTGCAATAATAATTCCATTAGGTGATTACCTACCGACTAGGTATAGGTAGCCTGTTCTAGCTAGGTCATAGATCAGAATTACTGTCATTAGCTATTGTACCTACTTACCGTAGGTGTTTTAACATATCACATAAAAATTTACCTACAATATGTTGAATAGATAAAATCCTGCCTATGTAACACTTAGTTACCAACCTGAAGTGACCTTATGATGAGTGGTCGACCAACGAAGGCGAAGAAAGATACTGACGATGCAAAGTTCTTGTAATAACCTACCACCACAGTTATATTCTATTTAACTAACTACCACTAACTAGACCTAGGTACCTACCTACATAAATAAATTTTTGCCGTGCAAAATACAAAAAAAAAAATCATGTGCCCACATTTTGTAGGGTACCTAATCAGCATTCCATAGGTGGCAGTAGGTTACTAGCCCATGTACGCGCACCAGTAGTGTGACTTCAGTGGAGCCCAGTAACCTATATCGGCTGTAGTTGATACATGTTGGCCTAACTGAGACTTTGGTTACAGATTACAATCTCTGGTGACAAACTTGGCGGCCTTTCATCAGCTCCGCTAGTGGCCAAGGTGTACGACGCAAGTCTCATCAAAGTAGCAGATGTCGGCAACGCTGTTGTCGGCCAGCAATGCCAATTCAAAGGTTTGAAACTAATATTTTTATCAGCTATGATGGAAGGGAACTTGAGCCACCTCCCGATTCGAAGAGCGCCTACTTTTTATATTAGTTTTACACTAGCGACCCGCCCCGGCTTCGCACGGGTAGCATGTTATTATACATATAAACCTTCCTCCTGAATCACTCTATCTATTAAAAAAAACCGCATCAAAATCCGTTGTGTAGTTTTAAAGATATAAGCAAACATACATACATACATACAGACTCGGGAAGCGGAAAGCGACTTTGCTTTATACTATGTAGTGATGAATCCGGGACGGTTGTTTATTTATTTAAATATCACAAAGTTATGATGCATTTTTTACCAGCCAACCTGTGTACAAAGTGGGTATAATCGGCGTGGAATAAGAAATCCTAAATAATGTGTACTTACATAATTAAAAGAGAGCTGTTTCTACCGTTCATTATTTTTTTTAACTTTTATGTTTCAGTTGATGCTAGTGCAGCCGGCGAAGGCCAGTTAGAGATTTCAATTAATGAAGGAGAAGTTCCCAATCACGTTCAGGTAAAAATGCCTTAACTATTACCTACTTACTCCTACCTAAAAATAAACGAATTTTTCTTAATATAGCTTTCAATGTAAGTGTCATCGAATATTTTTATTAGTTACTTACCTATTTTCCTCATTTAGGTGGTCGGAGGCGGGCGGTGCCTAGTTTTCTGGCGCCCAGAGACGGCGGAGCCTCATCGTGTCGATATCAAGTTTAATGGGGAGCCAGTGCCTTCTTCACCTTTCGTGTTCCACGTAGCACCAGCTCAAAGAGTCACCATTGACACCGCCCAAATAGGTTTGTAGTCTAACCTAAATAAAAATAAGACTAGATTTGAATATTCTACCTCTCTAATTCAAATAACAAACTTACTGGCCGTATTCTTTTATTAAAAAAGTAAAACGTTTGATTTATTTTTAAATGGTGGCGCCAAGGTTTTTCAACAAACCGGCCAGTTTGTCAGTGTCCAGAGATGGGCACTTACCCGGTAAAAATCATTTTTACCCATTCATTCCTATTTATACCCATTTATACCGGGTAAAAATGATTACTTACATCTTTTTTTTTTACTTTTTTGACACTTAACTAATTATGGATCACGATTTTCATATTTTCATTAGTTTAGATCTTTCGAAGATGTCTAGTGGGGGTAGTCAGAGGCACGTCCAAACATTATATTTGGTACATGCCCATATTTTGCAGTAGTTAGCATTCCAAACGTGACAGGTTGCAAGCCCATCGCCCATCTGTCTGTCCGTTTGTCCGTCTGTCTTTCTGTCCGTCTGTCGCCTGTTTCTGTCCGACTGAATGACGTCATTCTTACCCATTCATTCCTATTTATACCCAACCATTCTTACCCATTCATTCCTATTTATATCCAATTTATATCTGGTAAAAATGACGTCATTCTTACCCATTCATTCCTATTTATACCCAATTTAAATCGGTTATTATTTATATTTTATTAATATCGGTACTTTGAGGTTTAATCTATAATAAGTAATCTAAAAATAACTTAAACACGTAGTATTTGATATAAGCGCATACGGTGCTATTAATAAAAATTTACTAATCCAAAGATCATCTGAGGTTACAGCAAGACTTGTTAATACCAGCCTAAAGTTGTAATAACTTCAGAGTAAAATAGTTATTAATAAACTCGGCGAAGTGTTGGACTAACAATAACAATATATTCCTTGCACCGGGATTATATGGCAACACACTTGATTTAAAAGTAAAAAGAGTGAGTCGGTGAGTGAACTCAATGCTTTATGATGACATATGGACAGTGACAAACAACGTTTTGAATGACAGTTGCCTATGGTATAAAAGTAAACAAACAACTATGAAAACTTTGATAAAAATTAATTAAATTTCAAAATGAACTGAAAACGCATTCGCTTTATTAAGAAAAGGTAAATAATGTTATCATCTATCACTTTTACAGCTTGACTGTTATGGTAAGTATAATTAATGCTACCGTAGGTATCATTTACAATATAATTGTTTGTTTCAGCAATTATTTCGCATAGTTCTGAGAGAGTATCCTCCAATAATTGAAATCAAATCATTGGACACAAATACAAACTGGACAAAAAACAAAGCATGGTGCGTGAAAGTGCACGAAAAGTAAGTTTAACTAGGTTTTTCTTTAAGTACTGAGTAAGTACCTAACCTATCTTAGTACCTACGAATTAAAATATTTGTTACAAGTATACCACTTATTTCAGGTTTAATGAGTTATATAAATGATCTCAATAGTTAAACTTATGTTAAACTAACTTACTTTGACTATGTTTTTAAAACTACCTAAAATATTAATTTTTAATCTATTTGTTATTTGCAGGACCAGAATGAACATGCTCGAAGCTTGATAAGCCACAGAAAATATGAAGAGCACAAGCGAAGGATGATATTTTCATATACTTACTCACACTACTCACAGTTCTGAATTCTATAAAAAAAATTCTATGGTTGGATCCAAACAATGTGTACAAATAAAGAAAATGTCATAAGCCTGATGTTTTTTATTTAAAATTAATGTGCTTAGGTATAACATGGAAGTACAAGAAAATAATATAAAAGTCTGTCATTCAATTCTGATTGCTCAAATAATTTTATTGTTGTTTCAAACAACATTCATTATTATATTCTTGAGTCATGTGAGATGCCTTGCACATTTATGCCACAAAAGGTATTCATGATCTCCAAATTAGCACCTGACACAACCTGGAACAATAAAATATATATGACTTTAATTTTATGGTAGGAAACCTGTTTGAATAAATTATAATTATGTACCAAAGCTTACGTAGTAGGTACTGAAACCTTACCTGTAAATTTATTGAACTGTATCCTGTCTTGTTTATGCAGTGTTGTCCAATACCATCTGCAATTTTTGGGATTCTAATATGTGTGCAATATAGCTCCTATCATTTGTCTGAAGCCACACAATTAATAAAAACCAGCAATCACATATGTTCCAGTCCAAGGCATTTTTATCCATTGAGCCCTTTGCTTAAAAAAGTGCTAAACCAACTTGTTTGCATGCAAGTGAAATTGTTGGCTGGCTCCTCCTGCTTGATAATTTACTGCATCATCTTGAATCTGTATTCATCTCTTCATCTTGAAAGTCTTCAAACGAATTCTTACGAATTTTGATAAATTTTACACGCCTCACTAATAGATTCAACCTTTTCTATTTCTTCTTACTCTCAAATCATCAATTAATCCATCTTATTTGCACAGAAATGAATGAGTAAATAAAACAAACACTATTGGATACGCAACTTTAAAACACAATTTTAGGTTAGGAAAGACTGTGGCGCAGGTTGTCTAAGCTTACTCTCTTATATGCTCCACTTATATGCTCTTTGATATGCTCTTTGCTTACTCTGACGTAAAATTGGGTATAAATAGGAATGAATGGGTAAGAATGACGTCATTCTTACCCATTCATTAAATAGGAATGAATGGGTAAGAATGACGTCATTCTTACCCATTCAATCATTCTTACCCATTAATTCCTGTTTATACCCAATTTATATCGGGTAAAAATGACGTCATTCTTACCCATTCATTCCTATTTATACCCAATTTATATCGGGTAAAAATGATTGCATCTTTTTTTTTACTTTTTTGACACTTAACTAATTATGGATCACGATTTTCATATTTTCATTAGTTTAGATCTTTCGAAAATGTCTAGTGGGGGTAGTCAGAGGCACGTCCAAACATTATATTTGGTACATGCCCACATTTTGCAGTAGTTAGCATTCCAAACGTGACAGGTTGCAAGCCCATCGCCCATCTGTCCGTCCGTCTGTCTGTCTGTCTGTCCATCTGTCTGTCCGTCTGTCTGTCTGCAGGTCTGTCTGTCCGTCTGCAGGTCTGTCTGTCCGTCTGCCTGTCCGTCTGTCTGTCCGACTGTCTGTCCGACTGTCTATCCGTCTGTCTGTCCGTCTGTCTGTCTGTCCGTCTGTCTGTCCGTCTTTCTCTCCGTCTGTCTGTCACAGGGCTGTATCTCATGAACCGTGATAGCTAGACTGTTGAAATTTTCACAGATGATGTATTTCTCTAAAAACAGCATAAAATAAATATTTAAGTGGGACTTCCGTACAACAAACGTGATTTTTTGCCGTTTTGATAATAGTACGGAACCCTTCGTGCGTGAGTCTGACTCGCACTTGGCCGGTTTTTTATAGATTACACGTCAAAGTGGCAGGACAAACAATCTACACAACCATGCATAATATGAATAATCAAAATAGATATAATTTCGGTAATATTTTATGGAATTTGTATTAAGTTTAATTTTATTACATGTGTGGAGATTCTGTTGTCTCCACGCTAAACTTAAAATTCCTAAAAACGACCGCTCTTATTTATTTACTAAAGTCTGAATAATTATAATCCAAATTAAAAAATTACAAGAAAACGCCATAATTAATTAGTATTAACCAGTTAGTTAGTATTCTTATAAGCGGCGATGGGCTTGCAACCTGTCACGTTTGGAATGCTAACTACTGCAAAATGTGGGCATGTACCAAATATAATGTTTGGACGTACCTCTGACTACCCCCACTAGACATCTTCGAAAGATCTAAACTAATGAAAATATGAAAATTGTGATCCATAATTAGATAAGTGTCAAAAAAGTAAAAAAAAAAGATGTAATCATTTTTACCCGGTATAAATGGGTATAAATAGGAATGAATGGGTAAAAATTATTTTTACCGGGTAAGTGCCCATCTCTGTCAGTGTCAGCTTAGACATGCCATTCTCATACGTAATTTTTTTTTTGTGACGTTTTAGTAGGAGAACTACCTCATTCATTCATTCGTGTAATCGTGTATGTAAACAAAACAAAAGAAAAGAGGTTTTGGAAACGAGATTTTAGAAACTTGTACAATATTTTTTGGGTTGGACCAAAGAAAGAGCATATAAATAGGTTGGACATAAAGTAAAAAAAACTTTTCTAGAAATTAAAATTATATTCATATTCAGAACTCATCCCTGTCGGCGAACTTGCATCATGTTCAGTGAGAGTGGAAGGTTCGGCTGGCGGAGAACTCACTGTAACCGTGAAAGGACCACGGGGCGAAGTCCCCGTAAGACTAACTGGCGATGCGGTCACTGGCTTGGTGGCCAGCTTCACGCCAAAGAATGTAGGACCACACACTCTCACCGCACAGTACAACAACCAGCCAGTACCGGTGAGTTCTTGCTTTTTATTAGTTTAGTCCTACTGTAGGTATCTACTGTTTCTACCCATACGTATCTCTTCTCTTCTATATTTCCCTCCTACCTACCTACCTCTACCTAGATACTACTACTTTGTATCACATAATTAGCTTAAATATGGCAAATACCTACACTTTTTACATCCTAATCTTAGTAGGTAAGTACCTAAGTTTATATCTTATTTATCTTTTCAGGGAACTCCATTTGTTTGCAAAGCCTATGATGGCAAACTAGTCAGTGTCAATGGAGGTTCATCAGCCCGTGTCGGAGTCCCTGTTCAATTAGCAGTAGATGCAGCTCAAGCTGGAGAAGGAAATCTCGAGATCACTGTGTCGGCTCGGGGGCTGAATATACCCACCCAAGTTCATCCACTGGTAAGTTCATCCACAAGGGTACATTTACAATGACTTAATTTTATTTGAATCTGGAATCTGAATTAACCTATGTACCTATATAGTTAGGTTATGCCAAATCTCTATTTCACTTTTTAAAACAATACCATTGTTATATATTCATTTTTATTTTCAGGGTAATGCCAGATTTACAGTTTCATTTACACCAACCGAGGCCTGTGACCACATTGTCAATGTTTCATTCAATAAGGTAAGCTTAATATATAATATAAGAAGCAAAATATCTTACCTAGAGAAGTAGACTTCTCTAAAAGGACCTAAACCCAACCCTAACATTGTATGAATAATAATGGCAACCAAGCTTATGTAGCATGGAGCCATGTCTTATTTGTCTTTTTATTATCATGCAGATCTACAAGCCCTCATTTGACTGACAAACTGTTTACTGTGCTGCAGAGTATCTTAATGTGTACTGACCTTAGCATAGACAAAATTACACTGCAATCATGAAAACTTGGTTCAACAAACATAATTAGACCAATGCTGTTATGCAAGGCATCACAACCCAACATAAGGTTCATACATCAGAATAGTAATAGTTTTTATCTCTTATTTATGTTCAAACACAATAATAGGTACTTGATTGCATTTCAACTACATTTAAATACTCATGAAAATTTACAACTCTACAGATGCGTGTCCCTGGCTGCCCGCTTGTCATAGAAGTGGCAGAAGGCAGCGGTGGCGGCGCGCGGGTAGTTGTACCTGGACCAGCGCCATTGCACCAGCCCGCTGCCCTCACACTGCACCATTCCACTGCCACGCTTGATCAGATTGAAGTCAATGTTGAGGGTAAGTTAGATCAGTAAGCTGATAACATGGAAATAACTCTGAGGTTCTATCAACCCATCTACAACATAGAGAATGATATCTGTTCACTAGCCTCCACCTGTGATTTTACATATTAATAGAAAAGAAAGTAGCCCAAAAGGTCTGAGCTTATAATCTCATTTAAATTCATACAGTATTTTAATCAATGCTAATAATAGACATTAATAGAATTGATGGCGAACCTTTGAGTATAAATTTTATATAGAATATTGCTTTGCAGCAATTCACTACATAGAAATTAAATCTATTGTATTGATGCTTGGCTGTATTTAATCTATTGTGCATCCCTACTACCTACATTATGATTTGTCTATACCCAAATCTTTTGAACTTCATGATCCTAAGCTAAACCACTCCATGTTCAGTGTTTATATTCCCTGTTGTGTACTAATTACTAACTTGTTGACAAAGCATGTCTGTGTTATGATTTAATGAGGCAAATCATAATTACTATTTATTTTATGACTCCTCTCTTACAGGGTGGTATAGATGAGCAAATAGCAATTCGAAAGGGTGACTAATCGAGACTCATTATCACTGAATAGAGTACTTAGGGGGTTACAAAGACAAAGAAGATGAAAACACGAAAAAAAAACAAAAAATAACAGTAGTTATAGCACATGCTTCGCTGTACTAACTTAATTCATGTTTAAGTAAGTAAATAATTCACTAAAACTACCATGTTATGCTGTTTTAGCTATTAGAACTATAAAGAAACACAATTTAAATAATTATGTTAATATAGGAGTATTTTGTAGATTAAGTGGTAATGACTCAAATTTCAGATTAAAGAAAATACTCGAATAACATGACGACATGTAACAATCATTTATTTTATAAAGCTCATCCGCTTCGCCCTAACTTCTAACATATCTAGAGAGATTAGTGGGGATAGATAGATAGATATTAGATTTAGGTATACAAATAAAAAACAATCAATCATAGAATAGGAATATGTATGGGTGTGTATGTGTGTGTATGTGGAAAGGTGAATGAAAGTATTTAGAAAAATCATTAGAATGTTATTTTGGATCAAAGTTCGTCTACAACTTGCATAATATAATTATTGGATAGCATGCACTGTCTTTATCACATGTAACTTTGAACCAATATGACAAAATATCAAGTATTAGATGATGAAGAGATATTTTGGTTAGAGTAGTGTAGGCTTATCCTTGTGTATAAAAGTTAAAAAATCTAGCTAGGCTGGGTTCAGTGTATATGTGTGGACTGGTATGAATGTTTAGAGGTATTTGGGGGTAGAAGTTAGGGCGTGGCGGTGAGCTGAGCGATGATCGGACGCAGGTCCGAACGGCGCGTCCGTCCCTGCCGCCGTCTCGTCGGCGAGTGCGGGTGTCTTCAGGGCTGAGTTCGTGCCCAGAGCTGTGGGGGAGCATCGCCTGAATGTGCTCATCGACTCCCAGCCTATACCTGCTAGCCCGTTCCATTTGAAGGTGAGTTCGAAACCCTGTTCTGGGGTCGAACCACAAGCTCAAAAGTAATATCAAAACAATATTATCTCACGGTGCGACAACGCACTACGAACTCGTATTTTGTTGTCACTTTCGGTATTACTTTAGGACCTTGCGGTATGGCCCCATCTGTTACACGATTGGAACACATCTTCACAAAATTTCGCATCTATTATAAAGAAACAACTACCAGAATACTTGTTTTATTATACACATTGGTTCGAACGTTTTTTGTTTGTTATTTAATCACGTTGTAGCCGCTGGACTGATAAAACTTGGTATCCTGGTTAGAAACATACTTTCTATATCAAAACACACCCTTGTGGGATGGAAATGGGACGTCAAAGTTTGTCTGAAAAACGTTGAGAAAGTGTAATAAACTTAGTGCAGTACTTTAAAGACTGATTTGATTCAAGGAAAAAAAACGGCAAGCTTAATTATAGGTATAAATTATTATCGTTTTTTAGAGTTCAGTTGATTTTTCATTTTGCAGGTATATGATGTCACTGCCATAAGAGTCAAAGACGTTGCGCACGGCACAGTCGGCAAGCCTGTTACCTTTTTAGGTGAGTCAATATTATCTAGAAGTTTTACACAATAAAAATCTAAAAAAAAAACTTTTTGTTTTCTATTTCTTGAATTACTATAAAGCTATGTTTGCTTTATAAAATAAACCTATTAGTTTTATTGCAAAGTGACTGTGAAAACTAGACAGTCACAAGACTAAAAGTAATCTTACAATAGTTCAATTTTTATCCTTTCATGACCGGAACTAAGGAACCTAAGGAGTGAGAAGGAAGGAGTTATTCTAAACCCTACTTATTTCACAGTGGAGACAATGGCAGCTGGTCCAGGTAATCTAGAAGTCACAGTGAACGGCGGAAGGGTTCCCACAGCGGCCGCGGCGCAAGGAGCACATACGTACGCTATCAGTTTCACGCCACGAGATCCGAGGCCGCATACGGTCGAACTGAGGTTCAATGGGGATCATGTGCCAGGTAAAAACAGACATAGTTCTTTTAGCTTTTAGTTAGCTAATTGATGTTACGTGAGGACTGAGGATAGTGATGATTGTTGGATCAATGTCAACCAAATCCAGAAAAAATCGTATGTAGTGCGTATTTCATTATTAGAGAAAATGATGACCCTTTTTCGCTTTATTATCTTTATGTACCCATAAAGATAATCTCCTCTCTTATGTATCACAAAAACAAGGACGACAATTTTCGAACTGAACCGTTTCTAATTTCTACATTACTTTGCTTCGCAGGTAGTCCATTCGTCTGCCACGTGTCAGCACCGGCGCGTGTGATTGGCGCTGGTTCAGGGGAATCCCCCGATAAAGTCTCAGTTGGCGACGCCTACACTTTCAGCGTCGATTCACCAGCTTCACCGCATGTTGAGGTCTTGGGACCAGCCAGACGAGCTGTGCCTGTTCAGGTAAAAGACTGATAACAAAACTGACCATGTGGTATACAATTATAAAAATATACAATTTCGGACTTCACCAAATCTTTTGAACCTCTTATTATTTTCTGTACATTTTTATTTACAACAGAAACCGTGTATTGAGTTTTTAGTTTGTTACAGGTTTCAGCTGAAGAGACGATTGGAGAAAATGAACCGAGTAAAAGATACACGATTTCTTTCGTTCCGGTTGATGTCGGAGATCACAGCATCGAGGTAAATAATAATGTTTACTATCTAGCCATATTGAATCTAAACTGAACACGGTAGTGCTCATAATGCAATGGCACAACATTGATGCTCACTCGTTTCATTCCAACACTAGCATCATACTTCAAATCTAACTTTTCGATGTTTGCTGCCAAGCTATATTAAATCTAAACAGAACGTGGTAGTGCCCATAATGCTATAGCACGACATTGATTGCTCACTTGTTTGATTCCAACATTAGCATTATACATACTTCAAAACGAACTGTTCGATGCTGCCGTGCTTTAATGAATCTAAACTGGAAGTGATAGTGCTCATAATGCCATGGCACATTATTTATGCTCAATTTTTACTTTCAGGTTCGCGCAGGTACAATGGGTGGACACGTGGAAGGCAGCCCGTTTCTAGTGAAAGCGTATAGCGCCGCTCGCGTCAACGTTACCGATATATCGCCTGGTGTTGTTGGACGACCTGTCTCGTTTACTATCAATGCGTCCCATGCAGGTGTGACTTTAACTTTTCTAGTACATTTTTGTGAACATTTCGTATTAAAAATTAGTGGACATTTCACACAGTGCCATCTAGGCCCGAATTGAGCAAAGCATGTAATGGAACCAGATAACTGATAGAATACATTATAGCATCCAGACAGAACAAACATCAACATACTATGTACTTCGATTACCAACTGAGCTTTGAGGTATTGTCGATCAGTATAACCAGAATTGGTAAAATATGTTTTTATTTTTTTAGGTGCCGGCAATTTAGAGATAATCGTAGCAGTGAATGGAAAAAATGTGCCAAATTATGTACAGAGCGAAGGAAATGCGAGATTCAAAGTAAGAACCCAAGTTCTGTAAAACATCAAAAGTGACACTTATTGTATTGTATAAGTGTCACTTTTGGCGATGCGATAGTTATTCGTATCACGATTTTTTTTATACATCATTTATCCCCGTAAGGATGTATAAAAATAAAATCTTAATATATTTGTTTCACGCAGGTAAACTTCAAGCCTGTAGAAGCAGCGCCACACAACCTGTCGGTTCGTTTCAACGGTCACGCGGTGCCGGGGTCACCGTTTACATGTCCCGTATCGGCGCCGGCCGCAGCAGCTGACGCCAGAGCTGCCGGCCCGGGGCTCACTTCCACGCCAAGAGGCGAGCCTGCTGAAATACATCTTACTGGATTCCACAGTAAGTCGTTGTTATACCGCCTTATTGCTTACGCACGCATTGGCGGACGGGAGCGAAGAGGATTTTAAATTTAAAAAAAAATAGGATCACGACTGTAATCCCCAAGTACGGTAGACATCCTTTCAGATCTCCAGACGCTTAGATCCTTTGAAGATGTCTAGTGGGGGTAGTCAGAGGCACGTCCAAACATTACATTTGATAGTTATCCAATCGAAGTAAGGTATATTTTTTATTTTTAGCAAAGCAATCTACCTAAAATGTTGAACCTACTAAGATGGTTTCGTAATTTATTTTACCAGGACAAGGTTTATTGGGAAAAAAAATTAACGTTGCCTCAAAATTTAAAAAAAGTGCATTAATTTCTCAAATTTGGACAGGACAACGTCTGTCGCGGCTTTGCTAGTATTAAATAAAACCATCAAATAAATGTTATGGTTTGAACACATTTGAACCTTTCTACACTGTGCATTTTGCCTGTAAATATTTACATTTCAAAATGATTTGTTGTTTACAAATATTGTTTTAGCGTTAGATCATTGTCTAATCAACAGCACTCGTGTTTATACGTGTTGCTCAGTTCAAATCACCATGTCATTTTCCATTACATTGTATAAACTAGCTTGCAGGTTCAAAACTACTGCTATGTTAAACTTTTTAACTGAATGTACGTTCTTAATACTACAATATTCAATAGCCATTTGGCAATAATTGAGCCCCAGAATTTTAAATCTCAGGTTTCATACTATAGAATATGCAACTTTAGAAAAGTCAGTGAATAAACTACTCTGGGGCAGCGCATTTATAAATCTCTGAAACTTTAATAGTCTTTGTATTACAGGAAGTGTATAAGTGTTGTAGGATAGGGTAAATTAGTTAAAAATCATTCATTTGTGAAGATACTTTCATCTTTGCAGCTACATGCACTATGGTACTAGCAGTCGCTTTGCACGAGTGTACTGATTATAACTGCAATTTCCACGGGGAGCACATTTAAAATATATCTATCAAATTCAAATTTCAATTCAAAATTCAAATTCAAAAATCATTTATTTCAATAAAATCACAAGGATCACTTTGAAACGTCTTAGGAACTAGGTGAAGCTACGCCGATTCCACGCGACCAAGCCTAGAAGAATCAGGCAACAAACACGGCTTGGGGTCTACCTTTTTTTTTATGATCCTTTCCTTAATGCTATATAGCCTTTATCACTCGCTGATAATGTAATGTAGATTTTGACATACGAAAGAATTTTTAAAATTGGTTCAAAAGTTTTTTAGTTTATCGGGTACAAACAAAAATACAAATTTTACTTTTTTGTAATTGTAGTAATATGGTATAACTCTTGAGTTTTAAACATTTTGTTGCAGCTGGCGAACCTACAGTCTTCGTATCGGGTCCTGGCGGCAGTAATGTCCGCGCACGCGTCACACCAACCGGCGAAGGAAGATACACGGCAACTTACACGCCAGAAGCCGTCGGACGTCACAGCGTGCAAGTAAACTGCGCCGGCCGCCATGTCCCCGGTTCACCCTTCACTTGCAACGTGTATGATGTGCACCGTGTGAGGGTCACCGGACTCGGCCCAGGAGGTAACTTTACTTTTTTTTTGGTGTGAATGAACAAATGAAAATCTCTATCTTACTTCTTTCACCAGTCCAGACACCAGCCACAATATTGAAGAAAACAAGTATTTTTGCACAGCTGCCTGACACTGCCTCGAAATGTTCAATATCCTATTTTCCAATACTATATTTATTTTTAACAGAATTCCAAAAAAGGAGGAGATTCTCAATTCGGTTGTATTATTTGTGTTTGTTATATCAGAACTCCGTCATTTATTAACCGATTAGGAAAACTCTTTTTTTTGTTTGAGAGGATATACTTCCTGTTTGGTCCCGTTTAAATTTAAGGAAAAATACAACCTCTAAGGGTGAAAAAATATAGGATGAAATTTTGTATTGGACTTTTACAACGTAAAGTGGATTTTGTTTTTTTAACTGTAATTATCTTGTTTCAGAACTTGAAGGGACGCTAGAAGGGCTGAGCCTAGACGACGGATTGGACGAAGAACGCGGTGTGGAAGTTGGCAAAGCAGTGACGTTCAGTGTGGACGCGGCCGGCGCTGGGGAAGGAACCCTAGAACTGGTCGTATCCACGCCATCTACTACTGTGAAGGCTGAGGTACGTAATGCATACACCAATGGGATTATAACTGTAAAACACTGTACATTTAACCTGCCTACATTTTGCAGTAGTTAGTATTCCATATGTGACAGTAACAGACATTTAACTACGGAACAGCTGATCCGATTTGAAATATCACTATCATACTAATTTTAAGTTCATGAAGATGTTTAGATGTTTGTATGTCTGTGGCTCAATCACGCCCAAACGTCCAAGCTTATGTACTGGAATGTATGCTATAGGACACTATTTATCCACGTACCACGCGAACGAAGTTGCTGTTGAAAACTAATCTAGAGTACAGTTGAACCACGGAAGGCAGATAGTCATTGATAAATATTTCATTGCAGGTTGTAGCAGTGGCTCGTGGCCTTTACGATGTGACATTCATACCCGTGTCCCGCGAGCCTCATAGAGTCTCTGTCACCTTTAATGAGCAACCTGTGCCGGGCAGTCCGTTCATCTGCCGGGTCAGCGAGCCGCACACATACGTTCAGATTGGTATGCTCACAAATTCAACATTCTACTGAAAAAACATAGCTTAAAAAAATAGTGTCAAGTCGAAATACAGATGTAGATTCCCCAACCTCATGTATAAAAAAGTATCAAAAATTACATCTCTACTTCTGGACTTTCGCTTTACTTTATTTTTTAGGACAACCTTTAGAATAGAAATTAAACCATTTTGCGTTGTATAATGTTTCGTGTCTTGGATTTGAATTTCATAAGCTAAAAATATGTGCAATGGTGTTTGACTCTTTTTTTTACACGGAAACGCGACAAACATATTTTCATCCTTGTGATGTCTTATACACGATTTATAAAGCTTTATTTCTTAACAGGGGGCGTAGCGACAGTGGAACTTGACGAGAGCATAACCGACATCGAAGTTCTATCACCAAATGGTAGCAGAGTATCCGAAGCACAACTCGAAGACACCGGCCTCCTCACATTTCCCGCGACTCAAGTCGGAAGATACGTTGTTAAAAGCTCGCGAGGTATTGTAGCGGAGGTCGAAGCAAACGACGCCTCGGCAGTCAAAGTGCTGTCTATTGGCAACGCAGTGGCGCATCGGCCCGCTATACTAACTGGTAAGTTCACTGTGGCATCCGACTATGACGTCATAATACTTCAAGATACTGGTCACATTACGGAATATATTCATGACAGAAAAAATTGCGTCACGTTCTATCTCTAGATGTCTAACTAAAAGGCGTTCATGAATAAAGTAGGTTGATTTTTGGTAATCATAACACGTGCCCATGTAGTAGTTCGAAAAAGCACAAAATAAGGATTTAAGGGCCCTTAAAATATTTTATTAAAAATAACTAAACACCCTACGCCTTACCACTCACTAGCGTTTTGTTTGCTTGTTTCTGCTAACTAGTTGATTCCCTGTGTCATATCTACGTATCAGAAGATTGTATTACAAAATCCACACCAGGAACAAATGTTTCTAGATCATGCAAACATTACTCCCTAAGCGGGGATCGATCCTGCATTTGCGTTTCAGCCACCCACCACCGGAGTCACACAATACAGTAGTACAATTTATTACAGTTAGCGCAACAAACGCTGGCGCGGGCCGTCTATCCGGCCGCGTGACGTGCGGCGGCAGCACCGTCGCACATTCTGTACGGAGACGCGGCGGCGGCCGTCAGGAACTAGTGTGGCATCCGGCTCGGGCCGCACCGCACCGACTCACGCTACTATGGAGCGCCACGCCGATAGCCAGGGAACCGTTCCTGGTGGACGTACTGCCAGTACATCATGGACAGGAGGTTAGTAGATTACATAAAGGTTGTCTATGGAATATTTCTATCTATCCTAATCCTAATCCTAATAATATTATAAATGTGAAAGTTTGTGAGTTTGTATGTATGTTTGTTCCTCAATCAGGCCTAAACGACAAAACGGATTAAGTTGAAATTTGCTGTAGATGTAGAATGCCCGAATAAATAATAGACTACTTTAAAAAATGAAAAACATCCCCAAAACAATAAAAAAACGCAAAAGGGATGATTTCTGTATAGATGACGCTGGTGTGCAACAAATCTGACATCACACACTAAAAACATTCAGTCTTTTCTATTCGATTATTGAAATTTGACAGGACAACGTCTGTCACGGGTCGGCTAGTAGTTATATAAACTTTGTTATAAGATATACTATACTTTTGTGTATGTCTGTCTCACATGCGTTTTATTAGAAACTAACTGCGTCTCGCGGCTACTTTACTTCTATAATATTAGTATAGATGAAATAGAGAAGTTTTTTTTTTAGTTTTTTTTATGTGGAATAAAAAATCCATGATTTGATAAGTCTAGCTGTCTAAGTCTCTCAGTCACGCCAAAAAAAATTTGCCTGTTTAACTAACTAGTATGGACGGATAGTAGTTTTGATGCCTTTCATTTTGCCTTCTAAAAATGCATTTCTGTTCTCAGGTATCGGCGTCAGGTCTCGGTCTGTACCAAGCGCAAGTGAACCGAGTCGCATCATTCAGTATCGACACACTAGGACGGCCGGCAAGAGAGTTCGACGTAGTCGTATCGGGGCCTGGTTCTAGGGCATTGCCTGTACGATGTTACCAGACGAAGTCGGGGCTGCTGCAAGCTGAATACACTATCACTGAAGTCGGACAGAGCACCATAGGTAACTTATGACAATAATTTCGTATTTTTAGAAATATTTATAGCTGTCTGCACTTTAAGTTCATGCGAAACTATTTAGTATACACTGAGCGATAGTATACACTGTTTGTTGGAGGTTAGAACGTCAACAAATAAGAACTGTTTCTAAGTTAGCAGTGGCTAACTGCTTTAAACTGAATTTTCACTTCAGACAATGCCACAATGATGGATTATAATCGGAAAAAAACTGAATATTTTGGTTGTTTTCCAAGATTTTCCCATCTAGTTCTTAACAGTAACTGTCTCAGCCTGTTCCTGCTACACAAACACGAATCATGATGTAAAGCACCCGTGGTTCATGATGATGAACGTGGATACCTTTAAAAAAGTATCAGTATATCAGAAATTATAATGTATAGACGGGGACCTTCGCGCGGTCTAAGAACTCCATCATCAAGGTTGGTTGAACTTATTTGAACTTCTTTTGTTTTCAGAGGTACTACACCTATCCAAGGCGATCGCTGGCAGTCCATACACGTGCGAATCTTTCGACCCTAACAGAGTCATCCTGGCTGGATTACCCACAGGAAACATAGTTGCACAGACACCTATCAATTTTACAGGTACAAATTATGACAGGCCTTGTGTTCACCTTAGGCTATTAGAAGCATTATTTACACTTTTGGACCATTTCTATAAGGAACATCGTAAAAATAACAATCACGATGCTCCTTTATTGATATTTTTCTTACCTGTAAACTTTCGAAAATATTATTTATTTTATATATATGTATATATTAACTGTGATTATTTTCATCGCAACTGCTTTCGAGTTTGATATATTTTTTTAGTTGTTTTACCCTTTATTATATTTTTAACGATTAAAACCACTTTTGTTGGGTTTCCCAAACCACGCCCCCTTTCTGTCTGTGTCTATCATATTGTGACAACAATATTGTCAAAGTTCAGATAGAAAAGTAAATTTTGTAAATTTCTTCTTTCAGTGGACACCAAAGAGGCAGGCGTTGGTGAATTAGAAGTGGTGTGCGAAGCGATGGGCGAGCAACGAGTCCACTTACCAGTCGACATCAGGGAAGACGGCCATACTTTCAGAGTGCGTCTACGACCGTCTGTGCCCGCGCATTATAGGATTTACGTTACTTATGGAGGTCAGTTATTATAAGAAATGAAATACATATATTTAACACACACACAGATAAATAGGTACACATAACAAGAAGAAAAAATATAGGTACATAAAGATACAGAAAACCTACTGTGTGGGTAAAATAGGCCCCATCTCAGGCTGCTCCACATGCATGAACCTTGACGTGGAGCAGCGCTGGTTTTCAGACAGAGCCAGGATAAGGTAAGCTAAGGTCAAAGGAACGCGATCATGCGATCAATAGATAGTTCGTGCGAACGTAGCCCGTACGAACGCGCGATCAAACATGAAATAATGCTCGTATCAATCTCACTCGATTACTTGTTCATATTTATTATAGACTAGCGACCCGCCCCGGCTTCGCACGGGTTTAATACATATAAACCTTCCTCCTGAATCACTCTATCTATTAAAAAAAACCGCATCAAAATCCGTTGTGTAGTTTTAAAGATATAAGCAAACATACATACATACATACATACGCGGGAAGCGGAAAGCTTCTTTGCTTTATACTATGTAGTGAAGTGCAGCAGGTGTTGAAGTCTGTTTGAAAATAACTTTCCATGAACAAAGTCGCGAGGGTTAAAATACCACCAGTAAAATATTATGTATTTACAAAAAAAGAAGTTTGATAAGTATTCTATCAGTTATCTGGTTAGCTTTGCTTAGTTTAGGGCTAGATGGCGCTGTGTGAAGTGCTAACCAATATCTATTTATGTTTCCCAGGTGCTCCGGTTCCCGGAAGTCCCTTATCCCTCGGCATTCTGAGCACGCGCAGTGGCGCGGCGCGTTGCGAAGGCACCGGTCTCGCGCATGCGCACGTCGGGAAAGAGGCTGCTTTCACTATCCACTGCGCAGAAGATAAACCCCCTGTTGTTGAAGTACGTCATTTATAAACATATGTACCTACCTAAATATAACATAATATGTATATAAAGTATATACCTACCTTTTTATGCGGATACAACGCGTCCAAAGCCGAAGTTAGTAAGGCCTAAACTCTTAATCTACATCTGATATTTTCAGGTGGAAAGACTGACGGAAGACAACGACGGAACAATAGACTCAGGTTTACTGGAATGCAGAGTGAGTGCCGGTGCGCCGAAGGAATGGCTCTGCGCCTACATTCCACTGAATATCGGCTTGTACGAAGTCAGAATATTTACGGCCAGTGGTCCACTACCTGGTAGCCCCTTTGCCGTCAAAGTAAGTCCAATAGGCGTGTTGAGATTTGTTTTAGATAGTGTTATAGAGACATCTGTAATCATGTACTGAACGCACTTTCTCGAATCCTTATAAACTGTCAGATGTCACCCTCCTGTCACTTGATACCCGAACTAATAAAAAATGTTGGTAGAGTGGGGGGGTGGGGGGGGGGGGGGTACCTAAACTTTTAATCCGAAGGTGGTGGCATGGATATCTATTAGACAAAACAATATGAAAGAAAGAAAGAAAAAACATTTATTTGCTCCATAAGCACAACACAATTATTAAAATAGAACAATAACAATAGGTAACATCAACAGCAGATTGTGCCATGTGGGGGCAAATAGGTCCCCGTCGACGACGGGCTTGCTACCTGTCACGTGTAAAATGCTAGCTACTGCAAAATGTGAGCCAAAAGTAATGTTTAAACGTACCTCCGACTACCCCCCTTAGACATCTTCCGAGAGGATCTACTGTACTTGGGGATAAAAATCGCGATCCTATTTCGTTTTCAAGTACTTAGTAAAATATTTCAATTCATCCTAATCATAGCTTACGTCTTTCAGGTCATAGATACGTCGTCTATCATGCCCGTTGGCGGATGGGGGTCGGACAACTCCGGTCGCGTAAGGGCGCCTTCTAAACTAGTCTTGGATACAAGTAACGCAGGTCCCGGCACGCTCGAATGCTTGCTGGCTGGAAGGCATCAACGTAAGTAATCTACCAAGGTATCACACGGTGCCTAGGCAGTCGCGCATACTCACACGGACGCGGACATTGACACACACACGCGGGTATTTACAAATAGTATTTTAAACTAAATAATAATATTTAAAATTTAGAAAAGCCTCGCCTTTCTGTTTTGCCCCGGCTTTAACTCCTGGATAATATAAACTGGCGGCGATAATATATGGCGATAATACTTCAGGCAGTTGTAAAACACTCCAATCAAATTCATTCAACAACATGTTTTTCGAAAAACGTGATTGGAAAATAAGATATGTGGCTATGATAAGGGCGAAGAGATGATAATGATGATGGCTTTTCTGGTACTTCTCAGGTTTTTTTTGTTGTTATTAGTATACAATAAAGCATTTTTATTCATTCATTCTCAGGTGTAGAAACAGTATCAGGCCGCGCGGTGGTCACTCTAGCCGCGGCGGAAGGCGTCAGCGGGGAACAGGAGCTGGAGCTTTCATACAACGGGGCATTAGTAGCGGGCGCTCCCCGGCGGGCCTTAGTCGCATCGGGGAACACGGCTGACCGAGTCACTTTAGCGGGACGAGGGTTGGCTCATGCAGCTCCGCACACGCCCGCAGTTTTTACTATCGGTGAGTTGATTTCGAACTTCTTTGTCAACCCTTGATTGTGCTCCGCCCGTGACAGGCAGAGAAGCAAATGCAATGTTGTACTGCTGTGTATTTAAACCACTAACATCTGCCAATTGAGAATCACTTCGCTTTACCGAAATCGAATCTAATATTTTCCGTTCCACGAGCAAGTTCTAAATCTGGCTACGGGAGTTTTTAGACCTCCGTTATGGTTTTACGATTTTATGGTCTGGCAGAATGCAAGTCCATTATAAACATACCTACTGTTTCCATGATTTCCTTCACAGTCTTGAACACGTGTTCGTGCCAGGACGGATTGAAAGTAGCTTTCTTTTTTGTGGGTTCAAGTCCCGATTGAGTGATAACGTTTTGTGGTTCTTATAAACATCTTTTTATAGCACTGTAAAATAGTATTATAAAATCTTATATCCATATAATTCGAAACAAACTTAACTCTTATCTTACCTAGCTACAATATTTTGTCAACAGATGGCAGCGCAGCCGGGCCGGGCGCTCCCGAAGCATCGCTCAACTCCCCAGATGGCGACAACGTGTCCGTAGCGTTGGCAGCTGCCGGGCCTGGGTTATGGCGAGCCACATACACACCAAGACGCGCGGGAGACCACCAGCTCAGGGTTTTGTGGGCTGGCAGACTGGTCAAAGGTGAGTCCATATATTTAAGTCGTACTAGCTTCCGTCCGCGACTTTGCTCGCATGGTACCTTCCTGGCGGGTTAGCAGGAATCACTATCGCATCGACAACGTATTGTTCAAATGTCAAAACGGACACTTAGACAATACAATAACGGTGCTATTAATAAAAATTTACTTATCCAAAGATCAACTGAGGTTACACCAAGACTTGTTAATACCAGCTTAATGTAAGCAACTCCATTTCTAGTCCCTGTTTATTAATATTGAATTCGACTAGTCCAAACGTAAGCGTTGGACTAAATTTAATCCTGCGCTAGTCTACGTTTATTAATGAGACGGCTGGTGTTAGTTTTGACATTTGACCACATTTGTGGTTCGAGCTTAGGCCACAGGATAAAAAGTAGCTTATTTGTTGTTCATGTATATTTAAAATTTTATCCAAATCCGTTCTGTCGTTTGGGCGTGATTGCAGCAGAAACATCTTTACAAACTTTTGTATTTATAATATTAGTAGGATCTAATAATTAAAACCCTGATGTTGCTCAGAGATTTGATCAACGTCAATCACAGCCTAAAGGCTTGTTGTTTTGTTGTTAGTTCGTTTTGATCGTCCGTAAGTTTTAGAAGCATAGAGAGTAGTCGTGATTTATATAGACACGTGCTTTTGTGTGCGTGACTGCGGCTCGGACGATACAATTTGTACAATTTAATGTTTTTGCCACAGGTTGTCCGTTGACTGTGAACGTGAACACCGGTGCGGAGAGTGGAGACGCTTCCCGCGTAGTTTGCTCCGGCGCTGGATTGCAGAGTGGCGTAGTGGGCAGAGAAATAAGGTCCTGGATTGACACACGCCGTGCCGGTCCGGGCGAACTCACCGCGCATTGCACTGGCCCCAACAAGGTACATTTTTATTATTTTTTACTAGCTGCCCGTTCCGGTTTTTCACGGTATAGGTAAATTTTTGATACCTTTGATTACATTATTGCAATTTTCGTGGGGAACTGGATAAAGAAAGCTTTTGAAAATTAAAAGATTTTTTTAAATTGGTCCATTATTTTTTTAGTTTATTCATTACAAAGAAACGTACAAAAATAAAATGATACCTAGATAAAAAGTAGCTATTCCAAGGTATCATCTAAGTTGCATCCAAATCCATACATTACTTACATGATGGAACACTACCACCTGAAACTATCGCATACAACACACTAACCTCTATTTCTCAACAGGTGGCATACTGTGAGCTATACGAGCACGGCGACGGCACGTTCACTCTCAACGTTAAACCAGCCGAAGCGGGCAGGCACGTGCTAAGCGTGCAGTTTGCGGGCGAGCACGTGCCCGGATCGCCGTTCGTGCTCAAAGTCGCCGGAGCGCCTGATCCTTCTAAGGTAACTATCATGTGACTGGCCTGACACTGACAGCTTAGTTTGTGGTGATTCTGCCTTCTGCGCTGTAGATTGTGGGTTCGATTCCCACCAAGGATAAACATTTGTGTGATTAAATTGGATGTTTGTTTGTGTTAGTATTATAATCATAAGTATGTATTGAAAAAAAAGTTTTGCTTATAGAATTAAAACTATCGTGGTTGTTAATCATTTTAAATAGAAATACGGCTAATTATCACGTTTTACCTTTGTATTGCTGACGTTTCGAGACAATTCAGATGCTCTTCATCATCAGTATTCGCCGATCTGCCGTTGATCGCGGTCGCGGGCGATGCTCATGATGAAGAGCATCTGAATTGTCTCGAAACGTCAGCAATACAAAGGAAAAACGTGGTAATTAGCCGTATTTCTATTTAAGTTTTGCTTAGTTTGGGGGGCTAGATGGCGATGTGTGAAATGTCCACCAATATTTATTTAATTCTTTCTCAGGTTCGAGTATACGGTCCAGGATTGGAACCGGGCGTACTTGCGACGTTTCAGTCTCGTTTCCTGTGCGACACGCGTGGCGCGGGCGCGGGCCAGCTGACCGTCAGAGTCCGCGGACCGAAAGGCGCCTTCAGAGTCGAGATGCAAAGAGAAAGTCAGAAGGACCGCACTATATTATGCAAGGTATGTAAAACTAGTAAAACATATAAATGCAAAAGCGGATATATCCGTTTTTGGAACGAAGTTCCTTATCGCGCGTTGTGAAAGGGGGCTAGACGGAAAAAATTCTTACGAAAAGTTGTCACGAAAAGTTGTCACAAAAAGTTGTCACGAAAAGTTGTCACGAAAAGTTGTCACGACACTTTTTTGCTATAGTATATCTATTAATATATAAATAATAATAATAATAATAAATAATAAATATTGGTGGACATTTTACACATCGCCATCTAGCCCCAAACTAAGCAAAGCTTGTACTATGGGAACTAGATAACTGATAGAATACTTAAATACTTTTTGGAACGAAGTTCCTTATCGCGCGTTGTGAAAGGGTCGAGGTGGGGTCGATGTGGGGTCGAGGTGGGGTCGAGGTGGGGTGGAGGTGGGGTCGAGGTGGGGTCGAGGTGGGGTCGAGGTCGGGTCGAGGTCGGGTCGTGGTCGGGTCGAGGTCGGGTCGAGGTCGAGGTCGAGGTCGAGGTCAAAGTTGATTCCCCTTCCCTTGTGCCACGTTATTTTGTGTTCAGTACAACATAACTGTAAACTAATAAACGACTTATTGTGCAAGTAGGAGATTACCAAAACATCATTAGTTGGTAGGTGCTAGGTGGTATCTACTTAGGAAGGTAGGTACTTACCTATTTATTTGCTTTGCGTTTGTTTCTCATCTAACTAGCTAGATTGACAAAAATTGAGCCTACTGATTAAGTTTATATTACATTATATTTGATAATAATAAAAACCATATTATTTTAACTTAAAATTTTATTACAATTCCTTCACTAATTAATCGAAAAGAACTTCGTTCCATCCGGGTGTCCCTTGACACCTCTCAAGTTTTTTTTTAAATACTGAGAGAAACAGAATTTACTTATGAGAGTTCGATTCATTTCGTGTTCTTTGTTGCTGATGTTGCGAGACAATTAAGATGCTCTTCATCATGAGCATCGCCTCACAGCTCAGTTGATAGCTCTGCTTTCTGTACTGTAGGTCGTACGTTCGATTCCCACCCAGGATAAGCATTTGTGTGATGAACATAGATATTTATTCTGTGTCTGGGTGTTATTGTGTATAATAAGTATGTATTTACAAAAAATATATATATAAGTATTCTATCAGTTATTTGGTCACCATAGTACAAGCTTTGCCTAGTTAGGGACTAGATGGCGCTGTGTAATAATTACCACCAATATTTATTTATTATTTATCGAAACGTCAGCAATACAAGATAAAACATGGTAAATTAGGCCTATTTCTATTTAAAACACAAATATTAGCCATACAAACTTTAAAACTAGGATTATTTTATAATATCTAATCTAAAAACAATGCTCACAATTGATGAACAATAACCAGGGATATGATATGATATGATATCTCAACGATAAATACTGATTTACCATAAAGGTAACAATAAATCACTGATAAATTAGGCAGGTGGGAACGTACATTGATAATCATTGTAATTATTGATGTGTATCTTGTTGTTTTAAAGTGATAACAAAAACACCTAAAAAATAGTTTTAAGATAACACTTCAATCTTAGGTTTTTTAAGTTTGATGCATATATCACAGTCAAAACACATAAATAAATTTAAAAAAAAAATAGGATCACGACTGTAATCTCCAAGTACGGTAGACATCCTCTCAGATCTCCAGACGCTTAGATCCTTCGAAGATGTCTAGTGGGGGTAGTCAGAGGCACGTCCAAGCATTATATTTGACACATGCCCACATTTTGCAGTAGTTAGCATTCCATACGTGACAGGTTGCAAGCTCATCGCCGCTTATAAGAATACTAACTGGTTTCCTCACGATGTTTTCCTTCACCGTTTTGGACACGTGTTTTAGATGCGCATATAAAGTTTTCGAAGAGAAAAATCCATTGTTTCACGCCAGGATTCGAACCCACGACCTTCAAATTGAAAATCGAGGACTCATTATCGGTCAAAATTACTTTTGACTGCGAAAAACAGGTTCTGACTGATAAATATTGGTTGATGATCCTTGTGATTAGTCCATTACGCTTATTAATTTCTGATTATTAAGTTACTGATGTTGAAATCATATTATTCAGATCAATTTCAAGCAATCAATCAACACATCAGTCAAGAAATATTTGCAGATCATACACACAGCCTCAGAGTATTCAATTACCTGTTCATGATATATCCTTCTTTTGTCAACAGTTCTCTCCCACCGAGCCTGGCGATTACCGTGTGGAAGTGAGATGGGCAGGCCGTCACGTGCCAGGATCGCCATTCCCCGTCATGATCTTCGACACGCAAGAGGAACTACGACGGTATATGCAAGCCAATGCTGCTTGAAAACACATTTTAAATCTACCTTTATTATAAAACCCGATTTACCGTCATCAAAGGTTTATTAAGATTCTGCGAGCATGTTTGAGAGATCAACTTTTGCGGACGATAAACCGGGATTTTAATTACAAAGACTATTAGAGAGCGGCCATTAAAACTCGGTTTTCATGATACGAGTGTCGACGTTTATTATGTCTATTTCACCTGAGTCAACTCGGAAAATATAGGGCACGATCTGACTCAACTATGACGTCAGAATGCGCTTAGATCACATCTTCCCTCACTACCGGAATTCATCTCGTGACAACCCTGCCTAACAAATCATAGTTTCTACAATAAATCTTACACAGCCAGAATGATAGTTGCATTAAAACAGCCATTGTCCATAGACAATGAAATAGAGGAAGTGATACTTCCTTTACTACTTCTATATTCTATACAATTTATTATGGAGATTAATGAATGTATAAGCGGTAATGCCTACACAATTTCGAGTTATACATACTCAGGTAACCGAACAGAAATAAATCAAAGATCAACTTAAGCTTTTCTATTGAACTTCAGTTATGTCATATTTTTGAATCTCATTTTATATTACATAAGTAATCAACTCGCAAATTTCTTATGACTCTGGTAGGTTAGCTTTAGCTCAACAATGAAATCATTAATACAGAATGTTTTAAAAAATAGTATCAAGTTGATGAGTGTTTTACCTATAGACTATTTTTTAGGACAATCTGCATAGATGCCGTCATTTGCAGGTATACATATTGATTATAATATTTTTGTTATCTGAATCTCAGTTCTTCTGACAGAGACCTAAGCAGGATCAAATATTAATATTAATGTACACGTGTTATAAAATACACTTTTACTCAATACCATACTAACTTTAAATACTTATTTAAACTTAGATAATACAAATGATATGTGAACAATCAGATCTGAATGAAATCTCAACTTATCGGTGAATATTTTATAGCTGCTTGTATACGATGTAGATAAAATGATAATGGTAGGAAAATAACAGGGGCCATACCAAAAACTCTTAAAGTATTACTTTAGAGCTTGTGGTAAGGGGCAGTCAAATACATTCCATATTAAGCTAGTTAAAGAAATTAAAAAGTCCAAGTTCAATGTCTCGTTGCGAAACTTATAACGTGCACAAAAAAAATCGTATAAAATTCTAATTGTGTATGAAAATTTATAAAAGCATAATAACTTGTTAATATTTATTAATCAGCATTAGAATATAATAAATTAACTCTGTGACTAACGTATTTGTTTATTGTTATTACATGGTCAAATTCTGACATTGCCTACCTATTATGTGACGGTAGACAGATTTTGACTGTGTAAACTGCTGATATGTTCAGTGAAGTAAGTACTAATTTGTTAATAAAGTGAACTTTTATTACATGCATTGTTTTATAAAATACCTAAGTACCTTTTATATATACTTACCTTTTATTTATAAAAAAAAATAAGTTTGTAAACAATAATAGGCATTTACAAATTAATTCATAAAATTTAAACATAATATTATACAGAGTGTATTAGGACTACTCCCGAAAACTAAATCTGGATGTTTAGATCATGCATCAAAATATTAGTGATGAAAAAAAAAACTAGAACGAAATTGGTAAATTTTTAATTTGGCCCTTCGCCTAAATCCCGATGTCTGAATGAAGATAATTGATTGAATTGTTCACTGGATTCAATTTATTAGTGGCCGTAATTTCTTCTTCTTTTGCCTATAGCATTGATACAAAACAGTCATAGTTGAAAATCCTTCAGGAAAAGCAATTCTGTTTTCACTAGGGACCTAGCTGACCTGTTTATTAAATTTTCGGGACTAGTCTGAATACACCCGATATAATCAAATTAAAGGTTGGCTTTGAAACTATTTTTTAACCTCGAAGATAACAAAAATCATTAATCCTATAATAGGTAGGTTCACTTATCTATCAACATGTTTGGGAGAAGATTATACTTGGAAAAACACTCGTACCTGTTAATAGGTTTTCCGCTCAAACAAGTTAATTAATATTGTTTTTTTTTATATTATTTGAAGAGGTTTAATCAAGTTACTTTACAAAAAGCTACAAATTATTTATTCAAAGTAAACAATAATTCAAATATTTATTTAAGTATCCAAAGTAATAAAATAATAATAAAGAAGAGAGATGCGATTAAAAATAACATTGCACAAATTTATCTAGATATCTAAAAATAACTTAAGTTACTCATCCAGAATGCGTGGTTTTTCGTAAACAAATATCTCAAGAGTTTTAAATTTGTAGCAATAAATACATTATTACCTATTAAATTATTAATGGATTGATAAATTTATGATGTGGATGAAACGTAACGTCATCCACGCGAACGAAGTTGCTGGCTCATGGACAATAAAACAAATTATCTAGGAAATGATTTTCAGTCGACACCAGTTTTATATCTGAACGCTACAGTACGTCTATCCGGGAACGAGTGGGTTTCGCTAGATAGTTGCTCACGCATCGCGTCCAAACTCTGCCACAGCTGCTGCATCTGGCCGAAGATTATGAGCTCCAGCCGCTGTATTGAAGAGTGGAGTTCCCCTGTAAATATTCAAAACTACATGAGATTGCTTCCACAGAAGAATGAAACAGGAAATTAAGATCTCGGTGGACTTGGACGCATGAGGTTTGCAATAGGGCTCGTGCCCTTGGCAGCGAAACAAATGTGATCTGATAACATAATTTGGCAGTGGCTTTACGAAATAGACTTACGGGTGTTGCTACCATATTACTCGTAGTTTCTGATACAAACGACACAGGGAAACCTAAGGACAGAACTAATCAGGGAAATATTGAGTGTATTTATTTATTTTCGTGGATGGTAGTAGAAAATACATCTTCCAGCCATTTCAATAGGCAAAATGGGAGCGGCCTTTATAAAAAAAACTAGGCTATGCCAGCCTTTCCGATGCGTGTTGTAATACTTGTAATACGCAGCCAAAAACAACACGCATACACAATAATACCAAACTATTATTAAAACTTATATTTCATAATCAGACCTAACATTCGAACAGAATTATATTAATACTAGCTGTCCCGATAGACGTTGTCCTGTTTTTCTTTTATAAGAGAACCTTCTCCGGACACTAACGAATACAACAAAAAAAGAATTAGCAAAATCGGTCCAGCTGTTTACGTGTGATCCTATGACCAAGGGAAATAGGGATTTATTAGATTTTTAAGTGCTTACTTGAGGTAACAACTCCATGTAACCGTCTAGTGATGGTAGCATTGGCAGTTGCGTTGACTTCGCTTGTCTTCACGGAGCACATGGCCCGAGCCTCCTCCCTCGGCCCGCTGCCATGGTACGTTGAGTTCCGGACCTCGAGGTATGGCTTCCGGCGCTCCGGGACGCCGTTGATCGTGTACGAAGGCCCACGTGCTATGAAGTATAAGAAAATATTTTGTGCACGAGATATTGGAACTGTTAAACCCTTTCACGGAAGAATAGGGTAAGTTTTTTTAGGGATTGTGAGGCTACATCTGGACTTAAGTTCATGCCTAACTCTTTAAGACACACTTAGCGATAACATTTCAATACAAACTGACATCACGAATTAATACATGCACTTAGGTGCGTCTTATTTGGTTCACACGAAAATATTAATGCATTTTAGCATATGGAGGATAAATCTATTCTATCTATACTTATAATAAATCTGTAGAGAGGTCAATTCTGTACATGAAATATATTTCCAAAATAACTATCAGGGGGTGATTAGGGATCGATACTGATGCCAAAAATGCAATCAGTAAAATTTTTGTCTGTCTGTCTGTCTGTCTGTCTGTCTGTCTGTCTGTCTGTCTGTATAACCGTTATAGAAACAAAAACTACTCGACGGATTTTAACGAAACTTGGTACAATTATTTTTCATACTCCTGAGCTGGTTATAGTATACTTTTCATCACGCTACAATCAATAGGAGCAGAGCAGTGAAGGGAAATGTAGGGAAAACGGGAGAAGTTACTCCATTTCTTAAGCTTCCGTCGCGTGTGCAACCTTAATGGTTAAAGCTACACAGAAATTATGTATTACGGAAATGTTCTCCTTAAAATTATATAAAAAATATCCCACGACAGCATATGTCTATCTTTTATGGTTGACTCACAATAACACGTGTAACTCCCAATAGCTCAGCAGTTCGAAGCTTTCTGATTATAGGTAGGTATTTGTCTACTCTTACGTTTATAACACTCTCAGTCATCCCTAATTAAAAAGTTAACATTATTAACTATTCCATAAAAAAGAATCTTAGAAATCGGTATAGAAACACCAAAGTTATACATGAAATACGCTAATAATAAGCCATCGCGCGTGAATACTGAATCATGCTCTATGGATTATTTTTATATGTATATAAGGTCGCGAACGCACAGGCAGGCGGCTTGCTTTTCGCCTAGAGGCTAGCGAGTCACCTAGCGAGTAACTTCGTAAAACGAACATTCTCGAACGTTCGCGACCGGCCTAGCAGCTAGGCGTCAAGCGCGCAGTGCGACCGGTCGCGAACGTTCGAGAATCGGTCGCCGCGCTCAAAGCGTCTCGCGGCCGAATAAAAAGGCGGGGCTTTCGAGCGCGAGCTTCATACAATTTTTGTGGGATACTACGCAGCCGAACCCACCGTGGTTAAGGGTTAATTTAAATGCAGTTACAAATCTATGGAATTGTACTCCAAAAATCAGGAATTGTACTAGAAGGGGCCCCGAGATATTTACGTTTGAAATGGGCCGGCCAGGAAATAGTCTTAATTGTCGAGTGATCGTTCTTTAAGCGATATACGAGGTCCAGAAGACTTCGCTGTAGACCCCAGAGTTTGTACGAAGTGTGATTGCTACAATCAATCCAAAAAACATCGAAAAAATATCGTTTTTCAGGTATATTTTGATAAATAATTTTCCGAAAATACAGTGACGTACCGATTTTTTGTCCATTTTGTTCAATATGTCAAATTATTTTAATATTTTTTTAGAATATCGTGTACGATATCGGATTAAAGAGACTTAAGCATCTTACCAGAAATAAGTCCACCCCCACCCCACACTAGCGTTTGAACAAAAAAAGAAATCATCGCTGTGAAAAAAAACGTTTTATATAAAGACATTCTGTAGTATATTTAGTATCAGCATTGCACCCGTGCGAAGCCCGGGCGGGTCGCTAGTATCAAATAAGGAAGAAGCTTATAATACCTACCTGCGTTTTATTATTTTATTAATTAGGTAGGTAGGTACTTAGGTAAACAATTAGGTAATCTAACAAATAATATGAATGTATATAAATTATAAATGTAGGTAAGTAGTTATGTTAGGTAACTGCTCGAACTTACAGTGATGAAAAACGGGAGCTGTGGTAACATTCGCCAAAATTACATAGAATGCAAAAATTCCTGCAGCGGTCTGCCACATTTCTAGTAGGTAGGTATATCAGTAAAGCTCTCACAAAAAATACCACATAACTAAATAAAAATTTTATAAAGCGCAAATTAGTACTACCGACCTAAAAAAATTCTTAATTTACGGGAGACGTGCGCCCAGTGAGGTAGGTACTTTTAGCACAGGTCAACGAATACTGAACCACATGGAGCCGAACCGAGAATAAATAGGAGGTACCTAGACAGATCAACCGCCGAAATTGGAGTAGGTACAGTCGCGTAAAAAACATTGCAGTGTAACCGAAACCAACATCTGCCTAAGCATTCGTGACTGCATGTTCAAGTTATGCAATTTATTCAGAAGTGCATTGCATGTACATCAAAAGCTTAGGTAAATAAGTATAGAACACCTAAAATCTGTCCGCAATTAACGCTTGCTTCTGCTTTACAGATGGAAGAATTGATTGGAGTTTGTAATCACTCAAAGTCCAATTCAAACATTTATATCAACAAAATCTCAAGGATTACTTTAAAACGTCTTAGGCTGAGCTGTTCCTCGCGACCAAACCTAGAAGCATCAAGTAGGTAACAAACACGGCTTGGTGCCTTTAATTTTGTTTGATGATCCTTTTCGTCAATACTTAATATCTATGTAGAGCTCTAGTGTGGTGCCGATCGAACAAGATGAAGGTTTAAAAAAATTTAATATAGACATTTTCTTTGAACTAGTGAAATTGACTCCGACTATACCCACTTCCGACCTACCTATTTAATAGATAGAAACATTATATGCATAGATAATAACGTTATCAGAACGGCATTAGAAGGTAGAGCCATGTAGAGCTTCTGCTAACGCCACATCTGTTCCATTAAACAGTTTATGTAAGAGATAAATATCAAATGGTTTGTTTATCTTTAGGGCTCCTTATGTAAACAATGAATAGTCGCTATTAAAAGAACCAGGATTGAATGAACCAGGCTTAATCTGTAATGCCGCATTGAATGAAGAGCGGTTTTCAGGAACTATGTAAAAATAGCATCAAATCAAACCTACATAACTAAACAAAAAAAGGAACATGAGAGATTTATACGTGTGCGCAGGTAGGTAGGTACCTACTATGGATAGTAGGGTCAATGAGGAAAATACCTACCTAGGTATATATTATGTATAAGACGAATGTGTGTATGTTTGGGTATAATACCTAGGAACCTACTAAGAAGGGGTTGTATCAGAATAGGTGAAAATACATGATAAGTTTCAATTTTTTTTTAAGCAGGTGACAATATTGAGTCCCTTGAATCATGATCCCAGACATGATTAGGCCTGACCTGAACCTGAGACTGGGAAGTCTTAAAATTGTCTTTAAAGATGTCAATCAATTTGGAAACTTTTTTTCTTATTTCATGCTTTGTCATGCTCCACTTGGACGATCAGTCGTTGACCTACTAATAAAGCCTAAACATGAGTTTCGTTTGCTATTTGATGGTTTCATCTACCAAACAAAATATAGGTTAGATATTAATTGATTTACGACCGCCATCGCCATGCCAGTCGGGCTTTCAACTCGCTATTAGTAATGCGAGTGCCTATGCCTATGTTGTTTTACGCTTGACATCTGGCCTCTATTCTCAAAGAAGGGTAATAAATCTTCTTCGTATAATTGCTGTTAATAAAATAGATATGTACATATCCAGTTAGTATAGGTAGGTAAACATGATGTTTAGTTTCTTAGCTGCTAACCTCTTCTGATTTATTTATGATTTATTAAGACCTAAGTAAAGGTACGAATTTAGGGATTGACGTTTTCCTAATCTTTAGGGAACTCTTAAAGATACCTAGAGAGGTACCCAGGTGGTAGTTATCACCATCAGCATCATTTTCTTCTCCTTTTCCCAGTAAATGTGGGGGATTTGGCTTATGTTTTACAACCGGCCGCCTACCTGACATCAACCCTCTTTGATAATGAGGTAGGTAGTTCTACTTACCAATATATTTTTACCTAACTAGCATATAGGTAGGTAAGTATAGTATAGGACTGCAGGTCCACCGAAAGAATCATTCTAGGAATCTTTGTTTGGAGACAAGAAAAGGAGTCTAACTAATTAAAGTACTTACCTACCTACCCTGCTAACTACCGTGTTATGAAATGAAACCCGTACCATAAACTGTGATTCCTTTTCAGTGAACACAATCGCATGTCTCGTTATGCAATGTCACACGCCACAATGGTGTAATAAATAAAGTCGCAACTAAGATGGGAGCGCCCATAGAGAATGCTCAGGGCTGGATCCAGGACCTACAACTGTGCATCTGCTGAACTCAAACCCTATACCTACGCTTCCAATGCCAGTAGATGCCTAAACTGTGTAAAAAGCGTAAGTATTAATTATAATAATATCATAACATGATAATTATAGTTTTTACAAAATGGGGCTATTTTGTAAAAACTATGATTATCACAGGGCCACAGGATTCCCTGTGTCGTGGGAATCGAAAACTACGAGTAGACAAGTATCGAAACTATTAGGTCCCTAGGTAACTAGGTATCATTAGGCTTTCATGTCATCCTTCGGAATCTTGGCTCTATTATCTTTCTTGATAGCCCGTGTAATCTGTTATCATTGCAATATGTGACGAATTGAGAGGCAGGTCACCTTGTACGTTCCGGGCAATACCCTACCACGAAAAGTCTTACCTAGTACCGGCTCTGATCATAATCTAGCCTTTGATATGCATTCAATTCATTTTATCTTCCGAATTGGGCCAAGGACAATTACCTACCTACCTACCTACAGCGGCCCACATGGGAATTCATTCAATTTACAAGTTTGGACATTGCATTGTATAAATCAATCGTAGGTAATAAAATGGACATTTGACTGTGATAGATGCGCTTTGCATTCAACGTTTCCGTCAGTAGAATTGAAGGCGGCTCACTTCTCTATTCTGTGGTGGTAGCTTCATTTCGATGCATCCTGGATGATTGTACTGTACTGATAGACTGCTTTTAATAGAAAAATGACATTTACCTAACTATATGGGTTTACTTATATACATATATACAATACTAGCTGCTCGCCCCGGCTTCGCACGGATGGTAGGTACCTTCCTTGATAAAAGTCTACCAATTTTGTGCAAACTTCACATAAACCATCTAGGTACTTAATAGTCCGAACAAAGCCTAAACATTTGGTTTGGATAGGTGAGCCCGTTCTTGAGTTATAAAATAACAACGAAAAGTGACATTGATTTTTATATATATAGAAATAGATCTAGGTAAGTACCTATACCTACGCCTAAATCTAATTAAATACCAGTACCTACCTACTTAGGTGTTTAATATTCTAAAAGGGTTCTCTTTCTCTCTCTTTTAAATTCACTTTTACAAATAATTTTAGAAATTGTATTCCTACCTACGTACCTACCTATTAATATGAGTTTTCATTTAAAAAAGTTATAAAAAGCAATAGCCCCAACAAAGATACCTGAGGAACTCTAGATGGATTATGGTGTGTTGGGGAAAAAGTACCATTCGCAGTTTGAGCCTCAAACTGTTCAAACTCTGAGGTCTGTTTGAGAAAAGTACGAGGAAAACCAACTTAACAGATTCTTTACCTACCCACTCCTTATATGGTATATAAGGAGTGGGTAGGTAAAGATATATACATACCTATATACATTTACATACGTAGTAGGATTATTATTACAATTATATCTATTCTCTCAAACACTTACGAACTTACAATATCCGTGTATTGTAAATAATAACTTCTACTAGTAACTAATCTACCTCAATTTTATTTTAAGTGGCTACAAAGGAGAAGATAGAAGAGAAAATATCAAGAGATAAGTAATGTGTATTACACACAGCCCTAAAAGAGGGACAAGATCAGGAACTTGAATTTGTGCCTGTAGAACATAAAGAATTAGATATTTTGAGGTCTACCTTTTTTTTAATGATCCTTTCCTTAATGCTATGTAGAGCTCCAGTGAGGTGAAGGCTCAAACAAGAATCAAACAAAGATACATAGGTTGGTACCTAATTAAGGCAAAGTTTGATGCGGATGTGGACAATCTTAGATTATGTACCTGCCTAATAGGTACGTACCTACTAACTATTAATAGCCAAAAAAATACCCTATCTATGTAGGTACCTACCTAGTCGTAAGCCTAGGATTTACGAGTTCAAAACTTCCGATTATAGTTTTTTATCACGGTATTTAAATAAGATTAGGTAATTAGATATCAAAATCAGTGCCGATTGCTAACTAGATTTTTTTTTAAATTGGGTAATTTGGCGGAAGACAAACAGTAGCAGGACAACTGTGAAACATTAAGTACCTAAGTGGAAAGCAATTTTTTTATTCGATAGGTAAGTAGGTACCTACTTTTATTTTTTTAGACCAATTTAAAATTATTCTGGAATCGGTAGGTACTTACTTACCAGTTACTTTTTTATAGTAACGTTATAACTCAGTTCTCCATTGTTATTAAAATTGGTCACGAAAATAACTACACATAGATTTTTATCAACCGATTCCCGCAGTCAACAAGTCATTAGTGAATATAATGAGCTGAAAACTACCTACAAATAATCCGGAAGGACGGTCTACCAGATTTTTTTTTTTTTAGAATGAAATTGTTACTCGTGCTGATGGTATGTGCTGTGGCTGCAGCTGCGCCGAAGGTCCATAAAGTGGAGTCTCTCCAACTAGCTGGTAAGTTCTGCATCGCCGAAGATACCTACTACTTTACCTGCTTAATGTAATGTTTTGTCTACACAAATATTCTAGAAGACGGATTTTATTTTTGTTTGTACCAGCATTAGTCTTTGAGCATTTTCTAATTTGGCCTTGTCATTTAGCAGGGAAATTTTTTTGTTTCCCTTTTCGGCTTGTAAAACCAGCAAAGTTTGATGTACCTATCAGAATAACAATTGCTTGCAGCTGTGTTGCTGTTGCAATAATCAATCGACTCTTAAAGCATATTATTTCACAAACGAATCCCATTATCTTAAAGTTGTTTTCAAAAACCATCCCCACTTTAGGTGTAGGGGAGGAGGTACCTCCCCTACACCTAAAGTACCTAAGGTACCCTAAAAAATATATATATATATATATATATACAGTCGTGGTCAACTAATTAGGGACATGCAAGATAGTGAAGAACAATAACCGGTTATGTACATACAAATATAAAACCCTATTGATTTCTCAGTAACTATTATTTGCATAATTTGGTCCGATTATTATGCTTTAAATGGCTGTAAATAAAAGAATAAATAAATAGAAAAAAGTATTTAATATCAAAGGTGGAACATGTATTCAATTTTAAGGTATAATTCTGTAGCTGGACATTTAATTAAGGACAGTAAACTATAATGAAAAATAGAGTTAAACAAAACTAATAATCTGCAGTATTATAATATCTTTAACAGCTCCATTTTATTACGTGTAAAATCAGTACCCAGTAGCAAAACCTTTGTTAGTAATTACCGCTTGACACCGATGTGGCATAGACATTATCAGTTTCTGGCATGTTTCGACAGGAATGTTTGCCCATGCCTCACAAAAAGCTTCATTAAGTTCATCTAAAGTTGTGGTACGATAAGTGGCTACTTTTTTCTTGATTTCGTGCCAAAGGTGCTCGATTGGGTTAAGGTCCGGGCTATTTGCTGGCCAATCTAGCACCGATACTGACTGACTGGTAAGAAACGACTTGACTGAACGGGCGGTATGTTTCGGGTCGTTATCATGCTGAATCGTCCATATAATAGGGAGATGCTCCTCAGCATAGGGAAGCATCGTTTCCTCCAATATTGCCTTGTATTGATGTTGGTCTAAGTTACCCTGAACTTTCCTCACAGGTCCCACTCCACGTCCAGAAAATGAACCCCACATTTTAATGTTTCCACCGCCATGTTTCACCTGCTTTTTTGTGAATCTTGGATTCATTTCCGCTTTTACTGGACGCCGTACGTATTGCCTTCCATCTGAAGAAATCAAATTAACCTTGGTCTCGTCAGAGAATAATACATGTTGCCATTGGGCGTAGGTCCAATGTCCATATTTACGTGCAAACGCCAAACGAGCATTTCTATGTTCTTTCTTCAACAACGGTACTTTGCGAGCCACTCTTCCGAACAACCCTGCTTCTACCAGACGTCGTCGAACGGTCCTCGCTGAGACACCAGCTCTTTCGTCTGTCCCAAACACTTCGTGTTTAATTAAAATAGAGCCTAGAAACGGATCTTTCGTAGCTAACCTGGTTATCATTCTATCTTCTTGCGGAGTTGTTTTTCTCGATCTTTTTGTTCTGGGCACATTTAAATCTGTGTTATTGCGTCTGACATGTTGCACTGCATTGTATACCATAGTTTTTGAACAATTTAAATGTTCTGCTATCCTTCGGTATGGCCAACCATGCTCGACAACAAACTTCATGATAATTTTTCGTAGTGTTGGATCGCAACTTTTATTTTTACCCATTTTTATTCAAAATATTTTTCAAAACTTAAAATAAATATCGGGATTGCCGCCAAAACTACCACGAAACAATAAGAGAAGAAGTAAAAAAGTATTGAGATTCAAATTTTGAAAATAGAACGCAATATCTCAGTGTCCCTAATTAAATGGCCAGCCAGCATTATTTGAACAAATAGCACTACGATAATCTATCAGCTATACTGTAAAGAGGTTTAATGTTTAAGAAGTTGTTATTGTTTGTATAATCGGGCACATAAATGACTAATTATACTTACATGTAAGAGATATGGAATATGGTTTAGACTCGTTGGAAAATAAAAAATAAATTCACAATTCGGTTTAACCAAAGAGTGTCCCTAATTAGTTGACCACGACTGTATATATATATATATATATATATATATATATATATATATTAAAAAATATTTAAATAAAATTATCATTTTCACTTTCAGACCCCCAAAACGAAAACGTGCAAAACTTCAACATACTGTTAAACGCTCTGATCCGCCAGCTGTTCACGTACTTACGCCACGTCATAAACAATGGATCAACCATCTTCGACACCGCCCCTCTTGACCCCTTGGAACTAGACAGTTACCACCTGGTGATTCCTGCGGGACTAATAAAGTGAGGATAAAATAAAATTTGACTTACCCTGTCTGTAGTAAGGACACATTCAAACTAAACTAAAAACGATTTAGACGTCTCAATAGTTATTTGTTATACAAGAGTGCAAAGTTGCTTTTTAACCGCGTGTTCAATTTTGATGACCGAGCAAGCGAAGCATTCTAAAATTGAATCACGAGCGCAGCGAGTGATTCAAAACTAGAATCCTGAGCGTTAGCGAGGGAATCAAAAGAGCACGAGGTGAAAAATCTTTGCACTCGAGTGCAACACGTAACTTTTCATTCCACCTCAGCGAGGAAATGACTAAATGCAAAAAAAAACGTTTACAATCACAAGATAGGTACTTTTATTTCAGTTTAGGTATAACTACTACATTATGACAGGTAAGTATTACAGAATAATCATAATAATGACGTCAAAAAATGCCGCGTAAAGAACCGCGTACAAAGCAAATTGAAAAAAGAACACCAAGAAGGTTCCGAGTCTGAGTTTTTAACAAATTAAAAAAAAGTTGTATGATATATTCGGCACCATAGAGGTAGCAGTAAATAGGTTTAATGATTTTTTTAATTCACAAACTTAGTGCACACGATGTTCTAAATTCAATTTACTTTATCCTCTAGAGAATAAAACGGCTTATTGCACTCAGATATTGAGGAGCAAAAATACTCTTTCCGAGATGGTGGGATGAAAAAATGATTGTTGACACTTTTGCTCTATACGAAACAGAAGGACATGGATGCCGTTAAGTTTAGTCTGGCACCAACAGAATCGGCACTAATTTAATTAGTAGGTACCTACCTCCTACCTGCCTACTACTATACTATTTTGTTTTAAGAGGCTGCCAGTCGCTGATTGCTCTTTTTCGAAACGAAAAAAGAAATACTTCTGAACAAGCCACATCTCCTATTTTTATAAGTATATTACTTCAGGTTCCTACCTAGATTTCTATTACGCTGAAAACATAATAGCAGAAACTTTTCACGATAAAAATATTATTTCAAAATGATACGTTTTAGAATTTATGATCGAAATATTTTATATACCTACTATTAAAATCAACTTGTGATTTATTGTTAAAGATAGGTAATATGTAGATCTAGATTTCTATTAGAATAGATTTTTGATAAGTAATTATACATAATTTATATCATTAATTTATTCGAAAAGCTAAGGCGGACCACGCGCGGACGTGTGTTTGTCATCATTGCAGCGGTCGGTAGGATTATTTATCGAAGTGATTAAAGATGGGTACATCTTTATTCACATATACTATACATTATAAAATAGGAGATGTGGCTTGTTCACAAGTATTTCTTTTTTCGTTTCGAACAAAAATAATCGTCGACTGGCAGCGTCTTAAGTACTCATTTATATTTTTTGTTAAATTTTTTAAACGTAACTATAATGCAACAATCTTTCAGCTTGGAGTTGAACCTGAAGAATATCCATATCTCAGGAGTCGGTAGCTTCGTGGTGCACACAAGTAACTTAAACCTCGCAGATATGACTTTTGACATTGATATATCTGTTCCTGTCCTTAACATTAGAGCAGGTGACTATGAAATTAAAAATATGAATAGGTACCTAGCTAGTACTTAAGTACCTACCTACCCATCAACCTACACTGAACATGATAGGTACTGCAGCAGGAGCAGGACAACATATTTGCATAATCCGTAAATTTTTCCGTTCTTTGTCTAAATGCTGTGGTAGTTATCGTGGTAGGTACCTAGAGTACCTACCTACCTACTCGTAGTTTCTACCCACCCACGACACAGGAAATACAAGTCTCGGATTCGGACTATTTTCTGGTATTTTTGATGTTTGTACTCGTATACATATGTACGCACTAAATTGCTTTTTAGTACAGTAGGTAACCTACTATTAAAAGCGTGTTTTTAGGGTTCCGTACCCAAAGGGTAAAAACGGGACCCTATTACTAAGACTTCGCTATCCGTCTGTCTGTCACAAGCCTGTATCTCATGGACCGTGATAGCTAGACAGTTGAAATTTTCACAGATTATGTAGGTACCTATTTCTGTTGCCGCTATAACAACAAATACTGAAAAATAAATAAAATAAATATTTATGTGGGGCTCCCATACAACAAACGTGTTTTTTTTGCCGTTTATGGATAATGGTACGAAATGCTTCGTGCGCGAGTCCGACTCGCACTTGGTCGGTTTTTTTAAACTATAATTTTTCTACTTTCATTTCAGATGAATACGACCTCACTGGTGATTTGTTTACTGCTATTCCCCTGTACGGGAAAGGCAAGGCTAAGTAAGTTAACTATTCCATCTTATCCAACGACCTACCTATACCTACCAACCCTACCTTGCTTAAGGCCCTGTATGTCGACGATTGCTCTTATTCGAAATGAAAAAAGAAATACTTCTGAACAAGCCACATCTCTATTTTTATAATGTATAGTATAGTATATGTGAATAAAGATGTAAGTACCCATCTTTAATCACTTCGATAAATAATCCTACCGACCGCTGCACGTGGTACTGATCCATGGGCGGCGCGTGGTCCGCCTTTGCTTTTCGAATAAATTAATGATATAAATTATGTATAATTACTTATTAAAAACCTATTCTAGTAGAAATCTAGATCTACATATTACCTATCTTTAACAATAAATCACAAGTTGATCTTAATAGTAGGTATCAAAGTATTTCGATCATAAATTCTAAAACGTATCATTTTGAAATAATATCTTTATCGTGAAAAGTTTCTGCTATTATGTTTTCAGCTTAATAGAAACCTGAAGTAATATATTTATAAAAGAGAGAGATGTGGCTTGTTCAGAAGTATTTTTTTTTTCGTTTCGAAAAAGAGCATCGTCGACATACAGGTCCTTAAGCAGGTAGGTACCTAGGGGCCAGCTGACCAACATTTAAGGAAACATACCTAGCTAGTACCTATTGCAACTGCCTAGGTAAATGATATGCCTACCTAATACAGTAGAGAATCTAGAAATCCTAGAATCTAAGATGTAAGATAGAAAATAATTTTGTTTTTTTTTTAGTTTCGTTGCAGAGGGATTCCGGTTCCAATCCAAGCTTCTCCTGAAGCAGTCCGATGATCTTAAATCCGTCCTCGTCGACAAAGCTGTGAATCCATCCTTCGAAATTCCTTCTCTCAAGGTAAAAATATCATCAGCTAAAATGACGGTACATTAGGTAGGTACCTACCTACCTTCGAGTGTTTGACATGATATAAGCATCGTAGATATCATTGACAAAGTTTTTTATTGGTTTCTATGTTATGTGTATGTGTACAATAATGTCAAAGGTATCTATATATATAAATCTCTTGTGTTACTGACTGATCTATCAACGCACAGCCTAAACCACTGGTCTTAGAAACTTGAAATTTGGGTGTATTCCTTTTGGTGTGTAAGGAGTGCACTTAGAAAAGAATTCCCGGTTTTTTTGCTAAATGCATCACAAACTCGTTAGACCTACCTAAATAGGTAGGTACCTATTTTTATAGGAGTTTTAATAGCAATACTTATCTTTTTAGTCGGAACTGACCGGTGTGATCGGCGGCGGAGACATCGATGGCATTGTCAACGCCTTGGTGGAAGAGGTTATCTACGACTACATCCATCGCTTCCAAGGCGCTATTTCCCTGATCGTCGCCTCTGTCGCACCCAGCGCACTTAACCCCATACTTGCGCAGCTCGACACTTGGAAGTACATCGCCCCTTTTATGCCTAGATAATAACCTGCTACTGCTAACTATAGCCACTGCCTACCCTACCTACCTATATAAACCTACCAAGAGTATGAAGAAGATTTATGTTAATAAGATGAGAATAAACATATTTAAAACAACCTTTGGTGTCATTTTTTTAAATAGAAAGTAAATAAACTACCTACATCCTAATAATAATTCGAAAGTTTGTGAATTTGTTTGTATGTTTGTGAGGAATCAGATTGAAGAATCAGCCCTAAACGACAAAACGGATTAAGATGAAACTTAACAGAAACTTACACATCAGAATACGACATAGGCTGCTTTTTATCCAGGTACCACGAGGGCGAAGCCGTGGGCGGAGGCTAGTTTCAAAATAAAGTTGGTTATTTTTCTATAGGTATGTTCCTACCTGCCCCTACAAAATTAAAACCTACAGACTAGGGAGGAAACTGCTCCAGCAATTCAAGTCAAAATAGTTCACAAAACGCTACAAATAGGTTGAATAAAACACTTGTTACAAGAATCAAAATTTTATTTCTTACATCAATTTGACGATGGAAGGCTGATACAAAAATAATAGTAGGCAATTACCAAATATTTATTCTTCATCCCAATCACCGAACCAAACTTCTCTGCAAACACCTGCAGCGTCCATCTGCTTTCCATCGGTGCAGCCGTCGTTGGATACAGATGGAGAATCTCGAAAAGCTGTTTTGATCACAATTTCTCTAGGATCTTTATTTTTATGAATGACTCTTTGTTGCGATGTCACAATTAATGCAATTAAAATGAGTATCACTGAATTCATGGTGATGTGCTTACAGATTGAATGTTTTAAGAGCAGTGGGATTTGCGACAGACAAAAGCTGATTAAGGACTTCCTTCCTATACCCACACATCTGGCTAAATTGGTAATGATAGGGATGTTTTAATGTGATAAAAGAGGTCATAGTAGATTAAAAAACTCTGTTTTATTAAAATAATAATAAAATTTTAATAAAATTTAATAAAATAATATAATATATAATTTTTTACTTAGTAAAGGTATGAACTTACATTCTACTTTAGAAGCTACATCTTTAGATGTAGCTCAGACTCAGTTCATTCAAGTGGTATGGACCACTGGCTGGTAATGTTATATTTAATTTAATATAAAACATAAACAATAACATGGATAAAATATTCTCAGTAAACAAGGTTTTCAAAGTTCATTAATGCAACATCCATGCATAAGCGATACTTAATAAAAAACTGTTTTTGTATATTGGCAGAGCACATTTAAAAATAAGATTGAAAATATATTAATATTGCAATCCGTAAAAACAATAAAACATAAAAAGATCTTTGTCTACCTTTTTGATCATTTGATTTTAAAATTTAAGCAAATGATTAGTACAAATTCAAATTCAAATTCTTTATTGTATTTTATGTTGTTACAATGGTGTAGGTAATGTAGGTAGTTTCAAACATAAACCCTGTAAGGGCACAACAATATTTTAAATTAAACCGCTAGGCGCGTTAATTACACAAAATTAAAAACTTAAAACTAATACCTATCTAAAAAACAATCATGTTTCATCTAGGAACTCGTTCAATGAGTAAAAACTATTCTTAACTAAGTATTTTTTCAAAACATTTTTAAAAATATGGGGCCTATTTTCATTTTTTATAATGGGGGGAGATTTTATTATATATTTTAACGCACATTGCATATGGTCCACAATGTACCATTTGCAACGTTGAGTCTGGTCGGGCCAGTCTATCTCTTGGTCTGAGGCCTAGAGGTCGTGAGTATTGTGGGAAGAGGTTTATATTATTTTTTACAAAAACACTTATTTCATATATATAAATGCAAGTCAAAGTAAGTATTTTTTCGTTTATAAAATGTGGTCTACAGCTTTCCATAGAATCTAAATTTAAAATTATTCTTAGACATCTTTTTTGCAATATAAATATGTTATTAATATCTGTGCTGTTACTCCAGAGTACTATGCCATAGTGAAGCCAAGCGTGCGCATATGCATAATATGCACAGGTTGCAGTTTTTTTATTGGTGTTCTTTTTTAACTCATGCAGTGCGTAAGTAAATCGTGATAGTTTTGATGCTACTTTTTTAATGTGTTCTTTCCAATTAATATTGCTATCTATATTTATTCCTAATAATGAATAAGTATTTACGGATTCTATTTTAGTGTTTTGAAAATCATAATCAATAGCTAAGGGTTGTTTTTGGTATGGTTTAAACTGCATTATTTTAGTTTTTTTTAAATTGACTAGGAGATTATGGTACACTACATGGTCATACTGTTCTGCTGTTGGTTGAAAATATCTGAGATTCAAGAATGTTTGGACTTAATGAATATTTAAAGATGTGCATGTACCTCATAAGATTACTAATAACCAGGGTCGTTTTTATTGCTTTGGTTGTGGGGGCGGCAGACGCTCGCGCGGCGGCGGCGGTGCGGTCCGCTCGCGGGGTTGCGGCGGTGCCTGTGCGGTTGTATGGCGAGGCGGCGGTGGCACCTGCCGTATTCGGGGCTCTGGGGGCGCCTGCCTCTCGCGAGGCGCAGGAGGCGCCTGGCGCTCCCGGCGCGCTGCAGACTCTTTCATTCTGGGATGAGTGTTGGAACGTGCTAAAGAAGTTTAAAACATATTTTAAAATGTACTTTTAAGCATACTTCTATAAATAAATCACTCACTTCACAATAACGATACCTATTGTGTAGATAGGTACTTTGGTACATAATATTTTGATATGACACCATGAGTCTGCCTACCTTTGTAAAATCCCTTGTTTGTTTTCTTGTAGAAATCCAAAAGAAAACGTTTTTTTTATAAAATTTAATTATTGTTAACAAAATATTTTTTATATATAAATATTTACAAATATAAATAAAATAAATTATGTGAATATGTGATAAATAAAAACTGTGAGAAATGAAACATTCTGACTCTGTACTCTGTCTAACCCTAAAGTTATGTCAGCCTACTGACAAATCTGACATTGACACACGTTGTTCAGTGACACACGAATGATTAGTAGACTCATACAATATATTAGATAAACATACACATACATTGATTAAATAAAATATACGAACATTTTTGACAATGACAAACTCAAATTCGACCTTCGCTCGATAGAATGTGTCCTTAAAATTCTCGCTATGTTATGTTATGTTAAAATAAATTTCAGTAAAGTGAAATAATTGGACAAACACACGCGCACTTTGTAAATTTTTAATGCAATTTTAATAAATTTTCTTGTTATTTAGTTTAGCGACATCTCTTGAATATTTGCTGAAGTAATACCGGAAATGATAATACATAGACAAGTAATGCTACCACCTAAACAAAATTTCCCGATGAGGATCCAAATATTTGTGACTAAGATTTGGCATTGTCAGAGTTGATTATCTATTCTGAGCTTACATTATGTTTCAACCAAATGTTTGATCGTTACGCCGTCCGTTCTCGGCCTGTTTTTAACTTTTTAACACACTCATGCAAGGCGGACACTGTCTGACAAGACGTTAAGCTAATACTGATAATAAAGACAAGACATTGCGCGTCAAATATGAAGTAGTACCGAGCACCACTTCCGTGTACCGTCACTTTGAACTGGCCAATCAGAATCATTCTGATTGGCCTTACAGCACAGTTGGTAGTAACTCTGCCTTTTTCGGCAAATATTTGTGTGATGAACATGAACATGGATGTTTATACTGTGTCTGGATGTTATGATGTATCACTACATAGTATAAAGCAAAGTCACTTTCCGCTTCCCGCTTCCCGCGTCTGTATGTATGTTTGCTCTTTAAAACTACACAACGGATTTTGATGCGGTTTTTTTTAATAGATAGAGTGATTCAGGAGGAAGGTTTATATGTATAATAACATGCTACCCGTGCGAAGCCGGGGCGGGTCGCTAGTTCCTTATATAGTAAATATATAATCTGAAGTGAACATGCCGTTTTCGTTTTTAGGAGTGGTCTCACGCTATAATATATATACAAGGTGTCTCAAAAGAAAGTTCACATTTAAATCTTTTTTTAAAAGAAAAGTCTTAGCTTTATTGAAAAAATGTTTATTTTATAATTGAAGTACACTGTTTGGGAATTTATTTTTTAAAAATAACATCGTCCAAATGTAAACCGTTGCGCTCTCGGCATTCATTTAGTCGGGCACTAAAATTGCCTATGACAGCTCGGCAGGTAGTCTCCGTGATGGCTGCCATTTCATGACGGATATTTTCTTTTAATTGTGCCAGGGAAGTCGGTTTATTAGCGTAAACTTTTGATTTGACATAACCCCACAGGAAAAAATCCATAGGTGTTAAATCGGGACTCCGTGGAGGCCAATTTATGTCACCTCGCCTGTAGATTAATTTGTTCGGAAAAATTTCTCGAACTCGAGGCAGAGATCTGTTGGACGTGTGTGAAGTTGCTTCATCCTGCTGGAACCATGTTCTTTGGTTGTAACCAGGAAAGTTTTGCAGTTGGGGCACGAAAAACTCGTCTAACATCTCCACATAACGCTCTGAATTCACTGTGAGCGTGCGTCCCCTTCCATCTTCAAAAAAGTAAGGGCCGATAATTCCTCGCGCCGACAGGATCGCTGCCCATACGGTGACTTTGGGTGAATGTTTCTGATGTTTTTGTTTTGGATTGGTTGCACTCCAGTAACGACAATTTTGCTTGTTTACATGCCCATTCAGGTGAAAATGGGCTTCATCGGAAAACAAGATGTTGGTGAACGTTGGAAAGCGCTCAATCATCTGATTTACAAAGTCAAGCCTCTGACCAGCATCTTGAGGCTTCAGTTCTTGCACCAACTGAATTTTGTACGGGTGCAGCTTTAAATCTTTGTGTAAAATGCGGCATAATGAAGATCTGTGCACATTTAAAGCAACAGCACGCTTCCGAATCGAGAGGTTTGGATCATCTCGAATAGACTGAGTAACACTGTCCACGTTTTCGGCTGTTCTTGATGTTCTTGGCCGCCCAGATTTTGGTTTCTCCAGAGTTGACCCAGTCTCTTCAAACTTCTCAACCCATCTCAACAAGTTTGTTTGCTATGTTCAGTTAATAAGGCCTGAAACAGGTTTTTGGCGTAGATGCGAGTTTGAATCCTCATTCGTATATTACTCTTTATGTATATCTAAATTGCATCTGTAATGAATATATTTAAATATCAGTGATTAAGAAACGACCAGTGACACGACAAGCAAGAATAATGCAGTAATAGGCAGTAAATCGGAAAATTCGGGAATTTCATACGTATTTTGTGAAAACACCAAGCTAGAATGAACAGAGAAACTGAATGAATGAGTGACGAACACGAACTAAATAATCATTCAATGAACGAACTATTAACAGACAGAACAGAACAAAAACTGCGAATGAAAAGTGATTTCGGAGAGTAAAATTGAAGGCTTTTCATGTGATTTTGTGAATTTGTGTGTATAAAATTCATTGTAGACTGTGATTTTATAATATTTTTTGAGAAAAGTTCCCAAAAAAACGTACCGCTTGGTAGTAATATGAGTAATGTTACCAACCAAAATGGAACAGGTCTAGAGCAGCAGGTCAGTACCTCATGTAGTACATGCACTTTGTATCGATTTTTCCATTGTTGCACGGATTATTAGCTGTAGAGCTCGATGCATAAAGATTTTTCATGTCTCAATGATACAGATCTAATTCATAAAATGGCTCCAATATTCTGGTATCTCGATAATAGAAGAATTTAAATGCTTTACGTGTCTTGAAATAACCAACATGGCGACTGAATCTTTCTACTTTTACGGTATCTATTTCATTGATTTTGCTGAAAATGTCATTCTCGAATTTTTGGATTAGAGCCTGGTGGTTGGTTGCTGTAATATTCCGAGCCTGTTGGTTGTGAGGTCATTGTCACGTTATACTTGCGTGTCATGGCGGGAGGAAATTATTCTACCGCTTCATAGATAAAACTAAACCTATCGATTTCTCTTTGTACTGTTTTCTGCTAATAGTCTGCATTTTCGCGAAGACACGGCACCTACCTGCTTTAAATTATGATCAGAAAAAGCATTGTTTAGCTTCAGTCACGGTTTATAGTCATGCTTACATACCTATCTGATTTGTTATAGTTAACCTACAGATTTGCAACAACTATCTGGGTTATAGGAAATTAATTATCTACTCTGGAGTACAGTTTTGATGTAGAATAAACAGCTTATATACATAACTGTACTAAATCTAAGCATAAATACTGGTTTCATTTCCAAATAACATCTAAACTAATATAATATAAGTATTACAGAATATTTACAAAATACACAAGAACCAGTTGAGGTATCTAAAGACCGTTGCAAACAGTCTATAAGCAGCTCAACTTATCTAGATCACTAACAGTCGGAAGCGTTCCAAGATACTAGCGGCATTGATGCTTATATACTTATATTATGGTGTGCATGTTTCCATTTTCAGCTTGCTGGTCTGGACTTGCAGCCTCAGGCTCCAAAGAGTGCTGGCGCTGGCCGCTACATCCCTCCGCATTTGCGTAGGCAGTTGCAGGGCAGCCCTTCTCAAGGTAAAACACTTTGCTTCAGATGTTAGCAACTTCAGCTCATATTTCTTATGGGAAACATACATGTATATCATAGAAATGAAATAAAAACATACATGTATTGTATACACCATAGTCATAATAAAGAGACGGATGTATCAGAAACCCGAATGCTAGTTTATACCTAAACATAACAATTTTTTTTGTTGTTTCTACAGTTAGTAACTGTCTATATAATTCCAAAACAAATAACTTTAGTGTTAGAAATAAAGCATTGTTTCAACTACTGAACAATGATAGCACAGTTGAAAAAGATACAAAGGATATTTATAGTGACAATGTATAGATTTGTTTCAAAAGTAGGTTAAATTGATAAATTGTTTGGGGACATTGACAACTTATCATTTTCTTATCACTGTTTAGGCCTAAAAAACGAAGTTTTTAAAAAAATACAACAAGCTGTGCCCTAAAAATAACAAATTTTCATGTGAAACTCTTATTGTTAAGTTATCACATGGTGTACCTATTTTCCAGCTAGAAACATTCTGCTCAGTAGCCTTGCATCCGGTGTTCAGAGCTATTTATATGATTGACCTACAAAAAATTTAGGTCAAACCTGGCTGCAACATAATACCTAAGTATCTATGTCTAACTGCCTGCTTATGTAGAGCAAAGCTTGAGTCTTGAGAGGTATCCTCTGTAGGTAAACTAATGACGCATTTCAGACTTGCATTATTCATTGATTCATGTATGTTTGATCGTTTCAAATTGTATTTGAATAATTTGATTTGCGCAGTATTGTGAAATACAAACTTACCTAAAGCTCTCCATCTCTTAATAAGTCGAGAATTCTCTGATTAAAGGTTTCTTTGTAACATAATTAAATTAAAATAACTTCTGGTATTGGTAACAAAAATACATTCCTCTAACTACTACTCCCAGCTATCTTGTTTCTCTTAACCCAACTTCGAAAAAAGAAAAAGACTCTTAACAGTCTTCTTGTTTTTCTTTACAACTTTCTAAATAAGGAGATCTAATGCTACCAGTTCAACTCTGGTATTTTTATCTTACTTTCTTGTAATATTAAAATTAAATTTCACTTTTGATATTGATGAAAGGCAGTGCAGCCCTAGCTCACTGATAATCGTAATCCACTCTTTTGATAGTTACACATTAGGAATTTAACAGTTGAAGCTGATTATACGCAATAAGGCTACAGATTCTTTCAACCCTAATTCAACCTGATTCTCGAAAGCTACTACATTAGTGGTGTGTTTTCTATTCTAATCAAAACAATCCTTACAGGGGAAGAGTCTAAGCCATCAAGCTTAGACGCTCGTCCCAACGAGTCCCGTGACGTTCGTTCATCATTCGGTAATAACAGCCGGGGTTCCGAGCGTGGGGGTCGCCGCGACGACCGCGACCGCGACCGCGACCGGGACTATGACCGTGGCTATGATTCGCGTAACTCCCGCAGAGACAATCGCGGTAAGATAATTATCTTCTAAGACACAGTATACCGAGTGTATTAAGATCTACTCCCGAAAACTGGTAGAGGTAGGAGTGCTTGAGTCTTCAGTATTCGGGAGTTGTTTAGATACTTTGTCTAATGTTACTAATACTAATTATAATTAAATAAATAACACCTAACAGTCATATGTGGTCCTGAACCACCTTAGGATTCCCTATATCAAAAACTACGAGTAATATAGTACCACAATACCACTATTTGTTTGAATGGAGACAATGCGAGTGCAGTCTCTAGAACAACCATTCGTTTCTCAGATGCTTTTAACATTTGTTTCAAAGATGGTCACATCAAATTATTGAAGCCTTATTGACTCGGACAAACAAGTCTTCCTGCCACTAATAAATACTAGAAAAAAAATCAAAAATATACATACAAGTAGAACTAAAAACAACTATAGTTCGGCCGTTCAGAGAATGCGTTCCTGACACCTATCAGTTAGTCACGACTAGTGACTATAATGTTGTAATAATGTTGTTTTAATGCTCATCAATTGTTAAAACGGTAAACAACCAGCATCGTATCCATATCGTAACTGCAACGCCATTACAAAGTTACGTCGTCAGTTCAATCGCGACGTGTCAGGAACGCATTCTCTGAACGGCCGTAATATAGTTAGAATTATTTTTCTGGTTCAATTAGTTTGTTGAAGTCTTGGTACCTAGTAGCATATCGTTTTTAGCATCTTGAAGTACCTGAAGGCTTATGGTAAATATAAGCTTCATTATTTATTTTAACTGGTAAGTTACAATTATGAATGAATTTTTTTAGAGTCATAGTTGGAATACCAAGCATATTAAAATTCTATTGGAGATTACAGTCAGAAATCTGTGTTTTTAATTTATCCTATTGCCTGAAGGTAATATTTGGATTTAAGTAAAACTGTTCCATTGATTCATTCTGTAGCTTAAACAGCTTGATCATTTTGGTAAATAAGGTGTTATTGGATACGATTTAATCATGATAGATAAATCACAATATTTTAAATGGGACAGCTTGGATGTTTGCTTATCAATTACGTCCTGACCTTGATTGAAACAAAGGATTCTTTTCTTAGGTAATATGATTGAAATAAGATGTCAAAGTGTGTATGAAATACCATGCAGCTAAATTAACTTGATATTCTGGAATAACTCATATTTCAGTATTTTATTGTGTTGGTTGTGTACATACCAAATAATTACATTTATTTTATAGTGTTTTTCTTTTTTCATTTAGCGGACGACACCAGAGGCGGAGCTGGTGAGTTACTAGCTGCGATGGGATCCCGGATTTTTGGTTGTAGACTCTTGGCTTAGGATTATTTTGTTCCTATGTTCGATTTAGTTCCAAGTCTTGGGTAGGTCTTGGTAGGTCGTCGACCTTGTAACCTGATCTGATTCTCTACTATATTTTGGTGGCAGGACTTTTGAAGTTGTAACTGAAGGCTTAAAACACATCTTTGTATTGGCATTTTCGCAATTCTGCTTTTTTATGCGCTTAGACGTTTGGTGCAATGAACCTAATGCTCTTTTGCACCATACTTAGATAACTTAGTTCCCAACTTATTAGGATATATTTAGCGAGTACTTTTCCATACTGACATAGAGAATCGAGATATCAAAGAGTAGATAGATATGCATGAACTTAAAGTTTAATAGGATAGGTTGTGCAATTGTGCATGGCCATTTTAACATTAATGATAATATTCCATTAACTTCAATCAGTTCAGCACAGTAATCGTTGTGTACAAACAAGGAAACACTTGAGCCCCTCAAACTCTGTTCCGCTTGACATTATTGCTTGAAACTACTCCTTATAATATTCTGTAATTTGCTTGCCTGCTTTAGGAACACTTGTATTTCACTTCGCACAGTGCGATCTAGCCCCAAACTTAGCAAAGCTATACTATGGAAATTGACAGATTGACTGTTAGAGTGCTTGCATACTTCAGATAAATTAGGATGCAAGTTTCCAATCATTATCGCTTCTGTAAGTTGCTCTAATTCAATTTTTTTGAAACATACTTTAATCCAGAATTGGAGCTTTTTCAGACAACTACAACTACAACTACAACTTTTGCTCTACTTGAAAATATTGGACCAGATACAATGTTATTTCCGGTACAATGGTCCGGGAACAAACTGAACCGACTGTATGTGACATGTAGAATGAAATAAAATAGGATCACGACTATAATCCCCATGTACTGTAGATAAGTCAAGATAAAGATCTCTAAAGTGGGTAGTCAGAGGCACATCCAAATATTACATTTGGCTTATAAGAATGTTTTCAATGTTAATGCGTATACATTTGGCTGTCACTACGACCTGTAGAATGACTATAAAAAATGGGATTTATATGACTAGAATCCTCATATTGAATAAGATGTGTGACATGTAGAATGACCGCCTATTTCTCCCACATATCCCGCAGCAGGTCGCGACGGTGAGGCTGGGGCGCAGAACGGCGAGTCGGAGCGCTGGACCGAGCCAGAGCGCTGGTCAGAGCGCGGCGGAGAGCGCGAGCGGCCGCGCGCAACCGCACCCTCGAGGGACATCCGCCGTGATGAGGATTACGAGCCGCCGGCGCCGCGCAACGACCGCTGGAAGGTAAACACCCAGTGCCTTAACTAGCCATTTTATGTGTTCGGTGCTAGCTTTTATAACTGCGCCCAGGACCAACTCAGCACCCGGTTTGAGTATCTGAGTATGGCTCCGGTGCCTTACCTTGGTCTATACCAAGGTAAGGCACCGGAGCACGTATAGACTACCCTGACTGCGCCGTATTTCTGATAATTTCTGCGCCCTGTGCATAAAAAAATTATACATCGACATAATTCATCCAATTAAGTCGTCTTCCGAAACCTATGCCCCTACCAATGCCCCTTGTAAAGACCAAATGCTAGATTCTGAAGAATGTTCATCTTGTTTTTGTATGAATTCGAAATGACGAAAAATCGTTTTTTCAGTAATCCCATAATAATGGCAATGTTACAGGCAATAGAGGAGACAATAATAGCTTCTAATAAACTAATTCCAAAGTGAAAAGTTACTATTTTCATTCAAGCAACCTAATTTTATGAAAGTGCCAAAATTCTAAATACAAGAATTTATTTTTTAGGAGCCAGAGCCACGACAGGATGAACGCAGCAACTCGCGTTGGGCCTCTGATGACGTGCGCCGCACGTCCAATCGCAGGGACGAGCAATCGAATGTATGTACCAATTGTTGCTGAGCAGTTTTCATATTTTATATAGACTCGCCGCACACAGTGTCACCGGTGGCCGCCACACGCTACTGAGTCGCCGCTACTCGCTTCTTGTGGCCGCTACCGACCACATAATATAATAGCATACACATAAGTGGCAGAAGCGCGCTTCAGCTACTTTTGTAGCCGCTACTAGCTTCAGGTGGTGGCGTTTGAAGCTGTAGCGTGTGGCCCGTGTGCGCCTGCCTATACTTTGGTCTACTAACGGATCTACCATACGGAACATTATATTAGTATTATGGTAACAAGTTCATTGCCCTCGCCCCAGACTTGCGGTACTATGATTAAAGTTATGTACTTGGGATGACACCATCATTGCTGACCCGAAATTTAATCTAGGGACGACAACATTCCCTAAGCTCGTTAGTGACTGACGAGGCGCGAGATCGGACAATAGTTGCATATTCTTACTCTCAGAAGCACGAAATTTGCCAAGGCGCCGTTATCCAATGGACGTCCTATTATATAACACAGCATTCGCCCTAAGGAATGTTGATATCTGTGGATTAACTTCAGCGAGTGATTGACCTTGATGTTGATCACGCTAATAATAGTATAGGTACTCTGTAGCGCCATTAGTTTTTTGTGTAATGTTTGCAGTATTTTTGTAGAAATACTTTCGAGGAACTTATTCATTCTGTCTCTGTAATCTAATAGTGAGTTATAATATAATATCTGAGTTTTTTTTTTTTGGAAAAGCTTATATGCATTTAGTTAATCTGTTGACGTTCTTCCGGATGACTGTTTTGTTTTGGCAGTTAACAATCCATATGTGACCGATCTCAAGTTCAATGCCGTTTCTTAGAATGCTTACGATAATAAAGATCAAACAATCCATATGTGACCGGTCTCAAGTTCAATGCCGTTTCTTAGAATGCTTACGATAATAAAGATCACTTTTGCGTCGTGTCTATGTGTCGTAGGCGTTTTTTTCCAAAAACCGAGAGCATGTATTCGAAATTAGCCACAACTTTAGTAGGTTTTTATAATGCGCATATGTAGGTTAAGATTTATACTTATTTTTCGAATTTGTCTTTCGGTGAGAAGAGAACTCTCAAAAATTTTGTGACACGTGTTTCATGGTTTCAGAGGCTAAAATTTTTACCAGTACGTAAATGTAGTCATAGATTACGTAAACACTGTTAAACTGTTTTATTGTACCCTGTATGGTCTGATCGTTACAGAATGATTGGACGATCCCGCTACCTCGCGACGAGCGGCAGGAGTTGGAGCTGTTTGGCACTGGGAATACCGGAATCAACTTCTCCAAATACGAAGACATACCAGTGGAGGCGAGCGGGGACCGCGTGCCAGAAAACATCACCAGTGTAAGTTATAAAAACTTCATAAATAATTAATTAATTATCAATATCATCAGACTCATCAGTAGTCCAATATTTCCCTATATCCTCCGAGCGCAGCGTAAAGACTGAACGCAACACACGATACGCATGTTAGTTGCGGAAAATATACAACTTTAGTATCTTTTATTTAACATTTATGCATTGAGCTATCAAAATGCAATAAATACTTCAGATGAAGTGGTCTGTTCTGTTGAAGAGCACTTATTCTTAATTTGATTATTATAATCTGTTAGAAGTGTCCTTATTACTTTCAATCAAACCGAATGTATGATATAAAAACTTTTTACACATAAAAAAAACGAAGTGGCGTAAAATGCTAGCGCGAGACTTGCTAAAATATTCTACTACTATTATCGATAAAATATCCACATTTCAAAATAAAGTTGGGGTAGATTTTGGTATAAATTGGGAAAACTGTGTATTTTTGTTCTATGACGTCTTGTTGTATAGAACAAATGGGACTTCCCCTCAAGTTATAATATATTCTCCTTTACAGTTCGAGGATGTTAACTTGACGGAAATCATGCGCACGAACATAGCCGCCGCTCGTTACGACAAGCCGACGCCTGTGCAGAAATACGCGATTCCGATAGTGCTAGGCCGGCGTGACGTCATGGCGTGCGCCCAGACCGGCTCCGGAAAGACGGCCGCCTTCCTCGTGCCCATTCTCAACCAGATATACGAGGCGGGGCCAGTCAAACACATGGGGTAAATACATCTGAGAAATAATTAAAAAAATAAATATTGGTGGCCATTTCACAAGCTTGTACTGTAAGAACTAGATAACTGATAGAATACTCATATACTTTTTTTTTGTAAATACTGTTTCAACCAGGGTTAACACTATATCACTATCTATCAACATGAGGAATAGTGATTCCCCATGACACAATTGGTGGTGTCGAGGAGAATGATCCTTGTAACTTAAAGTAAAATACTTTATAAATACTTAACTAGTTTCAAATATAAGTGACTTAACTCTACGTTCTTTCTTTTCCAGGCCATATAACAGACGCAAACAGTATCCTCTGGGATTGGTGCTGGCTCCGACTCGTGAGCTCGCCACCCAGATCTTTGACGAGGCTAGAAAGTTCGCATACCGTTCACGTGTGCGTCCTTGTGTCGTGTAAGTAATGAAAAAGCCCCGTTTTTGTCTTTCTACAAGACTCTTTCTGGTTTGGCCTTGGCAACCTGGATAGCTGTCATCTTTGCCCAACAAATAAACCTGGATAATCAATTGATAAACATAATTTTATAGTCATACTAATTAGTATGTGCAAGTTGTATGTAATGTAATCCACTCTGAATAGTAAACTCATAACCTTGTTGCAAGTAGTACAAGTAACATCACCTAGTTTTATGAAATACTTGAATTTTAAGTGCCCAACCTACCTTCTACTTTGTTCTACCTGCATCTTACTTTAACAAAACAATCAAAAATCGTTCAATGCTGGTATTGATGTCTTTAGAGAAAAATAGTTTACTTAGTTATCTCTTCAATGATAAAGACACAATTATGATTAAATTTACTCAAGTTAACCATATAAATGCATTTCAAAATGGGCTTTTTCATATAACAGATTTGGAATTTTTAGATGACTTTGCTGATAGATACATAAAAAACAATCATATTTGAAATCTACCAGCCAATACTTTTTACAATTTACCGTAAGCCGAATGATAGTGAAGTAACTTTAAAAATGGCCGATTTCCTCAGATACGGCGGTTCCCCGATCCACGACCAATTCCGCGAGCTGGAGCGCGGCTGCCACCTGCTCGTGGCCACACCCGGCCGTCTCGTGGACATGCTCGCGCGTGGCCGCGTGGCCCTCGACCACTGCCGCCACTTGGTCCTCGACGAGGCTGACCGCATGCTGGACATGGGGTTCGAGCCCCAGATCCGCAAGATCGTCGAATGCCACACGATGCCCAAAACCGGCGAACGACAAACCCTCATGTTCTCGGCCACCTTCCCGAAACAGATCCAAGTGTTGGCGCAGGACTTCTTGTTCAATTACGTGTTTTTAGCGGTCGGACGTGTGGGATCCACATCTGAGAATATTACTCAGAAGGTAGGTAATGCATTTTAATTCATCACCTTTCATTCGTTAAAACAATTGACGCATTATGTAGACTTAATAAATGGCGTCAGCCCACGGTTTCGCTCTGATAACAAGCCTGATTACCCGAAAGATGAAATGAATTTGAATTTAAGTTAATTTATCTATCATGCTTTTTGCCAATAGGTGGTGTGGGTAGAAGAATGCAACAAGCGTTCCTACCTGTTGGATTTGCTGAATGCATCCAACCTACTGCAGCGCTCGCGGCCCGAAGAGGACCAATTGGTTCTTACCTTCGTTGAAACCAAGAAAGGTACATTTTACTGTTCTCTCTGCTCTTATTAGTTGTACACTTTTATTGACTGTTTGGAATAAGTTTTTGTTCAAAATCAGTCAGAATATACTCTGTAGGTGTATGTACAAGTCTGCTTTCTGAAGACTCCCTTTGCTCGATATTCATTGAAGCTTAAATTAAAGTTGATACATTGCCTGTCTTGGCTGTCTGAATACAACTGTATATTATTATTTAAATGCCTCTGTGATTATCATATTATTTTCTCAAAGGTGCGGACCAACTGGAAGAGTATCTGGACCACCAGGGCTACCCGGTGACGTCGATTCACGGCGACCGCTCTCAACGCGAGCGCGAAGAGGCTTTGCGTCGGTTCCGTACCGGCCAGACACCTATTCTTGTGGCTACGGCCGTCGCAGCTAGAGGTAAGCTAAGCTCTTCGATTGATGTAAGAGTTTGACATACCGATATTCTTCTAAGAAGTTAATTTCTTAAAAAAGTTTTATTTAATTATTGAATGATTGCAAATGCTTTATTGTACACCAATAATAAAAAATAACAATGAAATAAACTTAAACTAGAACAAACTGTACAATGGGCGGTCTTATCATGCTTATCGCTGGTCGCTGGTTACACGGTTCCGATTATCTCCAAAAAAGATCTTAACCTAACGAAAATAACGCGTGATCTATAAACATACATTTGTTTCCCTCAGGTCTGGACATCCCTCACGTGCGTCACGTGATTAACTTCGACCTGCCTTCCGACGTGGAGGAATACGTGCACCGTATCGGTCGTACCGGTCGTATGGGCAACTTGGGCGTGGCCACGTCCTTCTTCAACGACAGCAACCGCGGGCTTGCGCGCGACCTCGTAGAGTTACTTGTCGAGGCCAAACAGGATGTGCCTAGGCGAGTTTACCATCTACACTATTATTATAAACCATAAGACATCTGCAAGGATCTGAGCGCTTAGATATCTGAAAGGATGTCTACCGCACACGGGGGTTGTTTTTCGGATTATAAGTTCCCCCTTTATTTATTCTGATTTTTTATCTACATACCAGCAACTTTCATCTTAATCCGTTTTGTCCTTTATTTTTGATTAGGGAACAAACATAGCAGCCTTATCACAAACTTTAGCATTTATAATATTATTATAGATTACCCAAACCCAGACCGCTATAGTTCCACATCTGATATTCGATCTTCCAAAATTAACAAATATATACCAAAAAAAGTTTCATCAAAATCCGTTCAGTAGTTTTTGCGTGAAAGCCTGACAACAGACGGACAATAATTTCAAAATGTTTTTTTTTGGCTTGTGTTACTTGTATGAAGACCCCCTAGGAGTATTTTTTTTTTCGTTTTTATTCAATGTACAGAATTGAACTCTTCTACAGCTTTATTATATGTATAGATTAGGATTGTAATTTTATTTGTACTAGGTAAACTAAAAAATAATCTATTTTCTATCAAAAACTAAAATATTTTATTTTCATAAGAGTTAGAGATCCATACGATTATTACAATAATGTAAAAAATGTTCTTTGTGGACCTGTATTTACACGACTTTTTATTTCTCAGCTGGTTGACAAGCACAGCGGCGGACGGTCGCATCGGCGGTGGCAGCCGTCGCACTGGCAGTCGCTCAGGCGGCGGCGGCCGATTCGGCGGAAGCGCTGCCGGAGCCGCCGGAGCCGCGGCCAGCAGTGGCAGCGCTTTCGGCGCAAGGGACTTCCGTACAACGTCGCGCCAGCCTGCACGTTCTGCGGGCGCCGGCTCTGGTCAGTATCACTACTCACTTGCGACCTAACATCTAATGTTTTCCTTTTTGTGAGTTTGAGACGCGAACAAACTCGCCCTGATGAAGATTCTCTAGATTAGTCTTGAATCTAGACTAATATTCATCGACAATTTTTTTTAACCTGAGTAATTTCCCGTGTTTTGTCATAATGTGTAGCAACACGGATTGTTCACACATCACATTTCGCAAGTCTTGTGTCTAGTGGCTCCATCTTGGAAGTAACTAGCGTTGTACAATTTGATATTATGTTCGGTTAGGATTCGGATACGGCGGTGGCAACTACGGCGGCAATTACGGCGGGTCGTACAGCGGCGGGGGCGGCGGTGGCGGTGGCGGCGGGCCCGACTGGTGGGACTCGTAAGCCGGCACACCTTCGCACCGCCACTAAACATCCGACACACAACTCAACATGCGACCTATTTTATTTTACATAGTGCTTCCTGAAATTTGTGACTCGATCTACGGGTATCGGTAAACGAGGTGTTGTTTTGTTCGATTTTGAAAATTAATGCGAATAAAAAGTAACCGCCGAAGGTTAATGAAACCTTGATTACTAGATGTATGAATTGTTATTTTATATTCTTAAGTCCGGACTTTATGATAGTTTCTGCGAAATGCTGTTTTGTTTTATCGATATTCGTAACCCGCATTACATAACGGTTCGTTCACAATTTTCCGGAAGCGCTGTACGTTAACTCGACTCGGACTGAAATTACCCTGTGACTATTTAATGTAATTGTACAATAGATAAGAGCGGTGCGAGTGAGACGTGAGTGGCGAGGCGGCCGCGGCGCTGAATCTCACGCGTCCGCCCGCGGTCGTCCACGCGTGTTTCTTTATAAAATAGTTAGGCGTTAGACAAGCGCCTCTAAATATTCGCCAGATAGCTAGTGCGATTCACTGGTGGATTAATCGATTAACAGTAAATTATAACTATATCATACGTTCCGTTGCGACTAAGTCTTTCATTTCCTGACTCGCCGCGTTTTATCATTTTCTAGTTACGATTATGTAAACGTAGACGTCTTAACATAGAAACTATTTTTGATGTTCCAACTGTATCGTGATTTCGTAAATGAACGACGTAATTGTGTGTTTTTCTATTTTCTGATGGTCTCATTGTTGGCTCACTTCCTGTCACAGAAATTTTGAAGCATTTATTGCACCCTTAAATCGATGTAGCTATTGATGTAGATTAGAAATTGAGAAGTACCGATACAGTATCATAGTGAATACATAAAATAATAATCAAAATCTTGTCTGTAGAAAACCCATCTGTCATCAACATGGTCTATAATTTTAATGTGAATTTACCAATAAATATAAAGAAACAGATGAAATATCTCTTTTTATTAAATACCTACCTGTTCCCATATAAAAAAAAGTCTTCAAAATTTAGGTTAGACATAGACTGCGCAAATACCCACCTATATATCAGTTGAGGACCAGTACACTCGCACTATATTACACTACACAACACACCTGATGGATTAATGGAACAGAAAGGTATGTGGGTATCGTAGCGTAGTTGTAGTATTCCAGTATTGTTAGATATTTAATTCTAGCTATAAAAGGGCTGTAAAAACGGTTATGATCAATTGTGACATCGAAGATATAACCACCTAGATCGTTCGATCTAGTTAGAATCTGAAGTTTAGGTCAAGGAAGTTTTCGCTTAGATATCGTGTATATATTGTACCTACCTATCCAAAGAGGACGAGAGGAGTATACCTACACGCTAGAGTAGATAAATTTTAACGCATAGTATTTATTTTTATTAAATTTGTAAAATCAACTCTTATTTTATGGACTATTTTATTCACTACTCTATTTATAACTACTCCCACAAAATTTCGATAATTGGGAGTTTCCTAAAGGTTTTTGGTAGGTTTTTGTTTTGGTATCTACTAAGAAAATCTGGTTTAGTTGGTTTGGAACTTGTCAAATATGCCCGGCGCCTGCGTCTGTCCGTTTCGTCTATACAGATTTCATTATTATTAATTTATCTCATCGATTACGTCCGGTAATGGCCAACGGCTTATTGAATGCGTCTTTTTGTGGCGCCTTTTTATTCGAAGATCGCGTCTAGAGCGGCCGGGACCCCGTCGCGAAGGCATCCACGGAATGCCTAAAAGGTGACTCGTGGATAAATTACGTACATTTCATCCATTTTAACGATTCCCTTTATTATTTAATTTATTTTTATGGTATGTTACACATTTGGCTTGTAACAATGTTTGTTTTTGGGCCTCATTAGCATAAGGCTCATGCTGAGATCACAAAAAAACGTTGAAGCGCAGCCATTTTGATTTCTCGATAGATAGTATTTTATCTTACGACGGCAGATATTTGTTAAAGGGCTCCACGTGTCTAATGAAGGGGATAGCGGGATGTCTCAATTCCGTAGTCATTTGTCGGTTTTATCGCGTCTTGCTTGTGACATAATAAAATAATTAATTTATTATATCTCTCTGAGACGATTTCGATCAGTTTATCTGCGGCGCGCGGCGGGAAGTTAATAGTTTTACGAGTATGTAACATGTAATTTTTATTAATTTGTATTTGATAGTTGATAAGAGCTGTTGCAGTAATTATTGTCTATGCGGGATCTGTCATTAAACAGAGCTAAGATCAAATTATTATTACAAATAGTGTGGGCAAAGTGGGTGAAAACCTTTCCAAATGACGTTAATAAAACTGCTTGGCATTGCTTTCTAAAACGAATTAGTTATCGATTGTTAATCGATAATTAAAAGTTTAACCTACTTACTTCCATCTTAAAAAAATTACAAGACCAGGGTCAATCAATCAAGTTTCATGATATATAAAAAAACTAAATTGAAAAGCGACCCGTGTAGTTTTACCACTATCTACCAAAAACAGGAAAAAATCCTTTGTTTAGTTACCAGAAACATTTCCAAAATGTGTTAGCAATTAGTAGAAATGTCCGGCCATATGTTTTAATAATACGGAAATAATAGAGTTGGGAACATTGTTTCGTCCGCGAACAATACGATGGCCCTTTTGTGCACCATTTGAAACAGCAGTAAATCATTATGCTACATAATTGCGTAAAAGTAAAACCAATGATTTACAATTTGCTCACTTTGTATTGTTTCAATTGAAAATCTTAAAATAAAACAAGAAAAAAGTAAAGATACTATACAAACAATGCGGTGTCAACCTTATTTAACAGAAACGCAACCATTAGGTACCTATATCTATCTATTTATTATGTATTTTTTCACTTTACATACTGTAGGTACCGTATTTAAAAAATAAACATTTTGTAAATGCTTTTGTTTCTTGCAACTTATACATTAGGTATAGATATTAAGAGGCTGCCAGTCGACGATTGCTCTTTTTCGGAACGAAAAAAGTAATACTTCTGAACAAGCCACATCTTTTATTTTTATAAGTATATTACTTCAGGTTCCTACCTATATTTCTATTAAGCTGAAAACATAATAGCAGAAACTTTTCACGATAAAAATATTATTTCAAAATGATACGTTTTAGAATTTATGATCGAAATATTTTATATACCTACTATTAAAATCAACTTGTGATTTATTGTTAAAGATAGGTAATATGTAGATCTAGATTTCTATTAGAATAGATTTTTGATAAGTAATTATACATAATTTATATCATTAATTTATTCGAAAAGTTAAGGCGGACCACGCGCCGACGTGTGTTTGTCGTCATTGCAGCGGTCGGTAGGATTATTTATCGAAGTGATTAAAGATGGGTACATCTTTATTCACATATACTATACATTATAAAATAGGAGATGTGGCTTGTTCACAAGTATTTATTTTTTCGTTTCGAACCAAAATAATCGTCGACTGGCAGCGTCTTAATATATTACAATTTATACTTGTAGTACTTACATTTATATTAAATAGCCTAAATACATTTATTTTTGCAAAGGTAATGTACCCTACCAAATTTTAACGCCCGCTTAAGCAGGAGTTTCTGCCAATACAGTCTCTTATTATAAAACTTCTCTACTTGGGTCTACCTTTGTGCTGTTTTTGCTACGTACAAGTACAAGGGTATTCTACGAGTAACCCCGTCTGTTCAAGTTATAGTATACACCCTTCAAGTCCATGAGTTCTGGATGCGTGCCTTGTTCTACCACTCGTCCGTCGCTGACGACGCAGATGGCGTCTGCGTCGCGAACTGTGCTGAGTCTGTGCGCTATCATCACGCATGTGCGCCCGGCTTTAGCCGCGTCTAACGCTTCTTGCACCACCTTAAAATTGGTGTAAAAATACAGTTGAATAATGAAGGCTCTAACAATGATACCTACTTTCATTTTGACCAAGGCCAACATTTCCTATGCCGTCTCCCTCCTTGGGGGGAATCAATTCGGATGCGAATCCTACTAAGAAAAGCGTAAGGTCTCTATAATTATTAAACAAATCTTTATATTAAAAGTGGAAACCTTCCCGACTTCGTTCACGTGAAGTTTTTTTTAAACAAGACTTCAAGCCCCGCTGCACCCACTTCAGAGGTAGAAATTTTTGAAATTCTTTGTGCTCTACCCCTATACACCAAAAGAAAGTTCTTGAAAATTGTCTAGTACCTACCAGTGGTTTTAGGCTGTTCGTTGATAGATCAGTCAGTCAGTCAATCTTTAGAGTAAGAGTTTTATATTTTTAGACCTTACTTTTTCACTTTCGGTGTCGAGTGCGCTAGTGGCCTCATCTAGCAGCAGCATCTTAGGCCGTCGGATCAGGGCTCTGGCAATGGCTACCCTTTGCTTCTGACCTCCAGATAACTGGGTGCCTTTAGAGCCGATGTTTGTGTCGTATCCCTGAAATAACATAAAAATAGTCCAAATCGTTTTTGATCAAACAATAATGTTTTTGTATCATACCTTATTATATATTCTGCTATTTATTGTACTTTTATCGTGTCTTGAGGAACTTAAAATATTTTTTACTTTCCTTATAAGTTGTTATCATTCATAGATGTTGCTAATAGTTCAAATCATTCTTAAATACTTAGATTTGATGAATTCGTACGAGTTTTTTCGGCGCTATTAGGTATGATGTCACCAAAAACGCGCGTTGAGCTTATAGTCGCCGAAAAAAACCCAATATCATTGTCAATTTAGAATAACTTACCAATGGCAAGCTAGTGATAAAGTTGTGAATGTTCGCCTGCTTAGCTGCATCAATAATCTCGTCAATGGCTGGCTGCTCCACGTTGTTTCCGTAGGCAATGTTTTCCGCTATAGTCCTATCGAAGAGGATGGGCTCTTGTTGCACGAAGCCTATTGATTGTCGAGCGTCTACCAGCCGAAGTTTGAGGAGAGGGATGCTATCTTGAGCCTGGAAGAAAATATTTCGAGTTAAGAGGTTTTCAGGGCTTCGAAGCTAAACAAACCGTTTTTGCCAATTAGTTTCGAACCCCGTTGTCGTGTAATTTTCATGGATGGATCCCACCATGGATGGTTTCAGTTAAATGTCATGTCACAAACTTGACTCACCACTATACCCTCATCAGGGTCATAATATCTCTCCAACAGTTGTATGACGGTACTCTTGCCGCAGCCGCTGGCACCGACCAGAGCGATGGTTTTGCCTTTCTCCACTTCCATGTCTAATTCCTTGAGAACTTGAATATTAGGCCGCGTCGGGTACTTGAATTGGACAGCTTGAAGACTTGCTTGGCCGGATCCTCTCTTAAATAATAAACATACAAAATAATTATATTAGAGTAAGCTGTTAAAAAATCAAGCTTCTTCGACAACGCTATCAAGATATATGGCCATTTATGTCTCATACATTTTGCTTAATTTTTTTTTCCAAAACCTACAGGGTACCTACTTTCCGTTGACCTAGAATAATTTTGGAAATTTGTGAAGAAGCTTTGTAGGTAGCACAAGTTACTTTAACAAAATATTAATTAGTTTAGTAAAACAGGCAAAAAAACTTTGATACGTCGTTATGTACGACCATTTCTGTGATAAACGAACTATCAACATACAAGTTTGTATGGAAGCCAAAGTGCGCGAGTCAGAATTCACACTTTTCCGGTTTTTTTTATTATTATTAATTTATGAAATAAAATAGAATAGAAATGATTGGACAATTCTTACAAAGTTCTCCATAGCGGGTTTAACAGGATCAGTGATCTTGGATTGTTTGTTGAGCAGCAGGATGACTCGACTTGCCGCTTTGAGTCCCTTCTGGAAATTAGGCGCAAACGAAAGCGCTTGCGCCGCTGACGACGCTCCCATGAGCAGAACTTGCGCTGACCTATAAAATTTTAATAATTCTTTAAGATATTGGAACCGAATATCTATGTTTAATGGTAATAATAATTGTGTGACAAATCTTCCTGCCCTTATCCCACTTAGAGGGGTCAGCACATCATGTATCACTCACACTCACTCCTTACATGCCAGCGTCATCTTTCACACAATCCATCCATATTTTTTTAACCTACCTCTACTTCTACATATGGATGTACCATACCTAACAATTACAAGAAAGTCGTCTCTTCGTCTTTCTTCGCCTTCTTCATCCAGAATCGTCAAAACAGTTTCAATAACTGTGTTCGAAATCTTGAGATGATGAAATATTCATCAGTACCTACAATACCAGTTCAGCTAACTCAACTCATAAGCAAGTTCAATCAAGAACGCAAATCTGAAAAAACTCACTTGAAAACATCAGCATACAAGACGTCATCATTAACGATGAGCGTACCGCCATAGTACATTGCAGCAGCGATGATGAAGTTGAATATACTCCTCGAAAGGCCGTAGACAATTCCGCGCCAGTGAGTTCCTTTCTTTGCGAGGATCACCGCTGGCTCTAGCTGGTTAGCGTAGTCTCTTGTGAATGTTTCTTCTCGGCCTAGAGACGCTACGGTGCGTACGTTAGCTACGGCTTCTACTGCGGTCTAAAAAGTTAACAATGCCGGTCAACTGGAATTATAGGAGATAGTGTTCAAACAAAAGAGGAAGACAGTATACTTTTTAATAAGATTTTACTTAAATTCAAATATTAATGTGTGCTGTCATTGTACGTAAATAGGTAATCGTTAATGATCAAGCTCGTAGCGATTTCCGCAGCAGTGCTCCTAGCATAATACGAGTAGTAACTCTCTTGTAAGGTAACAAATAACATAGGTAAACGGATCACGTCTTAATAAAGAAATGATGGCATGAAACTCTTGTCTCCGATACCGACAACCAACAACAGCTAATCTTGATCGCATGAGTAACTACTGTAATCAATTTCTAAACAAGTCGGTAAGTACTAACCTTTGAGCTGATTTCCATAGTTTGAGCTGTTCCAAAAGATTCCGCCATTGCAAATTTGTTTTGCTTGTACAGAACGAAGGTAAGAACTGGTACGAAGGTCAATGCAACAAGACCGACCCTCCACTCGTAAACTAGAGAGAGAACCAAAGCTAAACCGAAAGTCCCCATCGCTTGTAGGACGGAACCGATCCTCTGTCCAGTGGCCTAAAATTGATGAAAAAAAATATATAAAATCGAATTAGTTACAGTGCTAAACTATAATCATACCATACACAAGTTATCTTTATATTTATTGTCTATCAAATGATTTTAAGGCGAGTAATAAATGTTTTTGATGAATGCAGAATTGTTTTTTCTCAATAACCGCAAAACATACAGTTTTGTTTTTCATGACAAAGATAAGTTAAGGATATAATCTAGATAAAATACAGACAGAAACACGATTAGTGAAACTTTTCTCGATAGATTTATTTTCTAAAGTAGGCTCTTCAAAAACACGAGTTTCGTTTTTAATCAAAGCTATGAATAGCTAAACAGTTTATTTTTATATAATTCGTAAGATAATCATACTAGCTAAATAAATTACAGACAGTTTCTTTTTAAATTTGATGGTTTTCGAGATAATGCAGTTTTATCACTTTTTCCGTCTTATTCGGGTTCAGCCCATACAAAACGTCAAAAATTTTACTTATCACCTTAACTGTTGGTCCACTAATGCCTAAGCCTACACCTGAGATTAAAGTGCCTTTAATAATAATAATTATATAACACACAACATTCATAATTAAAGACTCACCTAACATTTTTTTTTTAAATTTATTTACTATTTTAACACTTATTACATAATATTTGCTTATATAATAGCATCTAAAAACCACTAAGGTTTAAGCCCACTCTAGGATTCCCTGTGCTGTGGATATCAAATACAACGAGTATATGAAACCATAACACTCAAACCCAAAACAAATAGCTCAAGATTATACAAAAATGTGTTCCGCACCTCTTACGTGTCTGTCTGGTACTCCCCTATAACGCCGATGTCATCTTTGAAAAGAATGGGTATAACACTCAGCACGGTCGATATTTGAAGTAACAGTTAGAAAGACTTACCCCTTGTACCGCAGCTGCTTCTCCAGAAAGTTTAGCACACAATGCACCGGTGGAGTTCTCTTTGTCATCGAAATAGGCGACCTCTTGAAGAAGTAACGTTTGGAACATCATCTTTCGTAACCGTTCCGTCAAATGTTCTCCGGCAATGGCGTAGAAAAATACCTAAAAGTAATGCATGACAAAATAATTTACATCTGGAGGGCGTGTTCCAAACGTCATTTATAAATAATTAAATAATAATAAATAAATATAGATGGACATTTCACACAGCGCCATCTAGCCCCAAACTAAGCAAAGCTTGTAATATCCAAACCATGTAACTGATAGAATACTTAAATACGTTTCTTTTTTGTTCTAAATACATACTTATTATACTTATTAACACCCAGACACAGAACAAACATCTATGTTCATCACAAAAATGTTTATCCCGGGTGGGGATCGAACCCACAACCTACAGCGCAGAAGGCAGAGCTACTACCAACTAGTACTTTATTGTAGGTACTAGGCCCTAGTTAAGTAGTAGTTTACTTACCATAATAAAGTTAGTCAATCCAGAAAATACTCCGACTCCGACAAATATCAAGGAGTAATTTCTGATCTGCCTCCAAACTTCGTCTTGATCCTGGATTGAGAGGACCTAAAACATTTTCTTGATTTAATTTAATTAATTCATGAGCTGGTTTTTCAGAACGTTATTATAAAAACATACGTCAACAAAATCTCCCAATATGACAGCGAACAGTGGCATGGCGAATCCGCTGGCGAGAGCACAGATGCTGGCTAAGGTAATGGTCTTCCATTCTGGAGAGTTTAGCTTCAATACTTTGAAGAACGATACTTCTGTGTCTTGTCTGACGGTTTCTTCTTCCTATGATTAGAATAACACATAGGTAACAATAAAAAAAAGTGTCATCAAAGCATGTATGGAATGGCGGAACATTTTCGGAATGCTGCACAGTTCGTTGGAACTTATGTGTAATTTATTTAAAAATCAAAGCAAAATCTTGCTCTACTATGTATTTGGTATAATGACAATATTGCAAACTTACATTTTTATACTTACATTTACTATCACTAGCTCTTCTTCGTCTTCGTCTTTTTCACTTCTTACAGATACTTCTCGGACTAGTTTATTCTTTGAGTCATCTGTAAATTATTTTATTATATTTACGAAATTATTGTGTGAAAGTGTGGATGTGTGAATGTTTTTGGATGTTTATAATAAAATCAAGCTGAACCGATTTAGACGAAACTTGGAATATGTAGTTCGTGACCTAAAATAGCATCATAATAGGCTACTTATTAACTGATTGCCATGCACATGAATCCGCAAGTTGAAACTTTAATAATGAAATAACTTATTACAATAAATCTTCTGTTGTTTAAAGCAAATGAAAATAATACCCGTGGAACAAATAAAAGATAATAAAAGTTTTTCCTCATTCAAAACACGTTTTCGCTTTCTGAATATAAAACAAATTGCATTGCAGCCTTCTTTTATTACTTAAATTTCTTAATTCAACAAGGAGTTGCCGTACCTTTTTCCTCCATACCATTTGTCTGCATCATAACCATGTCATAGTAATGCCCTTTCTTTTTCATCAACTCGACGTGGTTTCCAGTTTCGACCACATTGCCGTTTTTGAACACATAGATGACGTCCACATTCCTGATGGTCGACAGTCTGTGTGCTACTATGATAGTGGTGCGTCCTTCTTGTGCCTATAAAAAAAATTGTTTTGTAAACACTTGTGAAAGCCACGTACCTCGCGGGCATGAAATGATAGATGAGGTGCATCACAAAGCAGGTTAGGATATCAGTCTCGACTATGATGATTAGTTGTTAAGCCATGACCAAAGGCTTTTGAGTGGCTTAAAAGTTCCATCATCAGAGTTGTGAAACACTTGTGAAAGCCACGTACCTCGCGGGCATGAAATGATAGATGAGGTGCATCACAAAGCAGGTTAGGATATCAGTCTCGACTATGATGATTAGTTGTTAAGCCATGACCAAAGGCTTTTGAGTGGCTTAAAAGCTCCATCATCAGAGTTGGCATTAGCTCATAAAAAATAACTTTTTTATTGATTTAAAGAAATAAAGCTAATAAATAGGAATGAAAACAGTATTTAACATCTTAATGGTCATCCTATATTATAATATATGGCGCTGTTTAGAGAAAGGCATTTTCGTAGCACTCGTAGCAGTCTCGTAGAACATCTACGACTTGAAAAAAAATATATTTTACTATTCTAGCTTTAACTTCACATTGTAAAAAATACATCCTTAGACACGCTATTACTGACATAGTATCAAAAGTAGTGGTGGTTAAGTCTACCTTATCAAGTGCCCTCTGCACTTTAGCTTCAGAGTTGTTGTCTAATGCACTCGTGGCTTCGTCTAGCAGCAATATTCCTGGGTTGCGGATAAGCGCTCGCGCTATGGCAATACGCTGTTTCTGTCCTCCAGAGAGTGATGCACCTCTTTCACCAACAAGTGTGTTGTAACCCTGGAAAAATGCATATACAAACATGACTAATATACATGGCTATGGTTATTTTGTTTAGAACTAATATTTTAGAAATTAGGAAAATAAATATTAACGGTTTACTAGTGAAGTGAAGATAACTTCACGTGATGTTATTTTCAAACAGACTTCAATCCCTGTTGCATCCCTTTAAAGGTTGGATTTCGGGCACCCCTACACACCAACAGGAATACAGCCTCCAAATTTCATAGCCTATATGCCAGTGGTTTAAGTTGTGAAAGAGTTTTATACTCATATATTTAGAAAATTATTAAAAAAAACAAAAAAATAGGATCACGAGTCACGACTGTAATCCCAAGTACGGTAGACATCCTCTCAGATATTCAGACGCTTAGATCCTTTGCAGTAGTCAGCATTCCATACGTGACAGGTTGCAAGCCCATCGCCGCTTATAAGAATACCAACTGGTTTCCTCACGATGTTTTCCTTCACCGTTTTGAGCACGTGTTTTGGTGCGCATATAAATTATTCAAACAGAAAAATCCATTAATGCACGCAGGGATTCCAACCCACGACCTTAAGATTGAAAGTCGAGGTACCTCCCACTCGGCCAACACGGCTAGTAATAACGGCTAATAATCAAGTTATTAGTAACTCACATTCGGCAGTTTCATGATGAACCGATGAGCATTAGCCTGCCTGGCTGCAGCCTCTATCTCCTCATCTGTAGCGCCTTCTCTTCCATACCGGATGTTGTCTCTGATCGTGGTGTTGAACAACACCGGCTCTTGACCCACTAGGCCGATTTGTGCTCGCAGCCATCGAACTGAAACCTCACGAACATCGTTGTCGTCTACTGACACCTGTAAGTTATTAAATATATTATTTTTAGTGTAAGAAAATGTGCTTAAAGAGGGGTAGTCAGACTTACATTTGGCACATGCTTAATTAAAAAAAATACAGAGTAGATCAATGCAGTGGAAATAAGAACCTTGTATAGGATAACATTTTAAACGATAGTGTATGTTTACACGACGATAGTGAATGGTGTGAAAAGTCTTGTTAGACGACTTTTTGTTAAATTAAAAATAACGATATCAAGCACATACTGCTTGGCTATCTGTGAATTATTTTAATGATTTAAATACGAGTAGGACCTTCGTATCTATTCAATGATAAGAAATTAGTTTTGTATTTTTGTCTCTTATTGTGATCGTTACCGATCGCTATTATGAAAAATAGAAATCTAAAAACACCTACAAAATCATACAGCAATAATATTATAATACCAGCAAGTGAATGAATGCTTTATTGTGCCGAAAACAAAATAATCACGGAAACTTAAACTAGAACAAAACTGTGTAATTGGAGTCCACTTTGAATATAAACTTGTTTTTACTCAATAAACCAAATTGAATAAGCAAACTGAATTACGCTTGCTGATTAAAGCATACTTACACTGCCTTCGATGACGTCATAGTATCTGGATATGAGCTGGATGATAGTGGACTTCCCACAGCCCGAGTGGCCAACCAGAGCAGCAGATTGACCCCGCTTTACTGACAAACTGACACCTTTCAACACCTGTAAAAATGCAGATCCTGCTAGATATTTGCCTAAGAAACATCGAAACATCTATACTTATAATAAATCTGTAGAGAGGTCAATTCTGTACATGAAATATATTTCCAAAATAACTATCAGGGGATGATTAGGGATCGATACTGATGCCAAAAATGCAATCAGTAAAATTTTTGTCTGTCTGTCTGTCTGTCTGTCTGTCTGTCTGTCTGTCTGTCTGTCTGTATAACCGTTATAGAAACAAAAACTACTGGACGGATTTTAATGAAACTTGGTACAATTATTTTTCATACTCCTGAGCTGGTTATAGTATACTTTTCATCACGCTACAATCAATAGGAGCAGAGCAGTGAAGGGAAATGTTGGGAAAACGGGAGTAGTTACTGCATTTCTTAAGCTTCCGTCGCGTGTGCAACCTTAATGGTTAAAGCTACACAGAAATCATGTATGACGGAAATGTTCTCCTTAAAATTATATAAAAAATATCCCACGACAGCATATGTTTATCTTTTATGGTTGACTCACAATAACACGTGTAACTCCCGATAGCTTAGCAGTTCGAAGCTTTCTGATTATATTTGACTACTCTTACGTTTATAACACTCTCAGTCATCCCTAATTAAAAAAGTTTACATTATTAACTATTCCATAAAAAAGAATCATAGAAATCGGTATAGAAACACCAAAGTTATACATGAAATACGCTAATAATAAGCCATCGCGCGTGAATACTGAATCATGCTTTAAGGATTATTTTTGTATATAAGGTCGCGAACGCACAGGCAGGCGGCTTGCTTAGCGCCTAGAGGCTAGCGAGTAGCTTCGTAAAACGAACATTCTCGAACGTTCGCGACCGGCCTAGCAGCTAGGCGTCAAGCGCGCAGTGCGGCCGGTCGCGAACGTTCGAGAATCGGTCGCCGCGCTCGACGCGTCTCGCGGCCGAAGGTATAAAAAGGCGGGGCGTCCGAGCGCGAGCGCGAGCTTCATACAATTTTTGTGTGATACTGCGCAGCCGGACCCACCGTGTTTAAGGGTTAAAATGCAGTTACAAATCTATGGAAATGTACAAATTGTACTCCAAAATCTGGAATTGTACTAGAAGGGGTCCCGAGATATTTACGTTTGAAATGGGCCGGCCAGGAAGTAGTCTAAACCCGTTAATCCCCGAGCGAACGCCGGCGTTCGCGCTTTAACGTCACTGCGCAAGGAATTTTTGAAAAATTTATTATTTGGTAACCCGAAGAGCTATCGCTTCCGGGTTTTGACTGTTACGAAGCTGACAGATGACAGTATCGTTCTGTGTAACAAAACCATTACTTCCATTGACTTCGCTGTAGACCTCAGAGTTTGTACGAAGTGTGATTGCTACAATCAATCCAAAAAATATCGTTTTTGGAACGAACTTCGTTCCAAAAACGATATTTTTTGGATTGATTGTATGGCGCGTTGCGAAGGAGGCTAGACGGAAAAAAATCAGACGAAAAGTTGTCACGAGTCACGACGCCGTTTGCTATAGTGTAGTAAGCCGTGCGGCGTGCGCATGTTTCTCTGTGTGTCTTTCTCTCTCTCTCATAGAAAGCAAGCCAATTATTTTCGTTTCGTCTTTCTATTTTGCTTTGAACAGTATACTGTCGCGACGATTATTTTTTTTTTGTTAAGTTTATACAGGTTTTTTGTACATAATAAATAATAATACAAAATTCTGCACAAGTTCCGGATATTGTTGATGGAGTAGGTACATTTTTCGAACAGAAATATCCATTGATGCACGGCCGGTATTCGAACTCGAAATTAATAATATATACCTATTTACCTAACTACATGAATTCAATAATTCAATTTTAAACTTTTTTTTACTTTTTAGTAAAGTACCTACCACCTATTTACCGACATACTTTACCGATAGTGGTAAAATAGCGCCACCTGCCAGCGGAATTGCAAACATCTTTCATCATTGGTTTACCTCTAAACCCCGAGCGGTCGCATGAGACCGCGAAAAGTACCTATAATAACGCAGTAACATCAAATGAAACTAGATGGCGCTAGAATGCAAAAATCACGTTTGTTGTATGGGAGCCCCCCATAAGGCGCTCTATAAATTATTAAAATCTTGACAGGATTATTTTTTTCTGTCGCGGGTCTGCTATAGGCAATACGCTAAAAAGTTCTTATTTCTTCAAGTTATACGCGAGTGAAACCGCGGGGTACAGCTAGTCCTATCTATACTTGTTTATAATAAATCTGTAGAGAGGTCAATTCTGTACATGAAATATATTTCCAAAATAACTATCAGGGGGTGATTAGGGATCGATACTGATGCCAAAAATGCAATCAGTAAAATTTTTGTCTGTCTGTCTGTCTGTCTGTCGGTCTGTATAACCGTTATAGAAACAAAAACTACTCGACGGATTTTAACGAAACTTGGTACAATTATCTTTCATACTCCTGAGCTGGTTATAGTATACTTTTTATCACGCTGCAATCAATAGGAGCAGAGCAGTGAAGGAAAATGTTGGGAAAACGGGAGAAGTTACTCCATTTTTTAAGCTTCCGTCGCGTGTGCCACCTTAAAGGTTAAAGCTACACAGAAATCATGTATGACGGAAATGTTCTCCTTAAAATTATATAAAAAATATCCCACGACAGCATATGTCTATCTTTTATGGTTGACTCACAATAACACGTGTAACTCCCGATAGCTTAGCAGTTCGAAGCTTTCTGTTTATATTTATATTGTCTACTCTTACGTTTATAACACTCTCAGTCATCCCTAATTATAAACGCGAACGCACAGGCAGGCGGCTTGCTTGGCACCTAGAGGCTAGCGAGTCACCTAGCGAGTAGCTTCGTAAAACGAACATTCTCGAACGTTCGCGACCGGCCTAGCAGCTAGGCGTCAAACGCGCAGTTCGGCCGGTCGCGAACGTCGAAAAAAAAATCATCAATAATTGTCTAATGACAAAAAAGCTGTGAAAAAAAAACGTTTTATATAAAGACATTCTGTAGTATATTTAGTATCAGCATTGCACCCGTGCGAAGCCCGGGCGGGTCGCTAGTTATAAATAAATAAATAATAAATAAATTTTGGTGGACATTTCACACAGCGCCATCTAGCCCCAAACTAAGCTAAGCTTGTACTATGGGAACCAGATAACTGATAGAATACATATTTATTTACGTTTTTTTGTTGTAAATACATACTTATTATACATAACACCCAGACACAGAACAAACATCTATGTTCTTCACAAAAATGTTTATCCCGGGTGGGGATCGAACCCACAACCTGCGTAGAAGGCAGAGCTACTACCAACTGAGCTGTGAGGCTAGCCATCCAACTATCCTACTAATATTGTACATGTACATCCTCACAAACTTTCGGATTTACAATATTAGTAGGATAGGGATTATCTGTCCATATTTCTAAGCACAGATAAAACATAAAGTAGTCTTTTGAAAAGAGCAAATGCCTCTTTCCCTTTTTCCAAATAATAATTACTTAGCTGAAAAGTCTATCCTATCGTATTTGAATCGCTTTTATTCTACCGCTAGTGCACTATTATAAATGTGGCTAGTAGGTACGTAGGTCGGTAATCATCATTCCAAAATCCAACAGAAGATATTTATGAACCGCGTGTTTAGCACGTATTGTACTATGTAAGTATATGTAAATGATTGCGAGATTAGCCTGATAATATTTTATATACACAATTACACAAATCGTGTAGCATTTTTGAAAAGTTTTTGGCAAACACGTTCTAGTGTGTGTTGTATTTATGATTGGATGATAATGACTTATCAGAAGGAAATTCATTGATTCATTTCCATACCATTTGATAAATGGGATTAACCTATTTGTTTTTAAGAGTGTTGCCAACAGCAATATTTTTATTATTAATTAATACCACTTTGATTGTAATTCAAGGATCGTTATCAACTAAGGCTGAGCTGAATGGATAAAGTTAAAATTATTTAAAGAAGGCAGTAAGTTACTTTGTATTTTTGGGTCAGAAGATTTATAACATCTTAATTTAACCAGATAGCAGCTGGCTATATTGCTTTATGCCTAAATCTTTATATGACTACATCGCGTTAAGGCTTAAATGCGTTTAGACTAGATCGCTATACGACCAAATAGCGTAACGAAACGACATCTCAACTTATACCTACATCGGTCCAAAGGTCCAACTACAACCCCGTAAAATCTAAACTCGGCAGCGTGTCCAGCCAAGTTCAAAGAAAAAAGAGGTGGCGACGCAACGCCATGTGATAATAACTTACAGGAACATCAGGCCTGGATGGATAGTGGAAGTAAACGTCCTTTAGCTCAATGTTGCCATCTATGAAAGAGGGAGTCGTGCCCAGGTTTAATAGAGGGTTAATGGTGGGCACGTTGTCAATGAGATTAAAGATCTGGGCTCCAGCACCACGCGCGATGCCAAACACCTCCATCAGGGTCGAGGAAATACCGAAATTGGCGGATGCTGTCATCACTCCGAAGAATACCTAAAATAGCAGAGAAATATTATTTATTTCCTCTATAGTTTAAAATAGGTACTTCAAGAAAAGCCCCAACCAACAGTTGCTTTTTTAACCGACGAAAAGGAGGTTCTCAATTCGACACGTATTTCTTTATGTATGACCACGTATATCTTTTCACCTGGTGAGTGGTGACCAATGTAGTCGATGGTGGTGACATTACCCTTTTTGTTTGTACAAAATAACAACTCTCTTGTTGCGTAAAGAACGGATAAACCAACAAACCTTTGTATTTTCGTTACAAACTCACTTTCGCATTTATAAAAGTAAATGATTTAACAAAATAGAGGCATGTACTTACAGCTATCATCGTGGATACGTCATAGTTTTCTGGTTCATCCATCATGAGCTTAAAACCAAAGTACATAGATAGCCCGTAAGCACCAAAAATGCAGAAAAATAGTGTACCCATAGCTACACCAGTGAAGAGACCTGCAAATAAAGACCATAATCAAAGAAATGATCTTAATATCATAACCATAATGTTTGGTATTGGTAAATTTCAATAATAAAAAAATATATTTATATGATTGTTTTAGTAATAAATCAATAAATAATATATAAATACCTATATATGAATACCTTACCTAATATATAAACACTCGAAAATGTAAAATGTACCTTTCTACTGCGTGTAGGAAAAAAACAAAAAACACGGAGGATGTAGCTAATGCTGCTGAAATATGTTACACGTTTTTTTAAGATGTAAGCGTGCGCGTTTATGTCTTTTATATGAAAATTCAGTTTTAGATTTCAGAGCAGCATATTACCTACGTAATTATTCTGTAGAAAAAATGTTTACAGGTTGTTCAAGCCCTTCTGAGATTCTTTTAAATTGTAGTTCATTCACTTAACTTTCAAAATATTTATTTTCCTTGCCTCCTTCAAGTGACTTTGATACCGGTCTATCTCTTTTTGCTGTCCACTAAACGCGTACACTGTGCGAATGGAGGAGATTACCTCCTCCGCGATCGACCCTGCTTTTCCAGTCGCCACCGATTCTTTCTTGGATAAACTTGATGCTACCTGAGAGGATAAATGTTATATATTAAATACATCCTCGATTTTCTAAGTGGTTTTTATAGGACATGGATATTGCTCTGTTTAAAACTATCTCTGAGATGAGATGGAATCACGACTGTAATCCCCAAGTACGTTAGACATCCTCTCGAACCTTTAAACGCTCAGATCCTTTGAAGATGTCTAGAGGGGTTAGTCAAAGGCACGTCCAAACATTACATTTGGCACATACCCACATTTTCCAGTAGTTAGCATTCCACACATAAAAGGCTGCAAGCCCGATGCTACTAAAAAAATGAATGCCTTTGCGAATACTTACAATCCCAGCAAGGCCGACCAGAACCATAGTGATGGGAAAGGACACCAAGCAAAGCAGAGCCAGTTTCCATCCCTTGACCAGCGCCATGATCAGTGAACTCAGAAATGCTGATTGGTAGTATATGAAGATCACCAACTTCTCACCAATTCCATCTTCTAGTTTTAACACGTCGCTAAAAAAACAAACTTATATGAAGATAGTTAGCTAATACAAATTGTACTTTTGTTACTTTTTTTAAATAAAAACAAAAATGCATATCTTAGGGATCTTTACATACAACACAATGAACTAATTTGTATTTTTATGGAAGTAAATAGGTAATAAAAGAGTAACTTTTTATGAAAACGTATGGTTTGGTGGCTCTAGAAGAGACTAGAAGTTTTGGTCGCAAAGAGCTGGTGCAGATTCTGTAATTTAAATAATGAAATACGAGTACATAGTTACATGTTGAAGTTTGAAGTTCGTCGAAGCGTTTTCAAGCTATGTGTGTGTGTATTGAGATATTGCACATGAAGTGTGTCTACCTATTTTATTTGCAGCATCAATAAAAGCTCTCACCTGTTTATTTTAGAAGCGACATCTGCATTCTTTTTCATGTCAAAATATGCAAAATCTTGATTTAGAGAAGCTTTCAAATACTCTTGCCTAATCTTGAAAGCCTGAAAATAAATTATTTTGTAATGATTGTTTAAAATATTTGTGTATATATCTAATATATAAAATTTCCATGTCACAATGTTAGTTACCGTACTCCTCCGAAACGGCTTGACCGATTCTCATGAAATTTTGTGAGCATATTCTAGGTCTGAGAATCGACCAACATCTATTTTTCATACCCCTAAGTGATAAGGGTGGCGTAAAGATCGGGAAAAACGGAAAGTGCTTTTTTCTGTGGGATTATTGACATTTGACAGGACAACGTTTGTCGGGACAGCTAGTATATATATATATTTTTAATTTTCGTTTAATTACCTGACTATAAGCGGCCATGTTCATTAAAACAGTTGATATGTAGGATAAAACAGTCAACAACACGCCAATTAAAACATTGTATACTGCGAAGTAAAGTAATGCTTCCAGAAATTGATCTCCGTTTGGGGTTCCCATTGCTATTGAGATACCATAATTGACCATAGCTTCCAGTAAGGAAGCAAATAGGAGTGTGTTCAATGGCTGTGACACTGCACTAACCATTGTACAAATGATGGCTACAACTATAAATAATTTGTCCATGGTGTCGGCGAATCGGAACTGAAATTATACAATTATTTTGTAACACCGAATTGCTGAGTTATATCTACAAGTATAAGGGAGTGCGCACACTAGCAACTTTGATGTCACTTACAAGTATCTTTAGTGACAGCCGGGAGACAAAAAGTTGCTACGACTAAAGTTTGCGCACTCTCCAATAATATAGCAAAATATTCTTACGAGTGTGATAAAGTTAATGCTTGGGACTTCATCTTTTTCTGGTTCTGGATCTTTGCTAAAATAATAAAATAATTTAACATTGTAACACCAATAATAGTTGGTTTAGCTTACTAATGAAGGTAGAAACATGCGAAAGTGCATTAAGGGGCTCCCAGTAGACGATTGCTCTTTTTCGAAACGAAAAAAGAAATACTTCTGAACAAGCCACATCTCCTATTTTTATAAGTATATTACTTCAGGTTCCTACCTAGATTTCTATTAAGCTGAAAACATAATAGCAGAATCTTTTCACGATAAAGATATTATTTCAAAATGATACGTTTTAGAATTTATGATCGAAATATTTTATATACCTACTATTAAAATCAACTTGTGATTTATTGTTAAAGATAGGTAATATGTAGATCTAAATTTCTATTAGAATAGATTTTTGATAAGTAATTATACATAATTTATATCATTGATTTATTCGAAAAGCTAAGGCGGACCACGCGCCGACGTGTGTTTGTCGTCATTGCAGCGGTCGGTAGGATTATTTATCGAAGTGATTAAAGATGGGTACATCTTTATTCACATATACTATACATTATAAAATAGGAGATGTGGCTTGTTCAGAAGTATTTCTTTTTTCGTTTCGAACAAAAACAATCGTCGACTGGGAGCGCCTTAAAGCTAAACAATATTAGCTATGCCTGCGTGCAGCAATATAAAATAGACGCAAAGTAGAAACCTTAAAACCTGAAAACTCGTATTTAAAGTAATAGATTCGATTTAGGATGGTAAAAAAAAGATTATTTATAAAAAAAAGTATCACTAATGTAATCCAAGTACGGTAAACATCCTCTCAGATCTCCAGGCTGAGCGCCTGGGAGATGTCTAAAGGGGTTAGTCAGAGGCACGGCCAAGATTGAATTCCTAAATTTTGCAGTAGGCAAATAACATTCCACACGTGACAGGTTAAATGCCCGTCGCCTTTTCCAAGAATATGAATTGGTTTCCTCTCGATGTTTTCCTTCACCGTTATAAGCACGCGTTAAGGCTGTATATGCGCCTTAACGCGTGCTTATAACGGTGAATTTTTTGAACCGAAAAATCCATTGATGCACGTTCGGGATTCGAAACCATGACCTTCGGATTGAAAATCGAGATACTTCCCACGGCCAACACGCCTTTTTCATTGGCATTCCATTGGCAAAAATAGTGTAACTCATCTGATGTCTGTTTGATAACGCTAATTAATTTGCTATCTTTCAGTCGAATAATATTCTTGTTACGAGTACCATTAACTTTAATTGAAATAAGCGTAGCAATATCAACACTTTGAAGTTATCTATGAAACAAAGGTCAACAATTTTTTTTTGTTCTCATTGAAAATCCGAATTCGTTTAATTTAAATAAATCGAAAAATATTTTTGTATGTTTAAAAAACTATACCTATTTGTCTTATTGTTTGTAACGGATAAACTAAAAAAACTATGAGACCAATTTAAACAATTCTTTCACTTATTAAAAGCTACATTATCAGCGAGTATCATAGGCTATGCCTAAAAAAAATTACATATCCCCAATATCCGCAATAAGTATAAGCCAATCCAGCCAAAGTTAGAACCTAAGTATCAAAAATTGGCTTATAAAAAATCTTCATTATGTACACCCTTGCGGAGCGGACTGCTAGTCACGGCTAGCACGATAGTTTTAACTTAAAACTATCGTGCTTTTTAATCATCACTACATAGTATAAAGCAAAGTCGCTTTCCGCTTCCCGCGTCTGTATGTCTGTATGTATGTTTGCTTATATCTTTAAAACTACACAACGGATTTTGATGCGGTTTTTTTTAATAGATAGAGTGATTCAGGAGGAAGGTTTATATGTATAATAACATGCTACCCGTGCGAAGCCGGGGCGGGTCGCTAGTTTTAAATATAAATCTAAGAATGAACAGCATGTGAATTGTTTCGAAACGACAGCAATACAAGATAAAACGTAGTAATAACTAATTAGCCGTGTTTTTATTTAAAAGTAGTTATATCACTCGACAAAAGCATGTGTTCAGTGTTAGTTATTCATATTAAAACATTGTAACAAACCTTTTTGAAGTGTCTCCATTAGCAACATTCTCGATAACGTATTTGTTTTTCGAACCACGATGCGGCGGATTCCAATCTGTGTCCCCGGAGCCCTTCATTTTGAACAAAACAATCACCAAAAAATAAACAATAAACAATACTGAAACACTAAAGCGTAATCGGTACGCCACGATGTGACCATAGATCGATGTGACTGAAACATTATATCAGTAAAATTATTTGTTATCTTTATCTTTGTATCACAGATAAATACATTTATGAGCTAGGCGTTATGGCAAAATCGATTGTCGTGTAAGTTTTTGAGTATGAATAATCTGTTGCGAGCGGCTACGGACTGTGCTAAGGGAGATATTTTTAGAATACTAACGTAAACAGAGAATTTATTTATTGCACAACGGTTTCATTCATGGACTTGATATTGACCTAGCTAGAAGTTACGCCGTGCTTTCATCATTATGGTGAAATGTTTTATATTTTTCTGGCTATTATTTTAGTTGCATTGTTAGTTAGTTTATTTACAGAGATAAATAGGTATATAATAATAATAATCTGATACCTACATAATTATTACAGAATATTAACAAAATACACATTTACACAACAAGAAATTATCTTAATACCTTTGCAAACAGTCTATAACTAGCTCAACTGATCCAGGGGCCATACTAACCCTCGTATTCAAGAGCGACACTATGAGAACACGCACCCACTGTGGACGAAATCTTTTTTCATAAAAATCACTTTATGTGTTATGCGACACTGCATAGTGTGACTAGAGGCACATTGTCGTGTGCCTCTAGCCAAAGTTGAGCTCTAAAGGCACACGGTAGCGTGCGCCATAGTGCCGCTCAATACATAAAGTGATGTTTATGAAAAAAGATTTCGTCCACTGTGGGTGCGTGTTCTCATAGTGTCGTTCTTGAATACGAGGGTAACTGTTGCATCGTGAGTAATATCGTTTTGAGCTTGTGGTACGGCCTTATTATCACTTGTTAGTTATGTAGTCAGTTGTGTGGATCAAATCTTGCAACTGATTACCTTATTGAGAACCTAACTTATTGAGCTGAAATTTTGCATGGGTACCAATATAACTTTGGAGAAAATACAATAATATAGTGATAGCCGTTCAACATTGAATTTGCCTTGACGAGTAGGTACTAGGTAATAGGCCTATAATATAGCCTTGAATGTTGTAAAAACTGGTAATGAAAAACATATTTTTAGAATATCTAAGTAAACAGAGAATTTCTTTATTGCACAACAGTTTCATTCAGTCATAATATTGACCTAGAAGTTGCCTTATATTTTTATCTGATGTTTTATCTTTAATTACATTGTGTGTGACGCGATTATATGGATACACGTTAACCTTCAAGTTGATTATAAATTTGTGTGTTGGCGTAATCGTAATATCCTATCCTATCCTAATAATATTAAAAAGTTTGTGAGTTTATTTGTATGTTTCTGCCTCAATCAAGCCTAAACGACAAAACGGATTAAGATGAAATTTGCTGTAGATGTAGATATAATGCCCGAATAAAACATAGACTACCTTAAAATACGAATAACATCCCCAAAATGATAAAAATACGCAAAGGGATAATTTTGGTATAGATGGCGCTGGTGGGCAAAATATATGTCATCAGTGTTGCCATCAGTCATCATAACAACATGCGTTTCTCTATGCGATATTAATTTGGACAGGACAACATCTGTCGCGGGTCTGCTAGTAAATAAATAAATACTTCTTTAAAATAAATTTTAATTTCATATTAAGTATATAAATGCGAAAGTTTGTGAGGATGTCTATATGTTTGGATGTTAGTGCATGAAAATTATATTATTCATATCCGCAGGCTAGTATATTATATGGCGACTTTAGTAATAACTATAATAAAAATAATAATTTTAATCATCTCTCGGTAATCATTACTTAACAATTTGGTAATTGTAAGAAGAAACGTTTAATAATATAATGACAATACATTTTTAAACAAAATCTAAATTTCAACAGACGAAAAAAAAGTTACTAAATTCGATAGCTCAATTGAAAAATAAATTGAATACAACATAGGTCTACGTACCTCAATATTTTATTTGAAATTATAACATCATTCCAGTTTCTAAGCCATGAAGTGCACATTCATTGAGCTGATTTATGACAACTGTCCCCAGAACCTGTCATGGTGGGTAATGATTTTCACTCTTTTGTTCCAAACAAAGTGATGTTTCCTCAACAAGGCGTTGGGTGCAAACATTGTGCTTTTTACAATGCAGCAGACCATAGTTATTGTCGTTTCCGAAAGTTTATACAAAAGACGTTACAGATTATTTATAGGCGTAACTAATTTCCAGTGACATATCTGTAGACCACGCTTTCAATGTTGATTGAAGATTGAATTGTTTTGTTTTTCATCACCACGGGTATAAATTTTCGTCATTTGTTTTTAAAATTATTCTAGTGATTTTGAACCGAGGAAAAAAAGGATGTATTTATGGTGCCTATATATTTTTTTTATTTTTACCTGGTGTTCTGATTTTGATGATTTTACAATTGTGTAGTAAATCGTCCTAAGCTGTATTTATGTGGGACTTATTTACTTATTTACTCCTTCATAAAACTTAGAAAATTATATATTCTCTTGACTTTTCGATTGGTCGAAATAATTTCGTTGGTTTGTTTTTTGTTTGTAAAACGTTATAACCGTTTTTGTACGGTACCCTCATGCAGAGATAACAGATTATTATTTCCTAGTCTACCAATAAACCAGCTAGTAATTACTCTACTTTTTTTTTAATTAAACATGTTTTGTTAAAATAATAAATTTTAAGCTCACCCTTTCTTTGATTAGAATTCCATTTTCAGTGATCAGTTTTAGCAAAGCACAGTTTTCGTCGAAGATAACGTCCCTTTCACGTTTCACATGTATCGGCGCTTGTAGTACCCTTAACATATTCACACTTTGTCTCTTGCAAAATCAAAAACATCAAAACACGTTTCTTGTTCACCAATTGCCGGGTTCAATTGAAGCTGGCAAAACAATTTAAAACTAGCCTTGCAGATTCATCAGTTCACAAATAGGTCCTTTGGTAGGAGTTGTATTAATCAGAATGAATTGAGAATCGTACCTACCTACCAGTACCTAGTAGACAGTCAAGTCTAAATATAGGTAGGTAATAACGTATCGCACCTTTTCGCGAGATGCTAATTGTATTTACAAACCTTTTAAATAAACATCAAGGGCATTGCGTGAAAAAATCGTAACAGGTCGATGACATTTTTATGTGAATAGGAAGATGGCTCAACTGGTTCCTTTGTATTGGTGTCGATTCTGTTGGCACCGTTTGAAAATTAAAATTACCAAAAAATTTTATTTAAATTCTATTCGAAAAATGAATATTTTATGCGCATTAACACGTGCTCAAAACGGTAAAGGAAAACGTGTGAGGTAACAGTAAATAGTATCTAGTACCTAGTTGTTAGTAGGTATTCATAAAAGTGACTATGGGCTTGCAACCTGTCACGCATGGAAAGCTAACGACTGCAGAATGTGGGCATGTGCCATTTAATACATTATTAAATAGAAAGTCAACGACAACCGTGACATTATTGAGTCATAAACATCCAAACGTTGCATTTATAGTATAGATATTAGTGTTTGTCTGATGAGTATTATGAACCACGCAGCCGTCATAAGCTCCACCTTGGATGGAGCGCATTCCAGTTTAAACTTTATTTCAACAACCTTAAGTTTTATATTTGAAAATGCGTGAGTTGAGGTGCTAATTTGACGAGGTATTTTTATGTGTTTCCGTGCCAAAGTGTTTGATGAGTTGCTGAAAAGCGTAGCGTTTTAGTCTAATCTACAAAAGGACAAAAAATAAACCATAAATGATTTAGACAAATTATAAAGTCGAGAGGTGTAGTTTTTGAGTTTTATGGAAAAACTACAAAAGACAATGAAAAGATCATCATAGCATAAATATCTTCTTATTTAAATTTAGTCAACATGTAAATGTGTTGACTAATATGACACTTGGATGCGTAAAATATGCGAAATAAAATAGAAAAATTTATAAATGATCTTTATTTTAAGTCTGTCACTAAGTATAAAATAAGACTTTAAGCAGAAAAGCAAAATATTAAATTAAAAAAAAAATGTTAGTTTGCTGATATAACAGAATTTCCACTAAGTATTCGAATAAATAACCTCCTTTTTTTGAAGTCGGCTAAAAATATTGCAACCACTTCCTGTCATCACTATTCAAAGACGACCGGAACCCAAATAAAGGATTCTATAATTTAGCTGTATTTTCGTGACGAGTGGAGGCACGAGCCCGCGGGACGCCGCCACGTGTGGCCGACCACCGCCGTGTTCTTGAACTGCTATGATCATTGATCCAGGAATCTGCAGCTGCTGATAATGTCCCACTGGGTTTTTTTTAATTTTGCGCACTTTAAAGTGCTCTTATACCGTCCCTGATGGCTTAGTCATAAATGACATTTCGTTTGACGGTTGGGTTATGTGGTGAAATTGGTGGGTTTGCTCGTGATGACAATGTCTTCAATGCATTGATAGTAGTAGATATCTTTAAAACGATCGTTCTCTTATCTCTGAGCACATTATCTATTAAATTATATTATCTACTATTAAAATGGAGCTAAATCAATCAAAATTATCTACCTCTCATGAGCTTCAAGTGTGAGATGGATGATAGCATCAGATTTGTTTTAAGCGCCTCTAACGGTCACTGGACACCATAATTTTTAAAACAACAATCGTGTTATAATAAGTGGAGAGCATGGATGGTGAGCATCCGCCATGACTGGTGACAATCTCCCACTTGAGACGCTGTGTTTTACTAATTGTGTAAAATATAAAAGATAAAAAGCTTTTCAACCAACATTCATAACATTATTTTAAATAGAAATACGGCTAATTACCACGTTTTTACTTGTATTGCTGACGTTTCGAGACAATTCAGATGCTCTTCATCATGAGCAAAACCCGCGACCGCGATCAACGGCAGATCGGTAATTAGCCGTATTTCTATTTAAAATGATTAACAACCACGATAGTTTTAATTCATAACATTATTGTTGTAGAAAATTTGTACAAAACAATTTAATGGTAGTCAAAACCTGAAAGATATCTAATGAGTTCACGGACAGAAGAGGGAGAGATCTTATAGCATCTTAATAATAAACAAGCTTATTAAGCTAACTTAGGTATAGGTACGAGTATGTATGTAAGTATAGCACTTGTAGATACCTAATTGCAAACCAGTTTGAATTGGGAGTGTCAGAGAAGGAGGGCCATTGACCCGCCACGCCCCCGTAGCCGCCCACCGAGATGCTATATGCATGACGTAATTTTTTATACCTATACTTATTACATACATAATGTATTTACATGTATTTATTTAACAGATGATCAGAGGTAGGCACTATTTATTAATTTACCATTACTTTGTAATTCAATACCTACTGCCTTTCAATAAAAAAAATAGGTATCTTAGAAATCATATAGACTAATAAAAATATAACTAAGTTCAGATTACAAGTAAACTATCAACAAGCTTAAAAAAAGTTGCATGAAAAACATATAAAAAAGCTAATAAATATCATCTTTTCGTCTCGCACTTGGGGACTGAATACAATATATGAACTGGAATAGAGGTTGAATTTCGGGAATAAGTGCACCTTTACACACCAACAGGAATATACCCTCCTCATGTTTCTAGGACCAGAGGCTTTTAAGCTGTGCGTTGAAAGACTGTAACGTGAGTTATATGTATGTATATGCACACATGTAGTTAGATATGGGAGATTGAAAAGGAGATAGGTTTAAAGTTAATAAGTTTAATCTTTAAAGTTACATTCAATAGACTGGCCTCACAGCTCAGTTGTTAGTAGCTCTGCTTTCTGCGCTGTAGGTTGTGGGTTCGATCCCCACCCAGGACAAATATTTGTGTGATGAACATAAATATTTGTTCTGTGTCTGGGTGTTATTATGTATCATAAGCATGTATTTACAAAAAAAAAGTATATAAGTATTCTATCAGTTATCTAGTTCCCATAGTACAAGCTTTGCTTAATTTGGGGCTAGATGGCGCTGTGTGATAATGTCCACCAATATTTATTATTTATTCTTCGTATAGAACTTCGTAAAGCTTTAGAACGAGCCCGAAACAATTACTCCCTCTTTCAAATGAGGCATGAGATATCAATAACATGATGAGAATAGGGTACCGATAACTTTGTAAATAAATGGACTTTATGCTCTTATAAATAGTGGTGCAGAAACATTTATTAAGCGTTTTAAGTATACCTCCATATTGGTTCAAAGGATGGGTTTAGCCGCTTGCTATGTTCTTCCTGTTTAGAAAAATAAAAGGATTTATACAGTAGGATAGTGGTACAATTTACCATGCTTTATATGGAAATAGAATGAGTTCTGATCGTAGCGGGTTCAATATTTTTATGTCATCGGCGAGTAGAGGTAGATACAGTTAAAATAACTAGAACTGTTTTCTACTATTTTCTAACTTACGCATGGAAGTTTCATTGGTTTTTAGGGTTCCATACCCAAAGGGTAAAAACGGGACCCTATTACTAAGACTTCGTTGTCCGTCTGTCCGTCTGTCCGTCTCACTGTCACAGGGCTGTAAGTATCTCATGAACCGTTATAGCTACGTGACAGTTGAAAATTTCACAGATTATGTATATCTATTGGTGCTATAACAACAAATACTAAAATCAGATAGAAATAAATTTTCAAGCCCCATACAACAAACGTGATTTTTTTTGGCGTTTTTTATGGATAATGGCACTGAACCCTTAGTGCGCGAGTCCGACTCGCACTTGGCCGGTTTTTTTATGATTCTGTTAGGTATTTATAAATTTACACATGAGAAAATGTTTAACTCTTAAAATTCTAAGTCTTAGCCCTCGTACTCGTAATAACAAGTTATAAAAGTAATAAAGGAAATGAATAGTCCAGTTAGTCGCAGTATGTGCCATCGAACTGCGGAAACTAAGCATTAGTTTTCCCATAAATAATCAGGGAATGAACAAAAACGACAGTTAAATACTTGATGTAGTAGGTACATATAGATGTACATTTCCTGAATACCTATAATATTTGCGATTAGTAGGTAAAGAAAAGAAGAAAGGGAAATTGTGATTGATTTTTTAAACATTCAGTGGTCTGCGTTATTACAATCTGAAGTCATTTTGGTAGGTACCTTTATAGATTGGAAGCCTTTACTCATCAAAATTCTAATCGCTGTCAAAAATTAGGAGAGCTTGTTTTTTTTCGTATATTATTTTCTATAGTGTTTACCTGATTTATCTTAAAGATGGTACAAGACACGAGATGAAAGTATCAACAAAATTTTTGTACAAATCTAGATATGTCGATGTCTTCATCTAGGTACCTAGATGAAGGAATATGTTTGTTGAGTAGGTAGGTAGGTACTCTAATGTATAGAAATATGACTGATACATACCTACTCTTTAAAAATCACACATATTTTTTACTTTAAAATATGATAAAAAAATTATTAAGTAAATAAACGCGCGTCTGTAGGTATTTGAATGTATTTGTATGCATGGAACCGTTGGTGGCACCCCGCTGGTGCCTGCTGCGTCTGCGCATTTGTCGGGACCACTTTTATAACCACCTAAAAACTAAAATAATTTACTACAACAACGCGATATTTAGATTCTTTTGACAAAATGTTTGTTTCTCTGATTTTGATGTTTTTGTTTAGCTTTTATTATTTTATCTTACCAATATTAACAGTACCTAAGAGTAGGTACTCGTATACTGGACGATCATAAAGTAGTATTATTTATTAACATAAATAATATTAAATAAGTAGGTACTTAGGTACCTATAAATATTAAACAATATCTACAAAACTATCTATCACCTACTATCTATAGGGTTATTTAGCTTTAAAAATTTAAACTATATAATGTTGCCTTGCTACTAAAAAGCTAGATACCTTCTTACAGCAGCATAAGGCGTAGACTGAAATTTGTTTTTGAATTATTGTCAATCTCAAAGAACTTTCTCGTGAATAAGTACATAAATATGTAGCTTAGCTTCGGATCTTAGTTTTTTTATTCAGACACACCATTTCAACCAAATACATACATATAGTTAAGTTTATTTCATGAAATACGCATCATTTGGGAATGAGGGAAGTTCATGACCTTGACACGGACGCCTTCGTAGTTCATTGATTATACGATCAATGTTATACGCACGTCACCTTTCTGGGTAGCTCTACATCATATTTTAGTTTAGGTTTTCTTTTGATTTTAATTATTTCCAGAGGTTCAACAAATCAGGCATTTCATCTTCATCATGGTACATTAGTCTACAGACAGTAATCCAAGATTTCTCAAGCTTATCATTGAAAAAAAACGCGTACAAAATACTATAAGTAGGTTTATCCTAGGTGCTAATGTTTGAAGTATATGAACTGGTAAGGTTCCGTGGGGAAATAAACAAAGGGAATACTTACATCGTTAAATCTGCTTTACGCACTAGTATGAATTTCAGCACAGTGCCTAGTGACTATGCGCAACGGTTGCGACGCGACGACCGTGTTTATAAGGTGCGTGGTGGTGACGCAAGCTAATTAGCTTTGGGGGACTGTTTTCATTTCTTTGATACTGGTTGAGTTCTTAGCAGAGCCAGTGGGAAGTGATAGTATAGATTGTCACTTGTCACAGATAATAAATAAATAAATAAATATTGGCGGACTTTACACACAGCGCCATCTAGTCCCAAACTAAGCAAAGCTTGTATTATGGGAACCAGATAACTGATAGAATACTTATATACTTATTTTTATTTTTTGTAAATACATACTTATTATACATATTAACACCCAGACACAGAACAAACATCTATGTTCATCACACAAATATTTGTCCTGGGTGGGGATCGAACCCACAACCTACAGCACAGAAGGCAGATTTACTACCAACTGAGCTGTGAGGCCAGTCATCTGTCATCCAGCACAGATGCTGGACATGAATAACTAGCTGTCTGCCCTGCCTGTCTGGGTATAGTTACTAATTAAGATTATAGGCAAATACCTTATTACCTTAGGTTACATTATTGCAAATTTCGTGGGGAACTCAAATTATCGTATGTGTAGAGTTTTTTTTTAATAAATCTTAATATATAAATTACGCGTCACGTTGTTTGTCAGCGATGGACTCCTATACTACTGAACCGATTTTAATCAAATTTTGCACACCGAGTGCAGTTTGATCCAACTTGAAAGATAGGATAGCTTACATCTCCATTTATAGTAAACTAGCCGACCCGTGACAGACATTTGTCCTGTCCAAATTTCGATAATCGCATGTTGCTATGACGACTGATGTCAATACGGATGACGGATATTTTGCACACCAGCGCCATCTATACAGAAATCATCCCTTTTGCGTTTTTTATCGTTTTTGGGATGTTTTTCATTTTTTAAAGTAGTCTATTATTTATTCGGACAATATATCTACATCTACAGCAAATTTCAACTTAATCTGTTTTGTCGTTTAGGCCCGATTGAGGAACAAACATACATACAAACTCACAAACTTTCGCATTTATAATATTATATTAGGATACCCTTAGCCACCGCAATGCGTGGCCGGGTCTGCTAGTAATAATATATAAGAATAAAATAAAATAATAGATTAGGTCCGTAAATATTTGAATGTTTCAAAATAAGTCATTATTTATTCGTAACAGTTTTTTTTCAACCGGAAATGACGCATGCATTAAATCTGCTCCCATTTTTTTAAACATTTCAGAGCATCGAGTATTGACGTTCAAAGGGCATGAGTCTATTCTTCGTTGACAGTTAAACGGACCATTTGGTGACTGCAGAATGTGAATTAACATGGTGGGTCTTTAGCGGAGCCCTGTGGGGAAAATGGCGGGGTACCGTGGACACCCGCGAGCCACAAACAATGCTCACAGCGTCGAGTGACGAACAAACGCACGAGGCACAACCATTCGCTCTTTACAAATCAAACAAATTATATTTGTTGAAAAAAGGTGACTGCTAAATTTGGTTTGGTTACTTGGGTGGGTAGCGGTAATTTATATGTGTTATACAATGCTTCACTTTATTATGCTTTCGTTGGGTTTGTCTAGACAAGTACCAGGTGTAGCACAAAGATTTTTTAACAAAGTTTATTTCAATTCTTCTCAAAATAAATTGCATTATTATGTTATGTGTAAAGTTTAAGCTTAATTGGAGAAACTGGTTTAAAATTCGGTCGCAAGTTCGGCGTGAATAACAGTTTAAATTAAATTAAAGCTTTTAAAAATATTTGTAGTATAATAAAAGCGTCCTTTTTAGAACTTTTTCAACCTCAAGCAAATAACTGATACTTCTTTTTATTACTCTTCGTATTATAGGCATAAAATAAGACTGTAATAAAGCCTAACGTTATTACTACATCACTCTTTTGTTTCCATCTATCAAACTGCGCACGTGACAATACCAACGACATTTCAAGATCTCTCGAGCCAAGCACCACTTCAGCACCGATTAGTGATTGCAGAGAATCGGAATGATCACACAAGTAGGCATTATATGCGGCTTGTGCGCACGTGATGTTACTTGTAGGGGGTTTAATTTGAAGGGAGTTAGTTCTGAGGTACTTGGAAGGCATATGGAACGCGCCTTTTGACTTTGCAAGTGGTGCTGATGTTTACAGGTGACTTGACTGGGTTTCAAAGTGCTTGCACATCTGGGCCAATTAGTCAGATTATTATATTCTATACTAGCAACCCGCCCCGGCTTCGCACAGGTAGCATGTTATTATACATATAAACCTTCCTCCTGAATCACTCTATCTATTAAAAAAAACCGCATCAGAATCCGTTGTGTAGTTTTAAAGATATAAGCAAACATACATACATACGCGGGAAGCGGAAAGCGACTTTGCTTTATACTATGTAGTGATTAAGTAATGTTTAAACGTGTCTCTGACAACACCGATTAGATATCTTCAAGGATCTGAGCGCCTGGAGATCTAAGAGAATGTCTATCGTACTTGAAGATTACAGTCGTACTCTATGCTACCTTACCTACTTATTTATTTTTTCAATGGACTTGTTTCTCCTAGCTAGAAGTATCAGAGTAGGACGGTTAGGGTTTTTCGGTGCTTGTATCCAAATAATATTTTTTTGAAGTCTAATCTTTAAGTTATTACTTACCTAGTTCTGAATGCCAACTTAAAGACGCAGTAGCTCGTGAGAAGAATTAACCGTCTTCCATTGAACTCGCTCAATACGTTCCAAGTCAAAAGTCAGGGGAAAAATGAATAACATATTCTTTGATTTTGCGCAACAATGAAGAGTACGTGGATAATTATACGCCTGAACAATGAATCGCGACTTGACTTCAATGCGTCGCCGATAACAAAAATGTGCCCATTAGCCCTCCTTGCGCGCATTCACATTTGAGTTTTTACTTTTTAAATAAGTGTAGAGCAACGCGAAGTGCAAGAAAATCGTCGCATCCCGGGGGTCCGCGGACTTCCGTTTGGTTTCGTATTACGAACAGCGTCATTGTTTTGCGCTTCAAGGGTGGTAGCACTGGAACAAACACACCTATCGCACATGACTTTACTTTAAATTCCACTTCTTGCAGACTTCTTGTCATTGAGCATCGATGTACCTACAGGATATAGAACTGAATGGACATTTTTCCAGTAATTAATTGAAATGCTCTTTTCCATGCTCCGTCGATTAATTGTTTTTGTTGTAATTATTGCAATTCCTCCAGCTGAGATACCGATGCTCTTTATATGGATCATTTTAATGAGTTGAGTTTTTAATGAGAGTTTGTGTGATGCATCTTGGAAGATTCTTGAATGAATTGTGTCTAAATAATTCCACGAGACGACCATTTGAGTGCAAATATCTTGATACAATAATTGTGATAAAAACTATTTATGAATCAAAAGTCATAAAGGAGAATGGGCAATTTACCATGGGCTTTCGGCTCAGACTTATTTTATCAAGCTCGATCTCGCATTATGCGGTCCCCTCATCAGAGCCATTGTGTTGTAATAACAGTGATTTGGGAATAATCGCCATTCTCTTAGTGCCGCGTCGTTTGTAAGGGTCACGACGACGACGACGCGTCAAAAGTATATTGTTTAAACTCGATACCTGTGAGAAAAGACGTTATAAGTACAAGTGTTTTTGGTACTTACCGTTATTGATGTAAACACTCGGAAATAAATGTCTTTTTGGAATGTTCAAGTAGGTTTGTCGTGGTGATTCAGGCATAACAAATAGAACCCCTCTATTTCCCTGTGATTTTCGACTAAGGAAAAAAGCTAAGGGATGAGGTTTTTGGTGATATTAGGACGCGCTGATGTCTTCCATTATCACCAAAAACCATAATCTGTAGTTAGGTATGTACCTACTCAATCGCATGCCCAGCATTGCGAGTATAGACTAATACCCCCTTAATGTTAAGAAGCACTGTACTATACTGTACCTAACCCCCTGCTAAAATAAAACCAATTGATGATGATGATGAAGTGAAACGATATTGTTGTTTTTGGGACGTCTTAAGTTTGACGGATCAGTTAAATGGGTCCACAATTATATTTATTGATACGAGTAGTACCAACAATCTAACAAAAAAATATAAAGCCAAATAATAATAATATTTATTATTATTTAACATTAAAAATAGGTAGGTAACGTTCAATTATTTTCTATATTTATAAAGACATAAAATTATATCAATCATATTATAAATAGTTCTCATAAATTATTAATTTACTCGTATCACTATTTAAAAGCCGTAAATCTTTAATTTTTAGACGAATTCACACCACCATTTGTAATTTGTCATACATTTTATAGAAGAATTTTAATTAAATTACCTACTTACCATTTCCTTATCTAAAAATACTGAAACTAACGGAGAAAAATTATAATACCATCATATTTTATTATTCGTAGGTTTTATAGGTGATTTCTTATTAAATTACCTTCAAAAATTATATAGAATTATTTAGGGCTGGCGCGGAGGCGGCTCTACAGGGGGCTGCACTTTTAATTAAACCCTAAATTATTGTTCACCTTCATTAATTCTTGTGCTCCCGGTCGGGCTTACTAATGAGTTTGTACTTTTTGTACTCCCTGTATCGGGACTCGGGACAAACGATTGTTTGTGACTCGGCTGGAACATAGACAATTATGATCTACCTACTTACAATGCTTGTAGCATTAATTCCACCTTTTTGTACGGCTGATTTGTGTGCAATAGGTAAAATGTAAAGCGTAAATATTTCACAAATAAATAAATATTCTGCAGTTCTATTTATAGTTCGAAATCACGGCGCCGAAACATTGATGAGAAGTTGTTTTTTTTTTTCATAAAAAACTAGCTTCCGTTAGTAAAGAGTGTCCTATGTTTAAATCTAGGTTAATCTTATAATACCAAATCTATCTTAATTCCTAATAATATTATCGCATTTATAATAAATAAATAAAGTTTGTAATAAAGCTGCTATGTTTGTTCCCTAATCAAAAATAAACGACAAAAATAAATTTGCTGCAGTATGTGGATAAAAAATCAGAATAAATAAAGGAGGAACTTATAATCCGAAAAATAACCCCTAAATGATAAAAAAAAACGCAAAATGGATGATTGATTTTGGAATAGATGGCATTGGTGTGCAACAAATCTGACATCACAGACTAAAAACATTTAGTCGTCATAGAAACGCAGTTTTGAATAATTAATGATACGCATTCTACCAAAATTCGTAATTTATTTTATCAGTACAAGGTTTGTAGGGAAAAAATTGGAAGCTGCCTGAAATTGCTTATTATCTTATGTGATTATGTATTACAAAAAAAATATTGACAGAATAACGTTTGTCACGGGTCGGCTAGTTGTATAATAAAAAGGAGTGCTGGGTGAGTGCCTGATTGGGACACAAAGGTTTGATCCCCACGGCGGGACAAATGTTTGCTTATGTTCTGTAAATATTTGTTTCGGGCTCGGATGCCTGTTAGTAATTAATAGGTAATAGTTGTTTCTGATACCCAAGATTTAGGTAATACAAGCGCGGGGTCAGTATATTTATTCAACTAATTCTATTATAATATAGGTAGGTATCTATGTCTATTTCTCGTCTATGTGGTGTACTTCAAAAAAGTAAACAATAAATATAAATAACGAGTATTGTTTATGAAGCAATAATCCTATATCAACAAAAGCCCTTACAATTTTCCCTGTATTTTCCAAAATTAAGGCAATTTTTCACTACACGATGGGAAAACTCGGCGCAGCACGCGTCGTAGTTGTATATCATTGAATTTTCTTCGGTTATTCATTTATTTATTAAAGGGTCGTGCAATAAATTGCGTTAAGTGGGGGCGGCCGGAGCCCCGCGGAGCTCGGCGGGGACTCCCATAACGCCGGGAAAAACGCGCCTGAGCCATAAGTGCCTTTCTACGACACCAAGGCTATATTACCCGTAAGACAGTAAAACCCGAGAAAGCCGAAGACAGTCATGTTCGGGTTCAAATACGCTAACGAAATGCTTAACAAATAATACCCGTACAATAGTCAAAAACGGCTGTTGATTGGCCCGGCTGAAGGCGCAAGCCGAATGGTCGAATCTGTCGCTGTACTCATCAGATTTCGTGGATCACAAACCGGACATGCATCAATAGTTTTTTTTTCTATGAGCGTCTTAAAACGGAGAAGGAACACTGGGAAGAAAGTTAAAATTTTAATAAACGGCGGATGGACTTACAACTATTACGACTGACCCGCGACAGACATCATCCTGAACATCACATTCAGTTCTCTAAATTTTACCTACTATTTTTCAGGCAACTTTTCCAATTTTTTTTTCTATAAACCTTGTCAACAACAAACTTCCAAACAAACAAACATCCTTTTAACTTGCAGATTTATAATATTAGTAAGATAATAGTAGGATATATTACTAAAATTACGAATAGGTGAGAAACAATGCGATAGTAAACGATGTCTTTTTCAAACATCTTACTAAGAGAATATTGAATATAGATCCTGCGTGTAGGCGGATGGGGGCGTGCGCAGGCGTGGTTGCTCCCTATTATCGCTTCCACGCTTATCAAAAACATATTTTTCTTAATAAAGGAAGAACGTTAATTAATTGAAATTAGTTGTTTACGGATATTGTGGGAAACAATTAAGATGGACACAGAACAATATACAATTAGGAAGGATAACGTGACGATAATACATTTTTTGTAAAAAAAAATATTAGGTTAGAAGGATTTTTTTTATCAAACCAGAATTTATTCGAACTTTTTATTTAAATTCTAGCGACCCGCCCCGGCTTCGCACGGGTAGCATGTTATTATACATATAAACCTTCCTCCTGAATCACTCTATCTATTAAAAAAAACCGCATTAAAATCCGTTGTGTAGTTTTAAAGATATAAGCAAACATACATACATACATATTACATACAGACGCGGGAAGCGGAAAGCGACTTTGCTTTATACTATGTAGTGATTAAACACTAGCTGACCCGTGCCCGCTTCGCTGGGAGACAGATAGTTTCACATATATTCCAATCTTCAAAATAAAGTATAGCCTATATGTTGCCAAGGACTAATAGCTACATAACAAAGAAAGTTTCATCAAAATCCGACCCGTAGTTTTTGCGTGAAAGCCGGACAACAGACAGACAGACAGACAGACAGATAAAAATTGCAAAATGGTTCTTATTGGCTTGTGTTACTTGTATATAGGCCCCTAGGCGTATTTTTTTTGTTTTTAGTCAATGTACAGAAATTAACTCTTCTACAGTTTTATTATATGTATAGATAGACTAGCTGACCCGTGCCCGCTTCGCTGTGCGTAAGACATTTCTAATACCATCGTGGACTTTTTTGTAGACGTTTTTAAGGTGTACAATACTGTAGTACATTATTTTGATATATCTCGTGGGGTTCAGCCAGCATTTGCAATGTAAGCGCAAAAAAATGTGTTTATTTACATTATTCACATTAGAAACCTCTAAAATTATCAGTGTTTCTCTACTATATTATGCATGTATTATACATATAAACCTTCCTCCTGAATCACTCTATCTATTAAAAAAAACCACATCAAAATCCGTTGTGTAGTTTTAAAGATATAAGCAAACATACATACATACATACATACATACATACGCGGGAAGCGGAAAGCGACTTTGCTTTATACTATGTAGTGATATGTATAGATGAGTGTAGGAAATTAAAACGAATATGAGTATGTACCTTTCTGATATGATAAAATGTGTAACTACTTATGAAGAAGTTGTGAATTGTGAATAAAACTGCCATCATTTTCATCAAAACAATCTGTTATTATATGCTCGTTGCTAAAGGAACAGCGTTTTTTGCCTTCACGTTTATACCCCTAAATGATGAGGATGGCATAATGTTTGGAAAAAGCAGTAACTGATAGTGATTTTTTCTGTGGGATTATTGAAATTTGACAGGACAACAGACGGAACAGCTAGTCAAAACACTCTAATTCCGCCTAAACAAATAAATGACCCTGGAAATATTATTCTAGACGACAGACGCTGTTTACGACTTGGATAAACGAAGAAAAACAGATTTTTCTCTGAATGTTACATGAATAGCAAGTTTTTACCTTCGTAATCAAACAAAATATTATTCCCACTGATTTTCGGAGATAAGAAAATAATGGTAATTCATACATTCATAATTCTGAGTACCTCAATGGCACTGATTGGCCAAATCTAGATAAGCACCCTCGCCCTTCCAGACATTTGCAAGATCGAATAGATTGGCATTACTTGTTACTTCACCTTTGTAGCTGATTAGTTCACTTGTTACGAATAAAATCATACTTGCTCAATCCTTGATGAGTTTTTTGCAGTGTATTTTGCATGTAGGTACTTACCAATCCAACGATCTGAGTTATGAAACCTACCTAAGTAGGTACATTAATGAAATTATTCTATTGTAATGAAAGAAATGTTAGTTTGATGTCAGCTTGCGGTATTCTCCCGTAGGTTTTAAATATTTTTTTTGAAAACACGAATCCCTCAGAAAAACTACGGGACTATGTACGAATAGGTACCTATACAATTTATGGTCGCGTGAAACCTACCAATAACGAAAATACAAACATTAGATTATCATTAACAAAATGAAATGGAAATTTCATTTATTTTAAACTAAATATTATTGGCATGAAAGCACTATAAACATGTGGTTATAGCTATGATTTTGAATATACAGCGGTCATAACAAAGAAGACCGTAATATAGCGTAGCTATGCAACCGACGTCGAAAATTTATTTGACGTCAAAAACCGATGTCATTTGGTCGAGCCAGCTACCGTCGCATGACACCTTTGACTTCGCCTATCACGTAATGAACACACGATGGTATGTCTGACGGATTAATATCAGAACATGTAAGTCGCCGACGACTGACGTCTGATTGCACCGTTTACTTAGAAAAGCAACGCTTCGTCTGCTAAGCCTTATTACGATCGCCGCTTCTTAGGCAAACCAAGACAGCTATTTCCAATGCATAATCAATAGATCAATAAATAAAGAGCAGAGAATCATTGGGGATTTTAGGAACGATTCACATTGGTGTTATGTTAATGATCGTAACATCACCTGTGTTTTTCTTTTAGAAGAGTAGGTACCTAATAGCGTGGGTGGAACGACTAAAACACAGTGTTTAAAACACGAAGACTGTCATAGTGACGTTCATGATATTTATGCAAATATGTTTTTACATGGAAATCGATTCTTGTAGAAGTGACTGTATTTTTGTATGTTTATTTGTAATGGATAAACTAACAAAAACTGGACCAATTTTATAAATTCTTTCACCTATCAATAGCTATATTATGCCAGTAAAACAGGTAATATGTTATTTAAAAAAAAGAGGGATCCTCTCGAAAATTGCAATAATGTAAACTAAGGTCTATCTAAAAAAAATATTGCATATAATCTTCTTTAATAGGTACACTCGTGCAAAGCCGGGGAAGATAGCAGCTAGTATGTACCTAATGTAAGTTTTGGAACGAAGTTCCTTATCGCGCGTTGTGAAAGGGGGCTAGACGGAAAAAAATCTTACGAAAAGTTGTCACGAAAAGTTGTCACGAAAAGTTGTCACGACACTTTTTTGCTATAGTATATCTATTAATATATAATATCTATTAATTGTGTCGAGGTCGAGGTGGAAGTGGAGGTCGAGATGGAGGTGGAGGTCGAGGTCGAGGTCGAGGTCGAGGTGGAGGTCGAGGTCGAGGTCGAGGTGGAGGTGGAGGTCGAGGTCGAGGTCGAGGTCGAAGTCGAAGTCGAAGTCGAAGTCGAAGTCGAAGTCAAAGTTGATTCCCCTTCCCTTGTCCCACGTTATTTTGTGAGAACTTCGTTCCATCCGGGTGTCCCTTGACACCTCTCAAGTTTTATTTATTGTAAGAACTTAGCCGTATAAAAGGGTCGTTAGTTAGGCGATTATTTCTTCCATTGAAGGCAACGATAGCTATTACATGGCCATTATAAATCGCCAGTCGCTTTTTAGGACCTACGGGCCTACGGCTAGTCAGTCGATGGGCAATGGATAACGGTAGTTTGGACTTGGACTAAGTATTTTTAAATTTTGGTAGGCACCTACATATTTTTAACCGACATATTTTTAAAGAAAGGAGGAAGTTCTCAATTCGGATATATTTTTTAGGGTTCCGTACCCAAAGGGTAAAAACGGGACGCTACTACTAAGACTTCACTGTCCGTCTGTCCGTCTGTCTGTCACAAGGCTGTATCCCATGAACCGTGATAGCTAGACAGTTGAAATTTTCACAGAATATGTATTTCTATTATTGACGCTTTAAGGCGCTACCAGTTCCTAAAACCGCGGCAGAAACGACTAAGACAGTTAACAACGGCAAGCTCTAGATGGCGTATGCGTATCGTAAATATTATCGACAGTTTTTATGAGATCGCGTTGCTGGTACCTACGTAGGCAAGTAATAGGGGTAGCTTTACCCACCCCTCAATAACCATTTTCTCTTTGTCCGCCTTTGCTTTTCGAATAAATTAATGATATAAATTATGTATAATTACTTATCAAAAACCTATTCTAATAGAAATCTAGATCTACATATTACCTATCTTTAACAATAAATCACAAGTTGATCTTAATAGTAGGTATTAAAATATTTCGATCATAAATTCTAAAACGTATCATTTTGAAATAACATCTTTATCGTGAAAAGTTTCTGCTATTATGTTTTCAGCTTAATAGAAATCTAGGTAGGAACCTGAAGTAATATATTTATAAAAATAGGAGATGTGGCTTGTTCAGAAGTATTTCTTTTTTCGTTTCGAAAAAGAGCAATCTTCGACATACAGGGTCTTAACAACAAATACTAAAAACAGAATAAAATAAATATCATCATCTGTGAAAATTTCAACTGTCTAGCTATCACAGTTCATGAGCTATAGATTGACAGACGGACAGCGAATTCTTAGTAATAGGGTCCCGTTTTTACCCTTTGGGTACGGAACCCTAATAAAAAACAGCCATTAAAAAACCACAGTGGTTCAAACTTGTGTTATCACGAGTCACGTAGCACGTAGGTACATACTGAAACTTATTTTACACCTAAACCTAAACGCTAATTTCCACCGTAAAGCGGTAAAAATTAGTCGTGGATTGGTTTATCGTGATTAGTATTTTTTGAAACGATTAGATTATTTTGGTGAGGCAATTTGTCGCGATGGTTCGTGGCCGGGCGGTGGCTTTGATCTGTTTTTGTTTTGCCACTGTTTATGTAAGAGTCTACAAAGACGATTGGATGCAGTGAAATGGTTGCACCGACTGATTTACACGCTCTATTTGAAGGGAGCAGTTAGAGAACTGAGAAATAAACTCTTTGTCAGGCATTCTACTTGTTTTGCCTTTATTGTAAGGGCAAAGTGATTTAGCTAAGAAACTAAATTCTTAACTCCTGATAAATTGCGACCAAAATCAGAATAGATCACCGTTATAATACCTATCTACTGAAGTTACATAATTATTTGATAATAATCGAATAAAAACATTCAAAACGTGAATGGCATTAGAATGTTAGGCATATTTTCGATTAAAATATTTAAAAAAAATGAATTTAAATAGGTAGGTATATTTTTTCGAATAGGTACATATATATATGATTCGTAAATGAAATAAGTGAGACGAATAAAAAATATTTAAGGTGTGGGTTCAAATCCCACTTGAGCAATAGGTTTAGTCAAAATGTTATTCGGCAGTTTTTGTACATTAAATGTATAAATTTTATTGTAACTAGGTATTTATAATTAGGTATAATCATTATTGTTCAGAATAATTTAATTTAAATTCCAAAAGTAGAGTTCCGTTGTTCCTTAACTGCGTGTGTGGTTAATAAAGCTAACGAGATCGATATGAGAAAAACACTTCAATAAATTAAGGGCATTCCGTATCAATATTTATGCCAATCATTGCTTATTGATGAATCAAGAAATAAAAAGTCGATTTGAGGATATCTGGGGACTTGTTTATTTGATCTCGTATTTTTTGCCGTTTTCGGCGTTCGATACCGCAAATAATCAAAAATACGGTTTGTGAAGCAAAAAGGGCTTACGGACAAAACTCATCGTTTTACATCGAGTCCGTTTCAAATCGTTCCATTTCATTTCCATTTGAGCTTTTTTTTTTGCGGCATGTGGCAACACCGGCATAGGCGCGCTCTGTCGATCTCCTATTATTAATTACCTACCTTCTTTTATACGAACGTGTAACAATTGATCGTCTTGATTAAAATATCTACCTAAATAATATATGAATACAATGACCGGTATCATGTAAAATGTCTTTAGTCGGTATCGATTTGATGCTAAGCGTGTCGATCTATTCACCCAATCAACCTGTACGTACATTTAAAACTTCAATGTATTTTCTCTATCTGTAGAGACAGGGTACACTCTTTTAAAATATATCTTTTTTTTAATGTCAATTGTAGATATTTTGTAATAGCAAACCGTGTAGCTATGCCATCTGGCACCTTGATAGCTAATGGCAACCTTCATATAATTTAATTTTAGTAGACTACCTTTTTGCTAGAAACTAAAAACTAAACAAGTGTCTAAAATATACTTTAATAATGGTTGGAATTCATTGCATAAATATACATTAAAAGTAAATAAAATAACTGTAAAACCATACCAATATGATGTTGAATTGAGTAATTTAATTGCATTTTATTTGTGAAACAAATTAATTGCTTCTCATCAAATCATCTTTCACAGTAAGAAGCCATGCAATGGCAATATTCGGCTTCTTTATTTAATGAACGAGTAGGTACTAAATAATCATTCTTATAGGTATTAATAAAACGATAAGTACCTAAGTAGGGACCTACAATAAACGTTATAACCGGAGCGCTACCTGGTAGGTACGAGTATGTTTGCTTAACTGGTATCTGCCGGCGTCTTTGACTACAATTACAAATTTGGCCTTTATACCCAAATCTACTCTTTTGTTATGAAAATTTGCAAAGTTAATGGAAAAACAACCCTCCTTTTAGAATGTTGGCCGTCAATGTTCAACTAAGTACATTTTATTAACAAACGTAGTTACTAACGTTTAGTTATTCACCCAAAACGAAGATGAACTTATAATAACGATGAAGTTTGAAGAAACTAACAGACTTTGGTTTGCTTTTAATACAACAATACCTTCGTTACATATTTACGAGTATTATATTCGGTTAATAATGCAGTGCGCACACGCACGGTCGAACCCGCGAGTCACGGCCGGGACGCGTATAAATTGCTCAATTTGGTCTGGAGAAAATGGCATATTAAATTAATATTTCTTGTTTATGCAGGTATTCGAAAAGGGTTCGTCTGTTTGTCAATCTACTGTATGGTCGTAACATGTGGCCCTTTTTAATGTGTTTTGGCCATATGTCTAAAGAAATTCCTTGTAGTGTGATTTTGAAGTAAATTTTATCAAAAGACGATGATCATAGAAACAATTTTTATTATGTCTTATTTTTTTTATATGATTATTCTTCAATCACACCTATTTTAGGTTTCTCATATATCCTACAACTATCTTAAAAATATGATAACTATTGATATTATTTATTTATTTAAAAGAAAAAGACTATACTATAATCCTAATAAAGGCAAGATTTTACCTACGTACCTATCCTGTAACAGTGACAGGTCTACGACAAGTGTGAGTTGTGCAACCATTGCGGTCAAACTTCACTTCTGTACGTCTTTCTGATGAAAAGTAACCGATCACTGCTGTTGCTTGATTTTACGTCGTATATGAAGTCCGATTTGTTATCTGGGCTGTGTGGTCGATGTCTGTAACCTACAATAAAAATATTATCAAGTGAATCCACGTGCTGAACCCAGTATGGTATATTTACGAGTGTGTAACCATTTAGCTTCCTCGGTACGCTTTCATGATAACTCCACAGGGGTTGAATAGATTTTGTGTGCATGCGAATTAATTTATTTAAGACGGCTACTTTTCATCAAGGTATTAAGGAGTAAACTGATGGGTTGGCCCACTCTTTGAAGCCCTTCATAAGTTATTTTTAATGACGTACCTAAAAAATGTACGTAGCACCTCTAAGCACTTCTATAATCTCGTATTTTTATGTTTTGAAAATGCCAAGCTCACTCAATCAAAGACAGTGATTGCGAAGAAAATAGACATCGTCCAATTGATGTCAGTATAAATCAACGGAAAGGGGTAAAACTGAATTTCGCTATTTAATATTTGGGCCGAGATGGGCGCATGGGCGGATAGAGATGGACATTTTTTGCATAATATACCCGTATACTTACTTACTACTCACACTTATAACTCATATGGATTTGTCAATCATATTGCCATATGTAATTCAATTAACATTTTTTTTAAGTATATACTACATATTTGGACGACTGTACACACCAACCGGCCAGTACTTACATGAAGAGAACTTTAAAATCATTAAGTCCGAATCAAATTCGATTCGAATGATCGTGACAAAAAGTCGATCGTATTCGATTGTGTCGGCGAAGTAAAAGCGAGATATCAATAGTCATCGGCCGACGGATTTCTGCCGCGATTCGAATTAATTACTGTACAGTTAGGGGCAGGCAAGAGGTGAGCACGTGTTTTTTTATATTTTGACTAATAAAGTTGATTGTCTACGAATACCTACGTGATTTGCTGTAACATCTTGTGATTTTCAAACTCACGTAGCTAAGTACAAGATGACTTAGTATCAAAAGTAGAAAAAATATTACCTACTCAATTTTTTATACCGGTATTCGACTATTACAAAATGTGGGCATTTACCAAATATTATGTTTAGGCACGTCCAAACATTTGGTATATGCTCTCTAACTTACATAAAATGTTTATTCCATATTACAAACTAAATCTAATATTAATTTTTTTATTTAAATTGGTTCAACCGTTACAGCATGATTGAACCCCAAACTCCAAAACATTCACAAATCAACCTAATTTGATTTATATATTTTTACTTCTGTGACTTATACCTAGTTGTTGATCTAGACATCAAAGAGCTTTTGCAATAAGTGTATGGCAAGAAAACTCTTTAAAAATGTAGTTATACCTTCTAAAACTTTTTGCGTAATATCTGTTTTGATGAAATTTTATACGTGGAACCTCATTCTTTCACACAGAAAAACGAAATTATAATGATTTCCGGTCAAATCAGAGATTTTAGTAGACAAACTAGGAACGTGGCCATAATAACGGTTTACCTTATTTATTATGAATGAAAATAAAAAATAATTATACAATTGCATACTCTATATAAATCAAAGCATTTGTTAATTTAGCCATAATTACGAGCAATTTTTTAAATTTATTTTGTTTATGTCGTGCAGGGGCCCTCAACCCGCCATCTGCTGGGCTGCACTCAATAAAGGCGGTGTCCCGCGGAGGTTTTGTCCATGGTAATTTGTAGCTAGCATCACTCCCGAAAAAACACCCGTACAAATAATAACGTTATTTTAATGAAATACCTACCAGCTTCCCCGCAACATGCTGTCAGGGGTCCTATTGTGGTGCAGTTTAACCTGGATACCTACTGTGCATTGCTATTATTGTTGCAGATATTTGATTATTTAATGCTTTCATGTTGAGTGTAATTCTATGGTTTCATATTAATGTTCTGTTATGGTTCAATTTGCATGGTCGATTGAACCAGGTTTAGCAAGGTACATCCAGTTTAAAATATAAAAGATAGGATCACGTCTGAAACCCCCAAGTAGATACGGTAGACATCCTCTAAAATCTCTAAGCGCTGAGATCTTTGGAGATTACTAAAATGGGTTGACAGAGTCACGTCATTTGACACATGTCTACATTTTGTATAGTTTCCATACGTGACAGGTTGCAAGCCTAGTTTAATTGTATGATTTTTTTTATTGTTGTTTAAGTCGAATACTAACATATTCGTTTGATTCAAGTTAATTCAATGGACATAAAATAGTTCTTTTAAAACTAACTAACTAATGCGACCAGTTAGAGTTTTCTAAGATCAACCCGATATAGTCAGCATCGCAAAAACACTTTGCGTGAAAGGAGTATCGATAAAAATGTATTAAATTTATCACGCACGTTCGTGCAGCGGTTGATAATAATGTTTATAAAATATAATAAAAAAAATAGAACGTGCGGCCCCCGCCCCCGTATGTTGAAAGCACCGGTGGCCAATCGGTCGCTGCACGAGCGCGGGGCGTGCCGACATTCGGCACAGGTGAAATAATAGTTTTAAAGTTTTAAAGTTTTACTCCTTCATAACAAACTAAACTTTTTAGTTTCAAGATTTACGCAAAAAAAAGGAACAGTGAGTGAAGCACTTACCTACTTTATGTGAATCCCGGAGAGGAAGTTTCGTGGTTTTTTATTTTTAAAATTACTTGCATGAAAGCAATTTATCTATAATAGCAATCTACTGATTTTGGATGGATTACCGACAACTTGTAAAATTGTGGTATTTGAACGCTATTGAAACAGTAAGTTAAACATTCAGATCACTTTCTATTTGATTACATAAATACCTGTTAATATTATATTATAGGTAGGTAACTAATCCAGTAACGCCAGACACCAAATTTTTCAGTCAAGTTAACTTAACTCAAGCAGTTTTAAACCTTAGGCTAACGCGATAAAGCTCATTTTGCAACAAAAGCCGTGATATGTAGTGACTAAGGCCTGTTGAAGCTTTTGATAGTGCGTGAGGGTATGCACTTTTCATTTTACTAACGTAATTACAAAGTCAACTTGGTATTTTTCAAGTTAATCATCTTAATTATATTTAGAGAGACTTTTAGTAGGTAGGTACACACTTGGAATTTTTATTAGAGACCTTTAAAAATAATACTGGCATAATTAAATGGAAACAAACTTAAATTCTTGACTTATGATTTTTTTTCAATTTGAATTAAATATTAAGGGCCTGCTGATCTAGTAGTCTACTCATTTTATCTTAATAAGGCTATTAAAAAATGCCTATATAGAAAACATTTCTTACTGTAAAAGGTTCTAAAATTGTATTTAGGTCCAAATTGTAAACAAAGTAAAATAGTTTAGGTAACTGTTAATGCCGCAGAGTTTTTCAATTCATAAGGAACCTCACAACTACACCTACTTAAGTAGGTACCTACTACTTACCTACGTATAATTTCTAATAAAAGTTATCGAAAAATATTTCTTACAGAGCATGTAAGCGCGACACGGTTCGCAGCGTGACGCGTATTAAATTAAAAGCGACAACATGTGTTTTCCTTCCCACAGGAAAATACATTAGCCGAAACATTTCCCGGCAATCTGCCATCCCTTTCAAGCGTACGCGAAAGACCGTACGCCAGAAAAGAAGCCATGACGTGGCGCCCTCGAAAGCTAACAGCGAGCTTTCAGCGTAAATCTGATAAAGTGAACACATTACGACACCCACACAAAGAAGTTTTCTTCGTTACTCTAACAACTAAAACTGTTAAAATCAGCTCACTCTTTCTTTCGTTCTGCTGCCGGTAAGGTTAGAGAGAGATGCCCGGATGTTGTTGTTGCCGAGCGAAGCGGCCGATTGGGTGGAAGAGTTCGGCGCGTCCCGCCCTTGTGTCGCGTGGAGGGCTGCGTTCGCGCCTTTGCCGGGTCCGCACAGAGTATTTTCTAAGAAGCAGTATGTCGGCTGTGGCGAGGGGCGGCGACGCGGGAGCCCGCAGTCATGCTGAGAGTCTCAGCGGAGTCGGAGGACACACGTCGCGAAGGTTTTCAACATTTCGGATAAAAATCCGTGACATTTATCCTAAAAAACAATCGATGAATCTTGTAAACTGTGAAACGAGAACGTTATAACGACGTGCCTATCTGTGATAATAAGTCATTGCTCTATTTTCATGAGAATACTGAAATTATATTTTCGATACGCATAATTTTTTATAGTTCAGTGAAGTGTCTTGATATATTTCTGTGCTTGTTAGAACTGTGAATTCTTGTGTTTATACAATTTCATCAAGCTTACAGCGAAGACTTGCGAGATAAACCCCTGGTTTTAGGTAAGTCGTATGCTACTATAAACAAAAAGTACTTGCTTACAGGGTTACCTTACTAGCAAGATATGGTAACCCTGACATAAAACGAAGACAAATATACCTACGCCTATTATAGTTTTGTTTTCTTTAACAAAATACTAAAATGTTCCTTAGAAAACTTTTATGAGCATTAAATTAAATATGTCGAAATTACTATAGGTAGGTCCAATAAGATTGTAATAATTATTAGAATAAAAAAAAAATAACTGGGACTTTGTTACCTTGTTTTTGTTTGTTACCTAATGTAATTAACAAAAAAAAAAACAAGTTTTCAAAAAGTGTCAGAAACATAAGTGTTCCAAAGATAATCGTTGCATTGCAAGTCAATGAGAAGGTTATTCAAGCAGGTTTGTTAATACAATTAGGGCCGATTTTTCAATCACCAGATAAGGGCCAACTGTTGAATAAATTTGACATATCGTATGGAAGATTGCAATTTTATTCCACAGTTAACACTTATCTGATGATTGAAAAATCGGCCCTTAGAAAATAAAATAAATAGTAAGAAGTAATTCAATTTACCGGCTACGGCTGAGGAAAGCCTGGAAAAACAGGCCCTACTTCCCGGCGGCCGTCGCTTGCGTATATAGAGCTGTTCTTAAAGAGGGCGGTTTGTTGTTTTAGATCATACAATAAGTTTAAGTTTTTAATATAAAGTTTCCTAAGAGAATTACGTTAATTTAAACTAGAAATAGACTCACGATTTATCCCTAAAGACGTTTAGATCTAGGCGAGGTCAGTCAGCGGCACCAGCATGTTTATTTTTCGCAGTAGTAGTTATAATTAAGCTAACTGATTTCCTGATGCTATATCAAAAATTTTGGAAACATTCAGGATTTCAACTTTAGAACAATTCAATATTTTTAATGGTAAGTTACATCTATTGTTATAAATATTTATGCGTCCACTGGATTCTTTATATTTATAATTTTACATAAAAGTTATAAAAAAAACACTTAACAGACTCCGAAAATTACAAAATCCCCGAATATTTATAGGCAATTCGGGTATGTCTAAAGGTGGTCTACCTCTGGACTTCTACCTCCCAAATTTTTAGGATAACCTGTACCTATTACCTCAACTGTTTCTACGGTAATATGAACTACACTGAACAAACATTCTGTCTCCTTCATTTTCTCTGCGGTGCGGTGCCGGCGGCCGCAAACCTTAAATGTCTGCGGAAAACTTTTCTTGCAAAATATATTCATTTACCTATAGGTACAGGAACGATGAGTTACCTACGGGTGCTGGCGGCTTTTTTATTATAATTCATTTATTTATTTATTAAAATGGACTGCCAACAGCTTTATATCTATACATGTTCAAGGTTAAATGTCAGCATTGTGAACAATTCCGATAGAAAAACCATTGTTATTTGTCACTGGTTACCTCTTTAAACATTGTCTTGGGTGTGAGCGAGTCTCATGTTAGGGATTACTTTGATGAGCTTTATTATTTTAATAAAACGATTATAAACGATAAAGAGTTGTATAGTTTAATAAAAATAAAATAAACTGTAAAAAGTAGCATTTTTCGTACCTATTGATTTACCTAGTAAATTACTTTTTTTTATAATATGTAAGGCTTCTTATTTTTTTTTAAATACAATTGGCCTTATATTACTCCTTGATAATGTAGCTCTTAATAGGTGAAAGTATTTGAACATTGGTTCAATAGTTTTTTGGTTTATCCGTTACCATAAAAAACAAATTTTACCTCTTTATAATAGTAGGTCCTGCTCGGTCTACCTACTCGTAGTTAAATTATTAATTTAAAAAGTAAACGGTCTAAAATAAAAAACATTGGCGTTTATAAGCATTAGGTTATCTACCCAAAAATAAATTAAGATTCAAACTTGCAAAGTAAAAAAATATAATAAGTCTTGATGGATATTTAGGTGGATGAAGAAGTATTTGCCTTTGATTTAACAACTTCTGGACTAGGTAAATTCGAATATGGGCGAGATCAAATAAAGACGTTTCTTTGGTGTAGGTAATGAGATTTTTTAAACAGATAAAAAACAGTTTATGTTTCTGGAAATGTTGGGTTTATTAACTGTAACAAGGTTTGCTATATGTCTACACATTTTGTTTACAGCTTCTACAATATTTTTATTAAATTTCTAGTAAAAATTGGACGTAATTATGCAAACTAAAACCAACCCACAACATGTTTTGAGAACCCACTTTTGAGATAATTAGACTTTTATTGCCAGGTTTTTTTGAGCATGTTTAAGATGCTATAAGGATTCTACCTATGTAATTCAATTTCACTCAGTGGTTCACAGAGTAGGTTGGTTCTAGTTTGCATAACTACGTCCAATTTTAACTGGAAATTGAATTTAAATATTGTACTAGAAACTCTTACCTATTATTACATTCAAATCCGAACCTACACATGGCGTGGCTACAAACAAATACAAATTTATAAACTGGTTATGCTACTAGATAATTAAAAGAAAGCTGGACAACAATAATAACCTCTGCACTGAATTATACTACCTAGAGTAAAATATTTTTAATAAATTTATCTATACATCCTATGCCACCAGTTGCAAAATATTTGCCTTTAGCGTTATTATGGGTATCTATTATCTATAAATCAAAAGGTATAACAGATGAAATATTACCTATGAAACGGCTAAAACCAGGGTAACATTATATGACCTCTTTTAAATCTTTCAATAGAATCATCATTTTTTTACTAGGGTTCCGTACCCAAAGGGTAAAAACGGGACCCTATTACTAAGGCTGTCCTGCCGCTCTCCGTCTGTCTGTCTGTCACCAGGCTGTATCTCATAAACGGTGATAGCTAGACAGTTGAAATGTTCACAGATGATGTATTTTCGTTGGCGCTTTAACAAAAAATACTAAAAACAGAATAAAATAAATATTTAAGTGGGGCTCCTTTACCACAAACGTGATTTATTTGCCATTTTTTATAGATAATTCTACGAAACCCTCCGTGAGCGAGTCCGACTCACACTTAGCCGGTTTTTTATTTTAGTATTATCTAATGAGATTATAGCTAAATCCTTAAAACTGTGGAAAATGTTTATATGACAGCTGCTAAAATTGAACCAACTTACTGCAGACGATAAAAGACGTGATGGACATTTTTGCTAACAAACAAGGCTGAGAATGCTTTGAGTTTTAATTTGAAAGATCAGAATTTTGTAATCCTATTGACCGATGACTGTCTGTACAGATCTGTCAACCCGTTGCTTTGTGATGCAGCGGCCGCGCCACGGGGAGCCAGTAGATAATGTATAGATTAGATGGAAATCTGAAAGGAGACATTGTTTCACCCAGGTAGAGCCTTCGCTACACGGAACGATGAAGTGTTTTAAACAATATATAAACAACATTATTTGAAATTAATGCGATTATGTAGACGCCCACAAAAAATATACAGTTGTCTTGATTGACAGATGAAGATTTGCAATGGATGCGGGGTGTGATTAAAAAAGATTAAGTACTTAACGGGGTTTGTGGGTACCGACTCCTTATCCTAGCGTAAAATTGTAGATTTTATTTACAAAATATAAATCAGCTTAACAGCACAGAGGAAATTAGTTATTTAGGTTATTCAATGGAATTTCATGCAGTATTTAAAACTACTATTTTTTACCTACTGTCACGAAATTTCTCTTAGCTACTTAATATTATGCTCATATTTCAAAGAACAAATAAAAAAAAATATATAGATAAATTACCTATTGAATGTTGGTTGGTGCTCAGTTTATTTTTGCCAGGTAAGAGACTGCGGTCCTATAATTATAAAGGGACGCGAAGTAGCTATAAAGCCCTCGTCCTTCTGTCGCATGATCTCTACGCTCAAACAGGTTTTATCATTCATAAAACTATTTTAATAAATTATCGATGCTAAACCTCGGCCATAAAAGAGATTGGAACCAGCCTAACAAATAAACTAAAATTAAATATACACGAATACAATCGAAATTTTTGTCTCAGCCGTATTAAAGTGTCCTATAAATTTACCCACACTTTAATTTAATGTCCAAAAGTACCTGGCTCACAATTTTTTTTTGTGTATAAATAAACGTTCATCGTCGGTTATAGCTGCACGAATGTATGTTATTATTTTGAGAATTTTAAATTTGTCTCGAAATATTCAGCTAACATTTTGAATCAGGACTCGGGTATAAATAATTGCCTATAATGGGACTCAGATTTACAGTCTTTATTTTTTACAGGGTGTGAAGCTACCGATTTTACAAAAAAAAACGAAGTATCAAAAGATGTGGAATAGAAGGTGAAACAGACCAGCACCAAGACTTGGTAATCGTCGGTATCGACACCATTGGCGACGACGCATTCCGCGGGCCGCGCCCGCCGCGTGGATGGTGGCGGGCGAATGGGGCTATGCGCCGGCGTCGGCCACCCCCGCCATGAATGCGTTTCTCGAGACGAATCACGCTCACCTCGCCTCGTATGGCCTGAAGATGTCGCCGCAAGGGGGGTGCGGCGTCAGGCCGCAGCACGGGGCTACCGCGCCGCACCCGCCGCCACCGCCGCCGCCGCACCATCCGTCCCACTACCAACCGTACCCGCTGCACTCCTACCAGCCAGGCTACCTGCGCGAATACGGCGGCTGCGGCGAGCTGTTCCCGCAGCAGCCCATCGAACAGAGCTGGGATTGGCGCGGTGACATGCACTACCAGGGCGCTGCGCCGCTGGTGCCTCACACCCACGCGCACGCGCCTCATGCCTTCCTGCGCTATGTGCGCGCACCGCCTCGCCGCGATATGCGCTGTCAGTGGCAGGACCCCGACCAGCCTCCTCCAAGAAAGCTTTGCAACAAGCTGTTCTCTAGCATGCACGAGATAGTGACGCATCTGACGGTGGAGCATGTCGGAGGGCCGGAGTGCACGACGCACGCGTGTTTCTGGCAGGGATGCTCGAGGAACGGACGCCCATTCAAAGCGAAATACAAGCTAGTGAACCACATTCGTGTCCACACCGGAGAGAAGCCGTTCCCTTGTCCTTTCCCTGGATGCGGCAAAGTGTTTGCAAGATCTGAAAACCTTAAGATTCACAAAAGGACGCATACCGGTAAGTTTAATCTTTATTGCATTAACTTTGTTCAAAATTATATTGACACAACCTGCTTGCTGATAAAACTGATTTATCAGCGAAAAAATGTCACTGCCAGCCATTCAACTGTGATGATCTGGTGAAACATTTCAATTCTCATTAGTCCATAATGAGCTGCCCCCCGCAAGGCGCGGCCCGCTGGCGGCGCTGTGGTCGTGTGGATGCCCACTGTTGCGACATATATCCGAGCACGCCTCGACAATGGCCCATCCGACACAATGACACGAGACAACAAACTGATATCAAAGAATATCCTTGTAACACGATCCGGAGCATAAACAAGAGCTAACGGGCGCCCTATAAATGTCCACATCGACTTGTGAAGTCCGTTTCTCAGTAGGCACAGACAAAAACGCTTCCAGTCAGAACTCCATATTTCAATTCATTACAAAAGACGAAGATTCATCTTAAACGCTAGAAAAAATAGATCGTAAATTAAAATGTCCAGTTCCGTCGTCTCGGTTCCTTAGCCTTGTCTCTCTCGCACGCTAGAGCATTGTTATTGGTAAAGTATTGGTACTTAACTTTAAATATCGATTTTTGGGAACAGTCCGAGAATTTCTATGGTCTGAGAGTACAGGCAGATGGTTTTATTATATTTTTTTGACCGTCACTGTTTAGTGTGTTGCGTTGGGACTTTTGTCCTGTGCCCCCGTCTGTTATAATCTCATTCGGGCTTTGAATAGAGGAAACCTTTTTTGCGGGCAAGTTTGAAGAATTGTTTTATTGGAGGCTATAAATTAACTTCCAAGTTTTGTGGAGTAACAGTGAACAAGAACTTCTGTCAGTCATTATGACTTTAATTGGTTGTATGCAATATTCAAAACTCGTTAAAAACAGTTAATTATGGTTACATAAAACATCACAATTCACTATTATTATTATGTAGCTCATAGGTAGGTATGTACCTCACCCATAGGTAACCTCAATATAAGCTCAGATAAAGAAGAATCTAAGGTCCGAAAAGAGCCTCTGATATTGATATTTTTATTATCCCATTGTAAGCTGATACTTTCTGTATCGGTAGCGTGCTTATTTATTATATTTATAGTTCGTATTTTTATGAAGTTACGTACTATAAAATTATTATAAATTGTAATAAATTAATATCTTATTTATCTCGCTCTGAATCTTTATTTGGTTTTGATTGAGTAGGTATCGTTGTTCTTCCTTATACCTACCCAGAATATTCCAAATGTTTAAGTAGCATGCTGCTGATTATTAATATTTTTTTATTCAAATTCAAGTTCATTTTAATAAAACAAGGACCACATTGTTTTTTTTTTATTAATATTACTTATTCTTTCTTTAACACACCGAATTGCAGTGTTTTTACGTGTTTAATATGTGCGGGTAAAGCTGTTAAAAGTTAATCTTACATTTTGGCATTCATAACGCACAAGGAAATAATCAATACGTTTTACCATCGCCGCTCGAGGCGTTTTCAATAAAACTGAATAAATGGTCCGACCTGTCCAATACATTATAAATTACGTCGCGGTCAAATCTTTTATTAGCCTATTAAAGATGATTGCGAAATAAACAAGACAATATAACCAAATACCCTGAGGGAGGGCTTAGCGCGCGACGCGTCAGGCCCGCAAGCGATTCCGCCCACAACACAACAATTACTTTATTCCCACTTATGAACTTATAAAAACATGACACTACCTTAATGGACTCTAAAATCGTGCATTAGTAATTTTTTTATCAACACCTATTTGTTACTCGCGACTTCGTTCGCACGGTGTTTTTTCCATACAAAATTTTATAAAAATCGATTATTAGGTTTTTTTTTCTTTCTTTTTCACCCCCTACGACATCTATACTTATAATAAATCTGTAGAGAGGTCAATTCTGTACATGAAATATATTTCCAAAATAACTATCAGGGGGTGATTAGGGATCGATACTGATGCCAAAAATGCAATCAGTAAAATTTTTGTCTGTCTGTCTGTCTGTCTGTCTGTATAACCGTTATAGAAACAAAAACTACTCGACGGATTTTAACGAAACTTGGTACAATTATTTTTCATACTCCTGAGCTGGTTATAGTATACTTTTCATCACGCTAAAATCAATAGGATCAGAGCAGTGAAGGAAAATGTTGGGAAAACGGGAGAAGTTACTCCATTTTTTGAGCTTCCGTCGCGTGTGCAACCTTAATGGTTAAAGATACACAGAAATCATGTATGACGGAAATGTTCTCCTTAAAATTATATAAAAAATATCCCACGACAGCATATGTCTATCTTTTATGGTTGACTCACAATAGCACGTATAACTCCCGATAGCTTAGCAGTTCGAAGCTTTCTGATTATATTTGTCTACTCTTACGTTTATAACACTCTCAGTCATCCCTAATTAAAAACGCGAACGCACAGGCAGGCGTCTTGCTTGGTACCTAGAGGCTAGCGAGTCACCTAGCGAGTAGCTTCGTAAAACGAACATTCTCGAACGTTCGCGACCGGCCTAACAGCTAGGCGTCAAACGCGCAGTTCGGCCGGTCGCCGAACGTTCGAGAAAAAAAGAAATCATCAATAATTGTCTAATGACAAAAAAGCTGTGAAAACAAACGTTTTATATAAAGACATTCTGTAGTATATTTAGTATCAGCATTGCACCCGTGCGAAGCCCGGGCGGGTCGCTAGTATAGAATAATGTTGAGTACCTTATAGTACCTAATTCAAAATGTCTTCTGCTTATGGATATAACTAGTCACAAGATCTCTGATACAAACGATACCTACCTACCTACTACCCGATTACGGTTAGATACACCGTTTAGGCTGTTTGTTGTCCATATGTCAGTCAGTCAGGACGTCAGGACTTTGATTCTTATATTATTAGACAAGTAGAAGCCTCCGTGACATCGTTCGCGTGAAGTTTTTCAAACAGCCATTAATTAATTAACCACTGCCGCACCCTTAAAATTTGATTTTTGTGTTTCCTCATATATTCCACACATAAAGAAAGGTTTTGCGTTTTTTTAACTTTCAACCCGTTATACCCCGTTGCACCCTCGGCTAGGGGTGGTTTTGCTAAATTCTTATACACGTGTTAGACACTTTTTTTGAAGATTGAAGGTATTAAAGATTTCTTAAGCCAAGTTTTAAGTTTGCAAGTTCAAGGCTGTCATATAATAATAGATGTGTAAAGGAATCGCTGGTTATAAGATCCTTTAAACGTCGAGAAACGGGTTTATACTCGATTTATAATTAATTTATACGGAAACGTAATTATATATTAAAATATTAATTTAAACTCATTCATTTTAAAAAATCATCATCAGATTCTAAACAACCATTCAGTTTGCTATAAATATGTATGTAGCAGAATATTACGAATATATTAAATTTTTATCAAATGCTTGAACTTTGTTTAAAGTTGAGGGTGGTTGAACATGTTACAATTTGGCTTACAACTTTAAAATTACAAAAAATACCATGCCATGGTAAATTTATACAACACTAGTTTTTAATTACCAAAAAAAAATAACGTATTGTCAGTGTCTGTTACTAATTAAATTTAAGTAGTTAAAACTTAAATTAAAAAATTAAAAATAATATCCTTAAAAAAACACAATATTTAGTTAACCGTTTATTCATACGCACCTACCACATAGCTACTCATATTTTCACGATTCTATCCATTCATAAATAGCTCGCCGTCTCCGTTGTAATTTGTGTAGTATTTTCTAGTACTGAGACCATAAATTAGTGCCAATTTTCGGTTAAAAAGAAACCTCGATAACTTTGTGATAGTGCAATAATAAATCATGCTGACAGTGCTCAGATCATAAAAAGCTTCTGCTGCAACGGTCAATTTTTTTTTTCGGTATATTAAAACTATTATTGTATATTCTATACAAGTAATGTAGGTATTAAATTAGGTACTTGTACGCGGCTTCGCAAGTGTGGTACCTGGATAAAATGTTACTCTATCCTAAAAATGACGAAACTAAAATGGTCACTCTAATGTGTAAGGTGTAGGCTAATTTAAACTTTAACGTGAACATATTGTAATCGTTTCCATATCACAATTTTATGTAAGTTTATTAAAACTACAGTTATTTGCCACCATTGTCTAATGCTTGGAGATAATAGCCGTGACCCTATTCTTTAAATCTTAAACTGTCGAAAATTCGCATTGAATATTCAGTGAGCTCATAGTAAACACTTCAACGCTAGCTTTGGGGCGTCGAACTATCCAAGGGTGAACACAATACCCTAATAATGATACGATTCCACCGGTGAAGACCATCCCTGACTATCAAACGCACTGCTTGGCTAATACGCCGTATAAAATGACGCTTTCAAAATATTTTGCAAACAATGCAGAACCCTTCTTGGTTGCCCTGGGACCCCGCGGTATTATGCCGTCGAGTGCAGACTGAACCACAGAAGGTATAGTAGTACTTTAGCGCAGAAGTTTCACTTTCTTCATGTCCCATAAATATATTAGTCGTAGTAATATATGTCAGGATCGTAGCAAGTGGAAAGCTGTGGTATCTGCCTACTCCTCATAATCTGACATCTGACATAATTTTTATCGCAATTTATGCATCGTTAATTTGTGTCATATTTGGATTCAAGATTTTATTTTTGAGTCTTGTATACTTTGCTTTAAAACTATGGAGGTATTTGTTTGTTACATATAATGGATCTGTATCACTTATATCCAACCAACTAACAAAGCAATGTGCACGGCGCATAACCATGAAACCAATAAATAATTTCATACTTGCATCAAATTAGTTGCTTATTTGAGGTTGTGGCTTGGACGATGGAGTGTTTATGTTTAACCCGCCCAAAGATTCATAAGCCATAGCCGACTCGCATAATAAAACGGTATGAGTTGGCAATATTAATGATTTAATTTGTTGAGAAATTCAATAGCAGATTTGAAGTGACACAAGCATTGCAAACGCATGTTTGCTAGTTAATAATGGTTGGTAGATGAGCAAACAAATATAAATGCAACACTATTTTAGGATTGTCATTATGATATAAAAATAAATAGGCTTATAAGGCTGTGATCCCCATGATATCCTTACATTCATTACCTATTAAGTATTCAAAAAACTCATAGGTTATTCTTGTAGTCCGTGAATCCGTATCCTATTAGCTAAACATTCGTAGTAATTTTCGTAGCACTGATAGCTACAGTAAGCACCTAAATTAGGTTACAAGCAGTTAGGCACTTAATACATAAACTTTGTGATAAATGTATGGTACAAGGTTGCATAAACTGGTGTAACACAAACTCGTCTCGCGCATTTTTATATATTTTAACTGAGATGCTTCTCTGACGAACTATATTTCTACTATCTATATAAAACCGATTTTTGATTTGTTAAATTTGTCTCCGTCCCGAATAGCAGTATAAATACTTTACTTAACATTTGTTAATTCTAAAGCGATACGAAGTTCGACGGGCTAGCTTGTTAATAATAGATAAGTTAAATCAATTTCAAATCAACTATCTAGTTTGGCAAGACTAGCTAATCCAGAATACTATAATATATCTAGAGTATGTATGAAACCTTCAATTATTTTTATTTTAAACGAACGCATCCTCCAAGTTTACGCTTCATTTTAAAGCTCTAATTACCCTCAAATATTGTTAAATGCTAAAAACGCCATGTTTATATGATGCTCGGCCATTTTATCTCCACATATGATAATGTTGTAACCCTATAATAGTCGGATGCATTTCAAAAGGTGTTTATAAGCGAGCGGCCATCTGCTTGAATTGATAAATTGTATAAAAAATATAGTCACACAAAAGCATTGGTGTGTGCGTTTTATCCGAGAGGGGATTCTGTCATCCATTTTAGAAATTTTATTATTTATAAAGGATTAAAATCTACGTCACCATTATCATTATGGAAAGTTTTATTACATGATTAACATTAAAAAAAAGTATGAAGAAGGAAAGCCCATGATGACCCTTTTAAATGTGATAGTGTATTCCAAACACTGAGAGTCATAGATCTTGGAGTACCAAGTTATATAAGAACCTTCAAAATTTGCACTGCAGCAAAATAATTCATGCAAGTGATTGACTACAAACATCAAAAACAATGAGAGAGCAAGTGTAAAAACAAACGATTATTAGATGGGCGTGTTCGAATCGTCACCCGTCAACACCAACATCTCGACCCTTGCGAGTCCCCACATGCACCAAATAATCGCACCAACACATGCACACTTGCCACCCTATTCGCGCACCTAGAGATTGTATTGTCGCAACATAGACAATGATGATGCTAAGCGCTTTATTTTATACGTTCTTTGTACACCCTTCATATCGACATGGTGAGGCGTTGCTACTCTATTCACGTATGGCTGTTTAATTCACAGTGAGATCCCATAGCGCTCATAGATTTTTAAGTCGGCTTAACTCACGTGGTACCTGGGCAAAAAGTATCCTATATGTTATTCCAGGTCATAATCTATTCATATTCCAAGTTTCATTGCAAGCGTTTGGACATTTGGGTGTGATTGAAGCAAAAACATCCAAATATCCTCACAAATTTTCGGATTTATAATATTTGTAGGAAAAGATTAGTAGAATACTTCAATTACCTAGATAACGCTTAGAATGTTTTGAGAATATGCAACTAATGAAAAAGCCCAAACAATGCCCTGACACGATCCAATACGAGCGAAATATTCCAAGCAAACGCGAAAGAGGTTTTTGCGATATTCTTACAGAATTCCGCTAAACATTAAAGTAGTGCGAACAGAGGAAAGGAGTGCGCACAAAAACGAGCGAGGATTAATTCCGAAAACGCATCAGATTGCGATTACAAATCCCCCAATAGCTTCACATCTCCTGCAGTGTCAAATACCTCTGCATCCGGCAATCGAATAAAAATCGAAGAAGCTTTTAAACCATTGAAACCTTTACCATTTAATTGCTGTTCTTTGCGACCAAGCAAAGAAGAATCAGTCGAATGATCTTACATCATAGATTTTACTTCAGATATCTGTGTTGTGATACGTACGTTTGACTCGACGCCTGTATGATGTCAAAATGATACCGCAGAACCCAAATTTTGTGTGAGAAGCTAAATATAGTAAGTACTGTGACATCATTTTGAAAATTATGGAAAATGTATACACATTTTAGTACAGGCGACCGTACGAGTTGGTATGATACAACGTAGTTATTCCTGGTGTGCATCTCTAATTTGATTCAAACTATTAGTTAATTACAAAGTCTAGCAACAAAAACGTTGCAATGATTCATTGGATCCGATGACAACCGGTCGTGATATATTACGTACCTAATGTTATAAAGCTACATCCACATTAACGGACCTAGGACTAGCTCAACGCTTTATAAGGCAGTTATTTATTTTTTACTGAACATACCCTGAAGCCAGTTTACCACCCGCGTCGCGGAACGCACCTATGTGATTAGATGGAACCTAGCCAATGACAAGATTCTTAGATGTTTCTTTCATCGCATCAATTTGAATTTGTAATTATTTCAATGAAAGAAAATTATGAATTCAATCACAAGATGTTTTGTTCAGAGATAAAGATCGCGGGCGTTCAATCAATCAAATAGATTAGTTCGGTGCCGTCCCACCTGGTTTCGTTCAATCGACCGACTAATCGAGAACATCCCAACTTCTACTGATAAACCATTCGTCATGCTTATTTAGACTGATCAATCATGAAAACATCACCTTTTACTTTTAGCAATTTTATGAAAGGATGTGTTTTTTGTTCTAGTTGTTTTCCAAGTAAGGTTAACAAGTAACTTGGAACATTTGTAAGAAATACAGTAAAAAAGAGATGTTTCGTAAAAGAAAACGGCAAATTCGAAATTCCTTACATTAGACTGGGTTGTGACTATCACATAGCAATGTGTTTGCAACAAGTCCCTGCTGTCCATAAACTGCACAGTTGCGATGTAACAATGGTATCTGAAACTAGTATATATTCTGTGACTATTAGTACTCGAATAAAAACCTGCAGGATGCGCGTGCTCTGGTGTAGGCTCTACCTACGCCTCGCCTTCCTATCTTATGACCATCATTTCTCCTGGCACTTTATATAACTTCTATTTTATAATGACAGTCACTTTTGTCTGCAAACCAAGCGTATTATTCGATATAAATGATGTGCCTATTAACGCTATTGGAAAGTGCAGAAACTGAGCATTTAAAAGCAGATAAGAAATAGCAAAAGCTCCGAGTTCATTTTGTGAGTTGAGTTTTTGTTTATAATTTTCACTACACTCTATTTTTCGGTATTTGCATGTCAAAATCTTTAGGATAAAACGGAAAATGTGATAAAAAACGCATTATTCAAAAATACTGACTTTAATATAGGTGGATTCATACAAACCTTGTCTTACCATCATCCTTGATTGCGGTGACAATCTACGTTGTTGTCACCTTTCACTCGAAGCTCTCAATATGCCCCTGCTGTTACTTACAAGTCGACACCTTTTGTTTTTACAATAGGTAAATTACTTATCTACTATCCTAATTCCTCGTAGAATTAGCGCGCAGCTTGCAACATAATATATTTACAGTATAATTTAGGTAGGTACTTTCATGAAATAGGTGGCTCATTAAATTAAATGAGCTATCAGCTGTTTTCAATGCGTCAAGAAAAACTTTGCGCTTTGAGGTTCTTAACTGTGCGAAATTCCATCGTCTTGTAGGGCGACCGCGGAGGGTCTCACTGCATCATTCATGGGTTTTTTCGCCGACACCTTGTCGGTATCAATATGTATGAAAGTGTGTGATATTGCCGACATCGGCTCCAAAGCTACAAACTCCAAAGGTGTCGCTAGTACCTATTTTTAGCGGTAACAGGAAAGCTGCGCTGGTAAAAAATGATTTAAATTAGTATAATATTATTAACAGGTATTATAGACTTATTTATTTATTTATTTCAGTGGTTATTATAGGGTTCACAGTTTTCTTATTGTTCATAATGTTGCACGTATAGCAATTTAAATTCACACTATGTAAAAAAAAATATTTTACCTTCTCTTCTCATCCTATACTATATTTTTATTCTTATAATATGTTCTTCACCATGTCCTTTATACCCCCTAAGTCCAAACCACACAATAAAAAAAAATAAGAGAAATATTTAGAATCATGAATGTAATCTCCAAGTACGGCAGACATCCTCTCAGATCTCCAACCGCGTAGATCCTTGAATAGGTATGTCTAAAGGGGGTAGTCAGACATTAAGATAAGTCTAGACATTACATTTTGGCACATGCCTACATTTTGCAGCTAGTTAGCATTCCACACGTGACAGGATGCAAGTCCGTCGCCTTATTGACCTACCGAAAAATAACTGTATTATATTTTCATACTCTACTCAACTCAACGTATATTTCGAATTGGTTGTGCCTTGATATGTTGGTTTACTTGGTCAGAGCCGATAAGGAATCAGGGGCATGTATGAATAAAGTGAGCTTGTTCTTCCACGTTTCTTCTTCGGTTTCAGTGTTAATGGCTTCAATTTCCTAACAGAGAGAGTTATAAAAACTTGCATCCTAATACGCCATTGTGTTAACAGCGTTCAAATCAGCATTCCGAACTTAACACCCGTTGCCCAAAAAAATCCGATGTAAAGCATCTTGGAATCAGAGAACAATCGAAATTTTAACACGAAATCGAAAGACTTGCTTGACACAATAACAATTTTTGTTCGTCATATTTTAACTTTTTTCAGTCATGTATATGTACAACTGAAAACTGCAAGTTGTTGTTACAATCCTTTTTGTTTTTTTACATAATATAAATTCATGCAGTATCTACCCACGAATGCTTTATGATATTGATATATATATTTCTGCAATTATTTATATAAGAATAACTAGAAAGACAATCAAAGAAAATGTTGCGACCAATAGAAAAGTCAAGAGATGATATTCTTTTTTAAGTTATAAATAAAATTTAAATGGGACCAACTTTAGACTGTTCTCTACACAATAGAAAATAAATATCCAAATCGGATCACTAGATAAAAGAGATATGCGTGGTCATACATAAAAACAAGCAACAAAAAATAAAAATATCCCCGCCCAATTGAGAACCTCCTTTTTCGTCGGTTGAAAATGAATGTTAATTTTCCTGAATTTCTTCATAATTTACCACCTAATATTTATTTTGAATCCAATCGCCATTGAATTGTAATTTATTAATTACAATTGTGTTGTGATCAATCAACTAATTACAATTCTACCTACAAGGAAGGATCTCAGTTCCGAAAAGAATGTCCGGTATGCGCGCAATGTGGGCGCGTCTCACAACAGAAATTAAAGACTTAAAATAAAAACAAAACGGGCTATTAATATTCGTTAGATATATTGGTTTGTCCCAAAATTGTGCCCGGGGGCTGAAACACGATCCAACGCGTGGGTGTTGAGTGGACACGGCCGACAATCCAAATACGATACATAACATGGACTGTTTATCGTATTTTTTTTTCGACAGATCGCGTTTTCGTAATATTTTATGGCAATTTTATAATATCCGTTTTATAATTATGTAGATTAAAAAAATTGCCACCATGTTTTTAAATTGAGAATTATTTTTACTCTTACTAACAGGATTTGGTTAGTAGTTTATGTGCGTAATAACACGTGCTCAAAGGAAAACATCGTGAGGAGATCAGTTAGTATTTTTAAAAGCGGTTGTGGCCTGGCAACTTGTCACGTTTGGAATGCTAACTATCTACTGCAAAATGTAGGTGTGTCAAATATAATGCGTGGATGTTCCTCTGACTATCCTCTTTAAGCATCCTCAAGGATATACGCGCCTGGAGATCTGAGAGGATGTCTGCCGTAGGAATTGGAAATAACAATTACAGTTGTGTTCTAATTAGGTATTTCGTGTATAAGTACTCGTAGGTACTTTAATTTTCTAAGACTTGTAATGATGTTGAATGTGTATGTAACCTAACACGCCAATCGCCCGATCGCGCGGTTCGCCTAATCTGTGAATCGCCTTAGTTGTTTAAAAGTAATATCCATACTTTTGCTCACGCAACAATGGTTAGATGTCGTGGCACAATATATTTTCTGGTGAACCCAAATACCGAGAAATATGATACCACACAATGCATAAAACTATTTTGAATAATATCAATTCAATTGTAGATACTATATAAGAAATAATACGAAGTTTTAGGTATTTAATATATCTAAAATATTATACGAAAGCTGAAATAAATAAATATGCACCAAACAAAGCGTAACTTACGAGCTTTACACTATTTAAAATACGATTATAGCTGAGTAAACTTCTAAACTGAAATAAATGTAATGTTCCTACTGAACAAAAGATTGGGTAATCGGAGTCGAAAAATGAAAGGTAGAAAACGATAGACTTAAACATAAAAAGAAGCAGGACTAGCTTAGTTTTGTATGAGCAAAATAATTTCACAACGTAAGACTCGACTTTTAGCGATATAATATAAACATACGTTTGATTTAAAAAAAAAATGTTAATGGTAAAATATGTCTACAAAAACATAGCAAGCCAAGCTTTAAGATTAATTAAAAAAATATTTATGGTGTCTTTTATTTTAGAAAAAAATCTGTAAATTATATTTTTTGTTGATGCGGGCGATGATGCCGGTTAGGGCTGTCAAAACGCTTGACGTTAGGATTGACGAGCGTGCCCTGCCTGGGTAGAAGTCATTTTGTACCTTTTTCATACACCTGCCTGTACAATATTGTTTATCCACATTGGTGTGGGAACAAACTGCTCACAGCTCATAATATAAAAAATTCAAGGGCGAAATTAAAATTAAACTGTACCTAATTATTTTAAACCCAGTAACTTTTCAATGCTTTCTGATAACATTGTAGTGAATATATTTTGTACGTGCCCAGCGAAGATAGTAATCAGAGCAAGACAGATAGTATTTTCACGGTTTCAGCCTGAAATATGCGACAGCCACTTTAATTTACTACCTCTTGGCTAGACAGGAAAACGTGTTTTTATTACAACGCGTGCAAAGAAATGACATCGTTTGTCAAGTTAGGAACAATTAATTTCGCGGCGTATAGAATACCTATATTTATTTATGGATCTGGCGACGAGAGGGTTGATATTTGTTTTGTTGTAGTTTAACAATAATTTAGCGATGTTTCTAGTGCATGTTTTAATTGCTGCAAGACAACAAACAATCGAGCAAGTGTCAGTCAGTGAATTATAGTAATACAGCATGAAGAGAAGTGGTCTCACGAAGGCACCGTATGAATCATGATCGAGCGGCCAGTAGGCTGTTGCGATAAAAAAAAGTCCTCAAAAATCTTATGAAATAGGATAGTTGAAATTTACGCCTCAAGAAATCCGTGTTAACCTAGTGGGAGGTAGGTACCTAAGTCTTTGTGAAGATCGTGGTTTCGAATCATGATCGTGCACCAATGGATTTTACTAGGTATTCGAAAAAATATGTACGCGTTAACACAACTCAGACGGTGAAGCGAATCAGGCTTGCAACCTGCCACGTACTTAAGCAATACTTAGGTTTTTCTACAGAAAGTGATTTTAATGTTCGAAAGTTCCTCTGTTTAATCCTATGGAGGTAGAAAACACTTGAAGACTTGAGAGTATGTCTTGCTTGGGAATGAGTCATGAGTCTATTTATTTTATTTATCTAAAAATAAAACTCTTGCTTTACTGATTGACTGACTGACTGACTGATCTATCAACGCACAGCCTGAACTTAGAAACTTGAAATTTTTAGGGTATATTCCTTTTAACTCCTAAGGGGGTAAAGCGGGAGTTAAAGTCTGTTTGAAAATAACTTCACGTGAACGCAGTCGCGAGGGTTTCCACTAGTAGGTATTTTTATATTTGCAAGCCTTTATAAGGCTTGCTACTCATAAGGATAAGTCTATGGTATAAGTTCGATTATTCACGAGCCAACCTGAACCTGCATATTCAAATGTAATACCAGTTTTAATTTGTTATCGTTCTCCACCGTCTCCTCTCGCACTGTTTCCATTTTAATTTATATTTATCAGCGAGATATGACTTTGCAGTTTGTAGCCTGTGTTGCTACATTTACTATTATATTTTTATTGGGATGCTTTTGTATGAGTTGGCAGATATTTATCGGTTATCGGAACATTATTCGGTGCTCATAATCGTCCGCATAAAGCACCTTGTCACACGGTCGTTGGGCGCCGAATGCGCTCGACCCCGCGAGTATTCTTTTTGTGCCTGTATTCTTGGAGAGTGGAAAAAATTGAGATATTAATATATCTTTCTAATTCGAAATACGTTACGGATAAAAGGACGATCATAAATCACTATGGAAGGCACGGGATATCTTTTAAATATGCGAGAGAAAATCGATTTTCGGGGAAGTGTCGTCATTGTCGTCAATCAGTCTTTGTGTGTCTGTATTGACAGTTCTGAGAGGCTTATTATGTTCGTTTCTATTAGGCTAGTTTACAGCTAGCACGCTGTTCCTCTAATAGGGAAATTTCTGTATATTCCCACAGTTTCATTATTGATCATTCACCGTTTAGATTCTATAGTGTTCTATTTTGTGATTCCATATTTATTGCCGCATAATATTAGTTCCGTTGTTTACTATCTGTAGTGAATCAGACAGAACATGGTCTGTGGTTATGTCTGCCCTAATAGCGGTTGTAGCAAACCACAAGTCATTCGGCGCTTATTAAAGCATCGCTGGTACATACAGATTGAATTAACTTATTGTGTTGTGACCTTTTAAACTGACCGCTTGGCTTCACTTGTATTTAATTTGTTGTCTTTTTCGTTTAATTACATCGGGCTAAAAGGTTACATAAGTACCAACAACCTGTTGCCCAAAAACTTTATAAGTTCATGCTTATTTCTCTAGAAAACACCTAATGATAAATTGTGGGCAATATCATTGCAAGTGTATTTTAGAAAGTAAGGCATATGCTAATGCTGCATGTAACGCAGTAGTAGAAAAAAACATTAATAGGGAGTAGAAAAAACCTTAAAGACTCAGTAGAAAAGTAAAGTATGTCCAAATCTAGACTTGACTTGCATATTTGCAAACAAACAAAAATTAATATAATTAATATAATTAATTAGTTGTTGGCTTGGATTTTAGAGATAGAAGAATCATATATCAACTTTACAAATATCAAGAGACTATAATAGAGATAGGGAATGAAAGAGGAACAGCTAAGATCAGACAAGGGGTAAGACAAGGATGCTCACTCTCGCCACTCATATTTAACGTTTTTATAGAATCAGCAATACAGAAAATATCAGAAATAATAGACAAAGGAGTTAAATTCAACGGAAAAGTTATAAAATTTGTAAGATTTGCTGACGACATAGCAGCAATTGCAGAAACACAGAATGATTTACAGATATTATTAAACACCATGGACTCAATTTTTAAAGAATTTTCGTTAATAATTAATATAAATAAAACTAAAATTCTAACCACATCCAAAACAGAAGAATTTGCAAGAAACACTATAACATTAAATAACATTCCCCTAGAAAGAGTAAGCACATTTAAATATTTAGGCAGCATTATAACATCAGACTCTAGATGCACACCGGATATAAAATGCAGAATAGCGATTGCAAAAAAGGCGTTCCACAATAAAAAACATTTACTTACGTCCAGAATATAAAAAAAGGTCAAAAAGAAATTTATTAAAACATATATTTGGAGTTATAGCGCTGTATGGGTGTGAGACCTGGACAATGACCCAGAGAGATAGGGAGATCCTAGAAGCTTTCGAAATGTGGTGCTGGAGAAGGATGGAAAGGATAAGCTGGACAGAAAAAATTACAAATATAGAGGTTTTACGTAGAATACAGGAAAAAAGGATCCTATTAACAACGATTGAGAACAGAAGAGGGAAGATGGTTGGCCACCTTATACGGCACGACAGTTTTATAAAGACTATAATGGAAGGGAAGATTGAAGGGAAGAGAGGAAAAGGAAGGCCACGAATAAGCTACATGAGCCAGATAAAGGAGAAATTTTAAAATTTAATCACTAGCTAGCAAATTAACTCAGGGGACAACCAGAAAACACATAGACAGAAAAAAAATGTATTTTTTTTAGCTTTAGTTATTTATTTTATTTTTAAATAAGTAGGTAGGTACCTACTTCCACAAACCCTCAAACGCTTTTTGTAAACACGTTCAAATTATCGCTTTGCTAGATGAAGCTGTAATATAAGCAATCAAAGATTTCCTCGCATTTTTAGACGACCTCCTGTCGCGTTTGTTTTCTCTCCAAACTCACCTAAAGCCATTTAAAACATTGAGTGCAAAGGCCGAATCGATCAAGTTTCACGTGGACTGTGCTATTTCTAAAAAGTTTGTTTTTACAGGGAGCACTTAGGAAGATATAGTAACTTGAAACCGCTATGCACTAGGTGGTGTGCCAACTGTTGATTTCTTGAACATTTAGAAGACATTTTAATTATGAAGATCACGACTCAAGTTTCTTGAAAAACTTACAATTATTGTTTTGTAAACGGTTGCAAAGCTAATAGCTGTAGGCTTTAGTTAGAAATTTTATTTCTTTAATACCTTTAATACACTATGATATTTTAGGTGTGAGTCCTCGAAGGATAGAGATGGTTGGAAAGATTTAGGGGATAGGTATCTTTGCCCAGCAATGGGACGAGATAGTTTAAAAAATTTAAACACTGATATTTTTGGAAGACCTTTAAATTACAGATGAAAATATAGAATTAAAACTATCGTGGTTGTTAATAATTTTATAAAAAAATGCATCGACAAAAATACCATTCGTCAATAATACGAGTGCATGAAAAAAGCGCAAGATTATGTTTCACGTCGATAATAACGTTACAAAAAAGTGTCTCCCGTGGGTGATACAGCCGTTTAAGATAACCATCTGACCCTGGCGTCCTGCACGCAAAGATTCCAAGCATTCCCCACTCATATTTTCTTTTCTTGGGTTCCGCAAATAATATGGCGAGAAGCTTTATATGCAATACTGTGAATCCTCCTCAGAAAGAAGTTTTATGTTTGAGTTTAAATTGAATATGCTAATAGGAAAGTAGGTACTGTCTTATGTATGTCTGGGCGACGAAACGAAACGCACTGATGATGTATCGCTGTGGCCATCTGCTTATTAGAATGAGACAACAGCCAACATATACTTAACATTTTTAATGAAAATAATTATTTATAAATGCGGTAACCAATTGTATTGTAATTTTATATAATGCTAGAAAATTTATAAAGTAATAAAACACTGAAGTGGTAAGTAAAAGGTCAAGTCAATAGCCATCATAAATAACCCAGCTGCACTAAATTTTAGCCTCTACCAATAGGCGCGTGCGCAGAGAACGCGTCAAACTCTAATAGAGGTGGCCGTTCCTTTTTTGTGTCTTCCACAGAGATGAGACGCCCGATTAGTAATTAGACAGGCGACACATGTATTGGAATCTTTTATCTCCTAAGCTCGTTAAGGACCGAGACGTTTTTATCGTTATACCACACCGAATAAAATCATGATACGTTGTAAAGTAAGAACCTTAAATTACGATGTTTTCGATTTGGAATATGAAAAAGAATCATTGAACCAATTTCTACATGTTTTGCTATTGTACCAAATTATGAATGATAGGGATAATGGGCATGTTTGAGATGACGCTGTATTTGAAAGGAAGTATCACTCAATGAAGTGTAAACCGCGATTCATTGAGTGCAACTTTCGATACAAATATTTCAGTAAGGAAACGCCTCAAAAGCTCTATTATTAGCACGTTAACATACACTTGAGATTAGCATCTGTGCTTCCAAATCTTCAGGTTTCAAACACAATGCGGGATTACAACCGAAGTGGTTTATTTGTACACAGCACAATGAATACATTGTCGGGGGCTGCGGTCACACCATCCGATGAGCCTACTCGTGATACATCTCATTCAATGTTATTCTCAGCTCATACGTTTCGGTGAACTCGAGGAGAATATATCAATACGCTCGCGGGTAGTGTCGATACAAAAAATATTGTTGCAAAAAATTGGGCTGCGCTATTGAATATTCTGGTGAAAAAATATGGAGATCATTGAAATATTACACGCATACACATTGTACTTCTCACATATTTTTGAATTGTCAAGTGAAGATGAATAATGTGTAGGTAATTTGTAATAGCTCAAGTAGCTCTGATTATCACGCTATGTGGCAAAAGATGAAAGGAATACAAGATCTAGGAGACAATTGAAAGAATATGTAGGTAAATATTGAACTCGAAAATGTAGATCGGTCGTTCTTCATTCAAGTTCAAGTTATCAGAAGCACGGTCATTTTGTCAGAGAGTTTATTAAAACATCAAAACGAAAATATATCATTTGTCAAGTCGTTAGAGTTGAATATCGCTTGGGCATTGTGAGCAAGCTTTGTTACGGCGATGTGACAAAGTCGACTTATAAATATGATTTATGGTCGTGTTAAGTATCCCGTGCAATTGTTGTGAATATTTATTTATACCCGTAAACTATAAACAACAAGCAAATCTGGTTATTTATTACGTGATTGGACTTTCGCGTACCAGGACTTCGAGCTTTTGAAACAACTTCGACTGCAAGAATGTACAGTATCTTTACTTTGTCATGCAATATCGTATCTGGTTATTGTTGAGTAGGAACCCAGCATCCAACTAGTCAGCCAATAGTGCTGACATAATAACACAAGTCACTTATAAAATGCAGGGGATTACAGTCGTGATCCTATTTCATATCTTTTTTTACAAAACAATTGTGTTTGATTTTACACGAGCTTCTCTGCTGATCTTTAATGTAGGATTTACTAGCTTATTCTTACGTGAACTCGATAAAATTAACCTAATGCTATTTCAGGTCACGACGTTTATCTGTTCCAGTTTCATCTAAATCGGATTTGCTGTTACGTCGTTACATCCAAACACTCTCTCACACATTGCAAAAAAAGCAACGTTTCTAACTCTTACTCTTTTGTTCACAGGTGAAAAACCTTTCAAATGCGAGTATGCGGGCTGCGATAGACGGTTCGCGAACTCCTCGGACAGAAAGAAGCATTCTCATGTCCACACCTCCGACAAGCCTTACAACTGTCGCGTTCATGGATGTGACAAGTCATACACACATCCTTCTTCGCTACGGAAGCATATGAAGGTGCATGGCGCCGCAGGAGAATCACCGAGATACGACAGCGATGGCGACGATTCATCCTCAGCTGGTAGTGTTAGCGTCACAGCTGGAGCCGCCAGCCCTGCCGCACCTATACCTCCCCCACCCCATCACCCGCATCATCATCCTTCAATAACGGACAAACTAGAGAGCCTCAACGACAAATACCTCAACCCGCACGATCCTAAACCTTATGACAGACCTATCCCACCTCATCACAACCAGCCTCCACCGCCGCACCTGACCAATTTGAGCGGTAACGGAGTCATGGATAACAAGGCAGGGTTTGGTGGGCATTGGTCGCAGTTCCACCAGCCGGCGCCGGCCATGCCGCATGGGGTGCCGGACTGGTGGTGTCCGACGCAAGAGTCCTACCACCACCATCACTTGATGCACCATTCGGGAGCCGCTGCCGCCTACTGACCGCATCGCGCGTAGGGAACTCTTCATTCGACTGATTTAAGGCGTAACGGAAGACGAGAGAAGATGGCTAAAATAAACCAAGACTATGGTTTTTAAACTAAGCCAACAAAATTAAATTTCAAGTGTTATAAGCGCCTTTTTGGCTTTATTCTATTGGTTGATTACACATCTTCATACCACTTATATTTAGTGGATGACGGGCCTAAACGGGGGAGTGTAAAGTGATTTTGATAACCGAAGATTATCAAATAGTGATTTCATGGACTTCCATTTCAGTGCGCGTATAATAAGTTCTCCTACTGTGGAATGAAAAGTTCGCTAACGCGCTTTCGGATAATTTTACGTGTGTTACGCTTATTAATATTCTAATTGGTATAGCCAGTCCGACCATTTCTAAAAAACATAGCCAGAGCAAGCCGTCCGAAATTATGTCCTACTGTAAGTGAAATGTATATGACAGTTTAATAATAGAGCCTCGTTTACAAAACTGTTGTAATTTTAAAACAACAGGGTAGTGTACAATGACCACCAGCTAAATTCTTTATTTACAGCATGTCGTATATTTTCTGTAAACAATTTTAAGTGTTTGTAAAGGAACGTGTTCCATTATTTTTTGGTGAAGATTCTGTATGGCATTGTCCGTTAGCAACAGTTGTATTGCTCAGGGACACTCGCATTCAGCAGAGATTTTGTCAACTGCATTGTTGACAGTGATTTATCACAGCCTTCATAGAATAAGAATTACAAACGAATCTATTGTAAGATTGTTTTCTGGCAAAAGTTCGAAACTCCATGGCACTGAAACGCACTGAATACCTACAGATTTTTTTATGAATACTGATTTTTGCTAGTTATTAAGTACAGTTTGCAAAATGTCAAATCAGCATGGCCAAAGCACCGAAGTCTTATAAAACGACATAGGTTGTAAAATGTGTAAATTATATTGAATAAGATGTGTATTGTATAAAATAGTTATAAGAAAAATGCCCAGTGATAGTAGAGATAAGAATTTGATTTTATTGTATGGATATGTGTCGCTATATGATTTGTGCTGTCGATTTCTGTAACTTTACTACTACGAGCAAATGTATATTTATATAAAACATAGTGTTATTTTTTCACGGATCGATATTGTAGATAGGAGTGGATTCAATTGTACCTATAACTACTGAACTAAATGACTGAGGGCATGAAACTATCTTCGATTTTAAGTTGTTCCTTTAAGAGATCGTTGTCTTTTCTACAGGCCTGTACATAAAAAGCAAAAATAAAAATGTGTCCATATCGATTCTGCTTGTATCATTTTTATTGAACTTTGAGAAAAAGAAAAGAACTTACCCTATACCGGAACCGTAGCAAGAAACATATTTTTTTTGTAAATTTAAAAAGAATCGTTTCTCCTCATACCATTACATTGATGGACACAGTAATTAATATCTGTAAAAGAAACAGATCTCGCAAACAATTCATAATCCAACAAACTTAAAAGATTGATTGCTCAAGTCAAGAATCTAAAATGGAAATCCAATTCTCGCGATCATTTCGATCGAATTCCGATCAAAAAACCAAGCTCCGTGACGTTACCCACAATAAAACACCACAACAACAAAACAAGGAACAATCATACTCGAACAGAGAATTGAATTTATCATTGGGAAGGAACGAGAGAAAGAAATGATAAATGATCTCCGAGGCATAAGACAGTGCGAGAGAGAGCGAGATGGCAGACAACGATCGTATTCGATTCGGATTGTCCAAGGGGATGATTTATCGTTTCTCAACAGGGATTGGCCGATGCAGTACTTAAAGATTTATAGATCCTTATGGTGCATGCGCGGTAGGAGCGTTTTCTTATTATAAATCCTCACTCCTGCGCATGCACTCTCGATTGCCTCTTTATCTGTCTGGTGGAGAAATTAAAAGTACAATGTTAACATATTGCTTTAGGAGAGGAACGACCGGGCCTGGCGGAACACTGCGGGTAACTATAATTGGCAAACTTAATGCGCCTGCGCACGTACCCAATGGGTAGGCACTCTCGCCAGTAACCAGTATCGTAATTGATTATGGCGTTAACATGCCATTGTATATCTGTCTTACATAGCTTTACAGTTATGCATGTAAGTACCTATATAAATTATATTACTACAAGTAGGTGTGTTTAATTATAAATGTTGAAAAAAGACCATTATTTGACTTACTATGCAATATTTAGTCTATGCTCTAGCTAAACCATAATTAGCTGGCTTGATGACATAAACTATAATTAATTCCAAAACAAATGAATGTTGCCAATAGTTATATCTATTAGGTAATAGCAGTCCGTCTTCGGTTTCGCACGGGCGAACAAGACTTTAAGCAAAGTTTTGATACCTTATTGCAGTTGTAGTGGGAATTATTTCTTTAAATAAAATATATCCTATATTTATCGCTGATCAAGTAGCTTTTGATAGGTTAAATTAGATTTTGTCTAGTAGTGTTTTAGTTTATCTATAACCAACAAAAATACAAATTTTACCTCTTATTAGTATCTACCTACTTGTAGTGTAAATTAATTTCAGTAATATTATAAGGCAATCAAAAGATTCAATGTGCAATTAACTGCCCGCACTTACTATAACTTTATTCTAACCCTGTTTAACTTAAGTCAATACCAGTTAAAACGACTAAACAAAAAAAAGAAGTAATAATAACATGTACCGGCGCCAATACCTACTACTACTGTGTCTATGGCAGTGAGTAAGCGACGTGCATCCCCATTCCAGATAAGATCTGGAGCCTGCGAGTGACACCTGGCCCCGCCTCCCCCAACCCCCATCATCCCTTTTAAGCTTTTACATACCGACATAGACATAAATACCGTATTGATGGAATTGATAAACCTGTACAAATAGGAAAGTGTATTTAAAGTTACTATTTGATAAATACGTGTTTGTTGGCTGGCCTCATAGCTCAGTTGGTCGTAGCTGTAGGTTGTGACTTCGATTCCCACCCAGGACAAATAGGTATACTCACATAGATGTTGGTTCTGTGACACCAGAGTGTTATCAGTTATTTAGTTCCTATAGTACAGCTTTGCTTAGTTTGGGGCTAGATGGCGCTGTGTGAAATGTCCAACAATATTTATTTAATTGTATTTGCTATTAGATGGTAACACCACACCATTGTGGACATTTGTCTTACGCTAGCACAAATGTCCACAATTGTGTGGTGTGCCCGACTAAAGCGCAAAAGATGCGGGCTCAATCTCCATAATGGGACAATTTTTTGTCTCAGGTCTGGGATTTTTGTAATGAGGTTTCGGTTACTTATAACCGCGACTCAGTGAAGTTTTACCGATACTCTACTAAATTGGTTGCACTCCAAACGTGCGCTTAGATGTCAATGCCTATAGTGGTCATCAATCTGTTTAGTGACCGCGCTGAAGGTTGCCTAACTTAGACGATATGAACGACGCATTCGAGAGGCCAGGGTTATGTAAGTTCTTGTATGTGATAGATAAAACGTGATTCGAGTATATATCAAAAGGTGATGATCACCGCTGGATATTTGTTTTTTGCGGAAGCACTAAGATTGTACGAGTAGCTGCTAATAAACTTGTAATACTCAAAAAAATAAACTTTGCTATATATACCTAGGTAAATACTAATAAGGACAAAATATACAAATAATTCCTGGCGACTTACAAAAGTGACAATTGAAAAATACGAGTATTCCAATAATTTTAATCATAAATACAGCTAATTACCACGTATTCGCCGATCTGCCGATCGCGATCGCGGGCGATACTCACGATTAAGAGCATCTGAATTGTTTCGAAACGTCAACAATACAAGAAAAACGTGGTTAGCCATATTTATAGTTAAAATGAATAACAACCACGATAGTTTTTATTCCAATAATTTTCTATCAAAATGTTGTTTGCTAATGCATTCTGGCAAGGTGCAAAAAATAATTTATGGTAAAATTCGATAGAGTTAGAATTCAAATACATGCATCCCGGGCGGTCGTTTTTACCCTCTTTCTGTACAGTCAGAAATCTTTATTTATTAGTATCGGTAAATTATTATACCTACTTTAGACCTTTATTTTATTCCATCGTATTTATATTGTCAAGCAATAAAAACATTGGCAGAACTACAAACCAATCAGGCAATGCAATTATATTATTAACTAGCGACCCGCCCCGGCTTCGCACGGGTAGCATGTTATTATACATATAAACCTTCCTCCTGAATCACTCTATCTATTAAAAAAAACCGCATCAAAATCCGTTGTGTAAAGTAGTTTTAAAGATATAAGCAAACATACATACATACATACATACAGACGCGGGAAGCGGAAAGCGACTTTGCTTTATACTATGTAGTGATTAATATATTGCACAAATGGGATAGGTGCAAGGCTATTTTTACCAGCCAACAAAAGTGGTGGTATGATGATGGTTTTCTATATTAGGCACAACCTAAAAACTATTTTAAGAAGGAATGATTCTATAATTGAGGCTTTTATAAAATAAATATGACAAAAAATAGGTACTTACCTAAGTATATACTTGTTATATAAAATATAATTTTCTTATTTCCATACAAAAGATTTCAACGCGTTAATCGTCTGATAAAAGTAAGTATTCCCACAAAAAAACTTATTCTATTTTATAGATAAATAGTTTTTGCTTGCCGCTTGCGTGGTACACAAACGTGGTAGGTAGGTACCCGGATCAAATATAGCCTATGTCACTCTCCGCCCCATGAACTATCTCAATGCTGAAAATTATATCGATAATTAGTCACTACGTGAAAGAAAAAAATCTACAAACGCATTCATATTTTTATAATATTAGTAAGGATAGGTACTTCTTAGATGGATGAAAAATAAAACGAAATGTAGTACCTAAAGAAAATTAAATGATAGAGTATCTAGTAGTCTTGTAGAGTATTTGCAAAATAATTGTAATAGTTACCTATACCTACATTATAAAATATTTTGTCATTATTAATTATTAATATTTTCTGTCAAATACAATACAATTCAAAACGAAAACTTTTTCATGTTATGGCTGGCCAGTATTAACAAACGTTCCAACTTTAACTGTCTGAAAATGAGAAAGCAAAGCAAAAAAAAAACTGTCTGAAAATAAAGTTTACAAACTAAAAAGAACATCTCAATTCGTGTTCTGAATTTAAATTGGGCATTCCGGAAGCGCGATGCAGGCAAGTGGGATAGCATTGTTCTGGTATCGGGACAAGTGTTCCGTCGACCGCCTATCGTGATGGTAAATCGCTCTACGCCATTTCACTACATGAAAATTCAATCCAAAACACATTTGGTGACAAGTTATTTGCATATCTCAAAGTACCTAACATGTTATTCAACTTTCCTGTGTCGTTTGGTGTCGTCGTACGGGTAGGCTTAGTTTGGCAATGTGGTAGGTAATAAGTTTTGATAGTTTTAAACCAAGTTGAGCAGATAACTTTAATACGACTATCTTATTTACGTGAAAATCGGAACATTTTATCTACTTACATTTTTATAAGGAGATAAAATTTGTATTTTTGTTTGTAATGGATTAAAATACAAAACAACTGGACTAATTTAGCGAGTAACATACGAAATGTTTTTTTTTTTTATTTCTAGCAATAATGTAATCTAAGGTATCAAAAAATCGCTTATTATCTTCACTAGTAGGGAGAGCGCACGCACTGCTATTCGTAAATACGATAATTATGTTAAAGTTATCTGCTTATTCTACAAAGAATGCAACTACAATAGCTACACACAGCAAAACAAGAACCAACGCCATTTTGTTTTTTGGTTTTCCTGTAAATAAATTACGCTATCGATCGCAACTTACCACAAAATCTCTCCTGCACTTACGTCCATAATTTAAAAAACAGTGTCAATATTTTTCTCGCCCCTTTTGCCTACGCACTGTGTATAATTCACACAAATCTTTGTGTTTCTTTGTGCGGGGGTCGCGGGCCCCCGTCGCGCCCTGATGATGAGTTACGGAGAGCAGGCCGGAAGGAAGTCGCCCCTCCTATCCCAAGCAACCCCCCACTTCCGATACCAATCGTGGGCTTTAGCTCATTGCTGGCTGTATATCATAATTTATTGCGGAGTTTGCACTCTGCATGTCTATGGCCTACGATTGCGTAGCGCCTACGCGGTGCCATGTTCCCATCGATACGTTAAATAGAATTATTGTTTCTTTTCGTGGCTCGACATTATTTGCATTGCAATGTAGCGTCCAGTCCAGGAATCCTTTTTTCAGCTACCTAAACTGGTAATTACTCGCTGGTAACCGAGAAAAGAACTGTGTCTGAGTGATATTTAGTCCAACTAAAGTCTAAGTAGACGGTTCTCATTGGAATTTTGGAATTTTCATTTGATTTGACTGGCTTTACAGCTCATTTGATACTCGTAACTCTGCCTTCTGCGTTGTAAGTTGTAAGTTTGATACTCACCCAGCTTTATTAAACATTTGTGTGATGAACATAGATGTTGGTTCTGTGTCAGGCTGAATGGTATAATGTACTGCTAACATATAAATCTACTCTAATTATTTATTGTTTCAAGGTATGTCCAAGCTGTTTTAACCGTTACACAGTCAACATTGCATTCTGACCGGATAATGTCCGAAGGTTCCAGTACTGAGTACACAGTAGTATCAGTAGCTTAAACTACTCCGCCAGCAACAGTGGATACCAATATGTGCAAATAATTCGTTGTGGCGTCGAAGTCAAACGCACGCGGCCCGTCGGCGTGGCTGGCACGTGTCGCCTGGGCCTATCCTATTGTAATATGAGTTATTTATGAATATTGTTTTTCGCACTATGCACAGGCTATGGCACGCGTCAGTCGATGTTACACGCACTTATGAACACCAGTAAGCTGCGGTTTAAATTAAGTGGAGCTCGTGATTTTCTAAATGTGTTTGCTGAATGAGGGAATGAGTTTAAGAGTGGATCAGCATAGGGATGAACGGATTGACTGAATGAAATTGAAGATGACACTACCAGCTGATTTATTGAATCTTTCTATCTACCAAGGTATATAAGAATCAAAATCCTGACTGACATAATGCTAGACCAGGAGTGGTTTTTCTGGCATATACTCGTACATATAGACATAGAATTGATTATACATTTGTCTTGGTGAGTACAGACTTGCTAAAAAGTTCTGTCATTCTGAAATCGCCTATCATTGCTAGTAAATTTTTTGTCATTTTCCAGTAGATAAAGGATCATGCCGCATCTGTTGCGTTTTTTTAATGTTATAAAATTCATACCCTAAACTGATTCTTGTTAGAAAATATGGTTAAACAGCTAACCCGGCGAACTTCATATCGCTTTAGAATTAACAAATGTTGTGTTAAGTCCCCGTTTCCGTTCCCTTTCCAAGAATCCTCCTGGTTCTAAGCTACCTCCCCACCAATTTTCAGCCAAATCGGTTCAGCCGTTATTGAGTTATAAATAGTGTAACTAACACGACTTTATTTTTTATACATATATGTATATAGATAAAGAGGAATCTCACATTAAGTACATCATCCAATAACTTTGCTTAGTTTGGGGTTAGATGACGTTCTGTGAAATATTTATCAATATATATATTTTTTTGTTATTCCATTAAAACAATCTTGGTGAAACCGCGGGACGCAGCTATCCATCTATAAAATCTTGAACATTTAATTCGATTGGTGCATCAAAAAGCTACAGTAATTTATATGCCCTAGTTACGTAGTCTTACGTATTTATTTTTAAGGTTCGACTTAAAGACCTGTCGGTGGCGTAGCGGACGATTGCCTGGCTTAGACGCAAGAGGTGAGAGATCCCAGCGGCGGGACAAATGTATGCATGATCTATACATATATTTTTTCTGATCTGTTAGATGTTGTGGTACGGCACTCGTAGTTTCTGATACCAGGAAATCCTAGAGTGGGATGAGCCTTACCACAAGCACTTAAGTAATATCAAAACATTACTACTCGCGGTGCGTGGTACGGCCCGGACGTATGAGTTTGTTAAGTGTTTATTATATTATACAGTCTCCGCTACAAAACGGCCGTTATTTTCGTCGGATCTACAAAAACATCTTTATTAAATTCTATAGACGTTTAATTACTTAGTAGTTTTATGCAATGACCGAGCTATCTACGCGTGACCTATAGCCGGAGGCAAAGTAAACTGGTGCTAAGTGTTATAAATTAGTAAGTTTATTTTGTTTTTACTGTTCATGAAACGAACGGATTAAAATTAAGATGATGATTGATTGATATAGCAGACAGTGTGATGATATTAAATAAAATTATCATACAAAATAAAAGATACTCACATAACTAACCTAGCCCAAATCTTATTAAAAGAACATAATTATACACATCAATCAACACAAAACGACAAGAAATAATAAAATAACATGCAAAAAGTTACGACGAGGATGGGATTCGAACCCACGCGTGCAGAGCACATTGGATTAGCAGTCCAACGCCTTAACCACTCGGCCACCTCGTCTTGTTGATCGCCATTGAAATTACATAACCATTTATAATAGTAAATAATTTTGTGAAGCTCTGTTTTGATAAAGAATGGTACATCATTATGACGTCATCGGTTATTATCGAGCATAGCCGGATGGCCCACAATAGGTTCATGGAACTTTGAAGGCCACATTCTACTTCGCTAAATGTCTTAAGTAAAAGGTGCCTAAATAACATAATGGAATAGGTAGGTACCTCTTATGCTAGTAGGTACAGTCAGCTACAGAAATTGATAAGTTTTTCGAAATTTTAAAACTAAGTACCTACCTCTTTATTTCAAAAGCTGATAATAGTTTTAAATTAACTTTATTGCTAATCTATAGGTATAGTATTCACCACATTGATGGTCACTAACATAAAACAAAAGTTATCAATTTTTATAAAACCATTTTGAAACGTTATTCAAAGTAATGCCATGGGGAATAATGGGGATGCTCCCAGAATAGTTTTGCTACCTTTAGTTCGTTTGCAATCTTTTTCTTATACCTACCTACTATTTTCTATAATACTCGTATAACTTTACGTAGAACTACGTAACTTGCTCTTTATTACCATAAAACAAAATCTCGTTCGTATGAATGTGTTGAACCTCTTTATTTTATGTCAATTTTATTAGATACCTACCTCAGACCAATTACAGAACGCTACAGTGGATATAGGTAGGTGATCTCTCCAGAAAAATATTACCTCATTGTCCCAACATTTTAGTATTAGGCCGCTATTGTCAATAACTTCTAACTTAATGGTGGTCGAAGGCGCCAGCTCCGGTCGCCGTCTCCTGAATATGACAAATAACGTTAAGAATGAAACTACACGAATACCAACATAAAATAAAAATGTCAAAAATTTAAATTAAGGATTAAAATATTTAAATTTAGTGCGGGCGTCCCGATCGCGCCTGTCCGAGCGAGCGAGCGTGTGCTCTGCCACTTGGAGGCTATGATGATATGGAGACGGATCTTGTTTTACATCTCCTGGGAATAGGACAATGTTTCTAGCAAACTGTCAAGTGTAGAATGCTAACCATTGCAAAATGTGGGCATGTGTCAAATGTTATTTTTGGACTTCCCTCTAACCCCTTTAGACATCATCAAGTATCTGAACTTGGAGATCTGAGAGGATGTCTGCTGTACTTAGGGATTACAGTCGTGATTCTATTTAATTTCATATCCTAGCAAAGACGATATTCGAACAGTGCCAGAAGTTACACATAGTCTGAAAAATAATAAAAACTCCTCCTTATTGCCAGCAGATTACAGGTGGTACCTACTTGTTTTGTCGGTGGTAGGTATATTGAAGATCCTCTTAGGTATTTCCAATTAGATAGTAAGAATCAGTTTAACCAATAACCAATTTAACCAATAAGATAATTAAAATAAATATGCATTGTAAGATTAATTCGTATTTAAATTACTTAAATGCCTATCGGTTTTTACAACACATAAATAGTAATGTGGATTTATGCCTAGTTGGTCAGAAATGAAATAGTAAAACAAGTAAGTTGAATTATAAATTAAGCTTTTTTTATCACAATAGGTGTTAATATGTTTAATAGGTATGTATTTAGAAAAAAAAAAAGAATTTATGTATTTTTCAGTTATCTGGTTCCCATAGTGCAAGATTTGCTTATTTGGGGATAGATAGCGATGTTACACACATCGCTATCTATCCCCAATATTTATTTAATTATTTGTTTTTGTGTATTACAGAACTAATCAATCATCAAGCAATTTCAAATAAACCCACAAACCTTCTCCACACTTACTGATCCCCAACAGAATACTATAAATTAATGGAGTGTACTGTGCCAGAGAATTTTAAATATTTGAAGGCTCAGTTTAGAAAAAATCGAAATCTCTACCACAGGATAATATATTACTCAAAATAAATAATACAATCATGAAGTAGTTATAAATGTAGTGTTTATAAAACGTAATCGAGGTTTTATGGACCATATATTTGGGAAGACGGACCATCATGGGACCTTTAGAACTATCTCCATATTAATTACTGTGACGGGACGAGATGATCTTTGAAATTGTTATTTGAGTTTTGTTTGTTAAGGCAAATGGTTGGCTGGCCTTAGAGCTCAATTGGTAGTAGCTCTGCCTTCTACGCTGTAGGTACTGGGTTCGATCCCCAAATCCCCACCCATAATAATCATTTGTGTTATGAACATAGATGTTTGTTTTGTGTATGAGTGTTATTGCGTAGTGTAGTATTAGTTATATTATTTATTTTATGTCTAAAATCTTAATCTATGTTATTACTTACCTAGTTTTAAGTTTTTGTATATCTTGTTGCCAACCACCATTTAACTACCGTTTGGTTGGCTGGTAGAAAAGCCTTGGCAATACGTCCGCCTTTATGTATTTTTTTAAGTGCAATTAAAGTATTAATAAATAAATAAATCTAGTTCTCGTAGTAAATGCTCTGTTTTTTTTAGGCAAGGTGGCGCAGTGTAAAATTTCCACAAATATCCTAATCCTAATCCTATCCTATCCTAATCCTATCCTAATCTTATACATATATAAAATTTCCATGTCACAATGTTAGTTACCGTACTCCTCCGAAACGGCTTGACCGATTCTCATGAAATTTTGTGAGCATATTGAGTAGGTCTGAGAATAGACCAACATCTATTTTTCATACCCCTTAGGCGTAAAGATCGGGAAAAACGGAAAGTGCTTTTTCTGTGGGATTATTGACATTTGACAGGACAACGTCTGTCGGGACAGCTAGTAATATTATAAATGCGAAAGTTTGTGAAAAGAAATGTATGTTTGTTCCACAATCAGGCCTAAACGACAAAACGGATTAAGATGAAACTTGCTGTAGTATGTAGGTAAAAAATCAGAATAAATAATAGGGTATCTTAAAATCCGAAAAAAAACCCCGAAATGATAAAAATACGCAAAAAAGATGATTTTGATATAGATGGCGTTGGTGAGCAACAAATCTGACATCACAGACTAAAAAAAAACAGTATTTTCTATTTGATTATTGAAATATGACAGGACAACGTTTGTCAAGGGTCGGCATACTTCGCTTTATAGCTCGCTGCAGGCGGAGGATCAATTCCAATCAATGGTGTAAGTACCTATTTTATAAACAAACTTTAATTGTAGTTTGTTGTAAAGTGGTGTTTCTAATAGGAAAATTTGCTTCAAAGAAAAACAACAGTTTTAGTCCCAGGTATAAGTAATCATAGAGCAACAGATCTGCAGTTGGCAGGGTATAATTCACCCTCCATCCCTCTCGAATGTTTGCGACAACCGACCTTTGTGTACTAATAAGTATCGCACCACAATTCTCCGACATCGACTGTATTACAATAGACATAGAGTTTAAAATGCAGTATTTTTTAACTGAGAGTGATGAAACCTGTCTTAAACATAGCAGGAAGAAACGCAATTTCTTTCTGACAGCAATATTAAAAGATCTGATGAATAGAGAAAATTGAAAGTAAATTGAGCAATTTATAAGATGACTAGTTTTATTCTGCGGCTTAACTCGCGTAGTACTCGATAAATTGTATTTATACTATTCCAGATCACAAATTTTATCTATTTTTAAGCCGTTACGATTTGATTTATCAAATACACAAACAAACAAAATTTTATATTGATATACGACTATTCGTGAGAACAAAGTATCTAGGCACCTAACTACAAACTGGTCAATCAATTTTGCATCAAATTGCTTGTCTTGTGAGATGATCATAAGCTTCGTAACTAACTTATAGATGCACATTTTACCATGCCTTTTATCGACACTACACGTAACTACTTAGGTACTTAGTTAGACTAGAACTATTAAAAACATTCTGTATTGAAAAAAATATGAGAGCTGAATTTAATTCAGACTAAACGTTAAGAAAAATCCATATAAGCGATGGTTATGGTCATTTTAACAACATTAAAATTTTCTTATAAACGGTTTTTATTGAAAAATTATTAAAACGACGACTTAGAATATAGTTTTTATCTATCTCTTAGGTTAAGCAAAGATTTTGTAACATGCGAAATTTGTTTAGTAATTAATATAACTATATATTTTATACAGGTTTGTTTGCTTAGTTATTAACTATAGATTTTGACACGGGTCTTTATCACGTAATTACCTTTAATTTATTTTCCCGACGTTTCAACTATGTTGCAATAGCCATGGTTGCGGGTAGACTGAAAATAAATAAATTAAAGGCTACGTGAAAAAAAAATTACGTGATAAAGACCCGTGCCAAAATCTATAGTTATATTTACTAATCACGATAGTTTATAAAATAATTTTGCTTAGTTATTGACTGCAAAAATTGACCAAAACCGGGGTAGGCACCACAACCGGGTCTTTGACCCTATACCTAATTACTTATTTGTGAAGAGAAACAAACTCTAGTCAGTCTAGCCATAAGTGCCACCAAAAGTAAAGTAGTTACCTACATATTATAATTTTGTTTAACCTTTGGGGCTCAACGACAAATGTTTGATCTACCTACCCTTCTTTTATCAGTGAAATCCAAAATGTCTTCATCCCAATCCCATGTCTTGAGAAAACGGAAGGAATGCTTTCCTGTGGGGTGACGCAGATCGGTTGCTTGGCGACGCGGCGGTGGGCGGCTTGGGCGGGCGGATCGATCGACCCTCACCCTACTCATGTGGGCAACCAGGTAAAGTGATATAAATTTGTCAGATTATACGAGTATGTAAAATTACAGGACTTTTAAAAGAAATAAACTCTAAATCCCCAAGCATCAAACGGCTCCAGTTCTCCAGGCGCTCTGATCCGCAAGGATATCTGAGAGAGTAGCTAGAAGTAGGTAGGTACGTTCTAACTTTACATTTTGGCTATTTTTTTGCAGTAATTATTATCTAAGTCGCTAGTCCGTCGCCGTTTATATGAATGTTTTCATTCATAGAATGTGCTCAACATTTTTTGAGAATAGATATATACCGCAGGAATTTCATCCTACGACCAACTCAAAAGTTGCTATAGTCTGCAACTCTGCACCTCTTGCGTCAGTGAGACACTCGCCCACTAAGCCATCGAGGTCTTCTTCATATAACCATAAAGGTGTTATATCTACGTTCATATTTTGTATTTAATCTTCTTATCATAAGGTCTTCTAGACCATCAAAAGGTTTTGTCCTTGTTTTGTTTTTCGATGAAAAAAGATAGCAATAGTATACATCGAATTTTAGATTTATGTTGTTAGGTATATTTTCAAATCGAGATATCCATTGGCGCACGACGAAATCGTACCTTTAAAAAGAAAAGCAAGGTTGCTACCACTACACTATCGGACTAATAAAAGTCCCTAGCACATTTTACTCATTACAATCAACATAATAAATCTTATTAGATCTTTAAAATTAAATCAACAACAGGCTTGCGAAAACAACGAGTAAAGTTAAAAGTTAGGGTGCGAAACTTAATTTAGAAACAGGCCATAATGAATTCAAAGGAAGATTTAATAAACTTTCCCCGCAGGAGACCTTCATAGGGGTTGCTACCACAATTTCGTCAAACACTTTTTCACCCCTATCTAATAATGATGGATAAACTCTATCTTTATTTGTTTGGTATGTCTTGTTACGCTGATCAATGATATTATGTTTATCCATTAAAAATCCACAAATAATGTAAACCTTAAAAACGGGAGACATCCTCACAGATCTCCAGGCTCTCGAGATACTTGAATATGTCGAGTAAGTTTGTCAGAAGCACGTACTAACAAACAGACTATTAGTTATTGTTGCATGTATCCCTCACGCTATTTTATTCTTTACTAGGTACTAGTCGAGCCTACTTCATTCTATCTCGTGGTTAACCGAGTAGGTATATCGATTTATATGCTGTTTTATTGGTCTTTGTAGCTTAAATCCAATTGCGTAAAAGGTGGATCTCTTTGTTATTGTTCCTAGTGTCCTTCAAGTTTTTTTACCAAATAATCAACCAAATGACCAAATAATATTATACAAAACGCGATTTCTCTAATCATAAAACCAGCGCACCAAAAAATCTGGTGTTATTTATTGTTTCTTTATCTGCAAAGATGATCGTTGTCTTTTGTCGTGGTCGGCACTTTTTTACGGTCAAAAAACAGATCGTTACATCGGGATAGTTTAGTTGAATCTCTGCCGATTTCCTTGTAGATGGTAATCTTTATGGGTTTGTGTCCTTTTGTTTTTGCCGCTTGCTCCCTTTATTTCTGCTTCAAAATAGCGTAAAAGCCATGTATTTTGTACAAGAGTTTGTCATTCAAGAACAGCTATGTGCTGTTTTTTTCCGTAACTAATGAGCACACAGACAGTCACTGTCAATCACTTTTGTAGCAGTCTCATAGCTAGCACATACTGCTTCCTGATTACCTATAATATAGATACGTAGGTAATAAAATAACCATGAACCTCAAACTGAGAATAAGTCTAACCTTCTTGGTAATCACATCGTAAACAAAAATTAAGTAAATTATATAAATTAATAGATAATATAAATAAAGCAAAAAACCAAGGGATGAATTAATAAACGAGTGAAATACTTTAGAATAAAATAAACATTTATACTCGGATGATAAAAATCTTGCATCCCTTTAAAATATATTACACAACTATCATATTAAAATTATAAACTATAATTTAATTTTCTAGTCGTCCATAAAACTTAAGTTGGGTGTTGTCAGGTGAAAAGGTTTGCCGCACATTTATTTTTTATAACCCAGGTTTAGTGGCTTGGAAAAGAAAGGTAGTGTTTTCGAAGAAGAACTATCATAACTCATATTATTGTCCACCCAATGGCTTCTTACTGCTATATAAACTAATGAAGGTTGGCATTTTTTATTTAGCTATCATGGTAAAATATTGTGTTTATATAATACAGACCGATTGACTTTAAATTGTATGTAGGTAAGAAAAAAGGTTTTACTTGCTAGTCGATCGGAGCCTTAAAATTAAGACACATCAAACAAACAAAATTTATCTACCTATATATTATGTTGTTTGTTAGGTACTTACCTAAACTGATTTGTTTAATAAGACGATTCAGGTTAAAACCGGCCGGTATCGGTAGAATAACGATCAAATATTTCGTACATAACAAGAAGTAAAGAAGTGGTTGCTGTGGAGAGAGGAAAACGTTTCAGTGGGTTTCAACTTTTTTTTTTTTTTTTGAATTGTACCGAACGCACTCATGCAATAAACTAAAATCATAATCGGATGAAATGTATACGGTTTTCCCACGAGCCGAGCACAAAGCTGGGCGCCTCGGCGTGACGGATCGCTCCACGACAGACGCGCTATCCGTCAGCCAGGATGGATCGAAACAGGTAGGTACCTGATGACGCATTGTGCCAAGATATCTTCAAGGTAAGGTGATTTTGGACTGTACGATTGATTTCGTATCGTTCTGTCGATGTTGTCTTCACTACTATTAAAAAGTAAATTTTGTGTTTTGTGTTTGTAATGGATAAACTAAAAAACTACTCAACCATTATTAAAAATTATTTCGCTAATCAAAAGCTATATTATCAGCGAGTAACATACGCAATATTTTAATTACAAAAACATTTGAAATCCCCATTAAAATTTATTTATATTCATTTTGATTTAAAGCTAAGGTATCAACATTTTGTATTCCTCTATTTCATTAGTAAGACCGTGCGAAGCCAAAACATTTATTTTGAAGACGTCAGGTGCATTGTAGTTAGGTACCTACATTCACTCTGCCTGAAGTAGATACGTCGTGATTTAAATAGACTAAAACTAAATATTCTAAATTCAAAAAATATTTTTTGTTATTTTTTTTGTTCTCTTGAGTTTTTATGGCAAGAAGGTTTGAAAGACAGACAGAAGACACTCATTCTATATTACGTAATTTCTACAAGCACCTTGTTTTCATTTGATCTGCAAAGATGATGCACCTTATATTAAACACAGGACAATAATTAATTGTTACCTAGTCTTAATATGAATGATAATTTGATAAAGTTTTTTACTTCGCGTTGAAAGAATAAAGCCGTATGTTTCAGGGCACAGGTGGCGCAATCATCGTATTTTTTCAGTTATCAAAAGGCAAAGGTCCAGCTTAACAATAGGCCAATACTCGAAATCTACAAGCCGACACGGCAGATGCAACAATGCACCGAAGGAATGATTAATATACTAACGTTTTACATGCATAAAAAAATGAAACATAACTTTTTGCCTTTTGTTTATGCGACGACGCCAACATGTCTACACCAGACCGATTCGAATTTCGGAGGACGATCATTAATTATATTTTTGTCTTACTCACGCATTCCATTTTCGATGTCGATTATGATCTATAGATTCGATCTATGAGTCTATCGATCACTCGCTTTGGAATCCATATTATTCATTTAGTGGCATTATTTTTTGCAGATTTTGTTTGAAGTATGGACCTTTTGATTAATTGATTGTGCTTAAATCCCAAGTTATAATTTTAATCAGCGTATCCAATTATATTACGAGGTTCATCAAGTACTAATGTACCTTAGTACCTAATTACTCAGCATTTAGTAAGGCAGAATAACCTAATATCATGTATGGAATGCTAACTATTGCAATATGTAGGCATGTGCCAAATATAATGTTTGGACGTGCCTCTGAATACCCCTACTAGACATCTTTAAGGATCTGGAGATCTGAGAGGATTACAGTCGTGATCCTATTTTTTTTTTTCAGAATATACAGGATACAAGATACTTAGGTAGTGTCCGGTCGCCTGAAAAAGTTTACCTAGATACCACTTCTGGTAAAAACCTTTTCTGGATGGGGCGATAATTATATATCTATACTAGCCGATCCGTGGCAGACTTTGTCCTACCCAAATTTCAATAGTCGCATAGGAAAAAATACTTTCAGGAAACTACAATAAATGTTTTCCCTATAAACTATGTCCTGATAAAATAAATAACGAATTTTGGTAGAATGCGTATCATTCAGTAGTCAAAACTAATGTCAGATAAAATAAATTTTATTACGAATTTTGGTAGAATGCGGTAATTAATCATAGTCAATAAATTGATGTCAGATTTTTTTAACAAAATGAATTTCCAATACCGGCCTTGGTAGGTTTTTGGTAGAATACCAAAAAGGTTCTTTATGGTATTCTACCAAAAATCTCTGCGTTGCAATGACAACTCAATGTGATTATGATGTCTTATATTTTGCACATCAGCGCCATCTAAACCAAAATCATCCTTTTTGCGTTTTTTATCTTAAAAGGGGTTGTTTTTCGGATTATAAGTTCCCCCTTTATTTATTCTGATTTTTTATCTACATACTACAGCAAATTTCATCTTTGTCTGTTTTGTCGTTTATTTTTGATTAGGGAACAGCCTTCGTCAATAGCAGCCTTATCACAAAACTTTCGCATTTATAATATTATTAGGATAGGATTAGGATATTTAATGATTATTTTGTAAGCATTGGTGTCAACTGCACCAACTCTAGATTTAAATGAATCGGTATTTTAAACGTCCTAATAAAAACTGTTACTTTATAACCTGAAAATAGTCGGGTTTCGGGAAAAAGCACATAATCTTATTATAAAAAATGACTATATTATGAGAATTTAGTAATATTTTTAGCAGTTTAGTAGTGAAGATGGCTTTTTCACGCTTTAGAAAATAATCATAGATTAGAGACAAAAATAAATCATCTTTTTTGATGTCAAACCGATTAGATTCGAACGTGCAGTTTAGACGCAACAGTTTGTCTTTATTCTCGCTTGGTCATGGCAATAGTTTTAATATGGCCTAAATAGTTACATAGAAGACTTTATCAACGGTTAACTAATTAACTCTAAACAATATTTCATCTTTGAGATTGCATGATGCGAGACAAAAAACGAAAGGTCGGAATGACCGCGCCAAAACCAAAATGCTCTGTCCAAAACAAATAAAACACAAACAAAAAATGAAGCCGGTTAATAAGCTGGATGACATTTGGGAATTTGAAAAATTCGTTCAAAGCATTATTAATAGCGCTCTTGAAGCAGGCATCTCAGCATTACTTACCCTTAGACAAAATCCTCTTAAGTCTTAAACCATTAATCCATCGGCTGTTTCGACCGAGTTATTGTTTTATTGTTGGACAGGCTTCGTAAACGCACGGTACCTACCTACGTAGGTACTGTTCCGTTTAAACATCGCTTCTTCGTAACAAGCTTCGGATGGCGTGATAGCAAATAATTTTATAAGGGCCCTTAACAATATGTCAAGCCAATCGTATTCATTTTTTTCTCGTTTTCAATAAATAATACGTTGCTCATAAGTTTACATTGTTCGATTTGGTCGGTCGCAACCTTACAACGATATTTCTTAAAATTATTTTAACAAAAAAAGTTACAAAGCGGTTCTTTATGCATTTCGGGACTACATTTGTTATTATGGGAGAATGATAATGTGATTATTGTTTTGCGAGCTTTTGATGATTGATAGTCGATTGTCACGGATAATGAAGTGCTCTGAAGCATTCGATTTTATGCCTTATTCGTTGTATATTGAGTCGCTCTTATTGGGTGGTACTGGAATAGAATTAATGTTGGCCGACAAAATTAATTGTTTACATCGGATCTTCGATATTTTACAACCTATCACTCAGACTAGACAATATTATACACAGTATATTTAAAAAACCCCTTACGAGGGCCCTACTGACCTCTAAATAGAATTCTATAGGATTCGTAAAAACATTTTCACTAAGAGTATACTTACAAGTATCTACCTACCTGCTCTACCTACAATGTACCTAATGTAGAGTTGACCTCTAGAAGATGGTCTGTAAGATGTTTATGCCGTTCTCTTCACGTTTAAACTGTATTAAGTATTTATAACGATACAATCAGCCTTTTATTCAATTATAATACCGAGTCCGACCGGACAATAGCTTACAAATTAATAATCCACGACAATGCTTTGACTAATTTTAATTTCTTTAAATGGTTTATTCAATTGTAATTTCTGTTTATTTCGTCAATAGCTTTTGTCGGCGTTGGTCATGGTTAGTTCTATAGCTTGAATGATCGTTCTATAGATACTTACCGGTGAAGATTATTCTCCAATCAACTCAGTGACGGTAACGACAGCTATAATTTTTGTGTTCATGTCCGACGTCCCAGATAAACGAGTAGTATCACCAACAAATACCTTTGTAACTACCTATGTAAGTACACTCTAGAAAAATATAATACTCGTATTTATTAATTACCTACCTACTACTTTAGTTTCTTAGGAAGTAAACAAATAGGTATGAACTCTGCAGCCTCAAATGAAATACAGGAGTTTATTAATAAGTTACTCAGTTCTAGTTTTAATAAATAATTAAATTGAATTGAATTAAGACTTTGAATTGAATAAAAGAAAGCACACCAACCCCTTCACACCCCTAGTAAAACCAAATTGCTAGATTCTTAAGGATTTCTTCTGTATTTCTGTATAGGTTGGTAGGTAGGTATATAAATTCACTTCTAATGGCGAGTATTATTTTTGCTCTCATAATTATGATCAACGAGATCAAGGAAGCTTAACATTAACAATGTTAATCTTTAAATATTTTTAAAGAATACTTTTTCAAGCCATAGTTACCTCGATTTCGCCTGACGTTGTATTTCACGGCACTCAAATTGCAGATAAAAAAAAAATGTCACGACCGTTATACAGCACCATGTACATTGCTGACACATGACATTCTCTCGGATCTCTAGGCGTTTACATCCTTGAAGATATCTAAAGGGGTTAGTCAGAGGCACATCCAAACATTAAATTTGGCACATACTTCCTCACAATGTTTTCCTTCACCGTCATAAGCGCGCATATAAATTTTTCAAATAGTAAAATCCATTGATTCACGGCCGGGATTCGAACCCACGACCTTCAGGTTGAACGTCAGGGTACCCCACTCCCAGATATACAGGTATAAGTAAGTATGATCTACTTATAATTAGTATTAGCATAGATACTCTTTGTGAATTATTGAGCATAAATACTCCTTGCGAATTATTGTAAACTGTGACATTACCTGACAATAAAAAAAAAGATATCGCGTCACATGCGCACTCTAGTGATTTCGGCTTGGATGGTTTTTTACGCATTGGAATCAGATTGTGTAGGTGATTGTCGGTAATTTGCAGTAAGTCGCATTACTAATTCGATTACTTATATTTATGGATAATGATCATGGATTATTTGGAAATAATCGTTGTTTGAATTAAAACTATCGTGGTTGTTCATTTGTTCATTTTGGTTATGTCAAATGATGTTAATGATTTTCTGTTGTAAAGGTTGTTTTTTTAGTCATCACTACATAGCATAAAGCAAAGTCGCTTTCCGCTTCCCGCTTCCCGCGTATGTATGTATGTATGTTTGCTTATATCTTTAAAACTACACAACGGATTTTGATGCGGTTTTTTTTAATAAATAGAGTGATTCAAGAGGAAGGTTTATATGTATAATACATGCATAATATAGTAGAGAAACACTGATAATTTTAGAGCTTTCTAATGTGATGTCGTAAATAAACACATTTTTTTGCGCTTACATTGCAAATGCTGGCTGATCCCCACGAGATATATAAAAATAATGTACTACAGTATTGTACACCTTAAAAACGTCTACAAAAAAGTCAACGATGGTATTAGAAATGTCTTACGCACAGCGAAGCGGGCACGGGTCAGCTAGTAATGGATAAACTCAAAAACTACAGAAACCGATTTCAAAAATTCTTTCACCATTACCAAGCTACATTATCCCTGAGTAACATAGGCTATTTTTATTTTGAAAACGTAATAAATTCTTTCTAAGAATGACGATAGTTTGAAGCAAGGTGTAAAAAATTGCCAAAAATTTTGCTTTCTTCGTGTGCGCTACAAAAACTGAACGAACGGGAACGGGAACGGGAACGGGAACTTAAGACAACATTTGTTAATTCTAAAGCGATACGAAGTTCGCGGGGTCAGCTTGTTAAATTATATTTCTGCTTTTCACATCATAAGTGGCATTCATATAAGTACAAATATTGCTTTCTATATCGGCAGAACGTTTTTGTTTTCGGGAAGAATAGGAAAAGCAACCGTTATTTTAAAATCTAGTAGGCCACGTTTATCCCTTTGACGTTAAATGTCAGATGAGTCGCCATGCCGTAAAATAGGCAAAGCGAGCGTACCCGTTGCAAATCGCACCGACATCACCATCAACCTCGCTTGTGCTCTCTCCGCCACGAATCTCATTCTCACCTATACTCGGGATAGCTTCCTCAAACAAGCATAAGATCGATCATGGCATGACTAAACTCCTAAACTCTTCGATCGTATCTTAATTTGGGAGGACCTAGCATGTTTGTCTCATTGATGGTTAAAAAAGACAAACATGCAAGGTCTCTAAAGTTACGTGTTCATTTTGCAAAAAGACAGGTCATGGTCAAGTTAGACCGCACCCCTGAAAAATAATAATTGAGACATTAATCAATTCTTCTATCTTAGCTACTATAAAACAGGTCCGACAGTCCCGGGGCCTGGCAGGGTATTTCCGCAGATATATTGAAAGTTTTGAAACAAAAACTGTAATGGGTCCCCGAAACGATCAAGTGCACTTGACAAGTCTACGCGCTTGAAGTGAATATTGATCGTTACAGCGTTGACTTGACAAGTCCCGTCAAGTGACCTACTTGACAGAAATTTTGATTGACGGCACTTGAAGCACCTTGCGCTTGATGCGACTTGACGTGACTTGACAAGTTTTTATTCATTTGTCATTCATTTCATATCCATTATTAATTTTTGCGACGACCACTTTTCTGGGCACAGGGCGAACGACTGTGTCACGTGAACTTGATGGCACCTTCAAGTCGCGTCAAGTCCCTCGTCAAGTGAAATCGTCAAGCACGTAGACTTGTCAAGTGCACTTGAGGATGCTAGTTCGAATGGAGACCCGAACAAAAGCGAATCCGCCTGTTCCTAAACAATTAACAAACATGTAGGTAAGCCAATACTTGCTATTTTTAACCCGAACCTACCTATCGAGCTCTACACATGTACCTAAGTAGTGCCTGCTAGTAGCAGGCACTACTTAGGTACATGTGTAGCCTGCTACGGAACCGTGCTGATACAAATGCACTCCGTCAATTTAACAAATACGGAGTAGCTTACTTAGCTATAGCAACGTTACACTGGGGGCAAAAAGTTGCTACCACTTGTGTTACGCGCAAGTCAACGTCAATGAAACTGTCATTCTGGGTCTGCGCGGCGCATTCCGAGTCTACCTATTAGGTATACGCGCACCCTGGTGAATCACTTTTCGTTAACCATACGATGCGTTCGCGCGTTATAGCATTTCCATAATAGGTATTATATCAATTTTTATTTCGACAGATCTCCTGTTATTTGCTAATAAACGAATGTATTGAAAAACCTGGTCCATCGAACCAGATAAAGAAGAAAACAGCGGCACCCGGCACGCACGTGTACCTACGTATCATCTTGCGCTATATTTGTTCGAGCAGTAAGAAGCAAAGCAACCAGGAGACATCTCATGACAAGGATAAAAGAGCATACGAGAATATCTGTGAGTTCGTTCTAGTTTCAACTCCAAATCCCTTCCTACGTATAAGTATTCCAAATTTCATGGTTAACGAGAGTCATAAATCTACCTCTCGTGGTGAGAATCACGTTGCAACTAGTTGCGCGTGGCTACATCCTCGATTGTATTGTATTCAACATTATAGTATTCGTATAGTAATATTAGTAATTTTACTAATTAGCGACTAGTCATAATTACATTTGCAAGTATTCGCAACAATAGATACTGCACCTAAAATTGGCAGTAACAATCATATATTTATGTCTTGACATACTTCCTAGGTTCCCTTTGCATAACTCTGCACCTAAAATTGCCGGTAACAATCGTATATAAAAGTCTTGATATATTTACTTCGTATAAGATCCCTTTTGCACAAAACAGCACCTAAAATTGGCAGTGATAATAATTCTAAAAGTCTTGATATACTTCTTAGTTCCCTTTTTAAGATGAAAAAGGTTCTTAATTCGACACTTATTTTTAGGGTTTTAAGACTTCGCTGTCCGTCTGTCTGTCTGTCACAGGGCTGTATCTCATGAACCGTGACAGCAAGACTGTTGAAGTTTCACAGATGATGTATTTCTATTGCCGCTATAACAATAAATACTAAAAACAGATTAAAATAAATATTTATGTAGGGCTCCCATGCAACAAACGTATTTTTTTATAGATATCGGTACGGAACCCTTTGTGCGCGAGTCCGACTCGCACTTGGCTGGTTTTTTTATGTTGGAACATGCTTAACTTTTGATAATTTAATAATTAGTTTTTTTTATGGATAAGGTATACTCCGAAGTCGGTCCCATAAAAAATGTTTGATTGGTCGGAACATTTTCGTCGGTTTTCTTTTTAGTTTACAATTATTTGGACAAATTTCACCTAAAATTCATAAATAATCTAAGCAACTCTAAGCACACACACAATCTAAGCACATGCTTCTTAGATTGCTAAAACATTGCAATAAACAATTTTTGGCTTTCCAGGCTTCCAGCTGCTTGGCTGCGTGCGCGCGCACCGTCGGTGGTGTACATCCTGTGGGTTTGGGACAGCGAAAAACAATCGGCTTGCTTGTACACACAGCAACCACCGCTTATGGTCACCTTAACATAAGCTAGCATACGCACTTAATAAGATAAGTACCTTTTCACTAATAAATCATTGCACTTAGATGTTTTATAGACGCATTTCTCTATGCGTGCGACCCTCGGTCTTACAGGCGCACTTCTCAATGCGTGCGACCTTCAATCTTGCAGGCGCATTTCTCAATGCGTGTGACTTTCGGTCTTGCAGGCGCATTTCTCAATGAGCGCGACCTCCGGTCTTTTTCGTCGGTTTTCGTTTTAGTTTTCTAAGCACATACTTTTTATATTGCTAAAACATTGCAACAAACGTTTTTTCGCTTTCCAGTTGCTAGTCTGCGTGCGTGCAAGCACCGGTTGCAGTGTGCATCCTGCTGCCTAGCCTGCTGCAAGTGTGCTTCTGTGGGTTTGGGACAGCGAACGAATTTCTCAATGCGTGCGACCTCCGGTCTTGCAAGCGCATTTCTAAATGCGTGCGACCTTAGGTCTTGCAAATGCATTTCTCAATGCGTGCGACCTCCGGTCTTGCAAACGCATTTCTCAATGCGTGCGACCTCCGGTCTTGCAGGCGCATTTCTCAACGCGTGCGACCTCCGGTCTTGCAAACGCATTTTTCAATGCGTGTGACCTCCGGTCTTGCAGGCGCATTTCCCAATGCGTGCGGCCTCCGGTCTTGCAGGCGCATTTCTCAATGCGTGCGACCTTCGGTCTTGCAAGCGCATTTCTCAATGCGTGCGACCTTCGGTCTTGCAAATGCATTTCTCAATGCGTGCGACCTCCGGTCTTGCAAACGCATTTCTCAATGCGTGCGACCTTCGGTTTTGCAGGCGTATTTCTCAATGCGTGCGACCTTCGGTCTTGCAGGCGCATTTTTCAATGCGTGCGACTTTCGGGCTTGCAAGCGCATTTCTCAATGCATGGGACCTCCGGCCTTGCAGGCGCATTTTTCAATGCGCCCGACCTCCGGTCTTGCAGGCGCATTTCTCAATGCGTGCGACCACCGGTCTTGCAGACGCATTTCTCAATGCGTGTGACTTTCGGTCTTGCAGGCGCATTTCTCAATGCGTGCGACCTCCGGTCTTGCAGGCGTATTTTTCAATGCGTGCGACCTCCGGTCTAGCAAACGTATTTCTCACGTTCCTCTACGTGAGATGGAAGGACGCATATGCAACTATTGCTTGTGATTTGATAACTTAACCCTTGTTTCTAATCAACAGACACTGACTTAAAGGTTAGCTAATTACGTAATAACATAAGTCAGAAGGACCCTTAAAGTAGGGACTGAATAAATTAACCGACTTGGTATTACATGGATCTCACAACTTTTTACGGTAGAAGAACTGAGTTGCGTTGCGAGACTTGGCTTTTTTTACAAGTTATGTTTTTGATGGCATCTCATTTATTTTTGTAGATAGCCCTACTTTTTAGGGTTCCGTACCTAAAGAGTAAAAACGGAACCCTGTTACTAATACTCCACTGTCCGTTCGTCCGTCTGTCCATCTGTACGTCTGTCCGTCTGTCCGTCTGTCCGTCTGTCTGTCTGTCTATCTGTCTGTCGGTCTGTCGGTCTGTCGGTCTGTCTGTCCGTCTGTCTATCACAGGGCTGTATCTCATGAACCATGATAGCTAGACAGTTGAAATTTTCACAGATGATGTATTTCTGTTGCCGCTATAACAACAAATACTAAAAACAGAATAAAATAAATATTTAAGTGGGGCTCCCATACAACAAACGTGATTTATAGATAATGGTACGGAACTCGACGTGCGCGAGTCCGACTCGCACTTGGCAGGTTTTTTTAGGATTTTTACACTAAACACTAATTGTGTTTCAAATTTGAAGCTTCTATGTCTGCTAGAAGTGCCTTAAACTTTTGATGATCGGTCAGTCAGTGAGTGAGTGAGTGAGTGACAAAATAGGAAACTTTGACTAGTTATAATTCTTAATCTACTGGTTCAAATTGAATGAAATTTGAAATATACCGTATTTATATAGTGACTGCTTGGTTACTGAAAATTCAGGCTTCTAGATTTATCCACAACGAAGATATAGGGGGTCGAAAATTGCCTGAACTGCTTCGAGAAAAGGATGGTACAGCCGTGCCGCTTTATTGCTTGACTTGGCGGGGGCACTGCCGTGCCCCCAGAAATTGCCTAAACTGCTTCGAGAAAAGGGTGGTACAGCCGTGCCGCTTTATTGCTTGACTTGGCGGGGGCACTGCCGTGCCCCCAGATACTCCTTGCGAATTACTATAAATTTTGAAATCACCTCTGACAATAAAAAAAAGATATCGCGATATAATTTGTTGTTTGTTAAATGAAGTAAAATGATTTTCTGTTGAAAAGGTGGTTTATCCTAAATCCTATTATTAAATTATATTTCTATTTCTCACGTGAATTAATTAGCTTGAAAAAAAAAAATATAAATAGAAAACTAATGTGATATGTTAGAGTCGATACTGAACGTTACAAGATTAGAAATTTCTTCTCGCACGAACACTGCGAGTTAAAGTTACGATAATAAATTAGGCTGCCATTATTCAATGTTTGTATTAAAAATTAATGGCCATTTGTATATATTTTTGTGAAATAAAACCGGGTCTTGGACCGTAGGCGGGGCCGCCCCGCCCTGGACCGCCAACCCGCTTATTATCCAATTATCCACATCACTTCTGTATAAAATATCTTATCTCCTCTGACGTTAGATATTTTCTAAAGAATTTCTTTGTTTTATCCATCTACGCCAAGAATTAAAGCCAAAAGAAATTTCAAATAAAATCTGTGAATAAAACACAATTGTGTGAATAAACAAATTAATTTTGTAGGTTCGGTTATACGAGACAGCCCCAAATCGACTTCACAACTTTGTTTTAGTAACTTTTTTTTTCACCTACTTTTTATGTTAGGTTAGGTTCGGATGCTGGGGATGGCTGGATGTCATTCCTGGGACACGGTGCTTATAGAGAGGAACATGCGAGAGGAGCACCGGTGCGTTCCGTATGGATATCTCGGAGCCCCTTGACATGAATGGAGGCCAGCCACCAGGTTGGTTTTATTGAGTCGCCGAGTTTATCTCGACAACCATACATAATCTAGCTTCATTACCCAATGTAGCTAGATAGTTGGTTGCAACTTTCAATAAAAAAAAAAGGTTAGGTTGGGTTAAGGTTAAATAATAAAATTATTGTCTATTATAATATTTTCATGTAATCTCTATCCCGCCCCGTAGGTTCGAACCTTATACGTCTAAGCGTGCGCAGGATATAAGCTCGCCTATCGAGATTGTCAAAAATTACCCACAATTAAAATAAAATTACAGATTGATATTAGGTAGAGATAATGTATACACTTAACGGATCACCATTAGTATCCAGCGTCTTGGGAATGCTTCCGACTGGTATTGAACTAGATTAGTTGAGCTACGGTCATCGTAATATTAATAATAAAATGTAACTATTTAACCTGTTTCTTGTGTTAGATCTTAGATGTAATATTTTTTCTTTAAATAATAATAATTGTAATATTATATTTTATGTAGGTAAATAAAAAGCCGTGTACTTTCAATCTGAAGGTCGTGAGTTCGAATCCCGGCGTGTATCAATAGATTTTTCTGTTCGAAAAATTTATATGCGCATCAAAAACTACAATCTACTCAAAACGGTGAAGGAAAACATCGTAAGGAAACCAATAAGTATTCTTATAAGCGGCGATGGGCTTGCAACCTGTCACATATGCTAACTACTGATAAATGTGGGCATGTAACAAATATAATGTTTAGACGTGCCTCTGACCACCCCCACTAGACATCTTCAGAGGATCAAAGCGTCTGGAGATTTGAGAGGATATCTTCCGTACTTGGAGATCACAGTCGTGATCTTATTTATACTTGTATATATTTTGTATTTTATGAACAAAATATAAAATAAATGATCACAAGAAAAATAAAATTAAGATATTATTTCAATAAGTTATACAATATGAAGTCAAGTTATTGTCCGTGGCTTATCCTAACAAAAATACATTGAAAGGATTACGAGCCGCATTAGATACAAATTATAGCAAAACAATATTACCAAGTGATATGATTAGAGTCCTGTGGGACTGTAAAGCAGCTACTGGGGAGTGCGCCGCATCCATAAATTGAATCAATGTGCTCTACATCTTCCCCGGGGAGCAGTTACGGTGTGGGAATCGAAACAAACTAATGTTACTTCTCGTAGGTATTCGTTCATCATACTAGATTTAAAATAATATATTATGTGGCGCAAATAGAAGAAAACAAAAAAGACAAAAACGGTGAAGGAAAACATCGTGAGGAAACCAGTTAGTATTCTTATAAGCGGCGATGGGCTTGCAACCTGTCACGTATGGAATGCTAACTACTGCAAAATGTGGGCATGTGCCAAATATAAAGTTTGGACGTGCCTCTGACTACCCCCACTAGACATCTTCAAAGGATCTATCCCTCGTATTCAAGAACGACACTATGAGAACACGCACCCACAGTGGACGAAATCGTTTTTCATAAAAATCACTTTATGTGTTGTGCGACACTGCATAGTGTGACTAGAGGCACATTGTCGTGTGCCTCTAGCCAAAGTTGAGCTCTAAAGGCACACGGTAGCGTGCGCCATATTACCGCTCAACACATAAAGTGATGTTTATGAAAAAAGATTTCGTCCACTGTGGGTGCGTGTTCTCATAGTGTTGTTCTTGAATACGAGGGTAAGTGTCTGGAGATCTGAGAGGATGTTTACCGTACTTGGGGATTACAGTCGTGATCCTATTTATTTTATTTTAAAAATATATACCTATGCCGATATACCTATTCTACTTACCGTGAATTTGAAGAACGCGATCCTTAATTTATTAGGCCTTAGGTCGTACTAGTAATCAGGGAGACTGACGTGACGACACAACCTTTGCTAAATACGAAAGTTAATTTTTTTTGTTAAGAACGTTCGTTTTTACCTTAAAAAATAAGAACCCTAAAAACTAGCATGACGTGCTAGTTTATTTAATTTTTACTTATTGTAAATGCTAAAGTTTATATGTTTGTTTGTTGCTCAATCCGTAAAAGCTAAACTGATTTCGATGACATACTTACTTGTTTCGATAAATCTAGATTGAAATTTATAATTTTTAAATATATTTATTAACCGATTAGTGTGTTCAAACATGTCAAGTTTAAAATCACCGTAAAAATCACATAACCACCGCTCCGGCATTCTTCAAACCTAATAAAGTTAGCTTACCATCAGCATCACCCTACAATCTAATTCCACGTCTAATTCCGTATTCAAGCTTACGATAATGATTAACGACACAGTTTATTAATTCGATCGGGATTAGAGATCCGGGGGTAGGTGGAAAAAACAAACGAATAAAGGGATATCTCAGAGAGTGGAAGGGATCTGCTCTTATAGGGTTGGCACTTTGCCGGTTAGTTTTTTTTCTAATTCAGACCGCACATTTGTCTTTATTCTTTACTAGCGACCCGCCCCGGCTTCGCACGGGTAGCATGTTATTATACATATAAACCTTCCTCCTGAATCACTCTATCTATTAAAATAAACCGCATCAAAATCTGTTGTGTAGTTTTAAAGATATAAGCAAACATACATACATACATACATACGCGGGAAGCGGAAAGCGACTTTGCTTTATACTATGTAGTGATAGAAACTACTTACTGAAAAGTTTTACCTAATAAAATAATATATAGAAACAAATCACCTACCTGTAGATAAATAAATATTTTAAAATAAATATAAGAAGATTTTTCTCACTAAACCAAACTAAACAAAGCTTTTAACATATTTATAGGAAAGAGATAACTTTTTTTTGATGATATAATGTACCTATGTATTTAACATACATTATCGCATCCAGACATTTTTTCATCACACAAGTAGGTATTGGATGGGAATCGAACTCGCAATCCACAGCGCAGACGGTTACTTCCAACTAAGCTGTGAGGCCAGTCAAATAAAGTTAGTCAATAATTGGTATTGAATATAACCACGACATGTAAAAAAGAGAAAACAACAAATATGCCTTTTAACTGTCACTATCTCTAACGTGTTAAGGTTTATCTTATCTGGACAATAAAACTTATCAATAGTAGCTACTTACCAATGTTGATATCTAATCATGTTGTTCATGTTATGATCTCTCGGCATAGACTATCTTGAGACTAGTTGAGACCCTCGATTCCTTCTGTCCTCAGACTGAAGACGAACATCAGAATTGTTTATAAACCTGTAATATATTTTTAAAATTGTTAATAGTACGTTTACAAGTAGTCTTTTGGTGTGGAGTAGATCCGAACCCGGTCGTGAATTTTGCATAGCCTTTCACGAGTACTTCTTGTTTGATGACCCTAAGCGTTAAGTCTTATGTCAACATGGGGAGAAAAGAATATGCTAGGGGATGCACGTTTGTTTTGATTAAATCTTTTTTATTTAGATTCAACGCAATAATTGTTTTCTTTTTGTAGTCAATAAACCAAGAAAATTATGTTTTTCGCTACATTAATTGCATTCTTTTCCTAACACCGCGGTGTTAGGAAAAGAATGCATTTTCGAGATTTAAATTACGTTATATGCATACTGAGTATTGAATTAAATCTTGGTAGGTATTAAACCTAGGTTGGTACTTGGTATGTCCTATTGAACTGCCTAAGTAGCCATATATTTTTCCTCATAACAGGCAAGATATATTATTGATTTACTAAAATACCCATGGTTTTACTTTGTGGTTAGGTAATATTTAAAAGGAATTTCCTAGTTTATGCCATCATTTGAATTCAATAAAATACCTATTTCCAATTTAGGAACTGAATTATTAACGTTATTTATATTTTTTGTATTTATTTACTTCAATCTACATCAGATCATAAATATTACTTATATTTATTCTATTCTATAATTAACTAGCGACCCGCCCCGGCTTCGCACGGGTAGCATGTTATTATACATATAAACCTTCCTCCTGAATCACTCTATATATTAAAAAAAACCGCATCAAAATCCGTTGTGTAGTTTTAAAGATATAAGCAAACATACATACATACGCGGGAAGCGGAAAGCGACTTTGCTTTATACTATGTAGTGATTATTGATACCTCATGCAGCAATAATTCAGGCATTGACACAGTTTGAATATAAATACGAATTGTCAATAACTCATTTTTAATAAAAAAAATCCCACAGATGTTCATGCCAATTGTATAAAACTGTTCTAAATAGCCTGTTTGATCAAATTACTTGAACGTCTATGGTCGGCATTATGGTTAACATAATCGGGGCTACTCTGCTTGCACCATGAACGCTTTATTATATACTAGCTGACCCGTGCCCGCTTCGCTGGGCGACAGACATTTCTAAATGTAATTATTTTGAATAGGTATGGCTATGGTATGGCTTAAATTTAAGATAGGTATCCGCGGATATATTCAAGTGGTCCCGCTGCCGGCCCGTGAGTATAGTAATTGGTAGCCACGATTTTAGTATTCCGCAACTTTTATATCAGTACTTATGAATTACCCATTAAGGAGTAAACCCGCTGCAGAGCATGCACAAATATAAATAATGTTTGCGCCTATTATTATATAAGTAGGTTAGTAGTAGTTAGGTAGGTACACATGTGCTGCTATCTGTTGAGTTTTTTATGAATTAATGTATAATTCGTAATTCTTTTTTAGGGTTCCGTACCCAAAGGGTAAAAACGGGACCCTATTACTAAGACTTCGTTTTCCGTCTGTCCGTCTGGTAGTCACAGAGCTGTGTCTATGTCTCATGAACTGTGATAGCTAGAAAGCTGAAATTTTCATAAATGATGTATTTCTGTTGCCGCTATAACAACAAATACTAAAAACAGAATAAAATAAATATTTAAGTGGGGCTCCCATACAACAAACGTGTTTTTTGCCGTTTTTTATAGATAATGGTACGGAACCCTTCGTGCGCGAGTCCGACTCGCACTTGGCCGGTTTTATTTTATTCCTTTTCTTTCGATTGTCGACAGCATGTGGACCAACTTTGCCTAAAGCAGTATATTAATATCTCATAAAGATTACTCAAACCCAGACCGCTATAGTTCCACATCTGGTATTCCGATCTTCCAAAATTATAGTCTATAAGTTGCCTAGGATTGCCTAAATGTTTTTTCTTTCTTTCTTTCTTAGGATTAATAGCTATATAACAAAAAAAGTTTCATCAAAATCCGTTCAGTAGTTTTTGCGTGAAAGCCTGACAACAGACAGACAGACAGACAGACAGACAGACAAAAATTTCAAAATTTTTTTGGCTTGTGTTACTTGTATGAAGACCCCTAGGAGAATTTTTTTTTCGTTTTTATACAATTACAGAATTGAACTCTTCAACAGCTTTATTATATGTATAGATGCAACACGCAGAGTGATGTAGGTACAGCAGAGTAGTATACCCGCAGGCTGCTTATGTAGGTACCTGCATATAAACTATTGGAGTAAGATTGAAAAAAAGTGATGTTGACATCAGCAACGAGCTAATTTGCTATCGTAATCGCCTCACAGAGCGCTCTACTCCTTTCTATGTCCGCATCATCTTTCAGGTCAAAGGCTATCAAATGCCATAGGTTTTAAATTGTTCCACTTTCTTTAACAGACTTTCGGTTAATTTTATCGGTGGTATAGAAGTCTTACATTTACGGCAGCCAAGGGGCTCGGAAGGCCATGCATTCACCTTACATTATATTTTGAGGTATGTTCGTGGACATATTTTCACATGATAATTATGCGTATCATTTTCGTCAGACCATAGACAGACACATTAATATAGGTACCAAGAATGGACCACCAGCTCGATCACAAGATCGTCCGCATAGCTTATATTATTGTCTGGGTGTTACTACATATAGATAGATTGTATTAAATTCATGGCTATTCATATCATGCAACTCATAGTTCATAATTTCGGTAGGATATTTAAAGATTTAAAAATATTTAAAGACATAAGTAAAGATCTTTATTTCCGCGTTTAAAAAAATGAAATGTACCTACTTAATCTTATCATAGTTAATACACATTGTATTATTTTATTATATTAAAGTTCAACAACTACTATCGCAAATGTAGGTACCCTATATGCTATCAGTATTTATTCTTTCGTGCAATGAACAAGATCAAAAAATTATAGTAAAAAGGTCAGAATTCAAACAAATAAATAAAATGTATCAATTCAATTTGTTATATTTAAGTGATGCAATACAATAAAAGCCTGTTTCAATAACCAAAATAAAGACTGTACAGGCTGCATTATGCTGTTATAAGTGTGACCAAATCCAAAAATGAGAAGACTGTCTTAACAAGTTATTTAATGTTTCAGAGAGATCCACAATGATGACCACCCGCAAATCGATGTTGTGGATCTTGGCACTGGTTTGCCTTGGAGGCGTCAGCGGGGTAATCGCCATGGTTATCATACGAAACACGGAGAGCACCTCTGATACTATCGACTACGATGCCCAGTTCTGCCAACCATTAGTCATAGCACATAGAGGAGCTAGTGGGTATGTCCCGGAACATACGCTTGGTGCATACGCGTTAGCTGTCACCATGGGCTCTGATTATATAGAGCCAGATGTAGTCATGACCAGTGATGGGCACATCATAGCCAGACATGACAACGAGCTAGGGCTCACAACAAATGTCGCTCAGCTCCCGGAGTTCGCGTCTCGCTACAGAACACAAACCGTTGATGGGTCGACTATATCTGGATGGTTTACTGAAGATTTCACTTTAGAAGAGATCAAAACCCTGCGTTCGATCGAACGTATTCCACAGATTAGGCCAGGAAATGCTCGCATGGATGATGCATTCGACGTTCCTACGATGCAAGAAATAATTGACTTGGCTAAAGGCATGGAGATCAGCGAGAGACGACGCATTGGAATCTACCCAGAAATCAAACACGCCACTCATTTTCAACGTCTTGGTTTGGCAATGGAGAAGCCTCTAGTGGACATTCTTCACCGCAACGGATACTTTGGTCCTGAAGCCCCAGCTTACATCCAATCCTTTGAGATCAGCAATTTGAAGGAGCTTAAGAATTTGACTGATCTTCGCCTTATCCAGCTGTTCAGCAGCAGAACTGATGTGCCGCCGGTTGACCAAGCTGTTCTCGGTACTACAGTTACTTACGGACAGATGGCTACTGCGGAAGGATTACGGGAGATTGCAACCTATGCTTATGCCGTTGGACCTGACAAGAGCTACATAATACCTCGTGATGAGAACAACAGGTTAGGAACTCCTACTAGTTTTGTCGCAGACGCCCATGCTGCTGGTTTGAAGGTGCATCCATATACATTCCGAGCTGAGAATTCGTACCTACCAGCAGAGTTCCAAAGTGAAGATCCGTCCCCAGCTGCGCTAGGAAATTTTATAGGGGAAATGCAAGCTTTTTTCGATGCAGGGATCGATGGTGCTTTTACTGATCAACCGGATGTGACAGTGCGTGCGCGTGGAACCTGCCGAGTAGGTCATAACTAAAGAAATCAAGGAGGTTATTTATCTACACCTAATATAAATAAGCTAGGTTTATCCACGACTGAATCTTGTGTGTAATACCAGTTTAGTAGTAATTCAATTTTTTTACATATTTTATATCTACAGGTATTCTTTCAATCTTCAACTGTTCAAAAAATGTTTCAATTATTGGTCGATAATTTTAAATTCGTAAACAGGAATGCGGGGGGTATCGAAGAAATCACGTCATATTTGAACTAAATACCCTCTCTGCTGACCCTAAAATGGTGATAACTCTTGAGGTACAGTCGAATAGACAATGTGAAAACGCATAATGACTGTTGTTTGCTAGGTAAGTGTAAATTATATTTTTTACTGATAAAATCAAATCTAGATGGCGACTAATACGAAATACGACTAGGCTAGGCACTGATTGCAAAGTCTTTGGTAGCTACCTACCACCTACTATATACTTAAGGTGCTTAAGGTGCTACTTGTGCATAATAAGTAAACATTTTTCTTAGTAATAGTACATGCTTATATAATTCAATTAAAGTCAGAGTTGTGACTATGTATAATCTATATGCTGGCAAACCTGTGTGTACGGTCTCGCGTAAAGTTTAATATTCATTTTACTACTAATTTTATTGTGTTTTTGAAGCAAGCTTTCAAAAATGTTGAGTAAAGCTGTTATTTTAGTATTCATAATTGCTACTAAAACTGTTTTAACTGCACCAAGTGGAATTCCTGATACGACGACTCAAAGACAGGCTGATCTCTGCAAGCAGGTTGTGATTGCTCACCGCGGCGCCAGTGGCTACCTCCCCGAGCATACGCTAGCTGCTTATGCTCTCGCCATATTCATGGGAGCTGACTACATAGAACCAGATCTAGTGATGACTAAAGACAGACAACTCGTCACACGGCACGACAACGAGCTTGGTCTGACCACTGACGTTGCTAAACGACCGGAGTATACTGCACGTCACCGAAACCAAACTGTAGATGGGATCGAAATCACTGGCTGGTTCTCAGAGGACTTTACTTTAGAAGAAATTAAAAAACTACGCGCTGTCGAAAGGATGCCAAACGTTCGACCTGGAAATGCACGTATGGATGGTACATTCACGATACCCACTTTTCAAGAAGTTATCGACCTGGTAAAGAGTCTGCAACTCAGTCAAAAGAGAGTCATAGGGATATATCCAGAAATAAAACACAGCACGCATTTCCGTCGCCTGGAACTACCTATGGAGAGACTTGTGATAGAGACATTTCAAAAAAATGGCTACAATAAGTCTACAGACCCGGTCTACATTCAATCGTTTGAAGTGAACAACTTAGTAGAGCTTAAGAATTACACTAATCTGAAGTTACTGCAGCTATATGAAAGTGACAAGTCTCGGCAACCTTTTGATCAGGCGCAGGTCGGCTCGTGTCTGACTTATGGGCAAATGGCTACGGCGAAAGGACTTAGAAACGTAGCAAAGTATGCGTCTGCTGTGGGCCCAAGTAAGAGCTATATCATACCACTAGATGAGAATAACAGATTGGGAGAAGTTACAAGCTTCGTGAACGAAGCTCATGCGGCAGGGCTTAAGGTGCATCCTTATACATTTAGGGCGGAAAACTCGTTCCTTCCGTTCGAGTTCCGTGGCAATGGCTCAGCAGGAGACTACGGGGACTTCAGTGGTGAGATGAGGGCTTTCCTCGCGACAGGCATTGATGGAGTCTTCTCAGAACAACCAGACATTTCAGTTCGAGTTCGAGGACCGTGCTGAAAAAATATTGAGAATTTTTGTGTCAATAATATCAAAAGTAGTTTATGGGCTGTATAAAGTTTTAAATTATTGAACAATTAATACACTAACTTTTGTTTTTTTTACAAACTATTATTAGATTAGCAATAATCTGATCTGCCATAAACACATAAATTAAACAACTGTATAAATATTTCATGGGCTTAAGTAAATAGAACTTTTATTTATGACTTTATCGCACAGCCCCGTCTAGCCCTAAACTAAGCAGCTTGTACTATGGGAACTAGATAACTGATAGAATACTTAAATACTTGTTTTTTTTTCGTAAATACATTCTTAATAATAATATTATAACGACCAGACACAGAACAAACACCTATGTTCATCACACAAATTTTTGCCCTGAGTGCGGATCGAACCCACAACCTACAGCGCAGAATGCATTGTTACTTGTACCTACCAACTAAGCTGTGAGGCCAGGCGAATTATTTTGTACAATAAATGATAGAAGCATTTTTTGTTAAAAATAACACAAATCATCTTATCAGCTCAACAATACGATTCGGATTCTTAAAATCCCGGTGTAAGATAACCAGTCAGTCATATTTAGTATTTTATTGATAACGAATAAAAGATCACGAGCTATTGAATAACAAATATATAGGTAGGTAGTTAGAAGTTTTATAAAATTAGGGAAAATTCGACACTGGTATTTCTTATTTCCTTTACCCTATGCTATGCACCCATATACAAATAAAGTAGTACGACTCGTACTACTTGTACGAGTCTATTGTAAATAAAAGAGATTGTCATGTTTTAAAATTTTCGTTTATGACCATTGAGCTTAATGTACTACGTACTAGAGATGACACCACAAAGTAATAATTTGCGGTGCGCCTTGCGGTCCCTGGACCACAGTGGTACGCCTGTGACGCGCGAACGTGTTTTTCGTGGCGCTTACGACCTTTTTGATTGAAAGTAACTTAAGCCATTCAGCGGTCAGCGCTTTACGTTTCAATGTTTCGTTTAGCCATATAAATATTTATTTTACGCTGCAAGCGGACTTTGGCTTTAATAATTGAAAATTGAGCAATTTATTTGGCTTGGATAGCTCCTCTAGTACGTAGTACATTAAGCTCAATGTTTATGACCAAAAACAATTTCGGGTAGCGAAATTTCGGAAATGGTAATGTACAAAATGTAATCTTTGAAAACTATGGTGATAAGTAAAAAAAATATGATAGGAGACCTTATGTAGGTCTCCTATCATATTTTTATAAAGACTCGAGTAAAAATCAATGGTTAAGTGAAATAGAACCGGCTAAGTGCGAGTCGGAGTCACGCATGGGTTCCATACAAAAAACGGCAAAAAAAATCACGTTGTTGTATGGGGCTCCCATACAACAACGTGATTTTTTTTCCCCTTAAATATTTATTTAATTATGTTTTTAGTATTTGTTGTTATAGCAGCAACAGAAATACATAATCTGTGAAAATTTCAACTGTCTTGTTATCACGGTTCATGAGATACAGCCCTGTGACAGACAGACAGACGACAGGCAGACAGACAGACAGACAGACGGACAGCGAGGTCTTAATAATAGGGTCCCGTTTTAACCCTTTGGGTACGGAATTCTAAAAAACCTAAATAAATACAAACACAAACAACCACGATGATAAACATGAAGGACCGTTATCATAAACTGTCAAACCTCAAGGTACATTAACTACTTATGTACAGACATGAAGAAAGTACTTAAGGGGCTCCCAGTCGCTGATTGCTCTTTTTCGAAACGAAAAAAGAAATACTTCTGAACAAGCCACATCTCCTATTTTTATAAGTATTTTTTTTTTTTTTTTTTTTTAGTATCCTATTTTTATTTTATTTTTTTTACTTCAGGTTCCTACCTAGATTTCTATTAAGGCGCTCCCAGTCGACGATTGTTTTTGTTCGAAACGAAAAAATAAATACTTGTAAACAAGCCACATCTCCTATTTTATAATGTATAGAATATGTGAATAAAGATGTACCCATCTTTAATCACTTCGATAAATAATCCTACCGACCGCTGCAATGACGACAAACACACGTCGGCGCGTGGTCCGCCTTAGCTTTTCGAATAAATTAATGATATAAATTATGTATAATTACTTATCAAAAATCTATTCTAATATAAATCTAGATCTACATATTACCTATCTTTAACAATAAATCACAAGTTGATTTTAATAGTAGGTATATAAAATATTTCGATCATAAATTCTAAAACGTATCATTTTGAAATAATATCTTTATCGTGAAAAGTTTCTGCTATTATGTTTAAGCGAAGGATCAAAATTAGAATCCTGAGCGTTAGCGAGGGAATCAAAAGAGCACGAGGTGAAAAATCTTTGCACTCGACGTGTTGCACACGTTACGTGTTGCACACACGTAACTTTTCATTCCACCTCAGCGAGGAAATGACTAAATGCAAAAAAAAGTTTACAATCACAAGATAGGTACTTTTATTTCAGTTTAGGTATTAACTACTACATTATTTGACAGGTAAGTATTACAGAATAATCTTATTAATGACGTGAAAAAATGCCGCGTAAAGAACCGCGTACAAAGCAAATTGAAAAAAGAACACCAAGAAGGTTCCGAGTCTGAGTTTTTAACAAATTAAAAAAAAGTTGTATGATATATTCGGCACCATAGAGGTAGCAGTAAATAGGTTTAATGATTTTTTTTATTCACAAACTTAGTGCACACGATGTTCTAAATTCAATTTACTTTATCCTCTAGAGAATAAAAACGGCTTTTGCACTCAGATATTGAAGAGCAAAAATACTCTTTCCGAGATGGTGGGATGAAAAAAATAATTTAAATTTGCGCGGAAACATATTTCGGATCCGGAAGTGAATGGTTTTGTTACACAGAACGATACTGTCATCTGTCAGCTTCGTAACAGTCAAAACCCAGAAGCGATAGCTCTTTCACGCAAAAACTTACTGAACGGATAAAATGAAACTTTACAGTAATATAGCTTATACATCAGAATAACACATAGGCTACTTTTTGTCCAGGTACAACCCGTGCAAAGCCGGGGCGACAAGCTATTATATTATATATTACTTACCCATGTAAGACATTACTATTTATTAATTTCTATATTAGGTAACCTGTGCCATTGAGGTTAATACAACCAATTAAAAATATATAAATAGAATCACGATTGTAATCCAACCTACGGTAGACATTCGTCAAAGACACACAACATGACAGGCCTCACAGGTCGCAACTCAATTGATAGTAGGTAACTCTCCTTTCTGCCCTATAGGTAGGTTGGGGGTTCGTTTCCCACCCAATACAAACATTGAGTCTGAGTGTTATCACATATTTTTTCAAAATTAAAATAAGTAGGTATCACACAGCGTCATCTAACCCATAGTACAAGCTTTGCTTAATTTTGGGTTAGATGACGCTGTGTGAAATCTATATAAATTTTTATTTAAACATTTCATTTGACACATGCCCACATTTTGCGATAGTTAGCATTCCATACCCTCACATGGTGAAATAACAGACATTACTAAATTACCGAGTAGGTATTACGTTATGTAAACGAAGAAACAAACCAAGGTCGTCATAAACACAATGCAACACAACACTACAAATACATAGAAATCTTAGGATTAGTCGCAAAGCCAAATAAGTTAGGACTGTGTAGTTATGTAAATATAATTTAGATGTAGGTACGAGTACATTTCTTTACAGTAGTACTAAGTAATGCCTCTAAGCAGTAGACCGTAAGGTAGGCCATGATACAGACCTTGCTGTTTTCCTTAACAATTGACTCGATGCCTGTACGTAATAGTAAATACTTGAGTTAAACACTCACAAATCAGATTTGTAGTTCGGTTGTAGTGTCTAATACTTTTATTTTATTTTTATTTTTTTATCGGTTCTGATGCTGATATATAACAGTATGTCTAGACATAAAGAGTGAAGTAATATAGTTACCTAAGTACTAACTTATGTACCCACTTATATCTAAAACAGTAAGTACAAATATTGAGATACTTTGAGATGGTTTATAAATTACAGTGGACCTCCGGTAATCCGACAAACATTATGCAGGGCAGTGTCAGACTATCGAATTTGTCAGATTATTGAGCACTGCCTAAGACCCCCTATAGTCCGGAATTTTTTACAAAAGAGTACCTTGTAATCCGACAAATTACATATCGAATGATAAGATTCTATGTATATGTTATAATTAAACAAAGTCATGTCGGATTACAGGGGGCGCCGGATTAGACAGGGGCCGGATTATCGGGGGTTAACTGTATATTAAAAAAATATATTTTAATTTTATAAATTTGTAACACATTGCAATATAAAGCTAAAACGAAAAAAAAATGGTTTTAGGACCTAATTTGAGAAAAACATCAAAATCAGAAATCAACAGCAAAATGACGTTGCTTCGCTCACGAGATGACCAGATAAAATAACCTAAGTATATACTATTCCAGATCACGTTCTATATTTTATTCCAATTATCAAACTATCAAACTTAGTTCAGCCGTTACGGCGTGATTGAAACAAAAACTTTCACTTTTATTATATAGCGGTTCCTTTAATTCAAACAGTTTGCTAACAATAACTTCGCTATATCTACAACTTGATATTTACTGTCAGTTGATGGTTATTGATGAATATTTCTTTATATATTACGGACATTCGTAGATATAACTGCCAAATGAAACTTTGAAATAAAATACGACTTCTTTATCTTACCGATTCTATCGTCCTATTATCTATTACTTCGCAGTTGTAATTGCAAGGTGCAATCTTATAGTTACCAAGTAATAGGTACTTGTAAGTAGGTAGGTAGATGCAGTACCATCAACTTATTTGTCCAGGTGAGTGTTACTACTGTCTCAGTGATGACGATGATGATGATGGTGCAGGATCAAATGTTATTTCGATGGGGTGATATTAGTTTTTGGTTAGATCACTTGTATAGATAAGGTTGATCCATACTAATATTATAAATGCGAAAGTAACTCTATCTGTCTTTCTGTGACATTATCACGGCCAATAGATGAGCCGATTGTGATACAGAGAAAGATTAAAGATTTCATATACAGGGTGAAATCGTAAACACACGTCAAATTGATATGGGTGGTTCAGTATACGTAATAGTTTGGTTTCATGAAAAAATAATACACATTAAAAAAAAAAAAACAACAACAACTGCAAAGGCATATTATTACACTCGCAAAGTTTTGTGTACTTAGTTCAACTAAATTAACTTGATACTTTAAATGTTTTTTATCCGAATATTATTTTTTAAATATTTTAACAAAAAAAAACACTGATATTATGAACTTATCTGAATACATTGACTTTGTCTGCATCGTTTAAATTGATTACATCAGTTGTTGTTTTTTTTTAAATGTGTATTATTTTTTCATGAAACCAAACTATTACGTATACTGAACCACCCATATCAATTTGACGTGTGTTTACGATTTCACCCTGTAGAGATAGATTAAAGTCTTGGGACGGACATAGGCTACTTTTTTCTCATAATTATCTTTTGATTTTCAGGAATTTCAATTTTTTACGATAAAGTCGTCAAAAACGATTTACTGAATATACGCGGACGAAGTTGCGGGTAAAAGCTAGTAGCTCGATCAGTTGGTAGATATGTAGGTAGGAATGACAAGGTCACGTTGATGTAGATGCGGGACAAATGCATTTAAATATGGAAGATACCTACTTATCCCAGATATAACTATACTGAAGACTAAAAACCGGCCAAGTGCTAGTCGGACTCGCCCCACTTAAATATTTATTTAAAAAACGAAAAAACCAATCGAAAACCAAAAAACCCCGAATTGAGAACACCTTCACCTTTTTTGGAGTCGGTTTAAAAAAAGAGCCCGTGTGGCCTTTTTCGCATTCTTTATGTGATCCCTAGGTATCTTAGATGTTTGTTTTTTAATCACGCTGTATCGACAGAACCGATTTAAATTAAAACTGAAAAAGATGTGTAGATAGTATCTATGTGCATTGTGCATGTGACCTGGAATAGCATAATAATCTACTTTTTACGTAGGTACCAGCCGAGTGCGGCCACAGGCGGTCCTTTTTAACCAAAAGGAAAGTGCATTATTATAGGATGGTCTATTCCGCGGTCAAACTTAAAAAATAGATCTTTTGAAAGTAAAGTAAGGCCCCTAAAATCACCGAATTATTATCTAATTGCCCGTAGACCGGAATTTATTTGTAGCATGCGTAGCAGCGTAGCCACGTAGCATTTCGTAGCGCATTTAATAAACAAAAATTTTTTTTTGGCGTTTTGCTCACAATTATTATTAATTTTATTCCAGGATAACCGACAATGAGCTATTCGGTCATACTATTTTCACTACTTATCGCTCTTTTACCATTTTCCTGGGCGTATTCAGAGGATGTCTACCTCAAAGCATTGAATCAGGACTTAAACAGCCTAGTGGTGATCGGTCATCGTGGCGCCAGCGGATATACCCCGGAGCACACCCTTGGCTCCTACGCGCTCGCCATAACAATGGGCGCTGACTACGTGGAGCCGGACCTTGTCATGACCAAGGATGGATATTTGGTCGCTAGGCACGAGAACGAAATCAGTCATACCACAGACGTCGCGGAACATCCCGAATTTGAATCCCGTCACCGCACACAGACCGTCGACGGTTACGAGCTGACCGGTTGGTTCACAGAAGACTTCACACTGAAAGAGTTGAAGACTTTACGAGCTAAAGAGCGTATTCCTGATATCAGACCGGGCAACGCACGCATGGACGGCGCATTCGAAATACCCACCTTCAGAGAAATTATAGAACTCGTCAGAAGCATGCAGCGGAGTCAGGGTCGAGTTATCGGCATCTATCCAGAAATCAAACACAGTACCCACTTCCAGAATATAGGTCTGCCCATGGAGGTGCCTGTTATTGGAACATTTTTGATGTACGGTTACTGGAGTTCTAGAGACCCTGTTTACATCCAATCGTTTGAAGTTAGCAATCTGAAGCAACTTAGTAGGTTTACTAACTTGAAGCTGCTTCAGCTTCTTGATGAGAAATCGTTGCAGCCGTACGATCAGAAAGTACTCGGCACGAATTTGACTTACGGCGATATGGCCACAGCAAAGGGTCTGAAAGAGGTGGCGAATTACGCAGCAGCTGTAGGGCCGGATAAGAGCTACATTATACCTCGGGACGAGAATAATAAACTGGGTGCCGCGACCAGTTTTGTGAACGATGCGCACGCAGTAAACCTAAAAGTACACCCTTACACATTCCGCGCAGAAAACTTCTTCCTCCCGACAGAGTGTCAGAGCGAGGATGCCTTTCCAGGCGCAATCGGAAACTTAGACAAAGAATTGAAAGCCTTTTTTGCTGCAGGAGTGGATGGAGTATTTTCAGATCAACCGGATAAAGCTGTTCGTGCTCGTTCAACGTGCTTTAACTAGAATTAATTAAGTAACCAACCTAATTACCTAGTATATATATCTTTAGAAATAATGTGATGGATAAGGATTAGCTCAATTCAGGCAGAAAAAGCACAAGTCTACGTTAACGAAATGTTGAGTTACCTGCGTCTACGCAGCGTGTACCTTACTACCTATCTACATGGAACTGCATGTAAAACTAGTATAGGTAACTAGATAATTGGGTACCCTACTAAGACTTGCTTGGCAGGTCGGCCTTGATACCCTTGATACCTAGATAGTTTATTTATTAATATTACCTATGTGCAGAACACTCTTAACAGTATAAATAGTAGGTATGTAGGTGCTGGTGATGACAGTAGGTTGGTACCTAGCTAACCTACCCAGAGTTAAACAGGCAGAAGATATTAAAAAGATAACAAAAAGTTATTTAATTACTTACTCGTTTTATTACGATCTTCACTACATAGTAGGTATAAAGCAAAGTCGCTTTCCGCTTCCCGCGTATGTATGTATGTATGTTTGCTTATATCTTTAAAACTACACAACGGATTTTGATGCGGTTTTTTTTAATAGATAGAGTGAATCAGGAGGAAGGTTTATATGTATAATAACATGCTACCCGTGCGAAGCCGGGGCGGGTCGCTAGTTGTAAATAAAAAACCTATTAGGTTCCTACTTGTGTAGGTAGGGTACCTACCTTTTATAAGTAAGTATGTAAGTAGGTAGGTTTATTATTAAAACTCGATGCAAACCATATTGCCAGCCACTGCGCCAGCTCCATCCTAAATTCCTACTAACTGTAGCTACCCGCCAATAGATGGCGTTATTAAAGTTTCTAACAACTACAAAAAAGTGAGACGGCATCACGGAACAGGATCATTTTAAAAAATTACAATGATGGGATGATTAATGGTTGACAGTCATCAGTGGCTTTGTTTGAGAGTGTATAATAATTTCCGACGGGGAAAATACCATTTTGGTTTTTAATTAAACTTTACTAGTTGATTAATGACGATTAGTATTTCAGTGGCTAAAAATACTAATATCTAGGCCGGTGATCTGACAGCTGTTTAAATAAGTGACAATTCTCTCCCAAATCTTGTCTCAACTGTCACTGTCATTTATCCAACCAACAAACAAAACCAAAACCAAACCAAACCAACAGGATTCAGGATAGAATTGTAATTTGCATTGCTAGACTTTCAGTTCGTTTTTTATTACTATTCCGTACATACATCAATAGAAATGTAAGCAAAACAAATAATAATATTCTCGCGATGATAAGACAATCTCTTAAATTTAGGAAGACAATAACTGGCGTTGGCTGCTTTGCTCTGGGTGAGTACGATACGATGGTGTTTACAACTTGATAGGTATTTTGCTGCAAACTGTTTAGTATCTTGATTACTAGACGTGGTTTCGTATGCTTTTTCATGGTATCATCGTGTGTTTATCCCGTGCAGAGGACATTATAAAATGTAATTGCTAAAACATTAAAACTCCTCGTCGTCGGCAGTGCCGGTTTCATTATCTAAATCTTTTCGCTTTATATACCTACCTAAATTTCTATTAGCGCATTTTATTCGTAGATGTAATGAAAAATATTATTTCAGTGCTTATTATATATCTGGTTCTCTCAGGAGAAAACAACGAAGCCAATAAGTATCCTCAAAAAATATCAGATGACTACAGAGACCTGACCTATAGAGATAATCTACAAAAAGAAAATTATGCACATTTAATAAAGATGGATAATCATGATAACATTAACCATGATAGTATCAAGAAAGAGCTGCAAGAAACAAAGGCCAGGATGGCAGAATTGGAGAAAAAAATTGCGATATTAGAGGGTCGTATACCAGAAAAATATCCAAATGTAAAATTTTTAGGTGTCAAAGAAAGGAAGAGGATAATTGTGAGTACAATTGTTTACAAATTCTTTACTACAATACATAACAGTGTCATTTTTACAACTGAATTAATGTGACATCTAAAAGGATTCATAATCAGATTTGTTTAGTGATAATAAATGGTTAGCATATTAAAAACTAATGAGTTTGGAGGAGAATAGATATAATCCGTACCAGCTGGAAAATAAAATTTATTTTAAAAATGACAATGATTTTAGGTAACTGGCGGGGCAGGTTTTGTTGGTTCCCACCTCGTTGACATCCTCATGATGCAGGGTCATGAAGTAATTGTAGTTGACAACTTCTTTACGGGACGCAAGCGCAATGTGGAACACTGGTTCGGCCATCGTAACTTTGAAATGATACATCATGATATTGTCAATCCGCTTTATGTAGAGGTATGTGCATGTTTGTTTTGTTGCCAAATCTTCTATAAATATATGAAAGGAAAGTTTTGCCTTAGATCCTCGAAGATGTCAGAGTAAGTCAGGCACATCCAAACATTATATTTGGCACATGCCCACATTATCACACAGTGATCATTTACTGCATATTATTGTGACCATGACCTTGGTTATTGAAATGACATGGTGTATGAAACTGTCTGATACTCATGTGGAAGGGATAAACAAATGTATTCATGTTAAGCAAAAATTTACGAAACAGGAAATCCTAGAATATATCCAGAATTGTGTACGTGATTTGGGTGTTTTTTATTTATTTCAATATAATAATTTAAATGTTTTCAATTTCAGGCTGATGAAATTTACCATTTAGCTAGTCCTGCAAGCCCACCACATTACATGCAAAACCCAGTGAAGACTATTAAAACGAATACTTTAGGAACTATTAATATGTTAGGTAAGTACCTAAAATGCAAGAATTTCTACATATTAGTCTTGACAAATGTAGGTATTTACCCAACCTGTTTATTCTTTTTCTATGAATAAATTATGGTAATGTATCATTGTGTTCTCATTCTAAGTTGTATTAATGCAAATCAACTTCATTCATTTTCAGGTTTAGCGCGCAGAGTTGGAGCGAAAATATTAATAGCAAGCACATCCGAAGTGTATGGAGATCCAATGGTCCACCCTCAACCTGAATCATACTGGGGACACGTGAATCCTATAGGTAAGTTATGATATGATCGACACTTACCCTCGTATTCAAGAACGACACTATGAGAACACGCACCCACAGTGGACGAAATCTTTTTTCATAAAAATCACTTTATGTGTTGAGCGGCACTATGGCGCACACTACCTTGTGCCTTTAGATCTCAACTTTGGCTAGAGGCACACGACAATGTGCCTCTAGTCACACTATACAGTGTCGCACAACACATAAAGTGATTTTTATGAAAAAAGATTTCGTCCACTATGGGTGCGTGTTCTCATAGTGTCGTTCTTGAATACGAGGGTTAGACAATCACAGTGGCGTGGTTGGCGAGAACCCGGCTGCGTAGTTACCTCGCGGCAGACAAATGTTTGCATGTTCATCAAATATTTCTTCTGGGTTTGAGAGTACACAACTCATAGTTTCTGATACCTGTTTCTATAATTGGGTGTTATTTATTTATACTTATCTCCATAGAAGCGAACATAGCGATGTTATTTTGTATGCCTTAAAAATTCAAGCATAATTATTGTAAAGCATGGTTTACGCTTATGCTTAAATATTAGCAGGCATTCGTTTTAAGATCTTAGATTCGACGCTCACGATATTTGTTCTGCAGTTTGTGTGCCTTGTTTTGCTGGTCAAGGTTTAAGATCCAGATGTCCTATGATAGTCCAGAATGGATGCAGCTCGATACACTCACCAAAGTCTATATTTAAGCAACCCTTTGCTCATACAAAATTTAGCATCGCTTTCCTTTGCTGTATAAACCCTATTTCTTATTGCAATTCTGCTTATTCCAGGTCCAAGAGCATGCTACGACGAAGGTAAAAGAGTCGCGGAAACGTTAGCTTACTCGTACGCGAAACAAGAGAACGTCTCGGTGCGAGTAGCTAGGATATTTAACACGTACGGACCGCGGATGCACGTGTCGGATGGACGAGTTGTGTCCAACTTTGTTCTGCAGGCGTTGCAGAACTTGACCATCACTGTAAGTTGAAAGCTATTTTATTTGGTACAATTTTTATGTAACTAAATATCCATTATAAATAAAACGTGAGAAGTTTCGTGAGTTTGTATGTTTGCGGAGGGGAATAATATACAAGCTTAATCTAATATCCGTTAAAAAGAGAGAGTTTGAGAATTTCCGTGAGTTTGTATGTTTGCGGAGGGTAATAATTTTATCTACCTACTTGAAAATTACGTAATTCCGGATGGACATAGGCTAAATTTTTATCCGCTTTCTGTGCGAAGCTGCGCACAAAACGAGTCTAAATAAAAAAATGTAATAATAAGGCCTAATTAACAGTAGCACACAGAAGGTAGATAGACAGGTACTTCACAAGATAACAGACGCACATTTCAAGTAGTTTTGTGCAATAGCCTAGCTAATCATATAATTTATCATTAATTAAAGCAGAAGGCCTTATCAGTTATTGATACTGCATATAATATTATATAACAAGCTGACCCGGCGAACTTCGTATCGCTTTAGAATTAACAAATTCTGTGTTAAGTTCCTGTTTGCGTTATAAAAAGTATCCTATGTCCTTCTCCTGGCTCTAGGCTAGGCTACTCCCTCCTACCTCCCCACCAATTTTCAGCCAAATCAGTTCAGCCGTTCTTGAGTTCTAATAGTGTAACTAACACAACTATCTTTTATATATATAGATTACTACAATAGTTAATTGTAATTTTAGAATTATTTTTCTCGAATTCGTCCTTTTCGCTCTGACGACTATGTTAAATGTTAGAATAATTTGAAGGTCACAAGATAAAATGATAAAAAAAACAATGAAAAAACCAGATAGTATTCAAATAAGCGGCGCTGGGCTTGCAATTTGTCACGTATGGAATGCCTACTGTAAAATATGAGCATGTTCCTAATGCCTATTAAGTATGGTGGTAGTAATTCTTCCCAAATAGGGTTGACGTCAGGCAGGCGGCCGGTTGAAAAACACAAAGCCAAATCCTTTTGCAACATATTTTTTCTATATGTTGTGCATAGAACAAGATGATGTTGGTAGTACTTCTTTCTGGTATCCAGTTTAAAAATAATGTTTTTTTTTTTCAGGTATATGGCAATGGAAAGCAGACGCGTTCGTTCTGCTATGTATCAGATCTCGTAGACGGACTACTAGCACTAATGGCTTCTAGTTATACGTTACCTGTAAATATTGGGAATCCTGTAGAACACACTATAGAAGGTATTTCAACGATTCAACAAAACTTTGAATTATGAATGTAGGTACATAAATGAGTTAGTGGCCAACTGTGGTGTCGGAGTCGACATCTAACGTGCTTACCGAAGTAGGGAAGCGCTCAGCTGTTAATACCACTAGAGATCAAGTACTACGTAGGGTAATATTGGTTATCTGGTTCCCATAGTACAAGCTTTGCATAGTTTGACACTAGATGGCGGTGTGTGAGTTCTTCATTAATATTTATTTTTCCGCTTTCAGAATTCGCTGTGATAATAAAGGATCTAGTCCCGGGCTGTCGCAGCTTGGTGGCAACCGGCGCCGCTGTCGAAGACGACCCGCAGCGCAGGCGGCCAGACATCGCGTTAGCGAAGTCGCAACTCAAGTGGGAGCCAAAAGTAAGCTTTCTACATTATTAGGGTGAGTTTCCATCTAAGCGGTGCTGTGCGGAGCGCACATCATGCACATTTGAGCGCTGTCATTCGTTCCGCGTAGGTGGAAACTCACCCTTAAAATATGGGCGACGAAGATGGCCGTTTTGGCTGCACTGCAGACAATTTTCAACCTTATGCAGTGAGACAAAACTATTTTTGCGATCTCAATGCTAACTTAACGAATGCCTAAATCCGCCGACCGTAGGTACTTACTTAGGTATAAGATTTTTTTATTAACTAGACATCTTACTAACACTATGAATCCGAAAGTTAGTGAGCATGTTTGTATATTCGTGGCTCGATCACCACAAGCAAACGAATTTGGATGAAACTTTGAATAGACATAGCTTTATGTCTTGTCATAACACGATCTCGGCAATATGATGATCTACTAAGAACGACTAAGCCAACTACCAAACGAACACTTTACTTATGATAAGACGTCATGTGATCATTAGTTTAACTTCTATTGTTTGTTTCAGATATCCTTACAAGAAGGACTGCAGAGAACTATTGATTATTTCAAAGAGGAACTATCAAGGACTACATTTTACAACAATCAGACATACATGGATGTGAAAACTAAAAATCACAACTAGTTTCCTTTTAAGACGTTAATGTGATAGTATATTAAATATTGTTTTTGAGCATTCAGAGTTATCGATAAACGAAAAGATAAGGAAATGTAAAAATAGCGTTGATCGCTTGTCTTGTGAATTATTTTCGTTTATCATCCCCCTTGAATTGCTACTTGTCTAAAGGTGCCTGAATGTAGGTCATATATTTAATTATTCCAATGCCATTTATGATTTTTATTTGATTTTGTACCATATGAGGACATTGTATTTAATGTTTTCTAATTTGTTTTTTTGAAAGTTTATTGAAATAAATAATCATGCACTGTTTTTTTATGTTTTATTCAGTAAATAGGAGTATATATTATCTAGGCAGTTTATTTGGAGAGCTAGCCGCCAACTAAGACGTAAAGGGTGTGGGTTTTTGTTGTTACAATATTTTTGCATCTATGTGGGCTTGCATTCCTGCATTTAGACTGAACTAATAAAGGTTTGGTCCAGTGTGTACCAGCCAAACCTTTTTTTTTACTAAAGAGTAGGTACATAGTAACACAGAAACTACAGAGTAGGTTTACTTTCCAATGTAAGGACCTACTTCAACTCTTATAATAGAAACTACGAAGTGTAATATTTACGGTTGGGTACAGTACGACGACAATTTTCGGAATCCTATAGTGCTATACTATGTAATTGTCAGCTAGGTGCTTTATTTATAAAATAAAATATAGTTGACTAGAAAAAATAACATTTGCTTACAAACTAAAGTTATTTAAGCCTATTTCATCCCATATGTGGGCAAAGGCCTCGCCTTTATTTTCTAGTTTTTGATCATTAGTAACTGGGGGTTGATACCTTGGGCCATACCAAAAGCTTCTATAGTAATAACAAAACAATATTACACACTGAGTAGTATTGTTTTATTATTACTTTTGAGCTTGTGGTATGACCCCTGACTGTCGAGTTTGCCTCATCTTCTCCATTATATCATTTATATCCCTAGTGATGGTTTTAAGTACACTTATAGGATCAGGTGGTGAGCCCGTTTGGGCCATGTAACTGCAATTTGAATATAATAATTGTACTCAACAAGCATTGTACCTAATAAAAACATCTTGAATCTTTTATATTACTGCTATTATATAGAATGGTTTGGTGTGTGGTCATATGAGACACAATTAGTCATAGAATATCCCTACAAACAACATAAATTAATTTGACTCAATCTTCACTGTCTCCATCATAATGAACAGAAACTTACATCATGAAATCTGTCAAGCATGTTAATCTGATCAGCCCTAGCTCACTTCACTTTGCAACACATACTAGGCATAACTGTCCAGTTATAAATATAATAGTTATTGACTCCTTCGTCCATACAAAATTGCCTTCCATCCGAGTTCTCCAGGGTTTGATAAATACGAGACATTGCTGCTGAGGATACTTTGTGCCTGACGAGCATATCGTCTAAGCAGCCTCTTGATGTTGCAGATGTGTCAAACCTGAGATCATGCACTCTATTAATTCCATCGAGTGATGATGTCCATACTCCCATGGAGACATCTTCAGAGTTGTATTGACTGAAACCAAATTGATAAGTTTCTTCTGTATGTTTGTGGACATTTCACAGTGTCATCTAGCCCCATTTTAAGCAAAGCCCAAAAAGCTTCTATAAGAAAAATGTATATGCACATTAATACATGAATGCTACTGCAAAAATGTGGTCATGTGCCAAATATAATATTAGGATGTTACTTTGACTAATCCGTTTAGACATCTCCAAAGATTTGAGCACAGGGATACCTGAGAGGATGTCTACCGTACTTGGGGTTGGGGATTATAGTTGTGGTTTTATTTAATTTACCTAAAATCATCAGCATTCCTAGCAATGAAGTCCACTATATTGCGAGATATAACATATGCTCCTCCTAAAGCATATGGCAGGTAGCGATCACACAAGAACCAATTTCTTTCTTCCCACTTTCCACTCATAAAAACTCTTGCTTTGCCGTTGAAGTAGCCCCAGTAAAGACCTTTAAATTCAAAGTGTTCCTGAAAAAGTAAAACCCATCATTGAATTATTGTAAATACATAACTAAAACAAATAAATATTGATGGACATTATCACACAGCGTCATATAGCCCCAAACTAAGCAAAACTTGTACTATGGGAACTATATAACTGATAGCATACTTAAAAAACTTAAAACACCCATACTCAGAACAAACATCTATATTCATTACACAAATATTTCTGCTTGGTGGAGATCGAACCCACAACCTATAGCGCAGAAGGCAGAATTACTACCAACCAAGCTGTCAGGCCACTCATAATATCTTACCAGCTAATAATGGGAGATGCCACTGACTCCTGAAACTAGTTTGGGAGCCTATGGGTTCATTAAATTATGTTCACTGTACTGTACTGTACTGTAGTATTATATCAATAAAACAAATTTAAATTTGAATTTTATAAGTTGTACATTTACCTGATGACTTGTATATCTACTTATTTCAGGAGCATCCATAGAAGGTGCATATGCCTCAAGATTATGCACTATACGGTCAATTCTCAAGAATGAATCATCATCGCATTTTACAAGGTACTTCAGTCTTCTCATATTTTTACTTATCCATTTTAGGGATAACAGCATCTTTGGTGTCAGAGCTTTATAGCTGTCAACAAACATATCAAATATTAACATGTCTCCGTTCATTTTGCTTTCAGTCTCTAGCTGCCGTTTGTCATTTTTTCTTAAACCCCCTGTGCCAACAACAAAGAGAAATCGAATATTAAGCTTTTGCGTCTTCAAGTTCAGTCTTTTCATGTGATTGTTAGTCCATTGTCCAGAATTTTCATCATCTCCTTTTATATTTGTGGCCAGTTTCATCCAACTATTCCTTATGGAGTCCCGCCTTTCATAATTAGATGGTGCACTTGCTATTAACACAGCATACTCATATTGATCATATTCAGATGATACTTCTTCATTGAAAAGATGAGAAGGCGCTGTCCAGTTGTCTAAACAATTTTGGCTAGATGCAATGTCGTAGCAAATGTAAATCAGTAGCATGCATATAATCAATATTTTTTTGTCACGTCTTATGAATAGGGGTAAGTATGAGTCCCGCATATTTAATTTGAATTATGTACGATTAGCTCGAAGCTGAAACTAAGACATAGTTTTATATTAGTTTTGGAGCTCAAAAGGAGATAAAAAGGAGACGAGATCTAATAAATCATTTCAAGTAAAATAATTTCGCTGTGCTGGTTTCTTGTTTACTCTTATAGATTGTTTACTCAGGGTTTTCTAGACTTTTGTATTGTAGGTACACTACAACTCGCACTGCTCCCATCCCAATTCCCACAATCTTAAACACAGAGTACTTTGTATTTTATGATCTTCAAGCTGGATAGAAGAAATTATATCTCGTAGCATGCCTCTGCCTCCTCGTATCTTACGATCTTACGTAGGCCAAAAAAAACGTAAACAAAGGGGATACCAGAGCATAAAAAAAACTATTAACAAATGTCAATAAAAGCCAATGTCAAAGTGACATGCCAGTGGCTCTAAACATTTTTAGTTTTAGCAGACATTATTTATGTTTTATTTATTGTAGAATTCTAATCTAATGATACCAGTCCTGTCTCTGTCTAGGGTTAATAAAAATAATGCTTTTTGTTTCCGACAGATATTTTAGATATTAGAAAAAACATTGAATAAACCTATCAATTTCTGGTAATAACTACTAACTCATTTAGCTGGCAGGGGGAGACTTGTTTTTTAAAGACCCATCCAACGTCATCCACAACATAGGGTACGCAAAAAACAAATAGATCAAGTACAAAAATACTTTCAAGTACAAAATACGCGTTCAATCTGTGACGTCATACCTGGTACGTATTTTTTTATGCCTATACCAGGTTTGCTAACCTGGTCGAGTAAATACGCACCACCTCTAGTTAGTAGGTACATATTAGACATTACATTACATAGCCGGTTGCCTCAGTCAATGGGTGGACCAAAGAGCATATAAGTGGGGTGGACTGGACAGGACACTGAAATTAAAAATATTTCATCAGTCAGTCAGCAGCACAGCAGTTCACGACGTTCACGTAAAAAAATTACACAGTGTTTGGATGTCATGTCTTTGGTCATGTCACTACTATGTCTACCGTAAATTAAAATACGTGCCGGGAATATAAATTAAAATTAATTATTTACCTACAGTTGATAGGCTATATTAACATTAACCAAGTAAATTGGTTATACCTGCTTTGAGGGGATTCCTACGACAGTGCATCGAAGATAGGTTCAAACAGTTTTGCGAAAAAGGGTTACTTTTTGTGAATAAGCAGGTAGTCACCATAGTTTTGTGATTTATTTTTTATTGTGAATTTGGGAGTTGTGTGTGCGAGCGGGCGCAGCTGTTGTCATGACACTTTTATAAAATACTCTAAACAAATACCGTGCATCACAAGACTGCTTCAGTTCAGTGTAAGTAATTTCCTACGTGTATCTACATACTTACTGACTAAAATAGATTTTTACTTACATTGTAAGCTAATTAAAAAAGTTGGCACAGTAGCCCTTATAAAAATTACTTTTTTTTACTTTGTGTGCTATTTTTAATGTTTCTTTAATATTAGGGGTAGAAACCATGGAGTCATTAAAGAAGAAAATTAGGCCTTCCCACCCAAGGTCCAGGGCAAATCCTCTGTCTGCATTAACATTTGCGTAAGTTACTTGTAAAATTCTTTATAAAACAACACATAGTATTAATACATTTGTATTTTAGATGCATACTTACCTGCAAAAAATATTGTTATTTTTGACAAACTTCCTTTTTGTCTCAAGTCTACCTATAACATAGGGTTATTCCCTTCGAGTCTACCTTCATTATTAAGTTTTTTTACAGATGGACACTGCCTATTTTCTGGGGAGGAATGAAAAAAGAAATGGAAGAGCAGGATCTCTATGAACCCCTTGAAGAACATTCATCTGGTGAGTCATATTCAATAAAAACTTCTTTTTTTAATTGGTATGTTAATAAATGAGAAGGCTTCTCCTTTTTTGAAAACGGTTAAAAATATACTATCATTTCGACCAAGTAGTTTGATGGTCAATCAAAATGATAGGTACTTATTTACGTAGAAAGGCAATTAAACGCATAAGTAAGTACCTATTCTGTTGGTGTGTTTTCTTTCTGGTAGAATCTAAAGTATTTAATTAACAGACATATTTAGAATTATATTATATATTTTTACATGGTAAAACTATAAAGGTTTCTTGTAGACTACTAAAACCCTAAAAATTACCTCACGAAAATTGCAATAATGTAAGGTATAAAAACTTTGCCTATAGGCATCATTAGTACACCCGTGCGAAGACGAGACGGGCTAGTAAGTAATATGTTAGTGAGGTCTCTGTTCCATTTGACAGGTCCCCTTGGCGACAAGTTTGCGAGACTATGGGAGGAGGAGGTGGCTAAAGCGAGCAGGGGAAAACGGAAACCAAGTTTACTCCGCGTGATAATGAGAGCGTACGCCGCACGGTGTATGCTGTACGGATTCGTTCTACTCGTCATGGAGTGTGGGATTCGGTAAGTTAGCAATCCTTATCATCATCATCAAACTATATAAAACTCTTGCTTTACTGATTGACTGACTGATCTATCAATGCACAGCCTTAAGCATTGGAAATTAAGAGAGTGTATTCCTTTTGGTGTATATGGGTGCACTAAGAAAAATATTCCCGAAATTAAACTCCTAAGAGGGCGCAGCGGGGGTGAAGTCTATTTGAAAATAGCTTCACGATAACAAAGTCGCGAGGGTTTCCACTTAGTCAACCTTGAAAGTTTGAATTTTGATTAGTTCTTCTGACACTAAACACGTATCCTAGTGTTTACAGATTTGTTCGGCTCTATAATATGCCATAACAATTCGACAAGTAGGAACGGTTTGATACTGGGTTAATTTTCGAATGTCTTTCAAGGGTTTTAGCTTTCTTAAAGTATGAACTTGTACAAAATTACATTACATTACATTTATTTTACAAATAACTCAAAAAATTTATGCATTGAACTAGATTTAAAAACGATTTGAAATAACCCTAAAAAAAAGTATATAGTATTCTATCGGTTATAAATAGTTCCCATAGTGCAAGCTTTGCTTTGTTTAGGGCTAGAATCCCGCAATATGTATCACCTACTATTATTTATCCTTTGGATTTCAATTTAATAAACAGTTTCGTGTTTGCATTTGATGGATTAAATTTTAGAATAGACAAGCTAACCGGCGAACTTCGTATCGCTTTAGAATTTACAAATGTTGTGAAAACTTTTGTATGGGAAAAAGAAAAGGGCTGTTTTTAGGGTTTTCCCGGCAATTATTCGAATTTTTCTCACCTTTTAAACCTTCCCTAGACCTCCACGAACATTTCAAGACCAAGATAAGATAAATCCGTTCAGCCGTTCTCGAGTTTTAGCGAGACTAACGAACAGCAATTGATTTATATATATATGTATATATATAGACTAGCGACCCGCCCCGGCTTCGCACGGGTAGCATGTTATTATACATATAAACCTTCCTCCTGAATCACTCTATCTATTAAAAAAAAACGCATCAAAATCCGTTGTGTAGTTTTAAAGATATAAGCAAACATACAGACGCGGGAAGCGGAAAGCGACTTTGCTTTATACTATGTAGTGATTATAATAAACACAGTTTTAAAATATAGGTATTTTAATCCTTTAAGACAGAGCAATATAACATTTGCGAAAAGGCAAAGGCAAAACCTCCGAAATATAGAGTTTCCGAAATTTTGTACTCGAAACATGTTAACAAGACACGTAGGTATCCTGTGCTGTCATTTGATTTTATTTTTAAATCAACCATTTAGTTCGGTAGCGATGTGCAAATTGAGAAACAATGATTTCTAAATTAACTACAGTTAAGTATGTAAAAAATCTATTCACGCGTCAGCATCGCCTTTACGTAATTACGTTTTAAAAACTAAAGTGAATATCGACGAAACGATATTGTTTTTTTTCAACTTTTATGAATAAAATTATGAAAAATATAATAATATACGCGGCGAATGGAGGACCTTCTTTTTTCGTCGGTTGAAAATACGGAACTAAGCAGATGTAGTTTGCATCGTATCACAGTTCACTTATTCATTGTGTAGCAACTCAAAACTTTGGCACTGATATTGACACGTGTACCGTGTAATGATTCGAACATCATTCTTGAATTCTGTAAGAGCAACATTTGCTACTTTACTCTTTCTGAGCTGCAAAATATTGTAGGTCGATACCTCCTTGGAGCAAAAAACGAATAGACAATCAAAATGTTCGTGTCTATTTTCTCTCTCTTCGTGCAAATTTAATAGCTTATGATTGTTACTCTATGATAATTCATAAACTTTAACAGCATCAATAAAAGCCTTTGTCGGACTTTTACAGTTTTGAAATGGTATAACTACGATGTTTTTGCTGATAGTTATATATTCAAACTTCGCGATCAGAACACAAAATTAGATAGTTTGTATTTATAATCGATTGTAATGATTTACAAGAAAAGCATTTTGTAACTAACATACCTAGGTACCTCCAGAGTAAGTTGTGAAAAACATAATGAACGGTAGGTACCTAAAGAAGGTTTTTTGGTAGGTACCTAAAGCGTGTATAAAAAGTGGAATGCCAAATGAATGTGCTTTTTGTTATTCCCCTCAAGTATCTACACTTGAGAGCAAAAAAATCGCACATGCATGATTTTTTAACACAAACTGAAATAAAACAAAAAATATAAAGTTATGTTATGTTTCTTTAATGCAGATTCCAAGTCTATTTCAATACCTATCCAATGGTATCTTATTTTTTATTTAATCATGCAAAAAAGTGTTTTTTGGGGTCAGTAACCAAAGTGCATGTTTTTTAATGAATTTGGTTGCTCCAGAATTGATGAAAAAAATAAGAAATTAAAAGATAAATCATTAGATTTTTTTTATTAATACGAAGTGTTTCCTCCCCTGGCCTGAATCACTGACTCCATCCGGGTTTTCATTGATTTTATAAGAGTTTTGATTAAATCTTGAGGTATCGCCTCCCATTCCTCTGCGATCGTCTGTTGAAGCTCCTGTAGAGTCAATGGAGGAGCATCTCGGCCTCGAACTCTCCTTTTCAGCTCGTCCCATAAATGTTCGATGGGATTGAGGTCCGGGCTTCGAGCTGGCCACTCCATAACGGACACATCAACCTCTTGAAGGTATTCGTACACTATGCCAGCAGTGAGCGGTCTTGCATTATCCTGCATAAACAGGAAGTTTTCACCAATAAACCCAGCATAAGGTACGACGTGGCACTCGAGTACTTCCTCAATGTAGCGCTGAGAAGTCAATCCTCTGGATTGACGGCCAGTATTCGGTCCGGTGATGAACACAAGCTCAGTCTTTGCTTCCATAGACATGCCTCCCCAGAACATGCACGATCCACCGCCAAAGGAGACACGTTCTGCTATGCAACATTGGGCAAATCGCTCTCCTGATCTTCTGTACACCCTTCCTCGTCCGTCGTTGCCATGTAAGCACATCCTGCACTCGTCAGAGAACAGGACTGTCCTCCATTGCTCCTCGTTCCAATTCAAATGCTCCCGAGCGAACTGAAGGCGGGCTTGTCGGTGGGCTGGGGTCAATTTCGGCCCGTTTGCTGGTCTGTGCGCAGTGAGGCTACCTTCTCTCAATCGTCTCCTGACCGTCCACCGACTGACTTCGACTTCACGAGCTTCTTGAAGCCGCTGTCCCAGTTGAGCTGCGTTTAAACGACGATTTCATAAAGACGTCGTCACAAGAAAGCGGTTATCACGCTCTGTTGTAGCACGAGGACGGCCAGATCCTTGTCGTCGTTGGTAGCCACCAGTCTCTTGGTATCTCTGGTACGCACGACGAACGGAGTATCGGCTCAAATTCAGCTGTCGAGCCACTTGACTTTGGTTTAGCCCCGATTCAATAAGGGCAACCACTTGAGCGGCTACTTCTGGTGTGGTATCCATTTTCTTGTTCCGTTTGAAGTCGTAATCGATTAAGAAGCTTTCACACTGTATGTTGGTATGCAAATGATGACTTTTCCCTCAAAACGCACCCTTTTATACCAGCGATAAGTCCCGCCGCCGGCCCTACCTGGATCGAGCGATTTCCGGGTGGCCTATTGTTTTGTTGTTATTGTATTGTTTTTGAAGGTCAATGTCAACCCCTTATGTGTCCAGCAAAAGTCTACATTATGCACTTTAGTTTCATTGGATTTTCATTTACTGTAACCTCTAAATAATATAAATATTTAGCTTTTAAGTATAAATGTGCAAGTGTGCGATTTTATTGCTAAAGTGTAATAGTAGGTCTATCACGCTATGCTTGTGTGAGCTATTTAGATCTATTTTCTATAAATCAAATTATAATATGAAAGGCTCAGAAAGCCATCCTGGTTTATCGATAAGAGTAACATACAAATTCGCTATGAAGTGCAAAAAATTTATACCTACATAAGTAACATGACTCATTTTGTTTGCTGTAACCAGGCTTGCCAATATTAATTATTATAGATATAGGTAAGTACCGAATACATGGTATTTTTTGTTACTATAACAGAATTCTGTGACACGGTTTTCCGTGACACCAACTGATAGATAACAGGAAAATACTACCAAAATCAATATTGATGAAACCTTTGAAATTGAATGAATACACAAGATTGCTTACTCGCTCAAACCGTGACTTAAGCGTAACTACACGAAAAAGATGGTCAAGTGCGTAGTCTACTCGCGCACCGAGTGTTCCGTAAAAAAAATCGGGTGATGTATAAACATGAGAGGAAGAATGGTATTTTTCATCATAGGTCAAAAACAATGTTACGTAAAAAAAAAGGTTATTATTAAAGCTTGGGCACCAGATGGGATGAACAGAATATCTGAGCAAAATTTCAAAAAGTCGGGTTTTGGAGATAATTGTTGAAACAAATAAATATTACGAATTAAAAAGATATTTTTATTATCAAAATTTATCGGGACAATTTGTATTGTGTCGGGACTCGTATGAAATTTCGGGATAATCCCGACCACCTGGCAACCCTTGATGATGACCCTATTAAATGAGGACTGTTTTTGACTTTCCGGCAATTAAAATGAACATTACTGTTTATTTAACCTGCGATGTTTGTGGGCAAATATGTGTTTATCTATTATTCCAAATATCCAGTCGATAGCTTTATTAGTTGCTGTGACAAAACCGGACGGACTTATTAGTCGCACCATAAGGGTTACGTTTCAGCCTTTTGGTTCAAAATCCTAAAAGACTGTTGATTATTATAAGTAGATTTTTAGAATAGAAAATAAGCTATGACTGTAATTTTCCTCGTCCTATCAGATTTAAAGGCGCTAGCTAGATCCTTGACAATGTCTAAAAAGGGTTTTCAGAGGTATGTCCAAACATTTGGCATATGTCCACATTTTACATAGCTACATATAAATTATCATAATAGTAACAAGGTAAGTATCTTATTTTGAAAGAGTTGTAACTTTTACTGTAAAAGTAGTTAGGTACCAGTAAGAAATACCTGGCCTTGGTTTAAAAATAAAACTTGTACGCATTACTAATAACTATAAACACGCCAATTTAAGATAATGATCTTGCATAGAAGCGTTTCGAAGTATGCATTGGCCGTGCTTTGGTGTAGTAAACACTATCTTTATTGCTGTGGTGATGTACCTATACCTACGTGGAAGCTCAAAAGTCAATTTGCTTGTGGCTTGTGTGCACGTAAAGATGCATCTTACAAAAATTGCTTGCAAATTGTTACTTTAAAATTATATACGGGATCTCTGGGATACTGCACACTTGACGGTTGTCGAAAGAAAAACAAGAAAAAAGTTTTACGTTCGAACACTAAACGCCAGGCGGCTAGCGAGGGCGCAGTGCGGTACTTTATATTTTCATACGTTTGTTTTCTACACGCGACACGAGACTAGTAGACGCTAAGTAAGGCGCCTGCAGTGCGGCCGCGGCCTTAAAATTAAGCTATCCCTGCTGTTTACTTGGCTTGACCTAGACCGATTACTCTCATATCGTGAAGGTTCTTAGACAAGAGCAATACCGGTCATCAATCTTTCGACCGTTCTATGTTTGAGTTCACTGAGTTCTGTGTCCAATGAACTGTCTCGTATCAGCGTGTTTTTGAGTTACAAAAACTTGCGCAATTAGATGAGCTGTACAAAAACATATTTTGTTTGATAATAAATAATAATGACATTATAAGTTCAGTTACCTTATAATTCTTCATCGTTTTTCACAGAACACTTTAACTCAAAACTAAAGTTTATGCTTATCTCTCTATCGTACATAGGTACGTATGCAAAGTATGTATTAAAATGCTTCAAATTAGCTGTAGACGAGCAGGCAATAGGGACCTTTGCACTCAGTTTATTGTAGGCACTCGTAATTTATCATCTCTTGTACATATCGACCTAGTTAGCATTTTGCGACCGCCAACTCGAGTGAATCAGAATGAATGTAAGTAGACAACCTTTGTACCAGCCACAATCAATCGACCTTCCTGTTGTATTCTATACGCGATTCTCAGAAAATTTGTTATGGCGGAGCATTGTAACGTGTGATCCCATACACTATTCTTCATTATCGGTTACCTAATGATGATACGACTCGGTACCTACCTGAGGTATTGTGTGCTAATATTCGTAAATTAAACTTGTACTTTTGATCCTAGGGCACATCAGTTTCCTTACAAGGGCCTTAACATTTTAGTATAGGATCCATTAGAATGAATTAAACTGTAAATTTGTTCTAATTGTTTCATGGAGATACGAAAGTGACCTGGCCCAATATTTAGTAGTATCTAAGGAAATTTATTTGATGATGTTTTTATAGAGCAATAACAGTTATAATCCGAGTTTCTAGGTCATGAAAATGACATAACAATGACTCCTAATTGTGTCTCTAAACCAGTTTTATAATCTAAAAGTTGCATACACAGACACAGTCCTGACCCCACACTAGGATTCCCTTCCCTGCGTCTCGTGGGTATCAGAAACTACTAGAAACATGGTACAGTAATACTTAGACAGAACCCAAACAAATATATGTAGATCGTGCAAATGTGAAGCGTCACTCGCCCACCGTTCCACCGAGGTCGTCAAATATAATCACGACAGACTTATTTTGGCACGAGAATAACTGATAGGCAAACGACTTATCATTAGTGAAGACTGGTCAATGCTATTTTTATCAGTCAAGATACGGGCTAATCTCTTGTTTAAATATGTATATAAGTGGGTTACTGTGACGTTTATTTTGTCCAACATTAAGCTCTACGACGCGTATTACTACATCACTGATTAAAATCTTGTTATCTAACCTTTTGTGTAATAACTGAAGTAACCAGTAACTGAACAGTTTTATACCAGCATTTTTCAAGAGAATGAAGATTATCTACTATTTATATTTATTGTATTAGGCGCGCCCTACACTTACGATTATGTAATAATAACATTGTGCAATGCTTTTATTTCGCAATAATACTGAATAGCGACTTGAAAGATCAATTTATTTATCACGCAATAACTATGACGGCCCTTATGGGTCAATGAGTTCCCGTGAAGATCTTGCTATTGACATTCCACAGAGTCTGCAATTCTCTGTATAGCTAGATATGCAATCCAAGATGAACTCTTATACGCACGTGATTTCCTCTTGCTTCAAAAGCTGAAACATAAACTAAAAAGTATTGCGCAATATGCGTTCAACACGTTGCAATATAAATGTTTTAACCAATTGAAAAGTCATTCGAAATTCGTATATTAAGTTTTATAACGAAACTAAAATCCAACATTAATATAATTTAAATGGAAGCGACTTGGGACTATTATCTACACTACACAATCTAGAACACAAAATCGTCGAAATCGGATCTTCAGGTAAATAGATGGCGTGGCCATACAAAATAATCTATTTAAAGGAGCAATTCTTGTATAAATATATGATCTGAATCTTGCTTGGTAACGGCTCCCAACGATTTTTATTAAATTTAGTATGCAGGCGGTTCCGGGGGCGATAAATCAATCTAGCTAGGTTTCGTTTTTAGAAAACGTCGTTTATCCGTGTTTTCAGGCAATTAAATATTGAGCTAAGCTCGGTCATCCAGGTACTGTTTTATACATTTCGAATTGAGATCCTCTTCTTTTTGCGTCGGTTAAAAAAATTAAACTCGCTTAAACTCTTGTTCGATCACTATGTGGTCTTCAATGCTGTCCCTATACGGTCAAAAAGATTTCGTATTTCTGATCAAATCATGCGTTACGTGTTCCATTAACGTTAGGTGTCAAACAACATAATGTTGGTAAAAAAATATTATTCAAAAATGTAGTAGAGGCTAAACTTTTTGTTGAGCTAGCTTGTATTCGTTTTGCTTATTCTTCTTATAACCCGCATAGGATTCAACAACCGCGAATGTTGGGAACTTTCATCGGATACTTCGATCAAAACATACAAACGTATATGCACCAACGGCTGGGTGAAATACGTGACGCTCAGAGCTACGCGCATCGGGTCTCCACTGAACGTAATACTACTGAGATGTGAGCAATTGAGGCTTACCATCCGGCAGATGCATGTAGTAAACCTCTAGATACCTCGAACTATGCTGCAATCTTCTTGACACCGGCACCGATGTGCTCACAAAGTTTTCTTTGTTTCATAATTGCAGTATAATTTGAGGAAGATGGGGTTGTAATGTTTTACGTAGTCATCCGAGTAGCTAGGATTCTAGTTTTTCATTCATGAATGTTTTCAAAAAGTGCATGTGGTTATCTTATATTATTATCATCAATATAAATCAATAAGAGATTCAGATAGTCTTTAAAGTCTCGCTGTTTATGTTATAAGATAAGTACGTGATTGTTTTACACATTGTTATCTGCATGTACAATTTAAACTACACATTATGAATGAAACAGTTGCCATTATTTGCAGTGTAATGATAATAATTTATGTAGAGAAATATTTAGTATTGAAGAGAGGTATTTAGTATTGAATTATGCCGTGGTTTGATTTATTAATCTTATCACCTGGGTACTAGGTTTAGAAATACATTTTGGATTGTGCATAGCGTCCGGTCCATAGTGAACGAACTCGCTTTCTGTAATAATTTGTATAGTTTTTTACTGTAATAGTTTTTTGTATTTATTCAATCCAACCGTTGTGTTTTTTATAATCATCAAAATAACTAAATAATCATAGAATTAACTATTTGATTGTTTCTCAGGATAGCGCAACCAGTATTCTTAGGCAGACTGGTGGATTACTACAGCCCTGGTCAGAACAAAATAAACCAGAACGAGGCGTTCATGTACGCTGGTGCCGTGGTGTTATGCTCAGCCCTCAACGTCTTTGTCGTACATCCATACATGATGGCTATCTTACATATGGGAATGAAGTTCAGAGTGGCTTGCTGCTCGCTGATTTACAGAAAAGTGAGTATTATTTTGTTTACGAAACTGTTGATGGTAGATAAGTTGGTCGTACTTAATATAAAAAGTATTTGAAGTTATTGGTGACTTAATTATAGACGGTCATGTATAGTCTTAGAAGAAATGAGGCTTCACTGATTCTACCTTCGGGAAGTCCGATTTTTGCAATAAAAAGTTTTTATATTGAAACAATACATAAGCAGTATGTATTCAATCTATTTAAAACAAGGCAATTTGTATTAGCAATGTTTCAACTAGTCTTCTTTATAAGTTGAAATTGATTAATGATTCAGCAAGCACCTCGTATTATACTCGTAATGTAACCAGTCATAAAATGTTTGTCTCTTTCTCACGCATCGCAATTAGAATAAGTTTGAAAGAAATAGCCTTTGTTGATAGTAACAAGTGTACAAGTATATAGGTTATTTATAGATGTACTTCTACACAACAACCTTTGCACGGTTACACCATTAAATTGACGAGATAAATGCCAAATCATTTCCTATATAGATGGTCGGGTAATAGCGTTTGATAATTTCACGCCTGTTTTGTTAACCTTGTCTATACATTAGCGACACACAGGTACCTACCAATCGGTAGGTTTGAATGAAAAAACCCAACACGAGATGCAATGTCAAACTAGTTCATAGTAATTCCTTGGTTGCACTTGGCTGTTTGCTTCGAAAGCATGATTAAATGTCTCGTAAATCCTCTAATATTTGCTTTCGAGATAAGATTGTTCACACCGATTATGGTTATTATACCTACTTATTAACATTTGCTGCATTAAAATCTTTCCATTCAAGAGTTCACACTAAAACCTTCACACTGTAGCAACGTAGTCACCTATGTATCAATCGTCAATCTACTTCATCCAGCTTTTCTAGAACATTTTGGTCCTTAGTACTCAATGATCTTCACCCTAGTACTACCCTACTACTACTTTATTATGAAATTGTTATACTAAAACCTTGGCATTGATTAATTACGTTCAAACAGTGTCAAGCTAAGTTAATATTGGTGATTCTTGACGAGACAGGTGACCCAAATTCATTATAAGTAATCTATACTTCATTACGTTTAAAGTGGCCTTCGCGAAAGCAATTAAATAAAGTAAAGAGACTTACTGAAAATATCTTGGGTAAAACTAACGAGAGCAACGAACTAACTTAAAGACTAACGAACAGCAATTCATTTTTATAGTATACTAGCGACCCGCCCCGGCTTCGCACGGGTAGCATGTTATTATACATATAAACCTTCCTCCTGAATCACTTTATCTATTAAAAAAAACCGCATCAAAATCCGTTGTGTAGTTTTAAAGATATAAGCAAACATACATACAGACATACAGACGCGGGAAGCGGAGAGCGACTTTGCTTTATACTATGTAGTGATAAGAAGAATATTAAAACAATTTGTGTGAGACATCCACTCATTCTACAAAGCATCGAGGTGTGAATCTTGTGATCATCGTCTTACGATCCTGGGGGTCTACTCGCGAAAACGATATATCGTAACAATAATCGTGCCAAAGTTACGTCGTTTCGTTCGACCATAGTTTGAACGATGGAACGACTGTAATTACTTTTTCAATTATCGATCTTCGTAACCCTATTTACAAATCACTAAAAACAATACGAGATTTTGAATTTGACGACGAAGCTAATGTTACGATATATCGTTTTCGGTTTGCGAATAGACTCCTTGATTTCAGAGGTACCTACAGGGTTTGTACCTTTGTGCCACTAATAAAGAAAGTTGCCATGTCGTAGAACGAAATAATTCGGATCTTAAGCAGTTAAACTGTAAAAGAACCAATTCTTCCAAGGATCTAAAACTAATACATTTTTTGCAGTCCCTACGTCTTTCCAAAACGGCCCTCGGCGAGACCACAGTCGGGCAAGTGGTCAATCTCCTCTCAAACGATGTCAACCGTTTCGACGTGGCCATCATCTTCCTACATTATCTATGGATCGGGCCGCTTGCCACTGTCATTATCACTTACTTCATGTGGCTGGAAATCAGCTGGGCTGCTGTGGTTGGAGTCGGCTTTATGTTGGCCTTCATTCCCTTACAAGGTGAGTAACTGTAGAATAACCCTCCTTGCTTCGCTGAAGTCGCGTAAAAAGGATGATTAAGATATTAGACTTTAGAAATTATGATCTAGTAGTAGTTTTGCTAAAAATACGTCATGTTTGTCCTATGATTTATTCCTCTCCAACAAAATGTAAAATTCTTAGATATATTGGCACGTAGTTACTGAATGTACATTTTCGTTTCCTAAACAACAACTATTGTGTAATTACAAAGTAATTAGAAAAAGTACTGATGGCCGCATAGTAATTAGCTTCACGATGTTTGTTCTCATTGTAATTCTCATTGCTTGCCACTTTATTGGCTGACTTTTAATCTTAGCCGCTTAACGAACCAATATAAAGTAGGTTAAATAACAGTTGGTTAGACGGATAACTGTCAAATACATTGCTGTAACTATTCGTAACTAGCAATGTATTCTATCTATTTGTATAATATAAGTATTTATAGAGTATACAATGGACAATATGATGCAATAAACAAATGTAGGTATACATAGACATACCCATACTTTAAACTAAAGCTCTCATCCGCCTAGCCACTGGCTAAGCTCTGGAAACTTCCCTTCTATGTTTATGATTTTGGATACTGTATAAAGTAAGGTTTTCTTGTCTTGTTAGCTACGTTCCGATGTTCACTCATCAATCATAGGCATCACATGTAGAAAAAACATGTTGTAGAAGGATTTGGTTAGTGTTGTTTACAACCGGCCGCCTGCCTGACGTAAACCCTCTTGATGTTCACCGAAATTGAAAACAAATATCATTAGACGATTTCAGACAGATACAAAATTCCTTTACAGACAGACTGAGTTTGGAATGACGTCATCTAAGCCAATTGAACTCCCATACCGTTGAATTGAACCCAGACCCTCTTTGCGCCAACTCGATTCTCACTACCGACCAGTGGACCGACCAGTGGAAATTCTCGCGACTTCGTTTATCGTGAAGTTATTTTCAAACAGACTTTAACCCCCGTTGCCCCCCGAGGAATTTAACCCCCAGCGGGGGTTATATTCTGCCCCCCCCCCTACTCACAAAAAGGAATACACCCTACAAATTATAATAAAAATTGGTGGACATTATCACACAGCGCCATCGAGCCCCAAACTAAGCAAAGCTATATAATTTATATATTTTTTTTATAATACACACATTATGATACGTTATAACACTCAGACACAGAACAAACATCTATGTTCATCACACAAATATTTGTTCTTGGTAGGAATCGAACCTACAGCACAGAAAGCAGTTAAAACCAACTGAGCTGTGAGGCCAGTCAGATAAATTAGTCAGTAACGCAAGAGTTTTAATATTAATTTAATATAATTTGATTTGTTTTGCTTTCTCAGCATACCTCGGCAAGCGTACATCGGTGTTGCGTTTAAAAACTGCCTTGAGGACGGACGAGCGAGTTCGCCTCATGAACGAGATCCTGTCAGGCATCCAAGTCATCAAGATGTACACGTGGGAGAAACCGTTCGCTGATCTTGTCGCAAAGGCTAGGAAGTAAGTTCACTTAGTTTCAATCAATAAAAGTCACACTGGTAAAGTTTTTACTGGAACTGGTTATTAAACAAGCACAATGCTCTCTGGGATAATTTTTATTTATTTTTTATTAAAGGCATGTTCAAATATTATACGCTAATTTCGCTACTCAAGTCTGTAGTAAATTACGAAATGTGGTATCAGTGGCCTATTAAAAGTAATGAATATATCAATGAATTATTTGTTTTATGGCAGTATTTTCAATGATAAGAAATTTGATAAGATGCTGTGAAAAAAAATATAGTTCCTGTACGATATAATTGCAAAGGCTAGGAAGAAAGTTCACTTAGTTTCAATCAATAAAGGCCTGTTCAAAGATTATGCCTGTTAAAATATTATACGCAAATTTCACTACCACTGTCTAGTAAATTAAGCAATACGGTATCAGCAGCTTAATGTAAGTAATTAATATGTCGATGAATTGTTTGATTTATGGCAGTCTTGTCAATGATAAGATTTTGATTAACTGATTATTGAAAATGATTCTGATTCTGATCAAACTGTTTTCAGTTTTTGCCTTATTTCAAAATGACTTATATACATTTGGTAATAATTACGCTCAGACTGTTACGGTCTAATTCTAAAACACGTAAAAAACAGATCGATAATTTCAAACCAGACCAGGAACAAAAACATAATTTATTCCTATTTTACAGTTAAAACAATTTGTTGTGAACCAAACCATTTATAATGACTTCATCCGGGGAATATTTACCTACTTATTTGCTATAATTTAATGTTTATCCTATATGTAATTATTTTCTGACTGCTACTTCAAACAAAGGTTTCCTGTTATCAATTGATTTCATACCGAACAAACTATCAACTTAGCCACTGTGATAGCAAACCTTGTACAGCCTCACATCACATTACATGTATAAATTACTATGCGAATAGCAACCATTAAGCGCAGTTTTAATTGGTCGTTGATGAGGCGGCAACCTTTGCCCATTCTACTGGTACCGATGTGCAAGTTATGCGATGTTATTTGAGGCTCATATTATTTGAATCACAAAGTGTGAAATGATTGAAACATTTGCATGAAAGTTCATCTATCCGCGAATGCAGCCTTGCATCATGCTGGTCAGAAGACTATTTTGAACGCGTTATCACACGTTACATCTACACTACTATTCTATTATAATGAGGTCAATTTGTATTTTTGTTTGTACCGGATAGATTAATAAACTTCTGGACCATTTTTAAAAACGTTTTCACCTATCCAAAGCTACATTATCAGTGAGTAACTTATATTATTTTTAAAAGAATTTGAGATCTCACGAAAATTTTAATAATGTACCCTAAGATATTCAAAATTTGCCTATAATCTTCATAAGTACACCAATGCGAAGCTAGTGATCTATATAAACTTTAGATTCTGAAGAGAGTGACCCTGAGATGATCAATGGCTTTTGATAATGGCAATGTGATTGATTATCCAATGGAGCCAATTTATATTATGCGCTGTCATTAACAATCGCTCTGTCAATCGCTCGCTTATTAAACAGCAGAAATGGCGTTAAGACGCTGCCAGTCGACGATTATTTTTGTTCGAAACGAAAAAAGAAATACTTGTGAACAAGCCACATCTCCTATTTTATAATGTATAGTATATGTGAATAAAGATGTACCCATCTTTAATCAATTCGATAAATAATCCTACCGACCGCTGCAATGATGACAAACACACGTCCGCGCGTGGTCTGCCTTAGCTTTTCGAATAAATTAATGATATAAATTATGTATAATTACTTATCAAAAATCTATCCTAATAGAAATCTAGATCTACATATTACCTATCTTTAACAATAAATCACAAGTTGATTTTAATAGTAAGTATATAAAATATTTCGATCATAAATTCTAAAACGTATCATTTTGAAATAATATTTTTATCGTGAAAAGTTTCTGCTATTATGTTTTCAGCTTAATAGAAATCTAGGTAGGAACCTGAAGTAATATACTTATAAAAATAGGAGATGTGGCTTGTTCAGAAGTATTACTTTTTTCGTTCCGAAAAAGAGCAATCGTCGACTGGCAGCCCCTTAAGTGCGATACCGATATTGACGCATCGATCATTGAAGAGATTTATTGTATTGACTCGAAAAATAAACCAATCACGCGTTTTACCTTAGCATTTTATATGACAGTTTGCAAAATGGAAAATGCCGATGAGCCGTTGTGGTGCGGAAATGACAACCAATGTCTATTACTTTATAAGGCACTAGCTCCAATCTAGGAAATGTCGCCATAGTTCCTTATAGTTACATTGATTATTTATTTATTGTGCTAAAGCCACGGATACACTAGGAGACAAATAGAGTGACATGTTCTGCAGTATGTCAACTACGTGATTGTCTAGGGGACAATGTTGTGAAACTTTTTTTACAGACCACACTACACAGCGTTTATAGAAATGACGCCGTGAGTGTCGAGGTGGTGTCCGGCGTCACGCAAATTGTTACTCGTCAAGTTGCTGGTGTCCCCTAGGAGTCGCCCGCTGCACCACAGATTTTTTTTGTATCAATTTGTAAATGGATAAATCAATTAAAAGTATGTATTGACAGATGATTTTGAAGTAGGTAGATGATTTGGCTGCAATCCAATATTATTATGCTCATTCATCATCCGTTATGCGTACCTCAGTTGAGTTTCGAGGTCAGTCTGAGTAATAACGCAAACAATTTAGTGTTTTCAATGTCACGAGATAACAGAACGTTGAGCTAAGAGTGCGAAGATAAGTTAGAAAGTAATCATAACAAACGTGACTAATGTATAGTCTGCTATCTCAGAGTTGTGTCATATCATATCTAAGGGAAAACATCTGTTGCGGATTTGACACGGATTTGTCATTACATACCACATAAGCATACTTAAACAGATAAACCTACCTATCTTTATAACTAGCTGTCCGCGCGTATATAAGTTCTAGTTGTATGAATACGCGTAAAATGGTTACTGAACGGTGGCCGATCTGAGCTGATGGCTTAAAGGCCTTGGATCATGTGAATAAAGAACCGTTAGACATATTGACTGACGATGTTGACTGACAGCTTTTGTTTATCTAGGAATGCGTCACCGTTACTGTAACCATCATCGTTTATCAGTGTAGCTGTAGGTACTGAAGAATATTCAAGTCAAGTTTCAGGTCATACCTCGCGTTCAAAAGTTTTCTTACACGCACCTTGTTTTAAAAAAATATTTGAATTTTATCGATTGTTTTCCATTACTCAAAGACCATTACTAATTCGTTTTTGCATAATATCGTATTTTATTCGTTTATTAATAGCAATCCTGCGGGCTATAAACAACCAAGGCCTTGGCCGAATACGTAATAGCACCCTGCATCCATTGCCATAAAAAAGATATTACGCTGTTTTCGCCCCATAAAATGGGTACATTTACAGCAGAGAATTAGGATGAAAACAACTCTATATTATATCAACATTTTGCCTGTTGTTTTCCTTTTAAACTGGAATTTCGAGAATAAAAAAAACCTATACTTACTGCCTTGTTTTCCTTCACCGACTTGCAACCTGTCACGTGTGGAATGCTAACTACTGCAAAGTATAATGTAAAAAGCCGTAATGGCCGAGTGGGAGGTACCTCGACTTACAATCTGAAGGTCGTGGGTTCGAATCCCGGCGAGCATCAATGGATTTTTCTGTTCGAAAAATTTATATGCGCATCAAAAACACGTGCTCAAAATGGTGAAGGAAAACATCGTGAGGAAACCAGTTAGAATTCTTATAAGCGGCGATGGGCTTGCAACCTGTCACGTATGGAATGCTAACTACTGCAAAATGTAGGCATGTGCCAAATATAATGTTTGGACGTGCCTCTGACTACCCCCACTAGACATCTTCAAAGAATCTAAGCGTCTGGAGATCTGAGAAGATGTCTACCGTACTTGGGGATTACAGTCGTGATCCTATTTATTTTATTTTATTTTATAATGTTTGGACGTGCCTCTGACTATACCCTTTAGACATCTTCAAGGATCTGACCGCCTGGAGATCTGAGAGGATGTCTACCGTACTTGGGAGTTACAGTCGTGATCCTATTTATTTTATTTTACTGCCTACTACAAAGTGAGTAAAGTTAGGTTACTTATTATAAAACCATGATGTCATTGCATTATGCTTTCCTCTATTTACAGACATGAAATAAAGCAGATCCGCGCGACATCCTACATACGAGGAGTGCTGACGTCATTCATTATGTTCACCACCCGGATCTGCCTGTTCTGCTCGATACTGGCATACATTCTGGTGAACAACGTCATCAGTGCGAAGCAGGTTTTCGTTGTGACCAGCTTCTACAATATACTGAGGCAGACTATGACTGTCTTTTTCCCGCAAGGTGCGTGTTTTTGCTGTTTGCAACGTCAAAAATTATATCCAAAACTTTAAAATACTAAAACAAACATAATTTTTAATAGGTACCTACCTATTTATAATTGAAGTTTTTTTTTAAGTTACTAGTTGATCCCTGATACTTTGTGCCGAGGTTTTTCATAGGAATGTTTTCACCCCTTTTCAACATTTTTTTTCTATTATAATTTACTTTCCTTTATAGGTCGATTTTTTAATGTTAATTTATTAGTGCACCCCTAATAACATTCATGGAAGATACTCTCCGAAATTCATTCTTGCATATTCAGTCAGACAGTAGCATAGAGTGTTATATAGTTAAATTTATTGTATGAAATGTTGACAGGTATCGCGCAGGTAGCAGAAGCGACGATCTCAATAAAACGCCTGCAGAACTTCATGCTATACGAAGATACTAGCAAACCCGTCCCTGGCTTAGCCGAAATACAGACCTCCACTAAAAGCAAAGTGAAGAAGGAGGATACTAGAGAATCTTTATTGTCCATCAAGGAAGATTTGGGGTTGCCACAGGATGAAACGAAAGCGTCTGGGTTGGCCGCTGTGAAGATCACTAGCCAGGAAACTAATGAGGAGGCAAAAGGGAATGGTAAGGCGATTTTATATTATTACTAGTATACGCTGGACAGGTTAGAAATTCGTGCATCAATGGATTTTTATTCATTAAATATTACTGAGCCAGTTTCAATCTATACTTCTATTATAAAGAGGATTTATTTTTTATTTTTGTATTTTTGTTTGTACACTATAATACTGTAAGACCAATTTTTAAAATTCTTTCATATATCAAAAGCTACATATTAGCAAGTAACATTATCTTATATATAAAATATAGATCCCCACGAAAATTGCAATAATGCAATCTAAGATATAAAAAAAAATCTTGTTATTATGTCGCCTTGTATTTATTATTATTATTATGTCTATTTGAGGTACTCCTTGTTATTTCTATGTAACCCTAACCTTGCACTCAACCTCTTGAATAATTATCTTAAATGGCAGTTACCTAGTATTTTGTGTCAATAACTGATAATACGTAGTCGTAACATTGAAGAACTACTGACTAACTTTTTAAGTTTCGTAAGCATTATTACCTATTACCTACCACAACATGGATTCTTCCACCATTTCTCTCGTATCAGCCATCATCTCAACACTTCTTTCTAATCCTTGTCATCGCTTATACAATCCATCCATTCTTCTGTGTCTGGGTGTCTATTATGTATAATAGGTAGGTGGTACCTATGTAATTACAACAAAAAAATATACGTATATATGTATTCTATCAGTTATCTGGTTCCCATAGCACAAGCTTTGCTTAGTTTGAGGCTAGATGGCGCTGTGTGAAATGTCCTCCAACATTTATTTATTTATTTTGCATACCTCTGCTTCTACATCCATCTACATACCTAATGGCATGCCCATATCACGTTAACCTATTTCATCTTATCCGTCCACTTTCAAACTTCCTCTAATATAATCGTTGCAAATGAGCGAATTTCTAGTAACTTTTTATTTTCTTAATAACGCGTGAAGAGTGCGAAAAAGGCCACAGAGCCAATCACATTCTGGTCTTGCTCAAGCGATCTTAACCTCTATTACTAATGCAGGGAACACCACAATTGCTCCTCTCGAATCTGGTGAAGAAGATGACCAGGAGTTATCAGCGAGAGTAGAGGAAGACGCGAGAGGTGTGCGCTTGAAACACGCTACTGCCAAATGGATCGAATCACATTCTGAGAACACGCTTACGGATCTGTCGCTTACTATAAAACCTGGCAAGTAAGTGCAGTCCCCAATCCTAGTTTGCATGAATGATCTACATATATTTGTAAACATTTAACTTTATTCTAGTATTGTTCTCAAGCGTGGGATCGTTACTTAGGCCATCAAATATATATCAATTGATAGCGTTTAAGGTATCGATTTGGTTTTTAAATTATATCGTCGTTCCACTGGCGGCAATAATAGATGGCGCTTGCAGTTACGTACCAAAATATGGCCTGAAGAATAACCCGAGTTATGGAAATAGCATTTGATTATTGATTTCATATGGATGTCAGTTCAAACTACAAAAAAATAAGTTGATGTATTCACTAATATCGTCTTTCAGGTTAATTGCAGTAATAGGTCCGGTGGGTGCCGGCAAGTCATCATTGCTGCACGTGCTGCTAAGGGAACTTCCGCTCATCTCCGGAAGCGTGTACTTAGGTGGAACTGTTTCTTACGCCAGCCAAGAACCATGGCTGTTTGCAGGTACGCAATACAAATATTTTTCACCTGTATTTCGTAGTAAATTTCGTGCAACGAAGTTTGATTTTTAACCTTATAGAAATAAAGTTTAATTTATTATATCGACAACTTCGTAACAAATGAACCATGGCTGTTTGCAGGTATGCAATACGATCTTCATGCACCTGGATTACGAGTAACTTTTGTGCAGAGAAGTTTGAATCTTAATTTTATACAAATAAAGTTGAATTTATTGTATCGACAAAAATTATAGTGGTAATTGCCCGGCTGAGATACAGGCTTGATTCCGCGACGGGACAGTTGTGACAAGACAAATTGGATTTGACAGGCAAAAGTTCCCACGGTCACTTCAATTTAAATTCAACGATAAATATCATCCTCAAAGAAACCGTTTACAGTGTGTGAAAGAATACAAAAACTAACAATACAATTTAGCGAACATTATCTTTTATTGCAGGAAGCGTCCGTCAAAACATACTGTTTGGACAAGCGATGGACAGACCGCGGTACAACGCGGTCGTTCGTCGTTGCGCACTGGACCGTGACTTCTCACTGTTTCCGCATGGTGATAAGACGATAGTGGGAGAGAGAGGAGTCAGTCTTAGTGGAGGTATGTTGTGTCTTGAACCTGGAACTCACTAATCAAAAACCATGATGTGTACGTCTGTACGTGGCAGCGAACGTCATGAGTACACACTCGAACTCGTTACTATATCTATTTGTTTGGTGACAAATGTGTTAGTGAGTACACGTTAGTGAGCTGGCTTTAGACAGACCATCGGGCTGATTCAAGGCCTCATTCGGCAGACCGGCCTGTAAATTGCCTCAGTTTATTGATTTGCCTTAGGGCCTATGCACACCGCGTTTTTTAAACGCGCCGTCGATGCGCGTTTTTTGCTATACAGACGCGATACGCACGAAAGGTCTTACTTGCGTCTGTATAGCAACAAATGCGCGTCAACGGCGCGTTTAAAAAACGCGGTGTGCATAGGCTCTCAGAGTGTCTGCGACATATTCATAGCTGTTAGCTGACATAATATAAAGCTGCACATGTCCAATATTAACCCTAATTTAGGAATCGAAATTTACACCTTGGTAGAGCACTACAGTTTGAAATGGAACACTCCAATCCAGGTCATAAATACCAAAATTCATAGTATTTTGGTTTAGCAACATGATTGTGCAAAAAAACAAGACCAAACTTTCGCATTTATAATATTAATGAGTTACATTCAACAGGTCAACGTGCCCGCATCTCACTAGCCCGATCAGTGTACAAGCGAGCTGACATTTACCTACTGGACGACCCTCTCTCGGCGGTCGACGCTCACGTCGGAAGGCATTTGTTCGAGTCGTGTGTCGTTGGGTACCTGAGGAACACCACTCGTATCCTCGTCACACATCAATTGCAGTTCTTGCGAGATGTCGAACAGGTGATTACTTCTATTACATCAAAATACAAGTCACTCGTTGTCTTAAAATCCTATACCTTTTATAATTGGAAAGGTCTATCGAGCTTGTGATTTTAAGATGGTCTTTTAATGTACCTTTAATGTAATCATAGTTTTTGTACTGGCCTCACAGCTCCATTGGTAGTAGCTCTGTAGCGCTGTAGGTTGTGGGTTCAATCCCCACCCAGGACAAATATTTGTGCGATGAACATAGATGTTTGTTCTGTGTCTGGGTGTTATTATGTATCATATGTACGTATTTACAAAATATAAGTTTATAAGTATTCTATCAGATATCTAGTTCTCATAGTACAAGATTTGCTTAGTTTGGGGCTAGATGGCGCTGTGTGATAATGTCCACCAATATTTATTATTTATTACTCGGAACCATAATTTGTGTGATGAACATAAATGTTTGTTCTGTCTGAGAGTTTTAATGTACTATATTATTTATAAAAAGTAATAAGTAGGTATTCTATTCACTGTCTAGGTTTATAGTACAAGCTTTGTTTACGTTGGGGCTAGATGGCGCTGTGTGAAACGTCCACCACTATTTAGTCATATATTTATGTTTTTTTTTTAGGTCATAAGAGAAAGCTACACTTTTTGGTAGTTTTTTTTATTTACCAACTGTTATTTGTCTCAGATAATAATTCTAAAGAACGGCTCTATCGCGGCCGCCGGCAACTTTGACACTCTCAGCGCTTCCGGCCTCGACTTCGCCAGTCTGCTCTCGCGCGAGGAACAAGACGAAGGAAAGAAACCATTCGTGGATAATTCGGCGCTAGACATTGACGAATCGATGCATGGCAGCTTCCGCAAAAGGCAAATGAGCATACACTCGGTAAGTCATAGCTTAAGTTTTATTTCTAATATCGTCTCTCTCATCACTCATCTAATATCTATCAAAGAATGCCTGAAAGAGATCGCTCTAAGCGATAAGGCAAATGTCAAAACGAACACTTATATGACACTAGCCGACCCGTGACAAACGTTGTTCTGTCAATTTTTTTTGTTATAATCACATAGGAAAAAGCAATTTCAGGCAGCTTCCATTTTTTTTCCTACAAACCTTGTACTGATAAAATAAATTACGAATTTTGGTAGAAATCATTCATTTAGTCAAAACTGTGTTGCTATGATGACTAAATGTTTTTAGTCTGTGATATTTGTTGCACACCAACGCCATCTATACTAAAATCATCCTTTTTGCGTTATTCTATCATTTAGGGGTTGTTATTCGGATTATATGTTCCTCCTTTATTTATTCTGATTTTTAATCTACATACTACAGCAAATTTCATCTTAATCCGTTTTGTCGTTTATTTTTGATTAGGGAACAAACATAGCAGCCTTATCATAAACTTTCGCATTTATAATATTACTAGCGACCCGCCCCGGCTACGCACGGGTAGCATGTTATTATACATATAAACCTTCCTCCTGAATCACTCTATCTATTAAAAAAAACCGCATCAAAATCCGTTGTGTAGTTTTAAAGATATAAGCAAACATACATACATATTACATACAGACGCGGGAAGCGGAAAGCGACTTTGCTTTATACTATGTAGTGATTAGGATGTATATAAGTGTCTGTTCTGACATTGTCGATACGATAATGGCTTGTGCTAATCGCCTGATTGACGCACTGATTTGTTAATAGTATGTCCTTAGTATAATAGTTTCTTATGTTATGGTGTATAATAAAGACGTATTGTAACTAAGCAATGAAACGAACTCTATGAATTGAGTTAACTTTGTTAAATTTTCCAGGTCAGTTCAGTAGACAACCTCACAGCCACCGCACCACCTGAAGGCGGCCGCGAAGAAGCCGAGCTCAGATCAGCTGGCGCGGTCTCATCTAAAGTGTACGGCACTTACTTAAGAGCTAGTGGTCACGCTATGCTTGTCGCTCTGATGGTATTCATCGCTGTACTCGCCCAGCTGCTCGGCTCTGGCTCTGATTGGTGGACCGGTCACTGGTGAGAATCTATCATCATCATTTTCCTACACTGACGGGCTACCACAAATTACTATCGTATCGTCAAAAACTCAAAACTGACACTTATTATATTGTCAGATTCGACGATACGATATTGATTCGCGCTAGCCCCATTTGTCCCACATTATGTGGAGTCGGCACAATATCTATGAGTCATTTTCAAAAAAAATGTACATATGTTCAAAATCGTGAGCAAACTGTTTTGTGACATACCTGTATTTTTATACACATGTGAGTCACATTTATTGTAAAGCAGAGTTTACATGAAACTATGTCCGGCAGGGAGCAAAAATGTAGGTTTAATGAAACATGTTGGAATAAACAAATTAAACATTTATTCGAGATATATTTTGTTTGTTTGTGTCCAAAACTATATTTATTTTTACTCTTTCTTTAAATTTGTAATCTTTTCTAGCATGAAAACCATTCTTCTGCTGCTCCTCCTCAAAGTACTTCTTCACATTTATCTCCATTTAAACTCTTTATTATCTTCTTCCATCTTAATATCCTTTCCGAAGCGTAGATTATTTCGGTATTTGTCATTTAAGTATAATCTCATTAGCTTTCTTCACTTCTTCTTCCACTTCGTTTTGTGTATAGAGTACATTTGCTCTTTTCTTAATATTTAAAAAAAATCTTCCTCTCTTCTTGCAACCCTGGATAATTTATATGTATTATCTTTGCAAAATCAAAAAATCAAAATCAAAATAGCGTTTATTCATTGAAATCACTTGGATCATTTAGAATCGTCAAATTTAGTAAGTTTTTTTTTTTTTAAGTCTTTGTACTTATTTTTAATACAAAATTAATCTTAATTATTATTGATAGAGCGAGTTGGAGCAGTCCCAGGCTTTTTTATCGTCTAAATAATCAGATATTTTATAATAAGCCTTTATGCATAGTTTACGTTTAATTAAGTTTTTAAATTTGCTAATAGATAGCTTTTGCATGTCATTTGGGATTTTGTTATAGAAGCGTACTCATTGCCCTTGAAATGATTTCTTAGTTTTAGTGAGCCTAGTCGTGGGAACAGCGAGTTTATCTTTATTTCTAGTATTTGCATCATGATTATCGCTATTTTTCAACAAACTAATATTTTTACGAACATAAATTAGATTTTCATAAATGTACTGGCTAGTACCTAGCCATTATATTTATTTCTTTAACCTTATTTTGCAGTGATTCTCTGGGCCCCATGTTGTAAATTACTCGAACAGCTCTCTTCTGCAACACAAATATGGTGTTTACGTCTGCAGCACTCCCCCACAACAATATGCCATAAGACATAATGATATGAATGTAGCTGAAGTAGACTAGTCTAGCGTCTGTAAAAAGACGTATATTTTTGACTGCGTATGCTGCAGAGCTAAGTCTCTTCGACAATTTATGTATGTGTGGGCCCCATTGAAGTTTTTTATCCAAAGTAATTCCCAAAAAACATAGTGGTGTCCACGAGATCTACATGTTCGTTTTTGATTTTTATATCAACATTTACTTGTGTAACATTCGGTAGTATAAACCGAATGCACTTAGTTTTGTTTTCATTTAATAATAGGTTATTGACATTAAACCAATTTACAACTTTAGAGATTGCATTATTTACATCGTCAAAGTTATTCTGTCGTCGCTTCAGTTTAAATAAAAGTGAAGTGTCATCAGCAAACAGTACAATCTCGTGATCATCCCTGATAAGAGAGGGTAGATCATTTATATAAATTAAGAACATGAATGGTCCTAGTATTGATCCTTGTGGCACACCCATTGTTGCTACTGACCCCGGTGAATGTTTTCCATTTACGTCAACTCTTTGTATTCTGCCACTTAAGTAAGAAGTAAGAAGGTCTAGAGCGCCACCCTTTATGCCATAGTGGTGTAGTTTCCTGATTAATGTATCATGATGTACACAATCAAATGCCTTGGATAAATCACAAAAAATACCTAAAGCATCGCGAGAGTCTTCCCAGGCATCAAAAATATGGGATATCACTATCGCTAGTTCACTCATTTCTTCGGATTGGATTCTCCTTCACAACTTCTTTGAATTTCAAAGTTAATGACTTTATTAGGGTTCCTATTCTCTTTTTGGATTACATCATTCATACTTGTATTCTTGTTTACGTTTTTCCTATTACTTTTCCTTATTTATTTATTTATTTACTCTTAACTTTCTTTGTTTTTTTAATTATTGTTTTCATCATTATTTTCATAATTGTCTATTTTCACATCACTTATATCGCTATGTGTCTTTAATATATTTAAATTGACGTAGCCTATATTCTTTAAAAATTGTTTAGTTTTATTATCAGTGGTTGTTTTGTAAACATGTGCTAAGATTTCCGTAAGGTTTCTTCTAAGTAATAAATAAAAAGGATCACGACTGTAATCCCCAAGTACGAAAGACATACTTTCAGATTTCCAGGCGCTTAGATCCTTTGAAGATATCTTTCTAGTGGGGGAGTCAGAGGCACGTCCAAACATTATATTTGGCACATGCCCACATTTTGCAGTAATTAGCATTCCATACGTGACAGATTGCAAGCCCATCGCCAATTATTTTCTAAAACTTTATTTTTTAGGGTTCCGTACCCTAAGGGTAAAAATGGGACCCTATTACTGAGACTTCGCTGTCCGTCTGTCTGTCTGTCTGTCCGTCCGTCCGTCCGTCTGTCCGTCCGTCTGTCACAGGGCCGTATCTCATGAACTAAATTTTCACAGATGATGTATTTTTGTTGCCGCTATATTAAAACACAATAAAATACATATTTAAGGAGGGCTTCCATACAACAAACGTGTTTTGCCGTATTATAGATTAACTAAACTACCCGACCCGTGACAGACTTTGTTCTGCCTAAATTTCAATACCTGCATAGAAAAAAAAAATTCAGACAACTTCCAATTTTTTCCCAACAAACCTTGTAATGACAAAATAAATTACGAATTTTGGAAGAATGTGTATCATTCATATTAGTCAAAACTGCGTTGCTCTGACGACTAAATGTTTTTAGTCTGTGATGTCAGATTTGTTGCACACCAGCGCCATCTAAACCAAAATCATCCTTTTTGCGTTTTTTTATCATTTAGAGGTTGCCTTTTGGATATAAGACCTCCCTTTATTTATTGTTTTTTTATCTACATCTACAACAGCAAACTTCATCTTAATCTGTTTTATCGTTTATTTTTGATTAGGGAACAAACATAGCAGCCTTATCATAAACTTTCGCATTTATAATATTATTAGGATAGTAAGGAACCCTTCGTGCGCGAGTCTAACTCATACTTGGCCGGTTTTTTTGTTTTTCTAAAAATAAGACAATAATAATTATTACTTAATACTCTACCGGAACAACACGCTCGGATCATGATTTATGGTGGTTTCATTTAATAAGTAAAACAAAACAACAGTTGGGAGAATCAAAAAGAAAATACTAAGAAATATGACATCGACAATATTATTATTTCGTTATTCTATGACAACGCGGCGTGCCGACGCTGAAGTGTCGCACGTCTGTAAGAACCCTTACTAATTTAACTGAAATAGTTAAAACACAGGTACGTAGTTATCTTGCTCTATTTAGGAATTCTTACCGGCAATGTGATTGACGTTATAATAAAGGGTCGGTGTCATTTTTATACGAAACATTCAACTAATACACGTTTATATTTAAAGGCAATAAGGTATCAAACTGTTTTTAAATAAATATCAGAATGATCTATTTACCGTAAATGTCTGACTTATTTATTAGTGAAATGTCATTTATGAACATAACACCGGACTAAAATATATTTGTTATTAAATTTTCAGACAGTGTAAACGTACCTTAATATTCACATAGATCATTTAAGTCATGAAATGTGACTCACATGTTTAGCATTTTTGTGAAAAACATAACCTCGATAAGCAAAAATATCAGAATAACTTGTAGTAGAGATAAATACGATACATACTTAGAACTTGTATTAATAGGACAACGCTATGAAAATAATTGAAAATGAAGTATCATTTTATTTTCTTTGGAAATGCACTGTGATTCACATGTTTTTATTTTATACAAATTGCAGTAACGTTTCGTCACATCTAATAAACTGACACTAAATCCAAATTGCGGAGATTTTGGCGGGAACAGCATTGAGCAAAGTGTTGCCAGATATCAAAAATGATCTTCGAGTAGTAGAAATGGTACAAATAGCTACGAAATTGACCGTGACATACTCTGAGTGACTCACATGTTAAGAATCTCGGACAAATTTAAAATATAGTTTTTTATTGCTAAAGCACCGCGTAGAATAATATTATTATGAATAAATAATAAGAAATATATTTATTATATTAGTTAGATAGTTAAAAAGTTTAACAGAGAACACATTAGAACTTTATGATGATTCAAAACTATTAGAGTGTATAAAAGACATTTCTGTTGTAATGGAACGTGAAAGGTGGCAAAACAAAAAAATGTTTATAAAATACTATTCACATGTAATTATGCTCTAATTTCTATAAAATCTTGAAGAGGGAAGTTCATATTTATAGAAAAGATTGCCCGAATTGAAAAATATTCAACACTGATTCCGTAAAAAATATTGATATTAGTCGGACATTTATTTGTTTGAAATGTACAGTTTTTTTGAAAATGTCTGATATAAATAAAAGTAAATGCTGTTCGTTGATAACGGTATCACTTGGTGACTGCTAGACAGATTGTCTTATTTTTTAATAATCGTAAGGTTTTTATGTGATCTTTATATGAACTCATTCGAAAGATGGATGAAAATTTAACATCTATGTTTTTTTAAAGACATTTTTTTTTTCAGGGTGAACTTAGAAGAGTCAAATCCTGTCACCAGACTGATGCGTAATCAGACAGACGCGCTCATCGACGACGTGACGTTTCAAAGCGGAATATCGAGATATGAATGCATTTATATATATAGCGGTAAGTTAAACCAAAAAATGTTATTTTTGACTTAAAATATACAACATTATTCAGAATAATGCTGCAAACAAAACTATTTATAAACGCAAGAAAATTATCGTGTGGTCATTATCATTATTTTTTAAATTAGTTTTTTTTTAACTACCGTGATCAGTACATACGTATAATTATAATATGTTTTACCCACAGCAATGGTGATCGCACTAGTAGTGATCTCTCTGCTTCGGTCGTTCATGTTCTTCTCCATGGCGATGCACGCCTCTACCAAACTTCACAACACAATGTTCGCGTCGATCACGCGAGCTCCTATGCGTTTCTTCCACCTGAATCCTTCGGGCCGGATATTGAACAGATTCTCTAAGGATATGGGCGCTGTTGATGAAGTGCTGCCGTCGGCCTTACTTGATGTTCTACAGGTAAGAAACTTTAAATACTAACTCGCGAATCTTACCGATATATCGTATCAATAATCGTGCCGAAGTTACATCGTTTCGACTATAGTTTAAACAATTTAACGACCGTAATTACTTTCAATAATCATCGATGTTCGTAACCCTACTTACAAATCACTAAAAACAATACGAGAATTTAAATTTGACAACGAAACGAATGTTACGATATATCGATTACGGTTTGCGGAGTAGACACCATGCGCCTTGTGTCGACAATGCGATACGACTGGGTAGTAAGTTAATTAGTTTTTACATTTTTACAGATCGGCCTTTCTCTGATCGGTATCGTGGTAGTGGTGGCGATAGTGAACTACTGGCTGCTAGTACCGACTCTTACTATCGGCGTGGTATTCTACTTTCTTCGCATCTTCTATGTGTCCACTTCCCGCAGCATCAAGCGGCTCGAGGGTGTGAGTGAGTCATCCTACGCGCACTGCGTTTCGTTTACAGTTCTGATGATATACATGGGCCGAGCGGAGTAATATGATTGGCTGAGCGATCGATATTATAAGAAATAAATTGCTAAAAATAATTTGCCTAGAAACAGTAATGTAACCAGCTTTATATACAAAAAAAAGAGATAGTCCCACAATTGTTATCCTTACTGTAATTATCAGATCCCCAGGCGCTCTGATATTTGAATGTCTTAGTAGGTTAGAAAGAGGTATATGTAAATAAGATGAGAGAGGTACAGTGAATATTTAATACGTATCGCCGCTTATAAGAAATTTCATTTTTCGAAACGCGAAAATTTAGTACTGACATTGGTGGCGATTCTGTTGTGTCCAAGCTAAACCTAAAATTTCGTAAAAAAAACGATCGATTTTATTCCTTTTACATTAAAGTCTAAATTAGAGTCACATCAAAATGACAGTCCTAAAACATGGGATATTTTAGCCGTTTCTCTATTTTATTTCGCATATTTGACACAATCAAGTGTCATCTTAGTCAACACCAATTTACATGTCGATTAAATTTAGCTTGACGTCTCTAAATCGATTACGAAAATCGTAAATTTATTCAAAACTATTCTAAGTTTTGAAACTGTCACTTTAAGGTTACGCTATTTTAAACTTTAACTTAAAAGAAATAAGATCGATAGTTTTTAGGAATTTTAACTTAAACGTGGACACAACAGAATCGCCACCATTGCTTATTCAACCGTGTCACTTCAGCTCTGCCTGGTTATATCGACAGAACTTTACTTTGGCTATGGCAATGCATGCACACTCTTCAATGCACATCTACGAGTAATTACTTTTTGTTTAAAATCCGTATTTAATATTACTGCAATATTATCAAGTGATACTCGTACTTCAATAACAAAAGTGACATTATCATGCAGTTTTCTATTATTATGACTTTTGGTAAACATATCCCCTTGGCTACGTCATATATACCATACTATTAAACAAAACGCGCACGTTATGCTAACGTTACTTATAAATATAAATGTAAATAAATATTGTTTCGACATTTCACACATCGCCCCCTAGCCCCGAACTAAGCAATGCTTTTTTTGTGGGATTCACATACTGATAAAATAATTATTTACTTTTTTTTGTAAATACATACTTATGATACACTAGATTCAGGAAATCGATTTTTGACGAAATATCGTAAAATTCGGAGAAAAATATGGGAATAAAAGTAGCTTATGTCCGTCCCAAGACTTAAAGCTATCTCTATATAAAATTTCATCACAATCGGCCTAGCGGTTTTGCCGTGATGACGTCACAGACAGACAGACTAATTATTATTAGACATACAGACAGTCTGTCGAGAGTTCAGAGTTACTTTCGCATTTATAATATTAGTATAGTATAGATTAACTCCTTCGTGCTGAGTGCTTTGTAGCCATTGTATTGTGACAGTAGTACAGTGGTTTTTTCCCCACAGCTCGCAGTCCGGTTTTCTCTCACCTGAACGCGTCGCTTCAAGGCATCACAACTATCCGCGCGTTCGGAGCCCAAGAGGCGCTGATCAGAGAGTTCGATAATCATCAGGACCTGCACAGCTCTGCTTGGTAAGCGCTCGGATATAACATTCTAAAAGACATTCAAATGCGATACGAAGAGGCAACGGGCTTACAAGACCGTCGCCCCTTCGCATATCACGCTAACTACTGCAAAGTGTAAGCATGTGCCGAATTTAATGTTTGGGCGTGCGTTAGGTACGAGAAAGGTAAGTACCTAAAACGTCGTGAGGAAATTGATATTTTCTAGAATCATACAAGTTAAATACGACGAGCAAGAAATGCATAACTACTGTCATCATAATCATCATCTACCTGCCTATATCCCACTTTAGTGGTATCGGCACAACATTGTGTTCTTCCATTTTACTCTATCAGTAATACTATACTACTGTGTGACGTGACCGTAAAATTGTATTTATACCATACCTACTTTAAAAAGCTTATTTTATTCACGCAAAACAGTGAATAAAAAGGCCTTTTATTCACTGTTTTGTTTTTATTCACTATTTTGGTGTTTGAATTTGGAACACAAAATATATCCAATCTCTATTTCAATGCTTACACAAACTCCTTGCGCTGAGATTCGAAATTCAAAACTCTTTGGTGCAAATAAATTCTCGAGATTTGATTGGTCGATATTTGCGACAAGGAGTTTGGCATTAGATTATATAAATATTCTCGTAGTCATGGTATAAAGTATAGTATGCAACTCCTGAATAAAGTACGAATTTATATCGAGGGCCATGAATCACTCGCGTCGTTCAGGATTCTAACAGTTGAATCATTAGAATCCTTCACTTGCTCGTGACTCATCTACGGCCCTCGCTTTAAATCCGTCCTTTATTCACTAGTTGCATAATATACTATTAATTGCAGGTACTTATTCATCGCGAGTTCGCGTGCGTTCGGCTTCTGGCTGGACCTGGTGTGTGTGATCTACATCGCTGTGGTCACGCTAAGTTTTCTCGTCTTTAAAAATGGTAACTTTTTATAACAAGACCCCAAAGCTTCTAGTTGACCGTAAATACGATCTGACGCAAGTAAAATACAATATAAAAAAATTGCAAAACTAAAACTACTGTACATAATACTTATCTACTCCTACACTACTATTATTATAAAGAGGTAATTTTGTTTGTAATTAATAAACTAAAACAACGACTAGACCCATGAAAAAAATATTTCATTTATCAATAGCTACTGGCCTCACAGCTCAGTTGGCAGCAGCTCTGCCTTCTGCGCTGTAGGTTGTGGGTTCGATCCCGACCCGGGATAAACATTTGTGTGATGAACATAGATGTTTGTTCTGTGTCTGGGTGTTAATATGTATAATAAGTATGTATTTACAACAAAAAAAAACGTATTTAAGTATTCTATCAGTTATCAAGTTATACAAGCTTTGCTTAGTTTGGGGCTAGATGGCGCTGTGTGAAATGTTCGTCAATATTTATTTATTTATTTTATCAGAGAGTAACATAGGCCAAATTTTATTTAAAATAAAATGCAATAATGTAACCGAAGTATCAAAAAATTGCCTATGTATAATTTGTATTAGTACAACCCGTGCGAAGTCGGGACAGCTTGACTTGATTGACAGATTGTGACTTGATTTGAAAGATTTCATCCGAAATTCCGAAAGCTAGTATCACATACTACATTTTGTTCATAATTATACAAGACTTTTTTTTGTCTAGATGAATTCGGCGGTAACGTTGGTCTGGCCATCACGCAGGCGATGGGTCTGACCGGCATGTTCCAATGGGGCATGCGACAGTCCACGGAGCTCGAGAACCAAATGACTAGTGTTGAAAGGTAAGTCAGACACAAATAGCGTGTCATTACTCTGCCACGTTCTCACCTACATTGACAAACAGATAATAGATACAATTAGGTAATTTTTTACGTTTTAAAAACTAAAAAGGAAATCGTCGAAAATGTTCGAATGTGTCGACAAATCGAAAAGTCAGGCAGACGATGTTAGTTTTTTAAGTTTTATAAGTCCTACAAGTTCTATAAGTTCAATCTCACCAGATAAAAAGATACGCAAACCCACACATTATAAAATAATAGAATTAAATTAGATCACTACTGTAAGGGATTACAGTTTGGGGACAAACATTGTAGACAGGCGCTTATATCCTTGGAAGATGTCTAAAGGGGATAGTCAGAGGCACGTCCTAACATTACATTTTGCAGTAGGCGTCGAGTTGATAACCTCCATGGTGTAATGAAGGTTGAAAATAAAGATTTATTTTAATCCGCCAATTTCCCTCAACAGGATCCAAGAATACTCAAACATTGAATCTGAACCGCCGCTCCAATCGGAACCATCTAAGAAGCCGCCGCCATCTTGGCCGGAAGCCGGTCGCATCGAGTTCCGACATCTCTTCCTTTACTACACGCCGGATGAACCTGCTGTCTTGAAGGATCTGACTCTCGTGATTGAACCGAAGGAGAAAGTTGGCATTGTCGGACGCACCGGCGCTGGAAAATCGTCACTCATCAATGCTTTGTTTAGGTACGTAAAAATAATGAATTACTTTCGCACTTTGTTGAATAAGCGTTATTAATATCCCACTACTTACTATTATAAATCAGAAAGTTTGTATGTTTGTGCCTCAATCACGCCCAAACTAACAAACGGATTTGAAAGAAACTTGTGATATACATAGCTTATGTCCTAGAATAATACGTAGAATCGTACAAAGCTAGTTATTTCATATTATAAACGAGTATTTATAGAGTTATTACCTTTTATTTATCCCGACACTTTTTGACTGTCTTACAATTCTCGTGGTCGTAAAAATATATGATTAAAAAGTCAAAAGTGCATCTACTACTTTTATGTAACTAAGGGACTCTTACAATTTGGAGTGAAGAAAATAAATCAATAAAAATAAAATAACCTCTAAGCTCGATTTTGGGGATTTATTTTAAGTTCATCCTTATTATATTTCAACAGAGACATACCTTGCACTTCAAGTCAACTTCAGTCACTCAACTATTAAATTTATACTAGGCGTTTTACTTTTACTTACGTAGTATATTTATGAATGTTTCAGACTGGCCACCATCGAAGGAGAGATTATCATTGACGGACGCGAGACCTCAACCCTGGGCCTGCACGAGCTGCGCAGTCAGGTGTCTATAATCCCGCAAGAACCCGTGCTGTTCTCGGGAACGATGCGACACAACCTCGATCCGTTTGATGAGTATCCCGATCAAGTGCTCTGGAGAGCTTTAGAAGAGGTCCGTAAACAGTGTTTGTAAAGTCTTAAGGTGATGCTTGAAATTTTTAGTTTTTTGTATGGGCTGAGTCTACCGGACACAAGACGGTAAAAGTGATAAAACCGCATTATCTTGAAAAACATCAAAATTAAAAAGAAACTTCAGTTCAAAAAGTTCAGCTGTTCACAATTTTGAGTAAAAACGAAAATAGTGTTTTTAAAGAGTCAACTTTGGAAAATAAATCTATCGAGAAAAGTTTTTGAGAACGTTTCTGCATTCATCAAAAAAAATATTACTTGTCTTAATCAAAAAGTCTTGTACAAATAATAGAAAAAATAATATGAGATTTAGTACAGATTTAGTCTTTGTCTCTGTCTGTTAGTCCCCAACTCCTTTTAGTAAGATTGTATAGTATCTTTAGCTTTTGTCCGCGGCTTCGCTTGCATGGTATCTGGGTAAAAAGTATTCTACTATAGAACATACAAATAGAATAGCATACTATTCCTGGACCGTATATTCTAAGCTTTATCCAAAACCGTTAGTCGTTTGGACGTGATTCAGCCACAAACATCATCGCAAACTTTAGAATTTGTAATTTAAGTAAGATTATTTTTCCAGGTGGAATTAAAAGAGGCTGTAATGGAACTAGCGGCGGGTCTCAGCTCGCGCATGTCCGAAGGAGGCAGTAATTTCTCAGTGGGACAACGGCAGTTGGTGTGTTTGGCGCGAGCCATTGTAAGACGCAACCGTCTGCTCGTGTTGGACGAAGCGACGGCTAACGTCGACCCTCAGTGAGTAGCAATACAAAATGTACTTTATTGTAACTACTGTAGAGTCTAAATTTGGTGAACGGGCGGGGTCACTTCTTAGTTGGAAAATGTCGGTTGAAGTGCTTCGTGCGAGTAATTGAGGCGTAACCATCGACTTTGGATACATACAGCTAACGTCGATTCGCAGTGCTTGCATTGTAAAATGAGCTTTAAAAGCAGTGATATTATGATCAATATGACGACTGATAACGTTTAGTTTCTAAAACACCTATGGAGAGTTTGTTTAACTATGCTGATTTCTTTATTGTTTTTTTTTTCTTTTTTTAGGACTGACGCCTTGATTCAGACTACTATTAGGAACAAATTCGCTGATTGCACTGTACTTACTATCGCTCATCGGCTACATACTGTTATGGATTCGGATAAGGTAAAGTCAATCAAATAATCTGGGCCATTACTCTGCAAAACGATTTCGACATTATCAACGACAGTAACAGTGCTATTAATTACTTTATTTTGTCTATGGATATATTCAGACAATCCGCACTCTTAGAAATCGGTATTAGAATGTATGATGTCAATTGTCAAAAGTAACGTCGGTCGTTCTATCCTTCAAAATATAGTCGAAAACGATGTGGCGTTTGTCCCGATATATCGTTGCCTCCCTGGTTTACCACAATCGTCTAACGCCCGTAAGGTATAAAGATCCTATCGATAACCATCACGCTCTTCAGATATCATGTTTAATATGACCTTATGCTATGTAATTTTTATTTTTAAATACTAAAACTAAATGCTTGTGTTTTTTTATTGATGTTTATATTTCATGTTCATCATAATTTTTTCCTTTACAGGTTTTGGTGATGGACGCCGGCACAATGGTAGAATACGACCATCCACACTTACTGCTGCAGAAAAAAGATGGGGTCCTGCGGGGTATGGTCGATCAGACCGGCCGCTCTATGACTGAAACCCTCATCAGAGTTGCACAACAGGTACATACACATTATTAGTACATTGAGCCTGCTTGCGACTGTACTGACTGACTATTGTAACATCTAGGCTATGTTACATAGCCGAAACGTCGTGAAAATAAATTTATGGTAATTGCGTGATAAAGACCCTTGTAAATATCTATAGTTATGTCTACTAATCACGATAGTTTTAAAAATAATTAGGTATATTAAACTTTCATACTTTACAACAAACAAACAGTTATTTATAGAAGATAGTAACTTCCGCCCGCAGCTTCGTTCGCGTGGTATCTGGATAAAAAGTATCCTATATGCTGGTCCAGGAAATAGGCTAGTATATGGGTTTAAAGTTATTATTCTCAAAAAAGACAACAGTCACTTACATGAGAATACTTCACATTATTACAACAACGGGAAATTACTCACGTAAATGATAAATTGTCAATGAGGACACCGACAATGTTTCGATTCATCTAGAGAATCTTCTTCAGGGTGAGTGGACCATTAAACGCGCGCGCGCTACCCTGCTCGCATTGTCGTCTCGCACATTTCCCGTTGTTGTAATAATGTGTAGTACAACTCACGAAAGTTTTGAAAGTGAAATGAGAATACTTAATTAACTAAAGTGATAAAATGCTTAGGTGGTACAAATTTAGTTGATCGCTCGATTTAAATGTTATAAATGTTAAGTTAGAGTAAAGAGTGTAGGTGTTTGCTCGTCCTGCGCATCGTCTAACACACTGCTATTAGTTAGGTAGGTACTGTTAGTTATTTTCTACTACAAAATCAGCTAGTGCTAGCTGTAGTTTAAATACGCAAAATGAGCTAGCATTTTTTATAATTGACGGTAGTTTGTTATAAAGTTGTGCTCCTTCAAATGTAAACATCTTTTTTCCGTAATTGGTTCTTACTTTGGGCAAAACAATGAAACTTGCGCGTTTATCCAATATTCCGAGTTTATCCAAATCCTTTTGGTTGTAATTGAGTCACATTTTATACAGTACATTAATATAGTAAGATACTAGCGACCCGCCCCGGCTTCGCACGGGTAGCATGTTTATTATACATATAAACCTTCCTCCTGAATCACTCTATCTATTAAAAAAACCGCATCAAAATCCGTTGTGTAGTTTTAAAGATATAAGCAAACATACATACATACAGACGCGGGAAGCGGAAAGCGACTTTGCTTTATACTATGTAGTGATAACTCACACGCTATACCTATACTTACCATAAAAATGTTTTCTCCTGTTCTTTATTATTTGAATACCACATTTGTATAGAGAGTGTAAACCATCTTTCCTCTCAACAGAACCAGTAATCTCACGAGTATTTTTTTTTTATTTCAGGCTTATGAGAAAAAACATAAACCGCCGATCGACACCCCCGGCCCTACGGAACCCTCCGTCTAACTACAATTTTAGGATACTTTTAGGCTATGAATTATTTAGTGTAATGTTCCTACTGAAAACATGTACAAAGGATCTAAACCTATTATATTTTAGCATGGCGTGCACATGCAAACATCACATTTTTTTTATAAGTGAAGTACTTATGATTATTGTTTATTTAATATCATTGCAAGTTCCGTCAAAAATGTATTAGTTTAACTATATTAACTATTTTTAAGAATAGTTTATGAATGTAATTGATAATAATTGCGACATTTCGTAATCGTCAAGCGAGATTTTCATGTTATTATTCGAAATTGTGTCCATATGCAAACCTATTGTATACCAAAAAAAAACTAAATTAACTTATTATTCTGCTAATGATGTAAAATACGTAGATTATATACAAATTAAAAAGGAAATCAAGGTCAAATAATGTGCTTGAAGCTTAAAGTTTTTAATTTATCACAAGGTGCCTAATAATTTATTTTGAACGTGTAGGGTAAGTAAATTACAGGTAATATCAAACAGGCTTTTGTTTGTACTTAATTTATTATACTTATATTCCAAAATCTCAATCGTAGAAATTAAGTTACCGTCTGAAGTGCACTGCAAGTGCTCAACTTTGATACTTATATTTTCGAATATTTTTATTCATTTATTATTTTTGAATGTGTACGTACTTATAATATTACTATGATTATCAATGAAAATGTGATAAGTAATTATGATAATGTTTTTAGTGGCTGCCATTGTAATACGGATAGCTAGTAAGCCTTTGTTGTTGCAACAAAAATAAATGTTTGTCAATTTATTTCTGTATTTAATTTTTTATGCTAAACTAGCTTACGCCCGCGGCTTTGCTTGTGTGACAACTGGATAAAAAGAAACCTGCATGCTATTCCAGGACAAAGCTATGTATATTCTAAATCGATCTTTCTTATAGTTTATCTAAATCTGTTTGGTCGTTTAGGCGGGATTGAACATAAAATCCAAACATCCTCATAAACTTTCGGGTTAATAATATAAGAGTAAAGATTGCTAGACTCATAATATAACCGTCTGGTTCGCTGTAGTTGGTGGATAAAAGAAAAGCAAGGATATAATTTAGATATTTTTTATTTCGCATCTTTCACAAAGAACTTATTCCGTATTTATTTAACCATTTTTATGGAATGTAACGCGACAAAATAATACTTACAATGTTTAAAATAAAACTGCTTAGCTTCTTGAAGTCTTAATAACTAATACAATTGTTGCGAAATACTTTCCAAAAATCATAATATTCAATATTTACACCATTACAATAACACACTTAATCTTATTCAAAGGTAAAAATATAAGTTTGAAGATCTAGCAGTATACAAAGGTCCTTGAACATGTAATTTACCAACTTATTTCAGATTCGCCCGAGTCCGTAGTGATGATTAAAGAAAACATCCATATACTGCCATACCTTGCAACGATCCACAAATCATTTTATCACAGAACCCTGATCCAACTCAACACTCGCATCCTCTGTTCAAACATAAAATACAATGAGAACATAAATAACTACATCACTAACATAAAATTGTAGCACATCGACACCTGTGCAATAAAAATAGATGCCCCGAACTTATGCCCGACATAAGTTCGTAAACGTGTTCGCAAAACATTTCACAGACGAAACGTTCGCGACGAAAAATAATACTAAATGAAACGAAAAGATAAATAAAATAAATAAATGGATACAACCGTAACATGCTCACTAAGAAACTGTCATGATAGAGTTTCTCTTCGTTTTGGCACAAGAGAAATCGAAAGATACATTTAGTCAGAATAAGAAAAGATGCTGAGATCTTAGGAAACTGCATACATACTTGTCGTCTTACATCTAAAGTTAATGCTATGTGATAATTGGGTAATAATAAAGTAGACTACATCTATTCACAGTCTTGGAACATATTGGCAGCAGAGGCTGATCGAGGGAGGTCCGATAGCGTCGCGGAAAGTCCCAACAGATCAATAATAGTTCAGTACTGGCGCTCAGTGTCACACACTTCACAACCACTAAGATATAGCTATACACAAACACATTAAAAACACAGTACGTTGATGCCGGTCGATTTGCTGTGCGGGGGTAACGTTTTTCGTGTTTAGACGAGCGCGGTGAGACTCCCTGAACGGGAGTTTTTGTTTTCATCCATCTCGGCAGGGTCGGGTTTTTCCTGTAACAAAAACTGATATTAGAATCACTTGTGATACAAATTATTTCAAGGATCACACAACGTCAAGGAGACATGCCAAAACGCTAGAGTCTTCGCGAGAGCTTCACTTCAGTCTAGCTGCCCGCCCCGGTGTCGTTCGGGTCTACTAATGAAGATTAATAGTTCTTATTATTCTCAGTATCTCAGATTACTAGTAAATGTTTGATACGATAAGTTACTTCATTACAATTTTCACGGGATCTCTTAGATTTCTTGAAATTAAAATATATTACGGCTATGTTACTCGCTGATAATGTAGCTTCAGATAAGTAAAATATTTTTTTAGTTTATTATTTACAAACAAATAAACATAAATATGTTCTTTCTGCTATTACCTGAGTGTTTGTGGGGAATGTGGGCTGGGTTGGCGCATGTGGTGGCGGTAGAGGCAGCGCGAGGCGCAGTGTGGTCCAAAATTCGCGCTCGTGAACATGCCGCCAAGCCACCAGTCGCGTGCCGCGAAGAGTTGATACCAGCCGTGATCCGCATTCCTTTGCTTCGCGCTTCAGTTTCGGTAGATCCTGCAAGTTTAAAAATTAGGAAATTTGTGCTAGATTGATATGCACTAGAAAAGAACCGACTTCGATTGGGAATTTCGCTCCGGTTTACCAAAATTCAAGATAATATCAAAAAAATACTTTTCGAAACTCATCATAATGAACATCAAATCCTTCAAGCCGTTTACGCAGCAACGGTACACAAAATACATACATTACACCGTACATACATGATCGTCAAAAAAGAACAAAGAAGATCGAAACTTTTCAGCTACGCCCATAATTAATTTTAGTACACGGTAAAAAAATGTAGGTACGCACGGACCACATTAAAGTCAACTAGGATATTCATAGAAATGATTATTGTCAACTACACTGAAGTAGAAGCAATAGTCACGCAAGGCAGTGCCTTCCCCCTACGGGGCCCCGCCGACGTCGCTAGCCGTCTCCATGTTATTCAACTTGTTTTATTCACCTAGGGTGAATCTCTCCCACCTATGCTGAATTATTTTCTGAGGCACCGAAAAACCTTACAAAAACGGGGGGACAGTAGTAAGGCTCATACTGATGCACGCCCGTGAAGACCTGCATATACCTACCTACTCTTACTACAGATATATTCATATACTAGCTTTAACTCGCGACTTCATCCGCGTACATTCAGACTGCATTTCCACATTCGTTATATGAATCGATTCGATTCGACTTTGTCGTAAAACATTGAAATTTCTGAAAATCACAAGATTTTTTTTTGAAAAAACGTAGCCTATGTTCACCTCTATATGTTTTTTGTGTAACAATTTGATGTGAGAAAGTTGCACGCACCTGCAGTAGGACAACGACTGGAGGAAGTGGTAAGGCTCCCAGCTGATGAAGCGCCGTGAGCAGTTGCTGTGGCGAATATTGAGCTGGGGACAGCACAGCCACCAGCGACCGGCAGCGCGACGCCTCGCCAATTAGTTCACCGTACCCTGCAAAAGAAAGTTTATTTTAGGATACCTTAGGACCGTTTAGGTTAAAAGAAGGTTTAGCGACATCTCTTTTATACATTATTGTAGCTATATACCTAGAAAACATTCACAATTATGACATAACAAAGCACATGTACAGAGGTGAACATAACCCTAAAAGATCCTAAAGAAACTAGGCAGTGGCGGATTTACCACCAGGCTGAGTAGGCTGGAGCCTAGGGCGGCAGATTTTAGGGGCGGCAAATTTGGGTTAATTTTTTCCAACATCTTATTTAGCCTCTATCGTCCCACTGCAGGACAGATGCCTCACTAACTTCATTCCACACATCTCGATCTCTAGCTAAATTTGGCCTATCACTTGATTTTGCCAAATGTCTTACAGACAGAAATTAAAAAAGAAACATTTTAGTCTACTGGCGGGCGTAATAGTCTACTGGCGGCAAATGTGTAAATCCGCCACAGGAGTGGCCATAACACATTTGTGAACTAGAGTATTTGCCGATTTACCGTTGATCGTGTAGGTAATAGAATTCTTAAAATCGATGAAGAGCTTTGACCTACACCTACTCCATTGTGTAGGAGGTAGGAGTTGATCAAACAAACGCCATACCTTTGAAGCTTTTGAGCTTCAACTGTTGAATTTATTTAATTATAACTTTATTTACTTTCAATCTTTATGCGATTCCACATACATACAATCTAGGTAGGCTGAGAACACGGCTTTACACTTTATACGATGCTGTTGCTTTCGATTCTAAATATCCACAAGAAAAACTTAATGTTTTCCTGCAATCTAACTAACTAAAAATTATCGGATTTTGTATTATATACCCGGTTAATGAAATATGATAAAAACCAAGGAAAACAGACAATTTCCCCGACAGCCGTTAAGGTATTTATTATTCTCGCTTTCTGGGAATAATCTGTTTTTAATATCGGCTTACGTCGTCGCTTCACCGCTCATCGAGGCTATATCTAAGAATATTGGCCCCGAGTAATCTCCTCACCGCCCACCGCCTTCTCAGTGTTTATCCAAGAAGAATGGTTTTCTATAAATTAAGTTGAAACTAACCTAGTTTCAACTTAATTTATAGAAAACCAGCGGGTTCTTATAAGAGGTAATGAGCTTGATTGACGTATGGAATGCTAAATAATGTCAAATGTAATGGACGTGCCCCTGACTATCCCCTTTTGAGATCCTAGATATCTGAGTGTGTGAAATGTGTAATGTACTTGCGGGGAAACCCTGAAAAGTAGAGACACCAAGAAACAAAATGATATCTTATACCTATCTACCTATTTCTTAAACTGAAAAAACAGTGTGCCTAGAATTATGTAAAAATACCAATCACTACATAGTATAAAGCAAAGTCGCTTTCCGCTTCCCGCGTATGTATGTATGTATGTTTGCTTATATCTTTAAAACTACACAACGGATTTTGATGCGGGTTTTTTTAATAGATAGAGTGATTCAGGAGGAAGGTTTATATGTATAATAACATGCTACCCGTGCGAAGCCGGGGCGGGTCGCTAGTGTTTTTATAAATTCACTAGCAGCCCGCCCCGGCTCCGCACGGGAGTAACGTATTATAACGATTTTATGGGTATTTTTTACCCAAGGTGGTTACATTATCGAAGTTTTAATAGGGATCCCTATTTTTTTCAAACAATAAATATAGCCTATGTTACTCAGAGATAATGTAGCATTCTAATGGTAAACGATTTTTTGAAATCGATCCAGTAGTTTTTGGATTTATTCCATACAAATATACAAAACATCTTTCCTCATAATAATATTAGTACCTATAGATTATTACACTCATAATAACTTTTGAATGGTATGGAATTTGGGAATGGTATAATTAAAAAAAGTAATTTACAGGTACTGATATGGCCTTGAAAATGAAGTGATTTTTTTGGATAAGGATTAATACCCAGGTACGAATAATGTGGCCTAGTATATACAGGCGGCGTTACTTATTGCATATTTTAACATGAAAAAGTAGTTATTGTGACATAACTGTAATAGTTGGACATAATTATGGTAATTCTGACTTTTGTTAATATTGATGTAATCTTTAAAACTGCAGTACATCACTTTGATCTATTGTCAATAATTTTTGCAGCGTACGTGATATAAGGATTTTTTTGCTTTTTATTCACATGTTGGGTTACATTATCGAAGTTTTCATACGGATCCCTAATAGTTAGACATATGGTATTGCTGACTCATTTGTAGATATTAATGTCCTCTTTAAAACTGTAGTACATTACTTTGCTCTATTGTTAATAATTTTTGCATTGTACGCGATATAAGGATTTTTTTGCTTTTGATTCACACGTTGGGTTACGTTATCGAAGTTTTCATACGGATCCCTAATATTTAGACATATGGTATTGTTGACTTGTTTGTAGATATTGATGTCCTCTTTAAAACTGTAGTACATCACTTTGCTCTATTGTCAATAATTTCCGCAGCGTACGCGATAGGATTCTAATGGTAAAGGAATTTTTCAAATCGGTCCAGTAGTTTCGGAGCCTATTCGTTACAAACAAACAAACAAACAAACAATCAAATCTTTCCTCTTTATAATATTAGTATAGAAGTATAGACAAGCTGACCCCGCGAACTTCGTATCGCTTTAGAATTAACAAATGTTGTCTTCCGTTCCCGTTACAATTCCCGTTCAATAGTTTTTGTAGCGCACACGAAGAAAGCAAATTTTTTTGCAATTTTTTACACCTTGCTTCAAACTATCGTCATTCTTATAAAGAATTTATTACTTTTTCAAAATAAAAAAATAGCCTATGTTACTCAGGGATAATGTAGCTTGGTAATGGTGAAAGAATTTTTGGAATCGATTCAGTAGTTTTTGAGTTTATCCATTACAAACATACAAAAAAAAAATAAACAAAAAAACAAAAAATCAAAACTTTTCTCTTTACTTATAATATTAGTATAGATAGAAAAGAAATTATAATAATATTTAAAATGATTGTAACACAATGTAAGCAATTACAAATATGTATGTTACGATAAGCGGTCTTATCGATTAAACGATTTCTTCCAGACGACCTGCTTAACCTAAGGCACAAAAAACTATACTTTAAAATAAGAATGAAAACGATTCAATAAAACAAAAGTATTTCTTATTAATTACCTGACTAAATCAGCTTTTTCTTAGAACGTGTTTTTTAACCCTAAAAATCGATAAAGCTGAGTCGGTATACATAGAGACATTTTGTGTAGGTACTTACACGAGTCAGGCTGTGTTGGTAGCTGCACGGAGTGCACCCTGTACTTGTACTTGAGGGCCAGAGTGGGCAGTAGGGCTCCGCGCACCAGTTCGCCGTCCACCGCCGTCCAAGAGACGAGCACGTCGAACTCCTTCTCCAATACTGTCAAATGAAGAAACTATCTGTTGAATACAAAACTGTCGCGTTCCAGTTATACAGTCCTGAACCTACATTTAGATTCCCTGGGTCGTGGGTATCAGAAACTACATGTACAGACCGAACGGATTTGGGTGAAACTTGGAATACTTAACATAGCCTATGCCTTGGAATAACAAATTGGCTACTTTTGTTCAGATACCAAAAGTTCCTAGGGCGGAAGCTAGTTAGATAGATAGATAACACCCAAAAATAAACAATAAGTAACAACAAACGTAAATGTACTCGTATAATGGGCGACCTTACTGCTTAAAGCGCTGCTCTTCCAGGCTTCCTTGGGATGGACAGGATTAAAAAACAAAAAAGTTAGATAGCAAACTATACCTCTCGCCCTATGCGCGGGGGTGGCTGCTCGAGCCCTCGCGTGCCTCGCAGCAAGTAGAAGTCTTGGTAAACATCGTCGCCTGAACACTGCAGCTGACACCAGAAGTAAGGCTCCGGCCACCGCCCCTAGAGTTAGGGCTCGCCAGGGCACTTGCTCGCCGCCGCACCACGCTACATTGCCGGGGCCGCCACCGTCTAAACATAAACGAAAAAAAAAAGGTTTAGATGTTATTAAAGTATTTATATTACGCTCTAGAAAGAGAGACAACCGTTGGTTTTATTTATTACATTCGAATAACGAAATTTTTAGGAAAAAATTGCACTCTCTTTCGTCACATTTACGCATTAATGCAACTAAATTTTTACAATTTAAATCTGGATGACTAACCCTCGTATTCAAGAACGACACTGTGAGAACACGCACCCACAGTGGACGAAATCTTTTTTCATAAACATCACTTTAAGTGTTGAGCGGCACTATGGCGCACGCTACCGTGTGCCCTTAGAGCTCAACTTTGGCTAGAGGCACACGACAATGTGCCTCTGGTCATACTGTGCAGCGTCGCACAACACAAAGTGATTTTTATGAAAAACAGATTTCGTCCACTGTGGGTGCGTGGTCTCATAGTGTCGTTCTTGAATACGAGGGTTAGTTTGTTTGTGCAAGGGATTGAAATGGGACGTGAAAGTTTAGATTAAAAACCAAAAGAAGTCACCGGGATTTCCAAATAAACTGTGAAATAAACGTAATCTGTATGTTGAATTGTAGTAGAGCTCCTTCTGAAGTCTTTGAGTTCTTTTTTTCTTTTTTGCTCTTTTTCAGTCGCAAAAAAATATGTTAATTACTTCGCAATAAACACAACCGTGAACCATTTTCCTTAGAAGCAGCTTAACATGAACCGTTTTATACGCAAAACCTTACTACAAAAAGATATAGCTTCAAAGGTTCCTGCCACTCATATTAGTAGTGAACATCTTGAATGACAAGGGCACGCGTCAATTTACGGCACTTTTTGTCTTATTAAATAACCGTGTTGGCTGAGTGGAAGGTACCTCGAAAGTCGTTCGATTCCAGGCCGTGCATAAATTGACTATCATACAATTGAAGTGAAAACAGTGAAGGAAATCGTCATGTGAAACTATTTAGTATTCTGATGAACGGAAAGGGCTTGCTAACTATCACGGAATGCTAACTGACAAATGTTCGCATACGCCAAATGTAATGCATAAGGACGTGCATTTGACTACCTTCTTTAGACATATATAGTCGTAGGGAATACCCATTATTTTTGTCGGAGCAATCATGTTGTTCGCTAGCTCGAGAAAAATGTAAATGCTATTAAAAACATAACTTGTAAAAAAAACAAATCTTGTTTCTTAAGTTTTTACGTAATTAGCAAACCTTTACGTAATAATTTAAGACAGAAGGACCCTTAAGTAGGTACTGAATAAATTAACTGACTTGGTATTACATTGATATTTTTAATAGCATTTCATTTGTTTTTGTAGATATATAGTCTTTTTGTCCTTTCCGGTAATATAATTCCGTTGACCATTTTACAAGTTACCTTTGAACATAATCATATCTAGGTACCTAACTGCAAATTTAACTTTGTAATCCTTTATATTTATATTTGATTACAAAGTTATTTATTGCAGTTGATAAATCTAGAAAACCGGACCGAAATTGTAAAATATTTTAGTTTTTCCTTGATTTATACACTAATCACTAATTGTATTCTAAATTTGAAGCTTCTATGTCTGGTAAAAGTGCCTTAATGTTTTGATGATCGGTCAGAGAGTGAGTGAGTAAGTGACAAAATAAGAAACTTTGACTAGTTATAATTATATCTATACATATCTATACATATAATAAAACTGTAGAAGAGTTCAATTCTGTACATTGAATGAAAACTAAAAAAAATACTCCTAGAGGCCTTTATACAAGTAACACAAGCTAAAAAAAAACATTTTGAAATTTTTGTCTGTCTGTCTGTCTGTCTGTTGTCTGGCTTTCACGCAAAAACTACTGGACGGATTTTAATGAAACTTTTTTTGTTATATACTTATTAGTCCTCGGCAACATATAGGCTACAATTTATTTTGAAGAGTGGAATACCAGATGTGAAACTATCTGTCGACCAGCGAAGCGGGCACAGGTCAGCTAGTATTATAATATAATAGTTATTATTTTTTAAACTACTGGTTTAAATTGAAGGAAATTTGAAATATATCGTGTTTATACAATGCCTGCTTGGTTACAAAAAAATCTGGCTTGGTTACAAAAGTATCCACAACAAAGTTATAGGGTGTTGAAAATGGACTGAACTGCTTCGAGAAACGGATGGTAAGGCTGTGCCGCTTTTTTGTTCGACTAGGCGGGGGCACTGCCATGCCCCCAGATATCATCAAGGTTCAGTGGTTCTATTGACTTCACAATTTGTCAAAATATATTCATTTTGTAAATTTGTTTATTATAAACTAGCTTCTGCCTGTGGTTTGGCACGCATGGTGCCCGAATAATTTAATGTTAGTACTTCATATAATAAATTATGCCGCTTATGTCACCTTAAGTCACATGAACTATCTCTATGATAAAAAATCATGTCGATTCGTTGCTTTGTTGCGTGAAAAAAGACAAACCAACACTCTTTCGATTTATAATCGTAAGTATACAACAAGGTAAATACAATAAGTCTGTTTTCGTTTAGTATATAAATGTAAGTTTTTAAACAGAATTCGGTGGAATTCATAATATATTCAACTCATCACTAGGTAACTTGGACATAAGCTCATACAAATTCGTATTATTTCGTAGGGTAAATCCATACGAAATAATATATACGAATACCCACACTATCCTTCTGAATGTAGATGTCTTTCAAATGAGTTAACAGGACACGTAAACACGAATATACTGAGAAGCTGTAAACAGGTCTCTATAATGAAGTCAATTAATAGAGAAAGCCTAAATTTAATTGTTCATCTTGTTAATTATATTATACGAAACTAGTGGAAGCCCGGTAAGGGTTTGTTCCTTCGTGAAGTTATTTTCAAACAAACTTCAACCCCCGTTGTTCCCCTTTAAAAGATGAATTTCAGGAATCTTTCCTTCATGCACCCCTACAGGCCAAAAGGAATACACATTTCAAATTTCTAGAATCAAAGGTTTACTCAGTTAGTCAGTTAGTTTTATATATTTAGATTATATGTTAGAACATTGTAGGTAGTAGTATTTAATTAGTATAGTAGGTAGTTAATTTATTTTTACCTACGATAGAAACAGTCTAAGGAACGTCCTTCAGAATGAAGCAATATTGTTTCTTGTTTTCAGGAATAGTCTTAAATATACCCGATATTATGTATGAAAGGACAATTCCTATGAAACAATAAATAAACCTGATGATCGAACATAATTGACCAGCATAGGTATTTGCCGTTTTTTAAAACTATTTAGTATTTTAAATCAGGTTCTTGTAAGAGATCATACTATAGAGACGTGGTACTCAAAATTTGAAGTACGTCCCACCTCTTGTTGCCAGGCACGTGGTTCACTAATGTTTCACCGACAAACGTTACGCAAATCTTCATTTCAAAACCAACGATTCGTACACTATTAATTCCACAAATATATCATTCCGCAAATGTATAATTTCGCAACTCAACGGGTCGTATACTATTTATTTCAAAAATGTATCGTTCCGCAAATGCATCGTTTCATAACTCAACGCTTCGATTCATTTTATTTAGCAAACATTTTATTACGCAAATGTATAACATCACAACATTTTACTTCGCATATAGTTTATTCTACAAACATATTTTTTCACAAATGTGTTTTTTTACAAATATAATCATTTAATAATAAACAAACGTATAAAATGACGTACGATACAATGTTTGAAATGATGGTGGAATACGGAGCAGAAAATAACATTGAAATCAAGCCAAAAGTTTGCATATTAGATTTTGAAAAAGCTGCCATAAATAGCTTGAAGTCAAATTTTGAGAATGTAACGCACGGCTGTAATTTCCATCTTGGGCAAATAATTTACAAGTAAGTTTTAATTCTATACATTTTATTATCTTACTAAATATTAAGAGGTAATGGTTAATTATTAAATGACCTCTAAAGTTAATTACATTAAACTAGTAAAATAACAGCATTTCGGTTCTGGCACTCGCCGGCCGCTGCCGCGGCACGCTCGCTTCGCTCGCTCGACTCGTGCGGCGGGTCACAGTTCTAACCTAACCTAACCGACAGTGTCGTTTGTGGTGGTGATGTTTTTTGAATAGGCACTACATTAATAAAAACTAGTTGATTCGAAATATTGTTCAATTTGTTTTATTTTACCTCAATATTAAACCATGCATATCACATCTTAGTACTAGTAAATTAGCACGTAAATTAAGTATTTTCTTTTAGTAAAATATTTTTTCGAAACATTGCATTTGGGAAACGTTGGTTAGCGAAGTGTTGGTTTATGAATTGATATAGTTATGATATGAATTGTTTTTGAAATAATATGTTTTGAACTGAACATTTGCGTAATGAATACTATGCGATATGCATTATTTATGATGTGATGAGTTATGAAATTAATAGTTTTGTAATAATACGTTTGCCAAGTGAATTATTTATGTAGTGATGTAGTTGCGGAAAGTTGAGATTTGAAACGAAAGGGTTCCGAAACGTTGGTTTTGTAATGAAGAGTTTTGAAACGTTTGTCGGTAAAATGAACGGGTACCCAGGCACGTCGTGTCTCTATGGCGATAATCATAAAAAATCCGACCAAGTGCGAGTCGGACTCGCGCACGAAGGGTTCTGTACCAATAACTATAAAAAAACGGCAAAAAAACACGTTTGTTGTATGGGAGAGCCCACTTAAATATTTATTTTATTCTGTTTTTAGTATTTGGTGTTATAGTGGTAACAGAATACATCATCTGTGAAAAATTCAACTGTCTAGCTATCATGATTCATGAGATACAGCCCTGTGACAGACAGACGGACAGACGAAGTCTTAGTAATAGGGTCACGTTTTTACCCTTTAACCAAACGGAACGGAACCCTAAAAAACGCTCAGTAGTACATCAAATAGAACTATAAGTAAATAGGTATGTAGTCAGTTTCCATTTGACCTTCTTACTTTCGGCTAATAAATGTTACTTCCATGAAAATACCATGATGCGGTAAATAACGACTAGGTAGTCGTTATTTACCGCATCATTTTCTCAATATTTACCGGTAAATAAGGGTGGTACTCCTCCCAATTTATTGAGAATTCACAGAATCTTTACTTTTTATAGAAAGTTCGATTTCTACGAAGTCGAATGGTTATTAACTCTCAACCAAATGAGCCAAAATCACTTTTCAACCGACGAAAAAGGAGGTTCACAATTCAACGCGTATACTATTTTGTATTTATGACCGCGTTTATCTTTTTTAGGGTTCCGTTCCCAAAGGGTAAAAACGGGACCCTATTACTAAGACTTCGCTGTCCGTCTGTCTGTCACAGGGCTGTATCTCATGAACCGTGATAGCTAGACAGTTGAAATTTTCACAGATGATGTATTTTTCTTTTGCAGCTATAACAACAAATACCAAAAACAGCATAAAATAAATATCCCGTACAACAAACATGATTTTTTTGCCGTTTTGTATAGATAATATAGTACGGAATCCTTCCTGCGCGAGTCCGACTCGCACTTGGCCGGTTTTTCTATTGTGAAGAGAATAGTCCAAAGTTGGTACAATTTAAATTGTGACATTTTATGTACCCATAGTTTTCCTTCATGAAACTTAACAAACGAATATCGCCTCCTGACTTTTCGATTGGTCGAAACATTTTCGTAGGTTTAGTTTTTAAGTAAGGTCTGTTGTCATTCATTCATTCCTCGAGTCAATGTACTCATTCATTTCCATCAGATATGTTGCTTCCAGTAAGTTGCCACTTCCAAGGCTCTATCCGATACCTCAAGTAAGTCCTCTCGGGTGCAGGTGGTCGGGCACCGAGAACAGGATAAGGTCTGTTGTTCATTTTCATGATTTGATTTTATTATCTGCTCTTACGATTGGAGAGTTTATTAACCGTCTGAGCTCATGGATTTAAAGTAAACAACGAGGTCTGAATAGACGCTTAATTAAACTTTGAATAGTTTGCATTGCATAAAATAATTTTAGACTACGCAAAATGTGAAATTGCTGGAATTATGAATATTGTACTGGCAATAAGTAGATGATACATAATATTAAAGGTATTTGATAGAATACTATTATCACGTGATTTATTACTATTTTAATATAATTTTTACGAATTATGGTCGCGATGGAACACGATTATCAAAACATTTTTCAATAAAGATTTTAATAAAAAATAAATTTTCTTTTAACCAAAGTTATTTATAAAAATTATCTGTCTGTTCGCGATGATAAAGATTATTTTTAAATTAAGGTATAACTCTGCCTTCTACGCTGTAGGTTGTGGGTTCGATCCCCACTCAGGGCAAACATGTGTGTGATGGACATAGATGTTTGTTCTGTGTCTGGGTGTTACTATGTATATTATGTATGTATTTACAAAAAAAAAGTAAATAAGTATTCTATCAGTTATCTGGTTTCCATAGTACAAGCATTGCTTAGTTTGGGGCTAGATGGTGTTTTGTGTAAAGTCCGCCAATATTTATTTATTTATTATTTATGAAAGTACCCAAAATACAGTGAATATTTGTACCTTTCCAATAAACTTAGAAAATATTAAAGGGTACTTACAACTGTAGTGTACAGTGACGTAGTTTCGGGATACTACGTCGTTGCTATGTACGAGGCACACATAGCTTCCGTAGTCTTGAGCTGAAACGTGTTCCACTTTCAGGTATGAGCCGATGATGTCTTTTACGTCCTCGCTAAAACAAAAACAATCAATTATTGGATAGTTTCTACTTAAGGTGATAAGTGAAATTTTTGACGTTTTGTATGGGATGAATCTACCCGGATAAGACGGAAAAAGTGATAAAACTGCATTATCTTGAAAACCATCAAATTTAAAAAGAAATTGTCTGTAATTTATTAAGCTAGTATGATTATCTTACGAATTATATAAAAATAAACTGTTTAGCTATTCATAGCTTTGATTAAAAACGAAACTAGTGTTTTTGAAGAGCAAACTTTGGAAAATAAATCTATCGAGAAAAGTTTCACCAATCGTGTTTCTGTCTGTAATTTATGTAGATTATATCCTTAAGTTATCTTTGTCATGAAAAATAAAACTGTATGTTTTGCTGTTTTGCGGTTATTGAGAAAAAACGATTCTGCATTCATCATAAACATTTATTACTCGCTTTAAGAAGCTTTTTTGTCTTGTTATTAGTCTCGCTAAAACTCTAAAACGGCTTGACCTGATCCTTGTCCTAGTAGTTACGTTACATTACCTAGTAGTTAGTTGTTGTGTTCGTAACTACTAGGATAAGGATATAGTAAAAAAATATTGCCGAAAAATAGAAAAAAAATTATATGATATTACTGAATTTGGGACAAGACAACGTCTGTCTTGACAGCTAGTTTATAATAAAAACGTAATAATGTAAATGTAAAATGGCAAAAAACCGTACAGAAACGAATAACACATCTAAACATTACATTTGAAACATGCCCACATTTTGCAGTAGTTAGCATTCCATATGTGACAGGTTGCAGGTCCATCGCCGCTCATGATTATTATGATAAGTTTCAGAAAATATTTGCTACAAATAAAGTATAATTGCAAATGGATTCAATATGGCTTCGTGGAATAATGCTAACCAATTTAAAAAAATATCCAATACGTAACGATGTGGAAATTGCTTTTCCATATAATCAAGAAATAATTTTCCGAGAAATAATACCGAAAGGACAAAGGTCGAGTTTTACCCAACCCACACACAATTCGAACCATACAGTAATGATTTACCTATGTGAGTTTATTTGAAATATCATTTATGAAAAGGACTCTACACAAAAAGAGATAATCTCTTTATGTGTAGATTTACTCGTATCGTATTTGGGTTTTGACAATATAATTACAGATTGGAAATTCCAATCCAGTTAGTATTCTTATAAGCGGCGATGGGCTTGTAACCTGTCACGTATGGAATTTTCACTACTGCAATATGTGGACATGTGCCAAATATAATGTTTGGACGTGCCTCTGACTACCCCCACTAGACATCTTTAAAGAATACAAGCGCCTGGAGATCCGAGAGGATGTCTACCGTACTTGGGGATTACAGTCGTGACCCTATTTATTTTATTTTTATGGAAATTCGTCGGTTGTAGCGGATTAAAGTTGCCTAGAATTTATTCCGACTGGCTCAGTACATTACGAGTATTAATTAAAATGTAGATCGGAAAAAGCTGAGAGAGTGGGGACCGTTGTGCTGACGGGAGGTTCGGTCACCCCCTCATCATTCGATTCTTCTCTTAATTTTCAATGGTATTTGTATCAAAAAAATTTATTATTTCTTCATCGAAGACATTTTATAGGTTGGTCGACTATTACGTCCATTACTCGAAAACTTGTAACGCCTACTTAGCTGTGATAGTTCATTTTAAGTTCGCTATATGTACGAGTACTACTACCGTGAATTTTTTCACGCCTTCAAACCTAATAGTTTAGATTTTAGAGGGGGGGGGGGTGACACTCGTTTTTAACAAAAATTGCCACTTTAAAGCTTAATATTTCACAAACAGATCTAAGCGTCTGAAGATCTGAAAAATGTCTACCACTACCATACTTGGGGATTACAGTTGTGATCCTATTTATATATATTTTATTTATCTTAAATTATAACGAATGATAGCTAGTACGTATTGTACAAAATCAGAGAACCACGAGTTTTCCAATTAACATTTTCGACTGAATTTTCCGAGAATACAACAAAGGGGACTAGTATTTCGCTGTATCGCTGCAAATAAGTGAAATGCATTACTCGCTCGGTTTTTATTGAATTAATATTTTATCTCGTTTATAATAACTGTTAATAATAATCAATAACTGTTTATTATAGGTTATTTTTGTTTTATATTAATTTCTAGCTAGATTTTAAAGTTTTTTCATTTTCTCTCAAACAAGTTATTCTTTTTTAATTCCTATAGGGGAAAACATACTGTATTGGTTATTAGTTTCATTGAGTGTTTTTTATTTAGATTGTAAAACTGTTTGTTTTCCGAATAAAATAAAATAAAATAAAAAATAAACAAGTAGGTAATATACAACTCCAGTTTACCAGGATTTTTGTATTCATAGAGACGCATAACAAAGCTGGTTCTCGATTGCGCGCGGCAAACCATAGAAAATTGGCTCGCTTTTCCATGGTTTACCGAGCGCAATTAAAACGCAACTTTACCTTAAGAGGAAAGAAGATGGTAAACCCACACTTATCTTGCGTACTTTCCTTTGAATAATGGCACTTAATTGGAATTATTATTCTTAAGGTTTGTTATGGCAACTCACCGTGACGTCTTGATTTCAGTCTGCGTGGGTAGTAGGTCGCCTTCGGTGCCGTTGGGCCAGACTTTCCGCCACCGTAGGTCACTCCGGGCATCCGCCAGGTACGAACGACCTGACAAATAATACTGGATGAGATTTTCGCCGATAATTACTGGTACTTCCACGGTACTCTGCCTCGAAATGAGATCTCACGGTTCTGTAAGTGATGTGCTAGTAAATAACTTTGTTCATCTGCATCTATAACACTCTTGCGTTACTGTTCGACTGATCTATCAACGCACACCCTGAACCACTGGTCCTAGAAACTTGAAACATGGAAGGTCCTTTTGGAGTGTAGGAGTGCATTAAGAAAGGAACTTCCGAAATTCAACACCTATGGAGGTGCAGAAGTTTGTTTGAAAATAACTTCGCGCGAACGAAGTCCCGAAGGTTTCCACAAGTCAAACATAAAGCTCTTACCTTTATGCGCGTCGCATAAATTTATTCTCTTTATTCTCAAATAATGTTCAACTCTTACTGTTCGTCTTACTCCTAAAGGCAAACGGCAAGAGTTAAGCAAGAGAGTTAATTAATTACCGGAGGCTCCTTTATTAGTGCAAATTTAATGTTTCTGGGAACTGTAAGCTTTAAGTTAAAACTCTATTTTGAATTATTAAAAATAAAATATAAAAAAATACGATCACGACTGTAATCCCCAAGTACGGTAGACATCCTCTCAGATCTCCAGACGCTTAGATCCTTTTAAAGATGTCTAGTGGGGGTACTCAGATGCACGTCCAAACATTATATTTGGCACATGCCCACATTTTGCAGTAGTGAGCATTCCATACGTGACAGGTTGCAAGCCCATCGCCGAATATATGTGTAACAAAATTAATCATGTTTTCAGTAGGTCGTAACTAGATTTTAAAAGTCATCTTCCAACACAACCCCCTTCTTCAAATTTTTAGTTTTTTGCACGAGTACAGTCTACAAATAATATACGACGAGAAATATCAAACAACGCACTTAATATCTGCGTCTCATCGTTTTAACTTATAACCCGGAACCCATATGGGTTCCGCTTTTTTTTCATTTTAAAGTACGAACCCCTAAAACAATACCTATAGCAATACTTTATGTTGTAATAGATACAACTTACGAGCTTTTCTCACGTGCGGACCGCTTAACACTCTTTAAAATAATTCTGGCAGCTTCACCATTGATCTCAAATGCCCGTGAACTGACATGACAGCGAAAGTAATCGCGCTCTAGACTTACACCATCAGGCAATCCGAGCCTTTCGAGTTTCCATTGAGAGCTGTGTAGGTATTTACTCACCAATGAGAGCTTCACAATAAAGACGCACCTCGCCCCCCTCCTCGACCCACTGATCTTTCGATATGAACATTGTTCTCGGAGCATCCGTCGGTTTTTCTGTGAAACAATATGACGTTATTGTAACAATACGACTCTTCCTCGAATGTTAAGAAATAGCATTGAAAGCAGGAAAATAAGATGATAAATTGAGTTATTATATTGTATTGCTTTGTTAATTATTGAAGAGCAACATTCGGGCAAGTGGGAGGTAACTCACCTTGCGTCAATGTATTTTTCTATGTAAAAAACACGTACTCAAAGCGGTAAAGAAAAACATCGTGATGAACCTTATTTACCATGTCACCGAAGTTAATAATCTACATTGATCTGAACCGTAACGAAGTATCGAGAAGTGGTACCCTTCGGCTCTGCCCTCTTGACTTGGCTGCGCTGACGTGCCGTGCCCCCCCCCCCCCCCCAAATCTACATACTAATATTAAAATATCGAAATATTTTAATTTTTGACTTTCTTATTAGAAAAAAGAAAGTCAAAATGAAGTCTTTTGATAATTTAATAATACTCACGAAAAATGTGGTTTCTTACCTAATATGTCAAGCCGAACAGTGTGTGTCTCTGTGTGCGTTTCATTGCTAAGGCGACAGGTGTAGTTCCCAGAGTCAGCGCGCGCTGCTCTTCTGGTGTATAGCGTCTGGTTGGCAGCCTCAGGGTACAAAATCAGGTTCGATACTACGGCAGACCACGGGTAAGCAACGCCGTCTTTGAACCTGCAACAAACGAAACACTGTAAAAGATGAATGGTTTCTAATTTGAATGCTGCTAACGATATTAATATATATATTTATATATCAATATATATCAATTTTTAGTGGGTAGTATTCATCGACCTGTACCTGTAGGTATTGTAATCCCGGATCCCGGAAAAAAACGTGCTTAAATCGGTATAAAAGGACTTGTGGTTTAGGTAGCTCCACCCTTTGTTTCCTAAGGGCTACAGAGATGGATGAAAAAGGCGTAGAACAACATTCTAAAAATCTAAGCTAAAATCGGCCAGCGGACATGTAGTCTAATTGTCGATGTTTACCCATCGACTCAGATCGGTCATCGATCGATCATAAAACTCAGATTGGTATCATTTATAAGCCCGGCAATCGAAAATTAATTCCACAAGTTTGAAATGACGTCATCGCAGTCACTCCCATCGAGCATCGATGGGTGAATATTTATAATTAGGGTAAAAACCTACAGAGGTAGAGATAAAATGACTACTTTAATGCTTCAAATTTATAACGGATCTCTACGTTATCTAAACGTTCGTAAGCGCATCTAAGTGAAACACCCTGAAAAAATATTTTTCTCAACTTATCTGCGAGTAATAAGACGCTGACCAACTAACTTATGGTTCCTTTTGTAATTCAGAATCCTAAAAACACCGTAGTTGACCAAATCATTGAAAATTTGGTGAGATTATGATGTCCGCTATGAATAGTGTAAAGACCTTGGTACATACAGCTCAGTTGGTAGTAACTCTGCCTTCTGCGCTGTAGGTTGTGGGTTCGATCCCCACCCAGGGCAAATATTTGTGTGATAAACATAGATGTTTGTTCTGTGTCTGGGTGTTAATATGTATAATAAGTATGTATTTACAAAAATAAGTATATAAGTATTCTATCAGTTATCTGGTTCCCATAGTACAAGCTTTGCTTAGTTTGGGGCTAGATGGCGCTGTGTGAAATGTCCACCAATATATATAATATAATTTGCCGGGATATAGCCAAGTAGATGCGTGTCTATGAGCAGGAAATAATTCCCGGTAACGAGTAATGGAACCTCATTCTAATGGAGGCAGCGAGCGATGCGGAGCAGTAATGCAGCTGCTGATGACAACCGCACTTCTGAGAACCACCGCACTTCATTCGCCCCTCAATGAGGAAATCGTCAAATGCCGGCTTAAATGGACACGTTTCGCAATCATAAATCACACGCATATAAATAGCTCTTAAGATTACATCTCAATTTCAAATATTTTGGTGGATTCGGCGTTCGGTGGAATCAACCGGCTGTAAATTGTTCGGTGAAACGCGCTTGTGCAAACAAAACGTCGCGCGAAGTAACCGATTCCCGTTCCGATATAATTTGCGGGAGCCGTTTTTGAATCGTACGAAATAAAAACAAACATAAGGATGTTACAGTGGCCCCTTGACTTTGTTCGCGTGGGGTTTCATACAAACTTTGACGTCCCATTTCAATCGAACAAAGGCTGTTTTTGTAAAAGTTTCCTATGTTCCAATCAATCAATGATTTATCTATAAGTATAGGCACCAAATCAGTTCAGCCGTTACGAAGTGATTGACTATCAAAAAAACAAACAACTATCCAAACTTTCGCGTTTATAATATGAGTGTGATGTTTTATCACAAGGCCATCTTGTATTTGTTTCCTAGAAGCCGCTCCAAAGCAGCCGGTGCGTAATCTGGAAAATATCCTCACTCGAAACGAGGGTATATCTGCTGGACTACCAAATATCATAACAACCTGGCATTATAATATGCATGTACACGTGTGTATGTCTTGAATGCTGTATACATATACTATAGGACAAAATTAACTATTAAATATACATAATATTATATCTGGCTACCTAACCTAGGCCTATAGATAGGGTTGTTAATTATTACACGTACACGCTGACATACGGACTTACTTTTTTTAGTATACAGGTAGTACATGCAAAGATTGTTATCGACTTTGTAAATATTCACAAATTAATAATAATAACACAGACAAACAAAACTATCTACCGTGATTAGTTTGTAATAAATGTTTACATGTATATCTTTGACCTAATTCGACATACTCGTATCTTTAATACCTTGTGATAAAAATGTTGTGAATATTTCGCGTAATGAATCATTTTCTTTTGAAAGCTCTTGATAAAGTATCTAGCTTTTTGTGTTAAACATATGGGCACTAGTTTTTGTGTTACACATAAAAACTAGTGCTATTTATTACTACGAACTAATCTTATGACAATTTCCGAGAAAACGTGTGAGTACGCGTATACCAGTCATCATTCCACTTTCCAGTGTCCCTGGGAGAACGCTCTGAATATTTTTATCTTTTTCAAGTGAGTGTGACTCACGCAACGTTTGCTTTATTTGTTTAAAATCACTGCATATGGGATTTATGGAAAACTAAGAACCGATGTACAATTTGATAAAAGAAGGTAGACAACGAACCTATAACGTCCCTTTACGTGTAACCTCATGAAGTATTAGAAAATTTAAAATAAAAATATACTCGACAAACTAACAAAGATCTTACGTACAATCAGTGGAACAAAACAAGAGTACGAACTAGTTCAGTTGTTCCAATATGTCAAGTGTTTCTCATAAAGTTCTCATAGTTGCAATAAACTTGCATCGTTTTTATTTCTGCAACTTCAGAATTAGTTTAATCCCTTACTGAGATCGGGACATAAAGCTTATACAATTTTTTTTTTTCATATAAAAATGCAAAAAAAAACAACCTTATCATGATTATCTGTTATACTGCGAAAAATTTTATACGATTACAATTCGTAAAAAATATCGACCGACAAAAGATATATGTTGTTGTACTGGCAACATTAATACTACAAGGCTATTTATTATAATGAACAAGCTGACCCGGCGAACTTCGTATCGCTTTAGAATTGACAAATGCTGTGTTGAGTTCCCGTTCCCGTGACTATTTTCCTGCTTTCCTGCTTTTCGCTTGAAAATTTTCATGAATTTTCTTTGCTATAAACCTCACGGAGCCCGAGACCTTTCCAACGAATGCAAAACCGTGGAAATCGGTTCGTGCGTTCTGGAGTTATAGCGTCAGGAAGGAAAACCCGACTTATTTTTATTATAATGAATATACGGCTAGGCTCCAATACCTTTATCACTTAAAATACATATCGGCTCGTCGGAGACTATTCATCGTGTGAGATGACTCAAAGAAAATAGTATTAGCTTAAAACAAGAAGAATTCCTCGATGAGGTCATCTCGAAGGCACGGCGCGGTCTGGTCCCTTCCATAGTCTGTAAACAGCGACGAATATTTCCGAAATATACTGAACCGGTCTTTGACCGTGTTGGATTGCATGCAGCTCCTTGGCTATAAATCATTCGCGTGCATCCTCCACTGACTGACAATATTACGAAAACCTTTATATAGAATCGTCTCATTATTATAATACGAGTGCAGATAACGGGGAATATTTGTTCAATATCAAACTATTTTCCCTAGCGCTCATGATAGGAACAAGTAAACTACGCAATGCAATACAATAGTTTTTGCATTAAAAGTGTGTCAGTTCTGATGCCGATGTGCTTCGACGAGTGTACCGGTAATGTCCATTTACCGTACACTCTGGAACAATGTATAATGGAGAACACCAAAATTTTTTTTAACATGCCAAATTAATCTATCAATACATATAATAAAGCTGTAGAAGAGTTCAATTCTGTACATTGAATAAAAACGAAAAAAAATACTCCTAGGGGACTTCATACAAGTAACACAAGCCAAAAAAAAACATTTTGAAATTTTTGTCTGTCTGTCTGTCTGTCTGTTGTCAGGCTTTCACGCAAAAACTACTGAACGGATTTTGATGAAACTTTTTTTGTTATATAGCTATTAGTCCTAGGCAACTTATAGACTATAATTTTGGAAGATCGGAATACCAATTGTGGAACTATAGAGTTCTGGGTTTGGGTAATCTATAAGAGATATTAATATACTGCTTTAGGCAAAGTTGGTCAACATGCTGTCGACAATCGAAAGAAAAGGAATAAAATAAAACCGGCCAAGTGCGAGTCGGACTCGCGCACGAAGGGTTCCGTACAATTATCTATAAAAAACACGTTTGTTGTATGGGAGCTTAAATATTTATTTTATTCTGTTTTTGGTATTTGTTGTTAAAGCGGCAACAGAAATAAATAATCTGTGAAAATTTTAACTATATAGCTATCACGGTTCATGAACATTATTTATATTTATGTTCGCTTGCTGAACCATTATGGGTTATTTTAGTTGGTTTACTAATATTATAAAGAGGAAAGCCGTGTTGGCCGAGTGGGAGGTACCTCGACTTTCAATCTGAAGGTCGTGTGGGTTCCAATCCTGGCGTGCATCAATGGATTTTTCTGTTCGAAAAATTTATATGCCCATCAAAAACACGCGCTTAAAACGGTGAAGGAAAACATCGTGAGGAAACCAGTTAGTATTCTTAAAAGCGGCGATGGGCTTGCAACCTGTCACATATGGAATGTCTAACTACTGCAAAATGTGGGCATGTGCCAAATATAATGTTTGGACGTTCCTCTGACTACCCCCACTGGACATCTTCGGAGGATCTAAGCGTCTGGAGATCTGGGAGGATCGTACTTGGGGATGAAAGTCGTGATCCTATTTATATTTTTAAAGATTTGATTTTTTGTTGTGTGTATTGTTTGTTTGTAAGTATGTTTTATGTTTGTAATGGATAAACTCAAAAGCTATTAAACCGATTTTAATTTCATTGTTACCAAGCTACAGTATCTCTGAGTAATATAGGATATCTTTTATTTTTGAAAAAGTAGGTAATTGATTCCTTATAAAAAATGCGATAGTTTGATGTAAAGGTGTAAAAAAACTACCAAAAATGTTTCTTTTTTCGCGTGCGCTGCAAAAACTATTGAGAGTACATAAACAAATAATGATACTTTATTGAATGTCCTCATAAATGCGCATATGAAAGTCTGCGAGGAGGTATATATATCTAAATATTAGAGTTTGGGTATAATTACCGTTTTTGTATCTATTTATCATAATTTTACTTATCTAATTAGCAATTAAGGCTAATAAGGAGTGAACCACTTTTTGAATTTTTCAAATCGGTCGTTCATAAGACTACAATATAAAAGTTGCGGGATATTAAAATCGTGGCTACCAATGACTTTCCTCATTGGGCCAGCAGCAGGAAACCTTGCGTATATTCCGCGGATACCCATCTTCATTTAAGCCATACTTATTCAAAATAATCACAGTTAGAAATCACTGTCGCCCAGCGAAGCGGGCACGGGTCAGCTAGTTTACAAAAAATTAAGAGAAAAACTGTGTTTTTAGTTTTTTCATATCTTAAAAAATGCCTGAGATATTTATGATCAAAGTTAATTTTTAATTTTTTTTTTTTTTTAAATAATTAATTTTTAATAAAAAAGCTGACAAATATCAGACCATGATAACTATACCTTCGTATTAATCCTTATCCAAATAAATCATTTCATATTCAAAACTGTTTCAATACCAATAGAAAACTTTTTGAATTACTCAAATCGGACATTCCATTCAGAAGATATTACGATCGAAACAAAACTAAGCGCCGCAACCCGCGTCGCGGTCGCGGTCGTCCCGGGGTGTGACGTCATAGTGTGAGCGCGCGTAATCTTAGAAATTCAAAAAAGGGCTTCAACTTCTCGTCGTTATAACTTCGGAAATACTGCATGTATTAAAGTGAAACAAAAACTCATGTAATGTACATGATCTACGCTACGATTTTAGGTGTATTGTGTGTTCTCCATTGAACGCCAGGGGTAACTTTCTCTTGGAAGAGCTCTCCAAAAACATTTAACATTACACTTGATTTTTAAACTTCTTACATTTCAAAACCCTTAAATATTTTGTGAAATGGCAGTGCTGCAATATTCAAATATAATAATGAAATACTTGTAGTCAGTTTAGTCATAGTCACAAAAAGATACCTACTTATCGGGCGGCGTAATGCTAATGCACTGATTATAACACACTACATAATGACTGTTTTTGCAGTTATTGGAGAAAATGAAGATTGAAACATTCATACTCAAAGCACGTTTTAATATCAGGTACACGTGATTTTGCCATTCATTTGCCTTTTATAATAAAAAATGGTAACTTAAATATTATGCGGTTAATTTAAGACGTGACGCCTCGTTTTATTCTAAAAATCTAATTGGATAATTCTGAGAAAACTGCGAGAGAAACGGCAACAAAGCGTGGCAGGTAATAATAGTTTAAATTAGAACTTATCCAAGCTCTGTTTATAAATAAGCACCCATTCTCTTTGTTGGTTTAGTATGCAACGTGTCCGAGTTTTTGTGTGAGACACAGATCACGCCACTTCAGTGGAAATACGCTCGCAAAAAACTCGCAATTATAGCAAATGATCTAAAAAATAACAATTCATGAACGTCTAATAAGTCAGTCTAATAGTAGATATAAAATAGACATCTTTAATGATTTGAGCGCCTGGAGAGGAGAAGATGTCTACCGTAATTGGGGTTTACAGTCTTTGTCATACTTATTTATTTCAATATCAGAACTTTCTCATTACTGAGATTGAATAAAAAAGGTAAGGTTTTAATGAAGTAAACAAATGTTTATTTTTCTGTTAACATCCATCGTTTACTCGAAACGCAGCAGTCCCGAAATTTTAACATAATAGGTAAATGGCTACCAAATTCCCCGTACAATCAATTCGGGCTAGTAGTTAGTGCCCGAGGGAAATGAAACCTCAGAACAATTTTCACTTGTCACGTCCCCGGGCAATGGTAGTTGGGGACATGTTCCATTGTTAGAAGTGGCCCTTTGTTGACTGTAATTACACCCTTGCATATTACTCGTCTGCCACACACGGACCAATGTAATGACTCCTGCACAGTATATTATCTAAACCACAATTACTCTGTGACAATAGTGTGATCACACGCTCGCCTGTCACGCATCGGTGGTAATAATAATGTTCTCAACAAGAAATGGGTTTAAAACGTAAAATAAAATATCTTACTTCAATACATGCAATGTGCATAAAAAGTAAAGACGGTGAGTGCTACAGACTAATTGGCAAAAATAAATGAAATGTCGCATGTTTGTTTTGTAAACAAACGACCAATGTTGTTTCAAAGTTGATGAAGTGCAAAATGAAGTAGACTGAAAATAATGGGCTGGGTAGGATTTCGAATTCTTCATGAAGCGAGCATAGAGAGCTGGGATTTTGAACCAACTGGATGAATTATTGTAACTGTATTGCTCGTATTATTATTATAACTGTATTACTTGTATTATTACTATAACTGTCGAATCGTTAAATTCAATTTTAAAGGCGAATAGGTTGCTCTATTCAGATTTGCTAAAAGTATACGAGTCAATATCGTTTTATTAGGATATCGGTGTAAAAAAATAGATGTGTAAATCTACTATTTACACATATTTTTAGGGTTCCGTACCCAAAGGGTAAAAACGGAACCCTATTACTAAGACTTCGCTGTCCGTCTGTCTGTCTGTCTGTCCGTCTGTCTGTCACAGGGCTGTATCTCATGAACCGTGATAGCTAGACAGTTGAAATTTTCACAGATTATGTATTTCTGTGGCTGCTCTAACAACAAATACTAAAAATAGAATAAAATAAATATTTAAGGGGGGCTCCCATACAACAAACATGATTTTTTGCCGTTTTTATAGATAATGGTACGGAACCCTTCGTGCGCGAGTCCGACTCGCACTTGGCCGGTTTTTTTTTAGTGTATATTAGCCGTCACGTCAGTGACCCGATGCATGCCTCTTCAGACTCTTCAGTGATATCCAATTTTTGAGCCACTGTGACCGCAAAGTACATTTTATACACATAGAGTAACATAATACATAGCGATTTCCATGATAAATGTGAATACGGGTAACAGATGGAACGTCCCAACAAGATGGACACTGAACCGGATGTCTCAGAGCTCGGAATGCCCTGACCCTGACTTGGGATTTTGTTAGGTCGGTCGGTAGGACTGCTATTAGAAAATTCATCGACCATTCTCACGATATTATTCTTACGATGCCAATCGTTTTGTGTCAGGGATTAAAAACTCTACTGAACCAACTAAGGTAAGTACAGTTTTAGTGATGTGCCTTTTTACTCCCTGTACCCGACACGATTCATTTCCGCCGGCGGCAGGCCATAGCGGTATTCAAAGTACAGTGAGGACGTAACGCAATGTACAACGGAGTACAATAATTATATCTTCAATAAATGTAACTACATGTTTGCCTTTCAATTCTCATGTATTAACTACGGAGTAGCTGTAACTAGCATTCCCTCGGTGGTGAGTAGCAATTTCATACAGTTAGTGCGGTTTAGGGATGCGATGCGTTTACAAAAACCGCAAGGTACCGGGTGTGGGACAAAAACTTGATCGCATAACAGGTGAGCGGGAAACCGCGAGACCGCCATCTCCCGTCCTGTAAACAGCGACAAGAATGTAGTGTAACATATGCTCGAGATTTAAAGCCAGTCACAGATGTGATTGTTCGAACTACGAACATACAAACTTACAAACTTTCGCAATTATAGTATTAGTTAGAATTAGGATGGAACTGCCAACCAATATGCAGATTTCACACACACAAGACGAAACGCGGTAGATTACTGTAATTGACATTATATCGATCACGTATTCAAACTAATTTCAACCTTGATTATGTTCAAGATGCCAATTAAAAGATTGAAACCGATTCGGATTAGAAAAGGATTGAGATTGGAACTGCATTCAAGAGTTAATATCCCCCCCATTTTATATTCATACGTTCGCTTCCACGAAAATAAAAAAGCTTGCAACTTACGGTGAACATAATTATTTCATAATTACCGAGAACGTTTGTCATGCCTGTACGGCTAGTAACGTGGTAAAAAACTCTATAGAGGAAGCCTGTACTTTGTATTTGCGTTCACGATGTTCAGGGAATGTGGTCCCAGGCAGGTAATGACACGTCCCGGAACAGCCAGGTGGCTCGGCCGCCTGCGTATGGGCAAGGAATGCTGCTACTGCTGATCATTGCCTGGGAACATGGCAGCGTTACGCACCAGTGTCGCAGCCAGACCAGCTATTGACGATTAACTGTTATCCTAAACCGCATTGAACATTACTCCCTCCAGACTGGACTAAATAGGTAGTGACTGATACCGTTGTAGGGAATACTGTAAGTCAGACAAGACAGTCGAGCCATATTCTGTGAACAAACAGAACTCCCCTCCAGCAATAATACGGGAGACAGCGTCAACTTAACAGTTATGGTGAATTGCAAAACGAATCGACTAATTGAAAACAGCCAATCAAGCCTGAATAAAAATAGCGATTTCGTTGGAATACCGATGAATAGCACGAACATACACAGCGCAATCGGACTACGTAATTACACGTGGAGCCTGCCAGCGAGCGTACACTATACGGTATACGTGGCCATCCATATTTAGACTATGAGTTTTGGGCGGACGTAAAATGGACACAATACATAATGCTACCGGGCTTCAATGCTAGGCACAGGCTTTGTATTTAAATTAAGTGAATGTATTGCGGAGTCGGAAACAGGAACCACAATTACCATTCTGCCGAAACTATCACGATAAAATAATTTATTTTATACTCATGTGTACCATTTTTTGCTTGCGGACATCACGTACAAGTATCACTCGTACGGTAATAACATTTAAAACAGTTAAAACACATTGATTGCAGTTGGATGCGAGTGTCAGGCTGACATAATGAAGATACCTAGAGAGATGTATCGTGCTAAAAGCTAAGCACACACGTCTCATTCGCGAAGGTATTTCTGAGTCTGTATATTATTACCATACAAAAGTTTCCGAGTTCGTAACCCTACGTAAGTACATGTCTACTCATCGAACAATACCCATTTAACATTCGGTAGCCGATCGCGGTTTCTTGGCACTACGTGAAACTGCAAGTGCACAAGAATGTATTATTGCTTTAGGTCTTGCGACGAATACTAATAAGGGCTGGTGGCAGTACCGTCTGTGCGTGCTCTGATGTTTAGAGTTCGATTGAGCGAAATATTAAATTATGGGATTCCGCGAATTCGCCGGAAATGACTGCTTCATTATGCGAGGCGGGTGCGTGAAATGATCGATTCGGATGGCGTGTCTGTGCGACGCAGCGGGTAAATGTCTCTTCCCGTATAGTTAGCCCGAGCGCTAGTATGGTAACCGAATGAGTTTATGCGGAATGACGTATCAGAGAGCCTCAAGATGACAACCATTTCATACAATCGAGCACCCAAGCCTGTTTCCGCCAGATCGCTATCATTCACAGAACCTGCATATTGTTCATTATACTCGTATTATTAAAGTTATTTCATAGACGATTCGAGTTCGTAGTGACTACAATAGTGCAAGTTATTTTAACATAATGTGAGAGCTTCGTAATGTATGTAGGCCACCGCAGTTGAGGAGGCGACGGGCGACACTCACGGCGACAGCATAACAAGTCCCGGCGAGCTATGAGCTGCCAAGATGCACGTGCGATAACGTATACTACCCGATTTACGACATAATTTATTTCTCAATATGACTTAAAAGGCGATTGAAAAGCGAAGCTAGGAACTTTGCTTACTTACTGTATATAGCTAGAAAGCTTGTGTATATGTACGTGATTGCGTGCGGACACTGCGGCACGCACCCGCAGGGCGTCGGCAGTTCTTAGATGCACGCAATAACCTTCTTGCTAATCAGGCCATAATATCGACGGACTCACTCGTGCAATTAGGCTTCTTGGGAACGCTGAGCGGCTCGTCCGTACCTACTAATGCACGAAATGAAGATATACAAGGGTATCAATAATCATCATTGATCGATGCTAGAAGCCATAATGACATATTCTGAATTAATTATGAATAAAAAGATAGATAAACTCAAAAAAACAACCGTTTTAAAGTATGACATCACAGCAAGGAAAGAAATAAAGAAAAAAGATATAGAGATTGGAAAATCCCAAACCACTGACATCGTTGAGGTTTCTATAGTTTCTATGAGGCTAATATTTATGGCACTGAATAAGTATATAATTTAAGATATTAAAACGATGTTGCTTGTTTCTTAGAGTAAATTGAAGCTAATACGCCGATTTATAGTAATAGATTTACTCGGAATAAGCGAAATAATTCTTTGCATGCAACACGTAGCCTTGAATTAGGATAATTCTCGTAAGCCAGGACCGGCTAGCGACTGGCATTTATTATACTGGACAATTACAGAGCAAGCAATAAGCTGTATGTAAATTGCAACATGACATTGTTCACGATTATTATAAAATAACTGGGATGGCAATCATATCATGACGGTATGCAATCACCTCAATTGAATGAGTATATAACGTATTAAAAGTAAAATTGATTTATTAAAAATAAGACAGATTCTTTCGTCAATGGTTACGGATTAAACTAAACCAGTTCCCCAAATGACGACATAAGGTGACTCATTTCACGTGGTTAACCAGCGACGCAGACAGTAGACACCTGACACGTTTGCTTGTTGTCTAATTATTTACATTTACTTTATCTCGAATATACTGTGGTAAACACATCGTGTACAGAATTTAATCAGGCTTTCTGCACGCTCAGCCAAAAAAACGATGCACATATAAGATGTTCTCAACTCCATCAGAAAAAAGTCTCTACAGTAAAGATGAATGAATTTGAAATTAGGATTTTGAAATTCTCAGAGACAAAAAACTATGAAATGAACGAGTGTATTTACTTAGAATGCGACACCTCAGCGGAGGTCCCATTCGGTCGGACAGCGAGCACAGATTCAATATTTGCTCACAAGGTGACGAGTCGAGGGGCAGGGTCCGTCGCGGCGCGCCATGCGAGATGCTGGCCGAATGTTAATTTTCACGATGAAGCCATTTGTCGTACGTGCACCGGTGCCATAACGAGCACTCACCACAATTCTCGAAACCCATTCGAATGACGACAACTATGCAATGTCTATTGATGTATATTATGAATTTGCGTGTGCGAATTAGTGTTCCGAGCCGTCAGCTCCGAGCTTTGACACCATCAATTCATAATAATTCTGATGGCGTTCAGAAACCGATTATACAAAAAATAAAATTACACTGCAAGGCATTTATTTTATTCCGATACCGTATCGTTTTATTCAGTATAAAATCGTTTAACATGCATCTCCTCACTGCTCCTGAAGCTTATATTTTAGGTATCGGGTTTCCATGCGACATTCTTCGACAACGTCTGACACGGTGGTCTCTAGACTCGTCATGTGTAATAATCGTTTTAGATTTTCACGGTGGTGTGATATTATGAAATTTTTCACTCGGTAATGCTATTTATTATTCTATATTTGGCTCCCGCCTTGAACAATGAGAGCAGTCGTAGTCAACCAACGATCAATGGCATGTCAATATTTATATTTCAATAGAATCGTATAGGTACGTTCGTGAGACACCAGCGTGTGAACTGGTGGTCAGCGGTCCCCATGAAGCGAAGCCAGGCAGTGAGTAAAGTCTCAACAAACTGATATTTCCGTTTGAAATCGTTAGCGAACACAACTTTCCAAAGGACGGTCGTTTGCATTACGCATACTGTAAAAATCACGCGTTTCTGTTTTAACACGAACCATAATTATTTGTTCCAAGCAGGACTTGCTACCGGATCAAAATACTTGTACGTAACGGTATGTATCTACCGGTACTTTCCATTTCGTGATATAACATTGATACCTAAATAGGTACTTATATCAATCGGTAGTTTCGAGTTCTAATACCGACCGGTACGAAGTTGTTCTCAGCCACTCAAAACCATTGTTCTCAGTTTTAATATTTTTTTTTTTTTTTTTTTTTTTTTTTTTTTTTAATGCTTTATTTATTTCTTAATCACAGTAAATATAACAGTGTTGAGGTCTCCATTTAAGTATGAAAATACCTGTGTTAGGAGACCTCGCTCTTCCGTATCATAATATCGAATACTTAGATTAAGTTTTAAAAAGAAGTTTATATAATATAATAATCGCTACATAGGTATGGGCATATGAAGTGACCCATTTTAAACCTAGAAACAGTATAAAATAAATAAGAGGATCTATAAAAAGTGCGCGTCTGTATATGTGTGTGTGTGTGAGGGAGTGCGTGTGTGTGTGTGTGTGTGTGTGTGTGTGAGTGAGTGAGTGTGTGTGTGTGTGTGTGTGTGAGTGTGTGTGTGTGTGTGTGTGTGAGTGAGTGTGTGTGTGTGTGTGTGTGTGAGTGAGTGTGTGTGTGTGTGTGTGTAACTGGGTTAGTGTGCATATATAATTGATACCTATGTACGAGCATTTTGTAAGTATGCCATTTGATAATAAAAGTTTTATATAATCTACATAATCACTTCCATTAGATTTTCAGTTTCATTGTAGCTTAGTGACAAAAGCCTAAATGGCTTTTGTCACTAAGCTACAATGAACTTTAAGAACTGTTTTGCACATAAATAAATTTTTGGGATATATGTTCTGCGATCTATTTATAGTGTTGTAAAGGTAAGATGACTGTGTAATATATTGTCGTGATGAATATAATTCTGAACATCAATTTTCATAATTTCAAAAATATTTTGTTTACAAAAAGCAACATAATCATTGATTTCCCCAGAACTCCAAATAATATTTAGTGGATGCAGTTAAAATACAATAGCCATGTTGGCATGTTCGAAAACACAGAACGAACTGAACAAAAATTACTTTACTTTGATAAACATAAATATCATACTGAACTGACAACAGTCGAGAGGAGACACTTAATGATCGTGAGATACAATAAGATCAGACGCTCAGGTAGCAACATGGATATGAAACGAGGCATTTGACGAGCTTCTCGGAATGTGAATAAGTCTATACAGCCCGCGGCTCTGGAAGACTTAATTTTCAATGGAAGCTAAGACCCATACCTACATTATAGAGTGTGGAAAGTACCAATGAAAACGCGTGTAGGCGTCCCTGTATTATTCTGTGACGTGAATAATCCGACTAAATCATATTCACATCATTTCAACGCACAGAGCTTCATGAATTACTACGATTAGTTATACTGCTTTGTGTCACTTTCGATATATTCCACTAGTTATAAACAGTTTGCCTGTGCTTGTAACCTAGAAACGTCCTATTGGCAAAAGTAGGAATTTGATGAATCATCTAGTTATGCAGCTATAGGTAAATAGAAAGTGGATTCAATAGCTACAAAATGTTATTGTATTAAGTTAGTATAATGGATGGTTATTTGAATAGGAGCAGTTATTTTAATAGTCACAGCTACAGTTACGTTACAAGAAAACGTTATAAAGAGACTTTCCCAAATATTTAAATTGATTTCTATTGTTAGCCGTGTTGGGCGAGTGGTTGTGGGTTCCAATCCCGGCCGTGATCAATGGATTTTTCTGCTCGAAAAATATATATATGCGCATTAACATGTGCTTATAACGATGAAGGAAACACTGTGAGGAAACCAGTTAGTATTCATGTAAGCGGCGACGGGCTTGCAACCTGACACACGTGTGAAATGCTAACTACTGCAAAATGTGGATATGTGCCAAATGTAATGTTTGGACGTGCCTCTGACTAACCATTTTCATCTTCTTAGATCTGAGCGCCTGGAAATCCGAGAGGATGATTACAGTCGTGATCCTGTTTATTTAATTCATTTTATTTTTTTAGTTTAATTTAGATTTTAAAAAAATGGCAGCCGGCAATATAATCAACCGTTAAGGTCTGCCTGCTGCCCCCTTTCAAACTAACATCCTGTGTTAATTTATTGAACTTGTCAATGTTTCATGTCAAAAGGCAATCGTGTAGCGTGGCGAAAATGTTGCACAAACACTTTCTAAATAGCCTTCTGCAAAAGGAGAAGAGCCCTCGCATTCAGACAATAAACAATAATTGAGAGTCCCATTCACGCAGGACACCTTGGTGTCTCACCGTAACAACTGCGATGAAATATGTGGGTAAAAAACCTTTACAAAAGAATTGTATTATGCACTCAAATCAGGGGATAAACAGAATAGTAAGGCGTCGAGGGAGATCAATATGGTAGATAAATAAACGGTCCATTGTAAAAGTCGCGCTGCCGTGCGCACGCATCTTCAACTTCCATTGTGGTAGTAAATCGGATTCAACCTTATTTACCTCTGGTATAATTTTAGTGGAATCTCAACGTTTACCTTTTACGAAAAATTTAATTTCTATTGTTTTAACCAAAATCACAAACAAACTTTACCTCTTTTTAATATTAGATATAAATACATGTATTCAAAATATACCTATTAATATTAATTGATATTTTTTTGAAACTTATAATCGCAGCTAGGTACCTTTTGAATGTTTTTTTTTCACCAAAATGTAGAGTGCACTTTGCAGTTTATCACAATCATTATTGTTATAATAATTATAATGTGTTGCTCTCATATTTCGGCCCGTGCAGCCTACTTCAAGCGCAACACACCGACTTTAGCTTTACTCCAACGGTTATACGGCTGATAACGTGTGGTTGAAAATGCAGCCGTTCCTGTCGATGTAAAAATCTCGCTGTGGTTTAGCTCTGAAACCTCTTAGCTGAGCTCTTAGACTCTTAGCTGTAATTTGCAGATAAACTGACATCGCTAAGTGCCTTCCCAGACAAGCATAAAACTAAAGTTTGGCACGGCATTACTAAATAAATAGAAGTCTTTGATGCGATCAATATCTTGGGTTTCATAATTTTCCGAATAAATAGCCTAGCATTGCTTTGCTGATTAAGGTGCATAACATTAATTGAATTACATCAACATAAATTGATTCTACTGACAAATAATATGATAATTAGTCTAATAATTATCTGCACCAAAATATTAGTAACAAGAACCGGTAAAACAAGCTTTTCATAGAAATAAAATCAAAAGTAATATAAAACGGTCCCCGATCATCGTAAGAAGATAAGCTAATCAACGAATTTGTAAAACAAAGTGAACTCTTCTACCTGAACAAGGGCAGTATCGAAGTAGGTCTTTAAAATAATCAGCTCAACAAATCGAGACGTTTGAACGTGTCAGGACATGCTGTCGGTTTTTATTTGGGCCCAGTGGGATGCCTATGGTATTTTGTGTATTTTATGGCCACTTCATTAACAGAATCGAAACGGTCGCTTTTCAATGCCTCTATTGACACATCAGCATATCGCGACTTGAAGCGTCTAATTTTATTTATTTCGAGTTTTATATTCGTTTGTTTTATTAGCGAGTGGTATACTTGTTTTTCACTCGGTGTGAGTGCATTGTAATGAGAAACCTACCTAACTGAAATACGATTTAACCATAATAATTTTACAAATAAAAGCCGTAGGTAAGGATGTATCATTAAAAAATATACTTAATAGTTCATGTTAATTATCTTCATAAAATAACATTTATTGCGAACAATTTTCACAAAGTTGTTGAATTTATAAATAAATAATCTGGAATTCTGGATCCAACAAGTTGAGAATAAAGAAGTATCAAACAATAGGAACAAGCTAAGGGAAGCTTAAACTTCAGGCATATCCACAAATAGACTTCTTATTATTTATGCCTTTTGGTCACATTTGGTCCAGATAGACATCATGAACAGAACAATACCTAGTAGATATTGTTTTTTAAAACCTCGAAATAAGATGTACTTCGAGATATTATACAAACTTCTGAAACAAAATAAAATAATGATGTAGTCGAACTAAGCATAACGTCAGCTTGAGCCGACAACGTAGAAGAGATCGTTCCCATAGCAGCAATGCAGTGGAAACGGACGATGTAGGGCGGGGGGACTGCGGCGCGGAACAAAGAGCCTTCCGGGAACCGCCACAATACAGGTTTGCGGCAACCGACCGACGTGCGATACCTTCGCAGATACCAGCGGCGACCAGCCAGGTACACCCGCGCCCGCCATGCACTGCAAGCGACAGTCAGCTTGCATCGTGCACCGGGCCCTTTGTCAATCTTAGAATGACAACGGTAAATACAACTTCTGTCTGGAAGTCTTTGGACGGTTTTATCTGCTCCAAGTTGAATGAAAACTATTCTCTTATCTCAACAGGTCATGAATATCCATTCAATGATTACCTACCTTTTAATTTATCCTAATTACCAATCCTTCAGTAAGTAATTAAGTATCGAGGGCATTTTCGTATCTTAGAATAGATAAAGCAAGTTCTCAGATCGATATAAACCATCTCATTAAATACAGTATTGATTGGTTACATAAAAGATCCCGCATCATGCCATGTCCAGGCACAAATCACAGAATCGATCAAACCGAGTTAATTCATCCTCGATTCTCAATAATCATTATCTAGCCAGGTAAGTACATCCTGATAGCGATCAAACGTGACAAAAAATTGCAAACATCGAGTTCGCACGACAGGCATACCTTACCAGGAATTTTGAGACGTACGACACGAATATTGATAAGATTCTACGAGTATATGTATACAACGAGCAATTGTCACTTATTGCAAAAGCATATTTTGGGAGGACGATCACCTTTCAATATTAACAAGCTGACCCCGCGAACTTCGTATCGCTTTAGAATTAACAAATGTTGTCTTCCGTTCCCGTTCCCGTTACAATTCCCGTTCAATAGTTTTTGTAGCGCACACGAAGAAAGCAAAATTTTTAGCAATTTTTTACACCTTGCTTCAAACTATCGTCATTTTTATAAAGAATTTATTACTTTTTCAAAATAAAAAATAGCCTATGTTACTCAGGGATACTGTAGCTTGGTAATGGTGAAATCGGTTCAGTAGTTTTTGAGTTTATCCATTACAAACATACAAAAATACAAAAAAACAAAAAATCAAAACTTTTCTCTTTATAATATTAGTACTTATAGAAGAGACATACGCTATTTGCACGGCTTGTTTGAAGCGGATGAAAAAGCTCGTAAATTAGGGCCAAATGGTTGTGAAGCGGTTTAGCATAAAAGTAAAAGTAGGGTGATAAAATAAAGTTCCCCGGCGGTAATACAACTCGTTTTAGTGTGTGCGCCGCCGGCGCTAGATTTATTGCAGTCAGGAAGATGATCACTCCCGCTCCTATATTTTTTTTTTCTCTAAAAAGGTTACAATCAAACACTATAAAATCAAAAAAAGGAACCTTGTTATGAGTAACAGGTGAACTGTTACTCACAACAAGGTGTATACGATCCTCCAACGAATAGCTACCTATCTATGTGCATTAAGTATTTTATGCTGATAATTGGTTTGGACGTTTTTAGAACCGAAGATTATTTAAATGCATGCGTAATGGAGTCTTTTAAAATTGCAATAAACTTTATTTACAATTATTTTTCTTGTAAATTATAAAGTTGCGTAAAAACGCCATTTACCTTGCAAGTTTCTAAGAATTGGCTCTAGTAGGCAATGCAACTACCGTGTGCGTAGTTGATTTGCCATAGTAGCAAAAAATAATGATAACTTAGGTAACGACAGCGATACAACCACGCAGGAAAACGTAATATACTCGAAGGTAGATAACACTTTTGACATTTACTTCTGGTAGTCTTATCGAAATGATACCCGCAGCAAAGTAAAATTAAGTTATCCAAATCGCACGTGTACTATATCATGGGTTTCTGGAATTTCAACATACGATTGTAAAGCGCTGTTTGTATCATGATTCATGACAGTTCCAACTTATCAGAAGATTTCGAATCGTGAGATAACAAAATTAAACATTATTTCACAACCGATAAAGCATTGCAATAAAATGATGAGAAGAACAATCAATTGCTCGTTGCAGTTGCATAGCATGCTGAAGTGCGACCCGTATAGCGAAGACGAGAAGATTTCATACAGGGGAATGTTTTAAATAATTTGCTAAGATAAATTGAAGGATCTTTAGGTTGGCAGCTTCGTTCGATGGGGCATTGACTCCGTTCAAGGTTCGACAAAAACGTCGGCGGACCACTTTCGCACAACAAAAGTCAGCAATTACAGTGGCTGCTGCATTATTTTCTGGGAACTGTTTTCTGTGCGTGATGATTGTTAAGATTTGCAATATAACAAGTTGAAACAAGTGGATAATGACATAATCCTTAGGACGGAATGGCCTAGCGTTTCATATCACAAGCGCTGTGTGTGAGTCACTGTATTTGCAAATTAATTTAGTCTATTGATAATACGAGTAAGCTTGTATGTTACTAATGATTTGGTTAGCCAATTGAATCCGCGCTGAACTTTTATCGATACTGATAATTCTGTTTTGTAAAATAGAGTACCGTATTTACATAAATTACAACTTTCATTACTTGTGCTATTACGATATTGGTATGATGATGATGATGATGACCAATGCAAAACTATTAAAGTAGATAGATCGAAATAGATACTATCGTAATGATAGTAATTTGCATTATTTTTACATTTGATGCAGTGAGCACGTCTGTTATGTTTAGGTATTGTTTAAGAGCAAAATATACGCTGACGTCAGAGATCCGACCGATGGAGAGGGCAGCGTCAAAGTGATGTGTAATCATCGCTTCTGAGAATCGCACTTGTGCTCTCACCAGGTGCTCTCATTCTATAATCTAACTAAACTAAATTATTATCTTTAACATAACAGTTATTCGAAAGCCATTTCAAAGTATGCAGAAAGGTATAATAAATCATTATTCATTAACTTAGCGGCACTGGAAACCTCCGCGTCTTCGTTCGGGTAAAGATAGTATGTGCACATACCACATACGATAAAATAAATTAGTTCAGCCAACTGGAAAATGTGTCACATCACAGTAAGTCGTAAACCAGAAGAGACTAGACCACGAGATTGAGAATTTTCCTTGTACCTAGTAGGTAGGTAAGTACTTACTAATCCACTTAGCCGAAAGCAACTCTTCAGTTGATGAGGTTGTGTCGGAAATAGTTCTAACTTAATGCTTCCCGTATCGTACAGTAAAACCAGCCTTCTATCTTGGTTACTAGATAGGCACTAATGGATTAGGTGAAGCGAATGAAAACCCATCACTCTCCACGCTAGTGAATCCATTAATACTACACATAGCTTCGAAAGCGGTACGATAGAGTTCTAGGAAAACGTGCTGCAAAAGCTGATATTTTGCATGTTTTATTTAATTTAATTACGTCAGACAAAATAATGCAAAATTGCGATGGATTAAATTTATTTTCGACATGAATAAGAGCCTTTTTCAAGCTGGTGTTCAATTACTCGAGCACAATATAGGTACCTACCTATATTTATAAATTTACTAGCTGTCCCGACAGACGTTGTCCTGTCAAATATAAATAATCCCACAGAAAAAAGCACTTTCCGTTTTCCCGATCTTTACGCCATCCTTATCACTTAGGAGTATGAAAAATAGATAGTAGCCGATTCTCAGACCTACTGAATATGCATATAAAATTTGGTAAAAATCGGTAAAGCCGTTTCGGAGGAGTAAGGTAACTAACATTGTGACACGAGAATTTTATATATAAGACTAACAGCGCGCGGGAGGCGGCTCAGCTATCGCGGCTACACCGAGCACAAATCATTATTTCTGCGAGCACACCGAGCGATATTTCCAAGAAGACTATACTTGCTTATCGCGCACACACCTGTCCATTCCTCATCGAAAGCAGTGCTGTATTTTTTCACTAAACAAAATAATAACTAAGGATCTGAGGGGACAGTACAGTATGTTCTATGCTTAGAGAATTACAGTTGTGCCTACGGTGCAGTACCTATTTCTACTTTTACAGATTCTTTTTTTTGTATGGTGTATAAAAATCTTGCAAACAGGTATTGACTTGGTTCCCGCTGTCAGAATGAGTTGAATCTTTGCAATGACAGTGATTGTTGACAATGGTGGCATTTCTGTTGTTTGGCAAACTGACAAAATTTTTGTAAAATATTATTTGGGGGCACGGCAGTGCCCCCGCCAAGTCGAGCGCGAAGCAAACACTGCCGTACCATCCTTTACTGGAACCATTTCGCCGCATTTTCAGGTCTGGTCTTTCATGGTGCAATGGTGTCATGGAGCACCTGGTTTTGTACCCTTGTGTACTCTTCAACGGCCAAGTCACACAACATTCTATAATAATAAAGAAATCGCAGTAAAGAACCTCAGACTTGACACGACTTTTTCTAGATTTCATTACTTTTTAGAGATAAACAAGCAGCTCCATCGAGACTTGGCTAGTTTTTTACAGAATGTTTTTGGTGGGATAGTTCTTATTCTTTTCACATTAAAGTCTTTAATATTAATAAGATTAAGATGTAAAAAAAAGTATTTTATTAGTTATCTGGTTGCAACAGTACAAGCATTGCTAAGTTTGGGGCTAGATGGTGCTGTGTAAAAATATATTTATTGCTTCAGCTTCGCTCGCATGGTACCTAAATAAAAAGTAGCCTATGCTATTCAAGGGCATAGGCTATGTAAATCTTAGTTTCATTCAAATCAGTTTAGGCGTGATTGAGGCACAAAGATCCTCACAAACTTGCAGATTTATAATATTAGTAGAATCACTCACCACTCAATGCTCCTGTACCATTTCACGCAACAGTGTATGCTCTTGAATTTGTCATCGAATCCAAACTCGTACGGTACGGGCTCCTTGGAGAACTGCATCCATGTAGTGTTAGTCGTGAAGGTGTTCATGGAACAGTAGCCGGCAGATAGGGCGCTACCGGCGCACACCAGCACCAGCGCCGCTTGCAACCACATCTTGCTATTGCATCCTGTTGGAGATAAATACATATATATACTAATATCAAAACTACAAAATATGGGCATGCGCCAAATGTAATGATTTGACGTGCCTTTAGTCATCTTCAAGGATAGGTACCTGGAGATCTGAGAGTATGTCTGTTGAACTTGGGGTTTATAGTCGTCATCCTATTTCCTTTCATATTATAGAGAGAGAAAAAGTGTATTTATGTGTATTTTTTTCATGTTTACTTGTAATGGATAAATCAAAAAAACTACTGGACCAATTTAAAATCAATCTTTCACCTATTAAAAGGTACATTATAAACGGATAAATATAGGCCAAATTAAAAAAAAATATTCACCCTTTCATTTAATACACCCGTGTGAAGCCGGGCGCTAGCTAGTATGAAATAAGATGTCTGAGTTGATATCTCGAGCAAGAGATGGACTACTGAAGTTCTTTACACAAGATGCTTTCCAATAGTTAAAATTAAACAATAGCCTGAAGTAAAGCCGCTATGATGATTCATCTTTAATAAATAGTGCTCTTTTTTAGGGTTCCGTACCCAAAGGGTAAAAACGGGACCCTATTACTAAGACTTCACTGTCCGTCTGTCTGTCTGTCTGTCCGTCTGTCTGTCACAGGGCTGTATCTCATGAACCGTGATAGCTAGACAGTTGAAATTTTCACAGATTATGTATTTCTGTTGCTGCTATAACAACAAATACTAAAAACAGAATAAAATAAATATTTAAGGGGGGCTCCCATACAACAAACAAGATTTTTTTGCCGTTTTTATAGATTATGGTACGGAACCCTTTGTGCGCGAGTCCGACTCGCACTTGGCCGGTTTTTTATTTAAAATACGCATAAACAGGACCTCCTTTCTGTAGGTATAATTTAGAAAAAATACTGATTTTGTTTGGAGCATAACACTATTACTTTTATAGTAAGAACTAAGAAGAAAGACTATCATTGTATTTTCCTATCAAAACGTTTTCCTATCCTTTTCATTGTAGTAAGTGTCGCTCTCTGAGCTTTGGTAAACAGATTTCCATTATATTATTTTCTATTCTGTTTTCTTACGCTCTAAGCCTATTATTTTTTCATGTATTGTCAGTGTAGGTACACATGTATGTATTGTATGTTGTTGGAAATATCTAAATGGGAATTTGTAGTTGTGGGTAGTAATGGTCTATAAAACAAAACGGGGTTTAAAGTTATTGCGAAATAATAAAGTCAGAGATCATAATATTGAACTAAACATACAAGCCAATAATACAGCTGATTACAGCTCCCAATGGTTAATTAATAAATAAAAAATACAAGTAAAATGGTATGGAAAAGAAATCGTATTGGCATACTTTCCTTAACAAACTTACTGGAATCGTACGTTCAAATAACCCTGTTAATATTTAACCACGCTTTAGTCATATTCCGAGTAACAACATACGCATCAGACAGAAATCGTTTTCCTGAAATCTAAATTCGCGCCGAGCGAATAAAATACACACCGTTATAGCATGTGCCAATTTACAAATGAATATCTAGGTAGGTACTCGTAATTGTGGTGGAAGCGGCGATACCGATGAAAAATCGTTGGACCGTCAAATTTCACGGAAGTATCACAGTAGACCTGGGAACACTACGCAGTTTCTGCTGTTTCTAGGTATGATTTCCATACATTACAAACCCATCATATGAACTGGCATTCAACGTAATCATTAGCTTGATGCTGTCCAGGAATTACGCCAGCGTGTAAGAATTTGCATCGAAAACAATTCTGGGATATCAGAATTACTTACTTCTTCAAGTACTTGTTATTGTTAACACAATAATTAACGTTGTATTCAAAAGATCGACACATCGTTGTTGTCGTCAAGCTCTTCCACCTATCTTTTTATAATTCGGAGTAATGTTTGTTACTACAAGATTGACACATGCGTTGTTTTTTTTTTCACGTTAAAACTTGTCTACAAGTACGACACGTATAGATAGACTATCAGGTAAAATGAGGTTTGATAAGCTCAATGACATTTGCATGGGGACAGCAATTCTGAGAAACATGTGAACAAACAGCAAGCTACCGTCTAAATCGAAATTTGTCATACAAAGCCCTGTTCAGCAAGTGACATTTCAAGTTCGTGACGAACAGGTAAGTACAGAGTCGCGAGTCAAAGAGCTCCGACTATTGTTTAGTGAAATTCAACGTAAACTACACAAAAACCGGTTGAAACAACAATATTAAAGACAATTGATGTGACGTTCATAAAAAGCCCGTAGCAGCCAAGGATTATGAAAACAATATGCCTAGTGCTTAACTAAACAGGATTATACAGCCTACTGTAATTATGGAGGTTCTCGGTAACGGCACTATTTAATCTGTTGCTGGTAACAAGGTAGGTATTGCGGTATCATTGTTGGAAAGTACATACGAGAATACCTAAATAAATAAATGGCTTTGGTGTGCGGTATTTGATATGTTATGATCATTATGAAGTTCATCGCTCTGCTGATATTTCTTTCTATTTACGTAGAAACTCACATTTTGAATTTGTATTTATGTAGATCGGACGCAAAACTTCGTTATTATGAACCTTTATACCTTTATAGTATAGATAGATTTTGTGGATGCCTGTCAAACGGAATAAACACAAAAAAACTTTTAACTAACCTGCCATGTTTGTAACGGGACAACAATTTTACAATTATATTTGAAATACAATACTCATAAATTTGTTATTTGATAAAGCGAATTTCGGACAACATTTTATTATTTTCTTTTGCTCGCGTTTTTATTTAATGTTCATGCTATTTTTACCAATAAAGCTTACGATCCTAAAGCTTCTTACACATTTTTTCTTGTATTGCTGACGTTTCGAGACAATTCAGATGCTCTATATCATGAGCATCGCCCGCGACCTTTACATGTCTCACACTGACTCACACATGTTACAATTCTTACAATCTAAATGGCAAAGAAAATCTTGTAGCATCTCTAGACGAACAGACGACATAAATGAAAGAAGTAGAAAGCAAATATCTTACGGCGATATCTACGAGTACAATAACAAGCTTAAGCTTAGGGATTTGTGAACCGAGCTCCGCAGCAATGCCTTGAACTGGGTTGTGACCGACCATACCCCAGTTAGTCTAGCTGTTCATGGAAAATAATAGTTAATGGTTATGCAATCTTTTATTCGTTCTTATCACGGATGCCATACAGATAGTCGAATATTGGGGTTAATTATGAAAAGAAACATCAACGATTCTTTACATAATAAATAAGTAAAAATTAAATGCTGCTCGTTGGTAAGCGCATTACTTGAAAACGGCTGGACCGATTTGGATGTTTTGTTATTAAATGTTCGTAATAGTCCGAATGAGGTTTTTAGTAAAATAATAATTAAAAAGTTTACCTGGAAAATTTAAATATTCTGAAAAATTGAAAGTGCTTTTTCAACGGGTTTATTAAAATATTAACAGGATGTCTGTCGGAACAGCTATTAGGGTAATATAATAAGCATTTTATTTAACCATACACGCTCACGACCTCCATCCCAACTTTATCATTAGATCGATAAGCACATTCTTGTTGCCAGATGACGTGCGTCATGCATACTGTACGTTTTATTTCTGACGTGCGTCTTGGGCAGGTAAGCACAATAAGGAAAATCACAAATAATTTATTAGGAAACCCAAAATGGTATAATAGAAGTAGGTTATGATTTGCCTACGGTTTATAACCCTTTTCGTAAAATCCAAATAGTCGATGGAGACTGAGCTTAATAGCAAAAGTGATTATCACGTCCCGTATAAAAAGTAAGGTTCAAATCCCACTTGAGTTATAACGCCTTTGCCTTTGTGAACATTTTAACAAACAAAAAGTTGTAAGAGTACATCAAAAGTTCGCTGGTGTAGCTAGCACTAGCTTTACAGGCGATGTATTTCAACGACTGGTTATTCTATGGACAACATTCATAAAGAAAAGTTCACCGACGTCGCTTAACATGTCAGGCAACATGTTGCGCGTTAATTGTTGCTTACTTTATCGCGTAGTGGGCTCTACTAGCGCGTATTTATACGCAAGTGTCAAATTTAAACTAAGACGACTGATATTGCCTAGATATATCATTTAAATAAATACAGAGTTACCGAAGTAAAAAATAACCCGTTTCATAGAAGCGAGATCTTACAATTACGATTTCGATTACTTGTAAAAAAGGTATGTATTAGGTACCTAAACTTCGCTAGAACATTGTTAGTAGTTATTATTAACAATGTTTTTGTTACAACTTTTCAACGCGATTTAAAAAATAAAATGGACTTAGGTCATTGTAAATGGAATTTCCAAGTATAGTGGACATCCTGTTGGATCATCAGAACTATATTTATTATATAGATATTATATATATTATAGAACGATATTTGTTACGGTCTAAGGTCTAAATCTGCAAAGGTCTTTATCCTAAATCTAAAACTGCACCCTCAGATGTACCCGAATCACCCCTGGATATCCGCTTGAGACTATTTTTTGACATCATAGTACAGGATCGCAATAAGGATGAAAACCTAATACAAAGCTACATAGCTGACCCGCTTGAAATTCCTCCCTCCTGAAGTACTATTACGATTGCACCCCACATAAAGAGGGGTACATGATATTTACCACTCAGGTCTCTAAGTCTCTAGGTACGGATTTCTTGGATCTCAAAAGAAGACGAAAGATCTTCAACATTTTTTGTAAGAATGATGAAGGGATGCAGTGCAAAAAGAACACATTCAAAAGCACGCATTTTTGCTACGACAAAATCCGTGCATTACACCGACTAAGAGTTGTAAAACTGGTATGATACACTTCTCATGACAGCGGCGGTCTCACACACGAGTCGTACTTGTAATACAAGGACTACAAGCCCGTTCTGCGGCCGGCGAGTGATTTTTGCAATTACGGACAGGGCGGCACACATATCTGCCGGCAATTTGCCGCTCCTCCCGAGCCCCGGTGATCGGTTTCTCGGAAACCGAGTTGCATCAACCGTGCACGGAGCTAGTGTGATTAAACCACTAATTACTGCGCAGTACTGACACTGTGCTGCTTCTTAAGTGATCATTGTCGTCATGCGAACGATAATGTTGTTAATACACCGATTTCTATTTAAATATGTATACGGCAAGATAATTATACTACGGCTTATTTTCTGATGGCTCACTTGTTTCATTAAATTTATTGATATACTGTAGCTCTACTTTTTTTGTAGTACCTTATTGCATTGAGTTCTTAGCATGTGGCGTATACATTTATGGCGACCGGGTTAGCAGCTGTCGTTCAAACTGTTAAAATAATGCAATTACAAGCACCTACTAAATTATAGCCGTGTTGTCCAAGTCAATAGTATTTCAACTTTCAGAAGTACAAGGGTTCGAACACCGCTGTAAAAGATTTTCATATTTGCAAAAATAATATGCGCATTAAAACGTACTCAAACAGGAAACCAGTTGTATCACCTGTCACGTATGCAAAATTTAGCGTATGCCAAATCTAATGTTTTAACTACCCTCTTCAGACATCTTCAAGGATCTGAGCGTCTGGATATCTGGCACCGTACTTGAGGAGTAGGTACATAGCCACAGTACATATACATAGGTAGGTATATAGCCGTCATATTATTTCATTATTTATTTTACGAGTATGCTTTATGGGTATGCTATGGCAGGGTGATTGGCCATGGATACTTGGCTGCCCACAGACTAGGCTTACTTCCGGCCGTCCATAAAGGCGACCGTTACTATGCATTACCTTAGATTGTGAACCAAATAATAATAAAACGTCGCGAGATATCTTGATATAATACGATTCTTGGTAATATTATTACTAATCCATTTATAGTTATGAATCATTATTTCACAATGTTTCGTCGAGCTGTATTGAAAATTAATCAATACCATATTTAATTGACTGATAATCTTAGTGCTACCGGGTGCCGCACAGGCGGCGCCGCGCCGCGGTACGCCCGCCTCCGTAATAATTTCGTCACTACTTACAACTACATTACTTAGTATAATTTCTACAAACAAACTAAGGGCTCTTTTAAGCATCTCAATATTCTATGCCAAAGTCTTGACTTGAGCAATAAATTAGTACAGGTTTAGGTAAGGTAGTTTAGATTCTAGTTTAACGCTACTGCAATATGTACGTTTGGACGTGCCTTTGGACTAACCGCTTTAGATATTTTCAAGGATTTGAGCGCCTGGAGATCTGAGAGGATGGTACTTGGGGATAACAGTCGTATCGTAATCGTATGTATTTATTCCCTTTCTAAATTAAACCATTTTCCGCGTTCAAAACCTTTCGGAAATACCCACTCATGCATTAATTTACGACTAATAGGAACGAAGATGACTTACGCGCTTGACTTGTTTGTCTATAGAATATACTCATGCCTACAAGTACATCTTCGCTTTCTCATCACGCTTGGTCGATTGCAACTACTTCCGCTCGGTCGACTTGTCTCCAAGGCATAGGTAGTTTCCCAGCTCTGAAGCCGTTCGTTACTCAATGATGTGGCATAGATACCCACACCCCTAATATGTCGTAATCTTAAGATATTGAACTACATACCGTACCTACCGACCATAACTGTGAATATATTCCAAGGGACTGGCTTAATGCAAATCGCAATTCACTTGAATAGGTAGGTAAATGGCAAATAGCAACCTTCGAGTAGCTTTTCCTAGAAATCTTAATAATACTTAGCGTGGGCTTACTTCTCTGTGCCAATCCATATTCTGACTCAATGCATTCTGTAGACTGTAGTTTGAAATCGTAAACTAAATCTGTGTAGTATAATGAAGCGTAACGTACCTAGTTAGGTACCTATTAGTTCAACAGTAGCTGAATTTTTAACCGAGGCAAAAGGCGGTTCTTAATTCGACACGTACCTATGTAGGTACCTACCTCTTATATATTATTGTATGTATGATCGCGCATATCTTTTTACCTGGTGATACGATTTGATGGTTTTTTTAGGGTTCCGTACCCAAGGGGTAAAAACGGGACCCTATTACTAAGACTTCGCTGTCCGTCTGTCTGTCACAGGGCTGTATCTCATGAACCATGATAGCTAGATAGTTGAAATTTTCACAGATTATGTATTCCTGTTGCTGCTCTAACAACAAATACTAAAAACAGAATAAAATATATATTTAAGGGGGGCTCCCATACAACAAACATGATTTTTTTGTCGTTTTAATGGTACGGAACACTTTTTGAGTTTGACTTGCACTTGCCCGGTTTTTTTATTAGATAATAGTTTAATTTAAAGGACTGATAGTTCCTTCATAAAACTTAAAACAATAACTTGGTAGGTAGGTATTGACTTTTCGATTGGTCGAATTTGTCGGGTTTTTTTTGTTTTAAAAACGTAATTGTATCGTGCTGCAGTACACCTGTGTCTGGGATCTGATTGATGCGCTTGGCGCGGTTTCGTATCTCTCTCTCGGAATAGTTGATGATGATTGAAGTTACCTTGTTCGATTGGCTTCACACTGGAGCTTTACATAGCATTAAGGAAAGCATCATTAAAAAAAAGGTAGACCCCAAGCCGTGTTTGTTGCCTGATTCTTCTAGGCTTGGTCGCGTGGAATCGGCGTAGCTTCACCTAGTTCCTAAGACGTTTCAAAGTGATTTTTGAATTTGTATTTTGATTTACGCTACGGTTGCACTACGATACATACGCGGCATTTACGAGACGTTTCAAACTAAGACTAAACTCAGAACTGAGTTGAAGCATTATTATCTGATGATCTCTCCCTAAAAAATTGACAAAGCATTGTTAATACATCTTTTGGAAACTGCTGCTGATCCCCTGAGGATGCAAATATTACCAAAGTACTGATTTCTTTAAGTATGGATGGTAGGTAGGTACCTACCTATACTATATAATACTCAAATGCTCCTGGCTCCAAAAATTAGCATCTCTATGGGTGTGTTGGTATATTTAAAATTCTGATTAAATATATAAAATCATAGCTAACACATCTCACACCCACCAACTTTGATGTAGTTCTTAATAATTACAATATACCTACCAAAATAGGTAAGTAGGTACAACAAAAGGTACAGGTAAAAGCTAATTTTTATGTTTTTTTTTTACAACAAATCATTTTCGAGTCATAAAAGATATCATAGAAAAAATAGTTATGAATAATAAAACTATGTTTTTTTCCTTACTTTTTGGCTAGTATTTAGGTAGGTACTTTAGGTAGGTATTGGATCAACTTACATGATCAAGATTTCATTACAAATAAAGAATTGAGTTGTTCAATATTTATATTCAATAATTAGAAAAAATATTTTATGCAGATTATATAGGTAAGTACACATAAATATATAAAAAAAAATCATAAACCATTTTATGAAATGGTTCTCAAAGCAGGTACATTAAAATAAGTACATAAAACTTACTAAGTAACTAGTATATTGTATTTTAATGAGTAAAATTGTAAGTTACAAATGTTATTTCCTAAAAATGATTAAATACAACAAAGCTGGTAGAGAAGTTACCGGCGCGGTAAATAAAGGAGGTAGATTTATAAGACGTACCATCTACCATGTACTTATGTAGGGCATGTCGTATGAAATATACCATTCTCCTCAATTTTATTTAAAATATAATAAAAGATCTCAAACTTATACTAAAACAGTAATATAAAGGTACCAAAGTATTACTCACCGAATCTCATGAACGACAATCCAACTTTCCAAGAATTGGAAATATCAAGGAACCCAGCTTGTATTGTTTATCACAGTTCGTTAAATGCACGGCACTTTGCTTTATTAATGTTCTTTCGTTCGTGTGAGTTTATTGTGTCGTGCGATTTTAATATAATGTGTTTCGGAGAAAAACTTTCTATCGTACAGAATAAAATACACAATAATACGAACCACAACGAGTGAAAGCGTGCGACTGACTGACATTACTTAAATGCTCTTTGACTGACATGACAAGCAAGAGCGTGACAGGTAGCAGCTCAACTTACGAAGTGACAGTGACAGCACGAGAATTGAATGAGTGATAAATTGACGTTGACATTTATACTTTATAGAGTACGTTCAGAAACTGATACAATACGGTGTTTTACAAATGAAATGAAATAGGATCACGACTGCAATTCCCAATTGAACGGGTAGACGTAGATTATAAGTACTCTCTCAGATTTAAATGCGATTAGCTTCATAGAGATATAACGTAGAGGGTAGTCTGAGGCACATCCAAACATTATGATTAGCACAATAACCACATTTCGCAGTAGTTAGCATTCCATACATGACAAGTTGCAGGCCCATCACCGCTTTTTTGAAGTTTTGTTATAGAAATGTAATAGTGAATAACATAGCCTCAAATCAAGACCTTCCCTCCTTTTTATTATTACCTAGGTAAGTAACTACCTATGAGTTACATTCATCTACTTATTTTTTCTTTTTAGAAGGAGTTTTCTTTAGATTGCGCATGAAACGGAATGCGCCTAGTCCACGGCGCACCATAGTGCCGCGCCACCATGCTTGGATTTTTGTCGCCGATGTTCGTATGCGCTCTTCGCGAGCTAAGCGTGCTGCACGCTCGCGTTTGAACGTCAGCCATGAACGCATCTCGCCTGCGTGCAAGTCAAACTGAAAATTTTAAAAAAATAGTTTAGGTAGGTGGTAAGTGGTAACTAGGTACTTCAATAAGCAAAGCAGTAAAATCATCGTTAGAAATTTGTACTTCACTGAGTAAAATATAATAAAATCCTTACATATGTACTTACATAAATGTACCTATTGGATGATTAATCTTTCACTCTAAATTTTGAATCAGACACGAATAAGGAAGAAAATCCAAGTGCCGAAAGTATTATTTTATTGACTTTTACCAGCTTCTGCAGCTCTTCATGTCTAAGAGTAGCCACACGAAGTTGTTCGCATCTAGCAGCTAATCTGCCTTTAATATCGACGGTGTCGGTAGCGAAACGCTTCTCCCAATGCACCAAGGAATCTTTTCGCTCCTGAAATGATACAAAAGAGATCATATTTAAAAAAGTACTTATGTAGGTACTCGTAGGTACCTAGGTACTTACGTCCACCAAAATCTCTTAGAAATGGAGCAGAATCATTTAACATGGAGGATCCACCGTAATCGTTGTGGGCACTATAAGCATGCCCACAACCTAAATAGACTTGTAACGTCATAATTGTATTTTAGCAATTTTAATAAAGTGTCGTTTTTAGGGTAAGCTAGACAGTTGAAATTTTCACAGATGATGTATTTCTGTTATGATGATATTGCCGCTATGACAGTAAATACTAAAAACAGATTAAAATAAATATTTCGTGTAATATTGAAATTTCGGGTTCTTTCTTGACCGTGACCACAATTACTTAGACACAGTTGTTTATTGAGGGCTGGATCCGCGCTTGTCTTAATTATAAAGTATGTAATTTCCATTACCATAATCTGCATCTCGTATGCCTTTAGCAGTTCTTCATGTACGCGTTTCTCGTGGTCCAAGTTTGGTGGTGGGGCTCTGGGCTGCTGGCATCGAAGCTCCAGGGATTCTGCACGTGCGGCCACCCACTTCTCAGCATAGACTAATCGCACATTTGCATTCATTTGATCATCCTGGACATATAGGTAGGTACACACATTAACAATAATCTCAAGAACCCCCTGTCCTTGAGATGAAACCAGAGGAGTAGGAGACTAATTAAATTACTGCAAAATGTGGGCATATGCCAAATGCGATATTTTGACGTGTCTCTGACTAATCCCTTTAGATATCAACAAGGATCTGAGCACCTGGAGATCCGAGAGGAAGATGTCTACCGTACTTGGGGTTGGGGATTACTGTCGTGATCTTATTATTATTTTTGTTTTTTAATTATTAGTAGCATATTGTGTTTTGACAGCCTCCGGGAGTGAACCGCCGCGCAACACTATCATCAATAACAAGTAGTCGGTCGTTTGTGTTGGGTGGTGCTAGATAAGTCCAAAATTACTTAGGTAAAATGACCGTTGATTTACGTACTTACATTGATCTTATCTCGAATAATGGCGGTTTTTTGATCAGCATTGCGAAGCCGCGTAGCCCACTGAACTCTCTTCTCCTCCAACTCAACGACTATTCCATCTCGTGTTCTTTAAAAATAAAAAAAAACTTGAGCCGTCACGGTACTCGTGGTAGCTGTGAAACATCGAAATTATTATGTACAGGTAAGTGATAATATGCATAAAAGTATTTTCAGATGAAAAGTATTAGTCTCTTTCTACAACGAGCAATTTACTCGTGAGCCAAAGCTTGAGTGAAACGAAATATATTTTAGTACAAAAGAGCGTGACAGTATATCGTGAACCAGATCGGACGCGGTTCGCGGTTCTTCGGCAACAACTCATCTTGTTAAATTAGGGTCCTATAGCCTTTTAAGTTAAGTGAATGCAATCTGCCACGTGCGGAATGCTCGTTCTGCCTAAATTGGGTATAATGTGGGTGACAATAGTGAAGTTGGAATGTGTTCTGACTAATAACTTTTTAGACAATCAAGTATCTGCAGTGCCGTCTGTGCCGTCATACCTACTCCACCGTATGACGGCATCACGCAAAATCATAATCTAGCTGCCACATTTTTGCGATCTATTTGCGTAGACAACGAACATAATTATAATTACGTCTAAAAAACTAAAGAGAAAACCAACGGAAATGTATCGACCAATTGAAAAGTCAAAGGACTCGTTTTCGAAAGGATTCGTTTTTTAAGTTTTATGAAGGAACTTTTTTTCTTTGGGACTTTTCTCTACACAATAGAAATAAATCATCGAAATCAGATTACCTACCAAGTAACGAAGACATGCGATGCGCGGTCATAGGTACCTTCATAAAAAAAAAAAAAAAAAAAAAAAGCATGTCAAATTAATAACCTCCAATTTTTTCGTTAAAAACATAAACTTTCGCCGAACCGCGATAATGATTAGCAGATAGACACAAATAACTGGGCTAGGGAAACTTACGCTAACAGCTGTTCGTGTTGCAGCCGCTTAGAGACTGCTGACGAAGCCCGCTGGATAAGAAAGTCCACTGCTTTCTGCAACGTTGGAAATTCTCCATTGTTCGCCACTTCAATGAGAGTTCTAATCAAAACATCTTTCACTGTATTCCTGGAAAGGTAATAAATTTTATAATTTCGTTGCGTGGCATCGGCTTTTCAATGTACCTAGGTACCTACTGACCTACGTAAGTACTGTTTTTGTACATGTTTATTGTTCCAAATAAAGATTTTTATTATTATGTAGATAAGTCATAATCTACGACTTATCAAATTACATCATTAACGGTTCATTCATATTTAATTATGTTTGATTCTCCGAAGTCCCAAAAACTTTTAACTAAAAATTTAAACTTTTTAGAAAATTCATATAGTGGTTATATGCTATGATATATATCATATGCCTAGCTGAAGCCAAACAAAAGACATCAACGCGCTTTTATTATTTAGGAAACAGTCCTTAGTTTATTCTCATTAAAATAAAACTCAAATTAATAGTAATTTTGGAGCTTTTCTAATGGCTAGCCAAGCAGTTGTACAAAAAATACATAATAAGGTTAGCTGGAAGAAATGCTAACTAGTATTAAGTTCGCCTATGTATTTGTCTTGTATTGTGCAATAATTAATTTTCTCTATATGTTTTTGATGAGATATCATCGAGTAGATCGATGTGGGATTATGTTTAAATTATTTAAATTCCTAGATGCTTGAAGCGACATCTTTAAATAAATGCTAGAACTTACCGGTCTCTCGCAATTTTTTCGCGCTGGAGCTTTTCGTGTTTGTTGCTGACTTGCCAACATTGTGCCCGAAGCTCAGTGCTGCCCTCTGTTAATAGTTTTATTGTATTACCCATAGAGGGCGTTAGGAACCAAACTTCTGATTTGTAAATTTTGTAATGGCTTTACTTGTTTAGTTGTTTACTAAATTAAATAATAATTAATAATAGATGATGCGAAAACAAAACTAAAAATAAATATATGTATACTTTTTTTATGATTCTTAATACATTTAACTAAATAATATAGAAAACGAAAACTTACCTAGGATTTTAATTTGAAGCAGTGCCACTTCCAGAGTCAATGCAAACAACAGGGCATCCATGTTACAAACCCTGAAATAAAAAACACCCTATTTTCTCTTACCTACTTAAACATAATTTTCTCATAGTCACAAAGTATTCTAGGATGCTCATAGTTTCATAGATATTTCCCCATCTGTCCTGATTTTGTAACCTATTCCAATAATTTCATTATCAATGATATTAATTTCCAAAGTAAGGCTACGACACCCACGCAAATTAGGTAAGTACCTACGTAGTAAGTAGGTAGGTATCTAAGTAATATAATTAACATGAGCTCCATCATTTAAACAGATGAGTGAGATGAGTTTTAGATTGTAAACCAAATCTGTGTAGCATAATGTAGCGTAGCGCCACCGTAGCGTAGTGCTACCGTTATATACACGCGAAATTTTATATGGAAGTCTAAGATTTGATTATTGGGAGTGGCCTACCGTACGACACGCGATATTTATGTATAAAACTAAACTTAGCACTCAGATCAGTACAGTAAATAATGTAAGTAACTACTTACTTACCTACGAGTAGTTTATAACTAAACTATTACAGTGCTGAGTCTAAGATTTTATGAAATACGTAAAGTGAAATAGACGTAAAGTTAAACCAGGGAATAAGCGGTAGGTAAGGGGAAAAAGGCTTCCTTTATGTATATTTATCCTATAATAACTCATGCGTGTATCTGTATAACTGTTTGTCTGTTCTGGCACCTTGCTTGAAAAATAAGAGAAGCAGAGACTTTAAATTTGGCACAATGTTAGATTGTGAGTAATATCTCGTTGTGTCATACAGTGTTAGATGGGATGCTGATAAGCAATAACATGTTAATCCACAAAAATGTGAAAAATAAGATTTTAATGCAGGACGCTTCTTTAGTAGTTATAGGACATTTTGCAATAAGGTTTTAACTTGGTTAAACGATTTAAATAGGTACGTAAAAAATGCCTAAAATTCTTATACCGAAAACAGTACTTCGGGTACAACATTTTGCATTATGATACTTAGTTCCTTAGAAGATTTTTCAAACACGTACAGCGCCATCAGTTTAAAGTTATAACAAGTTAAGGGACTCGAGCGGTTATTGCGAAATTAGTTTGTGTTTGTTTTCGAGTGTGTCAACAAAGTTTGGTATCAAAAACTACAAAAATATTAATTAACTAAACTCGTTCAAGTTGTAATTTAATGTTAATGTTAAGACGCTGCCAGTCGACGATTATTTTTGTTCGAAACGAAAAAATAAATACTTGTGAACAAGCCACATCTCCTATTTTATAATGTATAGTATATGTGAATAAAGATGTACCCATCTTTAATCACTTAGATAAATAATCCTACCGACCGCTGCAATGATGACAAACACACGTCCGCGCGTGGTCCGCCTTAGCTTTTCGAATAAATTAATGATATAAATTATGTATAATTACTTATCAAAAATCTATCCTAATATAAATCTAGATCTACATATTACCTATATTTAACAATAAATCACAAGTTGATTTTAATAGTAGGTATATAAAATATTTCGATCATAAATTCTAAAACGTATCATTTTGAAATAATATTTTTATCGTGAAAAGTTTCTGCTATTATGTTTTCAGCTTAATAGAAATCTAGGTAGGAACCTGAAGTAATATACTTATAAAAATAGGAGATGTGACTTGTTCAGAAGTATTTCTTTTTTCGTTTCGAAAAAGAGCAATCAGCGACTGGCAGCCTCTTAAGTAGGTACAGCATTTTATTGAAAACTTACAAAATAGAAATCCACAATATTATTAGTTAAATTTAAAAATAAAACATGCACACGTTGTTTATTTCTATTTTGTAAGTTTTCAATAAAACTGCTGTACTTAACATTAAAAAATGCCATGTTAATTTTATTGATAACACATAAAAAAAAATTATTTAAGTTAATAACGCATTAATCAATATAGCGTCAAGTTACTTGACATAGATGACATTGAGTGTGAATCCGCAATTTTTTGTTTAGCAAAAATATGTTAGGGAACTTAACATGTTTACTAAAATAAAATGACTAATAGCGCATTTTGTCATAACAAATTTTGTGTTTATTATAATAACTAAACTACTAATGGTGTTTTTTTTTAATGCAGGTTGAGCTTAGCTTATAATTAAAGTACAAAATTTACACAATGAAGGAGTTTTTATAGAAGGTAGAACTTATAAGGTGCAAAGACTCAGAGAAACGCAATAAACGAGAATTAGATAGATGTAGCTATATTCAAAACGCTCCTTACGATAAATGGAATCGAATAAAATACTGAGAAAGTTAAGATTCCTGCCAAGCCGAAGGCACAAACACTTGAACTTAATGGGAAATTCAGATAATAGATTTCTAGATACGATGGATAGATATCATTATAAATACAATTTCTGGCCTTGTTCGCGTTAATTAACAATACCCTTTGGATTCTATATTATTTAGAAATAATTGACACAAATCCATCTTACCTCTGCCTCCATTTGTAAACTACTCTCTCATCTCATTTGTCACGGTAAATAGACTACAAATAATCTGAAATAGGCTTTTGTTTCTTACAATATGTCACCAACATCTGATCACCGAAGTTGTGTTGTTTTTTCGATAAAAATGGGGTATCGTAGCAACTACACAACATGGTGCAGGAAGGTTCGTATATTACTAAGATTATTTTATCGATAGGTACTTATTTTACGAAGGTTACGCAAGTCGTAGGAGTAGATCAATAATTATTACCTAGGTACATAAAAATGCGGGACATACATATCAACAACTCCCATCAATGAAACCATCAAATGTCCTGATTTCCGGATACAGAAACAAATGTATTTGTTTAAAATATATAAAGCAATCCAAACTTATGTCCTTTATATAGCCGTTGTCAAGCCATATTTGAATTTACAAAAAAATAATAATATAAGTTTCATGAAACGGAAAACTTTAGGGTGTTTTTTTTATTTATTGTATCTCATAACATCATCCTAATTCAAAAGATATATTTTATATTCTAACATTTTTTTCATGAATAAATGAGGATAATTAAAATAATATAAGTAAAAGACTTTCTTTAAATATACCTACATACTCCACCAGTAAATATAATTATGTAAATGTCGCTCGAATATAAAGTAACATTACCATTAGCCCGAATTTTGAAACTTACAGCCGATAAAATGAATGTTAATAGCGTAAAAGTTAGCTCGCAACGTATAATATCACACTTTACTACCTATTCTTGTACCACCTCAAAAATCACCTCAACTCACTAAGAGAGGCCACACGACAGTCGGTTACCCACCGCCCGGAACCGAAAACAAAATATCGTAACAATATTCGTATCAAAGTCACATCGTTTCGATTATAGTTTGAACAATGAAACGACCGTAGTTACTTTTGTCAATTATCGGTGTTTGTAATCCTACTTACAAATCAGTTCTAACTATATTCGAAACGATGTAACTTTGATACGTATTGTTTTTGGTTCGCGAATAGACCCCTCAGTAACGTACATGCTTTATAAAAGGAAGACCTATCAGTTAGAAAAATCCGAACATCATTCGTAGAAGAGCTAAAAGAAACCAGATGCCAGATAAGACAAATATATCGATTGTCTTTGTATAGGTATCTGCCATCCCAAGGGGAAGGTTTTAGATAATTACAATTTTCTATTTTATAATGTGAAAACGATAAGTTATTTAACAAGAAGGAATAATATTTGGATTATAATCTATTGTTGAATAAAAAAGAGTTGGTTGTTACTATCAAATGAGGGTTCGATCCCTGCTGATTTAAATTTTGGGTAGCATTAAAGCTCGTTATAAAGAGATTGAAGTTATGTAGGTATTTATCATCACTACATAGTATAAAGCAAAGTCGCTTTCAGTTTCCCGCGTCTGTATGTCTGTATGTATGTTTGCTTATATCTTTAAAACTACACAACGGATTTTGATGCGGTTTTTTTTAATAGATAGAGTGATTCAGGAGGAAGGTTTATGTATTAAACCCGTGCGAAGTCGGGGCGGGTCGCTAGTATTTAATAAAAAACACACTTTCTTATGATAAACTACCAATATTTTGAATAATACAAAGAACATTTATTATTCCATTAATTTAACAGTTTGGTCGTTCCTCTGGTAGAAGAGTAATGAAATCACGTGGCTTTCCGGGCGTGTCGCCTAAATTATATCACTCTAATTATCGCTCAGACGCTGAGTGTCCCTCGGGCGGAGTGGCGCGTTACGAGGGACACTTATGCCAGTATTGTAGATAAAGATGGCTGTATATTATTTACAGAAAGATATTTATAATATATTCCCCTAAACGCCCGCGTTGTAATCGTCCGTTCAGAAGTTACGACCAAACAGCAAATTTTGTGGTCAAAATTTCTGGATTGCGTTAGAATAATTAATTTTCACGATTTTTTTATGCTTGCAAGGAAATTTTTAAAACAAACAAAACTTGAATGCAAAAAAAATCCGACGTGGTTGGGAAAGAGTCATTAGCTTACCCTAGGTTGTTGGTTAAAAAAAATCGAATTAATGCCTGGCAAAACGCTGAAAAAGTTGACTGGACTCTTTATTTGGGGACAGATCCATTTATATTCGTGCCTACAAGACGGTCATGACACAGTTTGAAGTGTGAAGTCTATTGAAAACGGTCAGTTTATGGGCTTTGATAATTTTAGGAACAATATAAGACCTGTATCAACCGACACCAGTTGGTGTTGGTCCTTATAGGTAGCATACTCACTTGACTGGCCTCACAGCTCAGTTGGTAGTAGCTCTGCCTTCTGCGCTCTTCAAAATACTGAATGTTGGCATCACATAGGCTTTAAATAAAAAACCAATACTTAATAAGTAACGTTTTTATTGAACGTAATTTATATTTACTGCATCTGCTCTACCTTCACTAGTTATAGAGATCATTAAGATAACATAAAATAACACGTATATACGTAATACATAGCATAAATCCTATCTGTACAATGAAATGACAAATTACTATAACTATTAGGCGTAGATTATGTATAATTTATTAAAATGAAAACAATAAACCTAATTGGTACACTGAAGTGTACAGACGTCAGCACTAACCGTCGAATTCGAAAAGGGCGCATCTACATCCTATCTAAAATTGTATCAGTTAGTATGAAGAAATTAAATTGGGCATTTGATGGTTAATTAAATTTCTTCATAGCTCGTTTCTGAACAAAGTTAACGAAGTTAGTAATAATATATACCTACCTACCTGATCTAAAGGTAAATTTAATTTCTTCATAATTCTTAACTTAATACTGGAAAAAAATTTAGATGCGCCCTTTTTAAAGACGGCAAAAAAGGCTTATGGATTGCGTTCACATAGTCGACACAACGCACGACAAACTCTAAGATAAAAAGTCATGATCTAACAGGCCACAGATAGCTTTGCGAATTCTTTGATTTGTTCGACATTTATATTAAGAAATCCAATAGTGCTAGGCTATGTGGACGCAAGGCTTTAATCATTTGGGAAATATATATTATTATAAAGTATTTATACATATTTACTAGTGTACTTAGTAGTTTAAACATTGACGATTAATGTTTTCGTAGGAATGTAGATTTCTAAAGGAACAGCGAACTACGTAACAATTTAACAAGCATAGAAAAATACGATTAGGATATTTCGCGGGTTAAAAGTTACCGTTCACCACAAGACAGGGTGTTACATAAAAACAAAGTGGGTATGTCGAGATTGATACTCGTAATATACGAAAGTACGTAGAATGCTTGACTTTATCATAACATTACATCAGCAAAGAAAAATATACCTTTATGTCGCTTACCTTTGAAATATCTTGCAGTCTGACAAATTGGCACAAGTATTGATGTACCTAACATAATTTTTATACGAAAGTCCTAAAAAATGCGTACAACATTTATTCCGATCTACGAATATGCTATAATATGCTACCTAAGAATAGGCTCAAGATATATATATATATGCTAAAATAAGTTGAAATTTGTTTTTTTCAAAGCAAAAGTAGTAGTTTTCAAATCAAAGGTACTCAATATATTTTTTAACAAAGATTATACTTTGTTGTAACACCTTGTCTCCAGCCAAGTAGTGACAGCTCACAGAAACAGAAAATAAGTTGTCAAGGATTGGATTTTAGTTGTCGTAGCGAGCTTGAGCGGAGTTGGCCCAGAAACCTGAAACAAATGAACAATTTTGTACTATCCATCCTTATTTTATTCTTTTTTTAGGCCGTTGCCATTCAATTAAAGTGGTTCTGGGGTGGAGACCATGCCCCGGAAGCGTAGCGTGTGACTCCCCCTCCCCCCATTTCCCCACTAGATTGAAAGACGACCTGATAAAGGCTACACTGGGAGCCGTCAGGTTCAGGCCGACAAAATCTGTCGCTCGGGAAATCTATTGGTAGGGCTATGTTCAGCAGCGGTCGTTCTACGGCTGAAATGATGATGATTTTTGTTTTCGTTTTAATTGAAAATTTGATGACTAATGGCTTTTCAATGTTTTTTTATAATAGGTGAGAAGATTAATTACGCAGCGTCCATCTTGTTTTGTCTAAAGCCTATTTGAATTTAAGATACGCGGATTCTGCATTAATTTAAATGAAGGTTTAATTTATTGTGAAAGTAATGCGTATAGGAATTACTTTACAAAATAACTTTTTACTCAGCGTCTTACATAACTTTAAACTGTTGCATTCTAGTATCTCTAGTTATTTTATATGATCTTAGTTATCCTTATTATAAGTAGGTATTTCCAGAGACGCTTCACCTTTTATAGCTTTATTTATTAATTTGTCAGAAAAATCTATTCTCATCTTTTATAGGCCAGATTTTTATTTCAAATCACAATATTTTTAGTTACGAAAGATCTTTTTCTGTAATTACTAATATCAGATTTATTTGTTTTTGTTAATCTTAAATTAACAAAATATTTATTTTTTTATATTTTTGCCAAACGAGTAAAAAATTGTAAAGATGATTACTCTGAATATGAATATAGTGTTTCTTTCAAATTAAGTACCTACACTTAACAGGCCTCCCTGTTAAGTGTACTTAATTTGGTATCACTTACGGAATAATGAAATGATGTTCTGAAACAATCTTGAATTCTAACTTCCTATCGAAAAAATCGGAGTTAAGGAAAATATTAGTTCCAAACATTGTTACGAGTATTATTCCAATGTACTTCTGTAAATTACATACCAACATTGCGTTTCAGAGCCGAATAGAGTAGAACCATGCGAAGGCGATTTCATTCAATAATTTATTCTGTTTGTATTCATCTGCCCTCGGTTTCCGAGCTTAATGCTCCGTGTTGCTTCCTTAGCGACCCATTTACATTTGCAGTTTGAAATAAAGATTAGCGCTCTATTGTTTTACTGGTGGGGTGGTCGTATCGAATTGCAGTAAACTTTTTTATTTCACTGATCTATCCTGTTTTATGTACTAACCAACGCTCAACTTAGCTTTTTTCAACTATTATCTGCCATGTACTGAAAATCGAAATATAACCAAATAGTAACTAAGTAAAGTTAACCCAACAGTCACATAGTCCTGACCCCATACTATAATTCCCTGTGTCGTATGTAACAGAAACTCATACCACTAACTAACATACTCTGATGTTTTCCTTTAACATTCTGAGCACATTTTAATACGCACATACGTTTTGTTAATTCAAAAATTCTTTGGAGTACGGACGATATTCAAACACACAATTACGTCAACACCGCTTAAATAGATATTCGCATTAGCTTGCCGCCCCTTCATCAGCAGTCATAGTAAACTGACCTCGCTTGCCCACGTTCTGAAGGAAGACCCGGTTAGCCATGGCTTGCCGTTGATTAGCCTCGCGCATCTGCTTGCGGGCCACCTCCAGCAGGAGCCGCTGTCGCAGCACTTCCATCGGGTTACTGATGGACAGCGACGGCATCTTGCGCTTCGATCGAGCGCGCCCGTCGCGAAGCTCTGCTACTCTCTGTGGTATTTACAAACCTATTAGATTTTGTCATATAAACAATCACATCATTTCATTGGTTCATCAGCATTTTCTTGGTTTTAAAGTGAGAGTATTACGGATAACCTTAAATTTAAATGCCACCCAAAATGTTCGTAATAGCGGGATTAACGGGGTACAAACCCGCATCTAACCCTAGAATCGGCAACGCGATACCAACACCATGTGTACGAAAGAGAAGTTGTTTTTTTAAATATTTTTTGGCTATATTTTTAGTATATAAGTATTCTATAAGTTATCTGGATCTCATAGTACAAGCTTTGCTTTGCTTTGCTCCAGGCGCTCAAATCCTTCAAGATGTCTAAAGGGGTTTGCCAGAGGCACGTCCAAACACTAGGTACTTTCACTAAGCGCAAGCTTACTCGTAACAATATTTTATAATAATTTTATGGCTAATTACCAGAAATCAATATTCTCTACGTCATTGAAACGGATACGGCTAATTAACGAAAAATTGTGTGGCATCTTATAACCCTTACAGTATGGCCATCATCATTGATCACTTTAGGAATAGCTACTAAGTAATATTTAGATATGTAGTTTTTTGGGACACAAGATTTGTAGCATTTGTTACCTATAAGTCGGCACTGCATCTAACCCGAAAAAATCCGATAAAATAAACCTTTGCCCTGCACTATTTATCCACATTCACTTCAACACCTTACCGCGTAATGTTTAACCATTGAAATTGAATAACAGGTGAGTCAGCTCCGTTGAAGCACTCGCCCTGCGAAGGTGCTATTATACAAGTATTTATTGAATTACGGTACCCTTCTTAAGACCGATGGAAGCGGGCGCGATTTATTCCCTTTATTGGGGAAATGTTTTTATGGATTGCATACATAGTAGGAGACTTGCCTTGTGAACATCAACAATATATAACTGCAACCTCGTAGAGTAATTATCCTACTAAAAATGTTCGAGATGGGCTTTTGAGTTTAAAATATACAGAACGGATATAAACTAAGTACTATGGATTTTTACCTAATGTAAAATGTGGACATGTGCCAAATGTAATGTTTGAACGTGCCTCTGACTATCCCTTTTAAATATCTTTAAGAATCTACTTTCCTAGCGATCTGAGAGAATGTCTACCGAATTTGGGGATTAGAGTCGGTCCTATTTCGTATTCCTATTTCCTGGTTTATGTTTAGGTATCTTCTATATTAATTAATATTCCAAACGGGTATTTATCTCGTTATTATCTAATACCGACATTTCGACTGTGTTACAACAATCGTGGTCGAAGGAATACATAAATACTCGTTTGATAAATTAATTAATATGTGTTCTGATCGCGAAAGTTGTTGATAAAGACATATCCTAGTTGTTATATGGTTTTGATAGCTCTTTATAATCTGCAATGTGTTACTTCACACTACGAGTATTATAGTCAAAGAGTACAAAGTCGTGTATCTATAAATCTACTTAACCCTACATAATCCTACCTAGTATCTTCCTTATTAAAAACCGCTTAAACCAAAATTATATATATAATTATTATTATATGAAATACTCATTGTCCTAACTAACTGACAGACATTGCAGAGCCTAAACATACAAAAGAAGAGTGTGTTTTTTTTAGAATGACTGACTGACAAATCTATCATCGCACAGCCTAAACCACTCGTTCTCAACTTTAAATTTTTAGGGTGCATTCCTTTTCGTAAGTGCACTAAGAAAGGAATTTCAAAAATGTATCCCCAAGGGGTTGTAGTGGGGGCTGTGACTCCTCCGTGACTTAAGCTTCACGTGATCTAAGTCACGGGGGTTTCCTCTAGTAAAATATAAAGGATGACCTGGAAATGTGAGTAACATTACACTTTGTTGTAAGGATCGCGAACAAAAGCACGGGCCTAATCTCGCATCAAATCACTACATAGTATAAAGCAAAGTCGCTTTCCGCTTCCCGCGTCTGTATGTAGGTATGTATGTTTGCTTATATCTTTAAAAATACACAACGGATTTTGATGCGGTTTTTTTTAATAGATAGAGTGATTCAGGAGGAAGGTTTGATATAAATTATGTATAATTACTTATCAAAAATCTATCCTAATAGAAATCTAGATCTACATATTACCTATCTTTAACAATAAATCACAAGTTGATTTTAATAGTAGGTATATAAAATATTTCGATCATAAATTCTAAAACGTATCATTTTGAAATAATATTTTTATCGTGAAAAGTTTCTGCTATTATGTTTTCAGCTTAATAGAAATCTAGGTAGGAACCTGAAGTAATATACTTATAAAAATAGGAGATGTGGCTTGTTCAGAAGTATTTTTTTTTTTTCGTTTCGAAAAAGAGCAATCAGCGACTGGCAGCCTCTTAATATATTAGAAAACCACTGATAATTTTAAGATTTCAAATCAGCGCGACTTTTTTTTTTAATTTTAAATGCTGTTAACGAGTATACAAAGACATTTTGTAATATATTTTGGTATCAGCTTTGCACCCGTGCGAAGCCGGGGCGGGTCGCTAGTAAAATCTAAAGATATACTTCTTATCCTATCAATCAAAATGATCTTTGATAAGTGGGTAAGTTCGTATAAGCCAGATGCTAACTAGTGTTGGAGTTTTATCGTCTTGGAGTACAGACTTTTCAGTAAGCCACGAGACACAGAAGCGATCAGCTGTTGATGTAATTAACACCGATGAACAAATTCATTTGTCGACCGCTGAAGTTTGCTCATGGTAATAGCATGGTGTGATAGTAAATAAAACATCGAAACATGATTTATTAAACGTTTATTGTGCTCAGATTCACATTGAATTTAAAAGTAGTCAATAGAGTCCAATAGATATATATCTAGTTAATACAACAAGCCATTATATTTGTTAATGTTTATCTACTCTTGATAGAATTTCAATATCAACTTCAAACAATTCAAATTGTGTATGCTTAATAATTAAATAAATATGAATATCTATTATAGCGAAACAAATTAATAAATACCTACTTATTTATAGATTTGTTTACCTTTGGCTATACAAAGAATTTTTTTTTCATACACGTAATAAGTTGTAAATTTATCTACTTACAGTTACTTATAATAACAACAGCTGAATTTTCTATTTGAATGAGAGTAAAATATATATTATATTATTACTTATAGTGTTACATCATGTAACAAAAACCCTTTGCGATAACTTTATGAAAGCATATTTTTTCATCGCGTAAATTTTCTCTCATTTATCGAATTTGTAACATTATGCGATTTCCGAATTATTGACCTCGCCGCAAATAAGAGTAAAACTGTAGCAAAAAAATATGAATATTTTACCCTAAATAAATAAATAGGGGAACGAATTTGCAAATAAATATACATATTTATTGTGATTATATTTTGACAGTACCTAGACCCAAAGGTCGGAAAGGGCTTTTATTATATGTTGTATTTATTTAGTGTTAGGTCTGTTTAGTATAATTGATCTTTAGTAGTATTTGTCAGGAACGTCGGACCACTGCTGGTATCCTGTAAACAGAACAAAAGTTAAATAAACCGACAATCTATATTATTACAGTTTTATCTCATTATTTTTTAGTTTTATCTGTTTTAGGCATATTCAAGGAAATGAGCGCCTGGAGATCTCAAAAAATGTCTACTGTACTTGGGGATTACAGTCGTGATCAAAATTGGCTACATACAAAATTGGATTGGGCTACCTAAAACACCCAGTTTATGTTTATTTACAAACAAAACAACTACCTACCTTCACCATTTTTTTGACAAAAACAAGTAACTAGCCGATATTGTTTTTTTTTTATTAGAAGGAAAATTATTTTTTTTTACAATAATCATGAACGGAAGAACCCAAGTAACCCAACATTACTTCAAAGCTCCAAGGGGAGCTAAATTTTGTCCTTTATGTTTGCAGTATCTACTTATTATCACAGTCTATGTTAGTATAATATCTTATCATGCTTTGTATTCCACAATGTTCAACATTTCTAATATAACCACGGCATTGTTTCTATAATTTAATTTTGTCACTTTCATGTCAACGAAACCAGATGGCAACAGATTTATGAGCCGTTTTTGCTATAAATGTTTTATACGACAATAATTATGGGACTCTTGCAAAATCATCAAGCTAAAGTGTTGATTAGTTACTTCTAAAGTAACTTTAATTGCTAAATAAAAGTAACGATTAAATTTTATCAGTTTAACAAATGAAAACTATCTGTCTTGATTAGCAAAGATTGCATAGTATCTATTATTCATTATGTAGGATACGTACCTATTAGTTTGATATTAAGTAAAAAAAGACATAATCAACTTGCGACTAATAACAGATACGATATCTACCTTGCAAAAAAGGCCTAAATTGTAATAAATAAAACAAAAACTGCTTTATAATATACTTTGTAGTTCGTGGATTAGAATCTTTACTATTAGTTTAGAAAATTTACTTGAATGTGAGTTCTCAGACATGCCAAGAGCTTTGAGCACTTTTTATATAGTTACCTATAAAATTAGCACCCTTTAAATTACACATTAGTGCAAGGTGAGCTGTGTGTCTGTATATCATCTTTGTAACATGAAAATTTTATAATAAACTAATTGACGAACTTTCTCTTTAATCCTGTTGAAATATGTAGTTTACTTACCTCGTTTGCCGATGTCATTCAAGAAGTTCCTATTGGCCGCATAGAGAAGCGCCTGTGCATGCCTTTCCTTCTCCAGACTGAGTTTCTGACGCAGCACGGACATAGGCATATCGATGGACAAGGATGGCATGCGCCGCTTAATGCGCCCATTGTTGATCTTCGCATCATACACGCACGAATATACGGATTAGGTTACAAATACTTGGGAAAAACATCTACGTCTCCACAAAAAGAATAATAAGGGTTTATTTGTATTTTCTCACTTAACAAAACCTCGTCCTATCGGTAATTTACGGAGATTGTGGGCCCTTATGTGCTACACACACGGCAGCTATAATGTATATTAATGTACATTACATCCCGGGATGTATAGCTTTAAATTATCTTAATATATCACACACACAACGGGTAATGTAATATATCATTCGCTTCATTCCATTATACGGAAATGTATTGGGATATATATTTTCATATCGCTCTGTATCTTAAGATACGAAGATGTAAAAAATTATATTATAGCTATCGTGTGTGGTCTCCAGATGATGTAATGAGATGTATCGTGCTATAATGTACATCTTTACATTATAGCTGCTGTGTGTGAAGCCCTTTACTTTTCTTACTTGAACACAAGCTTTGTGTTTAGTTAGTAATTTCGTGCTCTATGAAATTCTGCATGAAAAGTAGCTACTTACTCGTTGTAGGTATGAGTATGGCGTATATTCTCGTAAAAGCTCATTCAAACCTTTGTTGTCGCATTGCCTTTTAGCTTTTGATTAGCCTTTTACTGGCAAGTTGTGTGGCAGCTTGCGTCGCTCCTCCTAAGCTTGAGAATTTTATTTTCTACTTTATCACAATTTTCGTGAAAAAAATTATAATTTCAACCTCATTAATTTAGGATACATTTATTACGTGGTATGATGCACGTCTGTAATGATTATTTAGAAAATTATACATACTTGAAATAGTCATACCTACTCTTATTTACAAATGTAAATAAAATCTAACCTATACCCATTCAATGTACATACAAATATATAAATAATACTATTCTATTACAGAATATTTGCAAAATACATAATAACCAGTTGAGCTATCTAAAGACTGTTACAAACAGTTTATAGGTAGCTCAACTGATCCAGATGGACAGCAATGTTGATCCGTCAACTCTTAGATATGAATAAACAAAATTATTAATTAAGATGTTCATCGGAGGTTTAATGAAAAGTCAATATTAAAGATATTACATATTTTATTCAGTTTGTAAATTGTAATTTACAATTCAAGATGATGAAAAATAATCCAAAGTGATCAAGATTGTAGTATATTTTTAACTTGTTTTATGTAGTGATAGGGTATCTGAAGGGGGGTTGTCTTCAGAACTACTTCATTGTGCTGGAAAAATAAATTCTCAATCAGTTCACGTTATATATATTATTTAATGCTAAATATGGATAAACAATGGGAATCTTTGCCAAAGTTTATATTGAAGCGAAATACATCGTTCTTCACAATATCTATTACCATCTATTTATCATCTCTCTTTGATAGATAGAGATGAATGATAGATAGTATATACTAATACATAGTATATTATACCATACTATAGTATTATACTATCTTTGATTAGTCGAGTAACATTAAATTTCTTTCTGCAAAATATCAGAGATATGAGGAAGCTTATATATTATATTACTAGCGACCCGCCCCGGCTTCGCACGGGTGCAAAGCTGGTACCAAAATATATTACAGAATGTCTTTGTATACTCGTTAACAGTATTTAAAAATTAAACAAAAAGTCGCACTGTTTTGAAATCTTAAAATTATCAGTGGTTCTCTAATATATTAAGCATGTTATTATACATATAAATCTTCCTCCTGAATCACTATCTATTAAAAAAAACCGCATCAAAATCCGCTGTGTAGTTTTAAAGATATAAGCAAACATACAGACATAAATACAGACGCGGGAAGCGGAAAGCGACTATGCTTTATACTATGTAGTGATATGAGGTTTTTTCCTTTTGGTTAAAATATTTAATTTATTCAACTAGGTTTCAAACTTACCTTATCTCCCGACGTTGTTCAAAAGTTTTCTGTTCTCCTGGAGCCATACCACAAAGCTCCTAAAGTAAAATTTAAAAGTGACAACGCTATACGAGTTCGTATTGCGTCACTTTTGAACCGCGAGTAATATTATTTTTGAGCATGTGGTACGGCCCCTGACCTCTTTTCTTGGTTTGTCATCTTGGATCGAGAACTCACTCTTCGTTTTCCTTAACTGTCACCTTTGCAAGCACTTTATGTTTATTGAATTACTAATTGATTCACTGAATTTAGATCAATCGAAAGGAATACGATGCAATCTCGTGGTCAAACGAGATTCAGTTATATGTTCAAATATTTACCACAACAGTATGGTAGCATACGAGATTAATTATTTTACGAGGTCCTGGGACGGTCATCAAATACGAATAAACTTGTCACTTAAATCCTTGGTACTGTAGTAAATTCTAAGTATTTAGATATTTACTAAACGCCTGTCGACTTCTGGATTACCTTTGAAGTCTCACATTGACATTGTAATTTGTGTTACTAATTACAGGGAGGCTTTTAACTTTACCTAAAACAAAAAGGTCTCTGAAAATCTCAAGCAAATAATAGCCCCGTCAACAAACTTTTCCAGTACCGAGTTGTCCCGCAGTCCACGAATGATTAATCCAATTTACAGAAAATTATATCAATCGCAGGGAAACATTTTTGGCAACCCTATTTCGTGAGTTTAATGTCAATATTATTTTGTTACCTCTTATTTATTTAACAGAAGGTTACCTAAACATCTGATAGCATAATTCAAGCTTCAAAAATGTTATAAGATTAAAATCATATATTGCGTACCATAAAAATTGCCGGAAACCTTTTACGTTCGAATTGCTACGGCGCGTAGCTGGTTCGTAGAGATGTGCTACGCGTGTCTACAAGGTTTCAAAGATTGTTATTCCGTTGCTGTGTTGGCTTTGACAATTTATTTATTTCCTTTACACAAAAACAGTGCAAAAGGACATAATGCTAAAGCATTTTCAACCAGTTTCTACCAGTCATCCGAGGCGTAGAAAACGATGGTTTTTATATTTGTAAAAAGGTTTTTTATTCATACCTGTGATTCATGTGGCATATCGGAAAGCAGGTAGAGCCAGGGAGCTGCGGCATACCGGCCTCCCATCGGCTGAACAGCATACAGGCTTTCCTACAAAACAAATGTAAATTAATAATGTTTATTATAACTTTATTATAAAAGGTCTGAAAAAAACACGAAAATCAGCAAAAATGCTTACTCTGTTAATAAAAGCTAAAACCGAAGAGTCAGGGCGCATATTTTTGACTCGAAATCAAATAATTATAAAACTTATCACGTTCACATTTGTCGTTTCAATGCAAATAAAGATACACATCATTTTTCTATTGTTTTTTATTATTTATTTTTAATATTATCCGACTAAACTGACTGACTGGTTGAAAATTCAATGTAGGCGGTACTTATAACTGCTAAAAACAGAGTATGATCCAGTCAACCGAAAAAATAAGTCATTGGATGCTTATGAACACTCATTCATCGCATTCATTCAACGCTTCATGTCCCAGAAGAACAATGGAAATATTTTTCCAAGCTACGCCCACCAAAGTACTTATTGTTTACGAAGCAAAGATAATAACTAACTTCATAATTAAATATAAACATACATACAGGCTCAATTGAAAAATACAAGAATTTATAAATAAGTATCAAAACAGTAACATCGTACATAAATTATTTTTTCATATTAATCTTGACTTATTTAAAAACCGGCCAAGTGCGAGTCGGACTCGCGCACGAAGGGTTCCGTACCATTATCTATAAAAGCGGCAAAAAAATCACGTTTGTTGTATGGGAGCCCCCCTTAAATATTTATTTTATTCTGTTTTCAGTATTTGTTGTTATAGCAGCAACCGAAATACATAATCTGTGAAAATTTCAACTGTCTAGCTATCATGGTTCATGAGATACAGCCCTGTGACAGACAGACGGACAGACAGACAGACAGACGGACAGCGAAGTCTTAGTAATAGGGTTCCGATTTTACCCTTTGGGTACGGAACCCTAAAAACTACCGATTGCTGCTTTATCTACGTTATGGAAGTAAAACGCGGTAGGTCCAATTCGTCATCTCAAAGGATCTGGAAAGAACCACCCGTATAAACATTTCGTTCGTATGACTATACTAGCTGCTCGCCCCGGTTTCGCTCGGGTGGTACCTGGATAAAAAGTTGCCTATGTGTTATTCTGATGTATAAGCTATATTACTGTGTTTTTGCGTGAAGGAGTAACAAACACACATACACACACACTCACTCACTCAAAAACTTTCGAATATATAATATTAATAGCAAGTAGGAAGTATAGAGCCTAGATTCTAGGCTCTATACTTCCTACTTGCGATATTTTAACATTCTAGGCCCTAGAATGTTAAAATATCGCTGTTCTCAACACAAACAAACATTTTTTGTCTACTTTTATGTAGATAAAAACGCTTTCTCGGTAGCCCTATTATGAGAGTTCTACACTACAGTTGTTATAGAGTATCGTTAGCTATTTGTATGGAATATCTGGCGGTAACTACACTGAACTAAAATCTTCCATACAGATAGCTAACGATACTCTATAGCGATTTTAGTTTGGAAGTCTCATAATAGGGCTACGGCCCATAGGCAGAGCATGTGGTGGAGGGCCCTCAAATCGTTCATATTGTTCATAAAAAATTGTGTTCATATTTCGTGCTGCTTGATCTCGAAGATTATTAAACGTTAACTTTTCCGCTCAAAGAAAAAAATAAGTTTTACATCTAACCATTTGTAACAAAATTCAATATTTTTTAATTTTTTAATTTTTTTTTATTTTTAGCCTTTATCGATTTAATTATTATTTTTTTGTTTTGTGGTGGCGGCCCCCTTGTTGTGGCGGCCCATAGGCAACTGCCTATGTTGCCTATGCTTAAATCCGGCACTACAGTATGGGCTACGGGTGCCCATACTGACGGCCATTATCTAAATCTAAAGAGGCACTCACGTCATCAGGCGCGGACGGGTCCATCTGAACCATGTCCATGTTGAGAGAGTCCGGTGCAGGCGCAGCCACCACCACCGAACTGCCGACCACAAACGCGGCACACCACATAGCCCACCACATCTGTAACAAATAATAATTACGTTTAAAAAACTATAAAGAAAACCGACGAAAATGCTTCGACCAATCGAAAAGTGGGACGATATTAGTTTTTAGGGTTCCGTACCCAAAGGGTAAAAACGGGACCCTATTACTAAGACTTCGCTGTCCGTCTGTCTGTCTGTCCGTCCGTCCGTCTGTCTGTCACAGGGCTGTATCTCATGAACCGTGATAGCTAGACAGTTGAAATTTTCACAGAATATGTATTTCTGTTGCTATAATAACAAATACAAAAAACAGAATAAAAAAAATATTTAAGGGGAGCTCCCATACAACAAACGTGATTTTTTTGCCGTGTTTATAGATAATGGTACGGAACCCTACGTGCGCGAGTCTGACTCGCACTTGGTCGGTTTTATCAGGGAAGTATTAGTTCTACATTAATATAATTTAAATGGGACCAACTTGGGACTATTCTCACAATAGCAAAATATTTTGTCGCATTTGTTCGCATCAAAACTGAAAACCTTGTTTTTTCATCGGTTAATAACAAATATGCTACAGTACTACGATTAAAGTTATGCGCTTCGGAAATTTTTGCCTATATAATACAGATCTAATATTTAATGTAAAGCTGTTACAATATTATCTGAACTAGTAAGTGACAGGCCTTACAGCTCAGCTGGCAGTTGCTTTGCCTTTAGCACTGTAGGTTATGAGTTTGATTCCCACCTAGGATAAACATTTGTGTGTTGAACATACCCGTAGATGTTTGTTCTGTGTCTGGGTTTTATAATGTAGGCATTTAATTTTCATCAATATTTATTTATTCTAATTCGGAAACACGAAAATTGCCAAGGCGCAAAACTTTAATTATAATATCGATAAAAGTACAATAAGCAGTACTTATTGTACTGATCGTGATCTGATGTCATGTCTACCATACTTCTATGCTCTTATAACTAACTCGCTAGTTCACCCCAATATTTTCGCATATCTAGGAAGAGCAACAATGAGCTCGTATTTTTTTACAGGCTTTTAAGCTTGGTTAAATCGACACAGCCCAAGCAACCGCAAATGATTCGGCAGTCTTTCCGATTCAAATGTTACCTAAAAAATTGTTTATGTTGTTGGGTCTATGTTTAAATATTTATAGAAATTCAATATAATTTTATAGACGGGTTTATTTAGAGGTAAAGCATGTTTTGATCTTTAAAATAATATCTCCTCAAAGCACGATTAAACAATTTCATGGAACTTTTTTCTCTAATGTATATATTTAACATCGTCATGCTCCTATGAGTTTGTTTTGAAATTATTTTACCACCTTAATCAATATTCTATGAATACCTGACGATTGCAAAATGTTGTATCAAATGCAATGATAGGGCGTACCTCCGACTACCCCTTTGGGTAGTCCTTTACAACCCTGTGACAGACAGACGGATAGACGGACAGCGAAGTCTTAGTAATAGGGTCCCGTTTTTACCCTTTGGGTACGGAACTCTAAAAAGTTTATCAAAATGTACGTTAGATGTTATGGTACGATGAATACATGTAGATAGAACTGATAGCCCTTTGCTCGCATGAATAAATTGTCAAGTACCTAAGACATTGTCAAGTATTTCTAAGAACAAACCCGAACGAGTCAAACATTTTATCAGACACAATAGGGACGATACATCGGAATACCTCTCGCTGATAATTGATATAACGCGTTATCTATTTGTGTATTTGGTAAATATTTTGTATTAAATGTGATATTCATTATGTAAATAAAAATTACTCAAGAATGAAATTAGCCATGAAAAATTTAAGGGTAGGTTTCTGCCACTATTTCTGCCACCAGGCAGCATTTGTGTTCCGGTTCGAAGGTTATGGTTTCCGAAACACATGAAGCTTGCGATTGCAAGAAGGATGCGATTTACGTATTCGAGTCTAAGAGTCAGTGTTTTATTATAGGCGATGGTTGATGCTTAGCAGCATGGATATAAGCTTGTTCTGACTTCATATGGTATAAAAATAAATAAAAAATAAATCCCACGACCTTCAGATTTAAAGTCGAGGTACCTCCCACTCGGCCGTGTTGGCCGAGTGGGAGGTACCTCGACTATAAGTAAGATAAGGTATAAGTTAAGATGATGACACTAACAATTTCGTCACTAATTCTTTTAACTTACAAATTTTAGGTAATTAACTGCAAAGTTCCTTATTTGCATCAGTTGCTCCTAATTTATTCAAATAAATCCATTACTGAGAGCACCTGGAAAAAGATTCGACTTTCACAAATTACCACGATAGAGCTTTTGCACTCAGAAGTTTAAAACTGTTCTCAAATTGTTTGAACCAGAGAGCATAACTTTAGTTACGGAAAATTATCGAAGGTGAATTTAGTTTGAACATTTTGGGTAACTTGGGAAAGCTTGGTGCCAACATCTGCAAAGTATCTATCTACTACACAATCAGGGTAAACTAGATTAAGGATACCAATTCCAATATTTCAAAAACTTGTAATTCAACTTTAACTTGTGTCCAATTCTCTTCATTCGTTCATTCATTAATCGTGCCAATGTGCTCATTCATGAAACTCATAAATAACTGTATTGCAAATTTAATTGAGAGGTTGAATAGTTGATTGTTACTTTGGTTAAATTACAAGTAATTTTCCAGCCTACTTTTTCGGGTTAGATTCGATCGCAAAACACCTCGTTTCCCCAGTGTTCCGTAAAAACGGAATGCCATTAGCGAAGCTCATTTGTCCGTGTGTCCGTTCAGCCGTACAACGCAATAACTATCGGCCGACTGAGCTATGTAGAATTGGGTATCTGTCTTAAATTACCCGAAAATTGAAAGAAACAATTTTATTTTCAATTAAATAAAATGAAATCTCCATCAAGCCTCTCCCGCAAAGTGCTTGGATGACGATGTGTTATAAGATACGAGTATGATTGCAAACTCATTTTAAAGTTATGTTTACCTCGAGTTTGAAGTTATAATTAATTTACCAAACAGTAAGATATCTATCTAAAGTATCTGCAATTTGTCAATGGCTTTGCTGGGGCATTTGTCTTACGCTGAAGGGCCCAACTAGGGCGTTCTATTTGAACAGGTTCATCAACATCTCAACAAACTTTGTTTATGTCCCACCTGTCCTCAAGTGATAAACACTCGACTGAAGACCACCTAGAATATAATTACGCTGTTGGTTTAGTAAGGTAGTAAGGGACCGTTCACAACATTGCAACGTGACGCTGCAAAAATAAATAAAGTTGTAATGAGGTTGCCACCTAATTTGTGTGCACAAGATCCAACATAAATTAACGAATACGAGTACCAAGTTTAAACAAACCACTTACTGGGTAATTCTGCAGTACGTATTAATTGTTTTGTTACGCGTGACGTGATCGATATTCTCGATATTATATGCGAGCGTATTAAACAAGAGAAGCACTAAAAGAAGTCGCAAGGAAATAGATAACAATGCATGCAACTGTGAACATCAAACAATTTACAGAAAGTTTTAGCAGGTACCAAAAATAAAAATATATCCTTTGCGAGATGTTGCAATTTTTTTTGGATTATACCTACTTATCTGTTTATTCATCATACTCGTAGAAAAGTATCTATTGAAAATTATATTCACTTTATATAGTGAGATGAGACTGATTGTAGAAAAGTTTAATATTTAAATAAACATTCGGACACGTGTAATTGTATAAAAGCTTTTGTGGATTTATTTTTACTTCATAAGGGAAAACGTCCGCGTTTAGAAATTAGTAAATAGCTACATAATGGAATGCTAACTAGTAACTACTGTATAATGAGGGCATGTGCCAAATGTAATGTTTGAACGTGCCTCTGACTATCATATACATATTCAAGGATCTGAGCGTCTAGAAATCTGAGATATACCTACCTATGTCCACCAGACTTGGAGATTACATTCATGATCCAAGATATACGAGTATATACTCGTATAAGTGCTATGTACGGGGACATGAGTACATAATTATACTTATATAAAAAGGGGATCTACCCTTTTTCATCCTTAACCTAAAGCTTTCAATCAAAATAAGAATGTACGAGCAGTATTCGCTTGAGTAATTTGAAAATACTTCAAGTAATTTGCTGAGAAGAGATGTAGGCATTTACTATTCGCTTGATGTTTGGCATGGCAAAAGTGTGTTAATAGCAAATTGGGTTAACAAAAAACCGATAAAGGCCATCGTTATAAGCTCAAGTACAATCAAATCGAAAATGAAAGTTACGTGGGCCGAGGGCACTGAGGGCAGTCAATACCATCGCCACGGAAGCGTGCGGCCCAACCAGCGCCTACAATAGACCCCGTGGAACGAGCCGCATTGTTCAAGATTCACCCCGTTTCATTGCTAATATTCGCTCCTCTATAGCGAGGTTGGGCACGAGTCGATTGCACAAATTTCCGGTGAACTTTTCGGAGATACAATGCTTACTCGTGTCATCTACCTACTACCTATATTATTTTATTATAGTACGTTCCATAATCAGAGATTTTTTTTATAAACAAAGGGGATACCTGTTCAAAAAAATAATAAAATTGTGCAATCCGTAATTTGATGATAGACCGTGGTTTACCTTATTTTAAAGAATAAAATGTCGTGCAATAATTATTTAATGATATTAAAGAGCTTACTTTTGCATTATTGTTATTTTAAACAAATTTATACTAAGCGAAAGATTTTTTCGTGCAATTATTTTTCTACAAATTGGCAACAAGTCAGTGACTCCAAATATTTTGTGCAATCGGGTTTCTTTTATGTCATACGTGTTCCGCTTCAATTTTTGAATTGGAATGTATTCGTCTGGGTAATGACAATTATTAGTGATTTCTTTAAGTTTTACGCGAGTTAAACCGCAAGGCACAGCTTAATACATAATTATATTAAATACCTACAGGTCGGCTATTTTTCACAAGTGAAAAATGTATGAGAATTACTGGAATTACATTTTGTCATTGACTTTTCTTGACATTACTTTGCTTACAAAAAATATATCTGATTATGGAACGTGGTATAGGTACTTATTAATAACTAAAAGTAGTCCTTTCTGTTTATAATAATTAAACTTGTAGTTACCTACCATCGGCGCAACAATGCAGCTTATTTGTATTAAGGTAGAATAAAATAAATCTCCTTAGTCGAGTTCCAATTTTAAAGAGGTGGCCGGGTTGGTGGGATATTATAAAAGAAATTGGAGTGCACGCGTAATTTATAAAGATGATTATGATGTGTTTTTTAAACAAACATCATGTGAGTAGATAATAATCTACTAGTATACACTTTAATTAACAATAAGTCCCTTTGCACATGCAAAAATCCGTTATAACAGCTGTTTCACGAGATGGACTCATTGGCGTGATAATTAAACTTATGGTTAAAGAACTTTATTCTCAAAAGAAATTATACATTTCACTTAATGAGAAATTACAAATTTAAATTAAAGTAGATTATTATATAGACAGTGAGCATGCAGTATGAGTCTATAAGTAAATTACGAAAAGAAGTTTTGTATTAGTTAGTAAAGTGGGTACTTCATAAAAAAGTTCGCATACGTTTGACGAGCTGACGAGCGGTATTGGTCAGGAATGCAGCTACATACAGGGTCGGATTTAGAATGTAGTAATAATGTGATTTTTAAGTTTTGATTTGAAAATGTTTAGACTGTTTGAATTTTTAATAATTTTTGGAAGGGAATTGTATAATTTGGCACCCTCAAAGCATATACTCTTTTTACCATAATTAGTACGGACTTTGGATATTTGAATATTATCTGCATTACGAAGCATTCTCTTTCCTTTTTGCCTGTTAGTTTTAAATGTTGTCTCTGTATGTGTTTTATTTTGTAGTATTTTTTTGATTAGAATACATGTTTTAAAGTAGTATGTTTGGTATATGTTCATAATTTTCGTTTGACTGTATATTTGTTTTGATGGTGTCAGAAAGTCGTAGTTGAAGAGGAGTTTTATTATTTTATTTTGTTTTATCTGTAAATTTTGTAAGGTTTTTTTAGCTGCACTACCCCAAATTTCGATAAGGTAATCTAGGTGTGGCTTTACTAGAGTAAAGTAGACGGTGTAACGGACTTGACGTGGAAGACATCGCACGTAAGAGTATAACGAGCCTGTTAGGGAAGAAAGTTTTGAGCATATTTTGTTTGTATGAGCTTTCCACGTCAGACCTCCATCAAGTATTAGCCCTAAATATTTTTCTTCTGTCGCTTCTTTTATTTGAATTGCGTCAATATTAAGGGGAGTATAGTAGTCAATTTTTTTATTTTTAGCTTTGAATATTATGTATGAGGTTTTAGAGGTATTAATAGTCAGTAAGTTACTTTGGAACCATTTGTGTAGTTCATTCAAGTCTGTTTGAGCTCTTGGGATGATTTCATCTAGTGATTGACCAAAGTAGAAGATGCAAGTATCGTCTGCGTATAGTGAAATTTCACCACCTAATAGCAGTTCAGTGATGTTGTTGATATAAATCAAGAAAAGAAGTGGGCCCAGTATCGACCCTTGCGGGACTCCGTAAGTAATAGACTGAGGAGAACTTTTGTATTGACCGATCTTGACGATTTGTTGTCGGTTACTTAGGTAGCTTTTAAAAATGTTTAGTGCTTTTCCCGTAACTCCTATGTTTGATAGTTTGTTCAATAAGAGGATGTGACTAACCGTATCAAATGCCTTTTTTAAATCTATAAAGATTCCTATTCCCAATTTCTTTGCATCGATGTTTGTTTTTATTTTAGTTACTAAGTCTATTGTTGCAGATAATGTGTTGGATTTTGGCCGAAAGCCATACTGACGATCTGATGATCATCCAAGCGGTTATGAATTAGTTTTTCGAAAATTTTGGATATTACTGGCAACACAGATATTGGGCGGTAGTTACTAGGATCGGTCTTCACTCCAGATTTATATATTGGTGTTACTTTTGCTATTTTGAGTTCGTCCGGAAATATTCCTTCCTCGAAGCAGTCATTAATGCAACATGTAAGTTTAGTAAGAATATATGGTTTCATACACTTAACTGCTTTGGTAGTAATGTTGTCAATTCCGGAACTGCAATTAGGGTCAAGATAATCAATTATTTTAGAGACTTCATCTTCACTACATTTTCTTAACATTAATAATTTATTTTTAGTTACCAAGTTGCTGTTACTAGGGACCGCGTTTATTAAGGTGTGGAAATTATGTGGTATTTTATCCGCTAGGTGGGAACCAATTGTTGCAAAAAATGAATTGAATTCCTCACATATGTCATTGCCATCTGTAATTATTCCGAAATTAGTGTGAAGTTTAGGTGGGAGGGGATCAGATCTTATTTTATTTTTTGAAAGAGAGTCGATTAACCTCCACATTTTTTTCGGGTTGTTTTTACATTTACTAAAGGTGTCGTAGTAGTAACTACTTTTAGTTTTTGCTATGAGCTCTGTTACATTATTTCTAGTTTCATGATATTTTTTTATTAAGTCTTCATTATATGATTTATTTTTTAGGTTTTGCCAAAGAATGTTTCTATCGTTTATATTATTTATTATGGTTTTGTTTATCCAGTCCTTTTGTGGTGCGTTTTGTATTTTAGTTTTAGTGATTTTACTTTGGGTTAGGATAGTTTTAATAGATTTGCTTAGGTTAGTATAGTTACAGTTATCAGTTTCACAAAACTCCTTTTCACAAACTTCGAAACTAATATCGGTGAATAACATTAATTACGTGAATTATTAAATTAACTAAATTGAAATAAGGATGTGGGCTACCAACAAATTGTGTTGGCATACAATGATTAGTATTAGCACAGACAGCGCATGCAACAATGTGACTGGATCGGACAAATATTGACATTCAGGCAGGAAGTGCGCTTGTCTCTTCCGCGCTAAGTATTCGAACTGGCTTTAAATGCGATATTCATTAGTCTCTTGTCGTCAAAAAAAACTTGTGGGTATTCATTAAAATAGTTTTCTACAGACCTACCTAATTATTCATCTACACATACCGCAAAGATGTGTGCGAATACCTACATTCATAGAATGAATCGCTTGTAGGTACCTACCATTTTAGTTTGTGGGCTGTGAAGTACTTGAAGTTGAATCTGCAACAAAAATAAGACTTATATAAATAAAATTTCGATTCAGACTCTAACAACTTTGGTAAATATTTTCTAAAGCTCCATGTTTGCACATACGATGAATATTGTAATTATGTGCAAATTTTAACGAACGCGAGCTGGGTAATCGAATAATTATGATTGAGGGATCGTTATCAGATGATGAATCCTATATTCAAATTCACTTAAATGACAAATTATCGACGAATTGGAATCTTTTTCACTGGTGGTAGGCCGTGGGCGGCTCAAATTAAATTGTGTCAAAAGGACGTTTTTTAAAACACTATTTGTTTCTCCGAATTCGCAAGAAAAATAACATTGAAACATTATGTATATGTATGCATTACACAGGAAATGTAAGTTAAAGGCAATGTAAATTAGAAGGTTAATAAAATATTACGTACATAATTTATAAGTTGCTAGGGATTTACCTATAGGTACTAATGACTCTTGAGAGTCTTGACTACTATTCTAAACCATTTTTAAGGCCCTGTATGTCGACGATTGCTCTTTTTCGAAACAAAAAAAGAAATACTTCTGAACAAGCCCCATCTCCTATTTTTATAAATATATTACTTCAGGTTTCTACCTAGATTTCTATTAAGCTGAAAACATAATAGCAGAAACTTTTCACGATAAAGATATTATTTCAAAATGATACGTTTTAGAATTTATGATCGAAATACTTTGATACCTACTATTAAGATCAACTTGTGATTTATTGTTAAAGATAGGTAATATGTAGATCTAGATTTCTACTAGAATACGTTTTTGATAAGTAATTATTCATAATTTGTATCATTAATTTATTCGAAAAGCATAGGCGGACCACCCGCCGCCCATGGATCAGTACCACGTGCAGCGGTCGGTAGGATTATTTATCGAAGTGATTAAAGAAGGGTACATCTTTATTCACATATACTATACATTATAAAAGTAGAGATGTGGCTTGTTCAGAAGTATTTCTTTTTTCGTTTCGAAAAAGAGCAATTGTCGACATACAGGGCCTTAACCTTCAGAAAACATATTTATAATGTTTATCCGAAACTAACTATACCTAATGATAATGATGTAATATAAAAGTGAAGACGTTGAACCGCACCAAATATGTAATAGTCAATCCGCAATTTCCCGAATTATTCTTGGAATGTGGCATTTTATTCGTAAGCCGAAATAAAATTCATGCGAGATCAAGCATCATACATGACCAATGAATAGCTGCGAATAGATGAGGAAAATTCTCAAAAGGCTTTCGGGGAAATACGGGGAATTGCATGTTTGTGTTTCTAAAGAATTTTCGCTGTAAGATTTCAATGTGTGTGTGATCGTTTCGGGTCTTTTCAGTAATAAATTCTACGCTGTTGCAAAATATTACCACCAACATATAAAACACGCAATTTGGTGGTAAACCTACTACTGAATGTAGGTACTTCGATTTTAACCTTAAAAAGGTTTTTGATGAATTACTAAACTGAAGGCATGGTCAGTTAACTTTTCATGTACGATTGTACATGAAAAGTTAACTGACTAACAAATTTATATAATAACTAGCTGTCCCGTGCCCGCTTCGCTGGGTGACAGACATATCTAATTGTGATCAATTTGTATGGGTATGGCTCGAATGGAGATAGTTAATATATTATTAAATATTAACTTACAAATATGTACATCTGTAGTGCAGCATAGTTTTGAATCGTTTTATTGTCATTTTGAAACATTTGCGTGTACTGTATAGTATTGTATTATGGTATTGTATTGTATAGTATAGGGACTCCCTTTCCCGCATTTAGACTCCCATTTGTTCCGTTATGCGTGGGGGTTTGGACCGGCTACATCTGTAGCCAGCCCAGCTCTTCCCAGAAGCACAGAAGCTTCATGGGATCTTTACAGGCCTCGAGAAGAGTCCTCGGGTTACCGAGGATTTGAGTGCGTTGTGCTCTTACGCCCGCGCATTCCAGGACTACGTGGGCAGCTGATTCTTCTTCGGTTAGGCAACCCCTGCAGAGCGGGCTGTCTGTGGCTTCGATGTTGTGTAAGTGTTTGTTAAGGGGGCAGTGACCTGTGAGTGTCCCCACGATGGTTCTTAGGTCTGTACTTTGTAGGTTCAACAGGCGAGTTGTCAGCTGCGGCGAGGTGGTTAGTATCGCCGCTCTTGACTGTCTGCAGTCAGTCGCCTGTGTCCATCGTTCGTTGTGTTTGTGCAACGTACACAAATCATCGGCAACTCGAGGACTCTTCTCTAAGCCTGTGAAGACCCCAGGAGGCTTCTGTGCTTCTGGGAGGAGCTAGGTTGGCTACAGATGTAAAAACACATTTTTTTGCGCTTACATTGCAAATGCTGGCTGAACCCCACGAGATATATCAAAATAATGTACTACAGTATTGTACACCTTAAAAACGTCTACAAAAAAGTCAACGATGGTATTAGAAATGTCTTACGCACAGCGAAGCGGGCACGGGTCAGCTAGTATTATAATATTAGTATAGATAATTATACATATACGAGAATATACGAGAATGGCAACGTGTCCATCTGCAAACTTTTTTATGCGCATTGATAAGGACATTCCATATGTATCATATTTGTTTATGTACTATCAATAGTTTTTGTAGCGCACACGAAGAAAGCAAAATTTTTAGCAATTTTTTACACCTTGCTTCAAACTATCGTCATTTTTATAAGAAATTTGTTACTTTTTCAAGATAAAAAAATAGCCTATGTTACTCAGGGATAATGTAGCTTGCTAACGGTGAAAGATTTTTTGAAATCGGTTCAGTAGTTTTTGAGTTTATCCATTACAAACATACAAAAAATCAAAACTTCTCTCTTTATAATATTATTATATTTATTATCACTACATAGTATAAAGCAAAGTCGCTTTCCGCTTCCCGCGTCTGTATGTAATATGTATGTATGTATATATGTATGTTTGCTTATATCTTTAAAACTACACAACGGATTTTGATGCAGTTTTTTTTAATAGATAGAGTAATTCAGGAGGTAGGTTTATATGTATAATACATGCATAATATAGTAGAGAAACACTGATAATTTTAGAGGTTTCTAATGTGATGTCGTAAATAAACACATTTTTTTGCGCTTACATTGCAAATGCTGGCTGAACCCCACGAGATATATCAAAATAATGTACTACAGTATTGTACACCTTAAAAACGTCTACAAAAAAGTCCATGATGGTGTTAGAAATGTCTTACGCACAGCGAAGCGGGCACGGGTCAGCTAGTATATTATAATATTAGTATAGATAATTATATATATACGAGAATATACGAGAATGGCAACGTGTCCATTTGCACCAAACTTTAAGTTCATGATTAAGTTACAAGGACGCACTTAGTGATGATTATTCCTCACTAAGTGATGAGATAACTTATAGTTTGGTACTAACGAACATAAGTACGTCAAGTGGTTTAAACTTACATTAGGTAGGTACTCTGCCAATTTGCACGAACAACCAATCCTTTGTATCGTATTTTGCAAAAAACAGTTCACTTAAAAAAACTATCATTTTTCCAAAGTGAGCAAAAATTTCATGAGTTTGATTTAGCTATTGCATTTTATTCACGTTAGGTGAAAGGCTGGCTCCCAAGTCAATAATTATTTATTTTTAATTATATTGGTACCCACTTGTTTATTCGTAGGTACTTACTACTTGAGGGATGTGATATCACGTTAGCACTGCTTAAACCTTTGAGTTTTTTTGATGCTATTATATAAGCAAATATACCTATGTAATAAAATGTTGGAATATAAATAAAGAAAATAAACTGGAAGATTCTATCGAGTGTTGTGTTAATGAATGAATGACCTTACAAAGAATAAAACGCTATTTATATTTGTATGGTGCTTATCTTGAGCATATTTATTTCATCATATTGTATGAATGGCTATTTTTGATTGTGAGGCAAGAGTTTTAAATACCCGTTATAAAGATTACGCTGTGTCATACATAATACGGTGCAATCATTCACTTGATAAAAATAAAAAAAACTGACTTCAAAATTGGGGAAAATTGTTTTTTAAAACGCAGATAATCTTAATCAAATCCTCATCCACTTATCTCTGGTTCTCATAGTACAAACTTTGCTAAGTTTGGGACTAGATAGCGTTGTGTAAAAATATCCACCAATATTTATTAAATTATCAAAATTTAAGGAACTGAAAAAAAAGTTATAACCTTATTTGCTTTGATTATGACAGGTACATAATCAAAGCTTATTTAAGTATTTTGTTTTTTTAAGTCGATTAAAAAAACTAATTAATACATTATGGGAATAACGTGATGAAACATTTAATTTCCAAAATAACTAGACGCTTTGCCTTTGATGGGAGGAATCCAGAAATAGTTTGCTAAAGTTTACTGTGGCAACGAGTAAAATTTGTTTATTAAAGTATGCTTTGTAAACAGATTGTAATAAATATTAAATTTAAGAGCACATCTGAACCTTTGTGATGTAAGCCTTTTGACCGCTGAGGTAATAAACAAACCCACATACAGATTATACTTTGGAACTAATTGCAAAACCCTAAGCTTTCTCATAACCTCCGTGAAAATACACACAAACAATTTAGTAAACGTCTTATAAGAAAATCCTCGATTGCGTTGTAGCTAATATTTTAAAACGAATTATGCATTTAAAAGTCAATTATAATGACTCCGAAAAACTGTAAATGGAACTTAGCAAAATGAGATAAAGGTCATGTCACTCTAGCTACTAATACCTACTCATTAGTCTTTACTTTTTGTTTGAATAAGATTGTCATTCGTTGTTTTATCATGATCGTATAGCATGACACTTTCTAAACTAAAATTAAACATTTATCTAGTGTTACTCATTTGTTTATTTTGAAATTATGCTGTAATGGCCAATCAACACAGTCACACATCCACCGGAAAATGGTTAAATCTATTTGTTTCTACAATAAAGTAGGTATTTTGCATTCGTTCTTCAGGGTGACGATTTAATTGAACTGATAAGTCGCGTTGGTAATCAAGGTAATACGATATCCTGAAGCTGCATTATTCCGATAATCAGGTTCTGATGGCGTTCACTCGAGCTGATTGCATTTACACATGACACCTCAATTATATATGCGCGTTATTGACGTTCATGATGACGTAGATAAGGACTATATCTGTAAATGTGCTGACCAAAAGGGAGTAGTTTTTATGGATACAGACATCCCACGCTACTAGGAATGTTCCCTGTTTACTCTATTCTATACTTACTCATTTATATCATTCATTAGGCTTTTTGTCACTCGTATGACGTCATAATACATAGATATATAGTTTAACAAATCTTTATTGCATCAGAATTCTATTACAGGGTGAGGGCATTTCAACAACATATTTATTTTCAAATAAACGGTTTATATTGAAAAAAAATATTAAAACGAAGATTTTAAAACAGCATAGAATAGAGTATTATCTCTCATTAGCAAAGGTTTTGTAACAGGCGATATTTTTTTTATTAATTATTCATATTTAAATAGACAAAACGGGAAATCATTAATTGTGGTCAATCAAATCTAGAGGTATAACGCATTACAAGTGTCACTTATAAAAACGGACCACAGACAAAAAATGTATTTACTATAGATTATAATAAACAAGTTTGTTTGCTACGCTTAGTTATCGACTGCCAAAATTGAAAATGCCCAAAACCGGGGTAGGCACCACATTACAAAGCCGGCTTGGTATAGTCGTTATTTCATAATTTAAATGAGATTTTCCTTAAGTTTTAATTTTCAAGGGCCAATTTCCTTTTATGCATGACGACAGCGACGATCACGTTACGTAACAGAGCTAAACCATAAAATTATCTTTAAATAATATGTAAGAAGACGTAATAAACGATAAAAAAAGTTAAATTGTATATGTAAATGTACAGAAAACAGCTTTAAAAGTGGGAACTCATCTAACTCCAACGAACGAAGGTACGGGCAGAACTTTAGCATTGATTGGTTATAAAACCCAGACCGGTCAAGTGCGAGTCATCTTACGCAACGAGGGTTCCGTATCGAGACTATAAAGTACAAATCAAGCCTTTTAAAATGATACCTGACATGACCGTGCCGTGTCAATACATAGAAATGTATCGACTAAAATAATTTTTGATTTAACAAACATCAGTAAAAAAAGCAGAAAAATGCTTTGATGTTTTCATGTGAATTTGAAAGTGGTACCTCCCACTCAGCCAACATGGCTATACATATAGTATAGTTTTCGAGAAAGGAAGTATAATAATTAAAGATAATATAGTTCAGGGTCACACCTTTTGTCCCAAAACAATACACTAATTAATAAACAATAGCTATGGCCAGCGCTATAGTATACTAAACAGTCATCTCTAATTATCGGATAGCCTACGTGCTCTGACTCGAGCACGCGTACAATGGACTCTCCTGATTCGTGACACTACGTCCCCATCTACAAACGAGTTATTGCAATCCAAGTCGTAAACAAATCAATTCGATTGGTTCTCAAACTCTCAGAGATAATGGCATAGCATAGATGCAAAATATGCAATAGCTCCATTGCAAAATAAGATAAATTATCTACTGCTTTATAGATATCTGATATGTAAAACTAGCATACTCGTAGCTCGGATAACTATCGGCCGTTGGGCTTAATCATCAAAAAATTTAGTTTAATTTAATGAATTATTTGAGTTTGTGTTTTTTAACGTGTCGAGTGGAGACCATACCCGGGAATCGCAGCGTAAGACGGCCCACTAGATGGAAAGACGACCTAAAAAGAATGCTTTGAGCCGTTGGTTGCAGGCTGCACAAGATCGGTTTCTAAGGAAATGTAAGAGAGACTACGTTAAGCAGTTTACGCAATGGCTAAGATGACGATGAAGATAACTTAATTATCTAAACTCATACGTTGCAGCATCAAATTTGATAATTAATATCGTAAAAGCAAATTGTGCATCTCGCTAGTTATGAAGCAGCTTCGTGACCTGGGATATATTAAATTCTGTAGTTACTAGTAGAACACGCGTGTCAAAGGTGGCCTAATTTGAGAAAGCTCAAAGCACCGCTATTGTGAAATATTGACTTTGTCGCTTAAGAATTCCGGACTCCAAAGACTGAAGCATTATTGGTGTGGCAAATACTTGTAGTTACATCTTGCATTTTTTGTATTTCGATAGGTAGAAAAGAAAGAAAATACATTTATTCAACAAACAAAACATAACACAATAAACCTTGAACAATACAGTATGTCACTACATAGTATAAAGCAAAGTCGCTTCCCGCGGCTGTATGTATGCTTATATTTTTAAAACTAATAACGGATTTTGATGCGGTTTTTTTAATAGATAGAGTGATTCAGGAGGAAGGTTTATATATGTATCAAACCCGTGCGAAGCCGGGGCGGGTCGCTAGTAAATTATAAAAAGTAAATAAAAAAAACATTAACATAATAAAATATAAAAATTAATAGAACAGAAAACGTCTGTTTGTTGAATAGGCAACAATTAAGCCTTTATGCCTGTAGATACGTACCTACTCGAATAAGCAGCTATCAGTTAGTTGGTTATGGGTAAGTAGGTATAATGCAAAACGCAGAATACTTTTGGGCTTAATCAGTGGAAACCCACGCGACTTCTATCCCTTTAGGGTTTTTGGGAATTCCTTCCTTAGTGCACCCCTTAAGGAATGCACCATCTGAAGTTCTAGAACCAGTGGTTTAGGCTGTGCATTGATAGATCAGTCAGTCAGTCAGTAACGCAAGTGTTTTCTATGTCAGTTTCTTCAATAGGATAAAGCAAGGGATTCACTAGACGGTCAAGTCTGCTAGCATTATCGCCGGACCTCGCAACTATAGTTTGTGCGATGATTGCTAGTGTAGAAAAGTCGCAATCATTCTGGCAGACTGTCAAACCTATAGTTGGGGACATGTCTGCTGACTTGCCATCAGGCTTGCACACCTCAGCGTCATGCCGTAATTTTATTTCCCTGGAGATCTGAGAAAATGTTTTCATTCGTGATCCTATTTCTATATTTTTTTCTTTTTTCCTCCATCCTTACTTCGAGTATGAGGCGAAACATTCCAAACAAATAGATTGATCGATTTTTACATAAATTGAGGAATGTAAAAATCTTGGATATTTTCATTGTTAGTAAAGGTTCAACAAATCAAAGCCTATTTTTTGTGGTAGATAAAGTAAAAATGATGTTTACTAAGTCCGCCGTCCTAATTGAAAAGGGCGCATCTACATTTTTTCCAGAATTGAGTTCGCTGTGAAGAAATTAAATTTTGATCATCAGATGCGCCTTGCTGATCGATCACAGTGGTATATATTATTACTAACTTTGTTAAGAAACGAGCTAGCTGACTCAATTTTGGGAAAGGGTGTAGGTAGATGCGCCCTTTTCGAATAGGACGGCAGATGTAGATACAGAATACGAGATACAGAAACAGAAATGCCATCAAAAACATAACTTGTAAAATAAGCCAAGTCTCGCAACGCAACTCAGTTCTTCTACCGTAAAAAGTAGGTCCTTCTGACTTATGTTATTACGTAATTAGCTAACATTTACGTAATAACTTAAGACAGAAGGACCCTTAAAGTAGGGACTGAATAAATTAACCGACTTGGTATTACATGGATCTCACTACTTTTTACAACTACTTTTTATTTTACAAGTTATGTTTTTGATGGCATCTCATTTATTTTTGTAGATAGCCCTACTTTTTAGGGTTCCGTACCTAAAGAGTAAAAACGGAACCCTGTTACTAATACTCCACTGTCCGTTCGTCCGTCTGCCCATCTGTACGTCTGTCCGTCTGTCCGTCTGTCCGTCTGTCCGTCTGTCTGTCTGTCGGTCTGTCGGTCTGTCAGTCCATCTGTCTATCACAGGGCTGTATCTCATGAACCATGATAGCTAGAAAGTTGAAATTTTCACAGATGATGTATTTCTGTTGCCGCTATAACAAAAAATACTAAAAACAGAATAAAATAAATATTTAAGTGGGGCCTCCCATACAACAAACGTGATTTATAAATAATGGTACGGAACTCGACGTGCGCGAGTCCGATTCGCACTTGGCAGGTTTTTTTAGGATTTTTACACTAAACACTAATTGTGTTTCAAATTTGAAGCTTCTATGTCTGCTAGAAGTGCCTTAAACTTTTGATGATCGGTCAGTCAGTCAGTCAGTCAGTCAGTCAGTCAGTGAGTGAGTGAGTGACAAAATAGGAAACTTTGACTAGTTATAATTCTTAAACTACTGGTTCAAATTGAATGAAATTTGAAATATACCGTGTTTATATAGTGACTGCTTGGTTACTGAAAATTCAGGCTTCTAGTTTTATCCACAACGAAGTTATAGGGGGTCGAAAATGGCCTGAACTGCTTCGAGAAAAGGATGGTACAGCCGTGCCGCTTTATTGCTTGACTTGGCGGGGGCACCGCCGTGCCCCCAGATTAATCAAGCCAACATTATTACATTCACCTTTGAGTGAGTTCTTTGTTCCAGAAATTCAACTCTACCAAAAATAATGTCTGCCCTTATTTCTCGAATTTAATCTTACAAATTGTCAATGTAGATTACCTATCAACAGAGACTGAGGACTGTAATAATCATTTGTTACGCAAACAATATGGTGTTTTTGCGCGAAACACTAGTATGCTGTTTTGTTGAGAGACGCGTTGGTCTAGTGGGAGATGCCTCGACTTTTAATCCGAAGGTCGTTGGTTTTAGTGTCATAGTGCATGAATGGGTTTATGTGCGCATTAATACTTGCTCAAACTGTGAAGGAAAACGTGGGGAATTTATAAGCAGCAATGGGCATGTAAAAAGTGTTTGCTAAATCTAATATTTGAACGTGCCTCTGACTACCTTAGATTTATGAGGATGTTTACCAAACTTAAGAACTACAGGCATTAGCCTTTTTCTTTCTTAGGGTTCCGTACCCAAAGGGAAAAACGGGACCCTATTACTAAAACTCCGCTGTACCTCTGTCTGTATATTATAAACTTTTTTAACAAACAGAAGAGATACGATTTTGATGTTTTTTCTATATTCTGTAGAGTCCCATGTAGGTACATTTGTATTTATATAGGCCTAATAGTTCCTTCATTAAACTTAAAAAAACTATCGTCTCTTGACTTTTCGATTGGTCGAAACAATAATGTCGGTTTTTAGGGTTCCGTACCCAAAGGGTAAAATCGGAACCCTATTACTAAGACTTCGCTGTCCGTCTGTATGTACGTCTGTCTGTCCGTCTGTCTGTCCGTCTGTCTGTCTGTCTGTCTGTCACAGGGCTGTATCTCATGAACCATGATAGCTGGACAGTTGAAATTTTCACAGATTATGTATTTCTATTGCTGCTCGAACAACAAATACTAAAAACAGAATAAAATAAATATTTAAGGGGGGCTCCCATACAACAAACTTGATTTTTGCATTCCAGCGCCATCTAGTTTCATGTGATGTTACTACGTTAATATAAGTACTTTTCGCGATCTCATGCGACCGCTCGGGGTGTGAGAGGTAAGATGAAAGAGGTTTGCAATTCCGCTGGCAGGTGGCGCTATTTTACCACTATCGGAAAAGTTAGTCGGTAAATAGATGGTACTTCACATGATCGACTAAAAAGTTTGAAATTGAATTATTGAATTCATGTAGTTAGGTAAATAGGTACCTAGGTAGATATTATTAATTTCAAATTAATTTCGAGTTTGAATCCTGGCCGTGCAATGAATCAATGGATATTTCTGTTCGAAAAATGTACATGCGTGTTACACGTGTTTATAACGGTGAAGGAAAACATCGTGAGGAAACCTGTTAGTATTCTTGAAAGCGGCGACGGCTTTGCAACCTGTCACGTGTGGAATGCTAACTACGTAGTTAGGTAAATAGGTAGGTTATGAGATATTATGAATTATTTTTTATGTTTCTAGGGTTCCGTACCTAAAGGGTAAAAAACGGGACTACTAAGACACCGCTGTCCGTCTGTCTGTTACCAGGCTGTATCTCGTGAACCGTGATAGCTAGACAGTTGAAATTTTCACATAATGATGTATTTCTCTAAAAAGAGCATAAAATAAATATTTAAGTGGGACTCCCGTACAACAAACGTGATTTTTTTGGCCGTTTTGATAATAGTACGGAACCCTTCGTGCGCGAGTCCGACTCGCACTTGGCCGGTTTTTTTTTTAGTTTTTAAAATGTAATTATTATAATTTACGTAGCCAACAGTAGGAAATAGCAAATAGCCACAAAGTCACGTTTCGAAAGCAGCAATTTTGTTAAAAGGCGTAAATGTGCATTTTTTCGCATAAGAGTCAACTTTTTTTGATCTCATAATCAAAGCAAAAAGCAGTATAAAGCAAAGTCGCTTTCCGCTTCCCGCGTCTGTATGTAATATGTATGTATGTTTGCTTATATCTTTAAAACTACAAAACGGATTTTAATGCGGTTTTTTTTAATAGATAGAGTGATTCAGGAGGAAGGTTTATATGTACAATAACATGCTACCCGTGCGAAGCCGGGGCGGGTCGCTAGTCTATACATATAATAAAACTGTAGAAGAGTTCAATTCTGTACATTGAATAAAAACTAATAAAAATACTCCTAGAAACTACTCCTGAAAGCCAGACAACAGACAGACAGACAAAAATTTCAAAATGTAATTTTTTGGCTTGTGTTACATGTATGAAGACCCTCATACATGTAACACAAGCCAAAAAATTACATAACTATTGATTTTAACACGGGTGTTTATCACGTTTTTACCTTTAATTTATTTTCCCGACGTTTCGGCTATGTTACAATAGACATGGTCGCGGGCAGACTGGAGAACACGGTGCTACCGTCGAGAGAAGCGGAGGCAGTTGACGAAACTACCCTCACTTTGTCTTCAGAAATAGAAATGTCCATGTTCGTGTTACGACACACCACACTAACCGTATCTACGCACTTAGATGGTCTGTCACGACGCCCACACATAGTGACCACAGGATTCCAAGAATTAGAGAGTCTATAGCCGTCTTCACGATTGAAATTTGAGTACTTTTTGATTTCAATAGCTTCCCGAACTATTCTCTTATAATAATGGCGTTCACTAGACAGAACTTTTGGGTCATGTAGTTCAATCCAGTGAGACGGTCCCGAATCTACTAAGTGCTCTGCGATCGCTGACTTATTTACCTGGCGATTTTTGACAGCTGCAATATGTTCTTTGACACGTTCGGCTATAGTTCTTTTTGTTTGCCCAATGTATGAACGGCCACAACTACAGTCTATCTTATACACACCAGGCATCTGCAAAGGTACAACATCCTTCGGAGTCCGCAACTGCTTAGCCACCTTAGACAATGGAGTGAAAACTGACTTAATTGAAAATCTCCTCAACACATTTCCAATTTTGTCTGTCACCCCTTTCAAATAGGGCAAAAAGGTGGACTGCCTACTGACCTCCAATGGCTTGTTTGCATTCATGCGTCTCTGCTGCCATCGTCTTCTTACATATCCGTTGGATTTGAGAACCTCCTGAACATGTGCCAACTCACTCTCCAAATGTTCAGGGTCACACAGATCATAAGCTCTGTTAATTAAAGAGAAAACCACCGATTGTAAGTGACGAGGATGATGGTGTGAAGCAGCATTCAAATACCTGTCAGTGTGCGTCGGTTTCCTATAAACAGAGTGCGATAGAGAACCATCGGATTTACCCATCACTTTGACATCAAGAAAAGCTAAAACTCGGCTATTCTCCATTTCATAAGTAAAACGAATCTTCGGGTGAATAGAATTCAACTGCAAAATAAACTGTTCAACTTCCCATTTGCCACCTTTCATTATGCAAAAAACATCATCCACGTACCTCTTCCATAATTTTATACTAAAGGCGGCAAAATCAATGTTTCGTTCAAAGTGTTCCATCCAGATGTTGGCCAAAACTGGTGCCACAGGGCTTCCCATGGCCACACCATCAATCTGAAGGTAATGTTGCCCCTGGTATAAAAAGAAGTTTCCGTCCAAACAGTTTTCAAGAAGTACAACATACTGATCAGGCAATTCGTTATCGTTTAGCTTCTCTCGTACAACCTCCAGGCAGTCCTTTATTGGAACGTTGGTAAAAAGCGATACCACATCAAAACTCACCATAATGTCATCTTTGAACGAAACATTGATTTTGCAGCCTTTAGTATAAAATTATGGAAGAGGTACGTGGATGATGTTTTTGCATAATGAAAGGTGGCAAATGGGAAGTTGAACAGTTTATTTTGCAGTTGAATTCTATTCACCCGAAGATTCGTTTTACTTATGAAATGGAGAATAGCCGAGTTTTAGCTTTTCTTGATGTCAAAGTGATGGGTAAATCCGATGGTTCTCTATCGCACTCTGTTTATAGGAAACCGACGCACACTGACAGGTATTTGAATGCTGCTTCACACCATCATCCTCGTCACTTACAATCGGTGGTTTTCTCTTTAATTAACAGAGCTTATGATCTGTGTGACCCTGAACATTTGGAGAGTGAGTTGGCACATGTTCAGGAGGTTCTCAAATCCAACGGATATGTAAGAAGACGATGGCAGCAGAGACGCATGAATGCAAACAAGCCATTGGAGGTCAGTAGGCAGTCCACCTTTTTGCCCTATTTGAAAGGGGTGACAGACAAAATTGGAAATGTGTTGAGGAGATTTTCAATTAAGTCAGTTTTCACTCCATTGTCTAAGGTGGCTAAGCAGTTGCGGACTCCGAAGGATGTTGTACCTTTGCAGATGCCTGGTGTGTATAAGATAGACTGTAGTTGTGGCCGTTCATACATTGGGCAAACAAAAAGAACTATAGCCGAACGTGTCAAAGAACATATTGCAGCTGTCAAAAATCGCCAGGTAAATAAGTCAGCGATCGCAGAGCACTTAGTAGATTCGGGACCGTCTCACTGGATTGAACTACATGACCCAAAAGTTCTGTCTAGTGAACGCCATTATTATAAGAGAATAGTTCGGGAAGCTATTGAAATCAAAAAGTACTCAAATTTCAATCGTGAAGACGGCTATAGACTCTCTAATTCTTGGAATCCTGTGGTCACTATGTATGGGCGTCGTGACAGACCATCTAAGTGCGTAGATACGGTTAGTGTGGTGTGTCGTAACACGAACATGGACATTTCTATTTCTGAAGACCAAGTGAGGGTAGTTTCGTCAACTGCCTCCGCTTCTCGACGGTAGCACCGTGTTCTCCAGTCTGCCCGCGACCATGGCTATTGTAACATAGCCGAAACGTCGGGAAAATAAATTAAAGGTAAAAACGTGATAAACACCCGTGTTAAAATCAATAGTTATGTCTACTAATCACGATAGTTTGAAAAATAATAAAAAATTACATTTTGAAATTTTTGTCTGTCTGTCTGTTGTCTGGCTTTCACGCAAAAACTACTGGACGGATTTTGATGAAACTTTTTTTGTTATGTAGCTATTAGTCTTCGGCAACATATAGGCTATAATTTATTTTGAAGATGGGAATACCAGATGTGAAACTACCTGTCGACCAGCGAAGCGGGCACTGGTCAGCTAGTGTGCAATAAGAGTGCAAATACTTAATACGTCATTGCGATGCGTTGCTTAACAACCGCCTACAAAGCAGATGTCATAAACAACCCCATCCGTTTTCATATCTTTTTTTGTATTGTAAGTACGAGTATATTATGTTTTGAATGTATTTCCATTTCTTAGGTACGCTCTACAGCCCAAATGACTTGACGGATTACACATTATGCGGTGTCATTGATGTCGTTGGATTCGAATTGTGGGAGTGATATAGGCTATATTGATGTACTAGCCGACCCGTGACAGACATTGTCCTGTCAAACTTCAATAATCGAATAGAAAAGACTGAATGTTTTTAGTCTGTGATGTCAGATGTTGCACACCAGGGCCATCTATACAGAAATCCTCCCTTTTGCGTTTTTTTATCGTTTTGGGGATGTTTTTTCATATTTTAAAATAGCCTATTATTTATTCGGGCATTATATCTACATCTACGGCAAAGGAGAAAGAGCAAAATGGTCTATGAGGCGGCCAACAACGAAATAGGTATTAAATGAAAGTACTATTACTAAGGACTAACTTTTACTATGAACGTAACATTGCAGCTCATTTAGAAAAAAAAATACATATAGGTAAAATACTTAGATAATAAGTGCAAGAAAATGTGCAAACCCATTTTATAAAATACTTATTAACATTAGTTTATGTCTTCAAAAGTATTTCAAAACGTTGTCAGCATACCGTTTACAAGACTCAGCTCAACAATGGGTTTACTACATGGACTACCTGAGTTCGAACGGCCCAATCAGCTTCGAGTGCAAACAAAAGAGCCGAGGTGTGGGGTGCGTGTGCGTCACTCGGCGCAGTCCTTCGCTTACCCTTGTGACGTTGTGTACTGTGCGCTCATCTACGGATTCTTTTTCAAACGTTTTGACCCTGGCTACCCTCTGGACTGTGTTTCTTCCTAACCTGATAACCTGGCTATTAACTCTGAACTTCTGTACGTTTGTGCTTGTGTACTTGGACTCTGGACTTGTGTACGCCAACGGAACATTATTGAAAAATGGCAGAAAATCGACCTATATGTGTTTTGTGCAATCGATCAGTGGTTAATAGAAGAAGGTTAGAAATAACCCATGCTCTTTTTGAGGAAAATGCTGCCAATGCTCAATATATTATTGAAGCTATAGCTCCACAGCAAGTAAGTATTTTTAGACTATTTTTTGGTTGTTTTTACCCGTATGTACGCACCCTATAGCGGTGATGGCCTCATAATATTGTGTCACGATGTGCATATGCGACACATCGTTGGGTGAAGTGTGGGCTCTTTATTGAAAGTCCACGTTACAGTTTTGATTGTATTTTTATGTACGTCCTTTTAGTGAATTATGTTATTTCCTTAAGCGTATGGTTCTTTTCTAACAATACTTAAGTTATAGTCAAAACAGATCTTCTCTCTCTTTTACACACATGGTGCATATGGAAACAGAGCCAACGTTATCTAGCTTCGAAATATAATAGAGGCCAACCACTCATTAACAATGCGTATGAGCATGACTCATTCGTCACGTTGAAAAAGAGCTCGGCATGTTCTACTATACAACACATGATTTAACTGAAACTGCTGTGAGTTTTAAATACTATGTTATAAACTATTTTCCTTTTAAGGTTGAATACAACGGCCGAGAATACGTTTGTCGACCCTGTTGGCAACGAGCTCAACGGGCTGTGCAGCCAAACAATAACCCTGCCCCGCACGAATGTGTTCTTCAAGTGGAAGAATATTCACGAGTGCCTAGCACCTCGGCAAACTGTATGTTTGACAGATGCCGTAGTGTTTCACGTCGTCGAATGCCTGAGAATGTAAGGATTACTCTTATGTTACATTCTAACTTATTCATACCAGACAGTGCCAGAATATGTGATGCACATTTAACATCAAATGATTGGGAAGAGCTCATTGATAGTCCAAATCTCAGACATGATTTTAACAGCTCTCATTTTGTGCAAATACTAGAGCTTTTTAAAAAAGCTGTTTTAAATAAAAATATTCTGGACTTTGAAGATATTGCAAATATGGATCCTAATGAGATTCATATTCGATTGGGCGTTAGCAGAGATCAATTCAATACAATCTTGGAACAAACGCCTTCTTTGTCTGAGTCAAACGCCAAAACAAAACTAGCCATTTATTTAATGAAGTTGCGAACTGGTGATAGCAACGAGAGATTAGCCACGCTCTTTAACATAAGTAGAAGGACTCTAGAAAGGCATTTAAAAACCGCGCGTGATGCTATATCTCTGGATTTTAAGCCACGACACCTGGGACTCGACCATTTAAATAGAAGAATGGTCGCTGACCGTAATCTTATTGTACCAAACGCGTTATTTGGAAATCCCGAGTCTTCTCCAGAAGAAAGGAAGGCAGTAACAATCATGGATGGAACATATATTTATATACAGAAGAGCTCCAACTTTTCGTTCCAGCGACGGACCTACAGTCTACACAAATACGAAAATCTATTAAAACCGTTCTTAATGGTGTGTTCCGATGGGCATATAATTGATGTTTGCGGGCCCTATGCTGCTACCGACTCAGATGCCAGTATTTTGGAAAGAATTATAAATGACGAAGAAGGCACATTTCACTGGTTTTACGGGGCTGGCGACATATTCATTTTAGATCGTGGGTTTAGAGACGTCTGTGGCGATTTGGAGCGATGCAACTACAGTGCCTATATGCCAGAAACCAAAGACCGCGGTGCAGACCAGCTTACTACTGAACAGGCCAATAGAACTAGGCTGGTAACTCTATGCCGCTGGGTAGTGGAAGTTATAAATGGCAGGTTCAAGCGAGATTTCAAATTGTTTAGGCAAGAATATTTTAATCGCGCCTTAAGTCACATGTTTGAGGACTTTCAAAACGCAGCGGCACTCATCAATGCGTTCCAAACACCAATACAAGATAGTATTCATGCATCATCGTTCGTAAATATAATTAATGAACGTTTTGAAATACCGAACCTCTTAGCGGACTATGTTATCCGTCATAACATAAATAGACAGAGGGCATCATTTGAAAGACTCAGCAGCGACCAACCTATTTTTGAAGACTTTCCGGTTTTTTCTGAAGAAGACCTAATTCTGTTTGCACTTGGCACATACCAAATCAAGTTGGCTCGCAGCTACTACGCTGAACACTTAATTGAAGGCTTATACAATATCGAAGTATACCGGGAGCGACAAATAAGTCAGCTCAGAGATTTTATTGAAGAAGAAGATATTTGGTTATTACGTGTGCGAATACAATCTAGACATGTAAGGTCCAGAATATATTATTCTTATATTGTAATTAACCGACAAAGACAAAATAGAGAAGCAATTGCTCATTATTATTGCAGTTGTTTGAGTGGAAGGCGCACAATCGGTTGTTGCGCACACGTTATGTGTGTAGTGTGGTATCTGGCATGGGCTAGACATCAAGACGAGGATATTTTATTACCGGCATCAGAACTCAGTGCTATTATTGTACATTAAATGTATGAATGTGGACGAGGCAAAAGGAGTATGTAAGGATCGTAGCAAGTGGCGTTCTGTGGTTTCTGCCTACCCCCATGGGAAAAGGGCGTGAGTTTATGTATGTAAATGTATGTAAAATAAATGTATTGAAGTAAACAAGTCATTTTATTTTATTTCCTTATTTTTAAGACTAAATCTTAGTAATTAATACGCTAAATCACAGGCTTACATATCTAAAATAAAAATGTATTTAGTTCCATTAATAATGACACTACAGATATAAAACTTCTTGAACCCGTTATTGTAGGGTGATATTAAACCAAAAAAAAAAAAAATGTTCCTGGCCGCTGATAGACCAAGTGCCGTACGATTTTGCCCATTCTCCTTTCAACTTAATCCGTTTTGTCGTTGAGGCCTGATACAAACTTTCGCATTTATAATATTATTAGGATTCGCGTTTAAATATTAGTAGGATTAGGATTTTAAAAAATATGGCGCCTCCTTCTCCAAAAGGGCCAAGCCAATTTTTTTAGTTTATTAATTTTATCAACATTTGCGCGAAAGTTTGTGAGTTTGTTTTGGATGTTTGAATTTGTAACAAGAAACAATCGCTGAAGTGATTTAGACATAAATTGGAATTTATCCGGTTACCACGAGTGCGAAGCCGTGGGTAGAAGCAAGTCTATAATGTGAAAATTCGGATGATTATCTGTTTGTTACTCAAACGCGTTGTACTAATCCCGCAAGAAATTACCACTTTCTACGCTCACCATTGATAGTCACATCAAGAAAATGTATACATACTGAGTACGTATACGTACTTCATGTTTGTGGTACATTTTCGTTAATTAATTACTGTGTAAACATTTTCCTTAAGCAAGTTGGGATCGCATAGTTAGTCTTAGTTTTGGGTTTACGTTGATGTAGGTAATTCCACTTTAATACGACGTTACATGATTTGGGACAGCTTAAAGTATGTAAAAGTACCCATGCATACCATTTCAAGGAGCTGTATCGGCTGTATTAAATTACTCCCGAAAACTGAAGACACAATGTACACCTATCTTTATCAATGCCTCTAGTGATGAACTAAATTGCTTCATCCAGATAAAGGATGTTTAACTGTTTTGTACCAGAAAACGAGAAAACGATAAAACGTTTCAGAAATCCTCTAACAATGGTAATAAAAGCAATATAGGTAGCATAACTAATGATTTTTACACAGTCTTTGTCACTTATATACCTTTAATTTATAGATTGCAAAAATGGCCGCTAATAAACTCAATCCAAAGTGAGAAACTATTAATTTCGTGGATTTTAAAAGTTATGACGTAAACCATTTTGTTAATTTTTTCAGGGATAATCGATAGATACAAAATCCAGTATTGGTTTTCAGGAGCAGTCTACACCCTGTATATAACGAAGGCCGATATATTTTAATAAACTAGTATTGTTTGTAGAGAATAAAAAGCAAAACTAAATCAACATCAAGATGACGAATGAATACGATGATAGAAGCAATAAAGGGTTATTCCCAACGGAGCGCGTGAAATATGAGCGAGCTACTCGTATTTTATCATCACCGACAACTTTTTACAGTTTATTTTGCTTTGATAACATTTGAATGACTAATGGTTTGTACACCAAATGGTTTGTTGTTTTTTTTTTGTTTTTGATAAATATAAGTCACTATTATTTAACCACATCAATATTATATTTTGCTGGTGTTATAAATATAAAGTACTGCTAACTGACGTGTATACGACGAGCCTAAGCCATTCAAGAAACTAAAAATTTGGAGGAAGTTCCTTTTAGTGTATGGTAATTATAAAAATTATTATCCTAAGGTGTTAAAGGAGTGCAAACTAGGTGAAACCGCGAGAGGAAGTTAGTTTAAAATATGTAGAAGTGAATTTGAAACCAACTAAATGATTAGTCGTCTGTGGCCGTACCACAAGATCTTAAAGTAATATCAACACAATATTACTCGCGGTGCGAAAGTGACAACGCTTTACGAGTTCGTATTGCGTTGTCACTTGAGTAATATAGTTTTAACATTACTTTTGAGCTTGTGGTACGGGCCTAGGTTTAGAAAATGCAAAATGATTTTACACAGTGCATGCATGGCACTTATCGCGTCTGTCAACTGTCAAGCCCGATAGCAAAATGTTTGTTGTCCGTTTATTCTAGTCTCTATATTTTTGTGTACAAAGCGAATTTCATTACGACTGGTCTCGTAGCAAAGTCGTAGCTCATGTCGTAGCGCTATCTCGTAGCTCGTAGCAAACTAACTTCCTGTTTAGAGTTAAACGGCACATCACGACACTCTTCGGTTCTTTGCAGATGTCATCCTAGACACAAGCACCGAATTGGTTACATGATAATGCGGTTCAACGCGATGACACATGCTCTTTGTGACATATATTCAAGTACCGGTATAAGTACGTGGGCAGTGCTGAAGCTTCATGTAAACGTAATTTGACCTTTCTCTTTGAGCACTCAATTTCAAAGTTTTCAAGAAATACTAGAGGAATAGATAATCTCGCCCTCTAAACAGTTTGATCGTAAAATGCTTGTAGTTTTACGAGCTTAGAAGCAATATTTATGCCGTCTTAAAGGTGTATTTTCTGAAACACGTACGTTGAAAATAGTTTCCAAAAAGTTAGCTTTGACGGTTTTTCCCACGCTGAGATACTTTATTATATATCCGTAGGATGACAACAATTTTTCGCCACTATCAGAAGACAAACCAACAATCCTCGGATTAAAAGTTTATGTAAAAAAGTCTACTTGGCCTACACGGCTTCTAAAGTTGTTATGATACTTAGATGAATACATTCTTTTAGTGATTTAACATAACTGTTTTTGTATTATTATTTATTTGCCTATTTTTTGACTTTAGAATGAAAGCAAATCCTTTGGATACACATTTTCGTACTAGCGAGATTCGAACTTGCAACTTTCATCATTACGATAGTCATCATACCTAGTCATCACTGGGAAATGAAGCGTACATTGCAGGCGTGAACAAGTTAATGCTAAACGATATCGTAATTAATCCTCAATTAATCACCTGGAGCAATTTGTTCAATAACTGCTAACGACGAACAGATTACCGAATAGTTACCGCATCGGCTTTAATGGAAGGTAAGAAGCAGCAGTCGAGGCTTTATTATCTACCTGCTACAGTCACGGGAGAAATTAACTATGACATCTTGGGTTGTAAGAAACATAGATAAACAAGAATAGATATAGGCATGTTTTATCTAGATACATTAATATTATAGGGAGAAAAAAATGTTTACTTTTACGTCTTCTATGTTTGTTACAAGAAAATTCGAATTTCTTGTAGACAATAATAGATAAAATCCAGAGTGAAAACGCTTAGATTCGGGCATTTAACTTTTCGGATAGTTTCGAATAAATCAGCATTGGACTCGGATTGATTCAATTCCAATGACTGGCAGAAGGGTGATTAATAGGGCTCTATACTTAACATCTGAAACAGAATATTTTGATTCTCACATACCCGTGAGCTTTCTTTAAATACAAAACAAAAGACTATGATTTATTTGGATAACTATTTGGATATACGAGACGGGAGATATAATTGTTAAAAAAGTGTGCATGTGCCAAATGTTATGTATGGACGTGCCTGAGACAACCCCTTTCAGAAATCTTCTAGGATCTGGGCGCTTTGAGATCTAAGAGGATTGCTGCCATACTTGTGATTACAGTCATGATCCCAACATAATTGTTAATTTGACACAAAGGTCAATTGTAGTTCCTAATAGTTATATATCTATACTCGTACATGCATTATTATATATCTATAATAAAGATAAAGACCCGTTCCCGTTCCCGTTCCCAATCCCGTTAAAAAGTATACTCCCGGTTTTAAGCTACCTCCCCACCAATTTTTAGCCAAATCGGTTCAGCCGTTCTTGGGTTATAAATAGCGTAACTAACACGACTTTCTTTTATATTTATAGATGCATAATATTAGTAGATTACATGCATGCCACAGTCCAAGGAAGAAGCTTTAACAATTTTGTTGTTGTCTTTTGAATTTTGTTGCTCACTCAAAAAAACTACTCGCTAGCAGCTAGGTACCATACAAGTAAATATAGGTACTATTAACGTTGTAGATTGCGGGGGAGGATATAACGAGACCCTTGTCTTTAAGCCATATACATATGTTTACACACTCCTGTCACAGCAACATTTCTATGTTAATTTTATAGTAACGATGGAAAGACGTGTAAAAGTGCAAATTAACAGAGCTCGAGGGTCTCAATGATGGCGTCGCACTGTTTATTACCTAAACCCACAGAGCGACGTTTGTATAATTCTTGCATTTTGTACACATTCATAACTACAAACGGGGTCGAGTGAATGATGAACTTGTTGCTGGGATGAATTTCGAGTACAAGATTTTTATTGTTCAGTTACTCTCAAATAACAAAACGGACCCCTATAATGCTGTGGTCAAGATGTATATTTTTGAAAACTATAAACGATGTATCGGGAATTCGGGACAAACGTCAAATCGTTGCCGACTATATTTTGAAAGATGAAACGGCCAACATTACTTTTGACAATTGACATCATATATTACTATACTACGTCTGACGACATAGATAGATATAGAGATAGACATAGATATAGAGTGCGGTCTGGCCGAATATATCAAAGCACTGTCAGCAACTATCGTCGGTAATGTCGAAATCGTTTTGCAGAGTAAGGGCCCAGGGTAGTTAACTACCCAATACCCATCGACATTCAACTAAAAAATTTAAAAATATTACTATTTCAATAAAAGTCACTAGGATTACATTGAAACGTCTTAGGAACTAAGTAAAGTTATGCCTAGCGACAAAGTGAGAATATACCAGCACTGTAAATCTATTTCCACTTAGAGTCACCACTTGTTAATCGTCACTGCAAGTCACTGTGACCGTATTATCCGCCGTGTTTCAATTCAATCAGGTCAATGATAACGGAACAGACGAGACTCAAAGCTCGGCGATACTGTCATTAGCAGGCAAATAGTATTGTCTACACTACATCATGCGGGACTTCCTTCACAGGTTCAAAATAGATCAAACCACGTCTGATTGACAACAGGAAATAAACAACTTTGACCCAGTTGTGATCTCACATTTCTGTAAGCCCGTTTTACTGCGAAATGAGAAAGCAATATGAGCCTAGTTGTCATATAGCTCAGCTCAGCTCATATAGCTGCAGATCAATTTGTTCCAATCCAGGGTTTGGTACTGGTGAGTCGCTTATATTAGATCTCTTTTTAGCCTTTTTACTTGTTACTGTTTCCTGAGAAATAACCACTATCATATCGTCCAAATGTCAAAACTGATACAATCATAAAATACAATTAGTGTCAGTTTTGACTATTTGACGATACGATAACGATACGATAGTGATTCGTGCTAGCCCCCCTGAAGAAAATTATTGTGGCTAGGAAAAATAATATTATGCTAAGAGAGGTAAACTTGAATTGACATTAGAAAAAAACTCACTATATATCTTTATTTTGATTAATCTCACAGCTCAGTTGGTTGTTCTTTAAGTATACAAAAAAACTATTCTATCAGATATTTGGTTCCCATAATACAAGCTTTGCATAGTTTGCGGCTAGGTGACGCTATGTAAAATATCGATCGATATTAATACTTAATTTATTTTTATTTACAAAAGTACTTTTTCAATAACGTTGGAGTTCGAAATTTCAATGACGAGTACATCTTACAGTATAATAGTATTTGCTTAGTTCGTTACATATCTGGGGGCACGGCAGTGCCCCCGCCAAGTCAAGCAATAAAGCGGCACGGCTGTACCATCCTTTTCTCGAAGCAGTTCAGGCCACTTTCGACCCCCTATAACTTCGTTGTGGATAAAACTAGAAGCCTGAATTTTCAGTAATCAAGCAGTCACTATATAAACACGGTATATTTCAAATTTCATTCAATTTGAACCAGAAGTTTAAGAATTATAACTAGTCAAAGTTTCCTATTTTGTCACTCACTCACTCACTCACTGACTGTCCTTCTGACGGTTAGCTAATTACGTAATAACATAAGTCAGAAGGACCCTTAAAGTAGGGACTGAATAAATTAACCGACTTGGTATTACATGGATCTCACAACTTTTTACGGTAGACGAACTGAGTTGCGTTGCGAGACTTGGCTTTTTTTACAAGTTGTGTTTTTGATGGCATTTAATATGACATCAAGATTAATTCAAAAACAGTAGAATTCCGGGTTTCAAGTAACTACAACTTTGTAGAGCAGTAGGTAATACTACTAACTAATACTTGTACCGTCTTGTGACACAATCTCGGAAGACAAATCTGTTGAACCCGCATCAAAACTTTTCGAACTAAAAGCGCACTTGTACAATCCAGTTCTATAACTCATCACTAGTATAACTCAAGTAAATGATCCCATTTCGTTAATAGACCATCATGTTTAATACTTTTCACTCGAAATGTTCCAATAAAATCGTAACGTCCTCCCGGAGAAACAACACAATGTTACATTTACCTTGTACTAGCCAGTTTTATCACAAGTGCTAAGTTCTAATATATATTGAAAACTAGGACTGGAAATCCCCGACTTCGTTCACGTGAAGTATTATCAATCAAACTTCGCTGCATCCCCTTAGAGGTTAAATTTCGGAAATTCCGTACAGCACCCCTACACACTAAGAGTAATACACCCTTCAAATTTCAAGTATCTAGCTAGAACCAGTATTTAGGCTGCGCGTTGATCAATCAGTCAGTCGGTAAAGCGAGAGTTTTATATATTTAGATATAAATGGATTGCTTAGATAGATACTCGTATAAATTGAAGCTGTTATATAAAAAAGAGCTGTTACAAACGTTGAGGCCTCTCAACTATCAAGAGACTGGTTGACAAGCATATTCCACCGGCAGTTTTACGTCGCTCTTTTGCATCTCAAAAGAAAGCCTGCCTCAGATTACCGACTTTTACAGAGACTATATTTTCACAAAAAAAAGAGCCAAGTTTCCCTAGTGTGAGGTTCGAACCACCTCACACCTCATTTAAATTTTGACAGCCGCGAGTTTGAATCCCGGCCATGCATCATAGATTTTTCTATTCGAAAATAATGCTCATAACGGTGAAGATACACATGATGATCGGTAAATAGTACGGTAGAGTAAAAGAAACTGGGCGCCAGAAGATCTCAGAGAATGGCATCTTTATTTGGGGAATGTGAAGCCTATCTACAAAACATTTTTTGCTTTACTTGGCTGAGGTAAAATGGAAAAAATTTAATAAGCTTCAGAATGTGTTTTAAATTCCCCGAATAGCTTTCCATCTTGGGTTATTATCCTAAGACATCATAAGACATTTATCACTCGACTCAAAGACACTGATCCCATAATACTGTAAGGGCCACTCAAAGCGTTTAGAAGAATGATGTTCATAACGTTTAACTTCGCGACATGATGCCGTGTCGTCGAAAAATTAATGGCGGGTAATGATCTCTCGGCGATTTCACAGGCAATTGCGACCTGTGATTAACTCCACCCACTTAAATCTTCGCGTGTCTTTTGGTTCTTGAGTACAGGCATATTTTTGAATTGATCGAAAAATAAATAAATGATCAAACAAACAACTTTGAGAGAAGTATATATACCTCTTTATTCTATGATACACACTAAGTGATACAGTAGATTTAACTTCCAAAAGCTGAAAACATAAATGGCCTAAGTGAAAACCAATTTACTTCGTCCTGAAGGATTTTCAACCTAAGACTGTTTTTGTAACGGTCTGAAATGGTGAAAACTCGTTTGTTCAGAAGTCTTATGATAATGTCAATGATAGGTCATTAGAGAAGACAATGAGTGAAGCTGCAAAATAACAGTATCTGAAGTGAAAAATGTTCATTCAATCATCGGGATTTTGAAAAAGGTTCAATGTGTAATTAAATTTTTTTTTTTTTTTTCGGTGATATTTAATCGATTTAAATGCATGCTCGAACATCCTGTTTCAGTTGTTGGAAGTACTCAAAATAAAAATAAAAAAATACGTATATACATAATATATACGTATATTATATAGATGATGAAAAGGTTTATGCCAATTCAATTAGAATTTATTACAGGTACCTAAATTGTGTGTCAATATTAAAATGTTGCTATTTATAGGATTCCGAGGTCCGATGAGAACCATTTTTATCTCATCCAGGCAGTCTGGCCGCAGCTGGACATTTTTCGTGTTATTGATACAACAAACCGTACCAAGCCGTGCTGAATTCGGAATCCTCTACTGTACGTGGTTCGACACGCGCTCCGTCAATTTATTTTATGTTTATACCAAAAGCTTGTCATGTTATTTCCACATGAATTATTTTGTGAAATTCCCGGCACTCCAATTTGTTTTTGTTAGTTACACACCTAAAAAATGTAATGTTCCACGGCACGGCGCGGCGTCGTGATGTGGGTACATACGACGTCTAATGTATCGACTCTTCTAAATCATTCAAATCTTGAACGAAACTTTACTATTCAATGCTCCCAAACCCCAGGTGCGAGTCTTTGTTGAATATATATCTTTGGATTTACAAAACTGTTGAAAAGTTTCAATTTGTCAACACAAAACGTCTCTCCGCGGCTCACAAATGTATTTATTGTCTTTTATCTCTACGTCAACATCGGTATTTCTGCACTTGACATAAATTATTCTTTGGACCATTGCACACTTCGTTCGTTATAGGTACATGGTTCTATCTTGGTCACCTCTAGATTTATCAGAGATAATAACATTAAGTACTATTATGTTTATTTTGAAATTTTGCACTTTAACAGCTGGCATGTCTAGTTTATAACTTTATTTTAATTTAAGTACTTTGTGCAAAACTTCTATTTAAAAAAAAACCTTGTTTATAGTGAGAATCTATTATTGGCATTTAGTTTATTTAAGATTTTTATGACACTTTCACAAATTGCTGTTGATTCTATGATAAATAAATAAAAAAACCGGCCAACTTTGCAAAACTTTGCGAACTTTGTGAAAATTTCAACTGTCTAGCTATCACGGTTCATGAGATACAGCCCTGTGACAGACAGACAGACGGACAAACAGACGTACAGCGAAGTCTTAGTAATAGGGTCCTGTTTTACCCTTTGGGTACGGAACCCTAAAAAAGAAAACTAGCTTGATTTTACTTTACAACATTATCGGTTACTGAAGAAAATAAACAAAAGTTTGTTGTTTGTTTGTTTGGAATAGCCGTTTTGGATTTTAATGATCTGCTGATGAAATGTAATCTGGATTTCTCGAAAAGTTGTTTCCCTTACGGAATATAAAAGGCATTCGAACGATATTGAAAACACTTCTAAACTACTAAGTTATAAGTCACATCATTTTTATAGGTACCTATTCCTAATGCCCATCCGAAGAGATAAAAGAGCACGGTCCTAATAAAGCATAAGGACGTAAATGTTTATGATCCCATTAAAACACGAATAATTAATTATTCCAGGTTTATTTTTGATTGGGTAGAATGGAAGGTTATTTTTATGTAGGAATTCAATTTAAATGCATTAAGGGAAACCTACTCATTTTAATACAAAGTAGCTTTTAATCTCTTCAAAGTAATGAGAGTTCCACTTGTAAAAACTACTTATTTAAAGAAGAAGATAAATTAAGAATTAAAAATTAAAAGCTTTAGAAACTAAAGATGATTCAGCTGAGCTTGCAAGGTTAGGTACTTCAAATGAAAAATTAAATAGGATCAGGAATGTAATTCCCAAGTACGTTAGACATTATTCTTCGGGCTCGGGATCTTTGGGCTCTCAGATCCTTAAAGATCCCAGTCTAAAGGGAGTAGTCAGAGGCACATCCAAAAATCAAATTAAATAAAACATGCCCACTTTTTGCAAAGTTTGATACGTGACAGGTTGCAAGCCCATCTCCGCTACATAGGTACTTCAGCTACGAGTATAATAACATCCATTTTGCTTAAATCTAGGACTTTTGATTTAAAATTATGTTCTTATTTAATATTTATTCACTTCCTAGTGCCTTCCTAGCACAGAGTTGAAACTGTTACACAAGTTTTTTAGTTTTATGATTTCATCGTACATTTCGTTTTAACAGGAGTAATATACAAAAATAGGGAGTGATATTGATGATGATGATTCGTAAAATAAACCATAGGTAAAATCTTATATATAAAACATTGGGACAGCTAGTAAAAAATAAAACCTTTTTAGCTTTTCTTGTATTTATCTACTTAGTCTTTAATTAAGAGGTTTAATTTGTTCTAGTTATCTGCGAGAGTGGGACGGGGCTGATATGCTAACAAGCGGCTCCGCACAAAGAACTTTACATATTGTGAGACTGTCACTGAAATAAAGACATAGACGAGCTTTATCCGGTAAACAAAGGCAAGGATCTAGTCATTCTATCTTTCTCGAAGATCCTACTATTTTATTCGAATGCCTAACGCTGTGCTAAGCGTATGCTTTTAAGATAGTTTTCATACATCATACCTATTTGCTTGTAACCTATTTAACGAAAGCTTGAAAATATATTTTTTTCCTAATTCAGTAAATAAAATTATTTGACCTACTTAATCTTAGTAATATTGTGAATCCGAAAGTTAATGAAGATGTTTGTAGTATGTTTGTGGCTCAATCACACGCAAACTACTAAAAGGATTTAGATGAAATTTGGAATATACATAACCTACACCCTGGAATAGCATAAAAGCGACGTTTATACAAGTACCACGCGAAGAAGCCTCAATAAGACGAGTAATAAATGTTTTTGATGAATGCAGAATCGTTTTTTCTCAATAACCGCAAAACATATACAGTTTTGTTTTTTATGACAAAGATAACTTAAGTATTTAATCTAGATAAATTAAAGACAGAAACACGATTGGTGAAACTTTTCTCGATTGATTTATTTTCCAAAGTTGGCTCTTAAAAACACTAGTTTCGTTTTTAATCAAAACTATGAATAGCTAAATAGTTCATTTTTATATAATTCGTTAGATAATCATACTAACTACCTAAATTAAAGACAATTTTTTTTTAAATCGAAGTTTTTCAAGATAATGCAGTTTTATCACTTTTTCCGTCTTATCCGGGTAGGCTCAGCAAAACGTCAAAAATTTCACGTAAATACATTTTCCGTGTATTAATAAAAATAATAATACAATAATACTACTTAATTTGTACCTATTCGTGGTATGAATGCTATCCCTATAAAAGCAAACGAATGAACTTACGAGTAAGTGACCGATAGCGAGTGTCCTGCAGCTCGATGGAACACTGACCCAGATCCGTCTCAGGACAGCTTTAACTCAACAAGTGGGGAGACAGATTGTAAAACAAATCAGAAGATAATACTTTTACGATGCACAAGTTAGCATCTACTCGTACATTATTGTGACAGTTGAAGTAGTAGACAAAGTCGGATAAAATGTGCCTGTCAGGTGTCACGCCGAGGTTTTATTTATCTGAGCTTTCTTTGGTAGTATATAAAAACAAGAAATTGAATGAGGTGAGATAAAGTCAGCAAGAAGTACTTGTGGATAGGAACCTGGTATAGGTTTAGTAGATATCATATTTTTTCTCTTCTGCTATCTACTACGTACTAGTTGCTCGTATATTATAAAGAGATAAAGTTTGCTTGTGAGTTTGGATGTCTCCTACAACTTCTTACGTCATCTCCGAAATGACTTATCCGATTCTAAGAAATTATTTCACAATAGGAGCTACATTATGCGGGCTATTATAAGCTTTATTTTTATTGTGAGTAAACTACTAGGCTTTTTCTAACGGTTAAACTGCGAACGCAGGGTAACCAACTTACGTAACCCGCTCCATTCTTATGCCAATCGAAAATTAAAAGCACGGTCACCCTTCATATGAACAATGGACCTGAACCTGAACTGTGCCAAAACGCAAGTCATAAAAGGTAGTGCCAAACCGCTTTGAAAGAGATCAGCCAAATAGTATATCGGGGCCTAATGGTTTGACCGAAACAGGTGTAATGGGCTTTACCGATATCGATTTTGTATGATTTAGTTGTGAGTTATGTACCAGAACTACATTCAAGATAATAAACTAAAATACTGCGTAGCATTTTCTATCAGATGTATTTCAAACACTCGTACGTCTACCAAATGCCTCAGATGAAAGAAAATCACAACTATGATTTAAAATTAGGTTAGATTACAAAATATAAATTTCTGAAGGATTTTTGCAGATGAATAGTCGTAAAAGAAGGCAAACATTTATTAATGTTGGTACCTTCGAAAGGAAAATAAATGAACAACCCAAAGGAATTCTTTGTGCGCTCAAACAAAACATTCACTTTTATGGTTGTAATGATTTCATTAAAGTTCGTAGCGAAAGGAACTTCAAATGGTTTGGTTACTGAGAAATACGGCAAGGAAAGACAAAAAAAATAATAAGCGGGTATCCGGAAATTCACGGTTAAAAGAGTCGGTATGAATCGCCTAATTGCTTGGTTATTGTATAAAACCATAAATATTGTAAAACTAATGCGACTAACAAGCAACGCACTAAGAAATCCGAAGCATGAAATTTGAAATGTAGATAAGGTTCTTTCTTACAAGCTTTTATTTAAATTGCAATGTATGTATGTATGTAACTATGTAACTATGTTTGTTAGGGTGGAATCTTGCAACTCAATTTTGAAGTATTAATTATTAATACTCCCCAATCGATTCAGCTTAAATTTTGCATGCTTATGATACTTCGGTGACAATGCAATAATATGGTGATAACGAGCTGATCTGATGATGGAGTCAGAAGCTGTTCAACAGACACTCACAATGGAACTCCTTAGTAAATACTTCGTTTGAGTAAATATTCTGCATTCTTGTCAAGTTCCAATGACAATTTTATATTATGTGACAAGTGATCAATGGTTTGAATGATTTTACAAAAGCTTGTCATTGAAAAATATTTTTCAACAGAAAACTTATTTTTGTATAACTAGAGTGCAGTGGCGGTCTGTTTGAAAATATTTTTATGTGATTGAGGTCGCTCAAGATTCCACTAGTATTATATAGATAGAGTAACAATGCAGTTAGGCGATTGTCGCACGAAGTGGCGGCTTTATGTGAATCGCCTTATAGACTTCGTAAATAATAGACTGGATATAGAAGTCGTTTAGTATGGAACTTATAACCAACTTACTCCCTACTTACTCGTCACTGTGTTATTTTTTCTTGTAATTTTATAACATACTGAGTTAACTTTTACGAAGGGCTACTAAGATTAATAATGAAAAATCGATCTATATTTTTTTTTTCGATTTTCAAAGAGTTATTTTTATCTCAATTGCTTAAATTTTTTTGTTGAATTGTCTTTTTCGATATCGAAAAATATGTGCACTAAAGTAAAAGTTTTAAAAGAACCTTCTGGGTATTTCAAAATGCGAAATGCAAAAGCCGAATAAAAATAAAAAGGTGAAACGTGAGAATGGAGTAGAAAAACTGCCTTCTGCAGAACCACCCACTCTCCATCCGACAGATCAGTGTCATTGCTATTGTTCGAATATAAAATAACAGAAAATCTTCTGAGATAATCTGCTTACATAAAGATCCTTTAAAATATGTTAAGAAATGTCTTGATATTCAAATTACAGGTTTAACTTCTTCGGTCAGACTATGGAGAGTTGATTCATGATCGCAAAATTAGTATTTCATACGTGACAGGTTGCAAGTTTATCGCCGCTTATAACAATACTGACTGGTATGAACCGATTTTAATGAAAATATTCTGGTATGTGAACACTTCTATATAGACTAATCTTTTTCCAAAAGGATTAGGTATTTCAGGCATAATAACTCGAGAGGTAGGTACCCAATCGAAATATCAATGAACTATTAGAACAGCTTTTTGTCCCACCTCTTGATAAAAACACAGGTCAAAAATACAAAAGTCTGTGATCAAAAATTCTGCTACACGAATAAAAGTTATAACGAACCAATTTACGCGCGTCCACAGATCAACAATACCTGTAATTAATTCTTAGTAATAAGCATCAATGAGTGTTATAAGCGGCTCAACTATCAATAAAAAAACTGGCATCAGATCGGAAGCTGGAATAAATCAATACAAGTCTGATTTATCGCAGAGCAAACAGCTATAACTCATACAGCTTGTCATCTAACTAACCCTTTGATGTTAGCAATTCAAGTGTGTTTTAACCGACTTTAAAAAGATGAGGAGATTATCAATTATTTTGTATGTACCTACCCGTGGACAACTCTGGTGACAGAGTTTTTAGGCCGCCCAATATCAAGGCTTAGTGACTTAATTAGGAACTCAATAATACTATACTATGGTACATTGATGATTGGACCATGTTGGCCAAGTGGGACACAGTCCAAATGTTGTGGTTTTGAAGCCATTACATTAATATATTTTTCTATTGAAACATTTATATAATACTAGCTGAACCGTGCCCGCTTCGCTGTGCGTAAGACATTTCTAATACCATCGCGGACTTTATTGTAGAAAAAAAAGTGTTTATTTACGACATCACATTATAAACCTCTAAAATTATCAGTGTTTCTCTACTATATTATGCATGTATTATACATATAAACCTTCCTCTTGAATCACTCTATCTATTAAAAAATCATCAAAATCCGTTGTGTAGTTTTAAAGATATAAGCAAACATACATACGCGGGAAGCGGAAAGCGACTTTGCTTTATACTATGTAGTGACAATTCTCAATGACGTTCTCAAATCAGAGAAGAAAATCACCCGTTCTTATAAGCGACGATAGGCTTGCAACCTGTCATATACGAAATGCTACGGAATGTGTGTAGATTTGATTGTGATATTCGGAGATTTACTTAGTATAAAACTTTACGCTACACATCACTAATGAGAAAGAATACATAAACTGCTAACGTGATATAAAATATCCAGATGTAGAACCGTCTGCTTGTGAAAATTTTATTACCACCCAGTCAAGTGAGACTCAAACGAGATACTAGTACAAACCAACTCTTAAAAGGTTTTGCGCAGGATAGAAAAAGACTTTTGCGACCTAGCGCGTACGTAAGATACAATAATCTATTAATAATGACCTACGCGATAAACTTTATACTATAGAAACTAAGTATTTTTAGTATAGACATGGTCGATTACAAGAGCCGTTTAACTCTAGATTACATTTTCTGTGTCGAAGACTCGAAGTTCTTTGAGTAATCATATGACTTACAAAAACCATAAAGATCCAGTTCAATCTTTTAAGCAACGAACTAATGATGTACAAGGTAAAATTCGAGTGGTTCTATCCATCTATCTATTAAACCACACTAACGATTTATATGGAAATTAAAACAGTCTCAAGAGCTGTGATCCAAGTAGCAGTTTATAGGTCATTCGCTTTTCTTTGCTTTTATAGAGGTGTTTATTCCCACACAGTACATTGGGGACCAATGTACTGTGCTACCGGCTCTCCGCACTGGATTGCAAAACGCTTAGGTACGACTATTAATCTCCATGTATGGTACAAATCCCTTCCTCAGATCTTTAGGTACCCAAGGTCCCTTAGAAATGTCAAAGAATTGTAGTTGCTTATTATATTAAGAGTATTATATCCTATTTGCGAAAATACTACAAAATAAATAATTATAAAATTGCACGTTTCCGCATCTACGCTATTTACACTAATATTATAAAAAGAAAAAAAAACTTTTTTTGTACGTTTGTTTGTATCATGAAACTAAAAAACTAATAAACCAATTTAAAAAATTATTTCACCTATTAAAAGCTACATTATCAGTGAGTATCATGTCATTTTCATAAAAGTTGAAACCCCTACGAAAAATTCAATATAAAGGTATGAAGAATTAGTCTATATTCATTAGTACACCCGTGCGAAGCCGCTAGCTAATATTTTTCAGCCAAACTACACGCAACTATTTTTTATTTTATGTTTCCCTCGAAAAACTGTACGGTCTGCTCTGTATTGAGTTACCTCCATATTTTCGTCAGTCTTGTTTCGTGAGGTAGATCACCTTGCATAAATAATGTTAGGAGGACTATGGAGACCGAACGCTAATATGGTTGTCGAAAATAAGGTATTTTCGTGTATTAGTGGCGGAAGGTACTGCATCCAAGGTAATTGCAGACCAGCCCTTAACTTCATTTGCGTAATCTTATCAGCCGCGGGCTGAGAGCTTATTCGTGGGCGATGCTTACCAGCCAGGGCTTATCTTTAAACTTATGAATGTCTGGGTTTCTAAAATAAATATAGGTCTCATATTAAAAAAAAAACATTCCTTATTTGTAAGTTGTAATTTTAGTCAGACGTGTGCGTTATGCGGTTATGATATCCCAAATCATAGGTAATATTGAATTGAATCTTACAAATTAATCTCAATAAATCGCTTCCCGTTTATAAGTGCTTTTATTGTTACGTATAAAACGTATTAAAATGTAACGATAATGAACGATCCATATCATCAGGGTCATCTTGAACTCCATACCTAATACTTTTGTTGGTTTAAGCCTTCCATTGTGTAAGCAATTTTTCTCGGTTTTGTATGTTACGTATAGGCTAGAGAAAAGTAACGATAAAATACTCGTAGCAGGGATGCCGAAACCCGAAACCTCTCCAATTCCTAGAGATTAGTTACTAGTTAATCAAGCAGTCAAGTCAAGCTATGGTCGGTACATGATGCGAATAACGAGTTATACCTACCTACCAATCCTTTGTCAACCGAAACTAATCAGAAAGAGTTATGTAAACGAGACGTAGGTAAGACGTAAAGTCGTTGCTTATATTTTCCTTCAGAAACTCTTTTCCTATGGAAATTGAATAAAACATGAAAGTCAAGAGTATTTGCTGACATAATAAAGCATATTTTTTTAAGAAAATAGTAACCAAATGGTCACAAAATTTGACATAATTTTGTGACCAAAATTATATAGATCTAGGTTTGTTTATTTGACTCAAGTGATACTGACTTAATACTGATAGTATTTTTCGTTCTGTTGTGGTTTTTGGTTGAGCCAGTTTTAAATTGCCATGTAATACTCGAAACATAAGATACAAGTGTAAGGGCAACCAGGGCAAGATAGATATAAATATTTGTGATTGACTAAATAACTGAGAATATAGCGAACACGCATTGTTTTTAGCATCCAGTATTTTATACTCCAGAATGGAAGGTAAGCCTGAACGAGTAGGTATATTAATTAAAAGTTGCAATAAAAATGACGGATTTAGGTGCGAGCAAGTCTAATGCGGCACATCTGGTAACAGCTGTGATTGTGCCTCGTGTGTTAAAACTCGTAAATTTTTATTCTAAAGTTAGTTGAACAAATTTTTTTGTGACATAAGTACCTACATTTTACTTTTGGTGATTAAATTGATAATAATAATTTGATACCTACGGCTTGTTACATTTTTAAATTGACTATGGGACTGACTGACTGAATCTCCGAGCAATACCTATAACACATAGGTACCTAAATTGACGAAATTGGATGGTGCTAGTTAGCATTTTCTTTTAACTAACCTTTGTGTGATTTAGAATGGGAATGGTAATGCTTTGTAAGAGAGAAAAAAAAGGATTATTTTACACATACTTACAAAAAAAATACATAAACATACATACATACGAGTAACCGAAGGTAGAAGTCTCTATTTTCGAAACAGACAGTGCCCTTTACCATATGCCGTCGCGTCAGTGATACTGCGTCATTTCTGCCGTTACGTTCAGTTCAGCGTTTCTTACGAGAGATTACCACATTGGACGAATGACATGTGTTAGACGTCAGGCACCTACATACACAACAGTACCTACAATACAACATCGGATCGGCTTCTCCGCCCGCCTGCCATTGCAGTGCGCAGAGAATCGCCACAGTTCAAAAATACACAGCTAAATAAGAACCTCTATTTTTGAAAGTCGTTTAATAATAGATGAACCGCACGCCGCTGGATTGATATCGTACAATTAATAGTATTATTTCTCGTAAACATGTTCTGTGAAATTATTGCGAACCAGTAACTCGACCATTTCGATTTGAAGCATATAAATCCTTCTGGGCAAATAAATATCTGTCTGTTTTCAGATGGTGGGACGATTTAATTGGCAATTAGGGTACCTACCTGGCAGCAAAACAGTAAAATTGAGGTAGAGCATAACAAACCCACAGATTTGTGTTCACATGATTTGAATAGTACTGTGGTTTTGTTATATTTATACGAGTATTAATTGAACCGTTATGACATCTGCAGATTGGAAATCAAAATCGCGTGAGATGATTTTCTCTTTACAAATAAGTATAAATAATAAATCTGAGTTCGTTCGTTTTTCATTGCGTAGGGGCATTGACCAAATTAAGTAATTGAGGCCCCTAACAAGAGCCTAGATCAGGCTCTAGATATAATCGTATGGTCACTATACTCACTCTGCACGACGTAGGTACCTACTTATCCGTCGATTGCGTAGAAGTACAGAGAAAATATCATGTTCTAAAAGTTTATGAATTAAAAAAGTTAAACTTATCACGCCTCAGTTTCTTCCAACAAAGTTTTGAGTTTTTAATTATAAACAAAAATCAGTCAAGTGCGAGTCGGGCTCATGCTGAAAGGGTTTTGCATCAGCAGATGTGTGCATAAGTTTATTAATCGTAATCGGCTTCATTCGGCTGCTCAAATGGTGTATTTTTCAACTGCATAATTTTGGCCCTTTTCTAACACTCCGATCCCTGAATATGCTAATAGTTTTTTTTTACTTTAAATCAGTTTATTAGGATATCTGAAAAATATTGTAACTGCCATAATTACCTTTCTTCAGGATGAAGCAATTTGGATATCACTAGGGGTATTGGTACCTACTTTTCTCTTCAGTATTCGGAAGCGGTAGGTATATAAGCGCGTTACAAGAGACAACTCTTCGTTGTCGATCAAAAATACTATAACTAATTTCTACTCAGGGGGTTAGCTTGAACCACTATCGTATCGTTCAAATGCCAAAACTGACACTTTTACTATACAAAAGGTGTCAGTTTTGACATTCGGACGAAACGCCAGTTTTAGCTCAAGCAACAGAACCCTATTTAACTTTAAAACGTTTGAAAACAAAAAACATCAAATTAAAAATTATAATGACTGACGTCATAAGATTATAATAAACGTGAATTTTTGAGAAATAAGTTTTGTTTATGTTGTTGAAGATTAATAATCTTATATATAAAAAATGTATCCCTATTTCCCTTGGTCTCGGCATCTCGCGTGAACGGCGGTGAAATGGACCGATTTTGTTAATAATTTTTTTGTTGTATTCGTTATTATCAGGAGAAGGTTCTTATAACAGATTTTTCGTCTGTCGGGACAGCTAGTTTATTATAAATGCGAAATTTTGTGAGGATGTTTATGCCTCAATCACGCCCAATGACAAAACGCCTAATACCTAATAAATAAACTAGTAAATAGGTTTAGGTCGTCAAGCCGTAATCATTACAACATCAAACTGATCTCCTTTAGACGCTTGGAACAAAATGCATGTGATTGGTTCATTATATTAAATTTATTATATCAAATTTCTAAATTTTACTCATTGGCATTTTACGTGTAGGGGATTGTAATACTCGTATATAGATGGATGGATTGTGTAAAAAATGACATGGGCAGGAAAGGAGTGAGTGTTGAAATGACGGCTGATAGAGGAAATGGACGAAAAACACATGTTGTGCCGACCCCACTTAAATGAGATAAGGGCAGAATGATTTTACGTGTAGCCTACACGTAAAATCATTCTGCCCTTATCTATGAGCTGCTATACAGTAAGTAGGTAAGTTAAACCTTTAAGTAATGTGACCTTTTAACAACTTTAACAAGCCATATTTCTTTATTTTTTATTTGCGTGGCACTCTGTTTTTCCCATTTTTTATTGTAGTTTAAAATTAGGGAAGCAAAAACAAAAATACGCGAGCTATGACGGGATGATCACTACATAGTATAAAGCAAAGTCGCTTTCCGCTTCCCGCGTCTGTATGTCTGTATGTATGTTTGCTTATATCTGTAAAACTACACAACGGATTTTGATGCGGTTTTTTTTAATAGATAGAGTGATTCAGGAGGAAGGTTTATATGTATAATAACATGCTACCCGTGCGAAGACGGGGCGGGTCGCTAGTATATGTATATAACAAAGGTACGTAAAAGCCATATTATTAAACACATCGCGCATTAGGCGATTGTCTATTTTTTATGTAATGTTGCATTATTCCGCCCGAATGCTTGCCATTATTTTATAGCGATCTGCTTTTGGAGAACCTCGTCTTATCTATTCAACCATCATCATTTCATAATTTTCTTCTCCTTTTCCCACTTATGGATTTGACTTCTGTTTTACAACCGCCTGCCTGACGTCCTCTATTTTTGGGAATCTATTAAGTCTTATCTATTTACCCGTGAACTTGAAAATAATCCTTCGTCAAGTAATAAAGAAGAATTAGAAACTCGTAACAAAATCCCGTCTACGTATAAAAGTATCAAGACAAATCTTCACACGCGAATCCCAGCCATTGCGGTAATCCTATGGATGACAAAATAAAGATTTCTAAGACCGAAGACGTGCGGACAGCCCGATGGACCCTTGAGAATTACTGGCTGACCTCAGCGGAAATTCTTTAAAAGAACCATCATTTTAGAATACATTCCTACGGAATATTTTTCTGTTTGAACTATTATCAATGCATAGGCAGGTAGGTAGGTACATAGGTACCAACGCAAATAGTGATTGTTTTTTTGACCTTGAACCTCTTTTTATCAAAGTAATATTATATTCTAAAAAGCCACTCCTCGTACATAGCAGTGAATGATAGCAATTCCCCTTTAAATAACAAGTCCAATTGTTCCCTTGTTCGTCCAATTATAAGTCAATCAGATAAAAGCTGTTGATATCAAGTTTGTTCTGTGTAAGATTGTGATAACGAGAGAATAGCCAGCCGTATCCCGACTTGCATTAATTATTCAGAACCCGTCAGAAGTCCAGCTATTGTCATCCGATCCCATTTAACGGCCGTTTGTTTCGCGGTGTTTGTGCCTAACTTTACACAGTTCTGGGTTATTGTTTTAGAATGCGAATCTCCTTTGCACTAAGCAATGAAAGTTCATATAAACACAAGCAAACAGCGAATTAAAGCAGTTTTCGAGCACTTTGCGCGACCTAATTATAATAGTTACAACGAGTAGATAACAACCCAAACATTATAATGAGTCAACAGATTTCTTTAAAATATATTTCTTGTAAGTCGAAAGCAGGAAAACGGTTATTTTACTTTGGTACTACAAAGCCTTAATTTGAGATTGTTTGTCGAGGAAACGAGGATAATGATATCCTATTAGTTATAGAGCGTCGCTTTGGTGTACGAAGCGAACATGTATTACCTTGTGATCATGATACAAACGCTGCGTGCACACTGCGCGCCTAGCGCGGTTGCGACGACGAAGTATCGAATATGAAACGCGCCATCACTACACTATGGACGCAAAGGTGCGTTTCATATGTTTGATACCTCGTACCCGTCGTCTCAACCGTGCTCGCAATTTGGACCCACCCAAAGACTTACTTAAAGATTTTGCAGCTCATTGAGGTTGCAGAAGCTAATTTAAGTTTTACTTAACTCGTTACCCTTAATTGTATACAGTTAGCACATAGACTAAGTACTAAAAGTTTAAATATTCGGATTGAAGCACTGAGACATATTAGGAACGAACTTCACGCTTTTGAATTCTAATACAAAACTTTTGGCCTGTAGAAATGTTATCTTTACCTGTTGTTTTGCAACTTTAGCATTCCTTGTTGTTATTGAATTATTAGAACACTAGCTGCGCCCCGTGGTATCATCTTCGTAAACTTTTTATATAGACACCTAAAGGAATCAACTGTTCTTTCAAATCGTATATTCCCTAGATGATAAGTTACCTAATATAATAAACCTAATTCAGTGACCTGAGCACGAACCACTTTTTGTATATTAAAAGTGTCAGTTTTGGCGTTTAGACGATACGCTGTCGATACGATAGTGATTCGTGCTAGCCCCCCCCCCAGGTCTATTAACTGTATGCATATATTTGTAAAAATTTATTAAATTTGATCAGAAAAATCTTAAGTATGGGTATGTATATAAAACTCTGACTATCTGACTGACTAACGGATCTACCAACGCCTAAACCACTAGTCATAGAAACTTAAAATTTGAAGAGTGTATTCCTTCTGGTGTGAAAGGAATTTTCAAAATTTAACCCTTAAGGAATGAGGAGTGAAAAGTGAAGCAGGAGGAAGTCTGTTTTAAAAATAACTTCACGTGAAAAAAAGTCGCGAGGACTTCCACTAGTTATACATTACGAGTGTGTGGGTTTGTTTGACTTATTATCAAATGTGTTTAGATGAAGAGCTTTTGGTACATACTAGTACTACGGTAGAATTTAGAAAGCATAATGGTAGAGTCATCACCAACACAGCTCATCTAGTCAAATCACAACTTGCATCACATCAATCTTATGCCAAGTGGACAAATCCTGCGGTGAAGATACTGATATTCGGACGGCGTCCGATGTGATCATTTTCTGGCTCTACCTGGACACAAATTCATTTATACCTGGGTCCAATATTATACAAACCGGTATCCGGAGGATAACGAAATTGTATATTGCGCTTATATTACAAATTTATTCTTTACGAACGTCTGTTATGGTATAATCAATAAAAAAAACCGGCCAAGTGCGTGTCGGACTCGCGCACGAAGGGTTTCGTACAGTTATCTATAAAAAACGGCAAAAAGACACGTTTGTTGTATGGGGGCTCCACTTAAATATTTATTTTATTCTGTTTTTAGTATTTGTTATTATAGCGGCAACAGAAATACATCATCTTTGGAAATTTCAACTGTCTAACTATCACGGTTCATGAGATACAGCCCTGTGACAGACAGACGGATATACGGACAGCGAAGTCTTAGTAATAGGGTCCCGTTTTTATCCTTTGGTACGGAACCCTAAAAATCAAAAACCTTTTATTTAATAAAAACAAATTGTACAGTTATTAGGGTTGGTATAATGATTTATGTACCTAACCATTAACTGTCAGCGAATACTTATCAAGTTTTCCATGGAAAACTTGACTTATTGCTACAACGTACAAATTTATGAAATGAAATAGGATCACGACTGTAATCCCCAAGTATTCTAAACATCCTCTCAGGTCTCCTAGGTCTCAGATCCTTGAAGATATTTTAATAAAGTAGTCGAGGCGCGTCCTAACTATACATTTGGCACATGCCCTTATTTAGAAGTATATCATTCAAGTAACCAATACATTCTCTCTTCCGAATAAATTAGTAGAAAACCAGACCTATTTCTATTCTATTATTCTACTAGCTGACCCGTGCCCGCTTCGCTGTGCGTAAGACATTTCTAATACCATCGTGGACTTTTTTGTAGACGTTTTTAAGGTGTACAATACTGTAGTACATTATTTTGATATATCTCGTGGGGTTCAGCCAGCATTTGCAATGTAAGCGCAAAAAAATGTGTTTATTTACGACATCACATTAGAAACCTCTAAAATTATCAGTGTTTCTCTACTATATTATGCATTTATTATACATATAAACCTTCCTCTTGAATCACTCTATTTATTAAAAAAAACCGCATCAAAATCCGTTGTGTAGTTTTAAAGATATAAGCAAACATACATACATACATATTACATACAGACGCGGGAAGCGGAAAGCGACTTTGCTTTATACTATGTAGTGATTACATAATTGTAAACTTATCTCATAATACCTACTTGTTTGGAATTAAAAATTGTGAGTAGATACCTATATTAATATAAGAAAACTTTTTCAAACAAGCGAGATGATACGGCTCTTTTAATTATTTCCCATTTGCGATTAATAGCATCAAAGACATCTCTAACTTAATAAATGTATATTATTATATTAATAAATCTCTCACTCAGATACTGAGAAAGATCTTCAAAATTAGTAGACACTTTCTTCATTTTGTGTTGAAAATAGGCAGTTGAAGCAATTTAAAATTAATCATAAAGTTGATGAATCAAATTTAATTTATTTAAAATTGGTATTTTGGAGAGACCTGAAACAATACTGGTACCTATAAGCTTGCGACATTATATATATAATAATAGGTTTATAGGAATTGTAAGTACTTTATTAAATTTATTTTTACTAGCTGTTATATTTATCTTGCCATGTAGGTAGGTAATTTTTGTTCGGCTCAAATCTTGCAACTGAATTTTAAATCAGTTATCCCCAACCGATTGAGTTGAAATTTTGCATAAGTGCATAATAATCTTTGGTGACAATGCAATAATATCGTGGCAGTGAGCTGATCTGATGACGGAGGTCAAAGGTAGCTATAGGAACTCCTCAACTACACATCGTAACTCGGGTTTGGGCTCGTTGGATTTGTCTTGACGAGTAGGTACCACGCCTTAGATTAATATTAATATATTTCAGAATATTTACAAAATACATAAGAACCAGTTGAGCCATCTAAATACCGTTACAAACAGTATATTGGTCAGCTCAACTTATTATCTTAAAAACTCTTAAACTATCAACTTAAAAATATTTTTTTCGACGAAAAAACTTATATTGTCAAACTCTAGACTAAACTAGAGTTTGACAATTGAAGCTTGCGGCTTCGTTTGCGTAAAGTAATATTCTGAAAACTGCTAACAATCCTTACTTGTGGTTATTGATTGAATCAAACTTTGAAATTGCCGAAGTTAGTTGTTTCCTATAAATATAACTACGCAATTACCTATGTGCAATACTCAAATGACATATAATATTTTATTTATCATTACTTTGCTGTTTTATGTTTTATAGTTCATGTCAGGGTACCGCGCTTGAAAAATAAATAACGAGACCCTTAAAAGATCTATTAAGCGCGTCGTCTATTTGTCTGTCTGTTGGTCGGTTTTTTGTTCGCAAAAAAGAAGAGACGCTGAAACTTCAAAGCAGATTCTTAATGCGTATCTATTTAATATTGTGATATTTATTTGACATAAGGTAGAGAGCTTCATCAAACAAAAATGTGGGGTATTATTTGAAAGTGTTGCTTTTGTGAAATCCAAATATTCTTGATTTTAATTTTAGGTAAAAATATTAATTTTAGGTAAAACGAAAGTGCGAAAAAATAACATTCCTGTAGATCTTTTGGATCTTGAAAGCTAAACTTTAATTATAAAGAACCTTCTTATTCGATTTAGTGTAAATACCACGTTGAGGCATAGATTACGTGACAATTTCAGCTATTTTCGTCAGACAAAATACTTTCATGTAATAAGTTGTTTTGACACAGAACCCAGAAGGCGTGAGGTGGACTCGAATACAACAAAATGTATCTACTGTTTGAAATATAGGTACATGCTCCGAAGTATTATAAAAAAAATTAACTAAGCCCACTTCCCTTTAGATATGACAGTAACAAGGAAAGTTATCAAATTGCGACGGATCCCAACTACCTACGAGTATGTACCTACTACTCCACATTCCATACCTTGTTTCATAACGCCTCTAACCCAATTTGCTGATTCGCATTCTGTACGCTGGAATAAGCAAATACGATAATACCTAAAACTAACGGTGCTGGGTTATTTCGCTTTGTTTTAGACTAAAAAACATGAAATAGCACTTCACACGAACTCTAAACGATTTATATAAACTGTTGCTACGAGTATGCGAGCGGTTGTTTCTTCGTAAGCACCTACTACCAAATATTACAAGTTTTTATAACAGTAAAGTTAATAATTTGCTTCGATCTAGATGCATAAAAGAAGATTATTTTAATTTTATTGTTGCGACAGCGATTCTTTACGTTGAACTTGTGGCATTGTCTTTCGAATAAGTATTTTTTTTCAGAACTAGCTGTTTAAATTCGTGTCACGTGTCGCATTTTTTACAATAATAAGAAATGGCTTTGTTACTGAGTGACTACATTAAAGCGACAAAAACGAGATGTAAAATTTGTAAAAAATATTTTCTTAGTAGATCAAATCGCAAGAGTCCCAAAAACTGTTTAAAACTTTTTGTTTTACTCATAAAGTTCCTAAGCGTAGAGTTAGTTAGTTCCCGCTGCACAATTTCTTTTTAAATTAAAAAAAAAACTATTTTATCAAACTTATTCATCCTAGGTACCATACCGTAACAAGCATAAATGCATCAAAAAGTCTCCGTTATCATATTAGATATTTATAGTTTTTGTGGATCAGAATAAATCGGAATAGATTTGCAAAAAAAACCGAAACTATTTTACCTTTAGAGCTAAATTGATTAGCTATCTCTAGGCCTTGGTAATGCCATGTTTGACAGCACGTGACTATGATAATAAATTAGAATATAATGTCACTCACCTCGAAACACCAAGTTGTGCGACGCCGCCAAAAACTTCCGAACAACTAGATGAAAGTTCGCGAAGCGCGTTCAGCGGGGACTAAATACGCGTGCACTTCAGACAACTCGGTCACTACTCACTAAACTTACTATAGGAATTTATGTGAATTTTGTTATAGTTATTTTTATGGTTGAATTTATAGTGCTCGGTCGCCTTCTCTCGGATGGTTTAGGCGCGCCAAAGTTGTGTGGCAATGGGTTCGGACTCCGTGCTTATATCTTGCTGAGAGCTGGCTCTGCACGCATGCGCCAACACCATTCATGTCACTCTTTGAATGACCACCTCCGCAACCGTCATCATTCGCAATTTTTTTTCATTAATTTTCTCCCATCAACCTTACAATACGAGAGTGTAAATAAATTCTGTGCAAATTAAAGTCGCTCGAGTCCTTTACAGCGAAGCAGGGAGTAATAAATAACCCCATTCATTTGGAAT